>JASDDO010000004.1:110218130-112618130 GCA_030015575.1 Agapanthus africanus | reverse complement strand
GTATATCTGTGGAACCCGTCCACCTGTCACCCACTGACAGCAAGCATCATGTATGCAATGTGAGGATATAACCAAAATCATGGAAAACTCATCATGAAACCCGTGCCAAGCATCGACACGTAAATCCTCATCCATATGGGGCTCCGTCTGCGGTATCGGCCCTCGGCCCCGGCAGTACGAGTCAACCCATGTCCATCTCTGGGCTCCGTCTGCGGTATCGGCCCGTCGGCCCCCGGCAGTACGCCCATCTCTCAGCTCCAGGCGGTATCCCCCGGATATCCGCCGAGCTCAAATAAAATCACCGGTAGGTACTCGCCCGCCTCCAGGCTCAATCGGCATAACCCATCGATCATCTCGCCGAGGGGAACCATACCGGGCCCACCACGAACCCGCAAACGGTACATCACCTCCTCGAATCGGGTTTCAAGCACACGTCTCAGCACCGAGAAAACGCGTGGTGGACGCACCAAATATCATATCACGAGGTACCGGGTTTTTCATAAAGAGCATCTTTTATTAAATAATCCCACGGTCCTCAAAACCAGAAATCACATGAAAATCCACATCGAGAAGTAAATCCAATGCAACGTGCTATATAATCAATCCATGATGTATGCGACAGGTAAAGAGAGGTAATCATATCGGAAATCATGTAACATGGAATATCTTGCAGTTCTCAATCTCAATCAAGTATGAATCATCTATGTTTGTGTACATGTACATGTGTACAATATGCCAAGCAGTAATCATATCATGAATGCAACAGTACTACAGTGTAGTGGCATGGCAATTATCGATGATGAAGTGTGTGAGCCGGCAAATAGTGTACGTGAAACATACGCATCATCGATAATGGTGCTGGTGTCCTAACAGCATGATAATAGCATAATAATGAACATATGCCAGCAATGCGAGTAGCATGAAAAAGCAGATATCTAATAGTCAACACCACAGTGAAGTATCTACTATGTAGGCTACATCTAAGTAACAGGTCAATCAGGAGGGGTAGGTGTGGAAACCTCCTAAATCTGAGTCAATGTATATATAAAGATATGTAGTCGGTGATCCCGCCTCAATGTCATATCGTAAGATATCCTCGAATTATGAGTGCGGATCTATCATCAATATCGGCTCGTACGGTAAATCGTCGTACGGCATCCCCAATAGCTGGGTAGGGTCAACATCTCACTGTCTCATCACATAACAGATATCACCATCATCAGATCGTATAGTCTGGAGTACTACTCTATGTCTAGTACAAAACGGTAACATCAGTAAATATGCATGCGGGGGTAAACACATATCCCAAGCCCGAGAAGCCACAGAGTCATCTCCCACATATGAATCGTATCAAATCACCGATCCCAGGGCACCAAGCCCACATCATCGACTCATCTCCAAAGTCATCACATATCATCAATCACAGTGCAAGTACAAGTGATAAGCAAGGGTGTGTGTGTAGGTGTAATTCTGTCCTAGGGTTCGCGACTATGAACTACACTAGTCACTTCTAACCCTACATTATCCACAATACACCTATATCACAATAACTACATAATAATCTATCTACGGACTGCGGGGGTGCTATACGCCATCCACCCGACTTCCCCCTGTAGATATAATCTACTCACCTTACATCACCAATTGCGGACGTCCCACGTATGCTTGTCGTCCCGAAGTCTTCATGGGTACCTACACATCAAAATATCGTATATGCGCATTAAAACCAAATCCAATCTAAAACGGGCGCATGAAATCCAAAACGATACGATAAGGGGCCTATAGGTGAAAACCTATGGCACGCCTTCAAAACCATCAATAACTCCTCTATACCGTCGTATAAACGACAAATAGTCGAGGCAAAACACGTTCCACCATTTCAGAATCAAAAATACGGAATACGGAAATACGAATCCAAACAGCAACTTAGGATATATGTCCCAGATTTCACCCTAGAAAGAATCTGTCAAAACTAGAAGTACCCAGGGCCAAGAATTGATGAAATGGGGCCAGGCACGCAAAACGAGGAATTTCCTCACTGGTCTGGCCGCAATTTGCGGCCAGAATGGAGGTTTTGGCGGCCTGAAGGTGGAGTGGGGAGCTAGGGTTTTGGGTGTTGCCTCTATGTTGCCTGCACATCTCAATTCCCACTCAATATTATTTTAGGGTTCTCGGGGTGTTAGCAGATTCAATTTAACAGTGGCAGATTACACAATTTCCCCGATATCGGTTTCTAAAATCCGTATTCTGGTGTTTGCTTCAGGTTTTGGGTTTCAATTCAAACACTAGGGTGTTGGTGTATCCTCAATTGAACTCAATTTCACAATACAACCCAAGTTCCTCTCAAACCCTAACTAGGTTTTCATCAAATCCATAATATCACACAATATCGATTAAATCTTAACATGGAGTTATAGGAAAAGCTATGATTGAGCAAATGGTTCAGAAATTACCTTCATTAGCAACTCAAGAATTTTCTTGAGTTGCCCTCTAGTGGCCAAATCCATGCTTCTTTAGCTCCATGTGTAAATCTAGGGATTTTGCACAATTTTAATGAAAGGAGATTGGGGTTTTGGGGTGTTTTATGAGATGAAGTGGGGAGTTGAAGAGGGGAGGGAGATGGAGAAGGGGCAGCAGCAGCAAGTATGGAGGAGGGAGAGAGAAATGAAAAGGAAAAAGAATGGCTAAGGGTTATAAGTCAAAGGTCCACCTCTCTCTCTCACCTACCCTCATCATTACATTTTCTTCTCTTTTTCTCCATAATTCCCAAAGCCTTCTCACAAGAATAGTAAACCCAAATGAAAACCATGGCTAGAAAATGCACAAGTGTAGAAAATGTGATATTTGCAAGTTTTGCACAAAATTGCCAAAAAACCCGATTAGCGATTTTAATCGCGATTAGCACTAAATTAGTGTCAAAATGATCACCACAACTTAAAAATGTCATAATTTCAATAATTAACCCATTTTAGAATTTTCCATAATTTTTCATAATTTTTCTAACATTTTTCCTATTTATTTGCATTAAATATTAAAATAATCAATAAAATATATTAAATTATAAAAATTCCCAAAATTAATATTTTATTATTTTGAAAATGTTACAATCTACCCCCCTTAAAGAAATTCGGTCCCCGAATTTAAAATTTAAACCCCCAATACTAAAAACAGTTTCAGTAATAATCCATTTTGTCGGGGCTCCGAAAATATCAACACATAAAACATCACAGCGCAATGCATGCGCATGAAAAATGAGCAGATAACTCAAAAGCAAAACTCCGTCAAGCATCTCGCAATCATCGGAGTCGAGGTAAAAACACAATGTCAAATCCAATACAAAACCGATATGATATGGATCAAAACTACACATGTAGACATCCAATCCATACATGTAAGTAGCTGATGCAAAAGCATGCAAAAGTATATCCAGGTACCGTCCACTGACTAGTCCTGCTCAGCATGAGAGCAAAAATCCAACATCATAAAAGGTACTGCTCCAAAGGAATAAATCCCAAAATGCACGTAACGCAATCCTGTGCGTCTGGTGCGCACGGAAATCAAGAATCCATAAATGTGTCAAACAGGTATACAAAACAACATCTAGGTGCAACGGGTGTGCACGAAACATCTGTCGTAGGCAACGTGTGTGCCTGACAGAAAATAAATCAGGTGCATGTGACATGCACGAAGAATCCCGATTTAGCGCATCTGGCGTGCACCAAAATCGTGTCTAAAAACATGCGCCCAACATGCGCGAAAATCCAAACGGTGCATCCATCGTGCATGAATGAAAATCTAGGCCCTGCGCACTCAACATGCACGGAATCACGAAATCCAATAGCAAACACCGAACAGGCGTAAAGCATATCACCAGCACGGAGTGCAAAAATCCACCATCAAAATCCGGGTCAAAATCAACGATATAATGCGGCTCAAACCAAAATCAGGTGTACCGCAAAGGAGAATCTCACAACCATGTGCATCAGCGTGCACGAATCAAAGCATAACACTAAAATGCATGAAAACTCTGCGTAAAATATATAAATGTCCAGTGGGTGCATGAGACCAATACCATGAAACTCAGTCACCAAAACTAAATCATGCAACAGAACGCCCAAAATACCGAAATCCAAAATGACGGATACGTGATAATCAAATCACAAAATCACAAATCATAAATACCGTCTTCGGTAGTTCCTCCTTCAAAGTCAAGAAGGAGTCGGTGCAATCCACTGCTAGCAGCGCAGGATATCTACCTGCCTCTTGCTCACGATCTGGCGTCCTCTGACTCTCTGGGTCCTTATCTTCTCTGTGGGTTACCAATCTCACAGTCAATCGGCTCATCGGCCCTGTTAGGTGTGCTAACGGGGACGATTCCGTTCTGGCACTCCTCTGGTCACCTCTCGGTCAAACCTCACGACCACTCGTAAGGCAGCATATCACTGGCGTCGGCCTCTGGCTCTCTGAATGTACGTCACACATCTCATCCTGGGTGCAAACATCATTGCAGCAACGTCCTGGAAGGAATCCTGCTCAAGGTCTCTTCCAATCATGCCTATGCCGATCTGTACAGAGGCTGGCTTTCCTGCACAACCTCTTCTCGCTCAAAAGACACCTGTGTCCTCAAAACAACATTTCTCAGAAACTGGTCACATACCAACGTCTCTGTAAGCAAATCAGGTCTCTAGTCTCGACGGGAAGCAATGACAGCTCGTCAGTGTCTTACACGAACCTCTGGTTTCAACTGTCTCTATCATCTTCCACTATGACGTCATGCCAAGCTACTATGCACTGCACTGTTCTCGGCCACGGTCAATCTGAAGTCTCTCACACGGACTCGAAATCGCGTATTCTGTAGCTTCATCACTCTGTAGCAGATGTCAGGCCGAACTGGTCCTCGGGAACACGTCCCGACCATCGGAGGAATACTCATCACTCGTCCGTCCTTGATCAATTCGCAACGCATCTGGTTAAGTTCCTTTATCCGAACTTGGTCAACTACCTTGTCGACAATGCCGAACTCTGGCCTGCTGGGTGTGCGCAAAATGACCACTCCTGGGTCCAGGTCTTTTCGTAACGTACTCCAGAAAGGTCCTGTCGAGGTTCCCTTCTCAAATCTCAATCCTGCCGAAATGCCCGGAAGTCATCATCCAATGCTGAAGCTAAAGTTTATTCCGGAACGGCTGCATACTTATCGCGCTTCTTTCTGGAAGATATATCCATATACCACGCCTCGGGGTGCATATCACATCTCTAATGTCAGCGGAGTGGGACATCATCTCGTCGAAATATCTCGCGAACTCTTTTCTTCACTCTGCGTCAATGTCGACTGATTCGGACTCGTCTCATCATGGCTGCATGTACGGTGCTCCAACGGCTATGCTCGCATCTGGAGTCTCCCACGCAGTGTCCCATCACGATATCCGAAAGATGTCGAACCATCCGATCGACTCGTCAGATCCTCATAATCCCCCAAGAGCTCACATCTCGGGTACAGTTTAATAGTATCGAGTACATGCCACAGCGTCGGTGGTCCAGCCGTAGAAGGGCAAACCCAAGCCTCACTAATGGCGCCGCGGAACCGCCGTAAACCCTAAGGTTCAAAGGCTGTCACACGGTCATTAAGTCGAGTTAGGGTTTCATTCTTCTAGAGGGTCCATAGAATCACCTGCATGTCTTTCCGTATACTTTAAACTTGGAAAGTAGGCTCCTGACATTCGATCGTCTCCATCGACTCTCACGAACCTGCGTGAAGTCGTCTCTAGCTGGAATCGATCCGCCTGATGACCTCGCATCGGGGTAAGCGAACTCACCACACGTCCTAGTCATCCATCCTCGGTGACTAGCAACTCGCTATCGTCTCTCTAAGAACATGCTCATGCTGCAGTAGCTCCAACCATCTGGGCGATATCTCGTCATTTGCAGCAGCAACTGGCTCATACGCCTGTACGCCGAACAACGCCTCAATCCTTCAGGAAAGGCAATACATAAGCGGTCATCTCTGAGTCAGCCTGCTCTAGATCTGAGTAAGACTCTCCACACTGGAAATCTTCAACTCAACTGGGCCCGCTCTGGCGCAAACTCGGACGAATCACCTTCGTCTCTCAAATCGGGTAGACTAGCTACCATCTGTCTCATATCTGCCTGAAAGTTCCGGCAATCTCAGCTCGTAAGCTCCGAAAGCAACATCCTGTCAATCTCAGCAACAGCTGGTCCATCTGTCTGCACGATAGGCGACATCACAATCCCTGAGGTATGCTGTACATCAACAGTCCTCTCTCAGCTGGCAGCTCTAACAAAGGTCCGATCATCCGGTGCAAGACCAAGCACTCGCCTCCACTAGAGGTCACAATCACCAACACTAACTCGAGACGTTCTCATGTCACCAGAAAACACAATGGTCGGCCCTCGTACCAAACGAGCTCACACCGGCCGTAACCCTAGCAGTAGCCCAAACTGCGCTCAAACACGGTGACAGGAATCTCAATCGAGTATCAAAGAGAGCACATCAGTGGCAAGAAGGGAAACAACAGACTCAAAGTGGATACATGATCATAGGAAGGAACAGCATCAATGGAGGTATGATCATGAAACTAGTAGAAGCGGGAATCTCAAATGGATGTATAATCCAGGATATGAAGAGAATCACTGATCTCGAAAAACATGCACATCCTAAGGTTCCTTAAGCGGAGTGGCGTGTCGTAAGTATGCCGCGGAACATACCAACGGTACGTCACTCTACTTTAGTCACCTAATCCATCAACCAAGGGTCATCCTAATACGACGAAAGTTCGGGTTTACACCCCCTCGACCAAGTCTAAGTTCCGTAAGGTCAAGCCTAAGTTCCGTATATAAACAACGCCCTAGGCTCCACATAGTCAAACTCAGACTCGAACCAAGGTCAACCTAGCGCTTTGATACCAACTTTGTCACGCCCCGAAAGAGCACGTGACTGGCCCTTGAACCATATGAAGTCTATAGGACTCCATCTGATCCAAGTAAGCCAAAAGCCCAGAAATCTAAAACCATTTTAGGGGTAAGTAAAGAAAACTGGTTTAAAGAAGTGAAGAATACAGGTTTGAAATCAAGGTTTTTAAATAACTAAGCCGAAGGTACGTTTTGAAAACAATAAAGTCTTTTCTAAAAATTTCGGCAGAGTTTCTTTTGTAAAACTGGCCCCGAATGGGGTACAACATGAATAACAATATATAAAATGATAAAGGCATCCCCAAGCGGGAGCTAGCTCTTCGTCAATCGACGGTCACAACCACGCAATGATAAGATAATATACAACGCCAAGTGGCGAGGATCAAACCAAAAGAAAGCTCAAAAGCAACAGTAAAACCACAATACTACTAAGCGCGACTCTAGGTCGAATAATACAACACTGTCTCTAAGTCTGAAAGAATATACAAGATTTGGTTGATGGACAATTTCTAGATACAATGAAATAAATAAATACAAAGGTGATTCCTGATACGAAAGAATCCACCTACCAAGGCAAATCACCCGCAAGGAGGTAGTGTGCCAGAAATGCCGCAATAGGACCTGTACGGCAAAACCTGCAAGAACTGTGGCACAACGGGGGTGAGTTGCCAACTCGTGAATAGAAACATCCACAAGCAGAAACCGAATGCAAGACATAAACCTAAGTCAACAATCAGTAACATAATCCACAAGAGTACATCTGAGTGTAACAAGGTGGCAAGGTAACATCTAATCAGGTATGTAGTGCCAGGTACTCAGGTAATAACATGTCATCAATATAAGGTATGTCTGCATGAAGTAAATATGGTGAAATATCAAAGATATCAATACACATATATTAGCGTCCCATACCACTAATATTGGTGTAAGATAAGTGTAAATCCAGTCTGTATATGATCCATATCTGTATATCTGTGGAACCCGTCCACCTGTCACCCACTGACAGCAAGCATCATGTATGCAATGTGAGGATATAACCAAAATCATGGAAAACTAATCATGAAACCCGTGCCAAGCATCGACACGTAAATCCTCATCCATATGGGGCTCCGTCTGCGGTATCGGCCCTCGGCCCCCGGCAGTACGAGTCAACCCATGTCCATCTCTGGGCTCCGTCTGCGGTATCGGCCCGTCGGCCCCCGGCAGTACGCCCATCTCTCAGCTCCAGGCGGTATCCCCCGGATATCCGCCGAGCTCAAATAAAATCACCGGTAGGTACTCGCCCGCCTCCAGGCTCAATCGGCATAACCCATCGATCATCTCGCCGAGGGGAACCATACCGGGCCCACCACGAACCCGCAAACGGTACATCACCTCCTCGAATCGGGTTTCAAGCACACGTCTCATCACCGAGAAAACGCGTGGTGGACGCGCCAAATATCATATCACGAGGTACCGGGTTTTTCATAAAGAGCATCTTTTATTAAATAATCCCACGGTCCTCAAAACCAGAAATCACATGAAAATCCACATCGAGAAGTAAATCCAATGCAACGTGCTATATAATCAATCCATGATGTATGCGACAGGTAAAGAGAGGTAATCATATCGGAAATCATGTAACATGGAATATCTTGCAGTTCTCAATCTCAATCAAGTATGAATCATCTATGTTTGTGTACATGTACATGTGTACAATATGCCAAGCAGTAATCATATCATGAATGCAACAGTACTACAGTGTAGTGGCATGGCAATTATCGATGATGAAGTGTGTGAGCCGGCAAATAGTGTACGTGAAACATACGCATCATCGATAATGGTGCTGGTGTCCTAACAGCATGATAATAGCATAATAATGAACATATACCAGCAATGCGAGTAGCATGAAAAAGCAGATATCTAATAGTCAACACCACAGTGAAGTATCTACTATGTAGGCTACATCTAAGTAACAGGTCAATCAGGAGGGGTAGGTGTGGAAACCTCCTAAATCTGAGTCAATGTATATATAAAGATATGTAGTCGGTGATCCCGCCTCAATGTCATATCGTAAGATATCCTCGAATTATGAGTGCGGATCTATCATCAATATCGGCTCGTACGGTAAATCGTCGTACGGCATCCCCAATAGCTGGGTAGGGTCAACATCTCACTGTCTCATCACATAACAGATATCACCATCATCAGATCGTATAGTCTGGAGTACTACTCTATGTCTAGTACAAAACGGTAACATCAGTAAATATGCATGCGGGGGTAAACACATATCCCAAGCCCGCAAGAAGCACAAGTCATCTCCCACATATGAATCGTATCAAATCACCGATCCCAGGGCACCAAGCCCACATCATCGACTCATCTCCAAAGTCATCACATATCATCAATCACAGTGCAAGTACAAGTGATAAGCAAGGGTGTGTGTGTAGGTGTAATTCTGTCCTAGGGTTCGCGACTATGAACTACACTAGTCACTTCTAACCCTACATTATCCACAATACACCTATATCACAATAACTACATAATAATCTATCTACGGACTGCGGGGGTGCTATACGCCATCCACCCGACTTCCCCCTGTAGATATAATCTACTCACCTTGCATCACCAATTGCGGACATCCCCACGTATGCTTGTCGTCCCGAAGTCTTCATGGGTACCTACACATCAAAATATCGTATATGCGCATTAAAACCAAATCCAATCTAAAACGGCGCATGAAATCCAAAACGATACGATAAGGGGCCTATAGGTGAAAACCTATGGCACGCCTTCAAAACCATCAATAACTCCTCTATACCGTCGTATAAACGACAAATAGTCGAGGCAAAACACGTTCCACCATTTCAGAATCAAAAATACGGAATACGAAAATACGAATCCAAAACAGCAACTTAGGATATATGTCCCAGATTTCACCCTAGAAAGAATCTGTCAAAACTAGAAGTACCCAGGGCCAAGAATTGATGAAATGGGGCCAGGCACGCAAAACGAGGAATTTCCTCACTGGTCTGGCCGCAATTTGCGGCCAGAATGGAGGTTTTGGCGGCCTGAAGGTGGAGTGGGGAGCTAGGGTTTTGGGTGTTGCCTCTATGTTGCCTGCACATCTCAATTCCCACTCAATATTATTTTAGGGTTCTCGGGGTGTTAGCAGATTCAATTTAACAGTGGCAGATTACACAATTTCCCCGATATCGGTTTCTAAAATCCGTATTCTGGTGTTTGCTTCAGGTTTTGGGTTTCAATTCAAACACTAGGGTGTTGGTGTATCCTCAATTGAACTCAATTTCACAATACAACCCAAGTTCCTCTCAAACCCTAACTAGGTTTTCATCAAATCCATAATATCACACAATATCGATTAAATCTTAACATGGAGTTATAGGAAAAGCTATGATTGAGCAAGTGGTTCAGAAATTACCTTCATTAGCAACTCAAGAATTTTCTTGAGTTGCCCTCTAGTGGCCAAATCCATGCTTCTTTAGCTCCATGTGTAGATCTAGGGATTTTGCACAATTTTAATGAAAGGAGATTGGGGTTTTGGGGTGTTTTATGAGATGAAGTGGGGAGTTGAAGAGGGGAGGGAGATGGAGAAGGGGCAGCAGCAGCAAGTATGGAGGAGGGAGAGAGAAATGAAAAGGAAAAAGAATGGCTAAGGGTTATAAGTCAAAGGTCCACCTCTCTCTCTCACCTACCCTCATCATTACATTTTCTTCTCTTTTTCTCCATAATTCCCAAAGCCTTCTCACAAGAATAGTAAACCCAAATGAAAACCATGGCTAGAAAATGCACAAGTGTAGAAAATGTGATATGTGCAAGTTTTGCACAAAATTGCCAAAAAACCCGATTAACGATTTTAATCGCGATTAGCACTAAATTAGTGTCAAAATGATCACCACAACTTAAAAATGTCATAATTTCAATAATTAACCCATTTTAGAATTTTCCATAATTTTTCATAATTTTTCTAACATTTTTCCTATTTATTTGCATTAAATATTAAAATAATCAATAAAATAATATTAAATTATAAAAATTCCCAAAATTAATATTTTATATTTTTGAAAATGTTACAACAACAATATCTAAGTAATAGGGTAAATGCGCAAATTCTAAATATGACATAGAATATGCGACAGAAATAACATCTCTAGCCCATACGCATAACGTCATGCGGATGATTGCCCTGTACATGTTAAATCTACTCACCAACGCTCTAAGCTAGGTGAATCCTACCACCTGTTTTCCCTTTGTAGCAGTGTCCGAAGTCCCCGCCTGCGAACCTGCAACATAATACGATAAAACGAGTATATATTAATAATAGACCCAAAACACATACAATCTACACGGACCAACACACACACATACGTACTCTAAAGGGTTCGTGCTGTAGCTAACGCGTATAGCGACACTACGAAACCAACTCAGACCAACAGCAACATGTAACACGCATCATATCGGATAACGTATCGCACGAAACGAAACACTAGAAACACACAAGTGGTCCCAGATTTTTCTGTACCAGTAATTTGTAAAAATTGCAAGTACCATGAGACTACAATTAACCCTAGAAACCCCTACCCAAAAACCCAAACCCTAACTCCCTACTCTGGCCGCAAATTGCGGCCAGACCCAATAAATCTGCGGCCGTACGGAAAGAGATTGGACTCGTAATTTGTGGGTAGGTTCTAGGCTCTACACTAGGCTACTGTCAAGTCAATTTTTGCAACAATTACCTAGTTTAACAGCAGATCATCCGAGACCCCAAATCGACACTAAAAATATGATATTTACCTGAAACGATACGATACGCGATAAAAACAGAAACTTTAAAGCTAAGCAACACAATAAACATCTAAAGAACAGAAAGGGAACATTACCTAATCAAAAGAAGACAAAGATCCTAGCTTTGCATGCTTCTAGGCATCCATGAGGCAAAATCAAGATAAAGATGTGATTTTGTGAAGTTTTGTGAATGATTTGAGATGAATTTTGATGAAGGGTAATGAAGTGTTCAGTTTAGTTGAAAGCAAGAGATGAGGAAATGGGAAAGAGATAGAGAAAAGAGAGAGAGTGATTGATAAAGAGAGAGGGAGGTGAGGTTATTGGTGAGTGCACCTTGCATTTAAAACCTCATTAATGCTTTCACACACACCTTGCCACCTCATATCATCCAAACAAATATCTTCTCTTCTTCTCATAAAAGATCTAGGGTTTAGGTTAAGGATTGGATTAAACAAGTATTAGGTTAAGGGTCAAGGTTGCTAAGATCAAAATTAGCACAAACAAATCCTCGCATTTACGTGCACACGTGCGTGCATGCTTATAACAAATAATAATAGTTTATTAATTAAATGTTATAAAATATGAGAAACCCGAATTGGTAAACTTTTTACAGTAAACCCGCACTAACGTCTAAACGAACACTAACCGAAATCTAAGGCGTTACAATCTCCCCCCTTATAAAAATGCGTCCCCGAAATTAAAATTCTTACTAAGCGTACCTTCAAAGAGAAGATTACAAACTCTCCTATCTCGCTCGCAGCCTCCTAAGTGATCACCTCACTATACGGCTACGTTCAAGAAAACCCTTCACCGATGGCAAGACCCTTGACCGAAGTTACTCCACCTGCCGAGCCATTAACACAATTAGCTGCTGGTGAACGAAAGATCGCGTCCAAGCTAAATGGTCTGGTGCCGAATCATGTGAGAAAGGTGATGAAGGAAATTGCAAAGTATTGACACAAGGAATACGGAGTGAATACTCAATAATCTGGGCGGAAGTGCCAAATTAAAGGCAACGAAACTAACTCGCCTATAGGATCTCAAAAGGACCTACAATTCTGGGATAAGCTTCCCAAAACTCAACACGTCATTCATCGGAAAAATCCATAGGAAAACATGATCTCCCACTGCGAACTCAAGTCTGCGACCAACACGGTCGGCATAAGACCTCTGTCCGCAATGGACTACTCTCATCCTGACCTAAATCCATTGGATCAACTCCGAAGCCTCTAGACTAGATGGGGTCCAAAAATCCTACTACGCAGAGTCAGAAAACAGACTGGTGATCGACATGACCTAACCCCTAAACCTAAAGGTTGCCAATTGGAGTGACTCCTAAGAACTGCTATCGAGGAGAACCCTAACGATGGCAAGTGACGATCCCAACTGCCGAAAATAATTAATACGTATGCACAAACTTAACAAAGAACAACTGAGCAAACCGAGCAAAACCGGACGACAACATCCAAATGGAGTCACGCCCTGACTAGACCTGGGTAGACGCCACAACGAATATTCGTGGAGATCTGCTCCCACTCCCACCTTGGAATGGTTAAAGGTTGCAACTCTCCAGCCGGTCTCAGATGCTCAACCAAAACACCCAACAAGACAGACACCTTGAAACGAAATCCGAAACTTCTCTTTACACCCCTGCCCACCTGTAACTATCTCACCAGTCACGTCAATGTTGGTGGAGCTTGAATGAGTACAGAGAGTTGACAGATGTGCCTGCTCTAGGATTTCGCGTCTCTACCCAATAGTATCGGTACACAAACGCGTCTCTAAACTTAGCACACCCTTGTCACAAATCAAGGTCTCCGAATCAATACCCAGCCGAGTATGCTAAAGTATTTCAGACGAACGAGTATCGACAGGCAGTGACCCGTGAAAGCGATTAAGGAAAAGTGGTCGGGCGTGGACATGAGCAAGCCGTCCCCTCAGTAAAGACGAGCACAAGCTGTACTCAACGAACGCACAAGAACTGTAAATCTGCAGAAGACTGTCTCAACAATCAAAACCCGCTGCAGGAAGATGTACATTAAACTCTGGTGGTCCGTGAAAATCTGACACGACTCTCGAACGAGTAGTGTCTCCAAATCTCCAACGCAAGACCACCGCAGCCATCTCCAGATCATGAGTGGGATATCCTGCTAGTACTTCCTCCAAGTGTAGGGAAGCAAAAGCGATAACTCTATAATGCCGCATCAGCGCAAAATCGAGCCCCACTCGCGAAACATCACAACAAAACAACAAAGTCACCCGAACCAGGAAGCAAACAAAGAACTGATGCAGTTGTTAACCGAGTCCTCAACTGCTGTAAAAACTCTGCACACATGCCTCAGTCCAAAGAAAAGAAACCTCCTTTCCGGTCAATCCAGTCAACGGTACAGCACTACACTAGCAATCCTGCACGAAACGGCGGTAAAAACCTGCTAAGCCCAAAAATCTGTGAACCTCCGTCCTGCACACAAGTCCGGGCCTAAGCTGTACGGCCACGATCTTCCTCGGAACCATACAAAACTGTCTCCCGTAACTACAAGACCTAGGAGTCAACACAAACAAGCCTGAAAGAACACTCCGAGAATCTAGCAAACCGCTGGTGCTCTCGCAGTATCTGCAAAACAAATCCACAAGTGCTGCTCCTGTCCCTCAAGACACAAAGAATAGACCAGAATGTCGTCAATAACACAACAATAGCTGGTCGAGGAACGGCCTGAAGAAATCTGGTTCATCATATCTACGAATGCTGCTAGGGCATTAGTGAGTCCAATGACACCACCAAAACACACAAAGCCCGTAGCACGCACAAGGCAGTCTTTGGAATGTCATCACTCCGAACCCGCAACAATGATGACCTAATCCCGAACAAACTTAGAAAAATGTCTCACACTCTGGTGCCGATCGAAGAAATCGTCAATGCGAGGTAAAGGATACCTATTCGAACCGTAAGCCGGTTCAATTGACGATCCATCAATACACAACCTAAACTGCCGTCTTCCTCCTTGACGAACAGAAATAGGAGCTCCCTAATGCGAAACACTCAAACGCACAAACCCCCCAACAAGCAACTCTGAAGCTGATCCTTAAGCTCCCTAAGCTTCGCCGGCTCATCTAGAACAACGTCGGATAACTCTCGCACGAAAGGAACCCGGTCCAACAAACCAACTGTGGCTCCGGTACCACGAATGAATGCCAAGAATCCACGACATCCTCTCCTCAAAAGCCGACTAGCGAAAAAGGCTGAATTCGAGCTGTGAGAGGCGGCACAACTATCCACCTGCACAACAAGAACTGACTCGCCTGGGAAAACAACACCTGACTGTTTTCTCACGGTAGTCCACAAACGCCTAGCACGTAGCTAACCAATCCGTGCCCAGGAGAATGTCAAGTCCAACATCTCTAGAAGGATCAAGTGATGGATGAATCTCCTAACCGATTGGCACACGACTGAAATACGTGTTGCGCAACAAAAGAATCGCCGACAGAAATTAACACAACAAACGGCTGATCTAGCTAACACCCAAACCTCAGCTACTCCCGCGACGGTCATGAAATCTGTCTCGACGACTGGGCCTCTGTCTCTGAGATGGTACACCGGTACGAGTCCTCCACTATTCCGGAACTCCTAAAGTCTCTGGAATACATGTCTCGTAAACTGGGGCTGCATCCACTGGTGCTATGTAGGTGACAGACTGCTGCATGCTGATCGCAAGGAACAACTGGTTAACAGGGGTGACAACCTCCTGTCGCTACGCTCGAACGACCTCAACCAATGAACTCATCGTCTGGCGCAAGTCATGCATCTCTGCCACAAGCCTAGCAATACTATCTGTCGAAAGCGAAAACGTCTGCACCTGTGCAACGAGCGTGCCATCCTAGTCAGTCCTCGTCTCACCCGAGTCAATCCTGACTTCGGCCCTCGCTGCATCACTCTGAGTCCCCACAGTCATCGGCGGCAAGGCTATAAATGGAAAAAGGATTCAATAAGAATATGCAAATCGAATCTCAAGATATGAATCATCAAGGAAGGAATTTCAAGCAATGTACTTAGGTCACTTTAGGCGAAGTACCGCATCGTGAGTATGCTGCAGACATACACACACTACGTTACTCTGCTTAAGCTACCTACTCCATCATACCAAGGTTATCCTACACTCCGAAAGGTAAAAACCTAGCGCTCTGATACCAACTTTGTAATGACCCGAAATTGGCACATGATGGCCCTAATACTACGCAATGCCTACAGACGTAACGCAACAAAAGAAAGCCAAAACCCAGAAATCTAAACCATTAAAAAGACAAGGAAAGATAATAGGAGTTTTGAAACATTTGAAATCAAAACCCAAATTCTTTAAAAAAATTCCAACTTTCTTTCTTTAATATTTTGGCAGCACCTCCTTTGTAAAAACTAGCCCCAAAAATGGGTACAACATAAATATAAATAAAGCATCCCAAAACGGGAGCAAATACACGCCCAAAGGCGGAAAACAACCACCACAACAAATATACGACGCCGAAGCGAAGAAAAAAAATACGATAGAAAGGAAACTGTATAAATGACATCAAGTCACAAATAATATACAATATCATCGTCACACAAGTCTCTAAGTCAACAAAATAATAGTAGATGGAGAGTACAAGGATACAATGAATATACAACACAATACGAATAACCACAAAACCCACCTAAAGCAAAACTGCACACTGTGAGCCGATGCGGTATCCGTTGCAAAAGATGATAGATAGATGAATAGCCTGCCTCGACTACTTTGGGGAACACCCTGCTAAACAACTGTGGCACAACGTGGGTGAGTTGCTAACTCGTGAATAGTAAATAACATATGCAGGTAATCGCAAGTATGCACGTACAGCACGAATCTAACATGTGAAATTAATAGCAATAAAAGGTCATATGAATGCAATAATCATGAAAGGTACACTAGCAGGTACAACTAATACATGAAGCAATAACATATGACAAGCAGTATGCAATAATCATGCAATAATGATATGAAAATGTATATATGCAACAATCATGGAAGGTACTCTAACAGGTACAACTGCTACATGAAACAGTGCATATAAATAAAGGTATGTAAATGCAACAGTCATGCAAGGTAAACTAGCAGGTACTACTAATACATGAAGCAGTGTATAAACAATAAATATGGAGTATGGAATAAAATATGTCATTTCCATTGAATCCTGGTATCGTTGTAGGATCACAATCCATTAAGACAAATCCAAATCCTAAATCCTCAAATCAGCCCCCAAATTGGCTCTCATATCATATAAGTCTCACAAATCCTGAATGTACAATATCGAATAAATCTCAAATATCCCGAATGTACAAATCAGCAATCTCATAAATATCCTGTATCCAATATCAAATGAATCACCTATATCCCAAATCAAATTATCAAGTAAAAATCTAACATCCTAAATATATTTGCATGAATAAATATGATGATGTATATAATTAACGTCAATACACATATATTAGCGTCCCATTCCACTAATATTGGTGTAAGGGCATATATAACAGCGTCCTAACCCACTGTTATATACAAAGAAGTAAAAATGTCAATACACATATATTAGCGTCCCATTCCACTATTATTGGTGTAAGGGCATATATAACAGCAGTCTAGACCCCTGTTATATATACAAAGGAGTAAAAAGAAATATCATGGAAACAATGTGTCAAGCATCGACATAGAAATGCTGATCTATCAGGTGCTGTCACCATGACTGGCCCCCCGATAGGTACATATCATAAGCTATCCCGAAAAGCACGAGTGCCTAGCTCTGACCCTCGTCTTTCCACGTATCTATACGTACATGACTCCCATCGGTATCCCCATGATAACCGCTGAGTCATTGGTAATGTCACCGGATGGTATGGTTCCCCTGCAACTCATCGTCTGACACCACGACCTCATTCTTGCCTCGGGTACCTCCGGGCCCCACCATGTACCCGCACACGGACCTCCATTCCTCGCGTGGGGTATATATATCAGAACCGATAAATCCCATGGTGGCTGCTGAAATATCATATCAAGGGAAACCGAGTTTTTCAAATAATGCATAATTTCATGAACTCCCACGGTCCCCTAATCCATAAAACATCATGAAAAATCCATATCACAATGCGAAAATCCATGAATATAATATATGCAACATAAAACTGTAATGAAAGCATATAAAGGAAAAGTCGCTAATTAACTGCAACAAGTTAATATAACATATCATGCGGTTCCTATTTTCTCCAATTCTAAATAATATCAAGTAAAGGTAAACATGTAGCTATACTGATATATGTGTAAACAATAAGGTATGACAAGATATATGTATCTACCTATAAATAATGATGTAGTATACCCCCTGGGTATAAGTGAAATATGTGTGCAAGGTATACCTGTAGCTATGTCATAAAGTGTGTATGTACCTATCACTAATGGTACAATACTCTATAGGTATACATGTATCTAACATATAAGTATACGAAGGCATATGTGTAAGCATGTAGATATACAGGTATGCTAAATGTCATATGCGATAAGAAATATGAATCAATGTCTCAATGTTCCTAACCAAGCAATATCATATCTATAAGTGGGTTGTGCGTGACATGGCAATTATTGACGGTGTGTGTAGCATACTATCAGTGCTCGTGCAACATGAATCGTCAATAATATGTGCAGTGTCCTAAGGCTACTAGTTCAAGCACAACAATATCTAAGTAATAAGGTAAATGCGCAAATTCTAAATATGACATAGAATATGCGACAGAAATAACATCTCTAGCCCATACGCATAACGCCATGCGGGCGATTCCCCTATAGATTTTAAATCTACTCACCAACGCTCCAAGCTAGGTGAATCCTACCACCTGTTTTCCTTTTGTAGCAGTATCCGAAGTCCCCGCCTGCGAACCTGCAACATAATACGATAAAACAAGTATATATTAATAATAGACCCAAAATACATACAATCTACACGGACCAACACAACACACATACGTACTCTAAAGGGTTCGTGTTGTAGCTAACGCGTATAGTGACACTACGAAACCAACTCAGACCAATAGCAACACGTAACACGCATCGTATCGGATAATGTATCGCACGAAACGAAACACTAGAAACACACAAGTGGTCCCAGATTTTTCTGTACCGGTTATCTGTAAAAATTGCAAGTACCATAAGACTACAATTAACCCTAGAGACCCCTACCCAAAAACCCAAACCCTAACTCCCTAATCTGGCCGCAAATTGCGGCCAGACCCAATAAATCTGCGGCCGTATGGAAAGAGATTGGACTCGTAATTTGTGGGTAGGTTCTAGGTCTTTACACTAGGCTACTGTTAAGTCAATTTTTGCAACAATTACCTGGTTAAACAGCAAATCATCTGAGACCCCAAATCGACACTAAAAATACGATATTTACCCGAAACGATACGATACACGATAAAAACAAAAACTTTAAAGCTAAGCAACACAATAAACATCTAAAGAACAGAAAGGGAACATTACCAAATCAAAAGAACACAAAGATCCTAGCTTTGCATGCTCCTAGGCATCCATGAGGCAAAACCAAGATAAAGATGTGATTTTGTGAAGTTTTGTGAATGATTTGTGATGAATTTTGATGAAGGGTAATGAAGTGTTCAGTTTAGTTGAAAGCAAGAGATGAGGAAATGAGAAAGAGATAGAGAAAAGAGAGGGAGGGAGGTAAGATTAAGGGTGAGTGCACCTTGCATTTAAAACCTCATTAATGCTTTCACACACACCTTGCCACCTCATCTCATCCAAACAAATATCTTCTCTTCTTCTCACAAAAGATCTAGGGTTTAGGTTAAGGATTGGATTAAACAAAGATTAGGTTAAGGGTCAAAGTTGTTAAGATCAAAATTAGCACAAACAAATCATCGCATTTACGTGCACACGTGCGTGCATGCTTATAACAAATAATAATAGTTTATTAATTAAATGTTATAAAATGTGAGGAACCAGAATTGGTAAACTTTTTACAGTAAACCCGCACTAACGTCTAAACGAACATTAACCGAAATTTAAGGCGTTACAAAAACGGTGGCTTTTGTGTACAGTCCCGAATCACATGGAGGCAATGAGTGATAGGAGGGGTTTCGTCTCTCCCGGTATAGGGAGTTGATGTTGCTCTGTGTTCGATTGGCTATAACTGGAAATCCCTGGCCAGGGTTGCAGAGATTTACTGGTAAGTGTTATCAGTAGTTTCTCGAACTGTTATGGACCTCATATCGACACGACTTATCGGTTACTGGGGTCTGACGTTTACCACCACTAGACTGGATATGCGACATATCTGACGAAGAGACCGGTCTGTACGAGAGTGTTACTGATTGGATTCGCAGGACAATGTACAGGCTTGCTTGTTGATCTTCTGATCGCTCAATAGCTGGGTGGCTGTTACGTTTAGCTGACCGCTTGCAGCTTATGGGTGTTTGATATGATCATCACTTACTGCCGGCGTAATGACGATTCTTTAGAGTCCTACACAGTGGTTTCCTAGCTCAGGAAAAACGGAGTAGGAGCACGTATGTGATATGTGCGGGACCGAGAATAATACGTGTATGCGATACCGTATTAGATTCTCGCGATATGTGATATCGGCCGGGTATATGTGATATAGCCGGGTCATCGGATCAACTGTTGATTCGATGAACTGATACATATTATATTAGTCTGTTATTTGTGAAATAGCCGGATTATCGGATCAAGTGTTGATTTGATAATTTAATGTATAATTATATATTTGATATATTACATTATATTAACTAATATAAGCTCACTTAAAGATTCTTTTTCTCACATGGATAATACATTGATATATATGCGATATATTTTAATTGTATTATTTTCTTTTGTTACTATATATATTATATATGTGATATATAATATTGTAACATGTGAGGGTTAAAATTGCAACTAACGTTTTGAGAATAAAACATGTTAGGGTTTGGATTAGGGTTAATGTTATGGATAAGCTTTGTGGAAGCTTCGTGAAGCTTTGACTTTAGTCTTCATCCTATGATATTTTGTGAAGATATTTGTTAACCCAACCCAAACCTCAACTCATGGTTTATTCTCTACAAGGGTTAAGGATGTGATATTTAACCCATGGTTTCAATTCTAACCTCACACAATAATTCATTATTCATCACAAATGAAATTCTTCTTCTTCTTCCTCTTGAAAAAAGCTTTCTAGCCTTTTGTGATGTGATGAAATAAAGTGAGAAATTGAGAACAAAAGAGAGCTAAATTCCTACTTCATCATCCTCATCTATTCTAGCCACTTAGATTAAGGTGTTTCCTTTGCTAATACTTGATTAGTGAAGCAAGAGCTTGGGTTTGAGTTTCTTCAAGGTAGATCATCTTAGTTGTTGAAGATTGGAAGCAAGCTTGCATCTTTCTCTTCATAGAGCCTCTCTAAAGTCCGGGTACTTGATGATTGCAGCGAAGGGACCTCAACACGGAGCTTATGAAGTGAAGGAACGGACTACAAAGGTTGTAATCCCTAGCTCTTAGAAGTAAAGTTGTTTACTTGTAAAGTTTACCCTAATTCTCTAGTTAAGATCTTGGTTAGGGTATGTTTAGCACCCCAAAAATTTTAAAGTAGCATGATTGATGCTTGCCAAAACCTTCACAAGGTGCTATGCTAACCCTACAGAGAGTATTAAATCGATAGAAGCACAAATTGCACAATTAAATGCCGAAATGAGTGCTTGAGAGAAAGGGAAACTTCCATCTCAACCCTTACCGAATCCTGGGCATTCACAACACTACAATGTGAGTGCCATTACAACGTTGAGATCCGTAAGAGTGCTGAATAATCAAGTCGGTGAACATATTGATAATGATGAATCTATCAATGACACCCCGGCTTCGACTTCCACTTTCACTTCCACTTCCATTTCTGATCCTAGTTTATCTCCTTCCGAGCCTATTCTCCATTTTTCCTAAGGCTCGAACCCTCCCCCACCTTCTTCTAGTCAACCAAAGACGATCCCCACTCCAATTTTGGGATCTGTTCCACCCACACGACCTTCTTCAATGTTGGACACAGCTTTTATTGCTAAAGCTCCTTATCCAAATCGGTTAAGGGGAAACAAACCAAGTCCACAAATGGAGAAGATTATGGAAATATTTAAACAGGTTAACATAAATATCCCTCTCCTAGATGCTATACAAAAAGTTCCGTCTTATACGAAAATCCTTAAGGACTTGTGCACTAGGAAGAGGAAGACTCAAGTGACCAAAAAGGTATTCATGACGAATAATGTTAGCACAACTTTTACCCCACAATTACCGAAGAAACGTAAGGACCCTGGATGTCCTACAATCTCTATTTCTATTGGGGGTAAAAATATTAATTGTGCTTTACTCGACCTTGGTGCTAGTGTTAGCCTGCTTCCATACTCTGTCTGCGAGAGTTAGGGATTGGAGAGTTGAAACCTGCTCATTGTACTCTCCAGATGGCAGTCCGATCCATCACCAAATCTAGGGGTGAGCTTGAGGATGTGTTGATAAAATTCGGGGAATTTATATTCCCTGTGGACTTTATTGTTTTAGATACACAGCCTGTAGAAAACCCATGGAACCAAATTCCGGTGATTCTTGGTCGACCCTTCTTAGCCACTTCCATTGCTGTCATTAATTATCGAAACGGTTCTATGAACCTATCCTTTGGGAAAATGACAATTAAGCTTAATATTTACAAGATTGGAAGTCAGCCATCTGAACCCTCTGCTCATATTCTTGATGTTTGTTCTATCCACGAGATAGCTCCCGAAAGCTGCAAGGTTGATGAACTTTGCTTTGATGATCTCGACGACATTATCACATCATTATTTGAGCTTGCACATTATAGTGAGGACACTTTTGATGAGTCCACCCCTGAGTTTGAACCTTTTGACTCATCACACAAGTCAGACACACTTTCTGAGTCTGTATCCTTTGCAGGCTATGAACGTTTTCGAGAATCCGAATGTCATTCACTTACCCCACCTTCTATTGTCTCTCCGCCGACATTAGATCTCAAATTGTTACCTTCTCACCTTAAATATGCATATTTAGGTGAGAATGAGTCTTTGACTGTTATCATATCCACTTCTCTAGCCTTAGAGAAAGAGAACGCTCTTTTGATGGTCTTGAGATCTAATAGGCAAGCCTTTGGTTGGACAATGGCTGACATCAAAGGGATTAGTCCCTTGATTGTTGAACATCATATACATTTGATGGATGAAGCCAAGCCAACCAGAGAACCACAAAGATGGTTAAATCCCGTCATGAAGGAGGCGGTAAAGAAAGAAATCGTCAAATGCCTTGACAGTAGTATCATTTACCCAATCTCTGATAGCCAATGGGTAAGTCCTATTCATGTAGTCCCTAAGAAATCTGGCATTACGGTCATAACTAATGAGGCTAATGAGTTGATCCAGACACTCACTCAAAATGGGTGGCGTGTATGTATTGATTACAGAAAACTCAATGCCGCAACGAGCAAAGACCACTTCCCTCTACCTTTTATTGACCAGATGTTAGAACGATTAGCTGGACATGAATATTATTGTTTCATGGACGGATACTCTGGCTATAACCAGGTCCCTATTGCTGAAAAGGATCAAGATAAAACCACATTTACTTGTTCTTTCGGTACTTTTGCTTATAGATGCATGCTCTTTGGGTTATGCAATGCTCCCGCTACATTTCAGCGGTGTATGATGGGGATATTCTCGGACATGGTCGAGAATTTTCTGGAGATTTTCATGGACGATTTCTCGATATTCGGGGACTCTTTTGATGATTGCCTATCTCATATTGACGCAGTTCTTACTTGTTGTAAAGATAAGAACTAAACTTTGAAATGGGAAAAATGCCATTTCATGGTCCAAGAGGGTATTGTGCTTGGACATGTCATTTCACGGAAAGGCATTGAGGCCGACAGAGCTAAAATAGATGTCATTCATAACCTTCCTCATCCCAAACGCGTCAAAGATATACGATCTTTCCTTGGTCATGCAGGATTTTATAGGAGATTCATTAAGGATTTTAGCAAAATTGCTAGACCTTTAACTCTTCTCTTGGCCAAGGATACAACATTTCACTTCGACTCAGACTGTGTGGCTGCTTTTGAATCACTTAAAAGATCTCTCACTACAGCCCCCGTTCTATCATCTCCTGATTGGAACCACCCGTTTGAGCTAATGTGTGATGCATCGGATTTTGCAGTTGGTGCAGTCTTAGGACATCACATTGATAAGATGCCACATGCAATTTATTATGCAAGTAAGACCCTGAATGATTCCCAAATTAATTATACAACCACTGAGAAAGAACTCTTGGCAGTTGTATTTGCATTAGAAAAATTCAAGCCTTACTTGATTGGCTCACCGATTGTGGTTTACACTGATCACTCCGCCCTAAACATCTTTTATCGAAGAAGGATGCTAAAAGCGGGTTAATACGTTGGATCCTATTATTACAAGAATTTGATCTTATAATACGAGATAAGAAAGGATATGAAAACGTAGTAGCCGACCATCTTTCGCGCATCTCTTCCTCACTAACTGTGACCTTGCCAATAAACGACTCTTTCCCGGACGAACAACTCTTGACCGTATCCGGCGAACCTTGATTCGTGGATATTGCGAATTATCTTGCTGCGGGACTTATTCCAAGCGATTGGTCTAAACAAGACAATTATCGATTTCTATCCCAAGTAAAGCATTTTTACTGGGATGAATCTTACTTGTTTAAGTATTGTCCTGACCAAATCATTTGCAAATGTGTCCCTAATGATGAATTCAAGAGTGTTTTGTCTTTCTGTCATGATCAGGCATGTGGCGGAGAAGGTTTTGCAATGTGGTTTTTACTATCCTATATTATTCAAAGATTCATTTGATCATTGCAAAACATGTCCACAGTGTCAACACACTGGTCGGATTTCTAAAAGAAATGAGATGCCACTTCAACCGATCTTGGTTGTTGAAATTTTCAACGTTTAGGGTATTGATTTTATGGGTCCTTTTCCCAACTCTTTTGGGAATTTGTACATCTTGTTAGCGGTTGATTACGTCTCGAAATGGGTGGAAGCAATTCCATGTCGCACTAATGACAACAAGGTTGTCATTAAGTTCCTTAAAGAAAATATCTTTTCGCGATTTGGACACCCTCGTGCTATCATTAGTGGCAACGGGACGCATTTCTGTAATCGGTCTTTTGAGACTTTGATGCGGAAATATGCAATCAACCATAAACTTTCCACGCCCTATCATCCCCAAACGAGCGGACAAGCTGAGATTTCCAATAGGCAGATCAAACTAATTCTGGAGAAGACAGTTGCTAAAAAACGGAAAAATTGGTCAACCAAATTGAAGGATGCTCTTTGGGCATTTCGTACTGCTTATAAGACCGATCTTGGTATGTCTCCTTACCGCCTAGTGTTTGTAAAGGCTTTCCACCTTCCTGTCGAGATTGAACATAAAAGCAATGTGGGCCATTAAAGAACTTAACTTCGATTTAAATCAAGCCTGCAACTTTCGGAAGCTGCAATTAAATGAGCTAAGAGAACTCCGCAATGAAGTTTACGATAATGCGGTGATTGTAAAGAATCGGACTAAGCTATTTCACGACAAAAATATTTTGAGAAAAACTTTTACCCCAGGACAACAAGTCCTTCTTTACGATTCCCGTCTCCATCTTCATGCGGGTAAGCTCCGATCTCGTTGGAAAGGACCATTTGTGGTGCGGTATGTATATCCGCACGGGGCAGTTGAAGTTGAAAATAGAAAAAAATAGTACAATTTTCAAAGTGAATGGGCATAGATTAAAACCGTATTTTTCCACTGACCCCACGGAGGAGCTCCTGTTTTTACAGGTGCCGCTTTATAATGACTAATTCTCCTCCACCTCACCTCCATATCTCGGTAATATTGTCTCATTTTTAGAATGGAGGTGAGTCAAATAATAATAATAATAATAATAAAGAAAATATAAAAAAAATATGCAAAATTGTACATAAATATAAAAAAAATAAGTTTGGGGGAAGATTTTCATTTTCATTTATTCTTGTCCCCGTTAATAACTTTTCCTCCCAAACCTACAGGTTTTTGAGATTTAACAGATGACAACAGTGAGGACAATGCTGTAAACAGGTTTGGGGGAGGTTTGTGCTTATTTACGCATCACTTTGCAGTACAATTTGCATAAGCACAAAAATTTTCAATTTTTTTCTTTTATAATAAAAGATTAGAAAGTGAAAAATTACATTTAAAAAATTGGAAGAATTTAAGAAAACCAAGAAAATTAGATGTTTTCTTAAACGAAACTAGTAATAAGTAGTTATGAGCCGTTGTCCCAAGGGTTAGTAAGATGAAGGAAGTCACTAATCTGAGGATAAAAATAAGTCTGAAAAATAGTTTCTATTCTGGAAGCTAAGCATATGAACGTTGATACCCTACTATACGCACTTACACACGTCTTGAAACTTGGGATAGTAGAAGATACCTTGAAATGCTCTTGTCTAAAAGCCAAAGTACGAATAAATATAAATGAAGCATAAAAGTATAAAATGGTGAAGAAAAATGAACACCAGTTTTGTAATCACCAAGGCAGCATAAAAAAAATATAGCAAGGGTGCTTCATCACCTAGTGCTTTAGACCAACTGGTTTAGGAGTCACTGCTAAGCCTTAGGTGTTGTAAGACGAGGTAATTATTAATTACGCCTAATATGTGAGCACATTGAGTAATCGGTCGGTTAGTACCTCAAGAAGTATTAATGGTCGCATGAAGAATGTGTGAGCAATTCCATCTAAAATATTCACCGACTAAAAAATACCGAGGTAGATGGACAAGAGTATGATAGCTTGAATTGAATTCTCCAAGTATAGGGATGCCTTTTACACATACGTAGGGGTATATGATCGGTGTTTGGAAGAAAGGTTGGAATGTAGAATAAAGGCGATGTTTTATTGAGGGATGATGTGATTTCTAACATCTTTTCATGACTATTAAGATAGGGCTCATGACAAACGAAAAGCTAGTGTAGTTGAAAACTCTGATTTTCAAGTTCTTTCTTTTACAGTTCTTATCTTTATATGTAACTTTCACAATCTTTCTTTTATTGTAGGATTTTGTAGGTGCAATCTGCTGAAAACCCTCAGGAGACAACACTCCTCCTACTTTGGACACCTAGAGGTTTAAAGGTGTCACGACCCGAAGGTACGGAACGTGACTGGCACTTAGATTATGAGACGTCTAAAGGCGTACCTGATCGCACGCTTTTGGCGTGTCGGATGTTCAAAGAATTAAAGTATAACCGCGATCAGGACGGTGTCGCTTTGCAGCTAGCCGGTTGAGCACGGGTCGGTCCACAGGGAGATGGTGGTATCTTACCTTCTTGTCTTAGACGAGTCAATAAAGAATCTGTATGAGTTTGTTCTAACCTATGTGTTTATCTGCAAGTATAAAGTTGTTAAGAAAAGATACGAGATTATAAGCTAAAGAAATCCGTACTCAAAACCTTTGAGCCGAGTCTTGACCAATTGAAGCTAAGCAATCGGCAACAACGTGGATTAGGGGATTTAAGCGCGGTATTCGTGGAATCCGGCTTATTTACCCTTGTCCTTCCGTTCTTGTCTCTTGCTTTCGCCTCCGGCCAAACCGAACGCAACCGGTCGCGGTTAGGAATCACCGTTACCTTGTCAGGGTACGGTGCCTAACGGAGCGCTTGCGTATGGTTTGGGCGAAGTTCAAATGGAAAATAACGGGAAAAGGAATTGGCAAAGAAATGTTAACTTATAATACCGTATTTTATCTTAACAACAATAATTACATACATTCACAAAAGAGAACCAAAAAGAGAGGACAAAAAGAAAAGAACAAAGAAAAGAAAAGATACAAGTAATTAAAGTACAAGGAATAAAATCGCAAGTAAGTAAATTGCAAGTAATAAAAGACAAGGTAATAAATTGCGAATAATAAAAAGCGATAAAAAGAATACGAAACTAGGACTCAAGACAAGCATGTGATCAATAGCCAACCCTTAAACTTGCAAGCTCAATGAAGAGGTTGCAAAATCAAGGGAAGGGTAGAGAACGCATGTGAAATGAAGTGTTGGTCCCGTGAGAAAATACGACCCTTGAGATCAATAACTAACCCTTAACCATTCAAGCTCAATGAAGAGGTTGAATGAGCAAGAGAAAGCAAAAATCTCAAGGGGAAGAAGAAACACAAGAGAATGATACAAAACCCTCATCTTCATTAATCTCCCACTCAAAAGCTCTCACTACAATTTCATGGAAAAAGAATGAAGAAGAAGAAGAAAAACTATACAAAAAACTACAAAAGAGTGGACACCAAATTGGACTCCTTCTCCTTTGCCCATGGTTTGCTTTTATAGGCAAAGAAAGAGACCTTTCCTTTAATTTGAATTTGAATGCATCCAAAATTTGGAGGGAAGTTTGAATTTTTGAATTTGAATGCATCCAAAATTTGGAGGGAAGTTTGAATTTTTGAATTTTTGAATCAACACTTTATGCATTGAATGCACCATTCCCTCTCGTGCTCTGTGCTTGTCCCTCTCGTGCTTTGTGTTTGACCATCTCGTGCTTTGTGCTGCCCCTCTCGTGCTTTGTGCTTGTCTGAGACATGAATAACCACTGTCATTTGTCTTGTCTCTGGAACAGGTGCGCGGCACTGGACGGATACGGATGATCGGAACCCGGCTTTTTTCTGCTGGCAACAGATGTCCTGGATTTTAGAGTAACAGTAAAGATTTTGTATTATTTGCGTTATTTTGCACTAGGAACCTGTAGCCTGTAAATATGTAGCAAACACGGATTAAAAGCACCTGCCTATAAACAAACGAGCATAAGAATGGACGGTATAAAATGCAGTTTTCTGTGATGAACAAATACCCCCAAACTTATCTTTTGCTCGTCCCGAGCAAAACCAATTATTCACAAAAATAAAATCCAAACCGCACTTTCGCAGGGAACGCGATTGCACTGAGCGTGTGCAACAAGCCGTTAAACCTCTAGGTGTCCCTAGTAGGAGGAGTGTTGTCTCCTGAGGGTTTTCAGCGGATACTACCCACAAAATCCGGTCAAGTTGGTTTTGTACAATAACTAAGATTCAAACCCTAAAGATTTTGTTTCAGAAAATAACAATTCTATAATCCTAAGTTTAGACTATCGAACCTTTATTTTTCACACCTCGCTTCTTATTTAACTACAGATTTTATATGTCTTTACGTGCAGTGCAATTAGTGTCGTTAAGTTCCAGAAGGATCGATTAAAGTCATCATGTTGCACAATAAAGCTCAGATAACAATTTTAAAAGGATCACATAAGTTTTATAAAGAGTTAAGCATTTTTCAAGTTTCGTTTTCCAGTAAGGTTTCAACTTCAGAATTTCTATCTTCCTTAACAGGAAACTAAGTCGTATTTTTCACTCCACCTTTTTCTTGTTTTCATTTCATACACACCTCTGTGAACGTGCAATAGTCTTTATCATAGAATAAAACCTTCGTATCTCCGTTAAAACTTTTATAAAAGCCTGTCTTTTATCAAGATTATTCTCACACAAAGAACCGTTAGGAATTTTAACTCGGAGAGAACACTTGCTTGACTTTGTTTTAAACTGAACTTTCTAGGCTTCTTACCGAGCTTTGGGCCAATGCACCCAAACCAGTTGGTTTTAGGGCATTAGGTGTAGAAACACCCCAGCGGACTTAATTACTCAAGTTACCTAGGTCCAAAAAACAAAAGACAGTTTGGCGTGAAAATCAGATGATTTGATACGAACGGAGATATAACCGGCAGTTCAAATATTTTTTTGGATAAAAGACGTGTTTAGTGGGTTTGGTGTGTAATCATTCCAATCAAGTTTCCGATGGGTTATTTTTCAGACTTAGCTCCAATTACGGCATCAATAACATTCCTTCATATTCACTTTACTTCATAAACTATTCTTGACATTACTTATTTCAGAACAAACCTATTTGATCCTCAGAAAATCATTTATCTGTTTAAAAGTTTAAACATGAAAGACTTGTCATCTAATTCCCAAAATTCACGACACGTGTAGTATGATGTAAAGACTTATATCAGCTATAGTTAACTTCAAAGGAGAGTTATCTTCCAGGTTTTCAAAATCTAAACATAAGATTTAGTTATTCCTATTTTTTCAAACAAAAACCGTCGAATGTTGAATCAGAGTTCTTCCACAAGCTAACTTGACAAAAAGTTTTTATATTTTTAGAAAATTTTCAGATTTTTATGGATTTTACGGATTTACTATGCAGATGAAAAATATACATATGAATGCAAAGGAAGAAAGCTTACCGAGCACACCCCCAAACTTAAACTTGACAGTGCCCTCACTGTCAGGCTATACCAAGAGGGTCAAAATTGCCGGCGCTCCCTAGAAACAAATTATATACAAAACAAAAACCAAAAAGATATATACAAAAAAGGTGTCCCCCCCAAACTTAAGTAACACAGTGTTCCCACTGTTAAGCGTTGAAATTCAGGATTAGGGGGGAAAGAACAGTATCAAGCTATACAATGCCTTACACAGGCCAAAGGTGAGCACCAACCATTCAAAAATTTTATCTCTATAATGTGCTGGTTTGTGAAGGAATGGAGTGTAGAGAAAAGAAATAAGAAACACGCGAGACCGTGTGGGGATAGAAGTGGCGTCCGGTCTCGGTGGAAGAGAAGAAGAATGGCGGAAGGGAAAAAGAAGTGGAATACGAACTTGAAGGTGCAAATGGAGTGAATAGATTAGCACAATTTGTGATGAGCGATGTGTAAAAAGCGATTGTGCTATTCTATTAACCCGTCGAGAGATTGGGTCAAATCCCTCAAGATTCGTAAGAAACCATGGGTACGCCGAACTTGGTAAACCAGACATATGAAATGTAAGTGATACGGGTTCTTGCAAGGTCGGAACGATGGAAAGGGTGGAGGGAAGTGATTGAGGAAGGTTATCGGTTAGGGTTTCGGGAGGGTGTACACAGTCAATGAAAGGAACATGATGAATTGGAAAATCCGACTCATCAATTAAAACTGTTTCATCCTCAAAACTATCCTCAAAATTCTCCTCAAAATTTATCTCATCCATGCCTTTATCATCAATATCAAGACGCATATGAAGTTCGGGAAAAACAGTTAAAGACTCGGGATGATGATTTGAAGAGACAACCTCAGCCAAATCTATGGGTTCATCATCCAAAATATTCCCAGCGTCAATATCCTTAATCAAGTGAAAATCAATATTCTCAGACACCTCAACCAAAGCATGGATATCAATTATTTCAGGTTCTAAAGTGGAGGTGTAGAGGTCAAAAGGTTTAGGATCGGTTTCACTTGGAAGAGTCCCTTCACAATCGGGCAAATCAAACACTACGAAGTCGCACAACTCATTAATCATTCTATCTTCAACTGGTGAATCGTTTGGAACACTAGATAGACATTCAAAACAGGAGTTGTGGGATTCAATTTGGGACGGGTAGGTTTGATTTGGAAGGGTGTATATCTCACTCTCTCCACTCAAATTCTCAGCCTGTCCTACCGCCTCATCATACATTGGAAAATTTGGAGCTAGCTGGAAACTAGCTTCCGGTTCATAAGATTGTATGAGGGCGGCCATGGACGCATTCAAATCCATCGTCTGTTGTGCAGCTACCCTAAAGTCTTCCAATGACTGTTCTAGGCTAGACATAGGTTGTGATGGGGTTTCAGTAAAAGATTCACAGTTGTATGGATACTGAAAACTCCCAAAAGGCTGCTCTGAAGCAATGTCTAGGGAAGGTGCAAAAGTAGGGTACGATTGGTAGGAATTGAATGGCTGGACAGGAGTGGGATCAACATTGGGATAAGAAGGTGAATGGAATTGTTGATCCCAAGAATTTGTAGTGGTGAAAGGAGTGAAAGATCGGCTACGAGATTGTTCAATACGTTCAGCAATAGACATAGGTCTCGGGGTTACAACTGGATTTTCAAAAGGTGTATCAACACAAGAAGGGGTGAATGTTTGAAACGGTTGATACGAAGTGGATTGCGGGGTCCAGTTGTTCGTCCTAGATGCGTCTATCCGATCTCTCAATGAAATTTTTGGCATGGATGGGTCGTTCGAAGTTCGACCAAAACAAGAACCGTAGGAAGTTATGTCTGGTTGTGGGTACCAAAGTTCGGCAAGAGTTTTGCGAGGTGGAGTACCCATGATATGAATAGAGAAAGGTAGAGAAAAGGAGGGGAAAAAGAATGTGTTTTTTTTTTTAATTTTTTTTAGTTAGTTGTTAGCAAAAGAATGAAATATACACAAAAAAGAATATGGACAAAATAATCACGACACAAAAATACTACACACTTAATCGTTCTAGGGTTCACCTAGGTCAACTAGACCTGCTCCAGAACTTGATTGTCGAAGTAAAACTGTGTCGAGAAACGGGCTCAAGATACACTGATCACGAGGCCAGGTAAGTGCAGAGATAAGGGGAGGTTGTCCAACGCTTTCGCGAAGTTCCTTAATTAAATAACCCTTTCTCTTTTGGCGGTTTCCCCGTTAACACTTTCCTAGACACCCCGTAAACAATATACCGTAAGCGAGGTTCTAAACACAATTAACTTCTCCTAGTGAGCGCGAAGTCCTTAAGGCTTAAAGTCTAGTTTCTTTTAAATTTTGTGCGGGTAGACGTTATGCTCAAGTTCGTGATTTGTGGGCCACGGAAAAAGGTGATGAAATCCTTTACCGTAAGTTGTGGGGTTCGCTTGCCCTTAAGTCCGTATTAATGTATGCAATGCGCAATTCAAAAATTCTATAAAGAATCAAACAATCGTTTTTTAATTTAAGCGCGGCGCTGCAACAAATACGGGTTAGTCAATTTTTTAGCGTTTTCTAGCGAACTTGCAAAGAATCCTGCAAAGAATAATACATTGGAAGCGTCGGATTTGAGAAGAAGGTGTTAGTAAAGTACGTACCGTTAAGTTTTGGGTTGGGAAACCCCCGTTGAATCAAATCCGGTAAGCTTGAAAGGTTCGCTTGCGCGGGTCAAACTACCCGGATCTTTGGCACTGTACTTCATAATCACCTTAACCTTGAATGTACACTTTGCTCCCCACAATCGCAGTTTGCAAACTTGCAAAAATCTGCACACTTGCCCACAAAAATGATCAAAAAAAAAAAAGAATTTTTTTTTATAAATATATACAAAAAGAATATTAACCCGAATAATAAGAAAGAAAATACTCTACCGTCTCCCCGGCAACGGCGCCATTTGATCGCACGCTTTTGGCGTGTCGGATGTTCAAAGAATTAAAGTATAACCGCGATCAGGACGGTGTCGCTTTGCAGCTAGCCGGTTGAGCACGGGTCGGTCCACAGGGAGATGGTGGTATCTTACCTTCTTGTCTTAGACGAGTCAATAAAGAATCTGTATGAGTTTGTTCTAACCTATGTGTTTATCTGCAAGTATAAAGTTGTTAAGAAAAGATACGAGATTATAAGCTAAAGAAATCCGTACTCAAAACCTTTGAGCCGAGTCTTGACCAATTGAAGCTAAGCAATCGGCAACAACGTGGATTAGGGGATTTAAGCGCGGTATTCGTGGAATCCGGCTTATTTACCCTTGTCCTTCCGTTCTTGTCTCTTGCTTTCGCCTCCGGCCAAACCGAACGCAACCGGTCGCGGTTAGGAATCACCGTTACCTTGTCAGGGTACGGTGCCTAACGGAGCGCTTGCGTATGGTTTGGGCGAAGTTCAAATGGAAAATAACGGGAAAAGGAATTGGCAAAGAAATGTTAACTTATAATACCGTATTTTATCTTAACAACAATAATTACATACATTCACAAAAGAGAACCAAAAAGAGAGGACAAAAAGAAAAGAACAAAGAAAAGAAAAGATACAAGTAATTAAAGTACAAGGAATAAAATCGCAAGTAAGTAAATTGCAAGTAATAAAAGACAAGGTAATAAATTGCGAATAATAAAAAGCGATAAAAAGAATACGAAACTAGGACTCAAGACAAGCATGTGATCAATAGCCAACCCTTAAACTTGCAAGCTCAATGAAGAGGTTGCAAAATCAAGGGAAGGGTAGAGAACGCATGTGAAATGAAGTGTTGGTCCCGTGAGAAAATACGACCCTTGAGATCAATAACTAACCCTTAACCATTCAAGCTCAATGAAGAGGTTGAATGAGCAAGAGAAAGCAAAAATCTCAAGGGGAAGAAGAAACACAAGAGAATGATACAAAACCCTCATCTTCATTAATCTCCCACTCAAAAGCTCTCACTACAATTTCATGGAAAAAGAATGAAGAAGAAGAAGAAAAACTATACAAAAAACTACAAAAGAGTGGACACCAAATTGGACTCCTTCTCCTTTGCCCATGGTTTGCTTTTATAGGCAAAGAAAGAGACCTTTCCTTTAATTTGAATTTGAATGCATCCAAAATTTGGAGGGAAGTTTGAATTTTTGAATTTGAATGCATCCAAAATTTGGAGGGAAGTTTGAATTTTTGAATTTTTGAATCAACACTTTATGCATTGAATGCACCATTCCCTCTCGTGCTCTGTGCTTGTCCCTCTCGTGCTTTGTGTTTGACCATCTCGTGCTTTGTGCTGCCCCTCTCGTGCTTTGTGCTTGTCTGAGACATGAATAACCACTGTCATTTGTCTTGTCTCTGGAACAGGTGCGCGGCACTGGACGGATACGGATGATCGGAACCCGGCTTTTTTCTGCTGGCAACAGATGTCCTGGATTTTAGAGTAACAGTAAAGATTTTGTATTATTTGCGTTATTTTGCACTAGGAACCTGTAGCCTGTAAATATGTAGCAAACACGGATTAAAAGCACCTGCCTATAAACAAACGAGCATAAGAATGGACGGTATAAAATGCAGTTTTCTGTGATGAACAGTACCGTAACCTAAGTCAGCCAAAACCCAGAAAAATCTAAACCAAAATCAAAGAGAGTGAAGGAAAACCTTTAATGAAGACGGTTTTTAAAATCATTTAAGTTGCATAGAATCCCTTTTTAAAACATCAAAAATTTCCGAAAATTTCGGCAGAGTCTCCCCTGTATTTTCTATCCCCCAAAATGGGTACAACAAGGTAATAAACCTGTAATCATAAAAATGGCATCCCCAAGCGGGAGCTAGCTCTTCGCCCAAGGCGGATCACAACCACATGCAATATAATAGTAATATCAAGAAAAGTGCATAAAGAAACGCAAAATATCAGAAAACACAACGCCGGCTTAAGTGAGCTCGACCCAAAAGAAACCACATATATACAATCTCTCAGTCTCATCACTAGGTCGCATATACAATATAAAGTGGTAGATGGAGAATACTAGATACAATGATAGAGCAAAAAGAAACAAAGTGTGCTCGCAACTCACCTACGGGCGATGTCGCGAGTCTGAGCAAAAGGAGCTGATGATAAGATAGCCGCTGCTACAAGACTGATGAGTCCGACCTGCAAGACACTGTGGCACAACGGGGGTGAGTTGCCAGCTCGTGAGTAGAATATAACATCTAGTAAGGCAATCGTAAGAATGCACGCAATGCGTCACAACATGTATGTCCATATATGATATAATATCCCTAATATGCATGCACATGTATGCAATGTCATTACTCAATCTTTAAGTGTTTTAAATGCTAAGGGTACTGCATTCTTATCTTTAGAAAATAAATATCTGTATAATAGCTAAGTACCATCAAGAAATCATCTGAAAACCCGTGTCAAGCATCGACACCAAATATGAAATCATATCTGTCTCAATATCTCACTGTATCAATGTCTCAAATATCGGGCTCCGTCAGTCCGGATCGGCCCATATCATCAAATCTCATGACAACGGTCGGTATCCTCCGGATATCCACCGCGCCAGACATCACCGGTAGGTAGTCTTCCCCTGCCAGGCTCATCGTCTACAACTCGATCTTCTTGCCCCGGGGTACCATACCGGGCCCACCATGTACCCGAGACGGTTCATCCACTCCTCGAATCGGGTCTCGAAATCCAACAGAAAACATGAAAACTCATGGTGGATGACACATACATCACGAGAAAACCGCAACTTTGTTTTAAAAATGATAAATATAAGCTTTTGTTAAATTCTTGCGGTTTTCCCCAAAAATCCAGAAATCGCAGCAATACTGAAATCCTCAAGAAAATCAAAATGTTCACATGTTATATATGCTAAATGTCTATGATATCCATGTATTTGATGTGAATTTTGGCTAGAAAGTTATGTAAATATGATGATAATGCGAGGTATATGCAAGCTATGCAATTTCAGATATCATGTATGAATACAAGTGACGATACTAAGTTAAACAGGTTCTATAGTGCACGTGGCATGGCAATTACCAAAGGCGTGTATGTCACATGAATAGTGCGCGTGCAACAGATGCCAATGGTAATGGTGTTCGCGTCCTACGAAGTGTTATCGCATATGTGTATATGAATGTTATATGAATGTCCATGCAATTTAGTATACGGTTAGCTGTGAGGGTATGCAATGCAATAAAGGGGTAAGCTATCTAGCAATACAAGTCTTGCAAGAAATAGGGTAATCCTAACTAGGGGGCGCCTCTTGCCATCCAGACGATTCCCCCATAGATGAATACATCTACTCACCTGAAATCCCCGCTAATCCGATCCGACCACCGCCTTGCCTTTACGCGCCGTGTCCGATGTTTTCCCGACCGATCCTATATTTGCATAACACCAAGCATAAGATTACAAAACCTAAAACGATGCAAGTCACAATATACAATTTTCGACGCTCTCGAATTAAACATAGCATGCACTCGGTGCGCGGGAAAACGCACGAAAATCGCTAACCGTTAACTAGAATAGTTATTTCGGGGAAATCGACAAAACTAAAACCCGACTAGACAAAACCCTGCATTCACGCACTCTATTAGTCGTATACGAAGCTAATTATATCGCTAACATAACGCAATTTGATCGCATTCTAATTTTTGTAAAAATCTAGTAAGCAATTTTCAAACCGATTCGATGCAAACGTCGCAATTTAACGATTTAGCGAGCGTAACCTTACGCAATTAACCACTCTAACCAAATAGGTAACCAAAGCCCTAACTTAATCCATCAACCATGCTTCAAACCCTAGTTCAACATCAAATCCCATTCTTGATTTTCATGAACAAGAATTTACAACTAAATTAATACTTCAAAATTAAATTTTAGCACATATAAACTACAAGTTAGCAAACTAGTTTAGGATTTTACCTCACAAGTGGAACCCTAGCATGATCAAGTCACCAAGAATGCCTCCTTTCTCCTAGTTTTGAACTAAATTTGGTTGAGGAGAGAGTGGATTAGGGTTTGGCTTTGAATGGGTGAATGAAATTTGTGGATTTTTATGAATTTTGGCATGAAATTTGAAGCAAAAAAGAAGTGAGAAGAGAGGAAATCTGCAGCAATGGGGTCGGCCAGCAGGTAAGGGAGAGGAGGTGGGGAAATTTGGAGAAGTTTCTAGGTCTAAAAACACCCCATGTTCTCATTTAATGCTTTCATATCAACCTTTTTACAAAAAAACCCATTTTTACTTCATTTTTTCACAAATTTCCAACCATAAAAATAAAATCTTATCAAGTCATGATACAATTTATTAGCACCCTATTTTAGCTTATAAAGATTCCTAATTATGAAATTTACCTAATTAAATTTGTATTTATCATTAATTTAATGTATTTTAAAAAGCTTAAAATAATAAAAAAAAATAATTAATTACGAATTTTTTTTATTTAACTAGAAAATTATAAGTGACATTTTAGTGACAAAATTATAGTAATAACTTATCTAAATTTTGTATAATTAGATCTACAATGAAAAATACCTATTTTGACTTTTTACGGAAAAAGCCGAAAAATTAGCCGATTACCGAAAAACTGCCTAAACGATTTTTGAAGGGTTACAAAAGGCTTGTTGCACGTACTCAGTGCAATCGCGTTGCCTACGAAAGTGTGCTAGTTAGTTTTTCTCTTTCTTTCTATTTTCTCCTTCTCTTGAATAAAAGAAGTTTGCTCGAGACGATCAAAGTCAAGTTTGGGGGAATTTGTTCAGTCGAAAATATTGCAATCTTTAACATAACAATTTCCTCACTTTTCTATTCATCTAAGGATGTTTGTTATAAATATAACACGAATTACAAGTTCGTCTGGAAAATATCAAATACCACGTGTTATACATTATAATCAACATTTTGGAAGGAAATTGTGTGTTTATTATTTCACGCATGATATTTGTATATCTCAACATTCTTCATTGAGTTTTTTGGGCAGAAAATTATTTCAGGACAGATATCGGAATCGCAAATTCGCCGACAAAATGCAGCAAATCAAAGAGTTAAAATTTGGTAAAGATTCAGAAGAGATAAGAAGATTCCAGATATCACCTGAACACCAATTGGCTAACACCAGAATACATAGAAAATATGAAGCAACAAGCTCACCAAACGGCCGCGGAACCGCGGCCAAGTCAGGACGATCCGTCGCGGATCCGCGGCCGAGTTAGGGCATCGGCGGTCAAAAGTTCTCCCGAAGCTCCATTGCAACTACCTAGCTTGTTGAAGACGCTCCATTGTAACAACCTTGTTCTAGAAACTTCCTTACAACAGCCTAGCTTCTTGAGGAAGCTTGATAACTACCTTATTCTAGAAGTTTCCCTACAACTACCTAGTTTCTTGGGGATGATTGACCTAGCTTCTAGTGGAAGATTGGTGAAGGGCTATAAAAAGGGACCTAAGCCTACATTGAGGATGTTGTTGAGTTGTTGAGTAGTTGATTTCTAGTACACAATCCAAAACCAATTCAATTCCAAATCAAGATCCAAATCATGAATCGTTGAGAAAAACATCAAGCGACGACATTCAAGATCCTTTACGCGAAGCCGATCGTCATCAAGAGCATGAGATCCTCGACAGGTCCAAGTCTCATGGAGATCAAGCAAAGCGAAATTCGACGGAATAGTTACCTCTTCAAAGGAGCGATCGAGAGCAATTCTTGTAATCTCGGATTGAAGGAAAATGTAATTAGAAGTTGATTAATAAAGGTGATCAATTGTTAATTCTCGTTTTCTTTAAACTTTCACATTATGAAATTTCTAATTGTTGATTCTTCCATTTTCATGATGCATGAGTAGAATCTCTGCTTGTAAAGAATTCGAAGGAATTCGGTAGATCAAATGGTGATGAAATCCTAAAGTCATCTTAAGTCTTATGAGAATTATGAACTTTAGGAAAAAGAATCGTCAACGACCAAATTTGGAGCGAGATCAACATTCTTGATAATTTCGTTGCAATTTGGGATTAAATGATTGATGATTTTCTTTGCTAAAGGATAGATTTGAATGGTGATCAATGAAAAGACAAGGGATAGTGAAGGAGAAATCCTAGTTTCTTCAAAAGATCCCTAATCTTCATTCATCGCCATCGTTTTAGCTATAATTCAACAATAGATAAGATTAGTCATTTTTAGTATTCATTATTGCTACTAATTCCTATCGAATCCTACAAGCTATTCTTCATTTTCTTGATAACAAAAATTGATTTTGGACATTTTCTTGATTACTAAATCTTAAACTCTTTCTTGATTTTTCTTGAAAATATTTCATCCAATAAATCTTGATTCGTTTTCTTGAATTTTCTTTACTATTTTCTCTCGACTCAACTAAAACGAGAACGAATAAATACACGAATCTCAGTAGACGACCCGTACTCATTAACGAACTACATCGACACCGTTATTGATTGCGGTTATAAATTCTTTGATTGTGATTATACTTTTCATATTGAATCTACGGAAATTCCATATCAATCATCTACACTGGAATATTGATGCCCTGTCTCGATACTCCCATGACTAGGGATACATTAAGGATGTGCTTATCGACAACCCAGCTTCCACAAGTACGATTGCCATCAAAACGAAGGTAATCAAGCAATGATCCTACGGGCTTTATCAACACGTATAAATTGTAGGGTTCTTAAGAACGGCAACAAGGTTTCGGGTGGCATCGTCCATGCCAAATTAAAATTTTGCCGTTCTAAAAGAACCCTAACCTAGATCTTTAACTAGAGAATCATACGGAAACAAGAAATAAACAACTTTAAAACTAAGTGATTAGGGATTACAACCTTTGTAGTCCTCTCCTTCACTTCTATAGCTCCAAGTTGTGGTCCTTTCACTGTGATCATCGAGCTCCCGGACTCTTGAGAGGCTCCACACGGTGTGTGATGCATCCTTGCTTGAAGTCTTCACAATCCAAGATGATCTACTTCGAGGCAACACGAACTCAAGCTTTCACTTCACTAATGTAGAATTAGTGAAGCTAACACCCTAATCAAAATGGCTAGTATAAAAGAGGATGATGAAGTAGGAAGTGGGCGCTCTTTAGTTTTCTTTTTCTCACATTATTTCATCGCATAAGAAAACGCTAGCAAGCTTTCAAGAGGAAGAAGAAGATGAACAAGTGATGAATGAAGAGCATGAGGTTAGAAATGGAACCATGGGTTAAGTATGTCTGGCTAACTCATGTAGAGAATAAACCATGAGCTAGGGTTAAAGGTTAGATTAATAAATATCTTAGAAATATCAAAATTGGTTGACTTAGTCAATGCTCATCCAAGCTCATGACTAATTCATCACAATTTTGAATTAACTAAAATAATTAAAAACCTAACCATTAACACATATGATGGTGTGATTCTCATAAACCCTAGTTCCATGTATAACCAAGCATGTTACAATTATACATATCACACATATGTATAATTTTGTAACAAAAGAAAATAATAGAATTAACATATATCACATATATATAAATGTGTCATCAAGTGAGAAAAAGTAATTCTTAAGTGAGCTAATATTAGTTAATGTAATTAAATATATCAAATATATAATTCTATATTAAATTATTAAATCAATACTTGATTTAATAATCCGGCTATAGTACATATAACCGACTAATATCAAATGTATCATTTCATCGAATCAACACTTGATCCGATGACCCGGCTATATCACATATAACCGGCCGATATCACATATCGCGAGAATAGAATACGGTATCATATACACGTATCAATCTCGGTCCCGCACATATCACATATGTGCTCCTACTCCGTTTCGCCTGAGCCAGGAAACCTCTGTGTAGGACTCTTTTGACTCGTCAATACGCCGGCAGTGGGTGATGATCATATCAAACACCCGCAAGCGGTCAGCTAAACGTAACGGCCACCCGGGTATTAAGCGACCAGAAGATCAACAAGCAAACCTGTACATACTCCTGCGAATCCAATCAGTAACACTACCGTACAGTCCGGTCTCTTCGTCTGATATGTCGCATATCCAGTCTAGGGGTGGTAAACGTCAGACCCCAGTAACCGATAAGTCATGCCGATGTGAGGCTCATAATGGGTCGAGAAACTATTAATAACACTTACCAGACGATCTCCATATCATCCCTGGCCAGGGACTTCCAGTTATAGCCAATCGAGCACAGCGCAACATCAACCCCCAATACCGGGAGAGACGAAACCCCTCCTATCGCTCATTGCCTCCATGTGATTCGGGACTGTACCCAAAAGCCACTGTTTTGTACGTTCTCATGAACGTGGTAAGGTGGAAATCAAAGAACAGTGGGAATCACACAAGACACTATGACGATCTCGGGTCTACAGACTAACCTGTACCAGTTTCACCAGAGAACTGCTATCCGACGATAGGTATAATACCAACTAGGAGTTCTCGGCGAGTCCGTTCAGTGTACCCAGTATCTACTGAGCACTCGTATACCATCTTTGATGTCAAACACTAATGGATGCGTGATCATCCATCGCCCATCATATGGGCCAAGAAGCGTATACGCTAGTCTACTCTGGAGTATCGATGCCCTGTCTCGATACACCCTCGACTAGGAACAATTATAGGATGTACTTTTGGACTACCCTGGCCCCACTAGTATGATCTCCATTATATTCCTAGTAGTCAAGTACATATCCTAAGGGCTTTATCAACATGTGAGAGCAAGACAGTAACATAATACAAGTCAACATGTTAAGACAAAGAGCAACCAGATAGCATACTATCATGTCGAGCAAGAAAGTCCTCTCTATATATATCCAACCATCCACTATAGTATACATCATATGTACAATAATGGCCTCTATAGCATATACTTAACTAACAATCTCCCACTTGCACTAAGGCCAGCTGTTGTAGTATCTCATACCCAACATCCCGAAGAGCCTCTCAAATTGTATCTTGGGTATGTCCTTCGTGAGTAGATCCGTAGTGTTGTCCTTCGTGTCAACTATCTTGACCTTGATCTCTCGGCGATCAACTATCTCCCGGATCAGGTGATACCGCCTCAGAATATGCCTGGATCTCTGATGGGACCTGGGTTACTTGGCCAAAGCCACAGCACCATTATTATCACAATACAAAAGTATTGGATGCTCAATGGACGGAACCACACCAAGTTCAGTTATGAACTTCTTCATCCAGATAGCCTCTTTGGCAGCATCGTTGGCAGCGACGTATTCAGCCTCCATCGTCGAGTCTGCCACAGTTTCCTGTTTGGAACTCTTCCAACAAACCGCCCCTCCATTGAGGGTAAAGACAAATCCCGAGTACGACTTAGAGTCATCCTTATCACTTTGGATGCTCGAATCGGTAAAGGACTCCACCTGGAGTTCTCCATTACCATACACTAAGAACATCTCTTTAGTCCTTCTCAAGTACTTGAGAATATTCTTCACAGCTGTCCAGTGAATCTCTCCTGGATCTGCTTGATACCTACTCACTACACTCAGTGAGTATGCTACATCTGGTCTGGTACATAGCATCGCGTACATGATAGAGCCTACTGCCGAAGCATAGGGTATCCCTTGCATGCGAGATCTCTCCAAATCAGTCTTGGGAGACATCTCTTTGGAGAGAGTGAGTCCAGAGATCGTGGATAAATTCCCACGCTTGGATTCTTCCATACTAAACCGCTTTAGTATGGTGTCAATGTACCTGGATTGAGACAATCCCAGTATCCGTTTAGATCTATCTCTAAAGATCTTAATCCCCAAGATGCAGGAGGCATCACCTAGATCTTTCATTGAGAATCTATATGATAAGAAGAGCTTGACCGAGTGCAGCATAAGAACATCATTTCCTATCAAGAGTATGTCATCCACGTACAATACGAGGAAGACAACCTTACTCTCTGCCACCTTCTTGTATATACAAGGTTCATCTACGTTTTTGATGAAGTCAAACTCTTTGACTACCACATCAAAATAGATGTTCCAACTCCGCGATGCCTGCTTTAACCCGTAGATGGATTTAAGTTGCTTGCACACCTTTCCGCTGTTCCCATTGTCTATGAAGCCCTTTGGCTGAGTCATGTACACGCATTCTTCTAAATCACCATTTAGAAAGGCGGCCTTAACATCCATTTGCCAGATTTCATAGTCATGGTATGAAGCGATGGCAAGTAAGATCCAGATGGACTTAAGCATAGCCACTAGTGAAAAGGTTTCATCATAATCCACACCTGGTCGTTGACGAAAACCTTTTGCAACAAGTCTAGCTTTGAAATTCTCAACCTTTCCATCTACACCAAGTTTCTTCTTAAAGATCCATTTGCTACCAATGGGTTTTACCTCTTCAGGAGCAACTTCCAAAGTCCATACTTTGTTGGTGTATATGGATTCCATCTCAGATCGCATTGCATCCAGCCATTTCACAGAGTCCCCACTCGTGATGGCCTGCTCAAAGCTAGTAGGGTCATCATCTTCCATGATGCAATCCTCGCTCCCACCATCAATGAGAAAACTGTAGTATCCCTCAGGTGGATGAGGAACCCTACTAGATCGGCAGAGAGGCTGGGGTTCGTTGGAGACTACTGAATCCTCTGGTTCCACTAAATCTTCAGTTGCAGTTTGTGCTGCTGGAACTTCTTCTAGCTCTACCTCTTTGCCACTAATTTCTTTTGCAAGAAATTCATTTTCTAAAAAGGTGGCATATTAAGAAATAAACACTTTTTGCTCCTCAGCGTGGTAGAAAATATATCCTTGTGAATTCTTTGGATATCCCACAAACTGACATAGAACTGATTGTGCCTCGAGTTTGTCCGGATTTTACCTTTTGACATAGGCCGGACAACCCCATATCTTAACTCGTTTAAGATATGGTCTCTTCCCACTCCATATCTCATATGGTGTGGTAGGTACAGATTTAGATGGAACTTGATTCAATAGGTATGTTGCTGTCTCAAGCCCATAACCCCAAAAGGAAATAGGCAACTCAACATTGCTCATCATAGAGCGCACCATATCTAATAGGGTGCGATTCCTCCGTTCCGATATACCGTTGTGTTGTGGTGTATATGGAGGAGTAAGCTGAGAGAGAATCCCATTCTCTTTTAGATAGTCCAGGAACTCATTGCTCAAGTATTCTCCTCCTCGATCAGATCGAAAGATCTTAATACTTTTACCCGTTTGGTTCTCAACTTCGTGCTTATATTCTTTGAATTTCTCAAAAGCTTCATACTTGTGTTTCAACAGGAACACATGTCTGTATCTTGAGAGATCGTCAGTGAATGTAATGAAGCATGAGGAACCATTCCTGGCATGTGTAGACATGGGACCGCATACATCACTATGTATCAGTCTCAAGAGTTCCGTAACTCTTTCTCCGTGTCCACTAAGCGGAGTTTTGGTCATTTTGCCTTTGAGACATGACTGGCAAGTGTCATAAGATGAAAATTCGAACGGATTCAAGTATCCATCCTTATGTAACTTAGCTAGTCGTGTCGCATTGATATGACCTAATCTACAATGCCACAGGAAGGATTCGTTCATTTCTGAACTCTTCCTCTTGTGTGTGTTTTGCACATTAAGAACTGTAGTTTGATTTAGAACGTATATGCCATTATTTAACGAGCCTGATCCAATCAACTTTTGATTCAGGAAGATGTTCATAACATTATCATGTACTATAAAATTATATACTTCTTTACTTAATAAAGAAATTGATATAAGATTGCATATCAGGGTCGGAATGTAATAGCATTCGTTCAGAATCAATGTATTACCATTTGGTAATACAAGGTGATATTCGCCAACTGCTTTGGCTGCAACATTTGCACCATTCCCTACTCTTATGGAATGATCACCCTCTCCCAGTTCTCTACCTTTCTTAAGCCCATGTAACATATTACATATGTAGGATCCCGATCCGGTATCTAATACCCAGGACGTAGAGTGAACTGAGAAACAGTTCTCGATAACAAACACACCCGAAGAAGATGCATCAACATGCTTATTCTTCGTTTGGGCGGTGTGGGAATCCGGATATTCCCCTATTCCTGCTCTGTCTTATAACAATTATAATAAAGAATGGGACCAACGTTCCCCTTCTCAGTATAACAAGCGGGTTCGGTCAATACATCCATATTATTATCTTGATTAAGGCCTGACATGGTCGCTACCTGGAGAGAGAGAGAGAAAGAAGAAAACACTTTAGCGTATGCTCTTGCAAGATTAGATTGGTTATTATCTTATCTAATCACGATGGGTCCCACTGTTTTTATCAAATCTTCCTTCAAACCCTAAAAGGTAAGACTAGCCGGAATTAATTACACCTTACAAGTTCGCCAATCTTTCAGCCAAGACAGTGTTGGTACTTTGAGGGAGGTTCCCCATGCTTTCGCACGTACCTAATTAAAATAAACCTCGTTTTCCTAGAGGCATAACCCCGTTAACACCTTTCTAGACACCTACTTGATTGGCTAATTGTGATGTGTAAAACTCTCCCAGGAGTAACTCTTACTCGTAGTGGGTATCGGGATCCAACTATCTCATAGAAGGTATGCAATCTCATTGCAAATTTCAACACTTGAAATTCCCGATAATATTTTTGCCCCTAGCAACTTATAACCTTAACATAGTCAACAAATCATAATCGCTAGCCAAGTTCAACCCGTCATTTCCTGATTGAATTAAACCCACCTGCATAACCCTTAACAAAGTCAACAGAGTCGTACAACTATCCTAATCCAATCACATCTCATACTTTAGCAGATATACACTAATTAGCTACCGCAGACTACGCCTTAACATAGTCAACAAACGTAGCACGAATACTAAGTAGTACTTATCTGAAATGACGGAGGGCTACGTCAAGTTTTTTATGAAAACCTTTTGCGTAATGAACTTGATATCGTTATAGGAACAAGTGATTTTGAAAATGAGTGTTTTTGAGGCTTTTACTAGTTTCTCTAAAGAGGCCACTCCCAGTGAAGGGATCTCGGCTCTTTCCTTATCGAATAAGGTGCAGGATATTTCACAAATACCACTATGCAAAGCAAGAACTATAGAAGCAATCAAAAACAAAACCGAGTGAGTTGTAGCATCTTCTAGTTTCGCTAAAGAGGTCACTCTCGGTGCAGAGATCTCGGCTCTTTCCTTATCGAATAAGGTGCTGGATATTCTACATGGAATACCGCTATGCAAAGAAAAAACTAGAGCTACCATTTTTGAAAATTTGATTCTACAACATCTTTTAGGTTTCTTTTTCTTTCATTAATCTCATTAACGAAGCCCCATCATTTATGCTTCCTAAGCATCACAGAAAAAACGAAAATACAACGTACGCTTATGCCATCCGCATTCGCCACAGTGTCCCGTTATGCACCGTTAGCTTACTTAACTAACGGCATACGGGGGAGGGACTGGCGCGGGTGCAAAACATAATCAACGTTTATTATATATCATATATACAATTATAAAGCATTCGTCTCACGCATATAAAATGATCACGTCACTGAATATCAGCAGCAGAAGATAACATATGAATTATTGGATATACTAGGAGGTCCATGTTTTATTTTGAGCCTGTATAAAACACGGATTCCACGGTCGCGATGAATAGCCAAACCCACAACCCTAGACTCCTACAAGAGTGGTAAGCAACCCTGCCAATTCTAGAGTTAGGAGACCCGGACTCGACTCCTCGAGTTGGTCTCCCACTGGACCCTAGAACCCGGTTACTTGTGCTCCCCTCCTTGGGTCTATCCTAATGCGGAAAAGTAAATAATATACAATGGTGACATCATCCTCAATCCGGAAGTGCCCCAATAAAAGAATATTACATACACTGAATTTTACATGAATGAAAATAAAAACTCTCATCTCACATAAAAACCCCGGCTATTCAAAACACGACGATACAATATAACATATCACAACAACACATAACATCACATGTCATCAACGTAAGTAAATATGTGTATCCCAATTGTCGTTGACATATAGCACCGAAACCGGCGATACACCACATATTACACTTACGGTTGCAGAAAAGAAAATGTTAAACTACAACATTTGGAATCCACAATCACCTTAGACATCGTAAACCCGAAATATCACATACTTCGGATTTCATGCCTAACTATATGAATTCCACATATTGTACCACATTCCAGAAAAAGCTAGACGACGTTAAACATTCCGATCGAATCAACAAACACCCAAAATTTCCCAAAAAGCTCAACACTTGAGCGGAGTTCAAAAGGTCCCAAAACATGCCACAGCTCCTATGAACCAGCCGTAGAAGGGTCAACCAATGCCTCACCTGTGGCACCGCTGAACTACCATAAACCCTAAGGTTTGGTGGCGGTTCTGACGGTCACAGAATCGAGATATTGTTTCGTTCTTCTAGAGGGTCCACAGAATCGCTTGCATGTGTTTCTGAAAGTTTTAAACTAAGGAAAAATCCAACACTTGGAAAAATTTCCAGCAAGGGTTAAAATGGGTATTTGATATCCGATTGAACTTTTTAACACCGTATAAAACAACCCGAAAACAAACTAGAATTACGAATATGAAACACTCCGAATTGCCTCTGTAAAAAGATAACATCACATGCAAATTTAGCAAAAACAAACACGTGAAATACCAAGCCCTAGAGACTGGAACACACTACAAAACTCAACTCCAGACTCCACCCAAAAACCGAGCAGGCCGTTTTTTCTTGCTCTGTGGCCGACCAAAATCCGGTGGGGGGGTGAATTTTGTACTGTGTTCATGTTATATCACATACAACATTCTGCAGTTGCTTAAAAATTTTTTTGACTCTCAGAAAATTTCGACAGAAACTAGGGTTTAGAATCAGGTGTTTCGGAGTTGTTTCGGTTTCGTAATCCTACACAATCCGACTAATTCTCTAGCTAGGCTATGATACCACTGTAGGGTTCCTAAGCACGATAGCAAGGTTTCGGGTGGCATCGTCCATGCCAAATTAAAATTTTGCCGTTTTAAAAGAACCCTAACCTAGATCTTTAACTAGAGAATCACACGGAAACATGAAATAAACAACTTTAAAACTAAGTGATTAGGGATTACAACCTTTGTAGTCATCTCCTTCACTTCTATAGCTCCAAGTTGTGGTCCCTTCGCTGCGATCATCGAGCTCCCGGACTCTTGAGAGGCTCCACACGGTGTATGATTCATCCTTGCTTGAAGTCTTCACAATCCAAGATGATCCACTTCGAGGCAACACAAACTCAAGCTTTTACTTCACTAATGTAGAATTAGTGAAGCTAACACCCTAATCTAAATGGCTAGTATAGAAGAGGATGATGAAGTAGGAAGTTGGCTCTCTTTAGTTTTCTTTTTCTCACTTTATTTCATCACATAAGAAAAAGCTAGCAAGCTTTCATGAGGAAGAAGAAGATGAACAAGTGATGAATGAAGAGCATGAGGTTAGAAATGGAACCACGGGTTAAGTATGTCATGGCTAACTCATGTAGAGAATAAACCATGAGCTAGGGTTAAAGGTTAGGTTAATAAATATCTTAGAAATGTCAAAATTGGTTGACTTAGTCAATGCTCATCCAAGCTCATGACTAATTCATCATAATTTTGAATTAACTAAAATAATTAAAAACCTAACCATTAACACATATGATGGTGTGATTCTCATAAACCCTAGTTCCATGTATAACCAAGCATGTTATAATTATACATATCACATATATATATAATTTTGTAACAAAAGAAAATAAAACAATTAACATATATCACATATATATTAATGTATCATCAAGTGAGAAAAAGTAATTCTTAAGTGAGCTAATATTAGTTAATATAATTTAATATATCAAATATATAATTCTACATTAAATTTTTAAATCAATACTTGATTAAATAATCCGGCTATAGTACATATAACCGACTAATATCTAATGTATCATTTCATCGAATCAACACTTGATCCGATGACCCGGCTATATTACATATAACCGGCCGATATCACATATCGCGAGAATAGAATACGGTATCACATACACGTATCAATCTCGGTCCCGCACATATCACATATGTGCTTCTACACCGTTTCGCCTGAGCCACGAAACCTCTGTGTTGGACTCTAAAGACTCGTCAATACGCCGGTAGTGGGTGATGATCATATCAAACACCCACAAGCCGCAAGCGGTCAGCTAAACGTAACGGCCACCCGGGTATTAAGCGACCAGAAGATCAACAAGAAAGCCTGTACGTACTCCTGCGAATCCAATCAGTAACACTACCGTACAGTCCGGTCTCTTCGTCTGTTATGTCGCATATCCAGTCTAGGGGTGGTAAACGCCAAACCCCATTAACCGATAAGTCGTGCCGATGTGAGGCTCATAACCGGTCGAGAAACAACTGATAACACTTACCAGTAGAACTCCATATCAGCCCTGGCCAGGGACTTCCAGTTATAACCAATCGAGCACCGCGCAACATCAACCCCTAATACCGGGAGAGACGAAACCCGTCTTATCGCTCATTGCCTCCATTTGATTCGAGACTGTACCTAAAAGCCACCATTTTACACATTCTCATGAACGTGGTAAGGTGGAAATCAAAGCACACTGGGAATCACACAAGACTCTATGACGATCTCGGGTCTACAGACAAACTTGTACCAGTGTCACCAGAGAACTGCTATCCAACGATAGGTATAATACCATCTAGGAGTTCTCGGCCAGTCCGTTCAGTGTATCCAGTCTCCACTGAGCACCCGTATACCATCTTTGATGTCGAACACCAATGGATGCGGGATCATCCATCGCCCATCATATGGGTCAAGAAGCGTATACGCTAGTCTACTCTGGAGTAGAGATGCCCTGTCTCGATACACCCTCGACCAGGAACAATTATAGGATGTACTTTTGGACTACCCTGGCCCCACTAGTATGATCTCCATCATAGTCCTAGTATTCAAGTACATATCCTAAGGGCTTTATCAACATGTGGGAGCAAGACAGTAATACAATACAAGTCAATATGTTAAGACAAAGAGCAACCATATAGCATACTATCATGTCGAGCAAGAAAGTCCTCTCTATATATATCCAAGCATCCACTATAATATACATCATATGTACAATAATGGCCTCTAGGGTATATAAATAACTAACAATCTCCCACTTGCACTAAGGCCAGCTGTTGTAGTATCTCATACCCAACATCCTGAAGAGTCTCTCAAATTGTATCTGGGGTATGGCCTTCGTGAGTGGATCCGCAGTGTTGTCCTTCGTGTCAACTCTCCTGACCTCGATCTCTCGGCGATCAACTATCTCCCGGATCAGGTGATACCGCCTCATAATATGCCTGGATCTCTGATGGGACCTGGGTTCCTTGGCCAATGCCACAGCTCCATTGTTATCACAATACAAAGGTATTGGATGCTCAATAGATGGAACCACACTAGGTTTAGTTATGAACTTCTTCATCCAGACAGCCTCTTTGGCAGCATCATTGGCAGCGATGTATTCAGCCTCCATCGTCGAGTCTGCCACGGTTTCCTGTTTGGAACTCTTCCAATAAACCGCCCCTCCATTGAGTGTAAATACAAATCCCGAGTGCGACTTAGAGTCGTTCTTATCACTTTGGAAGCTCGAATCGGTAAAGGACTCCACCTGGAGTTCTCCGTTACCATACACCAAGAACATCTCTTTAGTCCTTCTCAAGTACTTGAGAATGTTCTTCACAGCTGTCCAGTGACTCTTTTCTGGATCTGCTTGATACCTACTCACTACACTTAGTGAGTTTGCTACATCGGGTCTGGTACATAGCATCGCGTACATGATAGAGCCTACTGCCGAAGCATATGGTATGCCTTGCATGCGAGCTCTCTCCAAATCAGTCTTAGGAGACATCTCTTTGGAGAGAGTGAGTCCAGAGATCGTGGGTAAATTAACACGCTTGGATTCTTCCATACTAAACCTCTTTAATATGGTGTCAATTTACTTGGATTGGGACAATCCCAGTATCCATTTAGATCTATCTCTATAGACCTTAATCCCCAAGATGTAGGAGGCATCATCTAGATCTTTCATTGAGAATCTATGTGATAAGAAGAGCTTGATCGAGTGCAGTATAGGAACATTATTTCCTATCAAGAGTATGCCATCCACATACAATACGAGGAAGACAACCTTACTCTCTGCCACCTTCTTGTATATACAAGGTTCATCTACCTTTTTGATGAAGTCAAACTCTTTGACTACCACATCAAAACAGATGTTCCAACTCCGCGATGCCTGCTTTAACACGTAGTTGGATTTAAGCAGCTTGCACACCTTTCCGCTGCTCCCACTATCTACGAAGCCCTCTGGCTGAGTCATGTACACGCATTCTTCTAAATCACCATTTAGAAAGGTGATCTTAACATCCATTTGCCCAATTTCGTAGTCATGGTATGCAGCGATGGAAAGTAGGATCCGGATGGACTTAAGCATAGCCACTGGATAAAATGTTTCATTATAATCCACACCTGGCCGTCGACGAAAATATTTTGCAACAAGTCTAGCTTTGAAAGTCTCAACTTTTCCATCTACACCAAGTTTCTTCTTAAAGATCCATTTGCTACCAATGGGTTTTACCCCTTCAGGAGCAACTTCCAAAGTCCATACTTTGTTGGTGTACATGGATTCCATCTCAGATCGCATTGCATCCAACCATTTCACAGAGTCCCCACTCGTGATGGCCTGCTCGAAGCTAGTTGGGTCATCATATCCATGATGCAATCCTCGCTCCCACAATCAATGAGAAAACCATAGTATCTCTCAGGTGGATGAGGAACCCTACTAGATTGGCGGAGAGGTTGGGGTTCGTTGGAGACTAATGAATCCTCTGGTTTCACTAAATCTTCAGTTGCAGTTTGTGCTGCTGGAACTTCTTCCAGCTCTACCTCTTTGCCACTAATTTCTTTTGCAAGAAATTCCTTTTCTAAAATGGTGGCATATTGAGAAACAAACACATTTTGCTCCTCAGCGTGATAGAAAATATATCCTTGTGAATTCTTTGGATATCCCACAAACTGGTATAGAACTGATCGTGCCTCGAGTTTATCCGGGTTTTGCCTTTTGACATAGGCCGGACAACCCCATATCTTAACTAGTTTAAGATATGGTCTCTTCCCACTCCATATCTCATATGGTGTGGTAGGTACAAATTTAGATGGAACTTGATTCAATAGGTATGCTGCCGTCTCAAGCGCATAACCCCAATAATGTATACATATACAATAATGGCCTCTAGGGAATACATATCCAACAAATTCTAACGTCGTAACTAGCTAGTTTAGGATGTTTGGGAGGCTCTAATACCAATGTAAGTTCCTAGTGCCCTCGCCGCGGAAGCCACGGCCGATGCGGAAGCGAAATTTTTTTTATCAAGAGGGCAACTAGAAACTAAAACCTAGTGATCGATCCAAACACGAAAACTAGCTAACTAGCATGCAATGGTTTGGGAATACAACCTTCGATGCATGTCCACCCAATCGTAGAAGCCCTATCCTAGCTCCGCGTAGGCCGTCAGGAACAAGCTCGAATAGTGACTGCCCTTGCCGAAGTTGATCCACCCGAGGGAACCGATCCAAGTTTCGGCTTCACCTAGTGAAGCAACCAACGCTCCAAGCTCGCTACGAATGGAGATTGGTGATGTAGCAATTTTCCACTATGATTTTCTTTCTAATCAAATGCTCAAGAGAGTAACTCGAGAAGAAGAAGGATGAGGCGACGAAGAAGTAGCCATGAAAAATATGTTATGTCTTTTTTTGTGTAGGAAAAAGAAATCAAAGTAGAAAAGAATATGTCTATTAATTTTTCAACCATACTAGAATAGTAAAACCAAATGATTTTATGAATATAAAATCAAAACCATACCTCTCTACCATACTTCTTTACACCTCATCCTCCATCTAATTTTTGATTTTCTTTATAAGGAAAAATCAACAAATGATGTGTCCATCTTCTAGAACAAATTTCGTATAAATACGGAATACAACCCGGTATGCGTATCGAATTACATATACGCGTATACGTATAAAAATACGAATAACCAAGTGAGAGAAAATGAGTAGTGAACAATAATACTAGAATACCTATATTAAAAAAAAATATATATATATATAAATTATTAAATCAAAACCTGATTTAATAATCCGACTTAATCCTAAGCCGCTAGTATTATCAACCGTCCGATTAAAGTCAGTGTAGCCTGTACACGTATTTAATTGAACCCCCTGTATATACCAACATACGTCAACTACATCATAACGCCTGAACCGGGAAAACCCTCTGTGTGGGACTCTAAAGACTCGACAATACGCTGACAGTGATTTTCTGGATAAATCCAAAAACCACAAGCACGTCAGTGGCACTAGCTGTACGTAACGGCTACTCGGATATATTCCGAAAGGGAGGTCGATAATCAAGTCCGTCCGTACCCTACTTAGACTGAATGTGACAAAACTTTAGGGGTTTGAATCTTAGTTATTTTACAAAACTAGCTTGACCGGATTTTGTGGGTAGTATCCGCTGAAAACCCTCAGGAGATAACACTCTTCCTACTAGGGACACCTAGAGGTTTAACGGCTTGTTGCACATGCTCGGTGCAATCGTGTTCCCTGCGAAAGTGAGGTTAGGAAATTTTTTGTGAATAAATTGGCTTTGCTCGGGACGAGCAAATGATAAGTTTGGGGGTATTTGTTCATATCAGATTTTTGCATTTTCATACCGCCCAATTTTTATCACATTGCATATCGGTAGGTACTCTTGAGCCGTGTTTGCTAGTCAATTGCAGGATACAGGTTCTCGGCTCTAAACGGTGAAATCCATGGAAAAACACGACAAAATCCGGGTTCCTGCCAACCACATATAAAACACGGGTCTCCGCTCTTTATCCGTCTGTTGCCACACACCAGTTTAGGAGACAAAATGACAAATCAATTGTCACCTTCATGCACAAAGCACAATGGCAACACCAAGTCTAAGAAATCTACGCGGAGCTCAAGAAAATCATGACAAAAGATCCATGTCCAATCACCTTTTGATCCACTAAAATTCTGGAAGAAATGTGGAAAGATTATCAGAAAATACATGTACCAGACAAAAGGGGACAGCAGACCAGGGCAGTACAAGAAAGCCCACGCCCTGACTCCACCATAGGGCCGCGGATCCGCGGACAATAGGGGGTATAGGCAGCGGATCCGCGGCCGTACTGGCGCCTCACGTGATGAAACTTCAGGGGTAGATTGGTCTTTTCATTTGTGTTCTGATGGTTGCCCTAGATTTTCAGTTTCCTGCCTATAAATAGTCCAGAACTTGTGAAGCCAAAGGGTGCATAATCTTGTATTTTTTCTAGGTTTTAGAATACCTGTTCTTCTTCCTCTTCTCATCTCTTCTCCATTAAAACTTGTAGTGAGCTTTGTGAGTGAAAAATGGTGAATAAAGAAGTTCATTTTGCTATTATATCTTGTCTTGTTCTTTAGTTAAATTGTTAATTGCTTGTAATTTCCATTTGTTAACTTAGTTGTTGTTATTTCTTGTTGTTTCTTTCTTCTCTCTTTTCCTTTATCATTAAAACAACCATGATGCTTACGCTTGATCCTTGCCAAGGTGAGGTCGCAAATAGCTAGTTGTTATCTTCTAATCTCCTTCTTTCTATCTTCCTCTTTTGTTTTGTTTTCTTTTCATTATGATGTGTGAGTAGTTTCATACTTGTTAGGGTGGGATAAGGGAAGTTTGAGAGAAGGAAATCTCTCTCACTCTTTCCTTGCCCAACATCTTAAAATCGACTCCCGTTAATTGAACCACAATCCGCTCCTTACGGCACCCTATCCTACATGATAGCGGTGATTCCGTAGTGAGACCGGTTGTGGTTGAATTAACCAGAAATTATGGCTAAGAGCCAAGAACGGACGGACAAGCACCAAAAGGAAGAACTTATGCATTGGAAAGCTTAGCTTATACTCGCAAGTTCCTTTCTAGTCGTGCTAATCCCCGTTGTTGCCGATTACCGTAACACCGATATTAAGAGTGGCAACGAAAGAGGTGAGCGACTCCTAACTCAAACTAACCTAATCCTAACCCTAACAAGCTCTCTTTACATATCACTTTAACACTTAATTAATCACAACAAAATCTGGAAATCTGGACTTAACTCGTTAAAGCACTTAGAAAAAGATTCCCATCTCCCTGCGGACGACCCGTACTCAACCGGCTAGCTACAAGCGAAACCGTCTTGATTGTGGTAATTAACTAAACATGAACATACAGAATCTCTACCAATCAAATGGCGCCGTTGCCGGGGAGACGGTAGTTTATTTCTTTGTGTAATTTCGGGTTAACTTGTGAATATAAAAAAACAACCGAAAAACAAAACAAAAAATATACTTTGTAAAAAAATCATCTTGTTATTTTTGATTAGTTTTTGTGCAAGTGTGCAGGATAATACGGAGTTCGAGTTCAGTGCCAAAGTCGTGGGAAGATAGACCCACATTTCGCGGCTACACCGCAACGGATCAAAACGAAGCAAACGGTCTACCTTAAGATTCTGGAGCAGTTCCAGTGAGCAAATCCAGATTCAGGGTCTTAAAAACAGCAGAGGACACCCAATACAGCCCACACCAGAAAACTGAAGCCCCAACTCACCAGTAATGCCGCGGAACCGCGGCATAAGCAAGCTTAGGCCGCGGAACCGCGGCCACTTGGTGGAGTTAGTGTGCAAAATTCTCTGTAAGTCCTCCTTTTCTCTCTCCCACTCCTCTGGACTCCAATAAACTGTGTTTTCTGCAGATTTCTATGCGCAAACTCTTCTCCCCCTTCCAATAAACTGTTCTTGTGCAGGATTCTTTGCGCCGCGCTAAAAATAAAAATTGTTTGCAGTTGATTTGTTATCGCTTTGCATTAATTAATACGGACTTAAGGGGCTTGAAACCAATTCAGATTGGGTGGGGATTTCATCACCCTTCCCAGGACCCCAAAAATCACAAAAAGCATATGCATTGACCATTATTAAATTAAAAAATACTAGACTCAGCCCTAAGGACTTCGCGCTCAATAGGACAGAGGACTAGTTACAGGCATCGGCAGTTTATCCTATCTGACTTTTGCGGTGCCTAGGCAAGTGTGACGAAGGCAAGTGGTTATTTAATTAAGGAACTTCGCGAAAGCGTTGGATAACCTCCCACTTACCTGGCACTTATCTGGCCGCATTAGACGGAGAAGAGGCGGTTTGAGGTCCTTTTTCTAGCCCTCTGGAACAGTTAGGAGCAGGTCTAGTTGACCTAGGTAACCCTAGATCTAGGTGAGATTGTGCATATCTTATTTGTGATTGCTTAAAGCCGTAAGTCCGTACATATTTCTGTAAAGCTCTTTCTAAAAAAAAAGGAAAAAAATCAAAAACTTTTATAAAAAAAACTTGCCCTTTGTCGCCAAATCCATTTTTCACCCACCACGCATCGTTTTTCTCCATTGACGTTTTCTTACCCTCACCTTCTCCGCTTTGACTATACTAAACTCGTTTAGTGTATGTCCGCTTGGACTCGGGACACTAGCGCCCGTCTAGTCCGTGTTACGTTAGTCGCTACCGACTACGCGATTGACTCAGACGTCGAAACTCCGTCCACTCCTCTTTCACCCCTTCATTTGCCGGCCAACTCCGACGTTGACCGGAATTCTGTCCATACATCTTCACCTTCACCTTCACCAACCTCTTCTTCGGCGATGTCAGGATTTAATCCGAACATCTCTTTGACTACCGCTGGATTGGCTCCACCTCCGACGGAGACCAATATCCCACCACCACCGCCTGTTGTAGCGCCGCAGCGAATCGCGCTCCAGGATCGTTTCTATCCCACCCGTTCTGCACTTCCCACCTGCCTTTCTCTTCCACCGGCCAATGGGGATAATTTTGAAATTAAGCCCCACTTCATCAACATGCTCCCACGATTTCATGGACTTGAATCTGAAGATGCCTATATCTTCATCAATAAATTTCAAAACGTCTGTGCCATGATGAAAACTACCCAACTGTCGGACGATGCTATACGTCTACGGGTCATTCCGTTCACTTTATGCGATCTTACTGAAAAATGGCTGTATAGCACCGCTTCCCACTCCATAACCAGTTGGGACGAGTTTGTAAAAGCGTTTCTAAAGAAATTTTATCCGAATCATAAAACCGCAAGGATTCGAAATGAAATCAACCAATTCTCTCAGCTTCCTTCTGAACCCTTCTGGAAGTGCTTTGACCGGTACAAAGACCTTCTTGTTCAGTGTCCTCACCACGGTATAGAGAAATGGCAACTTTGCCAAACCTTATACGAGGGCCTGAACCCAGCAACGAAGCAGTTGTTGGAAACCATCTGTCAGGGCCACTTCCTATCGAAATCTGACGAGGAAGCGTGAGCAAACGCTACAATGGGAGAGCACCAGACCGACTTCTTCTTCTTCTACCTCCACTTCTACCGGTCAGTCTAGGGTAGGAATTCACCAACTTGATGTCTCTATTGCGATGAAAGCTGAAATGGATGCAATAACAAGAAAGCTTGAAGCAATAGAGAGCAAATTCTCTGCTCATGCCCCTGTTCTTCCCCTTCGTACCATCTGCGCTTGTTGTTCCGATCCTTCTCACTTGACCGAAGAGTGTCCTTACAATCCACCATCGCAAGGACAGGATCAGGTTAATGCTGCATTCCAGCAAAGACCGAGGAATGATCCATACTCTTCCACCTACAATCCCGGTTGGAGGAACCACCCCAATTTCGTCTGGAATCAGAATCAGAATCAATTCCAAGGCAACAATTTCCAGAGGCCCCCTCCGCCGCAACAACAAGCGCAACAACAAACTCAGTTTCAGCAGCCCTTCCAACCCCAACCTTTTCAAAATCAGACGAACAACTTTGCACCCAACAATTCTTATCCACCAAACAACTTTGTTCCGTCAAACAACGATAAGGTTTCCTCGCTCGAACGAAGTCTGGAGGCGTTCGTTAAATAATCGACTCAGTCCACCGCCAACATCCAGTCTTCCATTCAGTCCTTAGTGCAACACACTGCCGCACACGGGCAAAGCATCAAGACCATCGAGGCCCAGATTGCACAGCTGAACGCGGCCTTAAGCGAGCGAGAGAAGGGGAAGCTCCCGTCCCAACCACTCCCAAATCCCGGTCACCCACATAATGTACATGTTGCTCTTGAACAACAGAATCATAATATGAGTGCCGTGACCACATTGAGATCGGGAAGGATGCTGCAAAACAACATTGGCACACGGATCAATGATGACACCCCGGTCGCTGCTTCTTCTTCTTCTTCTTCTTCTTCTTCCCCTGCTTCTTCGTCTTCTGAGCCTATTCTCCGTTCTTCACCAGGCTCTCCTTCCTCTTCTTCTGCTCCGAATGGACCCACTTCTCACTCCACGAAAACACCTATTCTGGGATCCGTTCTAACTCCACAATCTCCTCCTCCAGCATTAGACTCAACCAATTTTAAAAATGTTCCATTTCCAAACCGGTTGAGGTCTAATAAACAAAATCCTCAGATGGAGAAGATTCTGGAGTTATTTAAGCAGGTTAACATTAACATTCCTCTTTTAGATGTTGTCCAACAAGTCCCGTCCTATGCGAAAATCTTAAAGGACTTGTGCACGAAAAAGAGGAAGTCTCAGGTACCCAAGAAAGTTTTCTTGGCTAGTGCTGTGAGTGATGCCCTTACCCAATCTTTACCACAAAAACGGAAGGACCCTGGCTGTCCTACGATTTCTATTACTATTGGGGATAAGAACATCAACCGCGCACTATTAGATCTTGGTACCAGTGTTAACCTGCTTCCGTACTCAGTATACGAGCAATTAGGCGTCGGAGAGCTGAAACCCACGCACTGCACTCTCCAAATGGCCGACCGATCGATCACCCATCCTAGGGGTGAGCTAGAGGATGTGTTAATAAAAGTCGGGGACTTCATATTCCCCGTTGAATTCATTGTATTAGACACACAACCTGTAGCTAACCCACGGAATCAAATTCCGGTGATACTCGGTCGCCCATTCCTTGCAACCTCAAATGTTGTGATCAATTGTCGCAATGGTTCGATGAACCTCTCTTTTGGAAACATGACGATTGAACTCAACATTTTTAGGTTGGGGAATCAGCCCGCCGAACCTAATGCTCATATACTGGACGTCTGCTCGATCCAGGAGATCACCCCAGAAGAATGTGAATTCGAGGAGTTTCTGTTTGAACACGATAATCTTGACGCCACTAGTGCGTTCCTCCTCGAACCTGCTGCTGTTTCTGCGCCCGACAACGACTACGAGTGTTTTACGTTCTCGAATGATCTTAACCGTGCACAACCCGAGTTTGAATCTTTCGAATTTCCGGATGAGTTACCTGAACCATCCAACTCGGTCGCCTACACTCGTTTTGAACCTTTGCTGGAATCTTTTGAGTTCGAGACCTCTGCACCAATCTTGCCTTCAATCGTTTCACCTCCAGCGCTCGAACTCAAGCCTTTGCCGTCTCACCTTAAGTACGCTTACTTAGGTGAGAACGAGACCCTCCCTGTCATCATTTCGGCTTCTCTAGCTCCAGAGCAAGAGAAAGCCCTTCTTGCGGTCTTGCACAGCAACAGGCAAGCTTTTGGCTGGTCCATGGAGGACATCAAGGGGATTAGTCCCCTTATCGTTGAGCATCATATTCATCTGATGGATGATGCCAAACCAGCCCGGGATCCACAAAGACGTCTCAATCCAGTCATGAAAGAGGCTGTGAAGAAGGAGATCGTAAAATGTCTAGATAGTGGTATCATTTACCCTATCTCTGATAGCCTGTGGGTTAGCCCCATTCATGTTGTCCCCAAGAAGTCGGGCATCACGGTCATAACCAACGAGGCGAACGAGTTAATCCCTACTCGCACCCAAACTGGGTGGCGAGTATGCATTGATTACAGAAAACTCAACGCCGCAACGCGGAAGGACCACTTTCCGCTACCTTTCATTGACCAGATGCTTGAACGATTGGCCGGACACGAGTACTACTGCTTTCTTGATGGCTACTCCGGCTATAATCAGATTCCCATCGCCGAAAAAGACTAGGACAAGACCACATTCACTTGTCCTTTCGGCACGTTTGCATATCGTCGCATGCCCTTTGGGTTATGCAATGCGCCCGTTATCTTCCAGCGGTGTATGATGGGAATCTTCTCGGACATGGTGGAAAAATTTCTGGAGATTTTCATGGATGATTTCTCCATCTTCGGCGATTCCTTCAATGAGTGTTTGCTGCATCTTGACGCTGTCCTTACCCGATGTAAGGACAAGAATCTCACTTTGAACTGGGAGAAGTGCCACTTCATGGTGCGCGAAGGTATTGTCTTAGGACATATCATCTCGCAAAATGGCATAGAGGTTGACAAAGCAAAGATTGAGGTCATTTCCAATCTGCCTCCTCCCCGATGCGTCAGAGATATCCGAGCCTTCCTTGGCCATGCCGGTTTCTATAGACGGTTCATCAAGGACTTTAGCAAGATTGCTAGGCCCTTGACTCTTTTGCTGGCCAAGGATACGCCATTCGACTTCAACTCGCGCTGTGTGACTGCATTCGAGTCACTAAAACGCTCACCCACTTCTGCTCCCGTTCTTTCTTCACCTGACTGGACGCACCCATTTGAGATTATGTGCGATGCATCCGACTTTGCCATTGGTGCTGTCCTTGGACAACACATCAACAAGATGCCGCACGTAATCTATTATGCGAGCCGAACCCTGAACGACGCACAACTCAATTATACAACAACTGAGAAGGAATTCTTAGCTGTTGTATTTGCTTTAGAAAAGTTCAGGCCCTACCTCATCGGCTCTCCAGTCATTGTCTACACCGACCATTCTGCTCTGCGCCATCTTTTTGCGAAGAAAGATGCAAAATCTCGGTTAATACGTTGGATCCTCTTGCTTCAAGAGTTTGACCTTGTCATTAAGGACAAACGAGGATGTGAAAACGTAGTTGCCGACAATCTCTCACGTCTTCCTTCTTCGCCTTCGCTTCCAATTCCGATCAACGACGTTTTCCCGGATGAACAGCTCTTGACAGTATCTTGCGAACCCTGGTTCACCGATATTGTGAACTATTTAGCCACGGGATTACTACCGACTGAATGGTCAAGTCAGGACAGACTTCGCTTCTTATCCCAAGTAAAACACTTTTACTGGAACGAACCTTATCTATTCAAGTACTGTCCCGATCAGATTATTCGTCGGTGTGTCCCTGACGAGGAATTCAAGAGTGTGCTGTCATTTTGCCACGATCAAGCGTGTGGCGGGCATTTTGGCCCCAGAAAGACAGCTGAGAAGATCTTGCAATATGGTTTCTACTGGCCACAACTCTTCAAAGACGCTCATGACTATTGCAAGACTTGCTCCCGGTGCCAACACATGGGCCGGATATCCCGGAGGAACGAGATGCCGCTCCAACCAATCTTGGTTGTGGAGATTTTCGATGTTTGGGGGATAGATTTCATGGGGCCGTTTCCCAGCTCTTTTGGGAACTTGTACATCCTTATCGCTGTTGATTACGTCTCTAAATGGGTCGAGGCTGTGCCAAGCCGGACTAACGATAACAAGGTTGTCGTTAGGTTTCTTAAAGAAAACATTTTCTCCCGTTTTGGGCACCCCCGAGCGATCATTAGCGACAATGGAAGTCATTTCTGTAACAAGACTTTCGAGGCCTTGATGCGGAAATACTCCATTAATCATAAGCTATCCACGCCCTACCACCCCCAAACCTACGGGCAGGCCGAAGTTTCAAATCGGCAAATCAAGCAGATACCGGAGAAGACGGTTTCCAAGAACCGTAAGGATTGGTCGCTGAAACTCACTGATGCCCTTTGGGCATTTCGAACCGCTTATAAGACCGACCTTGGCATGTCTCCCTATCGGCTTGTGTACGGAAAAGCCTGCCACCTACCTGTCGAAATAGAGCATCGCGCATTTTGGGCGATAAAGGAGCTGAATCTGTCTCTCGAAGATGCGGGCAGCCATCGGAAGCTGCAGTTGAATGAATTGAGCGAGCTTAGGGATGAGGCTTACGATAACGCGGTTGTCATTAAGAACTGAACGAAGGTGTTTCACGATAAACACCTTTTGCGCAAAACCTTCGTACCTGGTCAGCAGGTACTGCTTTACGACACCCGACTTCACTTCCATCCAGGAAAGCTCAGATCTCGCTGGAAAGGGCCGTATTTTGTGCGGAATGTGTATCCGCAGGGCGCTGTGGATTTAGAAAATCCAAAGGACGGTTCATTCTTCAAAGTGAACGGACACCGACTTAAACCGTACCTTAGCGCCGAACCAACAGAGGAGCTCCTGTTCTTACAGGAGCCAGTTTACCCTGTCTGATCTTCCTCTGCCTACCTCCAAACTTCGGTTATCCAGCCAAGAACAGTGGACACTGTTCCAAATAAGTTTGGGGGTATGTACCATTTTGTATATATTTGTGGATATTCTTTTTCTTTTCTTTAAAAACAAAAAACAAAAAAAAAATTGGGTATCGCTAACCGACAATTTTGACCCTTCAAATGATCTATTCATGCAATGACAGTGAGGACACTGTCCAGTTTAAGTTTGGGGGTACGCTCGGTACGCATTTCTTACCTTCGTATTCATATGTATATTTTGCATCTGCATATTAAAATCCATAAAATCCATAAAAATCTGAAAATTTTCTAAAAACATAAAAACTTTTCTGTCAAGTTAGCTAGTGGGAGAACTCTGATTCAACATTTCGACGGTTTTGTTTGAAAAAATAAGAATAACTAAATCTTATGTTTAGATTTTGAAAACCTGAAAGATAACTCTCCTTTGAAGTTAACTATAGCTGATATACGTCTTTACATCAAACTACACGTGTCGTGAGTTTTTGGGAATTAGATGACAAGTCTTTTATGTTTAAAAACTTTTAAACAGATAAATGATTTTCTGAGGATCAAATAGGTTTGTTCTGAAATAAGTAATGTCAAGAATAGTTTATGAAGTAAAGCGAATATGAAGGAATGTTATTGATGCCGTAATTGGAACTAAGTCTGAAAAATAACCCATCTGGAACTTGATTGGAATGATTACACACCGAACCCACTAAACACGTCTTTTATCCAAAAAAAATTAATTGAACTACTGGTTATATCTCCGTTCGTATTAAATCATCATGATTTTCACACCAAACTATCTTTTGTTTTTGGACCTAGGTAACTTGAGTAATTAAGTCCGCTGGGGTGTTTCTACACCTAATGCCCTAAAACCAACTGGTTTGGGAGCATTGGCCCAAAGCTCGCTAAGACGCCTAGAAAGTCCAGATTAAAACAAAATCAAGCAAGTGTTCCCTCCGAGTTAAAATTCCTAACGGTTCTTTGTGTGAGAATAATCTTGATAAAAGACAGGCTTTTATCAAAAAATTTTGCGGAGATATGAAGGTTTTACTCTATGATAAAGACTATTGCACGTTCACAGAGGTGTGTATGAAATGAAAACAAGAAAAAGGTGGAGTGAAGAATAAGACCTAGTTTCCTGTTAGGGAAGATAGAAATTCTGAAGTAGAAACTTTACTGGAAAACGAAACCTGAAAAATGCTTAACTCTTTATAAAACTTATATGATCCTTTTAAAATCGTTATCTGGGCTTTATTGTGCGACATGATGACTTTAATCGATCCTTCTGGAACTTAACGACACTATTTGCACTGCACGTAAAGACATATAAAATCTGTAGTTAAATAAAAAGCGAGGTGTGAAAAATAAAGGTTCGATAGTCTAGACTTAGGATCATAGAATTGTTATTTTCTGAAACAAAACTTTAGGGGTTTGAATCTTAGTTATTTTACAAAACTAGCTTGACCGGATTTTGTGGGTAGTATCCGCTGAAAACCCTCAGGAGACAACACTCCTCCTACTAGGGACACCTAGAGGTTTAACGGCTTGTTGCACATGCTTAGTGCAATCGCGTTCCCTGCGAAAGTGAGGTTAGGAAATTTTTTGTGAACAAATTGGCTTTGCTCGGGACGAGCAAATGATAAGTTTGGGGGTATTTGTTCATATCAGATTTTTGCATTTTCATACCGCCCAATTTTTATCACATTGCATATCGGTAGGTACTCTTGAGCCGTGTTTGCTAGTCAATTGCAGGATACAGGTTCTCGGCTCTAAACGGTGAAATCCATGGAAAAACACGACAAAATCCGGGTTCCTGCCACCCACAGATAAAACACGGGTCTCCGCTCTTTATCCGTCTGTTGCCACACACCAGTTTAGGAGACAAAATGACAAATCAATTGTCACCTTCATGCACAAAGCACAATGGCAACACCAAGTCCAAGAAATCTACGCGGAGCTCAAGAAAATCATGACAAAAGATCCATGTCCAATCACCTTTTGATCCACTAGAATTCTGGAAGAAATGTGGAAAGATTATCAAAAAATACATGTACCAGACAAAAGGGGACAGCAGACCAGGGCAGTACAAGAAAGCCCACGCCCTGACTCCACCATAGGGCCGCGGATCCGCGGCCAATCGGGGGTATAGGCCGTGGATCCACGGCCGTACTGGCGCCTCACGTGATGAAACTTCAGGGGTAGATTGGTCTTCTCATTTGTGTTCTGATGGTTGTCCTAGATTTTCAGTTTCTTGCCTATAAATAGTCCAGAACTTGTGAAGCCAAAGGGTGCATAATCTTGTATTTTTTCTAGGTTTTAGAATACTTGTTCTTCTTCCTCTTCTCATCTCTTCTCCATTAAAACTTGTAGTGAGCTTTGTGAGTGAAGAATGGTGAATAAAGAAGTTCATTTTGCTATTATATCTTGTCTTGTTCTTTAGTTAAATTGTTAATTGCTTGTAATTTCCATTTGTTAACTTAGTTGTTGTTATTTCTTGTTGTTTCTTTTTTCTCTCTTTTCCTTTATCATTAAAACAACCAAGATGCTTACGCTTGATCCTTGCCAAGGTGAGGTCGCAAATAGCTAGTTGTTATCTTCTAATCTCCTTCTTTCTATCTTCCTCTTTTGTTTTATTTTCTTTTCATTATGATGTGTGAGTAGTTTCATACTTGTTAGGGTAGGATAAGGGAAGTTTGAGAGAAGGAAATCTCTCTCACTCTTTCCTTGCCCAACATCTTAAAATCGACTCCCGTTAATTGAACCACAATCTGCTCCTTACGGCACCCTATCCTACATGATAGCGGTGATTCCGTAGTGAGACCGGTTGTGGTTGAATTAACCGGAGGTTATGGCTAAGAGCCAAGAACGGACGGACAAGCACCAAAAGGAAGAACTTATGCGTTGGAAAGCCTAGCTTATACTCACAAGTTCCTTCCTAGTCATGCTAATCCTCGTTGTTGCCGATTACCGTAACACCGATATTAAGAGTGGCAACGAAAGAGGTGAGCGACTCCTAACTCAAACTAACCTAATCCTAACCCTAACAAGCTCTCTTTACATATCACTTTAACACTTAATTAATCACAACAAAATCTGGAAATCTGGACTTAACTCGTTAAAGCACTTAGAAAAAGATTCCCATCTCCCTGCGGACGACCCGTACTCAACCGGCTAGCTACAAGCGAAACCGTCTTGATTGCGGTAATTAACTAAACTTGAACACGCAGAATCTCTACCAATCATCACCCGTCAACTATTCTATGTAAATCACCATTCACATGGTATCGTCATCCAAGGATCCGCTATAACATCAGGACGTATCTCAAATACGAATCCTGCCATATCACCGATCTCACGGCCTCCAATCAAATCTCATCGACTCATCTCAAATCACAAGTACTATCCTCAAATCTAGTATATGAACACATAGTCCCATACCCATGTGAACACATAACTATATATTCCCATATACGTACATGCGAAAGAAATGATGTATGCAAGTATGGGTGTGTGTGTGTGTTTGGTGCAACCACTACTCTAGGGTTCCGCATCAATATACCAAATATCCATCTTTATCATTAATAATCCCAAACAATATATGGAATCTATATGGGTGTATACGTATTCGTATACATCACTACGGACTGCGGGGGTGCTATACGCCATCTACGCGACTTCTCCCCGTAGATATAAATCTACTCACATTTGCTTGCCGATGCCGATGTCGCCCCGCGCTTGCTTGTCGCCTCTAAGTCTTCACGAAGGTACCTACATATAATAAACAATCGCATTTTCTATTAACATCAAGTCCAGAAACCAAAACGACACGCGCATTGCTCGTAGGTTAAAACCTATAGCTTATACGTAAAAAATAAATCAAACAACCCTTGTTGTCGATGTACAAACATGCAACAACCAAAAACGAATTCAAATATCAAAACTCATCATTTCAAATACGGAAAACATATCCTAATTCACACACAAGTGTTCCCAGATTCTGATTCAGGTCAGTCAAATCTAAGCAAACAAATCTAGGGTGATATATAGGATACAGGTGAACTATGGAGGCAACCTGGACTCCTAACTCTACAAGATGGCCGGCCCCTACCCTAGAATTCCGGCCTCGCCGGCCATGGTAGCAAATTAGGGTGTCAGGTTTGTAGGGAAACCTCCTAGTAGTCAATATAGGGTAATGGTCTTGCTAGTTTTTCCATTAAGTGTCTAGGGTCACACCAGATCCTATGTAGGCTACCAATCTAACACATAAACCAAGATTTGGTAAACAAAGTTTAAGTCGTGGCGATGTCGTAATACTGCACTATAGGAAATTGGCCCCAGATTTCACTCTAGATCAAAACAAGGCAAGCAAACAGGTCTGGGGTAATGTATATAGTATAGGTGAGCTATTGAACCAAACTAGGCTCCTAACTTCACCAAGTGGCCGGCCCCTATACCCAAAATTCCGATGTCTCCGGCCCAAGGGTCTCAGTTTGGGTTCATCAGGTAAGTATGGTCTCCTGTGAGTAGGTATAGGCCCCTAGTATTGTTTGGTTGTCTTAGATAATCCCTGGGTTGCTCCAGATACTCCATAGGCACGCTCAAAGTCACAAAGGTGATATGGGTAAATTCCTGAGTTCGTGCAACGGCTCAGCTCTATGGCTCAGGTCATGAATCGTGTTACCATGGTCAAGCAAATACTTACAACAGCCCCCAGATTTTACCTAAAGTCATTACTCAAAAATCAAGTAGGACCAATTACCCCTAAACACCATCATATAACCACCTTACAAAATCCAAACCCTATCTCTCCTAATCACTCGGCGTCGCCGGTTTTTGCTTGCTGGCCGCCCGCCAAAACCGGTGGGTAGGGGTTAGGCTTTCAGGTGAACTCTCCAGGTCTCTAGTATAACACTCCCACACTGTTTGTTTTCACCAAAAAGTCTCGGGGTCACAGCAGGTTGTCCATGTCTCAAAACTACACAAAGATACGACATCGAACCAAAACTAAACAAAAAGGAAGAAGTTATACCTCACTTGTTCCTATCTAGGCAACACTAACTTCCCAAAGTCGTCAAGATCCTATTTTGTTCGGTTCATCTTGTAAAGGAGGAGATGGAGACTAATATTTGTGAAGGGAGTGTAGGGTTTTGGGGTAAGGTTGGAGATAGATCTAGGGTTTATTGGAGAGGGTTGGGGAGTTAAGGAGGAAGGAGCAAAATGGTGGTGGATTCAAAATGAAGCAGCAGCAGCCCCCTCCCCCCTCTCACAAAAACACACTCTTTCTCTCTCCAAGTACACCTACTCACTCATTTTGTCTCCTTTGACTTTTCTTTTTCCTTTTTCTTTTCTTTTCTTTTTCTTCTCTCACAATGGTAAACCCTAACAAACCATATACCCAAAACATGTAGGAAAATAAAAACAAGTGTGGAAAAATGATATGTGCACATTTTTGCACAAAAGTGCTAAAAACCGGATTAGCGATTTTTAATCGCGATTAGCACTAAATTAACATAAAATTAGCCATAAAAACTTAAAATGGCATAATCCCATAAAATACCCTATTTTAGAATTTTCCATAATTTTTCCAAAATTTTCCCCATTTATCGGTATTTAATTATACCGAAATATTAAAATATTCAATAAAATAATATTAAATTATAAAAATTCCCAAAAATAATATTTTATTTTTTTGAAATGTTACAAAATCTCAACTACCATAGCCACGGATTTAGGGTGATAGCCAACCGAACACAGCGCGACATCGACTCCTAATACCAAGAGAGACGAATCCCCGACAACCGCTCACTGCCTCCATGTGGCTCGGGACTGTACCCAACTAAAATCTGTTTGCACGACTCCTTTGAACCATGGTGGGGGTAGTAATCAAAGTACATTGGGAACTCACATGGGACGAATGACGATCTCAGATCAAAAGACTAATCTGTACTCATGTCACTAGAGAACTTCCATCTGACGATATATATAATACCATCTAGAAGTTCTAGGAAAGTCTGTCCGATGTACTCACTGTTAGGAATATGTATGCCCTAGAAGCCATTATTGTATATTATATTGGATGCTTAGACATATATTTATAGGACTTTCTTGCTCAACATGGTAGTGTGCTATCTGGTTAATCTTTATCTTAACATGTGGACTTATTTTAGTTTATTGTCTCTTTGATACATGTTGATAAAGCCTTTATGATGTTGGCTTGACTACTAGGACTATGATGTAGATTATACTAGTGTAGCTTGAGCAGTCCACAAGTACATATTTAACAGTTCCTAGTTAAGGGAGTATCGAGACATGGCATCGATATTCCAGAATAGACTAGTGAGTACATTTCTTGACCCTTTATGGGGCAATGGTTGATCCTACAGCCATTGGTGTTTGACATCAAAGATTGTACACATGTGCTCATTGGAGAATGAGTACACCGAACAGGACTCACCGAAAACTCCTAGATGGTACCATACTTATCGTCAGATAGAAGTTCTCTGGTGACATTTATACAGGTTAGTCTGTAGACCCTAGATCGTCATAGTGTCTTGTGTGGTCCCTACTGTGCTTTGATTGCCACCCTACCACGGCTCTACTGAGTCATGTAAACATGTGGCTTTTGGGTACAATCCCGAGTCACATGGAGGCAGTAAGCGATCAGAGGGGTTTCGTCTCTCCCGGTATTGGGAGTTGATGTTGTGCTATGCTCGATTGGCTATAACAGTAAGTCCTTGGCCGGGGCTGATGAGATTTACTGATAAATGTTATTGGTAGTTTCTTTAAAGGTATAGGTCACACATCGGCATGACTTATCAAGTTATTACGTCTGACGATTCCACCCCCCAGACTCGATATGCGACATATCAGACGAAGAGACCGGACTTTACGGTAAGTGTTGCTTATAGGCTCTACGGGAGTTTGGACAAGTTTGCCCGTTGATCTTTTATTCGTTCAATACCTAGGTAGCCGTTATGTCTAGCTAGTACCGCTGATGGCTTGTTGGTGCTTGATGTGGTCATTACCTACTGCTAGCGTATTAACGAGTCTTTAGAGTCCCACATAGAGGTTTCCTAACTTAAGCAAAACGAAGTAGGGCATGTATGGAGATATGTGCGGGAGCTTGATTAAATACGAGTATATGATACCGTATTCTAATCCAGCGTTATATGATATTAGCCGGGTTATATATGATATAGCTGCATTATTGAATCAAGTGTTAATTTAATAATTTGATATATATGTATATATTTGATATATATATATATCAAATATATACATATATGTATATATATATCAAATATATACATATATATAAACTAATATCATGCTCATTTAAGACTTTCTTCTCTTTATATATATTTATATATTTGATATAAATATATATTCTTAATGTATCATGGTTGATGATACATTGAAGATGATAATATGAGAATCACATAGGAGTTTAGGATAAGAAGATAAAGATTTCTTATTTGAATTTTGGAAAAGAAACAATGACTCATTTCTTTAGAACCTTGGATATGGATGACTCATGATATTATGTTCTTTAGTTCATATAAGTTAATCTTTTTAGTGATTATCCTTTAATGACTTGCTCATTCTCACGCAACCATCTTCTTCTTCTTCCTTTTTCTTCACTTGCTATACTATTCATGCAAGAAGAAAAATAAGAGAAGAATTTTTAGTGAGCAAAAAACCTACTTTATCAACCTACACTATTTTAGCAAACTAGTTTAGGTTGTTAACTTCATTAATACTTTGATTAGTGAAGTGTGAGCTTGAGTGTGAGAAGCTTCGAGGTGGATCATTTTCGACGACGAAGAGAACTAACAAGCTTGTTCTTTTCTTCAAGTGGAGCCCTAGAAAAAGTTCAAAGGACCACTACAAGGAGCTATTGAAGTGAAGGACTTGGCTACAAAGGTTGTAGCACCTCTTCACTTAGTTTAGAACTAAGTTTGCTAATCTTTAAAACCCTAAAACTCCAGTATGATCTTGTTTAGTATACTTAGCCTTCTAAAATTTTAAAATTGCATACTTGATATTCATAAAAAACTTGTAGAGGTGCTAAGACATACTTTCATCATATCAGAGCCAAACTAGAGGCTTAGGAGCAGTTTAGATGAAATTAAAATGTTCGATCGACGTTTTAAACCCGACTTTTGCTAGTTTCTGACCTTTTTTCAAAATTCGTGAATTTTCAGATAAAAAATGCTCAGAAAATCGTGCAGGCTATTCTAAGGAGGCTCAAGAAATACGAGCATCTAGTTCCACCAATTGGCCGCGGAACCGCCGCCTAGACCATGCTCTAGCCACGGTTCCGTGGTGCAATTGTGGAGTTAGAACTCCAGTTTTCTTGTATTGCTTCTTTTTCTCCTACCTGATTTTCTGGAAATTTGTGATGAGGCTTAAGTTGTTGAGGTCTCTGTGAATTGTTGTTGATTGAAATATCGATGGAAATGTTAACTTTGTTTAATTGCTTTGGTTATGTGATACAATTTATGGAATTCACATTGATTAGTTTTGCGAAAACTAGTTGTCGATTTGTAAATCTCACATTTTGGCCATTTAACCCCGTTAACACCTTTCTAGACACCTACTTGATCGGCTAATTGTCATGTGCAAAATTCTCCCATGAGTAACTTTTACTCGCAGTGGGTATCGGGATCCAACTATCTCATAGGAGGTATGCAATCTCATTGCAAATTTCAACACTTGAAATTCCCGATAATGCTTCTGCCCCTAACGTGCTACGACCTTGACGAATGCCAAACAACCCATAGTCCGCTAGTCAAGTTCAACCCGTATATTTCTTGATTGAATTAAACCCATCCGCACGACCCTTGACGAATGCCAAACAACGTCGTACGAATACTCTAATCCAATCACATCATATGCTGCAGATAAGTAGTAAATAGCTACTGTATACTACGCCTTGACGAATGCCAAACTATCGTAGCAAGAATACTAATTAATACTTATCCGAAATGACGGAGGGCTACACAGGTTTTTCAGAAAAACATGAGCGTAATGAACTTGATATCGTTGTAGAAACAAGTGATTTTAAAAAGGAGTGTTTTTTAGGCTTTTCTAGTTTCGCTAAAGAGGTCACTCCCAATGAAGGGATCTCGTCTCTTTCCTCATCGAATAAGGTGCAGGATATTTCAAATACCGCTGTGCAAAGCAAAAACTATAGAAGCAATCAAAAACTAAACCGTGAGTCTGTAGCATCTGCCAGTTTTGCTAAAGAGGTCACTCTCGGTGAAGGGATCTCGGCTCTTTCCTTATCGAATAAGGTGCTGGATATTCTACAAGGAATACCGCTATGCAAAGCAATAACCGTAGCTACCCTTTTTGAAAATTTGATTCTACAACATCTTTTAGGTTTCTTTTCATTTATTAATCTCATTAATAAATCCCATCATTTATGTTTCCTAAGCATCACAGAAGAAACGAAAGCAATAATATTTATATATCAACATATATATATATATATATATATATAGTATAAGCATTCGTCTCAGGCAGTAATATAATCTCATCACAGAACATTGCAGCAGAAGTTAACATATGAAATGTTGGATATACTAGGACGTTCGTGTTTTATTTTGAGCCTTTATAAAACACGGATTCCACAGTCGCGATAAATAGCCAAACCCACATCCCTATACCCCTACGAGAGCGGCAAGTAACCCTGCCAATTCTACGGTTAAGAGACCCGGTCTCGACTCCTTGAGATGGCCTCCCACTGGACCCTAGAACCCGGTTACTTGTGTTCTCCGTCTTGGGTCTATCCTAATGCCGAAAAGTAAATAATATACAATGGTGACATCATCCTCAACCCGGAAGTGCCCCAATAAAAGAATATTACATACAAATGAATTTTACATGAATGAAAAAAGAAAACTCTCATCTCACATAAAACCCCCGGCTATTCAATACACAACGATCCAATATAACATATCACAGCAATATATAAACATCACAGATAACTAGGCGAAGTTAGATAATTCGATAGATACAACGAATTCCCAAAAATTCCCAGAGAGCTCAACACTTGAGCACAGTTAAAATTAACCAGAGACATACCACAGTAACTACTGACCAATAGCTGAAAGGCCGACCCAAGCCTCTCAAGTGGCGCCGCGGATCCACCGCCAAAACCAGGTTTTGGCCACGGATCCACGGTCACTTAGATGAGTTAGGGTTTCGTTCCTCAGGTGTGTCTATAGAATTCCCTGCATGATTTTCTGAGTATTTTTAACATGGAAAAATTCAACTTTTTGAAAAATTTCCAGAAAAGGGGTCGTTTCAGGGTTTCGGGGTTCGATCGGACTTCTATCTTCGTCTAGACAACGCCTAATGCTCTAGCTTGGCTCTGATACCACTGTAGGGTTAGCATAGCACCTTGTGATGGTTTTGGCAAGCATCAATCATGCTACTTTAAATTTTTTTGGGGTGCTAAACAAACCCTAACCAAGATCTTAACTAGAGAATTAGGGTTAACTTGTATGTAAACAACTTTACGTCTAAGAGAGAGGGATTACAACCTTTGTAGTCCGTTCCTTCACTTCATAAGCTCCGAGTAGTAGTCCCTTCACTGCGATCCATGAACTCCCGGACTCTAGAGGGGCTCCACAAGTCGAATGATCCATGCTTGCTTGAAGTCTTCCTTTTCGAAGATGATCTACCTTGAAGAATCTCAAAACCAAGCTCTGACTTCTCTAATCAAGTATTAGTGAAGTGAACACCCTAATCTAAGTGGCTAGAATAGATGAGGATGATGAAATAGGAATTTTGCTCTCTTTTGTTTTCAATTTCTCACTTTAAATTATCACAACACAAAAAGCTAGAAAGCTTTTTCAAGGAGGAAGAAGAAGAAGAAAACTTTTGTGATGAATAATGAATTATTGTTGTGGTTACAATTGCAACCATAGGTTAAGAATGAGTGGCTTAACCCTTGTAGAGAATAAACCATGGTTAAGGGTTTGGGTTGTGTTAACAAATATCTACACAAAATATCAAGCTAGATGACAAAAGTCAAAGCTTCATGAAACTTCATGAAAGCTCATCCAAAAGCTAACCGAAATCCAAACACTAACTAGGTTTAAAGTGTAAATCTTTGTTGCATTTGTAACCCTAACTTGTTACAATATTATATATCACATATACAATATATTTTGTAACAAAAGAAATTAATACGATTAACATATATCATATATATACATTAATGCATTATCCAGTGAGAAAATGAATCAATAAAGCGAGCTTATATTAGTTAACATAATGTAATATATCACATATATAATTATACATTAAATTATCGAATCAACACTTGATCCGACAATCCGGCTATATTACATATAACCGACTAATATAACATGTACCATTTCATCGAATCAACACTTGATCCGATGACCCGGCTATATCACATATACCCGGCCGATATCTCATATCGCGAGAATAGAATACGGTATCTCATATCGTATTATTCTCGGTCCCGTACATATCACATGTGTGCCCCTATTCTGTTTTGCCCTCTAAAGAATCGTCAATACGCCGGCAGTAGGTGATGATCATATCAAACACCCACAAGCTGCAAGCGGTCAGCTAAAAGTAAAAGCCACCCGTGTATTAAACGATCAGAAAATCAACAAGCAAGCCTGTACATTCTCCTTTGAATCCAATCAGTAACATTACCATACAGTCCGGTCTCTTCGTCTGATATGTTGCATATCTAGTCTAGGGGTGGTAAACGTCAGACCCCAGTAACCGATAAGTCCTGTCGATGTAAGGATCATAACGGGTCAAGAAACTACTGATAACTCTTACCAGTAAATCTCCATATCAGCCCTGGCCAGGGACTTCCAGTTATAGCCAATCGAACACAGCGCAACATCAACTCCCAATACCGGGAGAGACGAAACCTCTCCTATCGCTCATTGCCTCCATGTGATTTAGGACTGTACCCAAAAGCCACCGTTTTGCACGCCCTCTTGGACACGGTAAGGTGGAAATCAAAGCACAGTGGGAATCATACAAGACTCTATGACGATCTCGGGTCTACAGACTAACCTGTACCAGTGTCACCGGAGAACTGCTATCTAACGATAGGTATAATACCATCCAGGAGTTCTCGACGAGTCCGTTCAGTGTACCCAGTCTCCACTGAGCACCCTTACACCATCTTTGATGTCCAACACCAATGGATATGGGATCATCCATCGCCCATCATATGGGTCAAGATGCGTGTACGCTAGTCTACTCTGGAGTATCGATACACCCTCGACTAGGAACAATTATAGGATGTACTCGTAGACTACCCTGGCCCCACTAGTATGATCTTTATCATAGTCTCAATAGTCAAGTACATATCCTAAGGGCTTTATCAACATGTGAGAGCAAGACAGTAAACTATTACAAGTTAACATGTTAAAACAAAGTGAAACCAGATAGCATACTATCATATCGAGCAAGAAAGTCCTCTCTATATATATCCAAGCATCCATTATAATATACATCATATGTACAACGATAGCCTCTAGGGCATATACATAACTAACAATCGTTTAAACTAACACTAATCGAAATCTAAGGCGTTACAATCTCCCCCCTTATAAAAATTCGTCCCCGAATTTAAAATTCTCACTAAGCGTACCTTAAAGGAGAAGAGTACAAAACTCCCAAATCTCACTCGCAGCCTTCCAAGTGATCACCTCACTATACGGCTACGCCCAAGAAAACCCTCCACAGATGGCAAGACCCTTGACCGAAGTTTCTCCACCAGCCGAACCACTAACTCAAATAGCTGCCGGTGAACGAAAAGATTGCGTCTCAATTAATTGGTCTGGTGCTGAATCATGTGAGAAAGGTCATGAAGGTAATTGCAAAGTATCGACACAAGGAATACGGGGTGAATATTCAATAATCTGGGCGGAAGTGCCAAATTATAGGCAACGGAACTAACTCGCTTGGGGATCTCTAAAGGACCTACAATCCTGGCATAAGCTTCCCAAAACTCAACACGCCATTCATCGGAAAAATCTTGAGGAATACATGATCTCCCACTGCGAACTCAAGTCTGCGACCACCACGGTCGGCATAAGACCTCTGTCTGCACTGGGCTACTCTCATCCTGACATGAACCAACTGGATCATCTCCGAAGTCTTTAGACTAGATGGGGTCCAAAAATCCTACTTACGCAGAGTCAGAAAAACAGAATGGCGATCGACACGACCTAACAACTAAACCTAAAGGTTGCCAATTGGAACGTCTCCTGATAACAGCTATCGAAGGAGAACCCAATCCATGGAAAGTGACGATCCCAATTGCCAACAAACACTTAATACACACGCACAAGCATATCCTCCAGAGTCGGTATATCCCGCTCTCACAAAACCATCATCCTGCGGATGGAAAAACGGAGCTAAAGCTCAACGAGTACTCAAGGCTTCCTGAAGCTTCTACCTACGACGGCAAGCGAACAGGGTGCCTCCATTGGATACAACATATGAAGGAACTCCGTGCAAACACACAAACTTAACAAAGGACAACTGAGCAAACTGCACATAACCGGACAACAAACACCCAAATGGAGTCACACCCTGACTAAACCTGGGTAGACACCACAACGACATTCATGGAGATCTGCTCCCATTCCCACTCTGGAACGGTTAAAGGTTGCAACTCTCCAGCCGGTCTCAGATGCTCAACCTTAACTCACAACAAGACAGACACCTCGAAACGAAATCCGAAACTTCACTCTTCATCCCTGCCCACCCGTAACTTTCCCAAAAGTCACATCAAATGTTGGTGGAACTTGAATGAACACAGAAATCTGACTGATGTGCCTGCTCTAGGATTTCGCGTCTCTACCCATCAACATCAGGTACACACAAACGCGTCCTTAAACGTAGCACACCCTGGTCACAAATCAAGGACTCCGAATCTTTACTCAGCCGAGTATGCTCAAGAATCTCTGACAAACGAGTATCGGCGGGCTGTGCCTCGCGAAAGCGTTTAAGGAAAAGTGAACGGGCACGGACATGAACAGGCTGTCCCCCCAGTAGAGGGGAACTTAAGTTGTACTCAATGGTCGCACAAGAACTGTAAATCTGCAGAAGACTGTCTCAGAACTGCGCACAGCTGGAACAAGCTAACCCCGGGCCTACGACTCCAGCATCAGCTGCCACAATCGCCTTGCCACGGGTAACGAGGATCTCACAAACACAATCCTACACAAGCTTCATCCAACGACACTGTCTCAACAATCAAAACCCGCTGCAGGAAGATGTACATTAAGCTCTGGTGGTCCGTGAAAATCTGACACGACTCTCCGAGCAAGTAGTGTCTCCAAATCTCCAACGCACGACCACCGCGGCCATCTCCCGATCATGAGTGGGATATCCTGCTCGTACTTCCTCCAACTGTAGGGAAGCAAAAGCGATTACTCTATAATGCTGCATCAACGCAAAATCGAGCCCCACTCGCAAAACATCACAGTTAAACAACAAAGTCGCCCGAACCAGAAAGCAAGAAAGAACTGGTGCAGTTGTCAACCGAGTCTTCAACTGCCGAAAAATACGCACACATGCCTCAGTCCAAAGAAAAAGAACCTCCTTTTCGGTCAGTTCAGTCAACGGTGCAGCGCTACACAAGCAATCCTGCACGAAACAGCGGTAAAAACCTGCTAAGCCCAAAAATCTGCGGACCTCCGTCCCGTACACAAGTCTGGGACAAAGCTGTACAGCCTCTATCTTCCTCGGGACCATACGAAAACCGTCTCCCGTAACTACAGGACCTAGGAGTCAAAACAATCAAGTCTGATGGAACACTCCGAGAATTTAGCAAACAGCTGGCGCTCTCCCAATGTCTGCAAAGCAAATCCTCAAGTGCTTCTCCTGTTCCTCACGACACATTGGAATAGACCAGAATGTCATCAATGACACAATAATAACTGGTTGAGGAACGGCCTGAAGAAATCTGGTTCATCATATCCACGAATGCTGCTAGGGCATTGGCGAGTCCAACGACACCACCAAAACACATACTGCCCGTAGCACGCACAAAAGCAAACTTCGGAATGACATCACTCCGAACCCGCAACAATGATGACCTGATCCCAAACAACATAGAAAAAAAAAGTCTCGCACTCTGGAGCTGATCAAGAAATCGTCAATGCAAGGTAAAGGGTACCTATCCGCACCGTAAGCCGGTTCAATTGACGATCAATCAATACACGACCTCAAACTGCCGTCCTTCTCCTGACAAACAGAATAAGAGCTCCCCAAAGCAAAACACTCAGACTCGCATGCCCCCTAACAAACAACTCTGCAGCTGATCCTTAAGCTCCCTAAGCTCCGCCGGCTCATCTGGAACAACGTCGGAAAATTCTCGCACGAAAGGAACCCAGTCCAACAAACCCACTGTGGCTCCGGTATCATGAATGAAAGCCAAGAATCCTCGACATCTTCTCCTCAAAAGCCGACTAGCGAAAAAGGTCGAATTCAAGCTGTGAGAGACGGCACCACTGTCCCCCTGCACAACGAGAACTGACTCGCCGGGAAAACAAAACCTGACTGTTTTCTCGCGGCAGTCCACAGACGCCTAGCACGCAGCTAACTGGTCCGTGCCTAGGAGAACGTCAAATACAACCTCTCTAGAAGGATCACAACGACGGACGAATCTCTATCTCCTATCCGATTGGCACACGGCCGAAATACGTGTCTCGCAACAAAAGAATCGCTGACAGAAATTAACACAGCAAACGGCTGATCTAGCTAACACGACTCTCGGCCCAAGCACGACACAAAGTGTGTAAAACAAACAAGTGCATCAAAAGAACATACGAATTAAGAATACCTGAAAACTCTGCATTGGACGCCCGCGCGTCCCGATGAGCAGAAGAAAACTCTCGTGTCTGCCCCCTACCCGCAACTGGCTGAACTCCTCCTCTGCCAACCTGTCCCCTCTGAGCGAACCCTCCGCGTCCACGACCTCTCTGAATACGACTCTGACGCGGTGTTAGGGAACAACGCCTGATGTGGTGATGAAGGTCCCCGCACCGATAGCATCCTCTCCATGGTTGCCGACCCTCCTGGGAATACGAGCTAAAAGACTGACCTCGTCCCAAGCCTCCTCTACTCCCGCGACGTGCACGAAATCTGTCTCGATGACTAAGCCTCCGTCTCTGGGCTGGTACACCGGTACGAGTCCTCCACTATTCCGGAACTCCCAAAGTCTCTGGAAGACGTGCCTCGTCAACTGGGGCTGCATCCACTGGTGCTATATAGGTGACGGAATGCTGCGTACTAACCGCTAGGAACAACTGGGTAACAGGAGTGACAATCTCCTGTCGCTGTGCTCTACTGGCCTCAACCAAAGACCTCATCGTCTGGCACAAGTCCTGCATCTCTGCCACAAGCCTAGCGATATGATCTGTCGAAGGCGGATCCATATGCTCTTGTGCAACGAGCGTGCCATCCTGGTCAGTCCTTGCCCCACCCGAGTCAACTCTGACCTCGGCCCTCACTGCATCACTCTGAGTCCCCATAGTCATCGACGGCAAAGGCTATAAATGGAAATATGATTCGATAAGAACACAGAAATCGAATCACAAGGATATGTATCATCAAGGAAGGAATTTCAAGCAATTAGTACTTAGGTCACTTTAGGCGAAGTACCGAGTCGTGAGTATGCCGCGGACATACACACACTACGTTACTCTGCTTAAGCTACCTACTCGATCATACCAAGGTCATCCTAAAACCTAGCGCTCTGATACCAATTTTGTCATGACCCAAAATTGGCATGTGACGGCCCTTAAACTTCGCAACGTCTACAGGCGTAACACAATTTAAGTAAGCCGAAAACCCAGCAATCTAAACCATCAAAAGTAGTAAAAAATAAGAACATTTTTAAAACCTTTGAAATCTTAACCCAAATTCTTTAAAAGTCCAACTTTATTTCCTTTAAAAATTTGGCAGCACTTCCTTCGTAAAAACTAACCCCAAAAATGGGCACAACAAAGATATAAGTAAAGCATCCCCAAACGGGAGCCAAAACACGCCCAAAGGCGGATAACAACCACCAAAACAGATATACGACGCCGTAGCGAAGAAATAAAAGACGATATAAATAAAACTGAATTAAAGATATCCAAGTCACCAAAATAATATACAATATCGTCCTCACATCAAGTCTCTAAGTCATACATGATAATGGTAGATGGAGAGTACATAATACAACGAATATACAATGAATATAAACGGATAACCACAAAACCCACCTAAAGCATAACTGCACACTATGAGCCAAAGCGGTATCCGCAGCAAAAGATGATAAGATAGCTAAATAGCCTGCCTCGATTACTCTGGGGAACAACCTGCAAAACACTGTGGTACAACGGGGGTGGGTTGCCAACTCGTGAATAGTAAATAACATATGCAGGTAATCGCAAGTATGCACGTACAGCGTGAATCTAACATATGCAAGCTAATAGCAATAAAAGTCATATGTGTGCAATAGTCATGAAAGGTACACTACCAGGTACATCTAATACATAAAGCAATAATATGACAATCTGTATGCAACAGTCATGTAATGTACTCTATCAGGTACAACTAGTACATGAAGCAATGCATATAAAATAAGAGTATGTAAATGCAACAGTCATGGAAGGTATTCTATCAGGTACTACTAATACATGAAGCAGTGCATAAACAATAAATACGAAGTATGGGATGGAACATGACATTTCCACGGATTCCTGACATTGTGGTAGGACCAAAATCCATCAAGACAATCCAAATCCCAATTTCCTCAAGTCAGCCCCCAAATTGGCTCTCATATCATGTAAGTCTCATAAATCCTGAATTACAATATCAAATAAATCCCATGTATTCTGTATCCAATATCAAGTGAATCTCAAATATCCTAAGTATAATTGCATGAATAATTATGATGATGTATATGAATTGATATGTATACATATATATTAGCGTCCCATTCCACTAATATATATATATATATATATATATATATATATATATGCATATATAACAGCGTCCCATTCCACTGTTATATATACTTAGGAGTAAAAATATCATGAAAACCAATGTGTCAAGTATCGACACAAAAATACTGATCTATCAGGTGCTGTCACCACGACTGGCCCCTGATAGGTACGTAGCATACGCTATTCCGAAAACCCAAGTGCCCAGATTCGACCCTCGTCTTTCGATGTATCCATACGTACATGACCCCGGCCTGTATCGCCACGATACCCGTCGAGTCAAAGGTAATGTCACCGGAAGGTATGGTTCCCCTGTCAGGCCTCATCGGCATGTTACATAAAAATCCCTTTCTTGCCCCGGGTACCTCCGGGCCCCACATATACCCTCATACGGCCCCCGACTCCTCCTCGCATGGGGTATATATATCAGAACCGATAAAACTCATGGTGGATGCTGAAATATCATATCAAGAGAAACCGGGTTTTTCAAATAATCCATAATTTCATGAAACTACCACGGTCCTCAAATCCAGAAAACATCATGAAAAATCCATATCTCAATGCGAAAATCCATTAATATAATATACGCAACATAAAACTGTAATGTGAGCATATAAAGGAAAAGCCACCATTTAACTGCAACAAGTTAAAATAAATATATGCGGTTCCTAATTTCTCCAAGTTTATATAACATTAAATAAAGGTAAACATGTAGATAAAGCCAGATATATGTGTAAACATAAAGGTATAGTAAGGTATATGTATCTACTTATCATTAATGATGTAATATACCCTCCGGGTATAAGTGAAGTATGTATGCAAGGTATACATGTAGCTATGTCATTATGTGTGTATGTACCTATCGCCAATAGTACAATACCCTATAGGTATACAGGTAACTAGCATGTAAGCATGTTGTTCATATCAGAATTTTGCATTATTATATTCCCCATTCTTAATCATATTGCAAATAAATAGGTTCTTTTGATCCATGTCTGCTAAATAGTTGCAGATTACAGGTTCTCAGAACAAATACAGTGAAAATGGTGAAAAGACGCTATAAATGTGAGGCTGCGACCAATAAATAGATGAATCTGTATGATGTCGCCTACCAGTTTAAGGAACAAATGAAGATCAATGAACGGTTCAATTGCACAACGTATGAGGGCAGCACAAGATTCAAGACTTCAACACGAAGCTAACGGTAAAAATCCACAACATTCCGCACTGTGGAAATCTGGAAGAAAATAGAAGATATTTTGAGAAACCAAATGAAGAAACCAGAAGTAAGATGCAACATGAAACAGCCCTAAAGAAATGAGCCCAATAGCCCATCAAACGGCCGCGGAACCGCGGCCAAACAAGGCTTTTGGCCGTGGATCCGCGGCCAAACAAGGCTTTTGGCCGCGGATCCGCGGCCGTACAATGCACGTGTCGGTGGATAAGACGATGCGTTGATCGGGTCTTCTTAGGATAGATTTGTAAATTTATGAATGGATCAGAATGTAACCTAGGATTTCCTGTATCTATAAATAGGAGAGCAAAAGGCCAATAATTCTCGTGCCTCTTTTTGGGTGCCTCTTTTGAGATGCCTCTTTTAATTTCTAGATCTTAGATTTTCAACTCCATGTAATCTGTCAAAGAGTGCATCAATAAAGAAGTAAGTTTTTTTATCTTGAATTTCTTTTCTGCCCTAGTTATAAATTTTTTATCTGCGTAGTTATAAGGGTTTTTTATCTGCCGTAGTTATAATTTTTTTTATTTGTCGTAGTTAATTAAAAGAAAACCATAAAAATGAATTCGTTTATCAATTTCCTAATATGTGAGTAGTTCCTCACTTGTTAGGGTTAGGTTTAGGGAAGGTTTGAGAGATGAAAATCTCTCATCCCTTTCTTGCAAGTTCAACATTTTAAAGTAGGACTTTATTCATACAAACACACACCGCTCACTACGACACCATATCCCACGAGGTAGCGGTGATACCCGAGTTAAAGACCGGTTGTGATTGTTTTTCATGGAGGTTAGGGTAAGAGTTAAGAAAGGACGGACAAGGACCAAGAGGAAGAAACCTAGTTTCTTCCCGATCGTGCTAATCCCCTTTGTTAATTATTACCTTAACACCTAAAAGTTCTTAATTAGGGCAAAGAAAGCGGTGAGAATAATTGATTTTCCAAACTAACCTAATCTTAACCCTAGCAAGCTTTTTATAAACTTTTATCTCATTCTTCGATCTTAAAATAAAACCCAAATCTTTTGGATTTAACTCGTTAAAACACAAAGAATAGGAATCCATCTCCCTGTGGACCGACTCGTACTCAACCGGCTAGCTACCAAGCGACACCATTATTGATTGCAGTATATTCTTTGATTCAAAAATGCACGTACGCAAAATCCTTCTCAATCAAATGGCGTCGTTGCCGGAGATGGCGTAGCTATTTTCTTTTTGTAATTTCAGGCTAATATAAAAATTGAAAAATCATAAAAACTGAAATTTTTTAAAAAATATAAAAAATTTATCATCTTGTTATTTTTTGAAGGGTGTTTCGTTTGAATTGTGCAGGATCGACGAACAGATTCAGATCTGGAAATATCCAGTGAGCAAAACAGCAAACCACAGATATGAACAAACAGAGGATAACCACAACAGAGCAAAAGAAGAAACTGGAGATCTGAACCGACAAAGCCACCGCGGAACCGCCGCTATTTCCTTCATTTAGCCGCGGATCCGACGCGGTCTGCTGATGTCAGCAGACCAAATCTCCTCTGTAAGTTTTCTTTTCTTCTTCTGAACCCCCTGATCTCCTCTGAAAAATTTTCCTGCAGGGTTCTTTGCGCAAAAACTTCTCCCCTTCTCCAATAACTTGATCTTGTGCAGGGTTCTCTGTGCTTCAATAAAAAAAATTTGGCAAGTGTTTGTGTGTTTACTGCTTTGCATTCTTTAAACTGACTTTCAGGGGCTATAACACCAATCCAGATTGGGTGGGGATTTCATTACCCTTCCTAGGACCCCAAAAATCATAAAAAGTATATTGCATTGACCATCGAGTTAAATAAAAAAAATTAGACTCGGCCTAAAAGGACTGTCGCGCTCAATAGGACAAAGGAATAGTTGTAGGCATCAATCGTTTATCTAAACCAGATTTTGTGGTGCCTAGGCTAGACAAGTGGGGAAAGGTAATTTTAAAAGGCCCGTCTCACGGTGATTCGTGAGTGGATCCCTCCTTTCTTTACTTGTGCTTACCTGGCCACAATTGGCGGTGAAGACGCGATTTGAGGACCTCACAACTTGCCCTTTGGAACAGTTAGGAGCTGTCTAGTTGACCTAGGAGACCCTAGATCTAGGCTTGATTGTGCATATTGTGATTGTGTCTAAGCTTCTTATAAAAATCTTTTTGCAAAAAGCTCCTTATAAAAAAAACAAAAAAAAGAAAATTTTTACAAAAACTTGCCACTTGTCGCTAAGAAATCCATTGCACCCCACTTGCACCCACTTTCCTTCCATTGACGTTTTCTTACCCCCACCTTCTGTTTTCACTTTTTGACCACACCTCTTTAGTGTATGTCCAATTGGACTAGGGACACTAGCGCCCGTTTATTCCGTGTCTCGTTAGTGCCGACTGACGACGCTTTCGACTCCGAAGTCGAAATTCCATCCACTTCTTTACCTTCATCATCAACTTCATCATCTTCTAAGGAGATGTTGGGATTCAATCCTAACAACCCCTTACCCGCGGGACTGATTCCACCTCCACTAGGTGCGAATAACCCACAACACCCACCTGTCGAAGCGCCCCTACGAATCGCGCTCCAGGATCTTTTCTACCCTATCTGCACCGCTTTACCCACTTGTCTTTCACTTCCACCGGTTAATGGGGACAACTTTGAGATTAAACCCCACTTCATCAATATGTTGCCCAAATTTCATGGGCTGGAATCCGAAGATGCCTATATCTTCATAAACAAATTCCAGAATGTTTGCGCAATGATGAAGACTACACAACTTTCCGATGATGCTATAAGGGTACGTGTCATTCCATTCACTCTATGTGACCTAGCCGAAAAATGGTTATATAGCACAGCATCACACTCAATAAAAAATTGGGAAGAGTTTGTTAAAGTTTTTCTTAAAAAGTTTTACCCACACCACAAGACCGCGAGAATTCGCAACGAAATTATTCAATTTTCCCAGCTTCCTTCCGAACCTTTTTGGAAGTGTTTTGAAAGATTTAAGGACCTACTTGTTCAATGCCCTCATCACGGTATCGAGAATTGGAAACTTTACCAAACTTTATACGAAGGATTGTACCCAGCAACTAAGCAGTTGTTGGAAACCATTTGTCAATGTCACTTTCTTACAAAATCTAGCGAGGAAGCTTGGCAGTTTCTCGACGAACTTGCTGAACAAACACTTCAGTGGGAAAGCACTAAGACCACCTTATCTTCTTCATCGGGTCAGTCTAGGGCAGGAATACATCAACTAGATATGTCGATTACAATGAAGGCCGAAATGGTCGCACTTACGAAAAAGCTAGAAGCAATTGAGAGCAAATTCTCATCGCCTTCTCCTGCCCCTGTTTTACCCCCACACACTGTTTGCGCTTGTTGTTCGGATCCATCCCATCTTATTGAAGAGTGTCCTTACAATCCACCTGTTCAAGGACAAGATCAAGTCAATACTGCATTTCAGTAAAGACAAAGAAATGATCCATACTCTTCGACTTATAATCCTGGTTGGAGGAGCCACCCAAATTTTGCTTGGAATCAAAATCAACAACAATTCCAAGGCAATAACAACTTTCAAAGGCCTCCTCCTCCACAACAACAAGCACCTCAACAAAATCAATACCAGCAACCTTTCCAACCCCAACTTTACCCAAACCAAATGAACAATTTTGTACCTAACAATTCTTATCCTCAAAACAATTTTGTTCAACCGAATAACGATAAGGTTTCCTCGCTAGAAAGAAGTCTAGATGCATTTTTAAAACAATCTACACAATCTGCAGCAAGGTTGGAAACTTCCATTCAGTCTTTGGTGCAAAACAGTGCTTCACATGATCAAAGCATCAAATCAATTGAGGCCAAAATTGCACAACTAAATGCTGCGCTGAGCGAGCGATAAAAGGGAAAGCTTCCGTCTCAACCATTGCCAAATCCCGGTCACACACACAATGCACATGTTGCTTATGAACAACAAAATCATAATGTAAATACTGTGACCACGTTGAGATCTGGAAGAGTGTTGCACAATAATGTGGGTATTAGTGATGACACCCCTGACGGTGCTTCTTCTTCATCTTCTTCTTCCTCATCTTATTCTTCATCGTCATCTTCGTCAGAGCCCGTTCTTTATTCTTCACAAGGCTCTACTTCTTCTAATTTGAACGGACCCACATCTCACTTCACGAACACACCAACACTGGGATCTGTTCCAACTCTGCAATCTACTCCACAAACATTGGACTCAACAAATTTTCAAAATGTTCCATTTCCAAACAGGTTGAGATCCAATAAACCAACTCCCCAAATGGAGAAGATTGTGGAGTTATTCAAACAGGTTAGCATTAACATACCTCTCTTGGATGCAATCCAACAGGTCCCTTCTTACGCTAAAATCTTAAAGGACTTAAGCACTAAGAAGAGGAAATCACAAGTACCGAAGAAAGTTTTTGTGGCTAGTTGTAACAACTCCATTTTTAATGTACAAAGAATTGATTTAAATTCAAAGTATACTTGGAGTATTTATTGTTGCTGATATCTCTTTAAGTATTTATTTCACTCCATAATTACAAGAAGGAGCTTGTAGCTCATTGGTAATACCTTGCACTGCTGAACCAAGCCACCAGAGTTCAAACCCCCTGCCCCACATTATTTTTAATATTATTTTGTTTTGAGTTTTTAGAATACTAACAGTTACACATGTGTTTCTCACAAATTTTCTTCAGCACATAAAAAGTTAGATGCACCAAAAATCCCCCCAGGAGACCTCCCACCCAACGACCTTCCGACTCGTCCCGACTCGGCTGAGTCGGCCGGCGGACCAGCCGACTCGGGCCGGCGCCGCGGGTCGTACTCGGCCGGACGGCCGGGTCGTCAACATCGAAGTTGAGCATCTTTGACTGGTCTTCCCCCTGCACAAACTAAATTCCTTGACTGGTTACAGAAAGCCCAATAAATCTCTTTTACTCCAAAGTTTAATGATTTTAATGATTTTTTAATATATTTTTACATTTTTTAATTGAAAACCCTAACCCTAGCCTAACCCTATATATACCCATCATACCCTCTACCCTCTCATCCTAAATTCCTAAGTCCACTCTCTCAAAATTCCAAGAGAACTTTGGTACGTTGGAAAACGAGCGAAAGGCGAAGCGCTGACGAAATCGACGGCGAAATTCCGGTGATCGTGCTAGGACCTCTCAACGACGATTCGATACACCGGCAAACCCTCTACTTCCCCATCACTCTCTAGTGTTATCCAAACACGTAAGTCCATCTTTTCTATCTTTCTTTTCTTTCATAAAAATACGACTTTACAAACCCGACGGAAATCGGAACAAACCGATTTCCGATTCGGTTTTCTATAAAATCTCACTTATCACCAATTCCATAATGCTTAAACATCTTCATGTCGACTATTAATCACTTAACAACTAATTTGAACAAGTTTTCTCACATGAAATGATAGCTTTTATAATATATCGTATTCTTTCAATTAAATACCATAATGATTAGTTTTCACATTTAACCCTTTAACATTGCTATACCTTAAAGTAGTTCACGAGGTAATGACCTACCTCCACACACACTCATATGCAAACATAACACGCTACCTTGAAAACTTAGAATACGATAAAACAAGATTTTACAATTAAATACCATTTTCTTAATAAAACTTTTTCTAAAAGTTTTAGGTTGCCACACTTTTAAAACAAATATCTTTTAATAGGAAAATACGATAAGTTGTAGACATCGATCGTTTATCTAAACCTGACTTTGTGGTGTCTAGGCTAGGCAAGTGATCAATGGTAACTTTAAAAGGCCCGTCTCACGATTCGTGAGCGGATCCCTCCTACCTCACTTGTACATACCTGGCCACAATTGGCGGTGAAGAGGCGATTTGAGGCTTCTAGAAACTTGTTGTTTAGATCATTTAAAATTAGTCTAGTTGAAATAAGAAACCCTAAAACCTAAAATACGGAAAATCGACTTTTGCAAATAAATACCTTTTACTTTAATAAAACCGTATTCTAAAGGTTTAGTATTTATAAATCTTTGCAAAGCGCCATTACAACCCACCTTTGGGGAACCCGTTAGGGATAGTACGGTTTATCGTGCACCCTCGGCTTAATAGTGCGAGATTCAGACCTCCGCAAGGAGCATTCGGTCTCGAAAGGTTTAAAATACGATATCTTAAGAAAATGATATTTTTATATGAAATATTTATTGAAATTATTTTTGTATAAATATATGTATATTATTATTAAAAGATCTATTTTGTTATAATATAAATATCCCACTTTTTCTAAAAATCACAAGACTTTATTTTTACATTAAGATACCATGAATTTCAAATAAATCAATATTACAGATAAATACCTTTATTTATGGAATTAGAATATTTTCACTAAGAAATATCACAAATAAAATTTACACTCATTATAACTATAAAGATGAATAATAAATACTTGGGGTGTATCTTGAAAACTATACAAAAGTATTTTTACATAAAACCCCCTCAAGTTTTATAAATTTCAATAAGGACCCTAACAATTATAGAACTTCGACTTACATTTCTTTTGGTCTGACTCGGGTTTGAGTCTGATTATTTCTGACTTGAATATGATTCAAGTCAATCTACATTCTTTAATATTCCAACTCAATATGAACACATGAATCCTAGAATCCGGTTAACAATCTATACAACTTAACTGAATCAAACCATGGATATACATCCATTATTCCGTTATTCCATTTACCTGATTATGCAGTTACAATATGTTTACTGATATCATGGTTTTGGTCGGTTATCCAACTTACACAATACAATACAACAATACAATCAAAACACTACGGGGTTTAAGGGGTAGATTGGTGCGGAAGGTGTTAGAAGTGGCACGAGACGGTAAGATTAAGACACCTAACCTATATTCCGTTGCTGTTGTACCATGGCTTAATGGTTCCTTGTACATTCCGTTTGCCCTGGTCTCTAGCATACTGAGACCTCTCTTGTATACACTGGCATCCTTCCGTACCAAGCTACAAACAACAGCGTGAACACAATATTCTATAACGTTATACTTTAGAGGGTACCTCTTATTCTGTCTTTTCTAATTCTTCTTTATCTTTAGGACTTACCGAGCGACCTGTTCGCTGACGACATTCTATTTCTTTCTTCTTTTAATGTCATCAGGTGTTTTGGACCCGTCAGAGATCGAGCCCACCGGTGAAGACTTGGATCAGTTCCACGAAGACCCCGAGCTCTAGACATTGTACCTTGTTCTACTCAGTATTTTTCATTTCCTGTTATGCCATTGTTTAGGCATCGCTTTTATTTCAGATGTATTTACTTTTCATGCATTGTACAAAAGAATGTTATTAATAAAGTTGCTGTTATTTTTATATTTCTTGTCTCTTGTGATTTACCTTTATATTGCTTAGATACGCTTAGCGTATTTACCTCACAGTAAATACGTAGCGGACCTCATCGCCTCCCCTTCGCCGTACACCGGGAAGCGGGGCGTGACAGGTTTTGTTGGTAGCCCATGCAGGTCTGAGCTGTATGAATCCCTAACATGCAGTTCTGGTCTGCGTGAACAACCTAAGCAATATAACACAAGAACGAGCAACTAAAACATTCTTTACACTTCATGTTTCTTGAATCTTACAAATTTCTATTCCTTGAATCTTATCATTTCATGTATTTGAATCTGTCCTAACCTAAATTTTTCTTCAAGGTTATGGATTCCCCGAACAACACCAGTACCAACGTCAACAACACACCTCCAGCACTACCTCTCACACCAGCTATTCCTGCGCCACCCACCGAGCGAACAGTGTTACTTGAGGCGATCCGCGTCCTTCTCGAGGGACAGCAACAACTCCTGAACCGTCCCGAGACCGACGCACCGGGAGTAAAGCAATTCAGGGCTTTACATCCCAAGCAGTTCTCTGGAAAAGGAAGCCCTCTTGAAGCGGAAGAATGGGCACAAAGCATAGAAGACGATCTGGTAGCAACTCATTGGACCGTTCGACATACTCGAACGAGTCGGTGAAGTGGCATACCGCTTAGCGCTTCCACCTTCATTGGAAGGAGTGCATAATGTGTTCCACATTTCCCAACTCAAAAAGTATGTGAGTGGCCCCAGCCATGTACTTGATCATTCCGAGCTCACTATACAGCCCGATTTTTCTTGTGAGCAACAGCCCGTGGAGATCCTGGACAGGAAGGTGAAGACACTTCGGAACAAGGAAGTTTACTTGGTTTGAGTGATGTGGAGGAAAGACACTCCAGGAGAGTCCACTTGGGAAAGGGAGGATGAAATGCGTACTAGATATCCACACCTCTTTGTAAACTAGTCCTCAAATAAAAGTTGTAAATTTCGAGGACGAAATTTTTGTAAGGAGGGTAGACTGTAACAACTCCATTTTTAATGTACAAAGAATTGATTTAAATTCAATGTATACTTGGAGTATTTATTGTTGCTGATATCTCTTTAAGTATTTATTTCACTCCATAATTACAAGAAGGAGCTTGTAGCTCATTGGTAATACCTTGCACTGCTGAACCAAGCCACCAGAGTTCAAACCCCCTGCCCCACATTATTTTTAATATTATTTTGTTTTGATTGTTTAGAATACCAACAGTTACACGTGTGTTTCTTACAAATTTTCTTCTGCACATAAAAAGTTAGATGCACCAAAAATCCCCCCAGGAGACCCCCCACCCAACGACCTTCCGACTCGGCCCGACTCGGCCGAGTCGGCCGGCGGACCGGCCGACTCGGGCCGGCGCCGCCGGCCGTACTCGGCCGGACGGCCGAGTCGTCAACATCGAAGTTGAGCATCTTTGACTGGTCTTCCCCCCTGCACACACTAAATTCCTTGACCGGTTACAGAAAGCCCAATAAATCTCTTTTACACCAAAGTTTAATGATTTTTAATGATTGTTTAAATATATTTTTACATTTTTTAATTGAAAACCCTAACCCTAGCCTAACCCTATATATACCCCCCATACCCTCTACCCTCTCATCCTAAATTCCTAAGTCCACTCTCTTAAAATTCCAAAAGAACTTTGGTACGTTGGAATACGAGCGAAAGGCGAAGCGCTGACGAAATCGACGGCGAAATTCCGGTGATCGTGCTAGGACCTCTCAACGACGATTCGACGCACCGGCAAACCCTCTACTTCCCCCTCACTCTCTAGTGTTGTCCAAACCCGTAAGTCCCTCTTTTCAACCTTTCTTTTCTTTCATAAAAATACGACTTTACAAACCCGACGGAAATCGGAACAAACCGATTTTCTATTCGGTTTTCTATAAAATCTCACTTATCACCAATTCCATAATGCTTAAACATCTTCATGTTGACTATTAATCACTTAACAACTAATTTGAACAAGTTTTCTCGCATGAAATGATAGCTTTTACAATATATCATATTCTTTCACTTAAATACCATAATGTTTAGTTTTCACATTTAACCCTTTAACATTGCTATACCTTAAAGTAGTTCACGAGGTAATGACCTACCTCCACACACACTCATATGCAAACATAACACGCTACCTTGAAAACTTAAAATACGATAAAACAAGATTTTACAATTAAATACCATTTTCTTAATAAAACTTTTTCTAAAAGTTTTAGGTTGCTACACTTTTAAAACAAATATCTTTTAATAGAAAAATACGATAAGTTGTAGACATCGATCGTTTATCTAAACCTGACTTTGTGGTGTCTAGGCTAGGCAAGTGAGCAAAGGTAACTTTAAAAGGCCCGTCTCACGATTCGTGAGCTGATCCCTCCTTCCTCACTTGTACTTACCTGGCCACAATTGGCGGTGAAGAAGCGATTTGAGGCTTCTAACAACTTGTTGTTTAGATCATTTAAAATTAGTTTAGTTGAAATAAGAAACCCTAAAACCTAAAATACGGAAAATCGAATTTTGCAAATAAATACCTTTTACTTTAATAAAACCGTATTCTAAAGGTTTAGTATTTATAAATCTTTGCAAAGCGCCACTACAACCCACCTTTGGGGAACCCGTTAGGGATAGTACGGTTTATCGTGCACCCTCAGCTTAGTAGTGCGAGATTCTGACCTCCGTAAGGAGGATTCGGTCTCGAAAGGTTTAAAATACGATATCTTAAGAAAATGATATTTTTATATAAAATATTTATTGAAATTATTTTTGTATAAATATATGTATATTATCATTAAAAGATCTATTTTGTTATAATATAAATATCCCACTTTTTCTAAAAATCACAAGACTAGATTTTTACATTAAGATACCATGAATTTCAAATAAATCAATATTATAGATAAATACCTTTATTTATGGAATTAGAATATTTTCACTAAGAAATATCACAAATGAAATTTACACTCATTATAACTATAAAGATGAATAATAAATACTTGTGGTGTATCTTGAAAACTATACAAAAGTATTTTTACATAAAACCCCCTCAAGTTTTATAAATTACAATAAGGACCCTAACAATTATAGAACTTCGACTTACATTTCTTTTGGTCTGACTCGGGTTTGAGTCTGATTATTTCTGACTTGAATATGATTCAAGTCAATCTACATTCTTTAATATTCCAACTCAATATGAACACATGAATCCCAGAATCCAGTTAACAATCTATACAACTTAACCGAATCAAACCATGGATATACATCCATTATTCCGTTATTCCATTTACCTGATTATGCAGTTACAATCTGTTTACTGATATCATGGTTTTGGTCGGTCATCCAACTTACACAATACAATACAACAATACAATCAAAACACTACGGGGTTTAAGGGGTAGATTAGTGCGGAAGGTGTTAGAAGTGGCACGAGACGGTAAGATTAAGACACCTAACCTATATTCCGTTGCTGTTATACCGTGGCTTAATGGTTCCTTGTACATTCCGTTTGCCCTGGTCTCTAGCATACTGAGACCCCTCTCGTATACACTGGCATCCTTCCGTACCAAGCTACAAACAACAGCGTGAACACAATATTCTATAACATTATACTTTAGAGGGTACCTCTTATTCTGTCTTTTCTAATTCTTCTTTATCTTTGGGACATATCGAGCGACCTGTTCGCTGAAGACATTCTATTTCTTTCTTCTTTTAATGTCATCAGGTGTTTTGGACCCGTCAGAGATCGAGCCCACCGGTGAAGACTTGGATCGGTTCCACGAAGACCCCGAGCTCTAGACATTGTACCTTGTTCTACTCAGTATTTTTCATTTCCTGTTATGCCATTGTTTAGGCATCGCTTTTATTTCAGATGTATTTACTTTTCATGCATTGTACAAAAGAATGTTATTAATAAAGTTGCTGTTATTTTTATATCTCTTGTCTCTTATGATTTACCTTTATATTGCTTAGATACGCTTAGCGTATTTACTTCACAGTAAATACATAACGGACCTCATCGCATCCCCTTCACCGTACACCGGGAAGCAGGGTGTGACACTAGTGCTCTAAGTGATGCTCTTACCCAACCTATACCCTAAAAACATAAGGACCCCGGTTGTCCTACAATTTCAATAACAATTGGGGATAAGAACATCAATAGATCACTTTTAGATCTTGGTGCTAGTGTTAATTTGCTACCATATTCAGTATATGAACAATTAGGCGCTGGAGAGCTTAAAACCACTCATTGTACTCTCCAAATGGCCGACCGATCCATCACCCATCCTAGGGGTGAGTTAGAGGATGTGTTAATTAAAGTAGGGGATTTCATTTTTCCCGTTGATTTCATTGTTATGGATACACATCCTGTAGCTAACCCCTGGAGTCAAATTCCGGTGATACTTGGTCGACCATTCCTTGCAACTTCTAATGCGTTGATCAATTGTCGAAATGGTTCGATGAACCTATCTTTTGGAAATATAACAATTGAACTCAACATTTTTAAGTTAGGGAATCAGCCCTCCGAGCCTAATGCTAATATACTTGATGTTTTCTTGATCCACGAGATCACGCAGGAGGACCGTGAGCTCGAAAAATTTCTGTTTGATCACAGCAGTTTTGACGCCTCTAGTGCGTTCCTCCTAGAATCTGACACAGCTTTCACACCGGATAACGATTACGAGTGTTTCACTTTTTTGGACGATTTTGAAGACTCACCACCCGAGTATGAGTCCTTTGATTTTTCGGATGAGTTAGTTGAACCATCCGACTCGGTTGCTTACACTCGATTTGAACCGTTGTTGGAATCCTTCGAGTTCGAGACAATTTCACCAATGTTACCTTCAATTGTTTCACCTCCGAAACTCGAACTAAAGCTTTTTCCGTCTAACCTTAAATACGCTTACCTAGGTGAGAATGAGACCCTTCCCGTTATCATATCGGCATCTCTAGCTCTCGATCAAGAGAAAGCCCATTTAATGGTCTTACAAAATAACCGGCAAGTTTTTGGCTGGACTATGGTGGACATCAAGGGGATTAGTCCCCTCATAGTTGAACATTATATACATATGATGGAGATGCTAAGCCAGTAAGGGATCCACAGAGACGCCTCGACCCCATAATGAAGGAGGCTGTCAAAAAGGAAATTGTAAAATGTCTTGATAGTGGTATCATTTACCCTATCTCGGATAGCCAGTGGGTCAGCCCCATTCATGTTGTCCCAAAAAAATCGGGCATAACGATCATAACAAATGAGGCGAATGAGTTAAAACCTACATGCACCCAAACTGGGTGGCAAGTTTGCATCGACTATAGAAAACTCAATGCCGCGACAAGGAAAGACCACTTTCCGTTACCTTTTATTGACCAAATGCTAGAACGATTGGCTGGGCATGAATTTTACTGCTTTTTGTATGTCTATTCCGGCTATAATCAAGTTCCCATCGCTGAAAAGGATTAAGACAAGATCACATTTACTTGTCCTTTTGGTACATTCGCTTACCGTCGCATGCCCTTTGGGTTATGCAATGCACCCGCTACTTTCCAGCGGTGTATGATGGGGATCTTTTCAGACATGGTGGAGAAATTCTGGGAGATTTTTATGGATGATTTCTCCATTTTCGGTGACTCCTTCGATGAGTGTTTGCTACACTTAGATGCAGTTCTTACCCGCTGTAGGGATAAGAACCTCACTTTAAATTGGGAGAAATGCCACTTTATGGTACGAGAGGGTATTGTCTTAGGACATGTCATCTCGCAAAACGGCATTGAGGTTGATAAAGCCAAGATTGAAGTCATTTCCAATCTTCCTCCTCCCAAATGCGCCAAAGACATCCGAGCCTTCCTTGGCCATGCCGGTTTTTATAGACGGTTCATCAAGGATTTTAGCAAGATAGCTAAACCCTTGACTCTTTTGTTGGCCAAGGACACAACATTTGATTTTGACTCAACCTGCATGAAAGCGTTCAAGTCGTTGAAACACTCACTTATTTCTGCCCCCATTCTTTCATCTCCCGACTGAACGCATCCATTTGAAATTATGTGCGATGCATCTGATTTTGCCATTGGTGCTGTCCTTGGATAACACATAAATAAGATGCCACACGTAATTTATTACGCTAGCCGAACATTAAATGAGGCCCAATTGAATTACACAACAGAAAAAGAATTTTTAGCCGTTGTGTTTGCACTCGAAAATTCAGGCCCTATTTAATCGGCTCTCCAGTGATTGTTTACACGGACCACTCAGCTCATCGCCATCTTTGCGCGAAGAAGGATGCTAAATATCGGCTAATATGTTGGATTCTCTTTCTACAAGAGTTTGATCTTGTCATAAGAGACAAAAGAGGATGTGAAAACGTAGTCGCCGATCACCTTTCATGACTTCCTTCTTCGCCTACACTTGAAATTCCTATTAAAGATGTTTTTCCCGATGAGCAACTCTTAACCGTGTCATGTGAACCTTGGTTCGCTGATATAGTAAACTATTTGGCCACCGGACTGATACCAAAAGATTGGTCGAATCAGGACAAACTCCGATTCCTGTCCCAAGTAAAATTTTTTTACTGGGATGAACCGTATCTCTTTAAATACTGTTCCGACCAAATCATTCATCGGTGTGTCCCCGAAAATGAGTTTAAGAGTGTGTTGTCTTTTTGCCATGATCAAGCGTGTGGCGGGCATTTTGGCCCCAAAAAGACAGCAGAAAAAATCTTGCAGTGTGGATTCTACTGGCCACGACTTTTTAAAGATGCATACGAATACTGCAAGACATGCTCCCGGTGCTAACACTTGGGCCGGATATCGCGGAGAAATGAAATGCCGCTCCAACCAATTTTGGTTGTTGATATTTTTGATGTTTGGGGAATAGACTTCATGGAACCATTTCCCAATTCCTTTGGGAATATGTATATTCTATTGGCTGTTGACTATGTGTCAAAATGGGTCGAGACTGTGCCCAGCCGAACGAATGACAACAAGGTTGTTGTTAGATTTCTTAAAGAAAACATCTTTTCTCGGTTTGGGCATCCTCGAGCGATTATAAGTGATAATGGATCTTATTTTTGTAATAGGACTTTTGAGTCCTTAATGCGCAAATACTCCATTACTCAAAAATTGTCAACACCATATCATCCCCAAACTTGTGGGCAAGCCGAAATTTCGAATCGGCAGATTAAACAAATTTTGGAGAAAACGGTTTCCAAAAACCGTAAAGATTGGTCATCAAAATTGATTGATGCACAATGGGCATTCCGTACTGCCTACAAGACCGATCTTGGCATGTCTCCATACCGGCTTATTTATGGAAAGGCTTTCCACCTTCCTGTCGAAATTGAGCACAAGGCATTTTGGGCGATTAAAGAGTTGAACTTATCTATAGGAGATCCGGGTAGCAATAGAAAGCTGCAATTGAATGAATTGAATGAGCTGTGGGATGAGGCCTATGAAAATGCGGTAACTGTTAAAAACCGAACGAAGGTGTTCCATGACAAACACCTTATGCGCAAAACTTTCAAACCTGGTCAACAGGTTTTGCTTTATGACACTCGGTTACACTTCCATCCCGGCAAGCTCAAATCGTGATGGAAAGGGCCGTTTTTGGTACGCACCGTATATCCGCACGGTGCGGTAGATCTAGAAAATCCAGAGGACGGTACATTATTTAAAGTAAACGGACATCGACTCAAACTGTTCATCACCGCGGACCCGTCGGAGAAGCTCTTGTTTTTGCAGGAGCCGATTTATACTGACTGATCTTCCTCCATTTACCCCCAAATTTTCGATCATCTAGCCAAAACATTGTTTCAAACAAGTTTGAGGGTATGTATCATTTGTAATTTTATAAATACAAAATAACATAAAAAATAAAAACTTTGAAAATATTTTTTTTTGGGTATTTTTGTAAATTTCCAGATTAAATAAAATAAATAAAATTTTTATTTGCAAATAATTTCCTCTTTTTAGAGGGGTTTATTTGCAAATCGCCAACACTCCCCCCTATATAAATAATCCCGACCCCCCTGTTTTCATAACCCTAAAACAAAATCTCCACAGCAAACCCTAGTGGCCGCTGAAGTTGTGCAGAGAGATCACGTCGTTCAGCCGCGCATCCACCGCCGAACCGCCCTTCCCGCCGTTGATCCGCCGCGCTCCGCTACCGTCACCCTCTGAAAATTTTAGAGGAGGTTTGATCTCTGAAAATACTCTCTGTTTTAAATTTCTGTAGATCTATAGTATCTGATGGCACCCAATATGCAACTATAGCGCGATTTTCACAAATTTTTTCACATGCTGTGTATGGAAGTTGTTTTGCGAATGAAATAGCACGTAGGGGATGGAATTTTCTGATATATAATCACCCAAACGCCTACGCCCTTCCGGAATTAGTCACTCGTTTTTACGAGTGCATGGAAGATGGGTGTCTCGCCCATTACGGATTTATAAAATTGCAGTGGGGGTGATAGGGAGTTTACAATTAATAGAGACTTCATACATGAAGTCACATTAATCCATAGAATACCAGTTCATGATCAACCATTACAGTTTGAGGATTACATGCCCTTAATGGGCAATGATTGCTCAAGGGAGCCGCGGAAGGGGATCCAAGCGAGAACCCTTTTCGCCAATGTTTTAACTGTGTGCCGGTGGGCACAAAACAATATTTTTGGGAGCTCCCACAACACCACATTTTTCACACCCTCACTGCATATCGTGCATACACTCATGCCAAGAAACCCTCGTTTCGACATGTGCACGATTTTACTGAACTCAATTGGTGCGGGCAAAAGAGCCGCTAACTACCCTTGTCCAATGCTTGTGACACAACTGTGTCGATATTTCCTCCCCGTGGAGGAGTTCGAATTTTAAATGCTTGGAGGCATACCCGTCAGGCCTCTCATTGAGGGCGTTTCTACGTCCTACACACGCTTAACGGATGTTTGGTCAAGAACTGAACCGGCGGAACACGTGCCCGCCCGAACGCCTAACTCCAGCTCGACTGCGAGCGAGGGAGAACTCACCCCCTTAGAACATGCAAATTTAATGCGAAGAGCTGTTAGGGGCATTGACGAGTTGAGGGGGATAGCAAGGGAGCATGATCGGCGTTTGACTGAAATAGAGCAGGGGATCTGAACCCTGCTAGTTAGGGAGGAGCGTTCCCGTTCACGCTCAAGGGGGCGGCGTAGGGCCGAGCAGTGAGGGCACTGCTTTTGGTAAGTTTGGGGGAGGTGGTGGTTGTAAATAGTTATCTTTTGCATTGCATATTTTTTTTAAAAATTTTTGTATATATTTTTCTTTTTCTTTTGCATGTTTAAAATTCTGCATTGCATCTTTATAAAAAAATCATAAAAATTGAAAAAAAATAAAAATAAAAAATATAAAAATCAAATAAAAACTGAAAAATTTTAAAATTAAAAAAATTAAAAAAAATTCAATTTTGGCCATAATTGACTTGAGTTTGACAAGACGGTTAACTAGCTAGGAAAAACTAGATCCTAGACTTAGTAGATTAAAAACCCTAAAAATAACCTTTCTTAAAGTTTAACCGTAGAAAATATATGTCCTTGTAGTTTACTTAGAAATAGGCAAATTTTGAGTTCACTTCTTGGGCTAAGTCAAAATAAAGGAAGAGTATTGAAATTTTTATTAAAGTGTAAGTCTGAAAAATAATTCATAAGCTTAAGTCTAAATTCTGAAAATATATACCCTACAACTTGCACAAACACGAACCTTGAAACTTGGAATAGTAGAGGATACCTTGAAATGCTCTTGTCTAAAATTCTTAGTATGAAGGAAAATAAAATAAAAGTATAAGTGTGAATAAAGAGATAAAAAAATGAACACTGGTTTTGTAATTACTTAAGGCTGCGTAAAATAAAATATATATATAGAGAGAGAGAGGGTGCTTTATCACCTAGTGCTTTAGACCAACTGGTTTGGGAGTCACTGCTAAAGCCTTAGGTGTTACAAGACAAGGAATTACACCTTAATATGCAAACACATTTTGTAATCGGTCGTTAGTACCTCAAGAAGTATTAACGGTTGCATGAAGGATGTATGAGCAATTTCATCTAAAAATTCACCAACTAAAAGTACTTTGGACAATGGATAAGAGTATAAGAGCTTGAATTGAATTTCCAAGTGTAGGGGTGATACATACACACACGTAAGGGTATATGATTGGGGTTTAGATGAAAGATAGGAATGAAAAATAGGACTTATATGTTTAGTAGAGATGATAAAAATTCCTAAGTTGAGATGGAACCTTAGAAGGAAAACTCAAAAGATGCTGAAAGCTAAGTAAATTTACAGAACACATACAATCTTAAGTTAAATAATAAGGAAGCGTGAAAAATACGGGTTGATAATTTCTAAGTTAAAGATAATAAAATTCCTTGCTAGAAAACCAAATTGGAGAATAAAAGTCAATAGGCCGAATTGATAGGATTTTGTGGGTGGTATCCGCTGAAAACCCTCAGGAGACAAAACTCCTCCTACTAGGGATACCTAGAGGTTTAACGGCTTGTTGCATGAGCTCAGTGCAATCGCGTTTCCCTGCGAAAGTGAGGTTGGGCTTTTTCGAGAATAAACTAGTTTTGCTCGGGACGAGCAAAAGATAAGTTTGGGGGTATTTGTTCATATCAGAATTTTGCATTATTATATTCCCCATTCTTAATCATATTGCAAATAAATAGGTGCTTTTAATCCATGTTTGCTAAATAGTTGCAGATTACAGGTTCTCAGAACAAATACAGTGAAAATGGTGAAAAGACGATATAAATGTGAGACTATGACCAATAAATAGATGAATCAGTATGATGCCGCCTACCAGTTTAAGGAATAAATGAACATCAATGAATAGTTCGATTGCACAACGTATGAGGGCAGCACAAGATTCAAGACTTCAACACGAAGCTAACGGTAAAAGTCCACAACATTCTGCAATGTGGAAATCTGGAAGAAAATAGAAGATATTCTGAGAAACTAAGTGAAGAAACCAGAAGTAAAATGCAACATGAAGCAGCCCTAAAGAAATGAGCCCAACAGCCCATCAAACGGCCGCGGAACCGCGGCCAAACAAGGCTTTTGGCCACGGATCCGCGACCGTACAATGCACGTGTCGGCCTAGGCTTTTGGATAAGACGGTGCGTTGACCGGGTCTTCTTAGGGTAGATTTGTAAATTTATGAATGGATCAGAGTGTAACCTAGGGTTTCCTGTATCTATAAACAGGAGAGCAAAAGGCCAATAATTCTCGTGCCTCTTTTTGGGTGCCTCTTTTGAGATGTCTCTTTTAATTTCTAGATCTTAGATTTTCAACTCCATGCAATCTGTCAAAGAGTGCATCAATAAAGAAGTAAGTTTTTTTATCTTGAATTTCTTTTCTGCCCTAGTTATAAATTTTTTATCTGCCGTAGTTATAAGGGTTTTTTTATCTGCCGTAGTTATAATTTTTTTTTATCTGTCGTATTTAATTAAAAGAAACCATAAAAATGAATTCGTTTATCAATTCCCTAATGAGTGAGTAGTTCCTCACTTGTTAGGGTTAGGTTTAGGGAAGGTTTGAGAGATGAAAATCTCTCATCCTTTTATTGCGCGTTCAACATTTTAAAGTAGGACTCTATGCATACAAACACACACCGCTCACTACGGCACCCTATCCCACGAGGTAGCGGTGATACCCTAGTTAAAGACCGGTTGTGATTGTTTTCCATGGAGGTTAGGGTAAGAGTTAAGAAAGGACGGACAAGGACCAAGAGGAAGAAACCTAGTTTCTTCCCGACCGTGCTAATCTCCTTTGTTAATTATTACCTTAACACCTAAAAGTTCTTAATTAGGGCAAAGAAAGTGGTGAGAATAATTGATTTTCCAAACTAACCTAATCTTAACCCTAGCAAGCTTTTTATAAACTTTTATCTCAATCTTAGAACTTAAAATAAAACCGAAATATTTTGGATTTAACTCGTTAAAACACAATGAATAGGAATCCATCTCCCTGTGGACCGACCCGTACTCAACCGGCTAGCTACCAAGCGACACCATTATTGATTGCGGTATATTCTTTGATTCAAAAATGCACGTAAGCAAAATCCTTCTCAATCACTTGTTAAGGCATATGTATAAGCATGTAGGTATACAGGTATGCTATATGTCATATGCATAAAGAAATTTGAATCAATGTCTCAATGTCCCTAACCAAACAATATCATATAGGTATGCGTGTTGTGCGTGTCATGGCAATTATTGACGGTTTGTGTGGTATACAATCAGTGCTCGTGCAATATGAGCCGTCAATAATAGTGCAGTGTCCTAAGGGTACAAGTCCAAGCACAACAAATAACTAAGCAATAAGGTGTATGCGCAACTCTATATATGAAATAGAATATGAGACAATTCATAACATCTCTAACCCAGACGCATAACGCCATGTGGGCGATTCCCCTGTAGATGTTAAATCTACTCACCAACGCTCCTGGCTAAGTGAAGCCTACCACCTATTTTTCCTTCGTCGCAGCGTCCGAAGTCCCCGCCTGCGAACCTAAAACATAACACAACAAAGCAAGTATATATTAGCAATAGACCCAAAACACGTACAAACTACTTAACCAACGCGACAACACAAAATTTACTCTCAAGTGTTCATATTGTAGCTAACGTGCATAGCGACACTTCGAAACCAACTCAGAGCAACAGAACACAGAACATGAACCGTATCGGATAACGTAACGCGTGAAACGAAACACAAGAAAACAATCAAGTGATCCCAGATTTTCTGTACCAACAATCTGTAGAAGTTGCAAGTACCTTGAGACCACAAACAACCCCAGAGACCCCTACACCAAAATCCACACCCTAACTCCCTAGTCTGGCCGCAATTTGCAGTCAGAAGCAATTAATTTGCGGCCTGAAGTGGAGGAAATGGGCTCGTATTTTGAGGGTAGGTTCTAGGTCACTACACTAGGTTACTGTGATGGGAACTTTTGCAACAAATACCTGGTTTGATAGCAGATCATCCCAGACCCCAAAACAACACCAAAAATACGATATTTACTCGAAATGATACATAATGCTATATAAACTGAAACGACTAAGCTACACAACACAATAAACACTTAAAGAACAGAAAGAGATCAATACCTAACCAAAAGAACTCAAAGACCCTAGCTTCCCAAGCTCCAAGGCATCCAAGAAGCAAAACCAAGCAAAAGATGTGATTTTTGTGAATATTTGTAATGGTTTTGTGAAGAATTTGTGAAGTGTTCAGTTTAGGAAATGAGAAGGAAATGAGTGAGAGAGAAATGAGAGAGTGTGTGTGCGGATAAGAGAGAGAGAGAGGTGAGGTTAAGGGTGAGTGCACCACAACATTAACTCACACATTAATGCTTTCACACACACCATGCCACCTCCTCACTTCCAAAAGAAATATCTCTCCATTCTCACACAAAATATCAAGAGGTTAGGTTAAGGATTAGATTGAAACAAGGATTAGGATAAAGCAAAGGATTAGATTAGGTTAAGTGTCATGGCCACTAACCTAGATTAGCACAAACAAACCCTCACATTAACTTGCACACGTGCGTGCATGCCATAACAAATAACAATAAATTATTAATTAAATGTTATAAAATGTGAGGAACCCAAATTGGTAAACTTTTTACCAAAAACCCGCGTTATCGTCTAAACTAACACTAACCGAAATCTAAGGCGTTACATATTTGGTTTTGAATATCCGTTGTTATGCACCAATTTCAAACTGATATATCTCTACATTTATTTTATAAAGTGAGATATAACTTTTTAAAATTATGTCCATGACATTTACCTATATCAGTTGATGATTGGGAAAGGAGCATTAAACCGCGGTGTAATTCTTCTTAACCATAGTACAGTTTTCAACCTACGACGCACAGGGTTTGAGTTATTCGACTCAGGGTACTTATACAAAGTATTGTATGTTGTCCAGTGTCCATTAGGACAAAGGGGTTGGTGCTCGTACTATATTTTGTTTACTTGTGACTTCTCCAGTTTTAGACAAGTATTTCGTAGAAATACAAGGTCCAAGTTTTGAGAAGTTATAGGTACAAGAATAAAGTAGAGAACCATATGTTGCAAGTATCAGGATTCTTCGAGGTGATCGAAGATGTAGATACTTGTGTTTGGTATTCAGTTGATAGTAATGGTTTTGAGAACTTACTTCTCTTTTAGGTTACTCATATATGGATGCACTCCTAGTTGAGTAATGTTGATCGGCCTCTCTCCATTTAGTTGATGTGCACCGGAGACAGCTGCATAATTTGAATCTGGTTCTAATTAAATCAGTGCCTCTGTTTCTATATTGTATATAGAATGGTTCATATCATAACGATGTTAAGGTATATGGAGTTGTCCGGCTTATGCTTAAAACCAGACTCTGGATAATTCAAGGCACGTTTCAGTAATGGCAGTTTGTGGGTTATCTCGGGCTATGACGAGGGTTAACTCTCTACCATCTAGAAGATCAATAGTTATATTTTTCTTGACTCGCCACAGTTTTAGCAAAATAGACCTTTTCAGAAAATAGTAGTGGGATTATGCTAGAACTGGAAGTGATTCCAGAACCACAAACGATTACTGAAAATTTAATGGAACCTAAAGATTCAATCGAGTTTGACATTCCATTAGCCACTCCGCAGATATAATGGGTAACCTCAGGCACCCGAGAGGTACTTCGGTATCCTCAAAGACGGCGACAGGGAGGTTCTTGTTTACCCTGACTTGCCATTACTGCTGTTCTAGACTATGAGACCCGGCAGGAGGATGAGTATAGCGTCATTCTAAACTAGCTTTAGAATTGCACGTGTTTATGACTTTGCCAGAGGGTTGTTATAGTCAGTGGGAGCAGCGAAAGCATAGTGGGCAAGTAGCTTATGTCTATTTATAGACTAAATCAAGTATAGCGGAGATAGATCATCTATTTTTGATGTGACAGTCATAGGATTTGACTTCATCAGAATAGGAGATGGATCTGTTAAGAAGGTAGTAAGGTGTGATGTCCTGGTATTTGGATGACATACACTTTGTAGGAAGTGAAATTCCTATAATACGATCGGTTATACTGTGGCTGTCACACAGTGGTTTCTCCACATAAGATATGGATATTATATCAGGCATTCTAGTTAATAGATCTATGGTTTTAGATCTAGATTTAGGTAGTTTCCTAATCTGGGTACTTTGACACAATTCTAAAGGTGTTTTAGAATGGACGACTCCTGGCATGGAAGTGTACCTGCAGGTGATGGAGTCACCCTCTCTAAAGGTGTCTTACAGTCTAAAGGGGAGAGGGATGTGCATGATTGGCATATCTCTTGCTCAGGAAATTGAGTCAATCATGAGATGTCAAGTACCACACCAGATGTTGTTTTCGCACTAGATGCAATAAGTTTGTATATTAATCCAATCCTGGAGAAACGTTCGGAAGCAGTTTATGAAAATAAGTGGATGTTCTAGGGATTTGGTAACGGCAGCCTCCTTCGGGAGACGGTTATCATTCTAGGCTTCCAAGGTAACCTGGATGACAGAGTGACTGTCAGAGTTATAGTTTTCCGTCTTTTGAGGGGCAGTAGTTTGGACAAGTGGTCCAAGCGGATACTGAGAGAGGCATGTGATTAGTCAAAGAATATTTATAACCGCAATCAAGAACGGCGTCGCTTGGTAGCTAGCCGGTGAGTACGGGTCGGTCCACAGGGATGTTGTGTATTTCCTAATTTGGTCTAACGAGTTAATTCCAAACGGTGTGAATGGATTATCGCTAAAAACTAAACTGATTTATACTAAGACTAGAATCTTGCTAGGGTTAGGTTTAGGTTAAGTTTGGAAATTGAAGATTTCCTCACCGCTTTCAATGCCTTATTTAGATCTCTTTAGGTGTTATGGTAACAATTAATAAAGGGGATTAGTACCATCGGGAAGAAATGATGTTTCTTCCTCTATGTTCTAGTCCTTCCTTTCTTAATTCTTACCCTAACCTCCATGGAAAACATACGCAACCAGTCGTTTATACTACGGTATCACCGTTACCTCATGGGGTAAGGTGCCGTAGGGAACGGTGTGAGTATGTATGTATGTAGTCCTATTGATTATATGTGATGGGCAAGCAAGGGGTGAGAGATTTTCATCTCTCAAGCCTTCCCCAAATCTAACCCTAACAAGCGAGGAGACTACTCGCTCATTAGGAAATTGAAAAACATATCTATCTATCTAACTAGGGCAGATAAGAAAATTATACTACTGCAGAATAAAAATTAACTAAGGCAATTAAATAAAACTACTTACTTTATTGATGGCTCTCTCCAAACATTTACACAGGAATTTACAGATCTGAATAGATGAATAAAAAGAGGCATCACCTAAAACAGGTTTTAGGATTTCTATTTATAGATTCATAGAAACCGTAGGGTTACAGTCGACGCACATCTGCTTTTACAATTTTACCCCTTAAGAAACCTAACTAATGCACCGACGCACCGACACGAGGAATTTCCACCGACCCGGGCTTCGCACGGCCGCGGATCCGCGGCCAAGAGCAAGGTTTGGCCGTGGTTCCGCGGCCAAGTAGAGGCTTCTTTAGCTGCAATTTCTTGGTTATCTTCCTGATGCATTTTTATACTTGTTTCTTCATTTGTTTTCTCGGATTGGCATCTATATTTCTTCCAGATCTCCACAGTGAATTGTTGGAGATAGTGCCCTCATAGTCAATTATTGGATCGCAGGTACGTGATTGCAATGATTGCGGAGGACCTATACCGGTAGGACAGTCTTACTCAAGATGATAGTATGCTATCTGGTTTGCCTTTATCAGTCGTGTACATGTTCAGGTGACTGATTACATGTTACACTTTGATAGAGCCCTTAGGATCTTGCTTTACTACCAACAGTATGATGGCGATCATATACGTGAGAGTTGGGTAGTTTATATGCATATCCTTAATTGTGGTCCCTAGTCGTGGGAGTTTCGAGACAGGGCATCGATACTCCGGAGTAGACTAGTGTGTACAGTCGAGACCCCGACGAGGGGCGGTGGCCGGTCTCACAAGCCACTGGTGTCAGTTGGATCACCTAAGATGTATACAGGTGCTCATTGGGTTATGAGTACACCGGACAGGACTCGCCGGGAATCTGCTAGTTAGTACTATATCTATCGTCAGATAGCAGTTCCCTGGTGACATGTGTACAGGTTAGTTCATCGACCTGAGGTCGTCATTTGTCTCGTGTGAGTTCCCACTGTACTTTGATTTCTACCCTACCATGGCTCAAAGGAGTCGTGCAAACAGGTAGCTTTTAGGTACAGTCCCGAGCCATATGGAGGCACGTGAGCGAATCGGCAGGGGATTCGTCTCTCCCGGTATTGGGGGCGAGATCGTGCTGTGTCTAGGAGAGCCATTACAAAAAGCCCACGGCCGTGGCAGGAGATTTACTGGTAGGTACTCCAGTAGTATCTCAGGGTGTTATTGAGCTACACTCTGACACGACTTATACTGCTATTGGGGGTCTGACGTTACTAGCCCCCTAGGCAGATATGCGATACTCATAGACGAACGGACCGGACTGTATATACATTGTCACTGTTGGACTCAGTAGGGTTTCTGGATGAGTTCGCTCATCAGCCTCCCTTGAGGTCAGTCCATGGGCAGCCGTTACGCATTGCTAGTGCCGCTGATGGTTTGTGGTTAAACCCACTGCCAGGGTACTGACGAGTCATTAGAGTCCCCCACAGACAGTTTCCCAAGTTCTGGCGAAACGTTGTAGAGGCCGTATGGTTTTATGGCAGGGTTCGGAAAATGCACGTGCGTTTACGCACGTGTTATTTTTCGGGCAGATGATACTGGTCGGCTTTGGTTTAAACCGGATCCGAGTATTATATTGAGTAGGTATAATATCTTTGTCTCAGTTGCATTTTTATTCGGTCGTAATACAAATGCGGGTATATTTATACAGTTACGGGGTTATCCTGAAAGTCGTTTCAGGATCACTTTTGGAAGTTGCCAGTTTCCAGTTTTCTATCGGCCGTCTTTTAACATTTCGTTAAAGACGGATTTATCTTTTCTTGGATGAGAGAGAGTCATGCTTCTAGAAGGTTCTAGAAGGTTCTAGAAAATGGTGACAAGGTTAATGACTCATGCTTTGATTTCAATGAGGTTTTGTTTTCCTTAAGATATTTTATTTTGTGTTCACATATGATATTTGCTTAAGGTTACTCTCCCCTCTCCTACACTCACCTCCCTCTTTGCATATATATGGCCGGCCCTCTCTCTCCTCCTTCACTCTCTCACTTGAGAAAATTATGGTTGCTAAAAAGAAAAGACTAAAGTTTTGGATGCATGGAAATTTCATAGTTCATTTCTTGTTCCATTTCATTTCCATCGGCAACTTCATTAACCGATCGTCCACGGCTTTGGACGAAGTGAGACAAAGTCATCTACTCATTCTCTACATCATTCTTGGTCGTCTCTTTTAGCAAACTTGACGACCGAGTTGCCTCAAGTCAGAGGCGAGAGCCCGTTTAAAGAATCGTTGACGTGGTGCCACCTGGACGAAGAGATCGGAGATCGACGAGATCGGAGCAGCCGCAACGGAGCGTGGGATGATGGTTAAAGAACGAAGGACTCGGATCGTTCGGTATAACCTTTCTACACTCTTTACAGTTTGTTAGTTTAGCAATAATGGAAGATCCGGGTTAAAGTATACGATAGCGCCAGATAAAAAGTTTTTGTTCCGCATTTGGCGTCTGTAGACGGCCGAGGCGCTAGCGTAGACTTACAGTGGTATCAGAGCCTCACCATTTTGCTATACTAACTTGTGCTAACGCGTTTAAAATATCGATCGAACCGGAAATCAAAAACTGCAAAATCCAAGTTCTGAGTTTCTGTCGATTTTAAAAGGGTTCCAAAATTAATTTTACACATCACAGAAAATTCAGCAGGCTTTTCTAAGAACACCGACAAAATTTAGGCTCGTGATTCCACCAAGCCGCCGCGGAAACGCGGCCAAACCCATGGTTTGGCCGCGCATCCGCGGCCACTTGGTGAGATCATGCTCCCAAATTTGTACAGTGTGTTCTCCTCTGGAAATTGGGGTTTTTGGTATATATCGTTTGGGCCCAGGTTTTGTTACTGTTCTACAGATGTTCGTGGGGCCCACTTTGTGATATTTGGTCGATCGAAATTTAAACATGTTAGTTTACAGTGCTTACATTATATCTCCGACCGGGAATGTCATTTGATCGGTAAACCGCGTCTGATTGCTATAGTTCTTTTAGACGGGTTTGCGAACGTGACATTCGCGTTGATGTTCTGTGTTGTGCTGTGCTGTTGCGGATTTGTCGTGGTGGATAGCAGTGTGCAATGGTAGTACAGGTTGAGTTTATTTGTACATTTGATATTGCGGGGCGAGCGTCCAACTTGTGGACTGTCGTCACTACCTGTTGTATAATATTCTTTTGGGGCACGACCAGGTTGCGGTCGATGTACCTGTTGTACTATTTTTCATTACTGTACTAGGTTTTGCCCCGCGACGGAGTGCACGGATAGCCGGGTTCTGGAGGGGCAACGGGTCCGCATCTCATTGTTAGTGTATATGCCCTAGAGGCCATTACTGTATCATACTAGTTTGTATATTACTTAATGGATGCTTGGGATATTCACCTTGTATATACAATCTTGCTCAAAATAGTAGTATGCTACTTGGTTTGTCTCTACTTCAATGTGTACTTGTGTTTATTTTACTATATCACTTATACGCATTAGTGGAGCCCTTAGGATCTTTGCTTGATTACCAGCGTTGTGATGGCAGTCACACTAGTGGGGGCTGGGTAATCTATAAGCACATCCTTATACAGGTCCCTAGTCGCAGGACTATCGAGACAGGGCATCGATACTCCGGAGTAGACTAGCGTATGCGCTTCTCATCCCAGTGTGGGAGATGGTCTGTCCCACAGCCATCAGTACGTCGTACTGGAGATAGTATACGGGTGCTCGTTGGGTTACGAGTACACTGGACAGGACTCGTCGGGAACTGACAGGTTGGTATTATACCTATCGTCAGTCGTCAGTTCCGGGTGACATGAGTACAGCTTAGTCCGCTGACTTGACACTGGCACTTCGCCTCGAGTGTGTTCCCACTGCGCTTTGATCACTACCCTACCACGGCTCAAAGGAGTCGTGCAAACAGGTGGTGGTTGGGTGCAGTCCCGAAGCACTTGGAGGCAGTGACGGTTAGACAGGATTCGTCTCTCCCGGTATTGGGGGTTGACATCGCGCTGTGTCTAGGAGAGCCATTACACGAGTAGTCCCTGGCCAGGGCAAACGAGATATACTGGTAGGTTTCCAGTGTTATCTCAGGGTGTTTTGGGCTTCGCTCCGGCACGACTTGTACCGCTATTGGGGGACTGACGTTTACCGCCCCCTAGGCCCGCCATGCGATGTATCAGACGAACAGACCGGACTGTACGGAGAATGTCACATTCAGACTCAGTAGGAGTTCAGATGGGGTTTCACCTCGTCAGCCTTCTTGTCGGCATCTACCTGGGGACCGTTACGCACAGCTAGTGCCGCTTGCGGTCTGTGGTTAAACCCACTGCCAGCGTAGTGTCGAGTCTTTAGAGTCCCACACAGAGGGTATTCGCCTCTGGGCAAAACAGAGTAGAGGTCGCATGGTTTTTGCGACAGGGTTCGTTCTCATCCGCGCACTTGTGCACGTTTGGAGTCCGGACGGATTATACTGGCAGGCTCTGGTTTGAGCCAGATACTGGTATATGTTTTGGGGGTTGCTTTTATATCTTGGTATTCTTGTTTTTCGGAACAAGAATGCAGGTGTGTATGCACAGTTGCTTGAGGCGGAGAATGAGGTTTATCATTAGGGTTTCGGAACGGGTGCGTATGCACAATTGACAGTCTTCATTTTCCAAACCCTAATGGATTTATATATTATCTATTAATAATAATAATTAAATGAGAATTATGTTATGGTTGTTTTTGTTGACTTGTTGACCTTGGTTGACTTGTTGACCATTGACCACTTTCTTGCCTTGAAAGTCTTCCTTGATTCATGCTTACTTTTTATTAAATGAAGCATGGTTGTGGTCATTCAAAAATTACCATCAACTATTCTTATTTCAATTATTATCATTTAGATAATTCATTTCTTTTGCAATATGGTTGCAAGAAAGAAATAATTGAGCTCATTCTATCATAACCTCTCTCTCTCCTCATTTTCATCTTCTTCTTCCTCTTGAAAAGAGAAACCTTCTCATGTGTTGAGAATCATTCTCTTTAGAAAGAAAAGAAAACCCTAATCTATCTCTACTCATTCTAGGATGAAGGTTTAGCAAACCGGAAACCCTAGTTCACTCAAAGATCGAGGAAGAGCCCAAAGTCGAACCTTCGAGGTGGATCCATCTTCGACGGGAGAAGGCGACGTAAAGAGAACCATCAACCTCTACAAGGTTTGAAGAAGAAGGAGTTCAAGTTTAGGTATAACCATCTTCATAGTAGCTAACTCCTTTTAGTGTATTTGCTAGTTTAGTTTAGACAACGATCCCGACCATGTTTAGTCCATGTTGCCTCTTGCGATAAAAATTCGTTTTTTATACCGTTTCCGCCTCCCCGTAAGCACCGGGGGTCGCAATATGGACTTACAGTGGTATCAGAGCCTAACTAAACTTAAACTAGCTTGGTAGTGAAGTGTAACGAAGTTCGGAACCGTAAAAAACCCAAAAACCGTATTTTTCCAAAACCTGAGTTTCTGTTGAAATTTTTTGGGCTCAAAATGAAAAAATTTATATTTGTAAAATCATCTCAGGGTTTTCTAAAAACACCCATGAAAAACGATCCAGTGTTGAGCTCAAAGCGCCGCGCATCCGCGGCACGAGGTAGGCTCGTGCCGCGGAACCGCCGCGCTTTGTCGTCTTCTGCGCGTCGTTTTTCGTGCAGTGTCTGTAGGCTTGGGTTTTGGGATTTTTGAGATATATTATATGTGCCCAGATTTTCCAGAAAAGAAATTTCCTTTTGGGGTCCTATAATTCCGTATTTTTCCGAACTTCACTACACTTTGGCTATATTGGTTATATCTGTGATGTTTGCATGTATTGAACGTCGGCTAATCGCTATAAGTCGATTAGTCGGGGTTATACATGATCTGTAATGTGCTGGAATGTGTATATGAATGTGTTGGACTGTCGCGGGTGAATAGCCGGGGTTGGATGTGAGATGAGCTTTTGTTTTTCTTTCATTCATTGTAAATGTAAATTGATGTAATAATTATTATTTGTTTGGCCGCACAACCGGGTCGGGGTTGTAGCCGTCATTGTATAATTCTTTTTACTGTTTTTGCTCCTAGGATAGACCCATGGAGGGGTGCACAAACTACCGGGTACTTGGCGGGTAGTTTGCCGCACCCGTAGGGGTCTTGGGTGGGGTATTGGCTATTCACCGCGACCGTGTTATCCGCTTTTCATTTCAGGCTCGAAAGGATTGCGGATTGCTAGTATATCCAATGCATTCATCTGTGATCTGTAATGTCTATCATTGCTTTCTATTTAGGCGTTGCTTATGTTTTACAGCCGCGCTAGCCCAGCCCCCGCTCTGTCGTTAGTTAAGTAACCTAACGAGTGATGACGGGGCCCAGAGGCGAATGCGAATGGCATAAGCGTACGTCATATTTTGGTTGTTTTCTGCAATGGTAGGATTAAATGATGGGACGCATTAAAAGTACTAATGCAAGAATATCACGCATTAAAAGAACTAATGCAAGATAATAAACCAAGTTAAAGTCGTTGGAACACTTTCGAAAAACCACTCGGTTCTTTTCAAAACTAACTTTTAAAATGCGGAGCTTGAGCCACTCCATTTAAAAGCTATCTCGTTCCATCGACCAAATCAAGTTCACTACGTTCACGGTTTTGCCAAAACCATTCGTAGCCCTCCGTCGTTTCGTATGAATATTCAAATAGTATTCAAGCTGTGTTTGTTGACCTTCGTCAAGGCATAGTGATTGGTAGCTGTTAAGTATTCATATGTAGCATAGATAGATGCGTTGGTTTGGGACACTCACATTACCTTGTTGACCTTCGTCAAGGGTATATGCGGGTGGATTCAAATTAACCTGGATAATGACGGGCAGAACTTGACATGTGACTTATGATTTGTTGACCTTCGTCAAGGTCATAAGAGCATGGGGCAAAAATCCACATCGGGAGTTTCATAAGTACTGAAACTTGCTAGATTTGCATACCATTTGGAGTGTGGTGATTCTGGTAGGATTCCTTCAGTTTCGTCACGCGATGATATTTGGATCCCGATCCTACTGTGAGTATATGCTACTCCTCGGGAAATTTCTCACTTAACGATCAATGCTATAAACCTAGTAGGTGCCTAGAAAGGTGTTAGCGGGGCTACGCCCCCAGGGAAAAGAGGTTCTTTAATTAAGGAACTTCGCGAAAGCGTTGGAAAACCTCCCTCGAAGTACCGACACCAGCCTGGCCGAACGGTTAAGCAAGTATTGTACGGTGGGATTGATCCTGACTAATTCTTCCTTTATGGTTTGAGGAGGGATTCGAGAAACAGTGGGAGCCATCCTGTTTAGACAAACTAAAAAAAAAACCACTCTAAACTTGCAAGAGCATCATGCTGAGTGTTTCTTCTTCTCTCTCCTAATTGCAGCGACCAATCAACATGACTGGACTTAAGTTACTCCTAGATAAAAACAAGCTGACAGGGCCAATCTACAAAGATTGGCTCAGGAATGTCAAGATAGCAATCACTTATGACAAGCTGGGGTATCTTCTTACCACCAAAGCTCCCCCTGTCCCTGGTCCAACTTCCAGCGTCGCGGATAAGGAAATCCGCAAGACTTGGGAGATTGATAGCGCGAAGGCCAAGTGCCTCCTGCTTGCCTCGATGGACAACGAACATCAGAGGAGGCATGAGAATATGGACATGGAGTCCATATTGCTTCATACAAAAGAACTGTATGGAGAGCAATCACGTATCGCAAGATACGAAGCGTCGAAAAAGTTGTTTTCGACAAGAATGGCCGTCGGATCATCAGTAGCCGAGCACGTGCTAAAGATGATCGGTTACATTGAGGAGCTCGCTGACCTAGGGATCACATTGGAGAGTGAGCTATATACGGATATAGTTCTCCAGTCCCTTCCTTCCACTTACGCCCAGTTTATAATGAATTTCAACCTACAAGAAAAGGAGGTTGAACTTTCAGAGCTCCTCAACCTGCTGAGGAGCGCAGAGGGCACCCTACAGAAAGGTAGGGAAACATCCACTTTGTTTGTAGGAGGATCATCTTCTTCTAGGTCCAAGGCGAAAGCCAAGGGAAAGAAGAAGAAAGCCCCCGCCAAACCAAGGGGCGGTGTTAGTAAAGTGGATACGAAGGGAAAAGGAAAAGCAACAAAGATAGCTGGGAAGCTTGTGGATAAGGAAGAATGCTTCTTTTGTCATAAGAAAGGACACTGGAAGAATGATTGCAGGGCCTGGAAGGCCAGAACACAGGAATTGAAGCAGGTTGCAGCTTCAGCTTCAGGTGTGTATGTTATTGAAAACTGTCTTTCTATAAACCCTACTTCCTGGGTATTGGATACCGGATCAGGATCTCATATCTGTAATTCTTTGCAGGCGTTGAGAAACCGTAGTGTTTTGAAAGCTGGTGACATGACCCTCAGAGTTGCAAACGGAGCTAGCATGGATGCTAAAGCCGTGGGGGACTATCACCTGGGAATGTCAGATGGACATGTTTTGGTTTTGCGTAATTGCTTTTTTGTACCCAACGCAACTTGTAATATCATTTCTGTATCTTTAGTTTCTAAAGAAGGTTATGAATTTGCGTTTGTAAGTAATGTTGTAAACATTCGCCTTAATCAAGTTTTGATTGGGTCAGGTACTTTGAGTAATGGTATATACGTATTGAACCAACCACAGATTTTTAATGTCCAGAATACACACAAAAGAAAGTCTCCAGAAATAAACCAGACTTTCTTATGGCATTGTAGATTGGGTCACATCAATGAGAAAAGGTTGACGAAGTTACATACAGAAGGGTATTTGAATGCGTTCGAATATCAGTCGTATGCCACTTGTCAATCCTGTCTCAAGGGAAAGATGACAAAGACTCCTTTTACTGGACATGGAGTAAGAGCGAGCGAGCTCTTGGGACTTGTACACAGTGACGTGTGCGGTCCAATGTCTACACATGCCCGAAGCGGACATTCTTACTTCATTACTTTTACGGATGACTTCTCAAGGTACGGTTATGTTTTCTTAATGAAACATAAGTCCGAGGCTTTTGAAAAATTCCAGGAGTATAAGAATGAAGTAGAGAAACAGACCGGCAAAAGTATTAAGATTCTAAGATCGGATCGAGGTGGAGAATACTTAAGTGCCGAATTCCTGAATTACTTAAAAGAGAATGGTATTCTCTCTCAGCTTACTCCTCCATACACTCCGCAACATAACGGTGTATCGGAGAGACGGAACCGAACCCTATTGGATATGGTTCGGTCCATGATGAGTAACGCTGAGTTACCGCGATCATTCTGGGGATATGCAATAGAAGCAGCTGCGTATCTCTTGAACAAGGCTCCCACCAAGACTGTGCCTACCACCCCTTATGAGATGTGGACTGGGAAGAAACCCTGTCTTAAGTATCTTAAGGTATGGGGATGTCCAGCTTTTGTAAAAAGGCAGCATGCGGACAAGCTTGAGGCACGTTCAGTACAGTGTAAGTTTGTGGGATACCCAAGGAACTCCAGGGGGTATCTTTTCTATTCCGCTGAGGAACAAAAGGTTTTTGTTTCTCAGCATGCCCGCTTCTTGGAAACTGAGTTTTTGGAAACCCAGATAAGTGGGAGCACAATAGAACTGGAAGAAGTTCCAGAACCACAGACTGTTACTGAAAGCTTAGTGGAACCAGAGGGTTCAACAGAACAGGACATTCCTACGCCGCTTCGCAGAAGTAGTAGGCAGTCTCATCCGCCCGAGAGATACTACGGTTTTCTCATAGACGGGGATAGAGAGGATTGCATCATAGATTATGATGAGCCTACTAGCTTCCAGCAGGCCGTTCAGAGCGTTGACTCGGTGAAATGGCTGGATGCAATGCGGACCGAAATGGAGTCCATGTACACCAACAAGGTATGGACGTTGGACATTGCTCCAGACGGGGTAAAACCCGTAGGATGCAAGTGGATCTTCAAAAGGAAGATTGGTGTAGATGGACAGGTTGAGACCTATAAAGCTAGGCTGGTAGCAAAGGGTTTCCGTCAAAGACCTGGCTTGGACTATGACGAAACCTTTTCTCCAGTAGCCATGCTGAAATCCATTCGGATCCTTCTTGCCATCGCTGCCTTCCACGATTATGAGATCTGGCAAATGGACGTAAAGACAGCTTTTCTAAATGGAAATTTAGAGGAGTGTGTCTATATGGACCAGCCAGAGGGCTTCATTCAGAGTGGGAGCAGCGGAAAGGTATGCAAGTTGCTTAAGTCCATCTATGGACTAAAGCAGGCATCGCGGAGTTGGAACATCTGCTTTGATGAGACGGTCAAAGAATTTGGCTTTATCAAAAATCCAGATGAACCATGCATCTATAGTAGATTTGTAGCGAGAACTGTAGTATTCCTCGTTTTATACGTGGATGACATTCTCTTAATAGGAAATGACATTCCTATGCTACAATCTGTCAAGGGGTTCTTGTCACACAGGTTCTCCATGAAAGACCTGGGTGATGCCTCATACATCCTGGGGATCCGGATCCATCGTGATAGATCCAAGAGGATATTGGGACTTTCTCAGTCCAGGTACATCGACACCATAGTGAAGAGATTCAGTATGGAAGATTCCAAGCGCGGTAACCTACCGGCTTGTCACGGGATCACCCTCTCTAAAGAGATGTCTCCCAAGACTGATTTGGAGAGGGATCGCATGTCTATTATACCCTACGCTTCTGCGGTAGGCTCTATAATGTATGCGATGTTGTGTACCAGACCGGATGTAGCTTATGCACTGAGTGTGGTAAGCCGGTATCAGTCAAACCCTGGGGAGAAACACTGGATAGCGGTAAAGAACATTCTCAAGTACCTGAGAAGGACTAAGGAGATGTTCTTGGTGTATGGCGGAAAAGACCTCCAGATCGAGGCCTTTGCTGACTCCAGCTTCCAGAGTGACAAGGATGATTCCAAGTCCATGTCGGGCTTTGTCTTTACCCTCAATGGAGGGGCGGTGTGTTGGAAGAGTTCCAAACAAGAAACCGTTGCTGACTCGACGATGGAAGCGGAATACATCGCTGCATCTGATGCCGCAAAAGAAGCTGTCTGGATGAGGAAGTTCTTGAAAGAACTTCAAGTGGTTCCGTCCATTGTTGATCCAATACCTCTGTATTGCGACAATAATGGGGCTATAGCTTTAGCGAAGGAACCCAGGTCCCATCAGAGATCCAGGCACATCTTGAGGCGGTATCACCTGATCAGGGAGATCGTGGATCGCAAGGAGATCGAGGTTCGGAGAGTAGCTTCAGAAGACAACACTGCAGATCCATTCACCAAGGCCCTGCCCCAGACTCAGTTCGAGCGGCTGATCGAGATGATAGGTCTTCGATACGCCAGTACATGGCCTTAGTGCAAGTGGGAGATTGTTAGTGTATATGCCCTAGAGGCCATTACTGTATCATACTAGTTTGTATATTACTTAATGGATGCTTGGGATATTCACCTTGTATATACAATCTTGCTCAAAATAGTAGTATGCTACTTGGTTTGTCTCTACTTCAATGTGTACTTGTGTTTATTTTACTATATCACTTATACGCATTAGTGGAGCCCTTAGGATCTTTGCTTGATTACCAGCGTTGTGATGGCAGTCACACTAGTGGGGGCTGGGTAATCTATAAGCACATCCTTATACAGGTCCCTAGTCGCAGGACTATCGAGACAGGGCATCGATACTCCGGAGTAAACTAGCGTATGCGCTTCTCATCCCAGTGTGGGAGATGGTCTGTCCCACAGCCATCAGTACGTCGTACTGGAGATAGTATACGGGTGCTCGTTGGGTTACGAGTACACTGGACAGGACTCGTCGGGAACTGACAGGTTGGTATTATACCTATCGTCAGTCGTCAGTTCCGGGTGACATGAGTACAGCTTAGTCCGCTGACTTGACACTGGCACTTCGCCTCGAGTGTGTTCCCACTGCGCTTTGATCACTACCCTACCACGGCTCAAAGGAGTCGTGCAAACAGGTGGTGGTTGGGTGCAGTCCCGAAGCACTTGGAGGCAGTGACGGTTAGACAGGATTCGTCTCTCCCGGTATTGGGGGTTGACATCGCGCTGTGTCTAGGAGAGCCATTACACGAGTAGTCCCTGGCCAGGGCAAACGAGATATACTGGTAGGTTTCCAGTGTTATCTCAGGGTGTTTTGGGCTTCGCTCCGGCACGACTTGTACCGCTATTGGGGGACTGACGTTTACCGCCCCCTAGGCCCGCCATGCGATGTATCAGACGAACAGACCGGACTGTACGGAGAATGTCACATTCAGACTCAGTAGGAGTTCAGATGGGGTTTCACCTCGTCAGCCTTCTTGTCGGCATCTACCTGGGGACCGTTACGCACAGCTAGTGCCGCTTGCGGTCTGTGGTTAAACCCACTGCCAGCGTAGTGTCGAGTCTTTAGAGTCCCACACAGAGGGTATTCGCCTCTGGGCAAAACAGAGTAGAGGTCGCATGGTTTTTGCGACAGGGTTCGTTCTCATCCGCGCACTTGTGCACGTTTGGAGTCCGGACGGATTATACTGGCAGGCTCTGGTTTGAGCCAGATACTGGTATATGTTTTGGGGGTTGCTTTTATATCTTGGTATTCTTTTTTCGGAACAAGAATGCAGGTGTGTATGCACAGTTGCTTGAGGCGGAGAATGAGGTTTATCATTAGGGTTTCGGAACGGGTGCGTATGCACAATTGACAGTCTTCATTTTCCAAACCCTAATGGATTTATATATTATCTATTAATAATAATAATTAAATGAGAATTATGTTATGGTTGTTTTTGTTGACTTGTTGACCTTGGTTGACTTGTTGACCATTGACCACTTTCTTGCCTTGAAAGTCTTCCTTGATTCATGCTTACTTTTTATTAAATGAAGCATGGTTGTGGTCATTCAAAAATTACCATCAACTATTCTTATTTCAATTATTATCATTTAGATAATTCATTTCTTTTGCAATATGGTTGCAAGAAAGAAATAATTGAGCTCATTCTATCATAACCTCTCTCTCTCCTCATTTTCATCTTCTTCTTCCTCTTGAAAAGAGAAACCTTCTCATGTGTTGAGAATCATTCTCTTTAGAAAGAAAAGAAAACCCTAATCTATCTCTACTCATTCTAGGATGAAGGTTTAGCAAACCGGAAACCCTAGTTCACTCAAAGATCGAGGAAGAGCCCAAAGTCGAACCTTCGAGGTGGATCCATCTTCGACGGGAGAAGGCGACGTAAAGAGAACCATCAACCTCTACAAGGTTTGAAGAAGAAGGAGTTCAAGTTTAGGTATAACCATCTTCATAGTAGCTAACTCCTTTTAGTGTATTTGCTAGTTTAGTTTAGACAACGATCCCGACCATGTTTAGTCCATGTTGCCTCTTGCGATAAAAATTCGTTTTTTATACCGTTTCCGCCTCCCCGTAAGCACCGGGGGTCGCAATATGGACTTACACTCATGACTTTGAGAGGCGGAGGGGCCCCACTCTAGAATTGGCAGACTATTCGCCGCACTCGTAGGGGGTACAGGTTGACCCAAGGAGGGGTGCCCAAGATTACCGGATTCCGTGAAGTGCTGGGTGGTCCATTCACTATGTTGTAAGGGGCTGCCTCGCTTCAGGTTTTGGCGGGTAACTTGTCGCACCCGTAGGGGTCTAGGTTTCATTGCACAGGCTATCTACACGACATGGGAACGTCGAGTTTCAGCAGCGGCTCTGTGAAACTCGGGGATCCCAGATTATCTGTATTGTTCTGTGATGCTTATTACTTTTCTGTAATGTTGCATATTATCACGCCTGGAGCGATTATTGTATATTGGTTTATATACTATTAGATGTTGTATATGTTTTACACCCGCGCTAGTCCAGTCCCCGCTCTGTCGTTAGTTAAGTAACCTAACGGGTGATGACGGGACCCAGTGACGAATGCGGATGGCATATACGTACATTTTATTTTCGTTCTTTTCTGGTGTGATTGATTGATGGGACTGCGTTGATTCTGATCAATGCAAAGTAAAGCAAACCTGTTTACAGTTGTTGGAACAAATTTAAAATGTGTTATTGCAAAGACGTTTCCTTTTGTTATGCATAACGGTATTCAGTGGAATATCCTGCACCTCATTCGACGGGGCAAGGGCCGATATCCCTTCATCGGGACTGACCCCTTGGGCAGAAGTTTGCGTCAGGGTAATAACTTCACTATAGTCGATTACAAGTTGCTTTTCATAGCGGTATTCAGTGGAATATCCTGCACCTCATTCGACGGGGCAAGGGCCGATATCCCTTCACCGGGACTGACCCCTTGGGCAGAAGTTTGCGTCAGGGTAATAACTTCACTATAGTCGATTACAAGTTGCTTTGCATAGCGGTATTCAGTGGAATATCCTGCACCTCATTCCACGAGGAAAGAGCCAAGATCCCTTTACCGGGAGTGACCTCTTTAGCAAAAGATTTTCGCCACTATATTTTAAAAAGCTATCAGGTTCCTTCAGCGATATCAAGTTCACTACGCTAAAGGTTTTTCGCCAAAAACCAGTCGTAGCCCTCCGTCGTTTCTTATGGATGGTCAGTAGTATTCAAGCTATGTTTGTTGGCTTACGTCAAGGCATAGTGTTTGGTAGCTGCTGGGTATTCATTTGTTGCATAGATAGATGAGTTGGTTTGGGACAGTCGTATTACCTTGTTGGCATACGTCAAGGGTATGTACGGGTGGGTTCAAATTAACAAGATAAAGACGGGCAGAACTTGACATGTGACTTATGATTTGTTGACATACGCCAAGGTCATAAGAGCATGGGGCATAAATCATATCGGGAGTTTCTAAAGAAACTGAAACTTGCCAAGTATGCGCATACCTTCTGGAGTATGAGTAACGTGGATGCATTCCATCACGTTACCATGCGATGAGAGTTGGATCCCGATTCCCACTGATGAGTTGGTTTACTCTTCGGGTGATCCCGATTGATTCTTCTTTCTGGTTTGGAGGAGAATTTGACAGGACAGTGGGAGGTTTCCGGATTAGATAAAGTTATAACCATTCTGATCTAGGTTAGAGTGCACGCAGAGTGTTTCTTTTCTCTCTCTCTTTGGCAGCGACCTTTGACCGACCCTAGACTATGACTCAGTGACCAAGTTGACCAAACCTTCTTAAAATACTGGCTTTTGGATTGTCTATGTTGCATAAGTCATTGCCACTCCTTCTTTTACCCTTTGTATTTCTCAGAACACCCGTATTACTACGGATATCCACTTCCATTGGATAGATCCATCGTATGGTTATATACAAACTCGAAGGGACTTCTTCGAGGATGGATCCAGGTTCAGGAGAAATAGAATTGGTTTATTCAGTTGTCTTTTATTATCACCTTCTCTCAGGTTGCGAGGGCTCCTTGATTTAGGAGAGTACACCTATTACGCTTATTGGATAGTCTTATTCCAAACCATAGGCAGGTGCCGAAAGATAGGGAATGAAGAAAACCAATTAGCCTAAGTAGGGTGTGCAGAAGGTAATATATAAAGACAAAATAAAGGGATTAGAAAGAGGGCAAAGTAAATTGCGACTGATATCATTCACGACCAAAACCGCGTACTTCATCGCCATTCCTATTTCACCTTTAAAAGAATAAGGTATTATTCAGTTGTCTTTTATCATCACCTTCTCTCGAGATGCGAGTACTTCTTGGTTTAGGAGGGTACACCTATTATGCTTACTGGATAGTCTTCTTCTAAACCATAGGCTGGTGCCGAACGGTAGGGAAGGAAGAAAACCATTTAGCCTAACGATGGTGTACAGAAGGTAACGACTAAAGACAAATAAAGGGATTTGGAGAGATGGCAATAAAATATACGGTTGAAGTCATGAATTGGATTATGGAAGAGGCATTGCTATGAATACCAGGATACCCCTACGAAACATTTTCATGTTTCAGTGCATTGTTAAAGAAAAACTGTTTTCCCGATTAGACACTTACTCCAAGGGTATGTATTTACCAGGTTTCATTCTTATATCTGTATGGTTTTACAGATGATGAGTGGGAGTAAGTTATTGGGAATTAGGTGATTATCCTCATTATATCGGAATTCGTTGTAATTGGTGATATTTGAGGAAATCGCCAGGGTACAGTTTTCAACCTACGACGCACAGGTTTTGAGTTGTTTAACTCAGCGGACTTATACAGAGTATTGTATGTTGTCCAAGTGTCCTTTAGGACAAAGGGGTAGGTCCTCGTACTATGTTCTGTTTACTTATAACTTCTCTAGTTTTTAGACAAGTGTTTCGTAGAAATACATGTCTAAGTTTTGAAAAGTTGTGGGTATAAGAATAAAGTAGAGAACCAGGTGTCACAAGTATCGGGATTCTTCAGAGAGATCGAAGATGTAGATTCTTGTGAATGGTATTCAGATGATAGTGATGGTTTTGAGAAACGTGTTTCTCTTTCAGGTTACTCATAATTGGATGGATTCCTAAGTTGAGTAAATGCTGATTAGCCTTTTTCCATTAAGTTAATATGCACTGGAGACAGCTGCATGATTTGAATATGGTTCCAATTAAATAAGTGCCAAAGTTTCTATATTGGATATAGAATAGTTCGTACCTTAAAAGATATTAAGGTACGGGGAGTTGTCCAGCTTATGCTTAATACCAGACTCTGGATAACTCAGGGCACGTTTCTGTAATGGCTGTTTGTGGGTTGACCCTGGCTATGACGAGGGTTGATATTCTACCATTTGGAAGATCAGTAGTGATATTGTTCTTGACTCGCCACAGTTTTAGTAAAAATGGATCTTTTTCAGAAAACAGTAGTGGGAGTATGGTAGAACTGGAAGTGATTCCAGAACCGCGAACGATTATGGAAAATTTAATAGGACCTATATATTCAATCAGGTTTGACATTCCAATAGCCACTCCGCAGATTTGGTGGGTAACCTCAGACACCCGAGAGGTACTCCGGTAGCCTCAAGGACGGTGACAGGGAGGTTCTTATCTACCTAGACTTGACACTACTGTTGTTCCAGGATATGAGACCCGGTAGGAGGGTTGTCGTAGTCAGTGGGAGCAGCGGAATCATAGTGGGCAAGATGCTTATATCTATTTATAGACTTGAGCAGTTATAGCGGAGATAGATCATCTAATTTTGATGTGACAGACATAGGTTTGACTTCATCAGAATAGGGGATGGATCTGTTAAGAAGGTAGTAGGGTGTGATGTCATGGTATCTGGATGACATACACAAAGTGGGAAGTAAAATTCCTATACTACGATCGGTTGTACTGTGGTAGTCACACAGTTGTTTCTCCAGACAGGATATGGATATAATATTTGACATTCTGGTTTCTAGATCTATGGTTTTAGATCTGGATTTGGGTAGTTTCCCAATGTAGGTACTTTTGACAGTATTCTAATGGTTTTTAGAATAGATGACTCCTAGCATGGTGGTGTACCTGCAGGTGATGGAGTCACCCTCTCTGAAGGTGTCTTACGGACTAAAGAGGAGAGGGATATGCATGATTGGCAGATCACTTGCTTAGGCAATTGAGTCAATCGTGAGATGTCAAGTACCACACCAGATGTTGTTTTTGCACTATATGCAATAAGTTTGTATTAATCCAATCCTGGAGAAACATAAGGAAGCAGTTTTAGAACATAAGTGAATGTTCTACGGATTTGATGACGGCAGCCTCTTTCGGGAGACGGTTATCATTCCAGGCTTCAAAGGTGACATGGTTGACAGAGTGATTGTCAGAGTTATAGTTTTCCCTCTGATGAGGAACAGTATTATGGACAGGTGGTCCAAGAGGATACTGTGGGTGGCATGGTGCCCGATACTGATTATTCAGTGATCGATACAGTCTAAGAAGTTTGGATTTGGAGTTCATTTATGAACTAGGTCCCACCAGATATCCAGACATATTCTAAGACAGGTATTACTCAATTCGGGAGATGGCTTTCTCCGCGAACTTGAGATTTAGAGAGATATAGAAAGAAACTTCTAGGCGGATCCACTCACTGAGGCTATTTCTCGAACACAATAGTTTTACAAACGGGCTTTGTGAAACTGATTAGTAGAGGAGTTGGATGTTCGGTTTCACACGGGCTGTGAGTAGTCGACATTGCAATAATTAGCCTTGAGTGCAAGTGGGAGATTGTTGGAGATAGTGCCCTCATAGTCAATTATTGGATCGCAGGTACGTGATTGCAATGATTGCGGAGGACCTATACCGGTAGGACAGTCTTACTCAAGATGATAGTATGCTATCTGGTTTGCCTTTATCAGTCGTGTACATGTTCAGGTGACTGATTACATGTTACACTTTGATAGAGCCCTTAGGATCTTGCTTTACTACCAACAGTATGATGGCGATCATATACGTGAGAGTTGGGTAGTTTATATGCATATCCTTAATTGTGGTCCCTAGTCGTAGGAGTTTCGAGACAGGGCATCGATACTCCGGAGTAGACTAGTGTGTACAGTCGAGACCCCGACGAGGGGCGGTGGCCGGTCTCACAAGCCACTGGTGTCAGTTGGATCACCTAAGATGTATACAGGTGCTCATTGGGTTATGAGTACACCGGACAGGACTCGCCGGGAATCTGCTAGTTAGTACTATATCTATCGTCAGATAGCAGTTCCCTGGTGACATGTGTACAGGTTAGTTCATCGACCTGAGGTCGTCATTTGTCTCGTGTGAGTTCCCACTGTGCTTTGATTTCTACCCTACCACGGATCAAAGGAGTCGTGCAAACATGTAGCTTTTGGGTACAGTCCCGAGCCATATGGAGGCACGTGAGCGGATCGGCAGGGGATTCGTCTCTCCCGGTATTGGGGGCGAGATCGTGCTGTGTCTAGGAGAGCCATTACACAAAGCCCACGGCCGTGGCAGGAGATTTACTGGTAGGTACTCCAGTAGTATCTCAGGGTGTTATTGGGCTACACTCTGACACGACTTATACTGCTATTGGGGGTCTGACGTTACTAGCCCCCTAGGCAAATATGCGATACTCATAGACGAACGGACCGGACTGTATATACATTGTCACTGTTAGACTCAGTAGGGTTTCTGGATGAGTTCGCTCATCAGCCTCCCTTGAGGTCAGTCCATGGGCAGCCGTTACGCATTGCTAGTGCCGCTGACGGTTTGTGGTTAAACCCACTGCCAGGGTACTGACGAGTCATTAGAGTCCCCCACAGACAGTTTCCCAAGTTCGGACGAAACGTTGTAGAGGCCGTATGGTTTTATGGCAGGGTTCGGAAAATGCACGTGCGTTTACGCACGTGTTATTTTTCGGGCAGATGATACTGGTCGGCTTTGGTTTAAGCCGGATCCGAGTATTATATTGAGTAGGTATAATATCTTTGTCTCAGTTGCATTTGTATTCGGTCGTAATACAAATGCGGGCATATTTATACAGTTACGGGGTTATCCTGAAAGTCGTTTCAGGATCACTTTTGGAAGTTGCCAGTTTCCAGTTTTCTATCAGCCGTCTTTTAACATTTGGTTAAAGATGGATTTATCTTTTCTTGGATGAGAGTGAGTCATGCTTCTAGAAGGTTCTAGAAGGTTCTAGAAAATGGTGACAAGGTTAATGACTCATGCTTTGATTTCAATGAGGTTTTGTTTTCCTTAAGATATTTTATTTTGTGTTCACATATGATATTTGCTTAAGGTTACTCTCCCCTCTCCTACACTCACGTCCCTCTTTGCATATATATGTCCGGCCCTCTCTCTCCTCCTTCACTCTCTCACTTGAGAAAATTATGGTTGCTAAAAAGAAAAGACTAAAGTTTTGGATGCATGGAAATTTCATAGTTCATTTCTTGTTCCATTTCATTTCCGTCGGCAACTTCATTAACCGATCGTCCACGGCTTTGGACGAAGTGAGACAAAGTCATCTACTCATTCTCTACATCATTCTTGGTCGTCTCTTTTAGCAAACTTGACGACTGAGTTGCCTCAAGTCAGAGGCGGGAGCCCGTTTAAAGAATCGTTGACGTGGTGCCACCTGGACGAAGAGATCAGAGATCGACGAGATCGGAGCAGCCGCAACGGAGCGTGGGATGATGGTTAAAGAACGAAGGACTCGGATCGTTCGGTATAACCTTTCTACACTCTTTACAGTTTGTTAGTTTAGCAATAATGGAAGATCCGGGTTAAAGTATACGATAGCGCCAGATAAAAAGTTTTTGTTCCGCATTTGGCGTCTGTAGACGGCCGAGGCGCTAGCGTAGACTTACATGAATAATTGTAGTGTACTTTTACCGTTGCTTCGTGACGAAGTCTTGAACCTTTAACTTCCTTTGTACTCTGTGAACTTATTTATTGATTTTCGTTTATTCTCCAAAATGTGGCATGATCAAGATCCCACCATTTATCGGTCGTAGTCTCACTTTTGTATCATTTTTTTTATCAATTTCACTGTTTTTGTTCCGAGAACCTGTAATCTGCAACTATGTAGCAGACATGGGTCAAAAGCACCTGTTTATTTATAAACTGAATAAGAATGGGGAATAAAATAATGCAAAATTATGGTATGAACAAATACCCCGAAACTTATCTTTTGCTCGTCCTCGAGCAAACCTAATTTTACTCTCGAAAAATACCTAGCCTCACTTTCGTAGGGAAACGTGATTGCACTGAGCTCGTGAAACAAGCCGTTAAACCTCTAGGTGTCCCTAGTAGGAGGAGTGTTGTCTCCTGATGGTTTTCAGCGGATACTACCCACAAAATCCTATCAATTTGGCCCATTGACTTTTATTCTCCAATTAGGTTTTCTAACAAGGAACTCTATTATCTTCAACTCATAAATTATCCATCCATATTTTTTCACGCCTCCTTATCATTTAACTTAAGATCATATATGTTTTGTAGATTTACTTAGCTTTTAGTATCTTTTTAGTTTTCCTTCTAAGGTTCCATCTGAACTTAGGAATTTTTATCATCTCTACTAAAGATATATGTCATATTCTTCATTCATATCTCTTATCTAAACCCCAATCACATACCCTACGTATGTGTATATATCACCCCTACACTTGGAAATTCAAATCAAGCTATCATACTCTTATCCGTTGTCCAAAGCACTTCTTAATTGGTGAATTTTTAGATGAATTTTGCTCACACATCCTTCATGCGATCGTTGATACTTCTTGAGGTACCAACAACCGATTACAAAATGTGTATGCACATTAAAGCGTAATTCCTAGTCTTGTAACACCTAAGGCTTTAGCAGTGACTCCCAAACCAGTTGGTCAAAGGCACTAGGTGATGAAACACCCTTGCTAAATATTTTTTCTATTTTGCAGCCTTAAGTAATTACAAAAACCAGTGTTCATTTTTTTCTCTTTATTCACACTTGTATTTTATGGTATTTTTCTTCGTACTAAGGACTTTAGACAAGAGCATTTCAAGGTCTCTCCTACTATTCCAAGTTTCAAGGTTCGTGTTTGTGCAATTTTGTAGGGTATATATTTTCAGAATTTAGACTTAAGCTTAGGAATTATTTTTCAAACTTATACTTTAATAAAAATATAAATACTTTCCCTTGTTTTAACTTAGCCCAAGAAGTGAACTCAAAATTTGCCTATTTCTAAATAAACTACAAAGACATATAATTTCTACCGTTAAATTTTAAGAAAGGTTATTTTTAAGGTTTTTAATTTACTAAGTCTAAGATCTAGTTGTTCCTAGCTAGTTAACCTATTTGTCCAACTCAAGTCAATTATACTTTAATTTTTATAATTTTTCAAAATTTTCAATTTTTATGGGTTTTAAAATAAGTATGCAAATGCAAAAATATACACATGAATGCGAAGGAAGAAGGCTTACTGAGCACACCCCCAAACTTAAACTTGACAGTATCCTCACTGTCATGCTATACCAAGAGGGTCAAAATGTCGGCACTCCCCTGCTTATTTATTTATAATAATTTTTTATTTTTTATTTTTTATTTAATTATATAATTGTTAAAAGAAAAACAAAAATATATATACAAAAAGGTCCCCCCAAACTTCATTGAAACAATGTTAAACGTCATTGCCAAACTTTGCAAAGACCAAACGTTAACACCAACCAGTTGAAAAAATTATCTGTATAGAGTATCGGTCGGTGGAAGAAAATGTTGTATCGAGCCAAAAAGAATTGGAAAAGATATACGTGGTGGAATGGAAAGTGTCTGTATGTACGTGGAAGTGAATAGATAGGAGGTGATGATGAATCAAAACGAGAATGTGAATGATCAGAAATCAGTGGAATATTGACATTCTCGTAGCTTTTTAAAAGAAAAGGGGGTGGTTCAACTTCTAAAGGAGGAGGTTGATTATCCACACAATCCCCAAGATATTTCTGTGGATCCTTTATTGACTTGGCATCATCCATCATATGCAAATGATATTCAATTATGAGGGAACTAATCTCCTCGATGTCCGCCATAGTCCAGCCGAAAGCTTGCCGGTTATTTTGCAAGATCATTAAAAGAGCTTTCTCTTGCTCGAGGGCTAGAGAGGCCGATATGATAACGAGAAAGGTCTCGTTCTCACCTAGGTAAGCGTATTTAAGGTGAGACGGCAAGGGCTCGAGTTCGAGTTTCGGAGGCGAAACAATCAAAGGTAAAATTGGGGAATCTACCTCGAACATAAAAGATTCCAACAATGGCTCAAAATCACTGTAAGCAACCGAATCGTATGGTTCAACTAACTCATCCAAAAATTCAAAGGACTCATACTCGGGCGGTGAGTCGTCAAAATCATCCGAAAAAGTAAAACATTCGTAATCAACATCGGTTGTGCCAATGGTGTTAGATTCAAGGAGGGACGCACTAGTGGCGTCAAAACTGTTGTCATCAAACAGAAATTTTTCAAGCTCGCATACCTCCTGCGTGATTTCGTGAATCGAGCAAACTTCTCGTGTTCTAGTTTTAGGCACGGGGGGCAGAGTTCCTATCCTGTAAATATTGAACTCACTAGACATCTTCCCAAAGGATAGAGTCATAGAGCCATTGCGACAATTTATTACGGCATTGGAAGTGGCCAAAAATGGTCGACCGAGGATCACCGGAATTTGGTTTTGTGGGTTAGCAACAGATTGTGTGCCCATAACAATAAAATCAACGGGGAATATGAAGTCCCCTACTTTGATCAACACATCCTCTAACGCACCCCTAGGATGGGTGATTGATCGATCAGCCATTTGGAGAGTACAACGAGTGGGTTTCAACTTTCCAACACCTAATTGCTCGTACACAGAGTAGGGAAGCAGGTTAACACTAGACCCAAGATCTAAAAATGCTCGATTGATGTTCTTATCCCCAATTGTTATTGAAATTGTAGGACGTCCAGGGTCCTTTCGTTTTTAGGGTAAGGGTTGACGTTGGTTAATAGCATTGCTTACGGCACTAGCTACTAGCACTTTCTTGGGTATTTGAGATTTTCTCTTCGAGGAGCATAAGCCCTTTAAGATTTTCGCGTAAGAAGGGACTTGTTGGATTGCATCCAAGAGAGGTATATTTATGCTAACCTATTTAAATAACTCCACAATCTTCTCCATTTGTGGAGTTGGTTTATTGGATCTCAACCTGTTTGGAAAAGGAGCATTTTGAAAATCTGTTGAGTCTAATGTCTATGGAGTAGATTGCGGAGTTGGAACGGATCCCAGTGGTAGTGTGTTCGTGAAGTGAGAAGTGGGTCCGTGCAAACTAGAAGAAGTAGAGCCTTCTGAAGAATGAAGAATAGGCTCTAACGAAAAAGATGAAGATGAAGAAGAAGATGATGGAAAAGAAGAAGATGAAGAAGAACTACCGGCGGGGGTGTCATCACTATTACCCACGTTATTATGCAACACTCTTCCAGATCTCAACGTGGTCACAGCATTTACATTATGATTTTGTTATTCATATGCAACATGTGCGTTGTGTGTGTGACCAGAATTTGGCAATGGTTGAGATGGAAGCTTTCCATTTTCTCGCTCTCTCAACACAGCAGTTAGTTGTGCAATTTGGGCCTCAATAGATTTGATACTTTGATCATGTGAAGCATTGTTGTGCACCAAAGACTGAATGGAAGTCTCCAACCTTGCTGCGGATTGTGTAGATTGTTGTAGAAATGCATCTAGACTTCTTTCTAGCGAGGTAACCTTATCATCATTTGGTTGAACAAAATTGTTTTGAGGGTAAAGTTGTTAGGCACAAAATTGTTCGTTTGATTTGGGTAAGGTTGTGGTTGGAAAGGTTGCTGGTATTGATTTTGTTGGGGTGCTTGTTGTTGTGGAGGAGGGGGCCTTTGAAAGTTGTTATTTCCTTGGAATTGTTGATTTTGATTCCAAGCATAATTTGGGTGACTCCTCCATCCCGGATTATAAGTCGAAGAGTATGGATCATTTCTTTGTCGTTGCTGAAAGGCAGCATTGACTTGATCTTGTCCTTGAAAAGGTGGATTGTAAGGACACTCTTCGGTAAGGTGTGATGGATCCGAACAACAAGCACAAACAGTTCGTGGGGGTAAAGCAGGGGCAGCAGAAGGCGATGAGATTTTGGTCTCAATGGCTTCTAGCTTTTTCGTAAGTGCGGCCATCTCGGCCTTCATAGCAATCGACATATCTAATTGATGTATGCCTGCCCTAGATTGACCAACAGAAGAAGATGAGGCAGTCTTAGTGCTTTCCCACTGAAGTGTTTGTTCAGCAAGATCCTCGAGAAACTGCCAAGTTTCCTCACTAGATTTGGTTAGAAAGTGACCTTGACAAATGGTTTCCAGCAACTGCTTAGTTGTTGGGTTCAATCCCTCGTATAAAGTTTGGCAAAGATGCCAATTTTCGATACCATAGTAAGGGCATTGAACAAGTAGGTCTTTGAATCTTTCAAAACACTTCCAAAATGGTTCGGAAGGAAGCTGGGAAAATTGTACAATCTCATTGCGAATTCTCGCGGTCTTGTGATAAGGATAAAACTTTTTAAGAAAAGCTTTAACAAACTCGTCCCAATTTTTAATTGAATGTGATGCTATGCTGTATAACTAATTCTCGGCTAAGTCACATAAGGTGAAAGGAATGACCCTTAGCCTTATAGAATCATCTGATAATTGGGTAGTTTTAATCATTGCGCAAACGTTTTGGAATTTGTTTATGAAGATATAGGCATCTTCAGATTCCAGTCCGTGAAATTTTGGCAACATATTGATAAAGTGGGGTTTGATCTCAAAATTGTCCCCATTTGCCGGTGGGAGTGAAAGACAAGTAGGTAAGGCGGTGCGGACAGGGTAGAAAAGATCCTGGAGCGCGATTCGTTGGGGCACGTCAACAGGCGGGTGTTGCGGGTTATTCGCACCTAACGGAGGTGGAATCAGTCCCGTGGGTAAGGTGTTGTTAGGATTATATCCTGACATCCCTTCGGAGGAAGAAAGTGAAGGTGAAGGTAAGAAAGTGGAAGGAATTTCGATTTCGGAGTCGAAAGCGTCGTCGGTCGGTACCAACGAGACACGGACTAATCGGGCGCTAGTGTCCCTAGTCCAACCGGACATACAATAAAGAGGTAGTGTAGTCAAAAAGTGAAAAACAGAATGTGGAGGTAAGAAAACGTCAATGGAAAGAAAGTGGTGTACGTGGGGTGCACGGATTTTAGCGACAAGTTGCAAGTTTTTGTAAAAAAAAAAATTCCTTTTTTTCTTTTTGTGTTTTTTTTATGTGGAGCTTTTTGCAAAAAAAAAAAAAGATTTTCGATAAAGGTCTTAGACACACGTTCAATCAACCACAAATGCACAATCAAGCCTAGAACTAGGGTCAGCTAGACAGCTCCTAACTGTTCCAAAGGACAAGAAGTAGGACCTCAAACCGCCTCTTCACCGCCAATTGTGGCCAGGTAAGTGCCAAGTAAGTGGGAGGCTCTCCACCACGTAAGTAGTGGGCCTAATTAAGTAACCACTACCTTAGACACACTTGCCTAGACACCACAAAGTCAGGTTAGGATCAACGGTCGATGCCTACAACTAGTCCTTTGTCCTATTGAGCGCGAAGTCCTTAGGGCTGAGTCTAATCTTTTTTAATTAATTGATGGTCAATGCAAAATGCCTTATGTGATTTCTGGGATCCTGGGAAGGGTGATGAAATCCCCACCCAATCTGGATTGGTTTCAAGCCCCTTAAAGTCCGATTAAAAATGCAAAACAGTAAACACCCACTTGCAAACAATTTTTTTATATTTTTAGCGCGGCGCAAAGAATCCTGCACAAGATCAATTATTGGAAGGGGAGAGATTTTTTAGCACAAAGAATCCTGCAGGAGATTTTGTACAAGAAATATCAGGGATTTGCAGAGGAGGAGAGAGAAAGTTCACAGAAAAATTTGCACATGCTGACTCGACCAATGCGCAGTGGTTCCGCGGCTACAGGTAGGCTCGCGCGGCGGCTCCGCGGTGGCAGGTGCGGATTAATTCTCCAGATTTCCTCTGTGGTTCTGTTGTGTAAATCCTCTATTGTTAAGATCTTCATTTTTTTTATTTCGCTTTCTGGATTTTTCCAGATCCGAACTCGTACGTCGATCCTTCAAAATTCACACGAAAAACCCTTCAAACAATAAAAGATGATAAAATTTTTATATGTATTTTTTATTTTTCAATTTTTATGATTTTTATATTTTATATTAACCCGAAATCGCAAAAATAAAATACTACGCCATCCCCGGCAACGGCGCCATTTGAATAGTCAAATAATATTTATAACCGCAATCAAGAACAGCGTCGCTTGGTAGCTAGCCGGTGAGTACGGGTCAGTCCATAAGGATGTTGTGTATTTCCTAATTTGGTCTAACGAGTTAATTCCAAACGGTGTGAATGGATTATTGCTAAAAACTAAACTGATTTATGCTAAGACTAGAATCTTGCTAGGGTTAGGTTTAGGTTAAGTTTGGAAATTGAAGATTTCCTCACCGCTTTCAATGCCCTATTTAGATCTCTTTAGGTGTTATGGTAACAATTAATAAAGGGGATTAGTACCATCGGGAAGAAATGATGTTTCTTCCTCTAGGTTCTAGTCCTTCTTTTCTTAATTCTTACCCTAACCTCCATGGAAAACATATGCAACCGGTCGTTTATACTACGGTATCACCGTTACCTCGTGGGGTAAGGTTCCGTAGGGAACGGTGTGAGTATGTATGCATGGAGTCCTATTGATTATATGTGATGGGTAAGAAAGGGGTGAGAGATTTTCATCTCTCAAGCCTTCCCCAAATCTAACCCTAACAAGCGAGGAGACTACTCACTCATTAGGGAATTGAAAAACATATCTATCTATCTAACTAGGGCAGATAAGAAAATTATACTACCGCAGAATAAAAATTAACTAAGGCAATTAAATAAAACTACTTACTTTATTGATGGCTCTCTCCAAACATTTACACAGGAATTTACAGATCTCAATATATGAATAAAAAGAGGCATCGCCTAAAACAGGTTTTAAGATTTCTATTTATAGATTCATAGAAACTATAGTGTTACAGTCGACGCACATCTGCTTTTACAATTTTACCCCTTAAGAAACCTAACTAATGCACCGACGCACCGACACGAGGAATTTCCACCGACCCGGGCTTCGCACGGCCGCGGATCCGCGGCCAAGAGCAAGGTTTGGCCGCGGTTCCGCGGCCAAGTAGAGGCTTCTTTAGCTACAATTTCTTGGTTATCTTCCTGATGCATTTTTATACTTGTTTCTTCATTTGTTTTCTCGGATTGGCTTCTATATTTCTTCTAGATCTCCACAGTGAATAATTGTAGTGGACTTTTACCGTTGCTTCGTGACGAAGTCTTGAACCTTTCGCTGCCTTTGTACTCTGTGAACTTATTTATTGATCTTCATTTATTCTCCAAAATGTGGCATGATCAAGATCCCACCATTTATCGGTCGTAGTCTCACTTTTGTTTCATTTTTTTAATCAATTTCACTGTTTTTGTTCCGAGAACCTGTAACCTGCAACTATGTAGCAGACATGGGTCAAACGCACCTGTTTATTTGTAAACTGAATGAGAATGGGGAATATAATAATGCAAAATTATGGTATGAACAGCATGGCGCAGGATACTGATTATATTCAATGAATGATACAGTCTAAGAAGTTTTGCTGGATTTGGAGTTCATTTATGAACTGGGTCCCATCAGATATCCAGACATATTCTAAGACAGGTATTACTCATTTCGGGAGATAGCTTTCTCTGCGAACTTGAGATAAAGAGATGTTGGAGTTTCTTTGCACATCTACTAGGGTTTCAAGGTGTATCAAGTATACAATTTTAAAAATATAGTGTGCTAATGAGCTCAAACTTAGAATCGAACTAGAGAATTAGGGTTTTACTTCAAGTAAGCAAGCATAGACATAAGTGATTATGGAATACAACCTTTGTAGACCGGTCCATCACTTCAAATGCTCCGTGTAGAAGTCCCTTCACTCCAAGTAGTGGTGTTCCGGACTCTCCGTAGGCTCCACTAGTCGAAATGAACGAGCTTGCTTAATGATCTTTAAAGCCAAAAATGATCTACTTTGAGGAGACTCAACTCAAGCTACCTCTTCACTAATGTCTGAATAAGTGAAGCAAACAACCTATACAAAATGGCTAATATGGTATAGATTGATGAAGTAGAAATTTAGCTTACTTTAGAATATTTTTCCTCTCATTCATTTTCACTTCAAGAAAATCAAGTAAAGAAAAAAGAGATGAAGAAGATCAAGAATCATCTTAACTAAGGGTGAGAAAATATCTAATATAAACTCTTATAGAGACTTAACTAAGGCTAGGATAAGATTAGGTTAAATAATATCTAGAGTAAAACAAAAGTCAATGGATTTAGGTCAAGGTTTCCACAAGCTTCTCCAAGCTTCGCAACCATGCCTAATTTCCACCTCATTTTGGTTTTATCTAAATAATTAAAACCATACATTATCTTAACTTAAGTGTTAGTCTCATATACCCAAGTTCCATGTATCATCAAGCATGATACAATATTCTAAATACATTTAAGTATATATATATCATATATATACATATGTGTTAAATGTAAATGTAGAAAAGAAAATTCTTAAGTGATCTAATTTATATTAGTTAATATATATTAATATATCTAATATATATATATATATATTAAATTATTAAATCAACACTTGATTTAACAATTCGGCTATATCACATATACCCGACTAATATCAAATCATCGAATCAACACTTGATCCGATAATCCGGTTATATCACATATAACCTATATCGCGAAATCAGAATACAGTATCATATACACGTATCTATCTCGGTCCCGCACATATCACATATGTGCCCTACTTCGTTTCGCTTGAGCCAGGAAATCTCTATGTAGGACTCTAAAGACTCGTCAATACGCCGGCAGTAGGTGGTGATCATATCAATCACCCACAAGCCGCAAGCGGTCTGCTAAACGTAACGGCCACCCGGGTATTGAACGATCAGAAGATCAACAAGCAAGCCTGCTCATACTTCTGTGAATCAACCAAGTAACACTGTGTACAGTCCGGTCTCTTCGTCTGATATGTCACATATCGAGTCTAGGGGTGGTAAATGTCAGACCCCAGTAACTTGATAAGTCATGTCGATGTGAGGTCCATAACGGTTCGAGAAACTACTTATAACACTTACAAGTAAATATCAGCAACCTTGGCTAGGGATTTCCTGTTATGGCCAATTGAGCACAGCGCAACATCAACCCCCAATACCGGGAGAGACGAAACCCCTCTTATCGCTCATTGCCTCCATGTGATTCGGGACTGTACCCAAAAGCCACCGGTTTGCACATTCTCTTGAACGTGGTATGATGGAAATCAAAGCACAGTTGGAATCACACAAGTCTCTATGACGATCTCGGGTCTACAGACTAACCTGTACCAGTGTCACCAGAGAACTGTTATCTGATGTTAGGTATGATACCATCTAGGAGTTCTCGGCGAGTCCTGTTCGGTGTTCCCATTCTCTGATGATCACCTATGCACATTCTCTGATTTCAAACACCAATGGTTATGGGATCAACCATCGCCCCATACAGGGTCAAAAATCGTACACACTAGTCTACACTGGAATAACGATGCCCCGTATCGATACTCCCTCGACTAGGAACAATTAAAGGATGTACTTGTGGACTACCCTGGGCCTACTAGTATGATCTACATTATAGTCCTGGTAGTCAAGTCCACATCCTAAGGGTTTAATCAACATGTAACAGAGAGACAGTATAAAGATACATAAGCGTACATGTTAAGATAAAGTGTAACCAGATAGCATACTATCATGTTGAGCAAGAAAGTCCTCTCTATATATGTCCAAGCATCCACTATAATATACAATCATGTACAACAATGGCCTCTAGGGCATACATATAACTAACAATCTCCCACTTGCACTAAGGCCAACTGTTATAGTATCTCATACCCAACATCCCGAAGAGTCTCTCAAACTGTATCTGGGGTATGGCCTTCGTGAATGGATCCGCTGTGTTATTCTTCATGTCAACTATCCTGACCTCGATCTCCCGGCGATCTACTATCTCCTGGATCAGGTGATACTGTCTAAGAATATGTCTGGACTTCTGATGGGACCTGGGTTCCTTGGCCAAAGCCACTGCTCCATTGTTATCACAATACAAAGGTATTGGATACTCGATGGACGGAACCACACCAAGTTCAGTTATGAACTTCTTTATCCAGACAGCCTCCTTGGCGGCATCGTTGACAGCGATGTATTCAGCCTCCATCGTCGAGTTTGCCACGGTATCTTGCTTGGAACTCTTCCAACATACCGCCCCTCCATTGAGGGTGAATACAAAGCCTGAGACCGACTTACTGTCGTCCTTATCACTTTGGAAGCTCGAATCGGTAAAGGATTCCACTTGGAGTTCACCGTTACTATACACCAAGAACATTTCTTTAGTCCTTCTCAAGTACTTAAGAATGTTCTTCACAGCTGTCCAGTGATTCTCCCTGAGATCCAATTGATACCTGCTCACTACACCTAGTGAATAAGCTACATCTGGTCTGGTACATAGCATCGCATACATGATAGAGCCTACTGCCGAAGCATAGGGTATCCTTTGCATGCGAGCCCTCTCCAAATCAGTCTTGGGAGACATCTCTTTGGAAAGAGTGATTCCAGAAATAGTGGGTAAACCACCACGCTTGGAATCTTCCATACTAAACCTCTTTTGTATGGTGTCAATGTACCTAGATTGGGACAATCCTAATACCCGTTTAGATCTATCTCTATAGATCTTAATTCCCAGATTGCAGAAGGCTTCACCCAGATCTTTCATGGAGAATCTGTGTGATAAGAAGAGCTTGACCGAGTGCAGCATATGAACATCATTTCCTATCAAGAGTATGTCATCCACGTACAATACGAGGAAGACAATTTTACTCTCTGCAACCTTCTTGTATATACAAGGTTTATCTACGTTTTTGATGAAGTCAAACTCTTTGACTACAACATCAAAACAGATGTTCCAACTCCACGATGCCTGCTTTAACCCGTAGATTGATTTAAGCAACTTGCACACCTTTCCGCTGCTCCCACTATCTACGAAGCCCTCTGGTTGAGTCATATACACGCTATCTTCTAAATCACCATTTAGAAAAGCGGTCTTGACGTCTATCTGCCAGATTTCGTAGTCATAGTATGCATCGATGGCAAGTAGGATCCGGATGGACTTAAGCATAGCCACTGGAGAAAAAGTTTCATCATAATCTACACCTGGTCGTTGACGAAAACCCTTTGCTAAAAGTCTAGCTTTGAAAGTCTCAACTTTTCCATCTACACCAAATTTCTTCTTGAAGATCCACTTGCTCCCGATGGCCCTTCAGGAGCATCTTCCAAAGTCCATACTTTGTTGGTGTATATGGATTCCATCTCAGATCGCATAGCATCCAGCTATTTCACAGAGTCACCACTCGTGATGGCCTTCTCGAAGCTAGTAGGGTCATCATCTTCCATGATGTAATCCTCGCTCCCACCGTCTATGAGAAAACCGTAGTATCTCTCAGGTGGATGAGAAACCCTACCAGATTGGCGGAGAGGCCGAGGTTCGTTGGGGACTATCGAATCCTCTAATTCTACTAAATCATCAGTCACAGTTTGTATAGCTGGAACTTCTTCCAGTTCTACCTCATGACCACTAATTTCTTTTTCAAGAAATTCCTTTTCTAAAAAGGTGGCATTCCGAGAAACAAACACCTTTTGTTCCTCGGTGTGGTAGAAGATATACGCTCGCGAATGTTTGGGATATCCAACAAATTTGCACATAACAGATCTTGCCTCGAGTTTATCCGGATTTTGATTTTTAACATAGGCCGAACAACCCCATATCTTAACATAATTAAGACATGGTCTCTTCCATTTTCATATCTCATATGGAGTGGTAGGCACGGATTTGGTAAGAACCATATTCAATAAGTATGCAGCTGTCTCCAATGCATAACCCCAAAAGGAGATAGGTAACTCAGCAATACTCATCATAGAGCGCACCATATTTAATAGGGTGCGATTCCTCCGCTCCGATACACCGTTGTGCAGTGGTGTATACGGAGGAGTAAGCTGAGAGAGAATCCCATTCTCTTTTAAATAGTCCAATAACTCCGTGCTTAAGTATTCTCCTCCTCGATCAGATCGAAGGATTTTAATACTTTTTCTCGTTTGGTTCTCTACTTCGCATTTATATTCCTTGAATTTTCAAAAGCTTCAGACTTGTGTTTCAACAGGAACACATGTCTGAATCTTTAGAGATCGTCGGTGAATGTAATGAATTACGAGAAACCATTCCTAGCATGTGTAGATATAGGACCGCATACATCACTAAGTATCAGCCCTAAGAGTTCAGTAGCTCTTTCTCCGTGTCCAGTAAACGGAGTTTTGGTCATTTTTCCTTTGAGACATGACTGGCAAGTATCATAAGATGAAAGTTCAAACGGATTTAAATAACCATCCTTATGTAACTTAGCTAGCCGTGTCGCATTGATATGACCTAGTCTACAATGCCAAAAGAAGGATTCATTCATTTCTGAACTTTTCATCTTGTGTGTGTTCTGTACATTAAGAACTGTATTATGATTCAGAACGTATAATCTGTTAGTTATATGTATGCCCTAGAGGCCATTACTGTACATTGGATGTATATTGTAGTGGATGCTGGGACATATATAGGTAGGACTTTCTTGCTCGACATGATAATACGCTATCTGGTTGCTCTTTATCTTAACATGTATACTTTCTGTCTCTCTGATTACATGTTGATAAAGCCCTTAGGATGTGTAATCGACTTCCAGGACTATGATGTAGATCATACTAGTGGGGCCTGGGTAGTCCATGAGTACATCCTTCAATGTTCCTAGTCGTGGGAATATCGAGACGGGGCATCGATATTCCAGAGTAGACTAGCGTATATCTTCTCGACCCATGTGATGGGCGATGGATGATCCCATATCCATTGGTGTTTGACATCAGAGATGGTATGCGGGTGCTCAGTGGAGACTGGGTACACTGAACGGACTCGCCGAGAACTCCCAGATGGAATTATACCTCACGTCAGATGGCAGTTCTCTGGTGACACTGGTACAGCTTAGTCTGTTGACCCGATATCGTCATAGAGTCTTGTGTGTCTCCCACTGTGCTTTGATTTCCACCCTACCACGGCTCTACTGAGTCATGCAAACAGGTTGTTTTTGGGTACAGTCCCGATTCACATGGAGGCAATGAGCGATAGGAGGGGATTCGTCTCTCCCGGTATTGGGGGTTGATGTTGAACTATGCTCGACTGGCCATAACAAGAAATCCCTGGCCAGGGTTGCAGTGATATACTGGTAAGATTTATCAGTAGTTTCACGAATGTTATGGACCTCATGTCGGCATGACTTATCAAGCTATTGGGGTCTGACGTTTACCACCCCTAGGCGAGATATGCGACATATCAGACGAACAAACCGGACTGTACGGTAAGTGTTACTGGTTGGATTCACAGGAGTGTGAGCGGGCTTGCTCGTCGATCTTCTGATCGCTCAATACCCGGGTGGTCGTTACGTTTAGCAGACCGCTTGCGGCTTGTGGGTGTTTGATATGATCATCACCTGCTGTCGGCGTATTGACGAGTCTTTAGAGTCCTACACAGAGGTTTCCTGGCTCAAGCGAAACGAAATAGGAGCGCATATGAGATATGTGCGGGACCGAGAATAATGCATGTATATGATACCATATTCCATTCTCGCGATGAATGTATCGATTGGTTGTATGCGATATAACCTAGTTATCGAATCGAGGATTGATTCGATAAGCCGATACATTAAATATTAGTCGGTTATATGCGATATGACCGGATCGTTAAATCAAGTATTGATTTAATGATTTAATGCATAATTATATATTTGATATATTACTTTACATTAACTAGTATTTGTTCACTTTAAAAGGATTTTCTCACTTGAAATGCACATTGTATATGTGATATATTTTTTTGTGCACAAGATTGTATCATGTTTGATGATACATGAATGTTAGGGTGTATGTTAAGATTAAACCATGGTTATGTAATGGTTAGGGTTTTCATTTTCTTAACTATTTCTTTTATTTATTTATTCATCTTTGAAAGATAAATATAATGGTGGCTTATTTTGTTTCTTTCATGAAGCTTCATGAAGTGTTGAAAGCTTGACCATTTTGTTTGTTTACTTAACCCTAACCATTCAACCTAACTATAGTTTATTCTCTACACTTAACTATGGTTGCTATATGATAAGTATTCATTTTATTTTCTATTTTAACTATACTTATCATAATTCTTTTCTTCTTCTTCTTCTTCATCAACAAGAAGAAAAGCTTGCCTCCATCAATGGCAACTTGAGAAAAAGAGTGAGAAATCCAATTCTAAAGTGAACCCACTTCCTATTTCTTCATCCTCTACCTCTTGCCAAGTAGTATAGGGTGTTTTCTTCACAAGTTTCATGACTTGGTGAAGTTGGAGCTTGATCTTGTGTTGCCTCGACGTAGATCATCTTCGGCATCGAAGTCGACGACCTAGCCCGATCATTCTTTCAATGAAATCACCGCGAGAGTCCAGGATCCGAAAAGTACAGCGGAGGGACTTCATCACGGAGCCATGGAAGTGGAGGACCGGATCTACAAAGTTTGTATGTTCGTTCACTCTTAGTTAAAGTTGTTAACTTGCATTGCATCGTCTATACATCTAGTTAACGATCCGTATTAGGGTTTGTAGGCACATGAAATTTTTTGAATTGGGCATGTTTGATCACTTGTGAGACCTCATTAGTGTGTCTAGGAACCCTACAGTGGTATCGGAGCCTAGCTAGAGCCTTAGGCGATGCGTAGACGGAGTTAGAAGTCCGATCGACCCGAAACCCTAACTCAAAACGGCTCTCTGGACATTTTCTGGATTTGTGGATTTTTGTGAATTAAAAATTCTCAGAAAATAGAGCAGGAAATTCTAAGAGTTACTGTTGAAAACGAACCCCTAACTCCACTAAACCGCCGCGGAACCGCGACATTAGCATGCTATTCGCGGCGGTTCCGCGGCCGTATGTACAGATTAGAGGTTAATTTTTATACAGTAATGCCCGTATCTGTTTCCTCTGTTCTCTGGGAAGTTTTAATCTGCACTCAAGAGTTGAGTTTTCTGGGTTGTATTGGGGACTCGGTGTTTCGATCGGATTGTGTAATTTTGTCTGTGTGTTTTTCCGGATATTTTAGAATATGTTAAAAAGTTCAACCGGATATAAATACCCACTTTTTCCCCTGCCGGGAAATTTCCAAGTGTTGGATTTTTCCGTGTTTTAAAGACGTTCTGAGTAGTGCAAGTAACGCGGTAGTCCCTCTAGAAGACAACAAACCTTAACTCGATTATGTGACCGTCTTGAACTGCCTTTTGAACCTTCGGGTTTAGGGCAGTACGGCGTGCCACATGTGAGGCGTTGGCTTGACCCTTCTACGGCTGGACCGTTGGTACTGAGGCACGAAGTGAATGTTTTTAAACATATTTCATGTATTGAGCAGTTTCGGGAAAAGTTGGGTGTTCGATTGTTCGATCGGAAAGTTTAACATTTTCTATCTTATCCGGAATGTGATACAAAAATTGGAATTCACAAATAGTTATGAGATAACTAATATGAATGTTATAAAAATAGCAGTTTAGTCTCACTTAATCGGTTGCCACGGAATTTTGATGTGATCAAAAGTCCGTCGCAATCACGTAGCGTACGCGGATACTCGCCAGGTAAACTTAATAGACAGCCTCACTCCATAGCCCCGACCAAGTGACTGTAGGAGAACCCCGTCGCCGAAAGCATCCGTTCGGGTGCTCGCGGTAGCGGTGTTCCGCCTTAGTGCACTTCGTCGACGGTATCGGGGGTGCGGCCGCCTACTAAAGTTTGCGACGAACATTCGATCAAAATGTCGGGAATCTTGTTGAATTGCCCGACTTGATATTGAAAAGAGTTTTCGATAATGAGACTAAAATGCGGGGTTTATAATTGTTAGGCATGCGATGTCTAAAGAGGATGCGGATTCCAACTGTTGTAGGTTTACACTTTCTTTTCTGTGACCATAAGTGTAATATGTGATATCGCCGGTTTCGTTGCTATATGTCAACGATAATTGGGATGCGCATATTTACTTACGTTGATGACATGTGATGTTATGTATTGCTGGATATGTTATATTGGATCGTCGTGTTTGAATAGCCGGGGTTTTTTTTATGTGAGACGAGTGTTTTTCATTTTCATTCATGTAAAAACTTGTATGTAATATTCTTTTATTGGGGAACTTCCAGGTTGCGGATGTTGTCACCATTTGTATATTATTTACTTTTCTGCATTAGGATAGACCCAAGGAGGGGAGCACAAGTAACCGGGTTCTAGGGTCCAGTGGGAGACCAGCTCGAGGAGTCGAGTTCGGGTCTCTTAACTCTAGAATTGGTAGGGTTGCTTGCCGCTCTCGTAGGGGTCTAGGGCTGTAGGATTGGCTATTCATCACGACCGTGGAATCCGTGTTTTATACTGGCTCGTATTGAAAACACGGACGTCCTAGTATATCCAATATTTCATATGATATTTTCTGCTGCGTTATCTGTGATGTGATCATGTGATTTGTTAAGATAGATATTATATATAGTATATATGATATATTATATAGACGTTGCTTATGTTTTACACCCGCACTAGCCCTGCCTCGCTCTGGCGTTAGTTACTTAACCTAACGGTGCAGACGGGACATCGAGGCGAATGCGGATGGCATAAGCGTACGTTATATTTATCTGTGATGTTTAGGTGGACTTAAATGATGGGATATTCATTAATGTGATTAATGAAAGAAAATAAACCTAATTGATGTTGTGGAATCGAATTTCAAAAATAAAACAGGTAACTACAGTTCTTGCTTTGCATCGCGGTGTTCATTGTAGAACATCCTGCACCTTATTCGATGAGGAAAGGACCGAGATCCCTTCACCGGGAGTGACTCCTTTAGCAATAACTGGCAGATGCTACGCACTCGGTTTGTCTTTTGATTGCTTCTATAGTTTCTGCTTTGCACAATGATATATATGATATATCCCGCACCTCATTCGACGAGGAAAGGGCCGACGATCCCTTCACCGGGAGTGACCCCTTTAGCAAAACTAGAAAAGCCTCAAAAACACTCCATTTAAAAACCATTTGATTCCGCAACGAGATCAAGTTCAAAGCGTTAAAGGTTTTCATAAAAACCATTCGCAACCCTCCGTCATTTTAGGAAGTAGAGTACTTAGTATTCGTGCTGTGTTTGTTGACCATAGTCAAGGCACAGTGTACGGTAGCTAAGTGATGTCTTCCTACACCGCATATGATGCGATTAGTTAGGACAGTCGCGTGACTTTGTTGACCTTAGTTAAGGGTCATGTGGGTTGGTCTAATTAATCACGAAATGACGGGTAGAACTTGACTAGTACTTATGATTTGTTGACCATAGTTAAGGTCATAGGTGCTAGGGGTAAAAATCTTTATCGGGAGTTTCAAGTGTTGAAATTTGCAATAAGATTGCATACCTTCAATGTGATAGTTGGATCCCGATACCCACTGCGAGTAATTGTTACTCCTGGGAGAGTTTTGCACTTTACAATTAGCCGATCAAGTAGGTGTCTAGAAAGGTGTCAACGAGGTTACGCCTCTGGGAAAACGAGGTTTACTGTAATTAGGTCCGTGCGAAAGCATGGGGAACCTCCCTCAAAGTACCGACACTGGCCTAGCTGAAAAATTGGCGAACTTGTAGAGTGTAATTAATCCCGGCTAGTCTTTCCCTTTAAGGTTTGAAGGAAGATTTGATAAAAACAGTGGGAGCCATCCTGATTAGATAAAATAAATAACCAATCTGATCTTGCAAGAGCGCACGCAGAGTGTTTTCTTCTCTCTCTCTCCAGGTAGCGACCATATCACGCCTTAATCAAGATAATAATATGGATGTATTGACCGAACCCGCTTGTTATACTGAGCTGGGGTAAGTTGGTCCCGCTCCAACTTATAATTGTTATAAGAAAGAGCAGGAAATAGGGGAATACCAGAATTCCTATGCCGCCCAAACGAAGAAAGTGCATATGATGCATCTTCTTCGGGTGTGTTCATTACAAAGAACTGTTTCTCAGTATCCTCTGCATCCTGGGTATTTGATACCGGATCAGGATCCCAGATATGTAATCTGTTACATAGGGCTACAAAAGGGTAGAAAACTGAGAACGGGTGATAAGTTTCATGAGACAGAAAACGGGGCAAGTGTTGCAGCCAAGTCTGTTGGCCACTGTCACCCTGTATTACCAATACATTGATTCTGAACAAATGCTATTAGATACCGAACCTGATATACAAAATCATATCAGTCTCTTTATAAGTAAAGAAAGGATATAATTTTGTATTGTCGGATAATGTTTTGAACATTTCCTATATCAAAAGTTCATCGGTTCAGGCACGTTATCTAAAAGAATTAATGTTCTAAATCAAACTACAGTTCCTAATATACAGAACACACACAAGAGGAAGAGTTCAGAAATGAACGAATCATTCTTGAGGCATTGTAGACTAGGTCATATCAATGCGACCCGACTGGCTGAAGTTACATTTTAGATGCATATTTAAATCAGTTTGAATTTACATCTTGTGAAACTTACCAGTCATGTCACAAAGATTAGATGACCATAGCTCTGTTTATTGGGAACAGAGAAAGAGTTAATAAACTCTTGGGACTGATATATGATGATGTATGTAAGGTCTCCTGTCTACACATGCCAGGACCGGTTCTTTGTACTTCATTATATTCTCTGATGATCTCTCAAGATTCAGTCATATGTTCCTGTTGAAACATGAGTCCGAACCTTTTGAGATATTCACAGAATATAAGATAGAAGTAGAGAACCAATACGGGTATAAGTATTATGTCCTATGATAAGATCAGGGAGTAGAATACTTGTGCATGGAATTCTTGGACTATTCTAAAGGAAAATGAGATTCTCTCTCAGTATTACTCCTCTGAATACACCACAGCACAACGGTGTATCAGGGCGGAGCAATCGCACCGTGTTAGATATGGTGTGCTCTATGATGAGTACTACTGAGTTACCTATTTCCTTTTGGGGTTGTGCACTTGAGAAGCTGCATATCTATTGAATAGGATTCAAATCAAATCAGTGCCTACCACTCCATATAAGATATTGTGTGGGAAGAGCCTATCTCTTAAATAAGTTAAGATTTGGGATTGTCCAGCCTATGTTATAAGCAAAATCCGGACAAGATCGAGGCGAGGACAGTTCTGTAGAACTGGAAAGGTTCCAGCTATACAAAACTGCAGCTGATGATTTAACAGAACCAAAGGATTCAATAGTTTCCGACGAACCTCAGCCTCTCCGCCGATCTAGTAGGGTTCCTCACCTGCCTGAGAGATACTTCGGTTTCTCGATGATAGTGGGAGCGAGGATTGCATCATGAGATGATGACCCAACTAGATTCGAGCAGGCCATCGAGAGTAGGGACTCTGTAAGAATGGCTGGATGCTTAGCGATCTGACATGGAATCCATGTACACCAGCAAAGTATGGACTTTGGCTGCTATATCTGAAGGGTTAAATCCCCATCAGGAGCAAGTATATCTTGAGAAGATTACTTGGTGTAGATGGAAAAGTTGAGACTTTCAAATCTAGACTTGTTAAAGGTTTTCGTCATCAACCAGGCATGGATAATGATGAAACCTTTCCAGGGACTATGCTTAAGTCCATCCAGATCCTACTTGCCATTGCTACATACCATGACTACGATATCTGGTTGTTGGGTGCCATGACTACTTTTCTAAATAGTGATTTAGAAGAGAACGTCAATAAGAACACAGCCAGAGGGCTTCGTAAACAGTGGGAGCAGCGGAAACGTGTGCAAGTTGCTTTACAGGATAAAGCAGGCATCGCAGAGTTGGAACATATGTTTTGATGTGGTAGTCAAAGAGTTTGACTTCATCAAAATGGTAGATGAACCTTGTATGTACAAAGAAGTAGTAGAGAGTAAGGTGGTCATCCTCGTATTGCACGTAGACAACATACTCTTGATAGGAAAAGAGTTTCCTATACTACGATCGGTCGATCTCCTCTTATCATATAGATTCTCCAATAGGATAAAGATGATACCTCCTAAATCCTGGGTTTTGGATCTGTGAGATAGATCTAAATGGATGTTAGGATTCTCACTAGTTGTAGTGAGATGGTATCAGTTGATCCTGAGGAGAATCACTGGAAACGTTCCAGGGTGATAAATACGACTGAATGTCAGTTACAGGCATTGTCTTTACCCTCAGTGGAGGGACGGTATGTTGGAAGAGTTCCAAGCTAAATACGGTGGCAAACTAGACGATAAAGGCTGGTAACATCGCTATTAAAGATATTACCAAAGAGGAAGTTTGGGTGTATATTGGTTCATAAAATGAACTAGGTTCCCACCATTGTGTGACAATGGAAGTGTGGCTTTGGCCCAGGAACCCCGGTACCATCAGTGACCCAGACATATTCTGAGGCAGCATCACCTGATCATGGAGATAGTTGATCTCCAGGGTGATCGAGGTTAGGAGAGTAGACTCAGAGGACAACACAGCGGATCCACTCACAAAGGCCTTTTCCTAAAGAGAGACTTTTAGGGGATGGTTGAGTATTAGATACTACAACTACTGCTACAGATGGCCCTAATGCAAGTGGGAGATTGTTAGTTATATGTATGCCCTAGAGGCCATTACTGTACATTGGATGTATATTGTAGTGGATGCTGGGACATATATAGGTAGGACTTTCTTGCTCGACATGATAATACGCTATCTGGTTGCTCTTTATCTTAACATGTATACTTTCTGTCCCTCTGATTACATGTTGATAAAGCCCTTAGGATGTGTACTCGACTTCCAGGACTATGATGTAGATCATATTAGTGGGGCCTGGGTAGTCCATGAGTACATCCTTCAATGTTCCTAGTCGTGGGAATATCGAGACGGGGCATCGATATTCCAGAGTAGACTAGCGTATATCTTCTCGACCCATGTGATGGGCGATGGATGATCCCATATCCATTGGTGTTTGACATCAGAGATGGTATGCGGGTGCTCAGTGGAGACTGGGTACACTGAACGGACTCGCCGAGAACTCCCAGATGGTATTATACCTCACGTCAGATGGCAGTTCTCTGGTGATACTGGTACAGCTTAGTCTGTTGACCCGATATCGTCATAGAGTATTGTGTGTCTCCCACTGTGCTTTGATTTCCACCTACCACGGCTCTACTGAGTCATGCAAACAGGTGGTTTTTGGGTACAGTCCCGATTCACATGGAGGCAATGAGCGATAGGAGGGGATTCGTCTCTCCCGGTATTGGGGGTTGATGTTGCGCTATGCTCGACTGGCCATAACAGGAAATCCCTGGCCAGGGTTGCAGTGATATACTGGTAAGAGTTATCAGTAGTTTCACGAATGTTATGGACCTCACGTCAGTATGACTTATCAAGCTATTGGGGTCTGACGTTTACCACCCCTAGGCAAGATATGCGACATATCAGACGAACAGACCGGACTGTACGGTAAGTGTTACTCATTGGATTCACAGAAGTGTGAGCGGGCTTGCTCGTCGATCTTCTGATCGCTCAATACCCGGGTGGCCATTACGTTTAGCAGACCGCTTGCGGCTTGTGGGTGTTTGATATGATCATCACCTGCTGCCGGCGTATTGACGAGTCTTTAGAGTCCTACACAGAGGTTTCCTGGCTCAAGCGAAACGAAATAGGAGCCCATATGAGATATGTGCGGGACCGAGAATAATGCGTGTATGTGATACCGTATTCCATTCTCGCGATGAATGTATCGATTGGTTGTATGCGATATAACCTAGTTATCGAATCGAGGATTGATTCGATAAGCCGATACATTAGATATTAGTCGGTTATATGCGATATGACCGGATCGTTAAATCAAGTATTGATTTAATGATTTAATGCATAATTATATATTTGATATATTACTTTGCATTAACTAGTATTTGTTCACTTTAAAAGGATTTTCTCACTTGAAATGCACATTGTATATGTGATATATTTTTTTGTGCACAAGATTGTATCATGTTTGATGATACATGAATGTTAGGGTGTATGTTAAGATTAAACCATGGTTATGTAATGGTTAGGGTTTTCATTTTCTTAACTATTTCTTTTATTTATTTATTCATCTTTGAAAGATAAATAGAATGGTGGCTTATTTTGTTTCTTTCATGAAGCTTCATGAAGTGTTGAAAGCTTGACCATTTTGTTTGTTTACTTAACCCTAACCATTCAACCTAACTATAGTTTATTCTCTACACCTAACTATGGTTGCTATATGATAAGTATTCATTTTATTTTCTATTTTAAATATACTTATCATAATTCTTTTCTTCTTCTTCTTCTTCATCAACAAGAAGAAAAGCTTGCCTCCGTCAATGGCAACTTGAGAAAAAGAGTGAGAAATCCAATTCTGAAGTGAACCCACTTCCTATTTCTTCATCCTCTACCTCTTGCCAAGTAGTATAGGGTGTTTTCTTCACAAGTTTCATGACTTGGTGAGGTTGGAGCTTGATCTTATGTTGCCTCGACGTAGATCATCTTCGGCATCGAAGTCGACGACCTAGCCCGATCATTCTTTCGATGAAATCACCGCGAGAGTCCGGGATCCGAAAGGTACAACGGAGGGACTTCATCACGGAGCCATGGAGGTGGAGGACCGGATCTACAAAGGTTGTATGTTCGTTCACTCTTAGTTAAAGTTGTTAATTTGCATTGCATCGTCTATACATCTAGTTAACGATTCGTATTAGGGTTTGTAGGCACATGAAATTTTTTGAATTGGGCATGTTTGATCACTTGTGAGACCTCGTTAGTGTGCCTAGGAACCCTACATAATCCGTTACATAGCGCACCAAACCCAATTAACACTTGATTTAGGAAAATGTTCATAACATTTTTCTCTACTACAAAGTTATATCTTTCTTTATCTAATAAAGAGAATGATATTAAATTGCACATCATAGATGGTACGTAGTAACAGTCGTTCAAGATCAGTGTATTACCGTTTGGCAATACTGGGTGATATTCGCCGACTGCTTTAGCTGCAACAGTTGCACTATTCCCAACTTTTATGGAATGTTCACCATTTCCCAGTTCTCTGCCTCTTCTAAGCCCTTTGTAATATATTACATATGGGATCCCGATCCGATATATAATACCCAGGTCGTAGATGTAAGTCAACGTTACACACCACACAAGATGCGGGGAGGCGGAATAGGTAAAAAAATCATTTTGTTTAAGGTAACATCGACTAACTTTACGGATCTTTGCTAAACCCTAACTAACAAACTATCTAGAAGTGCTAAACTACTATGATAGATGATTATACCTCAAGATACTAGTCCTTCTTGTTCTTGTTGTTCACCTCCTCGTCGGACTCCTCGATGTAATAGAAGATCCACCCGAGAGTTCTTCCTCCAAGCTTTAACCTCTAACTTGAGGTAACTAAGTGGGTAGGATTGCTAATCCAAGTGACCTAGAAGATATAGAAATGGATTAAGGATCTATTAGTCTTTCTAACCCTTGGGATCTCAACACATGAGAGGATTAGGGTTAGGTTGAAGAAGAGGAGAGCTTGAGGAGAGAGAGTGTGTATGTTAATTATCAATTGAAATATAACTCATTTGTGTATATCATGAAGCATAAAAATATCTTGCACAAATATCTTTCATGCTTCATATAATACAGATGGATGAATCATCTCATGAGGCATGGCTTCAATTAATGCAAATAACACATAAGCTCTGCACCTCATTAAGTTTAATTCACAAATGAATTAAAACTAAATGAGTGACATTTCTTCTAGAAGCCTCTCGACTAATTACGAGAATGCCCCTCCCATCCGTATTTATGAAAAAACATGGATAAACTGAGACTGCATAAATATCCAATAGTAGAATCTGGCTTAAACTAAAGCCCGGTAGTATAATCTGTCCGAACATCTTACGTGCACAAGTACACGTATATGTCCGAACCCTGTCGTAAAACCATACGACCTCTATATCGTTTCGCCTGAAGCAGGAAAACTCTCTGTGTGGGACTCTAAAGACTCGACACTACGCTGGCAGTGGGTTTAACCACAGGCCGCAAGCGGTACTAGCTCTACGTAACGGTCCCCAGGTAGATGTCGATAAGAAGGCCGATAAGGAAACCCATCCGAACTCCTACTGAGCCTGATGTGACAATCTCCGTACAGTCCGGTCTGTTCGTCTAAGACTATCGCATATTAGGCCTAGGGGACCAGCAAGCATCAGTCCCCTAAAAGCGGTATAAGTCGTGTCGGAGTGAAGCCCATTACACCTTGAAAAACTACTGGAAAACCTACCAGTAAATCTCGCTTGCCCTGGCCAGGGACTTTGCGTAATGGCTCTCCAAACACAGTGCGATATCAACTCCCAATACCGGGAGAGGCGAATCCTATCTAACCACCACTGCCTCCAAGTGCTTCGGGACTGCACCCAACTGCTACCTGTTTGCACGACTCCTTTGAGCCGTGGTAGGGTAGAAATCTCAGAACAGTGGGAACACACTCAAGACGAAGCAGCAGTGTCAAGTCTACGGACTATGTTGTACTCATGTCACCTAGGAACTGTTAACTGACGATGGGTATAATACCAACCAACAGTTCCCTGCGAGTCCTGTCCGGTGTACCCGTAACCCAATGAGCACCTGCATACTATCTCCAATACAACGTACTAATGGCTGTGGGACAGACCATTTCCCCTGCTGGGATGAGAAGCGTATACACTAGTCTACTCTGGAGTATCGATGCCCTGTCTCGATAATCCTACGACTAGGGACCTGAAAAAGGATGTGCTTGTAGACTACCCAGCCCCCACTAGTATGACTGCCATCACAACGCTGGTAGTCAAGCAAGATCCTATGGGCTCTATCAATATGTATTCGCGATATGCTAAAAGAAACATATACACATATTAAGATAGATATAAACCAAGTAGCATACTACTATGTTGAGCAAGACTGTTAATACAACTGTGAATATCCCAAGCTTCCATTAAGTAATATACAAACTAGTATGATACAATAATGTCCCCTAGGGCATATACACTAACAATCTCCCACTTTCACTAGGGCCATGTACTGGCGTATCGAAGACCTATCATCTCGAATAGCCTCTCGAACTTTGTCTGAGGTATGGCCTTTGTGAATGGATCTGCAGTGTTATCCTCTGTAGCAACTCTCCGGACCTCGATCTCCCAGCGATCTATGATCTCCCTGATCAGGTGATACCGCCTCAAGATGTGTCTATACTTTTGATGGGACCTGGGTTCCTTCGCTAAAGCTATAGCGCCGTTGTTGTTACAATACAGAGGTATTGGATTAACAATGGTAGGAACCACCTGAAGTTCTGTAAGGAACTTCTTCATCCAGACAGCTTCTTTTGTGGCATCGCAAGCAGCTATATACTCCGCTTCCATCGTCGAGTCAGCAACGGTGTCCTGCTTGGAACTCTTCTAGCACACCGCCCCTCCATTGAGGGTAAAGACATAACCTGACATGGACTTGGAGTCATCCTTGTCACTCTGGAAGCTGGAGTCAGCAAAAGCCTCGATCTGGAGGCCTTTTCCGTCGTAAACCAAGAACATATCCTTAGTCCTTCTCAGGTACTTGAGAATGTTCTTTACTGTTATCCAATGCTTCTCCCCTGGGTCTGACTGATACCGGCTTACCATGCTCAGTGTGTAAGCTACATCTGGTCTGGTACACAACATCGCATACATTATAGAGCCTACCGAAGAAGCGTAGGGTATAACTGATATGCGATCCCTTTCCAAATCAGTCTTGGGAGACATCTCTTTGGATAGGGTGATTCCGTGACAAGCCGGTAAATTACCGCGCTTAGAATCTTCCATACTGAATCTTTTCAGTATAGTGTTGATATACCTGGACTGCGAAAGTCCCAACATCCTCTTAGATCTATCACGATAGATCTGGATCCCCAGAATGTAAGAGGCATCACCCAGGTCTTTCATGGAGAACCTGTGTGACAAGAACCCTTTGACAGATTGTAGCATAGGAATGTCATTTCCTATCAAGAGAATGTCATCCACGTTTAAGACGAGGAATACAACAGTTCGTGCTACAATTTTACTATATATATACATGGTTCATCTGGATTTTTGATAAAGTCATATTCTTTGACCATTTCATCAAAACAGATGTTCCAACTCCGCGATGCCTGCTTTAGTCCATAAATGGACTTAAGCAACTTGCACACTTTCCCGCTGCTCCCACTCTGATTGAAACCTTCTGGCTGATCCATATAGACGCACTCTTCTAAATTACCATTTAGAAAAGCTGTCTTTACGTCCATCTGCCAGATCTCATAATCATGGAAGGCGGCAATGGCAAGAAGGATCCGAATGGATTTGAGCATAGCCACTGGAGAAAAAGTTTCGTCATAGTCCAAACCTGGTCTTTGACGAAAACCCTTTGCAACAAGTCTAGCCTTATAGGTTTCCACCTGTCGATCTACACCAATCTTCTTTCTGAAGATCCACTTACATCCTATGGGTTTTACCCCATCTGGAGCAAAGTCTAAAGTCCATACTTTGTTGGTGTACATGGACTCCATCTCGGTCCGCATTGCATCCAGCCATCTTACTGAGTCGCCGCTCTGGATAGCCTGTTGGAAGCTAGTAGGTTCATCATTATCAATGACGCAATCCTCTCTATCCCCGTCTATGAGAAAACCGTAGTATCTCTCAGGCGGATGAGACGGCCTAATACTCCTGCGGAGGGGTGCGGGAATGTCCCATTCTTCTGGAACTTCTGGCTCTACCATACTTTCAGTAGTAGTTTGTGGTTCTGGAATTTCTTCCAGTTCTATTACGCTCCCACTTGTTTCCTTTTCTAAATACTGCTGTTCTAGAAAATGGGCATTACGAGAAGCAAAAACCTTTTGTTCCTCTGCGTAATAGAAAAAATACCCCTTAGAGTTCTTTGGATATCCCACAAACTTACACTGTACTGATCGTGCCTCGAGTTTGTCTGCATGCTACTTTTTAACAAAAGCTGGACATCCCCATATCTTCAGATACTGAAGATAGGGTTTCTTTCCACTCCACATCTGATATGGTGTGGTAGGCACAGTCTTGGTAGGAATCCTGTTCAAAAGATATGCAACTGATTCTAGTGCATAACCTCAGAAAGATTGTGGTAACTCAGCATTACTCATCATGGAACGCACCATATCTAATAGGGTTCGGTTCCGTCTCTCCGATACACCGTTGTGTTGTGGAGTGTATGGAAGAGTAAGCTGAGAGAGAATTCCATTCTCTTTTAGGTAACCCAGGAACTCGGCACTTAAGTATTCACCACCTCGATTAGATTTCAGTGTCTTGATACTTTTTTCGGTTTGGTTTTCTACTTCATTCTTATATTCTCGAAATTTCTCAAAGGCCTCGGATTTATGTTTCATCAAGAAAATGAATCCATACCTAGAGTAATCATCCGTAAAAGTAATGAAATATGAAAAACCGCCTCTTGCATGTGTAGACATTGGAACACATACATCGCTGTGTATGAGTCCTAAGAGCTCGCTCGCTCTTACTCCATGTCCAGTGAATAGCGTCTTTGTCATCTTTCATTTGAGACATGATTGACAAGTGGCATAAGATTGATATTCGAACGGATCTAAATATCCTTCTCTATGTAACTTAGTTAACCTTGTCTCATTGATGTGACCCAGTCTACAATGCCATAAGAAAGCCTGATTTATATCTGGAGACTTTCTTTTTAGTGTGTTCTGGACATTGAAAATCTATAATTGGTTTAACACGTATATACCGTTATCTAGTGTACCAGACCCAATCAAACCATGATTAAGGTGGATGTTAACAACATCGCTTACAAACGTGAAATCATAACCTTATTTCGATAACAACGATACTGATATGATATTACACGTTAAACTTGGTACACAAAAACAGTTGCGCAAAACCAAAATATTTCCACTCGTCAATCCAAGGTGATAATCCCCTACGGACACAACATTCACGCTAGCTCCGTTTGCAACCTGGAGGGTCATATCACCAACCTTCAGCACTCTACGGTTTCTCAGTGCCTGCAATGAATTGTATATATGTGATCCTGATTCGGTATCCAATACCTAGGAAGTAGAGTTGATTGACAGACAATTTCCAATTACAAACACACCTGAAGCCGAATCTACAACTTGCCTTGGGTCCTGGTTCTTGGCAATCCAAGCTTTGCAATCCTTCTTCCAATGGCCTTTCCTACGACAGTGGAAGCACTCTTCCTTTTCCACTACCGACACCGCAACCTTTGCCTTTCCCTTGGCTTCCACTTTACCAACACTACCTCTTGGTTTGGTAGCTGCTTTCTTCTTCCTTCCTTTGGCCGTTGCCTTGGACCTGGAAGAGGAAGCACCACGAACAAACATAGTGGGTGTTTCCCTTGCTTTCTGCAAGGTGCCCTCTGCACTCCTCAACATGTTAAGGAGTTCTGGAAGTTCAACTTCTTTACCTTGAATATTGAAATTCAAGATAAACTGGGCATAGGTGGAAGGAAGGGACTGAAGAACCAAGTCTGTATACAGCTCGTTCTCTAATGTTGTCCTGAGGTCCGCGAGCTCTTCAATATAGTCAATCATCTTAAGGACTTGTTCCCCTACAGATGATCCGACGGCCATTCTCGACTGAAACAAGTTCTTCGAGGTCTCGTATCTAGCTATACGAGATTGCTCTCCATACAGTTCCTTGGTATGGAGAAATATGGATTCTAGATCCATATTCTCGTGCCTCCTCTGATGTTCATTATTCATAGAGGCAAGCATGATGCATTTGGCCTTCGCGCGGTCTAACTCCCAGGTCTTGCGGATTTCCTTATCTGCGACACTGGATTCAGAACCTGGGACGGCAGGGGCCTTAGTAGTAAGGACATACCCCAATTTGTCATAGGTAATTGCCATCTTGACATTCCGGAACCAATCTTTATAGTTTGGCCCTGTCAAAATATTTTTATCTAATAATAACTTAAGGCATGTCATGTTCTGGGTCGCTGCAATTAGGAGAGAGAGGAAACACTTTAGCATGATGCTCTTGCAAGTTTAGAGTGGTTTTTAGTTTATCTAAACAGGATGGCTCCCACTGTTTCTCGAATCCTTCCTCAAACCAAAAATGAAGAACTAGTCAGGACTATTCTTACTGTACAATACTTGCTTAACCGTTCAGCCATGCCGGTGTCGGTACTTCAAGGGAGGTTTTATGACGCTTTCGTGAAGTTCCTTAATTAAATAACCTCTTTTTCCTGGGGGCGTAGCCCCGCTGACACCTTTCTCGACACCTACTTGGTTTATAGTATTGATTGTTGAGTGAAAGAATCTCCCGATGAGTAACATATACTCACAGTAGGATTGGGATCCAAATATCATCGTGTGATAAAGCTGAAGGAATCCTACCAAAATTATCACACTCCAAATGGTATGCAACTCTAGCAAGTTTCAGTTTCTTTAGAAACTCCCGATGTGGATTTCTGCCCCATGCTCTTATGACCTTGGCGTTGGTCAAAATGTCATAATTCACATGTCAAGTTCTACCCATCATTATCTTGTTAATTTGAACCCACCCGTACATACCCCTGACGTTGGCCAAATGGCAGTACGACTGTCCCAAACCAACTCATCTATCTATGCAACAGATGAATACCCAGTAGCTACCAAACACTATGCCTTGCCGTTGGTCAAAATACATAGCTTGAATACTACTGAATACCCAAATGAAATAACGGAGGGCTACAAATGGTTTTGGCAAAATCGTGAACGTAGTGAACTTGATATGATCGGAGTAACCTGATAGCTCTTAAAAGGAGTGGTTTAAGCTCCGCAATTAAAAATCTGCTGTTTTAAAATAACCGAGTGGTTTCTTTTAAACCGTTCCAACGATTCAACTTTGGTTTATTTTCTTTGCATTAAAATAATGGTCCCATCAATTAACCTATCATTGCAAAAAAACAACGAAAATACAACGTCCGCTTATGCCATCTGCATTCACCACTAGGCCCCGTCATTCACCCGTTAGGTCACTTAACTAACGACAGACCGGGGGCTGGGCTAGCGTGGATTCAAAACATAAGCAACACCTACTAGATATCATATATAGATATTGTACATTCGTCAGACGCAATAATAGGCATTCCAGATCACAGATGAACATATTGGATATACAAGCAATCCGCATTTCTTTTGAGCCTGCAATGAAAGACGGATTACACAGTCGCGATGAATAGCCAAACCCCCACCCTAGACCCCTACGGGTACGGCAAACTACCCGCCAAGTACCCGAAGTGAAGTGGTCTCCCTCAACGACGTGAGTAGGCCACTAAGCACTTCAAAGTACCTGGTAGTTTGTGCACCCCACCTTGGGTCTATCCTAGAAAAAGAAAACAGTAAATGAAATAATACAACGGTGGCTACAACCTCAACCCGGATGTTCCCCGCAAAAGAATATTATAACAAATTACAATTTACATTTGAATGAAACAAACACTCGTCTCACATCCCCGGCTATCCATTCACAACAATCCAACAAGTTCATATTCACAAACCAGTAAAAACCATTACAGAAATGTGCAACCCCCTGCTAACCGATATACTAGCAGTTAGGGGAGGTTTACTAACACATTAATCACAACACAGATATAATCCAGTTAGCTAAAGTTCTTAGAATTTTGATCATGCAACACATATGAATCTACTCAAAACAATTCTCTGTTCACATAAAACCTGAGCAGAAAAAAACATCCCAGAAAATACAACATCAACACAGAAGAATAACTGAGCAAATTTGGGTTGACTCGGTAACAACGCGGCCGCGGATCCACGGCGGATCGCTTGGTTCGGCCGCGGTTCCGCGGTGGTTTAGATGAGTCACGATCCCAAATTTCTTCACAATTCTTAAAAAACCATGCTTGTATTTTTAAGGGTCCCTAAAATATTTTTAGACCCCAATTTAAAAACGGCAGAAACATGGTGAAAACGTTGATTTTTTGGGATTAAATTGCGATCGAATTTCTAAAGACTTTTCTAACATGTTAGTTATGGTTTAGCTAGGCTCTAATACCACTGTAAGTCAACGTTACACACCCCACAAGATGCGGGGAGGCAGAATAGGTAAAACAATCATTTTTTTTAAGGTAACATCGACTAACTTTACGGATCTTTGCTAAACCCTAACTAACAAACTATCTAGAAGTGCTAAACTACTATGATAGATGATTATACCTCAAGATACTAGTCCTTCTTGTTCTTGTTGTTCACCTCCTCGTCGGCGTCCTCGATGTAATAGAAGATCCACCCGAGAGTTCCTCCTCCAAGCTTTAACCTCTAACTTGAGGTAACTAAGTGGCTAGGATTGCTAATCCAAGTGATCTAGAAGATATAGAAGTGGATTAAGGATCTATTAGTCTTTCTAACCCTTGGGATCTCAACACATGAGAGGATTAGGGTTAGGTTGAAGAAGAGGAGAGCTTGAGGAGAGAGAGTGTATGTTAATTATCAATTGAAATATAACTCATTTGTGTATATCATGAAGCATAAAAATATCTTGCACAAATATCTTTCATGCTTCATTTAATACAAATGGATGAATCATCTCATGAGTCATGGTTTCAATTAATGCAAATAACACATAAGCTCTCCACCTCATTAAGTTTAATTCACAAATGAATTAAAACTAAATGAGTCACCTTTTTCTTCTTGAAGCTTCTCGACTAATTACGAGAATTCCCCTCCCATCCGTATTTACGAAAAACACGGATAAAGTGAGACTGCATAAATCCAATAATCCAATATTAGAATCTGGCTTAAACTAAAGCCCGCTAGTATAATCTGTCCGAACATCTTACGTGCACAAGTACACGTATATGTCTGAACCCTGTCGTGAAACCATACGACCTCTATATCGTTTCGCCTGAAGCAGGGAAACTCTCTGTGTAGGACTCTAAAGACTTGACATTGCGCTGGCAGTGGGTTTAACCACAGGCCGCAAGCGGTACTAGCTGTACGTAACGGTCCCCAGGTAGATGTCGATAAGAAGGCCGATGAGAAAACCCATCCGAACTCCTACTGAGCCTGATGTGACAATCTCCGTACAGTCCGGTCTGTTCGTCTAAGACTATCGCATATCGGGCCTAGGGGGCGGCAAGCGTCAGACCCCTAAAAGCGGTATAAGTCGTGTCGGAGTGAAGCCTATTACACCTTGAGAAACTACTGGAAAACCTACCAGTAAATCTCGCTTGCCCTGGCCAAGGACTTTGCGTAATGGCTCTCCAAACACAGTGTTATATCAACTCCCAATACCAGGAGAGACGAATCCTATCTAACCGCCACTGCCTCCAAGTGCTTCGGGACTGCACCCAGCTGCTACCTGTTTGCACGACTCCTTTGAGCCGTGGTAGGGTAGCAATCTAAGAACAGTGGGAACACACTCGAGACGAAGCAGCAGTGTCAACTCTACGGACTATGCTGTACTCATGTCACCTGGGAACTGTTAACTGACGACGGGTATAATACCAACCTACAGTTCCCTGCGAGTCCTGTCCGATGTACCCGTAACCCAACGAGCACCTGCATACTATCTCCAGTACAACGTACTAATGGCTGTGGGACAGACCATTTCCCTTGCTGGGATGAGAAGCATATACACTAGTCTACTCTGGAGTATCGATGCCCTGTCTCGATAATCCTACGACTAGGGACCTGAAAAAGGATGTGCTTGTAGACTACCCAGCCCCCATTAGTGTGACTGCCATCACAACGCTGGTAGTCAAGCAAGATCCTATGGGCTCTATCAATATGTATTCGCGATATGCTAAAAGAAACATATACACATATTAAGATAGATATAAACCAAGTAGCATACTACTATGTTGAGCAAGACTGTTAATACAACTGTGAATATCCCAAGCTTCCATTAAGTAATATACAAACTAGTATGATACAATAATGGCCCCTAGGGCATATACACTAACAGTAGAGTGTACTGAGAAACAGTTCTTGGTAACGAACACACCCGAAGAAGACGCACCAATATGCTCATTCCTCGTTTTGGTGGCTTGGGAATCCTGGTATTCCCCTATTTCCTGCTCAGTCTTATAACAGATATAAGGAAGAGAGGAACCAACGTCCCCCAGCTCAGTATAATAAGCAGGTTCGGTCAATACATCCATATTATTATCTTGATTAAGGCATGTCAAGGTCACTACCTGGAGAGAGAGAGAAGAAAAACACTTTAGCGTATGCTCTTGCAAGATTAGATTTGGTTATTATCTTATCTAATCAGGATGGCTCCCACTGCTTTTTATCAAATCTTCCTTCAAACCCTAAAAAGTAAGACTATCCGGGATTATTTACATGCTACAAGTTCGCTAACTGGTCAGCCAGGCCAGTGTCGGTACTTTGAGGGGGGTTCCCCATGCTTTCGCACGGACCTAATTAAAATAAACCTCGTTTTCCCAGAGGCATAACCCCATTAACACCTTTCTAAACACCTAATGGGTTAGCTAATTGTATAGTGCAAAACTCTCCTAGGAGTAACTATTAGTCGCAGCGGGTATCGGGATCCAACTATCTCATAGAAGGTATGAAATCTCATTGCAAATTTCAACACTTGATATTCCCGATAATATTTTGCCCCTACCGTCCTACGACCTTGACGCAGTCTAACAAACCATAGGACACTAGTCAAGTTGAATCCGTACATTTCTTGATTGAATTAAACCCACCCGCACGACCCTTGACGCAGGCCAACAAAGTCGTACAACTACCCTAATCCAATCGCATCTCATGCTAGCAGATAAGTACTAATCAGCTACCGCACACTACGCCTTGACGCAGTCCAACAAACGCAGCACGAATACTAAATAGTACCTATCTGAAATGACGGAGGGCTACGACAGGTTTTTAAGAAAAACTTTGGGGTAATGAACTTGATATCGTTGCAGAATCTAGTGATTTTGAAAAGGTATGTTTTTTAGGCTTTTACCAGTTTTGCTAAAGAGGTCACTCTCTGTGAAGGGATATCGGCACTTTCCTTATCGAATAAGGTGTTGGATATTCTACAAGGAATACCACTATGCAATGCAAAAACTAAAATAACAATCAAAAAAACAAAACCGTGCTGGTTGCAACATCTGCTAGCTTCTGCTAAAGAGGTCACTCCCGGTGAAGGGATCTCGGCTCTTTCTTTATCGAATAAGGTGCTGGATATTCTACAAGGAATACCACTATGTAAAGCAAGGACTAGAGCTACCCTTTTTAAAAATTTGATTCCACAAGATCTTTAGGTTTCTTTGCTTTTCATTAATCTCATTAATGAAGTCCCATCATTTATGCTTCCTAAGCATTACAGATAAAGAAACGAAAATACAACGTACGCTTATACCGTCCGCATTTGCCACTTTGTCCCGTTATGCACCGTTAGGTTACTTAACTAACGGCATAGCTGGGCGGGACTAGTGCGGATGAAAAACGTAAGCAACGTCTATTATATATCATATATATAGTAATAAAACATTCGTCTTAGGCAGTAATATGATCTCATCACAGAACATTGTAGCAGAAGTCAACATATGAAATATTAGATATACTAGGATTTCTGTGTTTTAAATCAAGCCAGTAAAAAACACGGACTCCACGTTCGTGATGAATAGCCAAACCCACATCCCTAGACTCCTACGAGAGCGGAATGTAACCCTGCCAATTCTACGGTTAGGAGACCCGGTCTCGACATCTCGAGATGGTTTCCCACCGGACCCTAGAACCCGGTTACTTGTTCTCCCCACCTTAGGTCTATCCTAATGCGGAAAAATAAATAATATACATCAATGGTGACATCATCCTCAACCCGGAAGTGCCCCAATAAAAGAATATTACATACAATGAATTTTACATGAATGTAAAGAAAAACTCTCATCTCACATAAAACCCCCGGCCATTCTATCACGACAATCCAATATATCATATCACAGCAACACATAAGAACGCATGTCATCAACGTAAGTAAATATGTGTATCCCAATTGTCATTGTCGTAAAACAACGAAACCGGCGATACACCACATATTACACTTTCGTACGCAGAATAGAAATGTGAACTACAATAATTAGAATTCGCAATCATCCTTAGACATCATAAACCCAAAATATCACATACTTCGGATTTCATGCCTAACACATCAAATCCCTTAGACATCATAAACCCGGAATATCACATATTCCGAATTTCATGCCTAGCTTTACAAACCTCGCATTTTAGTCTCGTCTTGAAAACACTTTTCAATAATTAGTCGGGTAATTCAACAGGATTCCCGACAACATGATCGAATGCGCGTTGGAAACATTAGTAGACGGCTGCACCCCCGATGCCGTCGACGAAGTGCACTTAGGCGGAACACCAAGGCCGCGAGCACCCAAGCGTATGCTTTTGGCAACGGGGTTCTCCTATAGTCACTTGGTCAGGGCTATGGGGCATGGCTATCTAGTAATGTTACCCGGCGAGTATCCGCGTACGCTGTGCGATTGCGACAAAGTTTTGATCCAAATCGAAACTTTGTGGCAACCGATGATTTGAGACTAAATTGCTAGATTTATAAGATATAATCCAGTTTTCACAAAACTTATAATTGTGGATTCCAAATATTGTATCACAAATCACATATAGCTAGGCGACGTTAAACATTTCGATCGAATCAACGAATTCCTAAAATTCCCAGAAAACTCAACACTTGAGCACAGTTAAAAATATACCCAGAACATACCACAGTACCTATGGACCAACCGTTGAAGTGCCAACCCAAGCCTCACACTTGGCGCCGCGGAACCGCCGCAAATACCTCTATTTGGCCGCGGTTCCGTGGTCAAGTAATCGAGTTAGGGTTTCGTTCTTCAAGAGGGTCCATAGAATTACCTGCATGATTTTTTGAATATTTTTAATCTCAAAAATTCCAACGTTTGGAAAAATTTCCAGAGAGCAAGGGAAAATGGGGTTTTCGGTGTCGTTCGGACTTCTAACATCGCCTAGACGACGTCTAATGCTCTAGCTTGGCTTTGATACCATGTTGGAGTTTCTTAGCACATGTACTAGGGTTTCAAGGTGTATCAAGTATACAATTTTAAAAATATAGTGTGCTAATGAACTCAAACTTAGAATCGAACAAGAGAATTAGGGTTTTACTTAAAGTAAGCAAGCATAGAAATAAGTGATTATGGAATACAACCTTTGTAGACCGGTCCATCACTTCAAATGCTCAGTGTAGAAGTCTCTTCGCTCCAAGTAGTGGTATTCTGGACTATCTGTAGGCTCCACTAGTCGAAATGAACGAGCTTGCTTAACGATCTTCGAAGCCAAAGATGATCTACTTTGAGGAGACTCAACTCAAGCTACCTCTTCACTAATGTATGAATAAGTGAAGCAAACAACCTATACAAAATGGCTAATAGGGTATATATTGATGAAGTAGGAATTTAGCTCACTTTAGAAAAAATTTCCTCTCATTCTTTTTCACCTCAAGAAAATCAAGTAAAGAAAAAAGAGATGAAGAAGATCAAGAATCATCTTAACCAAGGGTGAGAAAATATCTAATATAAACTCTTGTAGAGACTTAATTAAGGCTAGGATAAGGTTAGGTTAAATAATATCTAGAGTAAAATAAAAGTCAATGGATTTAGGTCAAGGTTTCCACAAGCTTCTCCAAGCTTCACAACCATGCCTAATTTCCACCTCATTTTGGTTTTATCTAAATAATTAAAACCATACATTATCTTAACTTAAGTGTTAGTCTCATACACCCAAGTTCCATGTATCATCAAGCATGATACAATATTCTAAATACATTTAAATATATATATATATATATATATATCATATATCATATATATATACATATGTGTTAAATGTAAATGTAGAAAAGAAAATTCTTAAGTGAGCTAATTTATATTAGTTAATGTTAGGTTTACCTAGCACCTCATGAAAGGTTTGGAAGAATCACATGTACCAAAGATTAAATTTTTAGGGTGCTAAGTAAGCATACAAACAATCAATCCTAGAAAATTAGGGTTTCATAACTATAAACCACACCACAAGTAACAAAGGCTAGGGTTTTGAGAGTACAACCTTTATAGCTCCCTATGCTAAACTCCTTGGCCACTTGAAAGTTGGAAAACGGTTAGCTTGAGGTCTTCTAACGTCCACGACGATCCACCCGAAGCTCCTTTGTCCAAGCTTGCAACTTCACTTGATCAAGAGAAAGAAATGAAACTAACACTCTAAACAAGTGGGCAAGACTTGTGTAGAATGATGTTGTGGTGGCTATTCTCACTTCAAAATCCTAACTTGGTGAGTAATTTGCTCTCTAGAGAAATATAGAGAGCAAAAGAAGAAGGAGGAAGAAGATGATGGCCTTTTTTAAACAAGAGTAAAAGATAAACCCTAATGAAAAATGGAAAATATATGTATATATATTTTTCACTTCTCATCTCAAACCATGGTTATATTATATGGATATTTATTTTATTTGAGTTAAAACAAAAGAGGAAGAATAAATCATGGTTAATAAGTAGGTGAGCATGGTTAGTTGAAGAAGAGTGTAGAATCAAGACCATGAATTATCCTTTTCTTTTTCTTTTTGTTTTAACACAAATAGAAATAATAATCCATATAAATAACCAAGGTGTGAGTCTTATATTGCCACCATTTTCTTTGTATATACAACCATGAAGGATGATGTATGTATGTATGTGTGCATGCACATCCATATGTGCATGAATCTAGAAAGAATGCATACATGCATGCATACATCCAAAAAATACTAGAAAGGATTTCTAGTGAGAAACTAAAGGTTAAATGATAAATCAACACTTGATTTATCAATCCGGCCATATCACATACGACCCAACCTAAAGCAAGCCGCCCGATTAATATACGGTATCTCATACGCGCATTTTAACCGGGTCCATGCGCATATCGCATACGCGCACCACAACGTTTCGCCTGGACTAGGTAACTCCTTTGTGGGACTCTAAGACTCGTCAATACGCCGGCAGTGGGTGATGATCATATCAAGCATCCCCAAGCTGCAAGCGGTCAGCTAAACGTAACGGCCACCCGGGTATTGAGCGATCAGAAGAAAACAAGCGAACCTGCTACAACTCCCGTCGAGCCAACCGGCAACACTACCGTACAGTCCGGTCTCTTCGTCAGATATGCTGCATATCGAGCCTAGGGATGGTCACGTCGACCCCAATAACTCAATAAGTCGTGCCGGTGAATGGTCTATAATAGATCGAGAAACTACTGATAACACTTATCAGTAAATCTCAGCAGCCCTGGCCAGGGACTTACTGATATAACCAGTCGAGCACAGCACAACATCAACTCCCAATACCGGGAGAGACGAAACCCCTCCTATCGCTCATCGCCTTCGTGTGTCTCGGGACTGTACCCAACGGCCACCTGTTTGCACGACTCAGTAGAGCCGTGGTAGGGTGGTAATCAAAGTGCAGTGGGAGAGCACACAAGACTCTATGACGATCTCGGGTCTACAGACTAACCTGCACCAGTGTCACCTGAGAACTGCTATCCGACGATAGATATAATTCCATATAGGAGTTCTCGGTGAGTCCGTCCAGTGTACCCAGTCACCACTGAACACCCGTATACGATCTCGATATCAAACATCGATGAATGTGGGACCATCCATCGCCTATCAAATGGGTCTAGTATCATATACGCTAGTCTACTCTGGTATATCGATGCCCCGTCTCGATACACCTTCGACTAGGGACATTTCAGGATATGCTTATAAACTACAGATGTCCCACTAGTATGATCTCTATCATAATCACTGTAGTCAAGCCAATATCCTCAGGGCTTTATCAACATGTGTGAATGAGTAAAAGCATGATCAAATCAACATGTCAGATAAAGAAGAACCAAATAGCATACTATCATGTCGAGTAAGAATGTACACTGAATATATATATGTGTGTGTGTGTGTGTGTGTGTGTGTGTGTGTGTAAATACATCCACTATCTCATAATGGCCTCTAGGGCATACATATATCCAACAATCTCCCACTTGCACTAAGGCTGGTTATTGGCGTATCTCATACCCAACATCTCAAAAAGTCGCTCATGCTGCGGCTGAGGGAGGGCCTTGGTGAGTGGATCCGCGGCGTTATTCTTTGTGTCTACTCTCTTAATCTCGATCTCGCGGCGATCTACAATCTCCCGGATCAAATGAAAACGCCTCAGGATGTGTCTGGACCGCTGATGGGACCTGGGCTCCTTGGCTAACGCCATAGCCCCATTATTATCACAATACAATGGTATTGGATCAATAATGGTTGGAACTACTCCTAGCTCCGAGACGAACTTTTTCATCCAGACGGCTTCCTTGGCGGCATCATTTGCAGCAATGTACCCAGCCTCCATCGTAGAGTCTGCAACGGTATCCTGTTTGGAACTCTTCCAACTTATCGCCCCTCCATTGAGGGTAAATACAAACCCAGAGATAGATTTGTTGTCGTCCTTATCGCTCTGGAAGCTCGAATCGGTAAAGGCCTCCATATGGAGATCTCCATTACCATACACCAAGAACAATTCTTTAGTCCTTCGTAAGTACTTAAGAATGTTCTTCACAGCTATCCAGTGATTCTCCCCTGGGTTGGATTGATACCTGCTTACAACACTAAGTGAAGAAGCTACATCTGGGCGTGTACATAACATCGCATAAATTATAGATCCTACTGCCGAAGCATAGGGTATAATGCTCATGCGAGCTCTCTCTTCATCGGTCTTTGGACAAGAATCCTTGGAGAGAGTGACCCCATGGCAAGCGGGTAAGGCACCCCGCTTGGAGTCTTCCATACTAAACCTTTTTAGGATGGTGTTGATGTACCTAGTTTGGGACAATCCCAAAAACTTTTTGGATCTATCCCTATAGATCCTTATGCCTAGGATGTATGTGGCATCACCCAGGTCCTTCATGGAGAACCTTAGTGATAAGAAAGATTTGACCGACTGTAGCATAGGAATATCATTTCCTATCAGAAGAATGTCATCCACGTACAATACGAGGAATGTGACAGCTCTCCCTGCAGCCTTCTTATAAACACAAGGTTCATCTGGATTTTTGATGAAATCAAACTCTTTGATAACATCATCGAAACAGATGTTCCAACTCTGTGATGCCTTCTTTAACCCATATATGGATTTAAGCAATCTACATGCTTTCCCGCTGCTCCCACTGTCAATGAAGCCCTCCGGCTGATCCTTATAAACGCATTCGTCTAAATCCCCATTTAGAAATGCCGTTTTAACGTCCATCTGCCAGATTTCATAGTCACAGTGAGCAGCAATAGTAAGTAGGATCCGAATGGATTTAAGCATGGCTACGGGCGAAAAAGTCTCGTCATAGTCCAAACCTGGTCTTTGACGAAAACCCTTCGCCAAAAGTCTTGCCTTGTAGGTTTCTACCTGCCCATCTACACCAATCTTTCTTTTAAAGATCCATTTGCATCCCACAGGTTTTACCCCAGGGGGTACAACGTCCAAAGTCCAAACTTTGTTGGTGTACATAGACTCCATTTCGGATCTCATGGCATCCAGCCACTTCACAGTGTCACCACTCGTGATAGCTTGCTGAAAACTGGTAGGATCATCATCCTCTATGATGCAGTCTTCTCTGTCACCATCAATGAGGAAACCGTAGTACCTCTCCGGTGGACGAGAAGTCCTACCAGACCTTCGGAGTGGCTGAGGTTCCTCAGTTTCTATTGCAACAGCCGGTTCAACCAAGTCGTCATTTGTAGTTTGTGTCTCTAGAACCTCTTCTAGATCCACCACTTTGCCATCATCTTGATCTGTGAAAAACTCTTTTTCTAAGAATGTGGCATACTGAGAAACAAACACCTTTTGTTCCTCCTTGTGGTAGAATAGATATCCATAAGAATTCTTTGGATATCCTACAAAGTTACACATGACCGACCGTGTCTCGAGTTTGTCCGGATTCTGCTTTTTAACATAGGCCGGGCAACCCCAAATCTTAATTCTTTTAAGAGATGGTCTCTTCCCATGCCATGTCTCATATGGGGTGGTAGATACGGTTTTGGTTGGAACCCTGTTCAAATGAAACGCTGCAGTCTCCAATGCATGCCCCCAAAATGAGACAGGTAACTCAGCATCACTCATCAGTGATCGGACCATATCTAATAGGGTCCTATTCCGTCGTTCAGACACACCGTTGTGCTGTGGTGTGTAAGGAGGAGTGAGCTGAGAGAGAATCCCATTCTCTTTTAGGAAGTTTGCAAATTTTGTACTAAGGTACTCCCCACCTCGATCTGATCGAAGCATCTTGATACTCAAGCCGGTTTGTTTTTCTACTTCTTGTTTATATTCAGTGAATTTCTCGAAAGCTTCGGACTTGTTCTTTAATAAAAATACATGACCGAATCTAGAGAAATCGTCAGTGAAAGTAATGAAGTAAGAAAAACCGCTTCTAGCCTGTGTAGACATTGGCCCACATACATCACTATGTATGAGTCCTAGGAGCTCGGTAGCTCTTTCTCCGTGTCCGGTAAACGGAGTTTTGGTCATTTTTCCTTGATACAGGACTGGCAAGTCGCATAAGATTTATATTCAAAGGAGTTTAAATATCCATCTTTGGATAACCTGTTTAGTCTTGTTTCGTTAATATGACCAAGTCTACAGTGCCAAAAAAAAGCTTCATTTATTTCTGAAAGTTTTCTTTTATTAGTGTGTTGTAAGCTGAAAACTGTGTGTTGATTTAGGACGTATATCCCGTTATTAAGTGTACCATACCCAACCAACATTTGATTCAGGTGAATGTTCATAACATTGTTCTGCAATACAAAATTATATCCTTCATTGTCTAACAAAGAAACAGATATTATATTACAAAGCATACTTGGTACAAAATAACATGGGTTCAAAACCAATATACACCCAGATGGCAACCCCAAGTGATACTCTTTCACTGCGACTGTATGTACATTGGAACCATTTCCAACGCGGAGAGTATGGTCACCTGTCTTCAAAACTTTGCTATTTCTCAGCCCCTGCATAGAATTGCAAATCTGAGAACCTGAACCGGTATCTAATACGCAGGAAGCAGAGTTTATTGAAAAACAGTTTTCTGTCACAAACACACCTGAAGCGGAAGCATCCCCATGCTTCTTCTTGAGGTTCAAGTACTCCGTACAGTTGCGCTTCCAATATAATGTTTTGTGGCAATGAAAACATTCACCTTTCGCCGAGTCTCCAGCTTTGGACTTTTCCTTTCCCTTCACCTTTTTAACTCCACCCTTAGGATTGGTGGGCTTCTTCTTTTTCTTTCCCTTGGCCTTAGCCTTTGGGCGATAAGAGGAAGATTTTCCAACAGTCATAACGGGAGTTTTCACTGATTTCAGTGTGCTCTCTGCACTCCTTAACATATTAAGGAGTTCAGGTAGTTCCCTCTCCATGTTGTGCATGTTGAAGTTAACTATGAACTGAGCAAAGGTGGAGGGGAGGGACTGCAGAATAATATCGGTATATTTTTCATTGTCCATCGTCCATCCAAGGTCCTCAAGCTCTTCTATAAGAGCTATCATCTTCAGAACATGGTCTCCTACTGATGTGCTGGGGGCCATTCGCATCTGAAACAATTTCTTTGATGCTTCGTATCGTAATACGCGGGATTGCTCTCCATACAACTCCTTTGTATGGAGGAATATGTCATGAATGTCCATATTCTCGTGCTGCTTTTGATGTGTATTGTCCATCGATGCAAGCGCGAGGCATTTGGCCGTGGCACAGTCAGCGTCCCATGTCTTGCGGACTTCAATGTCCGCAACTGAGGATTTTGGACCTGGGGTGGGCGGGGCTGAAGCCGTGAGGACATATGATACTTTATCATAAGTCAAGGCTATTTTCATATTTCTCAGCCAGTCTTTATAATTGGTCCTATTCAGTTTGTTTTTATCTAGTAGAAGCTTGAGTCCAGTCATTGGTATCTGCCATTAAGAGAGAGAAAAGAATACACTCAGCGAAAGCTCTTGCATAGATCAGATTGGTTATTATCTTGTCTAATCGATGTCTCCCACTGCTTTAATCAAGTTTTTCTTTCAAACCTTAAAAAGAAAACTAGCCAGGATTAATTACAGTCTACAACTTTGCTAACCGTTCAGCCAGGCCAGTGTCGGTACTTGAGGGAGGTTCCACATGCTTTCGCACGGACCTAATTAAAGTAAACCTCGTTTTCCCAGAGGCGTAGCCCCGTTAACACCTTTCTAGACACCTAATGAGTTAGCTAATTGTAAACTGCAAAACTCTCTTAGGAGCAACTATTGCCCACAGTGGGATCGGGATCCAACCATCATATGGAAGGTATGCAATCTCATTGCAAATCTCAACACTTGAAATTCCCGATATGATTTTTACCCCTAGTACCTATGACCTTAACTATGGTCAACAAATCATAAGTACCAGTCAAGTTCTACCCGTCATTTCTTGATCAATTAGACCCACCCATATGACCCTTAACTATGGTCAACAAAGTCGTATGAATGTCCTAATTAATCTGCATCATATGCAGTGTAGGAAGACATCACTTAGCTACCGTACACTACGCCTTAACTAAAGTCAACAAACGTAGCACGGATACTAAGTACTCTACTTCCTAAAATGACGGAGGGTTGCGGATGATTTTTAAGAAAATCTTTAACGCTTTGAACTTGATATCGTCGTAGAATCAAATGGTTTTCAAAAGGAGTGTCTTGTGCTCCGCAGTTTTTGAAATATAACTTTTTCATAAAGAGCCGAGTGGTTTTCAAATCCGATTCTACAACATCTTTTTAGGTTTATTTTCTTTACATTAATCATATTAATGTAATCCCATCATTTAAGTCCTTAACCCAATCACAGAAAAGAAACGAAAATACAACGTACGCTTATGACATCCGCATTCGTCGCAATGTTCCGTTATGCACCGTTAGGTTACTTAACTAACGGCATACCGGGACGGGACTAGCGCGGGTGCAAAACATAAGCAACGTATACTATATATCTCATATATAATATATCATTCGTCTCAGATATCACAGAACACAGGTAGCAGAAACATATATATAATATGGGATATACTAGGACGTCCGTATTTAGTATTTAGCCAACAATAGAAAATATGGATTCCACAGTCACGATGAATAGCCAAGCCCACACCCCTAGACCCCTACGAGAGCGGCAAGCGACCCTACCAATCCTGGAGTTTAGGAGACCCGGTCTCGACTCTTCGAGATGGCCTCCCACTGAACCCCAGAACCCGGTCACTTGTGCTCCCCTCCTTGGGTCTATCCTAATGCGGAAAAGTAAATAATATACAACACTGGTGGCATCAACCTCAACCCGGAAGTGCCCCAAATAAAAGAATATTACATTATATTTGAATTTACATGAATGAAAATATAAAACTCTCATCTCAAATAAAAAAAACCCCGGCTATTCAATCGCGACAATCCTGCACATCATATCTCAGCAACACATAATATCTCGTATCATCAACGTAAGTAAGTATGCATACCCCGATTGTCGTTGATGTATAGCAACGAAACCGGCGATATCGAACATACTACAGTTACGGTCACAGAAAAGAAAGTATAAAACTGCAATATCTGGAATCCACATTCTCTTTAGACATCGTAAATGCGAAATATCACATACTTCGTATTTCATGTCTAGCTATATGAATTCCACACATTGCATCACATTCCAGATAAATAGACAGTATTAAAGTTTTCGAATGAATGATCAAATACCCAAAATTCCCTAAAGCTCAACACTTGAGCGGAGTTCAAAAAATCCGGAGTGTGACACAGTAGTAGCGGTCCAGCCGTAGAAGGGTCAAGCCAACGCCTCACATGTGGCACGCCGTACTGCCCCAAACCCTAAGGTTTAAAAGGCAGTTCAAGACGGTCACATAATCGAGTTAAGGTTTGTTGTCTTCTAGAGGGTCCACCACAAAACTTGCACGTATTTCCGAAAGATTTAAACCCCGTGAAAAGTGAGCAAATGACACTCGTTCGAACAATTCAATACTTTCTAATTATCAGGAAAAAACATGAAGTTAAAATTCCGATCGAATCAATGAACTCAAAACAATCTCCAGAACAAATAACACTTAAACCAGATTAAAAATACCCAAAAATATCAACAAGCAATTATAAGTATTACTGTCTAAAAACCAAGCATTGACTCACCTGTACGGCCGCGGAACCGTGGCCCAAGCAAGCTTTGGCCGCGTTTCCGCGGCGGAAAATACTGTTCACTGCATTGTTTTTTACAGTGTTTCTTATATTTACCTGCTGAATTTTTTACATATTTTTAATTCTGGAAAATAACAGTTTTGAAAAATTGTCCAGAGAGTGTCCCAAAAAACCGTATTTCGGTTCGATCAGAGTTTTTACTTAGCTAAAGTGTTGCCTAATATTCTAGGTTGGCTCTGATACCAATGTTAGGTTTACCTAGCACCTCATGAAGGTTTTGGAAGCATCACATGTACCAAAGATTAAATTTTTAGGGTGCTAAGTAAGCATACAAAGAATCAATCCTGGAAAATTAGGGTTTCATAACTATAAACCACACCACAAGTAACAAAGGCTAGGGTTTTGAGAGTACAACCTTTGTAGCTCCCTATGCTAGACTCCTTGGCCACTTGAGAGTTGGAAAACGGTTAGCTTGAGGTCTTCTAACGTCAACGGCGATCCACCCGAAGCTCCTTTGTCCAAGCTTGCAACTTCACTTGATCAAGAGAAAGAAATGAAGCTAACACTCTAAACATGTGGGCAAGAATTGTGTAGAATGATGTTGTGGTGGCTATTCTCACTTCAAAATCCTAACTTGGTGAGTAATTTGCTCACTAGAGAAATCTAGAGAGCAAAAGAAGAAGGAGAAAGAAGATGATGGCCTTTTTTAAACAAGAGTAAAAGATAAACCCTAATGAAAAATGGAAAATATATGTATATATATTTTTCACTTCTCATCTCAAACAATGGTTATATTATATGGATATTTATTTCACTTGAGTTAAAACAAAAGCGGAAGAATAACTCATGGTTAATAAGTAGGTGAGCATGGTTAGATGAAGAAGAGTGTAGAATCAAGACCATGAATTATCCTTTTCTTTTTCTTTTTGTTTTAACACAAATAGAAATAATAATCCATATAAATAACCAAGGTGTGAGTCTTATATTGCCACCATTTTCTTTGTATATACAACCATGAAGGATGATGTATGTATGTATGTGTGCATGCACATCCATATGTGCATGAATCTAGAAAGAATGCATACATGCATGCATACATCCAAAAAATACAAGAAAGGATTTCTACTAAGAAACTAATGGTTAAATGATAAATCAACACTTGATTTATCTATCCGGCCATATCACATACGACCCAACCAAAAGCAAGCCGCCCGATTAATATACGGTATCTCATACGCGCATTTTAACCGGGTCCATGCGCATATCTCATACGCGCACCACAACGTTTCGCCTGGACTATGTAACTCCTTTGTGGGACTCTAAGACTCGTCAATACGCCGGCAGTGGGTGATGATCATATCAAGCACCCCCAAGCCGCAAGCGGTCAGCTAAACGTAACGGCCACCCGGGTATTGAGCGATCAGAAGAAAACAAGCGAACCTGCTACAACTCCCGTCGAGCCAACCGGCAACACTACCGTACAGTCCGGTCTCTTCGTCAAATATGCTGCATATCGATCCTAGGGATGGTCACGTCGACCCCAATAACTCAATAAGTCGTGCCGGTGAATGGTCTATAACAGATCGAGAAACTACTGATAACACTTATCAGTAAATCTCAGCAGCCCTGGCCAGGGACTTACTGATATAACCAGTCAAGCACAGCACAGCATCAACTCCAAATACCGGGAGAGACGAAACCCCTCCTATCGCTCATCGCCTTCGTGTGTCTCTGGACTGTACCCAACGGCCACCTGTTTGCACGATTCAGTAGAGCCGTGGTAGGGTGGTAATCAAAGTGCAGTGGGAGAGCACACAAGACTCTTTGACGATCTCGGGTCTATAGACTAACCTGCACCAGTGTCACCTGAGAACTGCTATCCGATGATAGATATAATTCCATATAGGAGTTCTCGGTGAGTCCGTCCAGTGTACCCAGTCACCACTGAGCACCCGTATACGATCTCGATGTCAAACATCGATGAATGTGGGAACATACATCGCCCATCAAATGGGTCTAGTATCATATACGCTAGTCTACTCTGGTATATCGATGCCCCGTCTCGATACACCTTCGACTAGGGACATTTCAGGATATGCTTATAAACTACAGATGTCCCACTGGTATGATCTCTATCATAATCACTGTAGTCAAGCCAATATCCTTTGGCCTTTATCAACATGTGTGAATAAGTAAAAGTATGATCAAATCAACATGTCAGATAAAGAAGAACCAGACAGCATACTATCATGTCGAGTAAGAATGTACACTGAATATATATATATATATATATATATGTATATGTATAAATACATCCACTATCTCATAATGGCCTCTAGGGCAGTTAATATATATTAATAACTCTAATATATATATATATATATATATATATATATATATATATATTTATATATATTAAATTATTAAATCAACACTTGATATAACAATCCGGCTATATCACATATACCCGACTAATTTCAAATCATCGAATCAACACTTGATCCGATAATCCGGTTATATCACATATAACCTATATCATGAAATCAGAATACGGTATCATATACACGTATCTATCTCGGTCCCGTACATATCACATATGTGCCCTACTTCATTTCACTTGAGCCAGGAAACCTCTGTGTAGGACTCTAAAGACTCGTCAATACGCCGGAAGTAGGTGGTGATCATATCAGTCACCCACAAGCCGCAAGCGGTCTGCTAAACGTAACGGCCATCTGGGTATTGAAAGATCATAAGATCAACAAGCAAGCATGCTCATACTCCTGTGAATCCAACAAGTAACACTTCCGTACAGTCCGGTCTCTTCTTCTGATATGTCGCATATCGAGTCTAGGGGTGGTAAACGTCAGACCCCAGTAACTTGATAAGTCATGCTGATGTGAGGTCTATAATGGTTCAAGAAACTACTGATAACACTTACCAGTAAATCTCAGCAACCCTGGCCATGGATTTCCTGTTATAGCCAATCGAGCACAGTGTAACATCAACCCCCAATACCGGGAGAGACGAAACCCCTCCTATCGCTCATTGCCTCCATGTAATTCGGGACTGTACCCAAAAGCCACCGGTTTGCACGTTCTCTTGAACGTGGTATGATGGAAATCAAAGCACAGTGTGAATCACACAAGACTCTATGAAGATCTCGGGTCTACAGACTAACATGTACCAGTGTCACCAGAGAACTGCTATCTGACGTTAAGTATAATACCATCTGGGAGTTCTCGGCGAGTCCTATTCGGTGTACCCATTCTCTAATAATCACCTGTGCACATTCTCTGATGTCAAAAGCCAATGGTTGTGGGATCAACCATCGCCCCATACAGGGTCAAGAATCGTACACACTAGTCTATACTGGAATAATAATGTCCTGTCTCGTTACTCCCTCGACTAAGAACAATTAAAGGATGTACTTGTGGACTACCCTGGCCCCACTAGTATGATCTACATCATAGTCCTGGTAGTCAAGTCCATATCCTAAGGGCTTTATCAACATGTAACAGAGAGACAGTATAAAGATACATAAGCATACATGTTAAGATAAAGTGCAACCAGATAGCATACTATCATGTTGAGCAAGAAAGTCCTCTCTATATATGTCCAAGCATCCACTATAATATACAATCATGTACAACAATAGCCTCTAGAGCATACATATAACTAACAAGAGAGACATAGAAAGAAACATTGGAGCGGATCCACTCACTGAGGCTATTTCTCGAACGCAATAGTTTCACAAAAGAGCTTTGTGAGACTGCTTAGTAGAGAAGTTGGGTGTTCGGTATCACACGGGCTGTGAGAATGCGACACCGCAATAATTAGCCTTAGTGCAAGTGAGAGATTGTTGGCTATAGTGCCCTCAAGTCAATTATTAGATCGCAGGCACGTGATTGCAATGATTGAATGAGGACCTATACGGGTAGAACAGTCTTACTCGAGATGATAGTATGCTATCTGGTTTTTCTTTATCACCATGTACTTGCTTTAGGTGGCTTTACAGATCACTATTACGTGTTGATAGATCCCATAGGATTCATGTTTGACACCAGCAGTATGATGGCGATCATATACGTGGGAGCTGGGGGTCTATAAGCACATCCTTAAATGTCCCTAGTCGTGGGAGTTTCGAGACTGGGCATCGATACTCCAAAGTAGACAAGTGTATACTGATCGAGACCCCGACGAGGGGTGGTGTCCGGTCTCACAAGCCATTGGTGTTAGTTTGTTCACCTAAGATGTATACATGTGCTCATTGGGTTATGAGTACACCGAACGGACTCGCCGGGAACATGCTAGTTGGTATTATACCTATTGTCATATAGCAGTTCTCAGGTGACATGTGTACAGGTTAGTCTATCGACCTGAGATCGTCATTTGTCTCATATGAGTTCCCACTGTGCTTTGATTACTACCCTACCACGGCTCAAAGGAGTCGTGCAAACAGCTTTTAGTTGGGTACAGTCCCGAGCCACATGGAAGCAGTGAGCGGATCGTCAGGTGATTCGTCTCTCCTGGTATTATGGGTTGATGTCGCGTTGTGCACGGGTGGCCATCACCAGAAATCCTTGGCCAAGGTAGTCGAGAATTACTGATCTAGGATCGGTAGTTTCTCAGGCGGTGATAGGTTTCATACCGACATGAAGTGTCAAGTTATTAGGGGTCTGACTTTATCCACCCCCTAGACTCGATATGCGATACTCATAGACGAACGGACCGGACTGTATGGATATTGTCACTGTCAGGCTTAGTAGGGCTTTCAGGATGAGTTTTCTCGTCGGCCTCCCTTTCGCTCAATACCTGGGTAGCTGTTACGTATAGCTAGTGCCACTGACGTGCTTGTGGTTAAACCCACTGCCAGCATATTGACGAGTCTTTAGAGTCCCACACAGAAGGTTTCCCTGCTTCGGGAAAAATGTTGTAGAGGTCGTATGGTTTTATGGCAGGGTTCAAGCATATATGTGCACTTGTGCACGGATCATGCTTGGACGGATAATACTAGTGGGCTTTGGTTTAAGCCGGATCCTAATATTATATTGTTGGATTATTTTCGTCTCGTTTTATTCGTATTCTTTCGGAATACGGATGAGGGTATGTATATACGGATGAGGGTTATTCTTGTAATTTATTACAAGATTACATTGGAAGATGCCATCTCTTTTATTGTTTTATAAACATTTAGGTTAAATGTTTATTTGAGTGGAGATTGTGAGTCATGGTTTTTGCATTGATTCATGCATGTACACTTGGTGACTCATGGTGATGAGTCATGTGGTGATTCATGGTGACATGCATGGTTTTTTTTTGTGTGAGATATTTTGTATGAGATATTTTGGAGTGAGCAAGTGCAGATCGTTTCTTGTGAGTGGCTTTCTTTAGTTGCTCAATTGCTCACACAAAAGAACTCACAACAACACTCAAGCCCATTTTTTTCTTCACTTGTTTTTTCTTAACCTCACACTCTCCCCTCATGGCATCTTCTTCTACCTCCACCCAACATGTCTCATGTGTTGAGAAACCTAGGGTGTATTGAGACAAAGTAATCCTACACACTCTCTACTTCATCTTGGTTATCTAGGGTAGCGAACTAGGTACTCGAGTTGCCTCGGATTTGAGGTCGGAGCCCGTATTACATACTCTCAGGGTGGATTATCTTCGATGGGGGGGAGACCGGAGATCATACTTGATCAAGGAAGCCACGAGGAGCTTGGGATAGAGGTTGAAGACCGAAGTACACGGATCATTCGGTATAACCTTTCTAAACTCCTTTGCATATAACTAGTAGGGTTAATGGTCGATACGGGGAATCAGGTTCCGTTAGCACCGGTTTATTAAATTTTTGTTCCGCATTTGGCCAGGGATTGATGGCCGAGGCACTGGCGTAACCCAACACCCTAGTCATGGGAGTATCGAGAGTGGGTATCGATATTCTAAGTAGACTAGTGTATACGTTTCTAGACCCCAACGAAGGGTAGTGGTTGGTCCCACAACCATTGGTGTGATCATCTAAGATTTTATACAGGTGCTCACTGGGGGTGAGTACACTGGACGGACGCGCCGAGAACATCTAGATGGTATTATACATATCGTCAGATAGAAGTTCCCAGGTGACATGAGTACAGGTTAGTCTTTGGACCTGAGATCGTCATTTGTCTCGTGTGAGTTCCCACTGTACTTTGATCACTACCCTACCACGGCTCTACCGAGTCGTGCAAACAGGTTTTGGTTGGGTACAGTCCCGAGCCACATGGAGGCAGTGAGCGATTGTTGGGGATTCGTCTCTCCTGGTATAGGGAGTCGATATCGCACTGTGTTTGATTGGTCATGACCATAAGACCTTGGACAAGGCAGTTGGGATTTACTGATAGATTATCAGTAGTTTTCCGGATTGGTCCTGAGCCACATCAGCACAAATTACCAGGTTATTAGGGTCAGACGTTTACCACCCCCTAGACCCGGTATGCGATACTCTCAGATGAAGAGACCGGACTGTACGGAGATTGTCATGGATAGGCTCAGAAGGGATCTGGATGAGTTTGCTTGCCGGCCTTCCTTTTCGACAGGTACCCGAGTAGCCGTTACGTACAGCTAGTGCCGCTAACGTGCTTGTGGTTATGGATTTATCCAGTAACTCATTGCCGGCGTACTGTCGAGTCTTTAGAGTCCCATACAGAGGGTTTTCCTGATTCAGGCAAAATGATGTAGTAGCCGTATTGGATACTTGCAGGGTTCCGATTGATTAATGGTACTATGTACCCAAACTTTCGAATGGACAGTTGATAATACTAGCCGGATAGGGTTTTGAGTCGGATTATTAAATCAGGTTTTGATTTAATAATTTACATATATATATTTCGATATGTATATTCTAGTATTATGTTCTTTGTGTTATTCTATCTCGTCGGGTATTCGTGTTTTTATGCGAATGCAGATATGTATATACAGTAGACTGTTATCCGTATTTTTTCGGAAAATATTCTAGAAGGTGAACACCTCATCATGGCTTTTTCCATTTATTTTTAAATAGAAATAAGGTGTAAAATAAAGGAGAGGGAAGCATGGTGAGTACCATGCCTCAATAATTGATAAATGAATTATTAATTCTTTTGTGGCAACTATTAAAGCATGGTTGATACTTTTTTATTCATTGAAATGGTTTTACAAAACCATTGTGATTGATTTTCTCTTACATGCTATGCCTAATTCTTGAGTTCACCATTTGCTTTCCTCCCACTCCTTTGTTCTTGAGCTCCTCCACCTTCAAGTTAAACCTCCTCTCTACCTTCTCATGGGTTGAGAATCAAGAGAGGAGGTGAGATAGAAACACACTTAAAACCCTAGAATACATCCTAGAGTTCTTAAATTAGCAATCCAAGTTCTCTAGTTGCTCCATTTGATATTTAGTTAGGAGCTAGAGCCATGGATCACAACCCTCGGGTGGATCATCTTCGATGGAGGGAGATGGACGATCAAGCTCGATCATGGAGACCACTAGGAGCATACGAAGAGGATAGAAGACTGAAGGACACGGATCGTTTTGTGAGACACTCTTTCATAGTAGATAGCTCCTCTAGTATTGCTAGTTTAGGGTTTATGGTAGATCTGGTTATCGGGTTTCATTTAGCGCCAGTTTTTGAAACCAGAAAATTTTTGTTCCGAAAATGTCCACAGTAGATGGCCGGGGTGCTAGTGTAACCCAACATGGTACCTGAGTGTTAGTTATATGTATGCCCTAGAGGCCATTATTGTACATACGATTTATATTGTAGTGGATGCTTGGACATATATAGGGAAGACTTTCTTGCTCGACATGATAGTACGCTATCTGGTTACTCCTTATCTTAACATGTAATCTGATTGTCTCTTTGTTACATATTGATAAAGCTCTTAGGATGAGTACTTGACTACCAGGACTATGATGCGGATCATAATAGTGGGGACAGTGTAGTCGCCAAGTACATCCTTCAAATGTTCCTAGTCGTAGGTGTATCGAGACAGGGCATCGATATACCAGAGTAGACTAGCGTATACGCTTCTTGACCCATATGATGGGCGATGGATGATCCCATATCCATTGGTGTTTGACATCAGAGAAGGTATACGGGTGCTCAGTGGAGACTGGGTACACTTGACGGACTCGCCGAGAACTCCCAGATGGTATTATACACCACGTCAGATGGCAGTTCTCTGGTGACACTGGTACAGGTTAGTCTGTAGACCCGAGATCGTCATAGAGTCTTGTGTGATTCCCACTGTGCTTTGATTTCCATCATACCACGTCCAAGAGGGCGTGCAAAAAGGTGGCTTTTGGGTACAGTCCCGAATCACATGGAGGAAATGAGCGATAGGAGAGGATTCGTCTCTCCCGGTATAGGGAGTTGATGTTGCGCTGTGTTCAATTGGCTATAACTGGAAATCCCTGGCCAGGGTTGCTGAGATTTACTGGTAAGTGATATCAGTAGTTTCTCGAACTGTTATGGACCTCATATCGACACGACTTATCAAGCTAATGGGGTCTGACGTTTACCACCCCTAGGCGAGATATGCGACATATCAGACGAAGAGACCGGACTGTATGGGAGTGTTACTGATTGGATTCGCAGGAGAATGTACAGGCTTGCTTGTTGATCTTCTGATCGCTCAATACCTGGGTAGCTGTTACGTTTAGCTGACCGTTTGCAGCTTGTGGGTGTTTGATATGATCATCACCTACTACCGGTGTATTGACGATTCTTTAGAGTCCTACATAGAGGTTTCCTGTCTCAGGCAAAACGGAGTATGAGCACATATATGATATGTGCGGGACCGAGAACAATACGTGTATGTGATACCGTATTAGATTCTCGCGATATGAGATATCGGCCGAGTATATGTGATATAGCCGGGTCATCGGATCAAGTGTTGATTCGATGAACTGATACAGATTATATTAGTCGGTTATTTGTGAAATAGCCGGATTATCGGATCAAGTGTTGATTCGATAATTTAATGTATAATGATATATTTGATATAGTAAATTACATTAACTAATATAAGGTCACTAAAAGATTCTTTTTCTCACTCGGGTAATACGTTGATATATATGCGATATATGTTAATTGTATTATTTTCTTTTGTTACAAAAATATATTATATATGTTATATATAATATTGTAACAAGTTATGATTACTAATGCAACATGATTTGTGGAGATTAAACATGGTTAGGGTTTGATTTGGGTTAGCTCTTTCTAGAAGCTTCTAGAAGTTTTTATTTTGTTTCTTGCAAAGATATTTTGTTTAGATATTTTGCTTGATATTTCCTAACCCAACCCATACCCTTTAACCCTAGTCAAATCTCTACAATGGTTAAGTCCTTCTTGACTTAACCATGGTTGCATTTGTAATTATAATAAGATTTCATTATTCATCACAAATAAAATTGATCATCTTCTTCCTTCTTCTTCCTTGCATGAAAAGCTTTCTAGCGTTTTGTGAAGTGATGAAAATGAGTGAGAAATAGAAAATAAATGAGAGCTAAATTCCTACTTCATCATCCTCATCTATTCTAGCCACTTAGATTAGGGTGTTTGCTTTGCTAATACTTGATTAGCAAAGCAAGAGCTTGGTTTTGAGTTTCTTCAAGGTAGATCATCTTAGTTATCGAAGATCGGAAGCAAGCTAGCATCTTTCTTTTGTGGAGCCTTTCTAGAGTCCGGATACTCGATGATCGCAGCGAAGGGACCTCAACACGGAGCTTTAGAAGTGAAGGACCGGACTACAAAGGTTGTAATCCCAAACTCTTAGTAGTAAAGTTGTTTACTTGTTTTGTTTCGCCTAATCTTTAGTCTAAGATCTTGGTTAGGGTTGTTCGGCATGTCTAAAATTTAAATCGGACATGGTTGATTCCTTATAGACCCTTGTAAGAGTGCCTAGTAACCCTACATTGGTATCAGAGTCAATCTAGAGCATTAGGCGATGTGTGGGCGAAGTTTAAAGTCCGATCGAACTCCGAATACCCGATAAAACCTAGTTTATGGAAAAAATTTCAAAAGTTGACATTTTTCATATTAAAAATACTCAGAAAATTATGCAGGGAAATTTAAGAATTACTATGAAGTACGGACCACCAACTCACAAATATGACCGCGGAACCGCGGCCAAACCACGCGATTGGCGGCGGTTCCACGGCCAAACAGTGAAGATGGGGCCCACTACTTCAGGTATATATTCTTGGGTCTCTTTTCATTGTTCTGGGAATTTTTAATTCTACTCAAGTGTTGAGTTTTCTGGGATGTATTGGGAACTCACTGATTTGATCGGAAATTTTAATTTCGTTTATTTTTCCCGGGTAATTTAGAACGTGTTAAAAAGTTCGAACGGATATCAATAACTCACTTTTTCCCCTGCCGGAAAATTTCCAAGTGTTGGATTTTTCCGTAGTTTAAGAACGTTCTTAGTCGTGCAACTAACGCGGTGGACCCTCTAGAAGAACACAAACCTTAACTCGATTATGTGACCGTCTGAACCGCTTCTAAACCTTAGGGTTTGGGGCAGTATGACGTTGCCACATGTGAGGCGTTGGTTTGACCCATCTACGGCTGGACCATTAGTACTGTGGTATGTGATGGATATTTTTTTGAACTCCGCTAAAGTGTTGAGCTATTTGGGAAATCTTGGGTGTTTGTTTATTCGATCGGAAAGTTTAACATTGTCTATTTATCTGGAATGGATACAATATTTGGAATCCACAAGTAGTTATGAGATAACTAATTTGAATGTTATAAATCTAGCAGTTTAGTCTCATTTGATCGGTTGCCACGGGATTTTTATGTGATCAAAAGTCCATCGCAATCACGTAGCGTACGCGGATACTCGCCGGGTAAACTTAATAGACAGCCACGCCCTATAGCCCCGACCAAGTGACTGCAGGAGAACCCCGTCGCCAAAAGCATCCGTTCAGGTGCTCGCGGCAGCGGTGTTCCGCCTTAGTGCACTTCGTCGACGGCATCGGGGGTGCGGCCGTCTACTAAAGTTTTCGACGAGCATTCGATCTGGTTATCGAGAATCTTGTTGAATTGCCCGACTAGATATTGAAAAAAATTTCGATATTAAGACTAAAATGCGAAGTTTATAATTGTTAGGCATGCGATGTCTAAGGAATTCATTTGGTTAGGCATGCGATGTCTAAGGTGGTTGTGGATTCCAACTGTTGTAGTTTTACACTTTCTTTTCTGCGACCGTAAGTGTAATATGTGGTGTATCGCCGGTTTCGTTGCTATATATCAACAACAATTGGAATACGCATATTTACTTACGTTAATGATATGTGATATTATGTGTTGCTGTGATATGTTATATTGGATCGTCGTGATTTGAATAGCCGGGGGTTTTATGTGAGATGAGAGTTTTTCTTTTTCATTCATGTAAAATTCATTTGTATGTAATATTCTTTTATTGGGGCACTTCCGGGCTGAGGATGATGTCACCATTGTATATTATTTACTTTTCCGCATTAGGTAGACCCAAGGCGGGAAGCACAAGTAACCGGGTTCTAGGGTCCAGTGGGAGACCATCTCGAGGAGTCGAGACCGGGTTTCCTAACCCTAGAATTGGCAGTGTTACTTGCCGCTCTCGTAGGGGTCTAGGGATGTAGGTTTGGCTATTCATCGCGACCGTGGAATCCGTGTTTTATACAGGCTCGTATTAAAACACGGACCTCCTTGTAAATCCAATATTTCATATATGTTCTTCTACTGCAATGTTCTGTGATGAGATCATATTACTGCCTAAGACGAATGTTTATATTATATATATGAGATATATATTATATATTGTTGTTTTCGTTTCATATCTGATACTTGTGAAGCATAATTAAAATGGGACTTCATTAATGAGATTAATGAAACTAAAAGAAACCTAAAGATGTTGTAGAAACTTGTTTAAAAACTGGTAGCTCTAGTTCTTGCTTTGCATAGCGGTGTTCCTTGTAGAACATCCAGCACCTTATTCGATAAGGAAAGAGCCGAGATCCCTTCACCGGGAGTGACCTCTTTAGCGAAACTAGCAGATGCTACAAACTCGGTTTGTCTTTTGATTGTTTTTATAGTTTCTTCTTTGCATAGTGGTATTTGCGAAATATCCTGCACCTTATTCGATAAGGAAAGAGCCGAGATCCCTTCACCGGGAGTGACCTCTTTAGCAAAACTAGAAAAGCCTCAAAAACATTCCATTCAAAATCACTCGATTCTACAACGATATCAAGTTCATTACGCAAAGGGTTTTCTTAAAAACCTGTCGTAGCCCTCCATCATTTCAGATAAGTACTTCATAGTATTCGTACTACGTTTGTTGGCTTTCGTCAAGGCGAAGTGTGCGGTAGCTATTTATGCTTATCTGTATAAAGCATATGATGCGATTGAGTTAGGGTAGTCGTGCGACTTTGTTGGCTTTCATCAATGGTCGTACGGGTGGGTTTAATTCAATCGGGAAATGACGGGTTGAACTTGACTAGTAGCCTATGGTTTGTTGGCTTTCGTCAAGGTCATAGTATGCTAGGGGTAAAATATTATTGAGAATTTCAAGAGTTGAAATTTGCAATGAGATTGCATACCTTCTATGAGATAGTTGGATCCCGATACCCGCTGCGAGCAAGAGTTACTCCTGGAAGAGTTTTACACATCACAATTAGCCGATCAAGTGGGTGTCTAGAAAGGTGTTAACGGGGTTACGCCCCTGGGAAAATGAGGTTTACCTTAATTAGGTCCGTGCGAAAGCACGAGGAACCTCCCTCAAAGTACCGGCACTGGCCTGGCTGAAAGATTGGAGAACTTGTAGGGTGTAATTAATCCCGGCTAGTCTTTCCTTTTAGGGATTGAAGGAAGATTTGACTAAAACAGTGGGAGACATCCTGACTAGATATATTAATAACCAATCTAATCTTGCAAGAGCATACGCTGAGTGTTTTCTTCTCTCTCTCTCTTGGTTGCGACTATGTCACGCCTTAATCAAGATAATAATACGGATGTATTGACCGAACCCGCTTGTTATATTGCGCTAAGGAACGTTGGTCCCGCTCTAACTTATAATTGTTATAAGACAGAGCAGGAAATAGGGGATTACCAGAATTCCCGTGCCACCCAAACGAAGAAAGTGCATGTTGATGCATCATCTTCGGGTATGTTCATTACCGAGAACTGTTTCTCAGTATCCTTTACATCCTGGGTATGAGATACAGGATCAGGATCCCGCAAATGTAATTTGTTACATGGGCTACAGATAGGTAGAGAACTGAGAACGGGTGATAAGTTTCAAGAGTTGGAAACAATGCAAGTGTTGCAGCCAAGTCTGTTGGCAGTTATCACCCTATATTACCAGAATACATTGATTCTGAACGAATGTTATTAGATACCGAACCTGATATACAACATCATATCAGTATCTTTATTTAATAAAGAAGGATATAATTTTGTATTGTTGGATAATGTTTTGAACATTTCTTATATCAAGAGTTGATCGGTTCAGGCACGTTATCTAAAAGCATAGACGTTCTAAATCAAACCACAGTTCTTAACGTACAGAACACACACAAGAGGAAGAGTTCAGAAATGAACAAATCCTTCTTGAGGCATTGTAGACTAGGTCATGTCAATGTGACCCAACTAGCTAAAGTTACATAGAGATGCATATTTAAATTTGTTTGAATTTACATCTTGTGAAACTTGCCGGTCATGTCACAAAGATAAGATGACCACAGCTCTGTTTATTGGAAACAGAGAAAGAGTTAGTGAACTCTTGGGATTGATACATGATAATGTATGTAAGTCCCCTGTCTACTGTAACCTTTCGGAAAATATAAAATATTATTTTTGGAAATTTAATATTAAAATAATATTTTTCCCGAAAACTGCCGATTTGCGAAATTGGGGTTTTCAAAAAAGGGTATAAATATATACCAATAATTGTGAAATAAATAGAAATTAAAATGATTTATTCATTTAAAAATATATTTAAAGGATTTGGCAATTTTAAAATTTATTATATGCAGTTTCGATAAAAACCCGATTAGTGCACTGCTAATCGCGATTAAGCCAAATCCGCATTTTTACAGTTTTCATGCTTAGTGCACCATGACATGTTTCATTTAATTTAGGCTTTATATTATGGTTTTTGGTGGATAGAAAATAGAAAAAGAAAAAAGGAAAAGTCAAGGAGACATAATGATTAGGTTAGGTGAGATTTGGAGAGAGAAAGAGAGTGTGAATTAGTGAGAGAGGGAAGGGGGCTGCTGCCCATTCATTGCCCCATCTTTTTTCTTCTTCTCTCCTTCATCTTCTCAACTCCACAACCCTCCACAAAAATCCCTAGATCCATCTCCAACCATGCCCCAAAACCCTACACACCCTTCACAAATATTAATCCCCTCTTCAACCTCTACACATGGGACCAAGAAAAATTCAGTTTTGATGATCTTGGGGGATTCGTGGGTACTTTATGAGGTAATACCTTCTAATTAGGGTAGTTTTCCTTTTACTTTAGCATTCATATGTGTTTAGATATGATATTGTGGAGATTAGTTGACATTGGGAAACCCTAGTGAGGAATTGAGTGTTGGTTTGAATTGGGTGATGCCTAGTAGCTGTTAACTGAACTTAGGTGTTGTTTAGTGACCTGGAGCAGACCTTAGAAACCCCAAAACACGGATTTAGAAACCCGACATCGGATAAATGTGTGATCTGTGAAGGTGTTTTGGAATCTGGAGCAACCCGGGGACACTAGAATTGATTTTGGGATTACTGGGAGTCGTGCAGGCACCTAGGAAGCTACCACTGAGACCTGATCCCCTAATTCAAACCTGTGGCCGCAGATATATTAATTCTGGCCGTAAATTTGTGGCCAGAGTAGGGTAGAAATGTCCCAGATTTGGTCCATGGCTCTTTTTGCACTAAATTAGACCCCTCCTATGTGCAGTTTTGGCTAGTTGTCATCTGGGGAAAATCTGGAAGCATTTTGGTGTGTTTTAGGCGATGTTTTCCGTATTTTTAAATGCACTTTCTTGATATTTGGATTTGTATTTGGTTGTCGGGTGTTCGTACATCAACAACATGGGTTGTTTGTTTGATTTGCACGTTTAGGCCATAGGTTCTAACCTGTGAGCACACTGTGAGCTGTATCGGTTTTCTGCATCGATTTTAATACGTATTGCGATTGGTTATTATTGTAGGTACCCTCGCATGGATTCCGAGGCGAAGAAGCGTGGCGTCATCGATTTGGGCGAGCGAAGACCAGGTGAGTAGATCTATATCTACCGGGAAAGTCGGGTGGATGGCGTATAGCACCCCCGCAACTTTTGATGGGAAACCGATTTATAGAATATGGTTAGGAAACCTAGATTAGGAAACTAGGGTTAGAATGAGATAGTTATGAAACCATATTAGAAACTATAGGATAGTTAGAAGTGATATGTTATTACTGTCGTAGGATGATGTTTAGCGATATTACCGCTTAGGGTTCTGTAGGACTAGATAGTCGATGTAGATGCGTCATCCGAACCATACCTTTTTCTAAACCAAGGAATCGTATGTATCTTTAAATGTATATCTTGAGGGATGTTATGGATTTTCAAATGATATCTTTTCTTTAAAAACACCGTAACCCCTGTTTTCAAAACTACGATTCACTTCTTTAAAAGTATGATTGTATGGTTCGGGTGTGTTTGTTAGATTAGATGCTTATACCTAGTAGAGATAGCATGTTTGTGTAAACTCGACATGATATGAGACATAAATGCGATGAAAGAATACAAGACGAATTTGATGATATGATGAGATGATGATATGATATGATGGTATACGGATGCGAGTCGATCGAAATGATTTATACCCTGCCGGTCTCCCGATATGAGATTATTGCAGATGCGACCTGGGACATAGGTATATAGGGTTATATATATATATTTATAGAATGTTGTGAATCATGGATGATAGGCCGTATGTGATATTAGGCCGTACCCTTATTTGTCTTATAGGATGATAGGATCCCTATTAGCTTAATGCCGCCGCACGAAGATATTCCGTGTGTGATGAGTTGACTTGATGATTGATCCTTACCCTTGACTAGAGGTTGTCGTACGATGGATTATACCGTACGCGATGTTATTGGGCTAGATGCCGATTGATAGATTCACCGACTCGGACATGTGATAGTTATGTATACCTTATAGCTGTTAGCTGATGATTTACTTGCTGCATTCATGATATTATTATTGCATCGCATATACCTGTAATAGTACACCTGCACCATTATCGATGATGCATATGTTACACGTACACATATTTGCCGGCTCATACACTTCATCATCGATAATTGCCATGTCACTACACAGTAGGGTTGCTGCATCATGATATGACTCTTCGCATAACTTGCTTGCACATATACATTGATACATTCATACTTGCGGGTATACACATTCGTATACCCATATTGGTGTACATATACCTTGATACACCCATACTTATGCACCTACACATTGTATATTCATATTTGTGCACACCTACATGGTACATCTATACTTGCGCATATACATATTGTACCTACATAGATAACCGGTTTATTGTAAAATTGGGAACCGCATGTTGTATTTTAAAAACTGGAATCATTTTAAAAGAGAGGTTTTCCCTTAATATGTCATATCACTATCCCATGTTGCATGATACACGGATATGCTCGCATTTCTTTTTACATGTCGCATACATCATGCTCTATTATTTTACGCATTGAGATATGTTGTTTTCATGAGATTTCTGGATTTGAGAACCGTGGCTATTTCAAAAGAAGCATATATTGTTTTTAAAAAAACCAGTTTCTCTTGATATGATATTTCAGTGCGTCCACCATGTGTTTTCTCGGTTCTGAGAGTGGCATGTGAAACCCGATTCGAGGAGTGGTAGGCACCGTCTGCGGGTACATGGTGGACCCGGTGAGGTACCCCGGGGCAAGAAGACTCGTATATGTTAGACGGTGAGCCTGGCAGGGGGAGCACTACCTACCGGTGATAGTATGTAGACTCGGCGGTTATCCGGAGGATACCGACCGGAGTAGCGAGATGGATATGAGGGCCGACCACGGAGTGCGGTGCCTGAGGGCCGATCTGAGGATGCGGCGCCAGAGATATATGAGGATTTACGTGCCGATGCTGGGCACGGTTTTGATGATTTTTTCGAGGGTCGATGCTAGGCACTCAAGTTCCATGATTTGATGTGTCGGGAGGGACACTGTTGATATACATATATCCTCATACTTTCATGCACACTCTTTTATGATATTTACATGCATGATATTGTTGCGTCAGTGGTTGACGCGTGGACTAGATCCATATACATACATACATACATACACCGGTTCTACTATCGGAGATTGTGCACATGCTTATAGATATTGATTTATGGGTGGATGAGATCCACATATCCGCATGCATTGATTATTACTGTTGGATGTTATCCACATGCATATAGATAGTAACTATCTTGTTGGCATATATACGACCCGGTCACCCTAGATATCATAGTATTACCTTATGATATAGTTAACCTAGGAGTCGTTGTTTATTCGATTTCTACTTGTAGATATATTTCTATTCACGAGTTGGTAACTCACCCCCGTTGTGCCACAGTTCTTACAGGTTGACCGCTTGGATCAGTAGCGGCTTCGCTAGCATACAGTTCCATTCGGGTGTTTTGCATTGGTAGGTGGGGCATTTGTATCGTACTCACTATTGTATTATATTTCATATTGTATCTAGTTAACTCCATCAATCAATCAAAATTAGAATCTGTATAAGTAATGAGACTTAGTGAGACTTGTAGTTTCGAGATTTGAGCGATGGGTTTTACATTCACTTTTGGGGTTATATTTGCTCATTTCTTTATCTTCTTGTGGTGAACTTCGCCGTTGGGCGTCGTATACTTATTTATACTGTATTGCGTGGTTGTGATCCTCCGTTTGGCGAAGAGCTAGCTCCCGCTTGGGGATGCCATTATTCTTGTTATGTATTGTGGTTTTGGATCAAAATATACAAAGGAGGTGCTGCCGAAATTTTTAAAAGACGAAACATGTTTGTAAACTAATAAATTTCACTTGCATCATTCATGTTCCTTTTATATACATTAAGAAAACTTGTTTTCATTATACCTTTATTTCAAAATCTCACCTCCTTTATATTTCTAAAAAGGTTTAGATTTCTGGGTTTCAGCTTACTTGAATTCCGTTACGCCTTTAGACGTGGCGTGATTCAAGTGCTGGTCACGAGCTAATATTTCGGGTCGTGACAAAGTTGGTATCGGAGTGCTAGGTTTAACCTTTGTTCGAGTCTATGTTTGACTATGCGGAGTCTAAGGCGGGAGTGTATTTCGGAACCTAGGCTTGACCTTACGGAACTTAAGACTTGAACGAGGGGGATTAGACCCGAACTTTCGTTTTTTAGGCTGACCCTGATTGATGGAGTAGGTAGCTTGAGTAGAGTGACGTACCGTACGTATGTTCCGCGGCATATTTACGATACGATACTCCACTTAAGAAACCTTAGGATGTGCATATTTTTGAGACCAGTGATTCTCTTCGTATCCATGATTATACATCAATTGGAGATTCTTGATTCTATTTGTTTCCATGATCATACTTTCATTGATGTTGTTCCTTCTTATGATCATGTATCCATACTGGAATTGTCGTTTTCTCTCATGCCATTGATCTGCTTTATTCGATACTCGATTGAGGTTCCTGTCACCATAGTTTGAGCGCAGTTTGAGCTGCTGCTAGCGTTGCGGTCAGGGCGAGCTCGTTTGATACGAGGGCCGACCATTGTGTTTTCTGGTGACATGAGAACGTCCCGAGTTAGTATTTTGTTGTGACCTCTAGTCGAGGCGAGTGCTTGGTTTTACACCGGATGATCGGACCATTGTTAGAGCTTCCAGTTGCGAGAGGACTGTAGATGTACAGCATACCTCAGGGATTTTGATGTCGCCTATCGTGCGGACAGATGACCTAGCTGTTGCTGAGATTGATGGGATGTCGCTCCCAGAGCTTACGAGCTAAGACCGACGGAGCTTCCAGGCAGAAATGCGATAGATGATAGCTAGTCTACCCCGATTTGAGAGATGAAGGTGATTCTTTCGATTTATGCGCCGGAGCAGGCCCAGTTGAGTTGAAGATTTCCAGTGCGGAGAGTCTTACTCAGATCTAGAGCAGATCGATTTAGAGATGACCGCCAATGTATCGCCTTCCCTAGAGGATTGAGGCGCTGTTCAGCGTACAGACGAATGAGCCAGTCGTTGCTGCAAATGACGAGGTATCGCCCAGAGGTTGGAGCTACTGCAGCATAAGTATATACTTAGAGATATAATGGAAGGTCGCTAGCCACCCAAGTGTGAAGGACTAGGACATGTGGTTCATTCGCTAACCGATGCGAGGTCATCAGATAGATTGATTCCAGCTAGAGACGACTACACGCAGATTCGTTGAGAGTCGATAGAGACGATCGAATGTCAGGAAACCATTTTCCAAGTTTAAAGTATTTGGAAAGACGTGCAAGCAATTCTATGGACCCTCTAGAAGAATGAAACCCTAACTCGACATAATGACCGTGTGAAAGCCTTTGAACCTTAGGGTTTGCGGCAGTTCCACGGCGCCATTAGTGAGGCTTGGGTTTGCCCTTTTACGGCTGGACCACCGATGCTGTGGCATGTACTCGATACTATTAAATTGTACCCAAGATGTTGATCTCTTGAGGGATTATGAGGCTTTGACATATCGATCGGATGGTTCGACATCATTCGGATATCTTATGATGGGATACATTGCTTGGGAGACTCCAGATACGAGCATAGCCGTTGGAGCGCAGTCCTTGCAGCCACGAAAAGACGAGTCCGAATCAGTCGACATTGGGGCCGAGTGAAGTGGAGAGTTCGCACGAGAGTTCGACGAGTAGTGAGTATTCCTCCGATGGACGGGACGAGCTCCCGAGGACGTGTTCGGCCAGACATATTCTACAGAGTGATGAAGATACCGAGTTCGTGACTTCGAGTCCGTGCGAGAGACTTCGGTTTGACCGTGGCCGAGAATAGTTGCAGTGCGTAGATAGCATGGCGTGACGTCATAGTGGACGATAATTAAGACGAGTGGAACCAGAAGTTCGTGCGAGATGCTGACGAGCTGTTATTACTCTCCGTCGAGATCAGAGACCTGATATGCTTATAGAGGCGTTTGGATACGGCCAGTTTCCGAGGAAATGTGTGTGGCACATGCAGATGTCCAGAAAAAGAGAAAAGATTATATAAGAGTACCAGCCTCATTACAGTTCGGCATAGGCGAGATCGGAAGAGACCTTGAGCAGGATTCCTTCCAGGACACTGCTGCAATGAGATTTGCACCAAGGATCAGATGTGTCACGTATAGTCAGAGGACCAGAGGCCGACGCCAGCAACGTGCTGCTTTATGAGTGGTCATGATGATTGACCGAGAGATGACCAGAGAAGTGCTAGAGCGGAATCGTTCCCGTTAGCACACCGACATGGACGATGAGCCGATAGATTGCGAGATTGGTAATCCGTAGTGAAGATGAGTACCCAGAGACATAGGATGCCAGACCGTGAGCAGGAGGCGAGCAGATGTTCTTGTTCTGCCAGTTTCTAGGTGCACCGGTTTATTTTTCGACATTGTAGGAGGTGTACCTCGATGTCCTTTATTGCGATTTGCGTTGTGATCCGAGTATCACGCTTATATCGCTTGGATTTGAGTTTGATGACGAGTTTCCTGATATTGATTTCGTGCACCATGGTTGCACCTACTGAGTATTTACATTTTGTGCATAGTTATTGCACTTGAGATATGTTTTTATACACCATGGATTGGTTTTTGATTTGTGCATGGTTATCGCACTTGATATCGGTTTGTGCCTTGGTTGCACATGTTTATGAGTTCATGGATTTCATACGGTTGATTTGATTTTGTGCGTATTGTAAGTGCACGGCGGCGCCCCGGCCGTCAATCCGACGGCCAAATGAGGAAGCGGTGATAAACTTTAATTTTGCGAACTTAGCAAACCGGCACCTCCGCGCACTAAACACCCGGATCGGACCATTAAACTAGTTCTAGCTAACTACAAGACGGGTTAGAGATATACCGAGTGATCCGAGTCCTCCGGTCTTCTCGTCATCGTCCTGATCTCCTGCGGAAAGTCCTGTCTCCATATCGTCGCCTCCTCGCCGAAGGGGGCACCACATCGCCTGCATCTTTTACGGGCTCCCACCTCAATACCGAGGCAACTCGGGCGCGAAGTTGGCTGGCCGACGCGTCCAAGATTTGCTGTAGAATGTGTAGTGTAGAGGCTATGTCTCATTTGGGGCTTCTTGCCTTTGAAGATGATGGAGGAATCAAGATAAGAAAAATGGTGCTTGCATTTTTCTAGCATGAAATGAGATCAAGAATGCCACACTCTCAAGAATGAAACTCTCTTCTTCTCTTTTTCTCAAAATGAAACCTTTTCATGTTTTTTTAATGGTGGAGGAAAGAATATGAATCCATAATAAGAAGGGAGGTGATGGTAGTAAAAGTGAAAGGGTGACCATAACCTAAACATCATGATCACAAAATCAAATCAACCTCAAATCCTTTCTAATCTCACAAAAGCAAGAAATGATGATAGAAAAGAATGGTATCAAAAAGATGCTATCATAATCAATACATTTGCAAGAAACCCCTCCACAATGTGTTATTTACAAACATGCAAATAACCCCCTCCATCGGAAAAGTCCGACCGGGAAAGAACAAAGGAAAACCGGCCGGAACGGAATGCAAACTGGCAACTCCAGAAAACTGGTCCCGTAATAAATTACAGGAAAACCCCGATACTGTGCATACACACCCGCATCTGTATTCCGTCCGGATACAAATGCAATGAGACAAAATCTACATTGTACTATACTAGGATCCGGCTTAAACCAAAGCCGGCTAGTAATGCTCGTTCGATCCTGATCCGTGCAATACCGCACGTATCTGATCGAACCCTGCTATATATCCATACGGCCGCTAGTACAAACCGTCCGATCCTGATCCGTGCAATACCGCACGTATCTGATCGGACCCTGCCATATCTCCATACGGCCTCTACAGCGTTTCGCCCGAAAGCTTGAGTAACTGAAAGTGTGGTGGACTCTAAAGACTCATCAATACTATGACTGTGGATTTAACCACTAGCACGTCAGAGGTATAAGCCAATACGTGACGGGCCACCAGCTATTGACCAAAAGGGACGTCGATGAGCGAACTCATCCTGACACCCTACTGAGCCTGTCAGTGACAATATCCGTACAGTCCGGTCCGTTCGTCTATGAGCATCGCATGGCGGGCCTAGGGGGTTGGTAATAGTCAGACCCCCAAAAGCGGTACAAGTCGTGTCGGAGTGTAGCCCAGAACACCCTGAGATACTACTGGAATACCTACCAGTAAATCTCCTGCCTTGGCCAAGGACTTCATGTAATGGCTCTCCTAGACACAGCGCGACCTCACCCCCAATACCGGGAGAGACGAACACCTGAAGATCCGCTCACAGCCTCCATGTGGCTCGGGACTGTACCCAACTAAAACCTGTTTGCACGACTCCTTTGAGCCGTGGTAGGGTAGTAATCAAAGCACAGTGGGAACTCACACGAGACAAATGACGATCCCCAGGTCGATGAACTAACCTGTACACATGTCACCTGGGAACTGCTATCTGACGTCAGGTATAAGACCAACTAGCATGTTCCCGGCGAGTCCTGTCCGGTGTACTCATAACCCAATGAGCACCTGTATACATCTTAGGTGAACCAACTGACACCAGTGGCTTGTGAGACCGGCCACCGCCCCTCGTCGGGGTCTCGACTGTATACACTAGTCTACTCTGGAGAATCGATGCCCTGTCTCGAAACTCCCACGGCTAGGGACCTTTTAAGGATGTGCTTATAGACTCCAGCTCTCACTTATATGATCGCCCTCATACTGCTGGCAGTCAAGCAAGAATCCTAGGGGCTCTATCAACGTGCAATAGCGACATGTCAGGTCACCTAAAGCAGTACACGATGATAAAGGTAAACCAGATAGCATACTATCATCTCGAGTAAGACTGTCCTACCGGGATAGGTCCTCCCTCAATCATTGCAATCACGTGCCTGTGATCCAATAATTGACTCTGAGGGCACTATCTCCAACAATCTCCCACTTGCACTCAAGGCTAATTATTGCGATGTCGCATACTCACAGCCCGTGTGATACCGAACACCCAACTCCTCTACTAGTCAGTCTCACAAAACCCGTTTGCGAAACTATTGCGTTCGAGGAATAGCCTCAGTGAGTGGATCCGCTTTGATGTTTCTTTCTATGTCTCTCTATGTCTCAAGTTCGCGGAGAAAGCCATCTCCCGAAATGAGCAATACCTGTCTTAGAGTGTCTGGATGTCTGATGGGACCTAGCTCATAAATGAACTCCAAATCCAAACTTCTTAGACTGTATCGTCAACTGAACTTAATCAGTATCCTGCGCCATGCCTCCCTCAGTATCTGCCTGGATCACCTGTCCAAAATACTGCCCCTCGTCAGAGGGAAAACTATAACTCTGACAACCTCCTTGTCGTCCATGTCACCTTGGAAGCCTGGAATGATAACTGTCTCCTTAATGAGGTTGTCGTTATCAATTCCCTAGAACATCTACTTATGTTCTAAAGTTGCTTCCGACTGTTTCTCCAGGATTGGATCAATATCAACTTATTGCATCTAGTGCAAGAACAACATCTGGTGTGGTACTTGACATCTCATGATTGACTCAATTGCCTAAGCAAGTGATCTGCCAATCATGCACATCCCTCTCTACTTTAGTCTGTAAGACACCTTTAGAGAGGGTGACTCCATCACTTGCAGGTACACTACCGTGCCAGGAGTCGTCCATTCTAAATACTCTTAAAATGCTGTCAAAGTACCCTGATTGGGAAACCACCCAAATCTAGATCTAAAACCATAGATCTAGTAACCAGTATGTTTGATATAATGTCCAAGTCCTATGTGGAGAAAACACTGTGTGACGACCAAAGTATAGCCGATCGCAGTATAGGAATGTCACTTCCTACTTTGTGTATGTCATCCAACAACCAGGACATCACACCCTACTACCTTCTCAACAGATCCATCCCCTATTCTGATGAAGTCAAACCCATGACTGTCACATCAGAAATAAATGATCTATCTCCGCTATATCTGCTTTGGTCTATAAATAGACATAAGCCTGATATCCACCAATGCTTCCGCTGCTCCCACTGACTACGACAACCCTCTGGCAGAGTCATATAGATGTGCACTTCTAAAGCTAGTTTAGAACGACGCTATACTCATCCTCCTGCCGGGTCTCGCAGCCTGGAACAACAACAATGGCAAGTGTGGGTAAACAAGAACTTCCCTGTCACCGTCCTTGAGGCTACCGGAGTATCTCTCGGGTGCCTGAAGTTACCCACCTTATCTGCGGAGTGGCCAATGGAATGTCAAATCAGATTGAATCTTTAGGTTCCTTATCAAATCTTCAGTAATCGTTTGCGGTTCTGGAATCACTTCCAGTTCTACCATACTCCCACTACTGTTTTTGAAAGAATCCATTTTTAATAAAACTGTGGCGAGTCTAGAACAATATTTCTATTGATCTGCCAAATAGTAGAAAGTCAACCCTAGTCATAGCCTGGGTCAACCCACAAACAGCCATTACAGAAACGTGCCTTGAGTTGTCCAGTGTCTGGTTTTAATCATAAGCCGGACAACTCCCTGTACCTTAACAATGTTAAGATATGAACTGTTCTATATCCAATATAGAACCAGAGGCACTGATTTAATTGAACCAGATTCAAATCATGCAGCTATCTCCAGTGCATGTCAACTAAATGGAAGGAGGCCGATCAGCGTTACTCAACTTAGGAATGCTTCCAATTATGAGTAACCTGAAAGAGAAGTAATTTCTCTTTATCATTACTATCAACTGAATACCATACACAAGTATCTACATCTTCGATCACTTTGAAGAATCCCGATACTTGCTACACCTGGTTCTCTACTCTATTCAAATACCTATAACTCCTCAAAACTTAGACCCTGTGTTTCTACGAAACACATGTCTAAGAACTAGAGAAGTTAAAAGTAAATAGAATATAGTATGAGGACCAACCCCTCTGTCCTAATGGACACTGGACAACATACAATACTCTGTATAAGTCTGCTGAATCTAACAACTCTTTCACTGTGTGTCGCAGGTTGAAAACTGTACTTATGGTTAAGAAGAATTACACCGCTGTTTAATGCTCCTTACCTAACCATCCACTGATATAGGTAAATGTCATCGACATAATATCAAAAGGTATATCTCACTCTATGAAAATAGACGTACAGATATATCAATTTGAAATTGGTGCACAACAGCGGATATTCAAAACCAAATATTTGCCGACCGGCAAACAGCCCAAATGATCTCCTCAAATATCACCGATTACAACGAATCCCGATATAATGAGGATGATCACCCTATTCCCAATGACTTACTCCCGCTCATCATCTGTAAAACCATACAGATGTGAGAATCATACCTGGTAAATACATACCCTGGAGTAAGTATCTAATCGGGAAATCAGGTTTCTTTTAACAGTACACAGTTGAACTGAAACATTGAAATGTTTCGATGGGGTATCCTGGTATTCCTAGTAATGCCTCTACCATTATCCAGATTCACAACTATAACCGTATAATTCTTTGCCACCTCTCCAAATCCCTTTATATGTCTTTAGTCATTACCTTCTGCACACCCCTTAGGCCAAATGGTTTTCTTCCTTCCCTACCGTTCGGCACCAGCCTATGGTTTGGAAGAAGACTATCCAATAAGCATAATGGGTGTACTGTCCTAATCCTAGGAGCACTCGCAACGCGAGAGAAGATGAAGATAAAAGACACCTGAATGTACTTTATTCCTATTTCTCCTGAACCATGATCCATCCCCGAACTGGAACAAGTTCCTTTCGAGTTCGTATATAACCATACGATGGATTATCCAATAAACTGTGGATCTTCGTAGTGATACGGAGTGTCCTGGAGAAATACAAAGGTGATTTAGGATTGGCGAAGAAATACTTGGTTTGTTCGTGAATATCAGTCGCAATTTACTTTGCCCTCTTACTAATCCCTTGCTTTGTCTTAATCTTAATACCTTCTGCACACCGTTTAGGCTAATTGGTTTTCTTCATTCCCTACCGGTCGGCACCAGCCTAAGATTTGGAAGAAGACTATCCAATTTGCGTAGTAGGTGTACTATCTCCTAAACTAAGGAGTACTCGAAACTTGAGAGAAGGCAAAAAGGAAAAGACAACTGAATAATCCTATCCGTTTTCTCCAGAACCGGAAACAATCCTCGAATTCCTTCGAGTTCGTATCTAACCATACGATGGCTTTGTCCAATGGAAGTGGACGTTCGCAGTAATACGGGGTGTCCTGGAGAAAAGGGTAAAAGTAGGAGTGGCAATGAGGTCTGCAACTCTGACAATCAAAAAGCCAGTGTTAAGAAGGTTCGGTCAACTTGGTCTCTGAGTCGTAGTCTTAGGGTCGGGTCAATGGTCGCTGCCAGAGAGAGAGAGAAAAGAAACACTCAGTGTGCACTCTAACCTTGATCAGAATGGTTACCAATTTATCTAATCAGGAAACCTCCCACTGTACCTCAAATTCTCCTCCAAACCTGAAAGAAGAATTAGTCGGGGTCACCCGAGGAGTAAACCAACTCATCAGTGGGAATCGGGATCCAACTATCATCGCATGATAACGTGACGGAATCCGCTCACGGTATCACACTCCAGAAGGTATGCGCATATCTGGCAAGTTTCAGTTCTTTTGAAACTCCCGATGTGATTTTTACCCCATGCTCTTATGACCTTGACTTTGGCCAACATATCATAAGTCACATGTCAAGTTCTACCCGTCATTTTCCTGGTTAATTTGAACCCACCCGTACCTACCCTTGACTTTGGCCAAAATGGCAGTACGACTTTCCCAAACCAACGCATCTATCTATGCTGCATATGAATACCCAACAGCTACCAAACACTGTGCCTTGACTTTGGCCAACATACACAGCTTGAATACTATTGACTATCCATATGAAATGACGGAGGGCTACGAATGGTTTCTGGCGAAAACCTTTAACGTAATGAACTTGATATCGTTGAAGGAACGGATAGTTTTTTAGAAAATATAGTGACGAAAACCTTTACTAAAGAGGTCACTCCCGATGAAGGGATCTCGGCTCTTTTCCCGTAGAATGGGGTGCAGGATATTCCAAATGAATACTGATTGATAGGATAAGTGCGTGTTCAAATTTAGTTTTAAATACCGCAATCAAGACGGTTTCGCTTGTAGCTAGCCGGTTGAGTACGGGTCGTCCGCAGGGAGATGGGAGTCTTTTTCAATGTGTTTTAACGAGTTAAGTCCGGTTTTTCAGATTTTGTTTGTGATTATCTAAGTGTTGAGTTGATATTTAAAGAAAGCTTGTTAGGGTTAGGATTAGGTTAGTTTGAGTTAGGAGTCTCCACATCTTTCGTTGCCCCTCTTAATATCAGTGTTACGGTAATCGGCAACAACGGAGATTAGCACGACTAGGAAGGAACTTGCGAGTATAAGCTAGGCTTTCCAACGCAAGTCCTTCCTTTTGGTGCTTGTCCGTCCGTTCTTGGCTCTTAGCCATAACCTCCGGTTAATTCAACCACAACCGGTCTCACTACGGAATCACCGCTATCATGTAGGATAGGGTGCCGTAAGGAGCGGATTGTGGTTGAATTAACGGGAGTCGATTTAAGCTGTTGGGCAAGGAAAGAGTGAGAGAGATTTCCTTCTCTCAAACTTCCCTTATCCTACCCTAACAAGTATAAACTACTCACACATCATGATACGGAAAAATGAAACAAAACAAAAGGGGAAGATAGAAAGAAGGAGATTAGAAGAATACGACTAGCTATTTGCGACCTCGCCTTGGCGAGGATCGAGCGTAAGCATCATTGTCGAATTAAGGATAAAGAAAAAGAGAGAAGAAAGAAACAACAAGGAAATAACAACAACTACTTAACGAATTAAAATTACAACAATTAACAAAATAAAGAGACAAGCATGATAATAAATGGTTCTTCTTTATTCATCACTCTTCACTCACAAGCTCACTACAAGTTTAATGAAGAAGAGGTGAGAAGAGGAAGAAGAAACACAACTAAACTTAGCAAAATGAAAATACAAGAATGGACCCTTTCCTTCACAAAGTTCTGGGGTATTTATAGGCTGGAGAATGAAGACCTAGGGCAACCACCAGAACACACACAAAAATACCAAAATACCCCTAAAACGTTTTCTGCTGAGGAGACTGTACGGCCGCGGATCCGCGGCCTAGACCCCCTATTGGCCGCGGATCCGCCGCGCAATGGTGGGTTCAGGGCATGGGTTTTTCTGTACGGCCCTGGTCTGCTGTTGTCTGTATTTTGGCATATGTGTCTCCTGAAAATACCTCCATATTTCTTCCAGAATTTCTGTTGAGGGAAAGGTGGACTTTTTGTCAAGATTTGGAATGATTGCCTCGAGCTCCGCGTAGATCTCTTGGATCTTATGCTACCATTAAGCCTTGTGCCTGAAAACGACATTGATTTGACATTTTGTCTTCCTAAACTGATATCTGGCAGCATACGGATGAAGAGCGGAGACCGTGTTTTATCTGTGGTTGGCAGGAACCCGGATTTTGTCGTGTTTTCCATGAATTTCACCGTTTTAGAACCGAGAACCTGTATCCTGCAATTGACTAGTAAACACGGCTCAAGAGTATCTACGGATATGCAATGTGATAAAAATTGGGCGGTATGAAAATGCAAAAATCTGATATGAACAAATACCCCCAAACTTATCATTTGCTCGTCCCGAGCAAAGCCCTTTTATTCACAAAAAAATTTCCTAACCTCACTTTCGCAGGGAACGCGATTGCACTGAGCATGTGCAACAAGCCGTTAAACCTCTAGGTGTCCCTAGTAGGAGGAGTGTTGTATCCTGAGGGTTTTCAGCGGATACTACCCACAAATTCCGGTCAAGTTGGTTTTTGTAAAATAACTAAGATTCAAACCCTAAAGTTTTGTTTTAGAAAATAACAATTCTATAATCCTAAGTCTAGACCATCGAACCTTTATTTTTCACACCTCGCTTCTTATTTAACTACAGATTTTATATGTCTTTACGTGCAGTGCAAATAGTGTCGTTAAGTTCCCGAAAGGTCGAATAAAGTCATCATGTCGCACAATAAAGCCCAGATAACAATTTTAAAAGGATCACATAAGTTTTATAAAGAGTTAAGCATTTTTCAAGTTTCGTTTTCCAGTAAGGTTCAACTTCAGAATTTCTATCTTCCTTAACAGGAAGCTAAGTCGTATTTTTCACTCCACCTTTTTCTTGTTTTCATTTCATACACACCTCTGTGAACGTGCAATAGTCTTTATCATAGAATAAAACCTTCATATCTCCGTTAAAATTTTTATAAAAGCCTGTCTTTTATCAAGATTATTCTCACACAAAGAACCGTTAGGAATTTTAACTCGGAGAGAACACTTGCTTGACTTTGTTTTAAACTGGGCTTTCTAGGCTTCTTAGCGAGCTTTGGGCCAATGCACCCAAACCAGTTGGTTTTAGGGCATTAGGTGTAGAAACACCCCAGCGGACTTAATTACTCAAGTTACCTAGGTCCAAAAACAAAAGACAGTTTGGCGTGAAAATCAGATGATTTAATACGAACGGAGATATAACCGGCAGTTCAATTATTTTTTTTTTGGATAAAAGACGTGTTTAGTGGGTTTGGTGTGTAATCATTCCAATCAAGTTTCAGATGGGTTATTTTTCAGACTTAGCTCCAATTAAGGCATCAATAACATTCCTTCATATTCGCTTTACTTCATAAACTATTCTTGACATTACTTATTTCAGAACAAACCTATTTGATCCTCAGAAAATCATTTATCTGTTTAAAAGTTTAAACATGAAAGACTTGTCATCTAATTCCCAAAATCTTACGACACGTGTAGTGTGATGTAAAGACGTATATCAGCTATAGTTAACTTCAAAGGAGATTTATCTTTTAGGTTTTCAAAATCCAAACATAAGATTTAGTTATTCCTATTTTTTCAAACAAAAACCGTCGAATGTTGAATCAGAGTTCTTCCACAAGCTAACTCGACAAATTTATTTTTTTTATATTTTTAGAAAATTTTCAGATTTTTATGGATTTTATGGATTAAATATGCAGATGCAAAATATACATATGAATGCGAAGGTAAGAAATGCGTACCGAACGTACCCCCAAACTTAAACTGGACAGTGTCCTCACTGTCGTTGCATGAAGAGAGCAGTTGGAAGGTTCAAAATTGTCGGTTAGTGATACACAAATTTTTATTTGTTTTTGTTTTTAAAGAAAAGAAAAAGAATATACACAAATATATACAAAATGGTTTGTACATACCCCCAAACTTATTTGGAACAGTGTCCGCTGTTCTTGGCTGGATAACCGAAGTTTGGAGGTAGGCAGAGGAAGACCATGCAGGGTAAACCGGCTCCTGTAAGAACAGGAGCTCCTCTGTTGGTTCGGCGCTAAGGTACGGTTTGCATCGGTGTCCGTTTACCTTGAAGAGTGAACCGTCCTTTGGATTCTCCAAATCCACAGCGCCCTGCGGATACACATTCCGCACAAAATACAGCCCTTTCCAGCGAGATCTGAGCTTTCCAGGATGGAAGTGAAGTCGGGTGTCGTAAAGCAGTACCTGCTGACCATGTACGAAGGTTTTGCGCAAAAGGTGTTTATCGTGAAACACCTTTGTTCGATTCTTAACGACAACCGCGTTGTCATAAGCCTCATCCCTAAGCTCGCATAGTTCGTTCAGCTGCAGCTTCCAATGGCTGCCCGCATCCTCCAGAGACAGATTCAGCTCCTTTATCGCCCAAAATGCGCGATGCTCGATTTCGACAGGTAGGTGGCAGGCTTTTCCGTACACAAGACGATAGGGAGACATGCCAAGGTCGGTCTTATAAGCGGTTCGAAATGCCCAAAGGGCATCAGTGAGTTTCAGAGACCAATCCTTACGGTTCTTGGAAACCGTCTTCTCCAGTATCTGCTTGATTTGCCGATTCGAAACTTCGGCCTGCCCGCAGGTTTGGGGGTGGTAGGGCGTAGAAAGCTTATGATTAATGGAGTATTTCCGCATCAAGGCCTCGAAGGTTTTGTTGCAGAAATGACTTCCATTGTCACTAATGATCGCTCGGGGGTGCCCAAACCGGGAGAAAATGTTTTCTTTAAGGAACCTCGTTAGTCCGGCTGGGCACAGCCTCGACCCATTTAGAGACGTAATCAACAGCTAGAAGGATGTACAAGTTCCCAAAAGAGCTGGGAAACGGCCCCATGAAGTCCATCCCCCAAACATCGAAAATCTCCAAAACCAAGATCGGTTGGAGCAGCATCTCGTTCCTCCGGGATATCCGGCCCATGTGTTGGCACCGGGAGCAAGTCTTGCAATAGTCGTGAGCGTCTTTGAAAAGTTGTGGCCAGTAGAAACCACATTGCAAGATCTTCTCAGCTGTCTTTCTGAGCCCAAAATGCCCGCCACACGCTTGATCGTGGCAAAATGACAGCACACTCTTGAATTCCTCATCAGGGACACACCGACGAATAATCTGGTCGGGACAGTACTTGAACAAGTAGGGTTCATCCCAGTAAAAGTGTTTTACTTGGGATAAGAAGCGAAGTCTGTCCTGACTCGACCATTCAGTCGGTAGTAATCCCGTGGCCAAATCCGACTCCTACCCATTTTAGCTTAGCCCGTATAGCATGGATCTTTGTGAAAAGAGAGCATTTTGGAGGGCCATGGATGCTTGTGGATCTTCAAATGTTTTTGGGTATAATTCTAAACATTTTTGCTTAATTTGTTACTAATTTCTTAAAGCTAATTTAATTAAGTGTCAATTTGGTTTATGTGAGTTTAATTGCATGATTAAAGATTTCAAGTTAGGGTTTGTTGTGGAAATGAGTTGTGTTTGATTGTGCATGGTTTAGTGATGTGGATTAACATATTTAGTTTTATAGAAAACTAATCTAGTTGTTAATTACAAGTTGTTACTTGAAAAATGTCCAAATTAAGCTTTTGTTGCAAACTAGGTTTTTTGATTTAATTCGAAATATGAGATTAAAAATATGGTTAGGGTTTTTATCGTATTATTAACTTTATTAAGTGTAGTTTAATGCTTTAGAGCATGGAAATCCAACCTAAATTGTAGTTTGTGCATTTTTGGCTATGAAATTGTTAAAAAGGGTATTTTGTAAACTAGAATATTAGGGTTTTTGGAATTTAATGAGATTAAATTCCGGAAATTGTTTCTATGACTTATTTAAGATATTTAATAAGTATATTGGCCGCTACATTCATTTAAACGTCATGTTTTGTACAAAAACGGCGAATTGTGCTTGCTAGATTTTCGGAAAAATGACTTTTTAAGTGAAATTGGGGTTTTTGTGAGTTTTAACCTAGTTTATATTAAAATTAGTGTTCGTGAATGTGCAAATGAGTGTGATTGGATTTTTCTCGATGGTTTGACGTTTGTACATCGACATCGAGGGTTGGTTTGACTATTCTTGCATGCGTAGGCGATAGGTTTGGACCTATGCGTGATACGCGTGCCGATTTGATTTTTGTATGTCGTTTCGATTTCGAATTTAGTTTTAATGCGATACGGTGCGTTATGATATGTAGGTACCCCATGTGGACTTCGATACGACAAGCAAGCGCGTGGCGACGTCGGCACCGGCTAGCGAGGACCAGGTGAGTAGATTTATATCTACGGGGAGAAGTCGGGTGGATGGCGTATAGCACCCCCGCAGTCCGTGGTGGTGTATACGGATGCGTATACACACCAACAATTTTTATATGTTATTTGGGATTAATAACGATGCTTAGGATGGATATTGGTGTGTTGGATTATTTTAGCGTTGCGAACCCTAGGGTAGTGTTGCACTACACATACCCACATACATACTTGCATACTTTCCTATTGATATGTGCTCACGGGATTCTTTATAGTTATGTGTTCACATAGGTATGGGACTATGGGTTCACATACGAATTTGAGGCTTGGGTTTGAGATGAGTCGATGAGATTTGTATTGAGGTTGTGACTTCGGTGATATGGCAGGATTCGTATTTGAGATACGACATGACGTTGTAACGGGCCTTGACGTAACGTTTCACACACGTGTATGCATACTTAGGCAGTATCAGTATGGTACTAGACGTAGATCAGTACCCCGATCATGATATTTGATAAAGAGGATACCAGGTGAATAGTATGATGAATGTGATATTGACTCGTACCCAGATTTGGGGATGCCGTACGACGTATTTACGTACGAGCTATATTTTGATGATTGATCCACACTCTTGACTTGGGATGTCTGGTTATGGATATGATATTATTGAGGCGGGATCACCGACTGTATATATACAGGTATGTATATGTATCGACTCAGATGATAGGCGGTTTCCTTACCTGTAGTTCAGCTTGTTAGTTCAGCCGTATAGTTTAGTGTAGTTGTTAGATTAGATTAGACTCCTACCTATTTCAAAACTAGCGGATCGTGGGTATTTTAAAAGACAGGTCAAGGGATCTACGGATATTTCAAAAGACGTATCCTTTCTTAAAAACCACCGTAGCCCTATTTTCAAAACCCCGCGGTTCGTGTCATTTCAAATGGCACCATTTGTAGGACTTATATTAGATTAATGCAGATTAGTTATAGTTGCGTCTAGTTTTTTTAGCTCCCGCTCATTTTGGTTGCTCGCTCCGCATCGCATATTTACATTGTTATTTCATATTGCATTGTTGACATTATGCTGTTAGGACACCAGCACCATTACCAATGATGCGTATGTACCACATACACTTACTTGTCGGCTCACACACATCTTCATCGGTAATTGCCATGTCACGTACACCTTAGAAAATATTGTTGCTTAACTGTCAGGTCCCGAAAGTACGGAATATGACCGGCACTTAAACTACGAACGTCTCAAGGCGTACGTATTCTAAGTAAGCCGAAAAACCAGAAATCCAAACCAAGAAAAGTAGTAGAGTGTAGGAAAACCAATTTAAATCAAGAAGTTTTAATAGCATAAGCCGAATTATGCGTTTTATAAAAACATCAAATATTTCCTGAAAATTTCGGCAGAGTCTCCTTTGTAAATACAGGCCCCCAAACGGGATACAGCATGAATAGTATACGAAATCAAAAAAAGCATCCCCAAGCGGAAGCTAGCTCTTCGTCAAACGACGGCCACAACCACACAAACAATATAATATACAACGCCGAAAGGCGAGGATCACAACAGAAAAAGAAACTCAAAACAGCATGAAATCCGTATAAATACAACGCGCGACTCTAAGGTCGATAGAATAAACAACATTGGTCTCTATCTCTGAAATAAATACATGTTTGGTTGATGGAATTTACTAGATACAACTGAATAATATAATACAAGGTAATATGATGGGTACGATACCGATAAACCCACCTACTAGCAAGTCACCCGAACGAAACTGTGCCCGCAAAGCCATAATGAAACCTGTACGGCAAACCTGCAAGAAACTAGGGCACAACGGGGGTGAGTTGCCAACTCGTGAATAGAATACATCTACGAATAAAAATCGCATGTATGACGCAATCCTAGGTCATATGATCACAATATATCCTCAATTATATATATAACATGCAACCTATAACAAGGCTAGGGTAAATATCTAACCCGAGTGTAATCTCATGTGCCCGTGTCAGTGCCTCAGGTAGCAATATATCATATGAATGAGGTATGAATGCATGAAAACAGAATACATGTAAATAAAGAACTGTTTTCATAATTTAGTGAGATTTCCTTTGTATTTTTAAAATGAGGTATCATAATGAAATCAGCATAAAACAGTGCCTAGCATCGGCACAAAACGTAATCCCAATATCTCGATATCTCTGTATCACAGTCTCTGTACCTCAATATCTCGAAATCTCAATGTCTCAATCACAATATCTAGGGCACCGTCAGTCCAGACCGGCCCCTACCATCCATCTCAAGACCACGACGGTATCCTCCGGATATCCGACGCGTCGGGTAAAATCACCGGTAGGTAGTGCTCCCCTGCCAGGCTCACATCGTCATCATCACGCGCTTCTTGCCCCGGGGTACCTTACCGGGTCCACCATGTACCCGAAACGGTTCATCCGCCTCCTCGAATCGGGTCTCGAAATCCATCAGCAAAACTCATGGTGGACGACTCGAACATCAAGGAAAAACCGCATTTATTTAAAAAGAGAGAAAGCAGTATATATATGTTTTGCGGTTTTCCTCCAAATCCAGAAAACATCATGGAAATCCGAATCATCAATAGTATGTAAACCATGAATATAGGCATAACAATGAATAGCAGTATGCATGAAGTGATAAGTAATAACTACAATGTTAAGCTGGCATATAAGGCAGGTACACTAATATCATGTCAAATTACTAACTAACAAGCTAAGTCAAGCAATAATATTTTCTAAGGTGTACGTGACATGGCAATTACCGATGAAGATGTGTGTGAGCCGGCAAGTAAGTGTACGTGGTACATACGCATCATCGGTAATGGTGCTGGTGTCCTAACAATATGATATCAACATTGCAATAAGAAATTATAACATAAGTATGCGATGCGAAGCGAGCCACAATAATAAGCGGGAGCTGAATACTAGACGCAACTGTAACTAACCTGCATTAATCTAATATAAGTCCTACAAATGGTGCCTTTTGAAATAACACGAATCATGGGGTTTTGAAAATAAGGGCTACGGTGTTTTTATGAAAAGATACGTCTTTTGAATTATCCGTAGGATCCCTTGGGCTGTCTTTTAAAATACCCACGATTCGTTAGTTTTTGAAATAGGTAAGAATCGAATCTAATCTAACAACTAAACTAAACTAAAGGGCTAAGCTAACAAGCTGGACTACAGGTAACGAAACCGCCTAACATCTGAGTCGATCCATATACATACATGTATATATATTAGTCGGTGATCCCGCCTCAATAATATCATAACCGATACCATATCTATAATCAGACATCCCAAGTCAAGAGTGCGGATCAATCATCAAGATATAGCTCGTACGTAAATCCGTCGTACGGCATCCCCAAATCTGGGTACGGGTCAATATCACATTCATCATACTATTCATCTGGTATCCTCTTTATCAAATATCATGATCGGGGTACTGAGCTATGTCTATTACAATGCTAACATCATCAACATAATCAAGATCTGACTACTGATCGACAGTCTAGTATAAATCGATACTATCCTCATATATCATCACAAGAGTATACATCGCCCAAGGCTATCATAAGTATCCTGACATATCATATCATATCACATCCCATAATCACATGTCGATCACATAATATATATGTCGCTATTACTATGGTATCATCATTCCCAAAATCCTCTAAAGTATCAAGGTGTATCTTAATTATGAATTTTATCATATCACCGACATCATGATCTCATATCAAACCATCAACTCACATCGATCCCATGTATCATCCTCAAATCCGTAATAAACACATAAACCCAGACCCATGTGAACACATATCCATAACGAATTCCATAACCATATATGAAATGAGGATGTATGCAAGTATGTATATGTGTGTATGTGTAAGTGTAGTGCACCCACTACCTAAGGTTTCGTAACCATGCACCAATCCAACACCAATATCCATCTTAAATCATCAATAATAAATCCTAACAACATATCATAAATTGTTGGTGTGTATACGCATCCGTATACATCACCACGGGCTGCGGGGATGCTATACGCCATCCACCCGACTTCTCCCCGTAGATATAAATCTACTCACCTGTATCCTGCGTGTCGGTGTCGATAACGCCATGCTCCGTCGCCTCGGAATCCACGTGAAGGTACCTACAATGATCAACCATAGCAATGCGTATGAAAATCAAGGCAGAAAACCGATACAGCGCACAGTGTGCTCATAGGTTGGAACCTATGGCCCAAACATGCAAATCCAACAAACAACCCCTGTTGTCGATGTACGAACACCCGACAACCAAATACAAATCCAAATATCAAGAAAGTGCATTTAAAAATACGGAAAACATCGCCTAAAACACACCAAAATGCTCCCAGATTTTCCCCAGATGATAATTAGCCAAAACTGCATATAGGAGGGGTCTAATTTAGTGCAAAATGAGCCCTGGAACAAAAATGGACCCATTCCCTTCTACTCTGGCCGCAAATTGCGGCCAGAATGATTAAATTTGCGGCCGTAGGTTTGAGTTAGGGGCTCGGGTCTTGGTGGTAGCTTCCTAGGTGCCTGCACGACTCACTGTCAGCTCAATTTTATTTTTGGTGACCCCGGGTTGCTCCAGATTCCAGAACACCTTCACAGATCACACAAACCGACATGAAAAGTTCCGTAATTCCGTATCTTTGGGTTTCAGGTTGTGCTAGGCCAGTGTTTTGGTCAATTTGGGGTCTAAGGTCACCATTAGAGTCCAATTGCATAGCCACAACTCAAGTTTACCCTAACCCTCTCTAGGGTTTTCCAAAGTGTATAAAACCTCGACAAAACGACACTAAACTTTAAAAGAGGCTAAATCACTGAAATACTACAATATTTGTGAAGGAATTACCTCAATAGAGACTCAAGAATCTTCCCACAGCACCAAAACACCAACTTTCTTGGTCCATTCTAAAGCTTGTGAGCTTGTGCACACTTTTTTGTGAAAGCGATATGGGGTTTTGAGTTTGTTTTAATGGTGTTTTGGGGGATTTGAAGGAGGAGGAAGAAGAAGGAAGGGAGCAGTAGCAGCAGCAGATCTAGGAGAGGGGAGAGAGAAATGGGTGTGAGGAATGATAAGGGTGTGCTTCAAAAAGTAAAGGATGACATATACCTACCCACCCTCTCTCTCATCATCATTCTATTTCCTTTTTCCTTTTATTTTCTTTTCTTTCTCACTCAAAAAGTAGACCCATAACACCCATGGTAGGAAAAATGTGACACCAGTCCAAAAAATGATATGTGCAAGTTTTGCACAAAAAGCCAAAAAAATCCGATTAGCGATTTTTATCGCGATTAGCACTAAATTAGTATATAAATGCTCATAAAAACTTAAAAATGACTAATTTCCATAGAATACATAATTTTTGAATTTTACATATTTTTTTCAAAATTTTTCCCATTTATCGATATTTAATTATAAATTTAATATTAAAATAATCAATAAAATAATATTAAATTATAAATATTCCTAAAAATAATATTTTATTATTTTGGAATGTTACATTAACTTAGCTTGATAGCCAGTAGTTTGACATAATATTAGTGTACATACCTTATATGCCAGCTTAGATATTGTAGTTATTACTTGTCGCTTCATGCATACTGTTATTCATTCTCATGCTTATATTCATGGTTCTACATGCTATTGATGATTCGGATTTCCATGATATTTTCTGGATTTGGAGGAAAACCGCAAAACATATACAAACTGATTTCTCTCTTTTCAAATAAAAGTGCGGTTTTTTCCCATGATGTATGAGTCGTCCACCATGAGTTTGCTGATGGATTTCGAGACCCGATTCGAGGAGACGGATGAACCGTTTCGGGTACATGGTGGACCCGGTATGGTACCCCGTGGCAAGAGGAATGTGTTGTTGACGTTGAGCCCGGCAGGGGAGCACTACCGACCGGTGATATTACCCGACGCGTCGGATATCCGAAGGATACCGTCGTGGTCTTGAGATGGATGGTAGGGGCCGATCTGGATTGACGGCACCCTAGATATTGATTTTGAGATATTGATGTACAGAGATTGTGATACAGAGATATCGAGATATTTGGACACTTGTTTTGTGTCGATGCTGGGAACTGTTTTATGCTGATTTCATTATGATACCTCATTTTTAAAATACAAGGAAATCTCATTAAATTATGAAAACAGTTCTTCATTTACATGTATTCTGTTTTCATGCATTCATACCTCATTCATATGATATATTGCTACCTGAGGCACTGACACGGGCACATGAGTTTACACTCGGGTTAGATATTTACCCTAGCCTTGTTATAGGCTGCTGGTTATATATTTGAGGATATATTATGATCATTGACCTAGGTTGCGTTATTTATGCGATTTCTGTGCGTAGATGTTTTTCTATTCACGAGTTGGCAACTCACCCCCGTTGTGCCCCAGTTTCTTGCAGGTTTGTCGTACAGGTTTCATTACGGCTTTGCGGGCTCAGTTTCATTCGGGTGACTTGCTGGTAGGTGGATTTTTCTTGTATCGTACCCATCATATTACCTTGTATAATATTATTCCGTTGTATCTAGTAAATTCCATCAACCAAACATGTATTTATTGAGATAGAGACCAGTGTTGTTTATTCTTTCGACCTTAGAGTTGCTCGTTATATTTCTGGTGGTTTTGAGTTTCCTTTTGAGTTTTGATCCTCGCCGTTGGCGTTGTATATTATATTGCTTGTGTGGTTGTGACCGTCGATTGACGAAGAGTTAGCTCCCGCTTGGGGATGCCTTTTTCTTGATTTCGTATACTATTCATGTTGTATCCCGTTTGGGGGCCAGTATTTACAAAGGAGACTCTGCCGAAATTTTCAGTAAATTTTTGATGTTTTAAAAACCGCAAAATTCGACTTATGCTATTGAAATTACTTGCTTTAAGTTGGTTTTTCCTGCACTCTACTACTTTTCTTGATTTGGATTTCTGGGTTTTCGGTTTACTTAGATTACGTACGTCTCGAGACGTTCGTAGTTTAGGTGCCGGTCATGTTCCGTACTTTCGGGCCGTGACAAAGTTGGTATCAGAGCGTTGGGTTTTAACCTTCGGAGCGTAGGATGACCCTTGGTTGATGGAATAGGTGACTAAAGTAGAGTGGCGTACCGTTGGTATGTTCCGCGACATATTTACGACACGCCACTCCACTTATGAAACCTTAGGATGTACATTTCCTTGTTCAGTATTATATTCCTTCCTGATCTAGCCTCATCAGTACCAGTTATGGTTTTGCTGCCACGATTACGGGCAGGGAGAGCTACGGCTAGAGTTGCGGTCAGCATGAGCTCGTCAAGAACGAGGACTGACCAGGGCATGATTCCGGCGACACACGATTGCAGAGATGTGTCTTTTCATTGTGTCTTCGCGCCACGAGCGTTGGGTGGATTGCTGTATGAGATTACTCGGACGTGCCGATTTGCACTAGAGGATTGAGACACTGATAGAGGCCAGCCAGATTTTGATGACCATTGAAGTATTGCTTACTCCTGATGATTGAGGCACCGTTCAGCGTGCAGACGAGCGAGCCAGTTATTGCTGCGAACGACGAGATATTGCCCCAGATGCTGGAGTTAGTGCAGAATGAGTTGTACTAAGAGATGATAGAAGGTCGCTAGTCATCGAGGATGAATGACTAGGACATGTGGATCGTTCGCCTACCCCGATGCGAGGTCATCAGATAGATTGATTCCAGCTGGAGACGACTTCACGCGGAGACGTTGGGAGTCGACAGAGACGATCGAATGTCAGAAACCTATTATTCCAAGTTTAAAGTAGTCGGAAAGACATGCAGGCAATTCTATGGTCCCTCTAGAAGAATGAAACCCTAACTCGACTTAATGACCGTGTGAAAGCCTTTGAACCTTCGGGTTTGCGGCAGTTCTACGGCGCCATTAATAAGGCTTGGGTTTGCCCTTCTACGGCTGGACCACCGATGCTGTGGTATGTACTCGATACTATTAAACTGTGCCCAAGATGTTGAGCTCTTGGGGGATTATGAGGTTTTGACGACTCGATCGGATGGCTCGACTTAATTCGGATGCTAGGTGGTGAGATGCATTCTTGGGAGACTCCAGATACGAGGATAGTCGTTGGAGCTCAATCCATGCAGCCACGACGAGACGAGTCCAAAGCAGACGACATTAGAGAAAAGTGAAGTAGGAGGTTCGTACCAGATCTAGATGGGATGACGTTCCACTCCGCCGACATCAGAGATGCGATGCGCATGCCGAGGCATGGTACTTGGATATACCTTCCAGAAGAGTCGTGATGAGAATGCAGTCGTTCCAGAGCAAGACGCAGATATAGTAAAGGACGATGACTTCCGGACAGTTGGCAGAGACGAAACATGGAAGAGACCATGAGCAGGATTCCTTCCAGGACACTGCTGCAATGATACTTGCACCAGGATCAGAGGTGTCACGTACATTCAGAGAACCAGAGGCCGACGCCAGTGATATGCTGTCTTACGAGTGGTCGCGATGATGGACCGAGAGATTGGTAATTCACAGTGAAGACCTTGACCCAGGAGTGGTCATGGTTACGCACATCAGCAGGACAGAGTTCATGATCATCAACGAGACGTCCCACTAGTGACCGTGGCAGTTGGCCGAGATTCTTAGAGGATGCGCTTGAGCGGTACTGTTCCGCCATTATTGATCACGATGTTTTGGGAGATTTATTCGTATGATTTGATTTTGATGATTGAGGATTTACGATCTTTGCACAGTGTTGCACTTGATATCGTTTTCATGCTTTATTTTCACATGTTTGTGATTTTATGGTTTTAGACATTTGAGTTGATTTTGTGCGTATGCACGCACACGATTTGGTTCCTGCACTCTGTATAGTTTATATATGCTTGCAGTGCAGTGATACGCCTTTTGTGCACTTAGAGGCACTGGACTTCGATTTCGATTGTGATACTCGATATTTGTTTCGTGCACTTTGTGCACCTGATTTGATTTTGCGCATGTTCGGCGCTTGATATTGGATTTCATGATTTCATACATGATAGATGCACCGGCCTTGGATTTTCGCGCATGTCGAGCGCATGTTTTGAGATATGATTTTGGTGCACACCAGATACACTAAATCGAGATTTTTCGTGCATGTCAGATGCACCTGATTTTGCTGTCAGGCACACACGTTGCCTACGACAGATGCTTTGTGCACACCCGATGCACTTAGATTTTGTTTCTGTGCACTTGTATGGCACGTATATGGATTTTGATTTCCGTGCGCACCAGACGCACGTAGCATTCATGTGCATATTTTGGGATTGATTTCGTATAGAACAGTACGTTTTTATGATATTGCTATGTGTTTTCGTACTGAGCAGGACTAGTCAGAGGACAGTACCTGAATATATTTTTGGCATGCATTTCCTTCAGATACTTACAGATATAGATTCGATATTTACATGTATAGTTTCGAGTTATGTCATATTGGTTTTGATTTGGATTTGGCATTGATGTCTTCTCCATGACTCCGATGATTGCGGGATGCTTGACGGAGTTTTGATTTGAGTTATATACTCATTTTTCAAGCGCATGCGCTGCGCTACGATTTGTTTTATGTATTTACAATTTCGGAGCCCCGATGACTTGATGGTTTTCTTAGATGTTTTAGTATTTGGGGGAGTTTGAATTTAAATTCGGGGACCGAATTTCTTTAAGGGGGGAAGATTGTAACGTTTTGAAAATCGTTTCGGTGAAATTTCGAAAAAATCGGTAAAATAAGGGGGTTTTCTGTAAAAAGCCAAAATACAAATATCTTATTATAAAAATTAAATATACATATTCTAGCTATGTAATTGCTATTATTTGGTGTTTATTGAGCCGCTGGTGAAATTTTAAATTTTCTGAAAAAAAATATTATTTTATTATTATTTTAAGCCGTCACTAATACATTTAATTAAGGAAAATTACAAATTGGAACGAGTTGAAACAAATTTTGTGCATCATAAAACATTAAATAAAATTTTATCATGTGGTTTTTGGAACGAAATTATTTGCCAAAACGGTTTAGAAATTATTTTTAAAAAAAAAGGCTTTTTTTTAGCGTAAATGGATGTTTGGGGTATTGTATTTATCATTTTTCATCACCCCACACCCGTACCCACACCCACACACCCCCATTCACTTCTCCCCTTGGCTGAATTCAGTAGCCCCCATCTTTTTCCCCACTTGAATTTCAAAGGAAAGAAATGAAAGAAAAGAAAAAGAAAATGGTTAAATGAGGTGGACTTTTGACTTTGGTTTGACCTTGACTTTCTCCCCCCACTTTCTCTACCTCCCTCTCTCTCCTCTCCCCCACCCATTCCAGCCGACCCCCCCCCTATCCTACAGCAGCAGCAGCCCCCCCCATTCCCCTTCACTTTTCTCTTCAAAACTTCATCAAAAATTGCCCCAAAATCCATCAAAAAAATCCCAAAACCCAAATCCGACTCCTACCCATTTTAGCTTAGCCCGTATAGCATGGATCTTTGTGAAAAGAGAGAATTTTGGAGGGCCATAGATGCTTGTGGGTCTTCAAATGTTTTTGGGTATAATTCTAAACATTTTTGCTTAATTTGTTACTAATTTCTTAAAGCTAATTTAATTAAGTGTTAATTTGGTTTATGTGAGTTTAATTGTATGATTAAAGATTTCAAGTTAGGGTTTGTTGTGGAAATGAGTTGTGTTTGATTGTGCATGGTTTAGTGATGTGGATTAACATATTTAGTTTTATAGAAAATTAATCTAGTTGTTAATTACAAGTTGTTACTTGAAAAATGTCCAAATTAAGCTTTTGTTGCAAACTAGGTTTTTTGATTTAATTCGAAATACGAGATTAAAAATATGGTCAGGGTTTTTATCGTATTATTAACTTTATTAAGTGTAGTTTAATGCTTTAGAGCATGGAAATCCAACCTAAATTGTAGTTTGTGCATTTTTGGCTATGAAATTGTTAAAAGGGGTATTTTGTAAACTAGAATATTAGGGTTTTTGGAATTTAATGAGATTAAATTCCGGAAATTGTTTCTATGACTTATTTAAGATATTTAATAAGTATATTGGCCGCTACATTCATTTAAACGTCATGTTTTGTACAAAAACGGCGAATTGTGCTTACTAAATTTTCGGAAAAATGACTTTTTAAGTGATATTGGGGTTTTTGTGAGTTTTAACCTAGTTTATATTAAAATTAGTGTTCGTGAATGTGCAAATGAGTGTGATTGGATTTTTCTCGATGGTTTGACGTTTGTACATCGACATCGAGGGTTGGTTTGACTATTCTTGCATGCGTAGGCGATAGGTTTAGACCTATGCGTGATACGCGTGCCGATTTGATTTTCGTATGCCGTTTCGATTTCGAATTTAGTTTTAATACGATACGGTGCGTTATGATATGTAGGTACCCCATGTGGACTTCGAGACGACAAGCAAGCGCGTGGCGACGTCGGCACCGGCTAGCGAGGACCAGGTGAGTAGATTTATATCTACGGGGAGAAGTCGGGTGGATGGCGTATAGCACCCCCGCAGTCCGTGGTGGTGTATACGGATGCGTATACACACCAACAATTTTTATATGTTATTTGGGATTAATAACGATGCTTAGGATGGATATTGGTGTGTTGGATTATTTTAGCGTTGCGAACCCTAGGGTAGTGTTGCACTACACATACCCACATACATACTTGCATACTTTCCTATTGATATGTGCTCACGGGATTCTTTATAGTTATGTGTTCACATGGGTATGGGACTATGGGTTCACATACGAATTTGAGACTTGGGTTTGAGATGAGTCGATGAGATTTGTATTGAGGTTGTGACTTCGGTGATATGGCAGGATTCGTATTTGAGATACGACATGACGTTGTAACGGGTCTTGACGTAGCGTTTCACACACGTGTATGCATACTTAGGCGGTATCAGTATGGTACTAGACGTAGATCAGTACCCCGATCATGATATTTGATAAAGAGGATACCAGGTGAATAGTATGATGAATGTGATATTGACTCGTACCCAGATTTGGGGATGCCGTACGACGGATTTACGTACGAGCTATATTTTGATGATTGATCCGCACTCTTGACTTGGGATGTCTGGTTATGGATATGATATTATTGAGGCGGGATCACCGACTGTATATATACAGGTATGTATATGTATCGACTCAGATGATAGGCGGTTTCCTTACCTGTAGTTCAGCTTGTTAGTTCAGCCGTATAGTTTAGTGTAGTTGTTAGATTAAATTAGACTCCTACCTATTTCAAAACTAGCGGATCGTGGGTATTTTAAAAGACAGGTCAAGGGATCTACGGATATTTCAAAAGACGTATCCTTTCTTAAAAACCACCGTAGCCCTATTTTCAAAACCCCGCGGTTCGTGTCATTTCAAATGGCACCATTTGTAGGACTTATATTAGATTAATGCAGATTAGTTATAGTTGCGTCTAGTTTTTTTAGCTCCCGCTCATTTTGGTTGCTCGCTCCGCATGGCATATTTACATTGTTATTTCATATTGCATTGTTGACATTATGCTGTTAGGACACCAGCACCATTACCGATGATGCGTATGTACCATATACACTTACTTGCCGGCTCACACACATCTTCATCGGTAATTGCCATGTCACGTACACCTTAGAAAATATTGTTGCTTAACTTAGCTTGATAGCCAGTAGTTTGACATAATATTAGTGTACATATCTTATATGCCAGCTTAGATATTGTAGTTATTACTTGTCGCTTCATGCATACTGTTTTTCATTCTCATGCTTATATTCATGGTTCTACATGCTATTGATGATTCGGATTTCCATGATATTTTCTGGATTTGGAGGAAAACCGCAAAACATATACAAACTGATTTCTTTCTTTTTAAATAAAAGTGTGGTTTTTTCCCATGATGTATGAGTCGTCCACCATGAGTTTGCTGATGGATTTCGAGACCCGATTCGAGGAGACGGATGAACCGTTTCGGGTACATGGTGGACCCGGTATGGTACCCCGGGGCAAGAGGAATGTGTTGTTGACGTTGAGCCCGGCAGGGGAGCACTACCGACCGGTGATATTACCCGACGCGTCGGATATCCGGAGGATACCGTCGTGGTCTTGAGATGGATGGTAGGGGCCGATCTGGATTGACGGCACCCTAGATATTGATTTTGAGATATTGAGGTACAGAGATTGTGATACAGAGATATCGAGATATTTGGACACTTGTTTTGTGTCGATGCTGGGCACTGTTTTATGCTGATTTCATTATGATACCTCATTTTAAAAATACAAGGAAATCTCATTAAATTATGAAAACAGTTCTTCATTTACATGTATTCTGTTTTCATGCATTCATACCTCATTCATATGATATATTGCTACCTGAGGCACTGACACGGGCACATGAGTTTACACTTGGGTTAGATATTTACCCTAGCCTTGTTATAGGCTGCTGGTTATATATTTGAGGATATATTATGATCATTGACCCAGATTGCGTTATTTATGCGATTTCTGTGCGTAGATGTTTTTCTATTCACGAGTTGGCAACTCACCCCCGTTGTGCCCCAGTTTCTTGCAGGTTTGCCGTACAGGTTTCATTACGGCTTTGCGGGCTCAGTTTCATTCGGGTGACTTGCTGGTAGGTGGATTTTTCTTGTATCGTACCCATCATATTACCTTGTATAATATTATTCCGTTGTATCTAGTAAATTCCATCAACCAAACATGTATTTATTGAGATAGAGACCAGTGTTGTTTATTCTTTCGACCTTAGAGTCGCTCGTTATATTTCTGGTGGTTTTGAGTTTCCTTTTGAGTTTTGATCCTCGCCGTTGGCGTTGTATATTATATTGCTTGTGTGGTTGTGACCGTCGATTGACGAAGAGCTAGCTCCCGCTTGGGGATGCCTTTTTCTTGATTTCGTATACTATTCATGTTGTATCCCGTTTGGGGGCCAATATTTACAAAGGAGGCTCTGCCGAAATTTTCAGTAAATTTTTGATGTTTTAAAAACCGCATAATTCGGCTTATGCTATTGAAATTACTTGCTTTAAGTTGGTTTTTCCTACACTCTACTACTTTTCTTGGTTTGGATTTCTGGGTTTTCGGTTTACTTAGATTACGTACGTCTCGAGACGTTCGTAGTTTAGGTGCCGGTCATGTTCCGTACTTTCGGGCCGTGACAGCCAGGCTGGTGTCTGTACTTCGAGGGAGGTTTTCCAACGCTTTCGCGAAGTTTCTTAATTAAATAACCTCTTTTCCCTGGGGGCGAGCCACGCTAACACCTTTCTAGACACCTACTTGGTTTATAGCATTGATCGTTAAGTGAGAAATTTCCCGTGGAGTAGCATATACTCACAGTAGGATCGGGATCCAAATATCATTGCGTGACAAAACTGAAGGAATCCTACCAGAATCATCACACTCCAAATGGTATGCAGCGCTAGCAACTTTCAGTTCTTTTGAAACTCCCGATGTGGATTTTTGCCCCATCCTCTTATGACCTTGACTTTAGCCAACAAATCATAAGTCACATGTCAAGTTCTACCCGTCATTCTCCAGGTTAATTTGAGCCCACCCGCACATACCCTTGACTTTGGCCAACAAGGTAGAACGACTGCCCCAATCCAACACATCTATCTATGCTGCACATGAATACCTAATAGCTACCAATCACTATGCCTTGACTTTGGCCAACAAATATAGCTTGAATACTATTAACCATCCATGTGAAACGACGGAGGGTTACGAATGGTTTTGGCGAAACCGTGAACGTAGTGAACTTGATATAATCGATGGAACGAGATAGCTTTTAAAAGGAGTGGCTTAAGCTCCGCGTTTAAAAGTTATTTTAAAAGAAAACCGAGTGGTTTTGAAAGTGTTCCAATGACTTTTACTTGGTTTATTTTTTCTTGCATTAATTCCAATGCGTCCCATCATTTAATCCTGCCATTGCAGAAAACAACCAAAATATGACGTACGCTTATGCCATCCGCATTCGCCACGGGGCCCCGTCATTACCCGTTCGGTTACTTAACTAACGACAGAGCGGGGGCTGGACTAGCGCGGATGCAAAACATAAGCAACGCCTAAATAATATCATACATAGATATATTGCATTGATAGCCATTTCAGATCACAGATGAACACATTGGATATACTAGGAATCCGCAATTCGTACGAGCCTGTAACGAAAAGCGGATTACACGGTCGCGATGAATAGCCAATACCCCACCCTAGACCCCTACGGGTGCGGCAAACTACCCGCCAAATATCCGAAGCGGAGCAACCTCCCTCAACGACGTGAGTAGGCCACTCGGCACTTCGAGATACCCGGTAGTTTGTGCACCCCACCTAGGGTCTATCCTAGGAGCAAAAACAGTAAAAAGAAATTATACAATGACGGATACAACCCCGACCCGGTTGTGCGGCCAAAAATAATATTACATCAATTTACATATTACATGAATTGAAAGATAAAAGAAAACTCTCATCTCACAACCCCCCGGCTATTCATCCGCGAAAATCCAATGAATTCATATACACATACCATCAACATTTCAGATCACAGATATGTATAACCCCCACTAATCGACGTATAGCGATTAGCAGACGTTCAATACATATAACACATCACAGATATATACCCGTCAGCTTAAGTCTTTAGAAGTTCGATCAAAATACGGATTTTTAGGCCCCAAACACAAATTTTTCTTTCTGGAAAATCTGGGCAGAAAAAACATATTTTAAAAATCCCAAAATAACCCCAGAAACACACTGCAGCAAAATTGTGCCACGGCCGAGTCAACTCGGCCGCGGAACCGCGGCGGGAGCATGCTCCCGCCGCGTTTCCGCGGCGACTTGACCGGTTCGTTGGACCAATTTTCTTGGGTGTTTTAAGAAAAGCCTGAGCCGAATTTTAGTGTAAGATTTATCATTTTTTGGAACAGAAAAAAATTCGGCAGAAAGTTGATTTTACGGGTTTGTTTCGTGATATTTTCTCCGATCGAACTTCTACTTACTTTGCTAACATGTTAGATAGTGTTTAACTAGGCTCTGATCCCACTGTAAGTCCACGTTACCTCTCCCGGTACTTACGGGCTTGCGGAAATGATGAAAAACGATTTTTCAAGAGGTGGTAACATGGACTCAAAATACGGATCTTTGTTAAACAACTACCTAACAACCTAACTTGAGTTTTACCTACTCGGTTAGGGGGCTATACCTTTCTTGAACTCCTTCGTCTTCAACTCTTTCCGGTGTACGGATCGGCCTCACCTCGTCGTCTCCTTAGGCCGAAGATGGATCCACCTGAAAGCTTCTACCTTTGGCTTCTTCTTCGAACTTGAAGAAACTAGAACACTTGGTTTGCTAAACCTTGTGAACTAGGATGAGTAGAGAAGTGATTTGGGTTTTCTTTTATCTCTAAGGAAATGTTTCTCAACTCATGAGAGGTTGTTGCCTTGAGCTAGAGAGAGAGCAAGAGGAAGAGCAAGAGGGAGAGCTCAAGCAAGAGAGAGAAATGAAATGAGAGAATGAGTAAGTCTTTTGCCATCCAAGCTCTCATAATCCAAAATCATCATAACAAAATAGTAATCAAGTATTATGTGATGGTTCAAGTCAATGGCTATATCATTTCATGCACTCATTTTGCAAAAATAAGAAGCAAGCAAAAGTCTTTGCCATAAAATGATAGCCATTGTCATGATGATGGTCAACTAGTCCAACCTAGTCAACCGGTCAACAAAGTCAACAAGTCAACAAAGTCAACCCCTTAATAACCATGTCACTATAACACTTAATTAATATTATTGTTAATCATATTTCTTATTCTCATTAGGGTTTATCCAAAATTCAACAGTCAACAGTCAACAGTCAACAACCCCAATGAGAATCCTCTGCCTCTGTCTCTCTGTCAACTGTGCATACACACCCGCATCCGCGTTCCGAGGAACACGAATACAAACGAGATAAAACCAATCCCAAAATGTACACTAGGATCTGGCTTAAACCAAAGCCCGCTAGTTTTAACTGTCCGGACACTAAACGTGCACTAGTGCATGGATGTGACCGAACCCTGTCGCAAAACCATGCGACCTGTCGCAAAACCATGCGACCTCTACTCTTTTGCCTAAAGGCGAATAGCTTTCTGTGTGGGACTCTAAAGACTCGACACTACGCTGGCAGTGGGTCTAACCACAGACCGCAAGCGACACAAGCTGTGCGTAACGGTCCCCAGGTAAATGCCGACAAGAAGACTGACGAGGTGAAACCCATCTGAACTCCTACTGAGCCTGAATGTGACATTCTCTGTACAGTCTGGTCTGTTCGTCTGATACATCGCATGGCAGGCCTAGGGGGCGGTAAACGTCAGTCCCCTCATAGCGGTACAAGTCGTGTCGGAGTGTATCCCAGAACACCCTAAGATAACACTGGAAACCTACCAGTATATCTCGCTTGCCCTGGCCAGGGACTACTTGTGTAATGGCTCTCCTAGACACAGCGTGATGTCAACCCCCAATACCGGGAGAGACGAATCATGTCTAACCGTCACTGCCTCCATGTCATGACCCGCAGGGTACGGAACGTGACTGGAACTTAAGTTTACGATACGTCTCAAGACGTCCGTAAAATAAGTAAGCCAAAGCCCAGAAACCAAAACCAAATAGGCAAAAGAGTGAAGGAAAACCAATCAATTGAAAGCGAGTTTATCAAATAAGTCATATAAAACCTTTTTAAAAACAATATCAATTTTTCCGAAAATTTCGGCAGAGTCTCCTTTGTAAATACTGGCCCCCAAAATGGGTATAACAAGAATATATATAAATACAATAAATAAAGCATCCCCAAGCGGGAGCTAGCTCTTCGCCACAAGGCGGTCACAAATTCCACGCAATATAAAACAACAACATGCAAAATAATCATAAAGAAGCATGAGAAAAACAGCATGTCGACTCAAGTGAGCTCGACCCCAAAATACAGCATAAAAAGTCCACAAATCTCACAGTCTCATCTCTAGGTCAATATACAATAATACTGGTAGATACAGTAGATGGAGTACTCTAGATATAAAGAATATACAAGATAGTACAAAAATAATAATACAACCCACCTACGAGCAAAACCCTCGAGTCCTGGCAAAAGAGGAAAAAGAAGCGGTGCGCCCGCCGCTACTGTGCTGACGGAGCGGACCTGCAAAAGACTGTGGCACAACGGGGGTGAGTTGCCAACTCGTGAGTAATAAATAACATCTATAGAGGCTATCGCAAGTATGCACACAGGCATCCTAGCATCTATAATACAGGTATGGCAGGATATAATAGCAGGTATGTATGCAATATGACTATACTAGCAAGTATGTATGCAATATAAATATACTCGTGATCCGCATATGTAAGTATAAGAAATCATCTTTTTCCTTTAGGAAGCTCCTTTGAAATATCTACACAATACCAATAGAACCAAACAGAATCCGTGTCCAGCAACGACACCTCAAAACTGTCTCAAATCTCATATCAAAGTATCTCTGGCCTCAGCCGTCCGGCTGACCCATCTCAAATATCAATATCTCATCATCTCGCGGCCATGGTCGGTATCCTCTGGATATCCGCCGTGCCAAAACAGTCACCGATAGGTAATCCATCCCCTGCCAGGCTCAACGTCAACAACACATTCCTCTTGCCCCGGGGTACCTTACCGGGCCCACCATGTACCCGTGACGGTTCCTCCACTCCTCGACACGGATCTCGAAAACCACAGCAAACTCATGGTGGACGACACTTACATCACTAAAAAACCGCAATTTACATATTTTAAAAAAGTAATAAGTTTAGAAATTTTGCGGCTTTCCCCCGAAATCCAGAAATATCATAAAATCTCAAGAAATCCTCATAAGTGCATATATCAATGATAATGAATGCATATGGTATCAATAATCAAGTTGCGATATATGATTAATAGACTTGGCATGAACAAATAATATGATGAGGTACATGCACATGTTTAAGTATCAATTATAGTAAAAGGTTTCAATTTATAGGTTATCTAGTGTGGTGGCATGGCAATTACCAGGGCGTGGGTGTAAGCATGAATAGTGCTCGTGCTGCATATAAAAACCCTGGCAATGGTGCAGGTGTCCTATAGAATGGGTTCGCATATGTATGTCAATATAAGGCATGAATGTAGCAAATAATCATACAAGTATTACACCCCTAATTACTAACATTACTAAGAATCTTTTTAAGCTACTAAAACTATCGGGCGACTTGCGCCATCCAACGATAGTCCCCCGTAGATGTTACATCTACTCACAGGAATCCCTAGCTAGTCACGTCCAATCACCGTTTTCCCCTTTCGTGCCGCGTCTGACGTCTCCGCGACCGAACCTGGAATTTACATCAATACCAACATAAGGTTACATACCATGAAACGACGCAAATCCCAAATGAAAATACTAACGTTCACAAGCTAGGTACAACGTGCACAAGGTGCGCGGAACACACGCGAAAATCGCAAAAACTAACTAAAATCGTCGATTTGGTCGCCCGGCAAAGCTAAAACCCGATCACTCAAAAATCCGCACTCACACATCCTAAATATCATAGGATAAGCCAATTACAATTATCAAGATATCAAAAATAATTCATCGCATAATTTTATAACAAAACTAGTAAGCACAAACATTCCAAAAATCGGCGCAACATCGCCGTTTTGCGATAAAAAGAACTACAATCTAGCATAATCACCCAAGTCACACCATTAGATAGCCACTACACAAAATTTCAACACATTAATCATAATTCAAAGCCTATATTCCACAATCAAACCCTTTCTTGATTTTTATCAATAGCAATTGCAATCAAAATCCAAACTAGAAAAACTTAAACTAACACTAATTTGAAGTCCAATAAGCAAGTTAGACCCTTAGATTTGGTTTGTATAAAACACTAGATAGCGAAATAGAATAATTAAATTAATAATGGTTTCTAAAACCCTAGTTTAACTCAAACCATTCTCTTGAAAAACCTAGATTAGAAATTAACAAAAGATTTAACACTTAACAATTCAATTTAAGGAAATCTAACCATAAGAACTTAAATGGGTAGAAATTATACCTCAATTCTATGGATCTAGCATGGTGATTTGCCTCTAAAGATGCCTCCTTTCCACAAGTTTTCAACTAATTTGGGTTTGAGAAGAGATAGAATAGGGTTTTGTGTTGAATTAGTGAAGGATTTGTTGATTTTTTTGATGGATTTTAATGGATTTTGATGAATTTTTGGAAGAAAAAAGAGAAGGGAAATTGGGGCTGTTTCTGCAGGATTTTCAGCAGCAAGGGAGTGGGGAGAGGTGTGGGGGAGTTGGGGAAAAAAGTCCAAGTCAACCCTCTCATATTACCATAATACCCTTACCTCAAATAAATATATATATATAACCCTTTTTTTAGCCCATTCTCACATAATTTAAAGTCAAAAAAAGGGAAAGAAAATTCTTGGGGTGCTACAACAGTGTGAGGCTGGCCATGGGGAGTGAGAGTGAGTGTGAGAGATTTTACAAAAAAAATTCTATGCAAAAAGACCCCCTACAAGTCCAAAATTGCAAGTTTAAGCTTAAATTCAATAAATTTCGTTTTCCATAATAAAAATTAGTTAAAACTTAAAATAAATTACTAAAAATTTATGTTACAACTAGATTTTAATTAACATGATTTTAAAGCTTAAATTTAGCCCATTTAAATTTGTATTTATCGCTAATTTAATGTATTTTCTTACCGGCTTAAAATAATATTAAAAAATTGAAAAATTAGGGAAAATTTTTAAACGACCAGAATTTCATAAGTAACTCATTTGCTACTAAAAACTAACAATTACCTATCCAAATTAGGTATAATTAGTCCTAAACTGCAAAATAACAAAAAGACGGTTTACGGAAAAATACCGAATTTTCACCGATTTTCAGGAAAACACCAAAACGACATTTCAAGACGCTACAATCTTCCCCCCTTAAAGAAATTCGGTCCCCGAATTTAAAAAATATAACTACGCGTACCTTCAAAGAGATGGGGATATTTCTTCCTCATCTCGCCCTCGGTCTCCCAGGTGACCTCCTCGCTGCTCGGGCCACGCCAAAGGACCTTGACGGTCGGTATAACTTTCGATCTCAACTTCTTCACCTGCCGATCCAGGATGGCCACCGGCTGCTCTACAAAAGAAAGGTCGCGCTCAAGCTGGACTGTCGAGTGCTGAATCGCATGCGAAGGGTCGTGAAGGTACTTGCGGAGCATCGAAACATGGAAGACGGGGTGAACATCGGGAAAGCTGGGTGGAAGAGCCAAACGATATGCAACAGCGCCGACACGCTCGAAGATCTCGAAGGGGCCTACGAATCTAGGGCTAAGCTTCCCCTTTCGCCCAAAACGCATCACGCCCTTCATCGGAGAGACTCTCAGAAAAACATGGTCGCCAACTGCGAACTCTAATCTGCGACGGCGCTTGTCCGCATACGAATTCTGCCTGCTCTGAGCCGCTCTCATCCGGTCTCGAATCAACTGTATCTTCGCGGTCGTCTCCTCCACAAGCTGCGGCCCCAAAATACTGCTCTCGCTAAGCTCTGTCCAACAAACGGGCGATCTGCATCTTCTCCCATACAATGCCTCGAAAGGTGCCATCTGAATAGTATCCTGGAAGCTGTTGTTGTAGGAGAACTCCACTAAAGGTAAATGACGATCCCAGCTACCACCAAAGTCTAAAATGCACGAACGGAGCATGTCCTCAAGAGTCTGAATGGTTCGCTCTGACTGTCCGTCGGTCTGCGGATGAAACGCTGTGCTGAAGTTCAAACGAGGGCCCAAAGCCTCCTGAAGTTTCTGCCAAAGTCGGCTGGTGAACTGGGTGCCTCTGTCGGACACGATACAAGTCGGTACGCCATGCAACCGCACGATCTCGTCGATGTAAAGCTGGGCATACTGAGCGAAGCTAAAAGTCGTCTGCACTGGCAGGAAGTGAGCCGCTTTCGTCAATCGATCTACGATCACCCAGATGTAGTCGTACCCTCGACTGGTCCTGGGTAGACCCACAACGAAATCCATCGAAATCTGCTCCCATTTCCACTCCAGAATGGGTAACGGCTGTAGTTCTCTTGCGGCCTCTGGTGCTCGGCCTTGACTTGCTGACAAGTCAGGCATCTCGATACAAACTCCGCAATGTCCCTCTTCATCCTGTCCCACCAGTAGGTCTCTCTCATATCATGGTACATCTTGGTGGAACCGGGGTGGACACTATACACTGATCGGTGTGCCTCCTCAAGAATGTCGCGCCGCAATCCATCAGCATCTGGTACGCACAGTCTAGATCCATAGCGTAAAATCCCCTGATCGTCAATCACGAACTCGGAAAATCTGCCATGTCCCATCTGTGCCATGATCTCTGAGCAACGGTCGTCACTGCGATGTGCCTCATATATACGGTCAAGCAACTGTGGCGTGCACGAACATGCATGAGCTGTCCCCCTGTCTGAGTGAACTCGAACTCAACTCGGCTGTTGCATAACATCTGCCAAAATGCTGACGACTGCCTCTGCACTGCGCGCAAATAGGATAGACTACCCCCGGGCCTCCTGCTCAAAGCATCTGCCACTACATTCGCCTTGCCTGGGTGATATAAGATCTCGCAGTCGTAGTCTTTCACCAACTCCATTCAACGACGTTGTCTGAGGTTCAGGTCTCGCTGCTGAAATATGTACTTTAAGCTCTTGTGATCAGTGAATATCTGACACGACTCGCCATATAGGTAATGTCGCCAAATCTTCAGTGCAAAGACCACTGCAGCCATCTCCAAATCGTGAGTGGGGTAGTTCTGTTCATGCATCTTCAACTGCCGAGAAGCATATGCGATCACCCGGCCATGCTGCATCAATACGCATCCTAACCCTACTCGCGAAGCATCACAATAGACCACAAATCCGCCTGATCCCGAAGGCAAAGATAATACCGGCGCCGTAGTCAAACAAGTCCGTAGCTGCTGAAAACTGCGCTCGCACTCCTCTGTCCAAACGAAAGGAACTCCCTTCCGGGTCAAACCGGTCAAAGGTGCAGCTATACGGGAGAAGTCCTGAACAAAACGCCTGTAGTAGCCCGCCAGGCCTAGAAAACTACGGATCTCAGGAACCGATGTAGGTCGGGGCCACTGCTGAACAACCTCAATCTTCTTCGGGTGCATACATATGCCGTCTCTCGTAACCACGTGACCCAAGAATCCGACGCTGTCCAGCCAGAATGCATACTTGGAGAACTTTGCAAACAACTGGTGCTCCCTCAGAGTCTGTAACGTAATCTGCAAGTGCTGCCCGTGCTCCTCTCTGCTCCGGGAGTACACCAAGATATCGTCGATAAACACGATGATGAACAAGTCAAGATACGGCCTGAATGTACGGTTCATCAAATCCATGAACGATGCTGGGGCGTTGGTGAGTCCGAACGACATCACCAAAAACTCATAGTGGCCGTAGCGCATGCGGAAAGCTATCCTCGGTATATCCTCCTGTCGAACTCGCAGCTGATGGTATCCTGATCGCAAGTCGATCCTCGAAAAATACCCCGCACCCTGAAGCTGGTCGAACAAATCATCAATGCGTGGCAACGGATATCTGTTCCGAACGGTAACTTTGTTCAGCTGGCGGTAGTCGATACATAAGCGTAAACTTCCGTCCTTCTTCTTGGCAAACAGAACCGGAGCACCCCACGGAGAAACACTAGGTCGAATAAGCCCTTTATCTAACAAATCCTGCAACTGATCCTTCAGCTCTCTAAGCTCTGCCGGGGCCATCCGATAAGGCGGTATAGAAATAGGCCCCGAGCCGGGAATCAAATCAATGCAGAACTCAACATCGCGCTCAGGCGGTAGCCCAGGTAGCTCAACAGGAAAAACATCAGGGAACTCACAAACAATCTGGACCCGGTCCAACGGAACCTCTGCAGCTCGAGTATCACAAATATACGCTAAGAATCCCTGACATCCCTTCCGCAAGAGCTGACCAGCGCGAAGAGACGAAATCAAGCTGGGAAGGGTGACGCTGCGGTCTCCCTGAATAACAAGGATTGGCTCTCCCGGAAAGCTAAATCTGACAGCTTTCTCACGGCAGTCCACAGAATCATAACAAGTGGCTAGCCAATCCATGCCCAGAAGCACATCAAAGTTCAACATATCGAGGAGAATCAAATCAACCGATGAATCCCTCTCCCCGATACGAACGGAACACAATCGAAACACAAAACGAGCGACAAACGACTCGCCTACCGGGGTAATAACAACAAGTGGCTGATCTAACGACGACGACTCACGGCCCAACAACCGTGCAAAGTGTGTAGATACGTACGAATGTGCGGAACCTGGGTCGAATAATACCCGTGCATCGAAAGAACAAACTGGAAAGGTACCTGTCGCAACGGCGTTGGATGCCTGCGCATCCTGCGGTGTCAAAGCGAACACTCGGGCATGTCCTCCACCGATAGCGGGCTGACCTCGACCTAGGCCTCTGCCTCCTCGTCCTCTCTGAACAGGACCGCCGCGTCCACGGCCTCTGGGTGCACCTATCTGACGTGGAGTATCGCCAGTGGTAGGAAGTAGAGCTCTCTGAGGAGGGGGTGGTGATGGTAGTAAGGTAACATGTGGCACTGTCGCCGCTCCATGTCGTCTCACCAGACAGTCTCTGATACGATGATGTAGGCTACCACACCAAAAACATCCTAACCATGGCTGCTGACCATATGGGTGAAGACGATACAACTGGCCCCTAAAGAATCCGCCACGGCCTCTGCGAACACGCCTAGGTGCTAACATATCAGTGCGAATCCAACTCGGTCTCGAAACGACCGTAGGGGGAGTAGTATCCGATCTCTGCGCTCGATTGACCTCTACTAAGGATCCCACCTTCTGTCGTAGCTCCTGCACGCCTCCCATCTTCTGTCGCAGCTCCTCCATACCGGACTCAAGCCTATCCATACGGCCTGGGGAAGGCGGATCAATCTGTCCCTGCGGCCTGCTCAATCCTTGTCTCGGACGAGCCTGCTCGGATCTCATCTCGGGCGGCAGCCCTCTGCGCTCTCATAGCCATCGGCGGCATAGTGGCTGGTACAGGAAAAAGGATAATAAGAACAGTGCAATAGAATCATAGGATACACGGAATTGAAGAAGGAATTTCAAGCAAGTATATCCTAAAGTCACTTAGGCGGAGTACCGTATCGCATGTATGCCGCGGACATACACACGCTACGTTACCCTGCTTAAGTCACTTACTCCATCTACCAAGGGTCATCCTACACTCAAAAAGGTAAAACATGTCGCTCTGATACCAACTTTGTCACGACCCGCAGGGTACGGAACGTGACTGGCACTTAAGTTTACGAAACGTCTCAAGACGTCCGTAAAATAAGTAAGCCAAAGCCCAGAAACCAAAACCAAATATGCAAAAGAGTGAAGGAAAACCAATCAATTGAAAGCGAGTTTATCAAATAAGTCATATAAAACCTTTTTGAAAACAATATCAATTTTTCCGAAAATTTCGGCAGAGTCTCCTTTGTAAATACTGGCCCCCAAAATGGGTATAACAAGAATATATATAAATACAATAAATAAGGCATCCCCAAGCGGGAGCTAGCTCTTCGCCACAAGGCGGTCATAAATCCCACGCAATATAAAACAACAACATGCAAAATAATCATAAAGAAGCATGAGAAAAACAGCATGTCGACTCAAGTGAGCTCGACCCCAAAATACAGCATAAAAAGTCCACAAATCTCACAGTCTCATCTCTAGGTCAATATACAATAATACTGGTAGATACAGTAGATGGAGTACTCTAGATACAAAGAATATACAAGATGGTACAAAAATAATAATACAACCCACCTACGAGCAAAACCCTCGAGTCCTGGCAAAAGAGGCAAAAGAAGCGGTGCGCCCGCCGCTACTGTGCTGACGGAGCGGACCTGCAAAAGACTGTGGCACAATGGGGGTGAGTTGCCAACTCGTGAGTAATAAATAACATCTATAGTGGCTATCGCAAGTATGCACACAGGCATCCTAGCATCTATAATACAGGTATGGCAGGATATAATAGCAGGTATGTATGCAATATGACTATACTAGCAAGTATGTATGCAATATAAATATACTCGTGATCCGCATATGTAAGTATAAGAAATCATCTTTTTCCTTTAGGAAGCTCCTTTGAAATATCTACACAATACCAATAGAACCAAACAGAATCCGTGTCCAGCAACGACACCTCAAAACTGTCTCAAATCTCATATCAAAGTATCTCTGGCCTCAGCCGTCCGGCTGACCCATCTCAAATATCAATATCTCATCATCTCGCGGCCACGGTCGGTATCCTCTGGATATCCGCCGTGCCAAAACAGTCACCGGTAGGTAATCCATCCCCTGCCAGGCTCAACGTCAACAACACATTCCTCTTGCCCCGGGGTACCTTACCGGGCCCACCATGTACCCGTGACGGTTCCTCCACTCCTCGACATGGATCTCGAAAACCACAGCAAACTCATGGTGGACGACACTTACTTTACTAGAAAACCGCAATTTACATATTTTTAAAATGTAATAAGTTTAGAAATTTTGCGGCTTTCCCCCGAAATCCAGAAATATCATAAAATCTCAAGAAATCCTCATAAGTGCATATGTCAATGATAATGAATGCATATGGTATCAATAATCAAGTTGCGATGTATGATTAATAGACTAGGCATGAACAAATAATATGATGAGGTACATGCACATGTTTAAGTATCAATTATAGTAAAAGGTTTCAATTTATAGGTTATCTAGTGTGGTGGCATGGCAATTACCAGGGCGTGGGTGTAAGCATGAATAGTGCTCGTGCTGCATATAAAAACCCTGGCAATGGTGCAGGTGTCCTATAGAATGGGTTCGCATATGTATGTCAATATAAGGCATGAATGTAGCAAATAATCATACAAGTATTACACCCCTAATTACTAACATTACTAAGAATCTTTTTAAGCTACTAAAACTATCGGGCGACTTGCGCCATCCAACGATAGTCCCCCGTAGATATTACATCTACTCACAGGAATCCCTAGCTAGTCACGTCCAATCACCGCTTTCCCCTTTCGTGCCGCGTCTGACGTCTCCGCGACCGAACCTGGAATTTACATCAATACCAACATAAGGTTACATACCATGAAATGACGCAAATCCCAAATGAAAATACTAACGTTCACAAGCTAGGTACAACGTGCACAAGGTGCGCGGAACACACGCGAAAATCGCAAAAACTAACTAAAATCGTCGATTTGGTCGCCCGGCAAAGCTAAAACCCGATCACTCAAAAATCCGCACTCACACATCCTAAATGTCATAGGATAAGCCAATTACAATCATCAAGATATCAAAAATAATTCATCCATAATTTTATAACAAAACTAGTAAGCACAAACATTCCAAAAATCGGCGCAACATCGCCGTTTTGCGATAAAAAGGACTACAATCTAGCATAATCACCCAAGTCACACCATTAGATAGCCACTACACAAAATTTCAACACATTAATCATGCTTCAAAACCTATATTCCACAACCAAACCCTTTCTTGATTTTTATCAATAGCAATTGCAATCAAAATCCAAACTAGAAAAACTTAAACTAACACTAATTTGAAGTCCAATAAGCAAGTTAGACCCTTAGATTTGGTTTGTATAAAACACTAGATAGCGAAATAGAATAATTAAATTAATAATGGTTTCTAAAACCCTAGTTTAACTCAAACCATTCTCTTGAAAAACCTAGATTAGAAATTAACAAAAGATTTAGCACTTAACAATTCAATTTAAGGAAATCTAACCATAAGAACTTAAATGGGTAGAAATTATACCTCAATTCTATGGATCTAGCATGGTGATTTGCCTCTAAAGATGCCTCCTTTCCACAAGTTTTCAACTAATTTGGGTTTGAGAAGAGATAGAATAGGGTTTTGTGTTGAATTAGTGAAGGATTTGTTGATTTTTTTGATGGATTTTAATGGATTTTGATGAATTTTTGGAAGAAAAAAGAGAAGGGAAATTGGGGCTGTTTCTGCAGGATTTTCAGCAGCAAGGGAGTGGGGAGAGGTGTGGGGGAGTTGGGGAAAAAAGTCCAAGTCAACCCTCTCATATTACCATAATACCCTTACCTCAAATAAATATATATATAACCCTTTTTTTAGCCCATTCTCACATAATTTAAAGTCAAAAAGAGGGAAAGAAAATTCTTGGGGTGCTACAACAGTGTGAGGCCGGCCATGGGGAGTGAGAGTGAGTGTGAGAGATTTTACAAAAAAAATTCTATGCAAAAAGACCCCCTACAAGTCCAAAATTGCAAGTTTAAGCTTAAATTCAATAAATTTCGTTTTCCATAATAAAAATTAGTTAAAACTTAAAATAAATTACTAAAAATTTATGTTACAACTAGATTTTAATTAACATGATTTTAAAGCTTAAATTTAGCCCATTTAAATTTGTATTTATCGCTAATTTAATGTATTTTCTTACCGGCTTAAAATAATATTAAAAAATTGAAAAATTAGGGAAAATTTTTAAACGACCAGAATTTCATAAGTAACTCATTTTCTACTAAAAACTAGCAATTACCTATCCAAATTAGGTATAATTAGTCCTAAACTGCAAAATAACAAAAAGACGGTTTACGGAAAAATACCGAATTTTCACCGATTTTCAGGAAAACACCAAAACGATATTTCAAGGCGCTACACTCCAAGTGCTTTGGGACTGCACCCAACTACTACCTGTTTGCACGACTCCTTTGAGCCGTGGTAGGGTAGTAATCTAAGTACAGTGGGAACACACTCGTGGCGAAGTGATAGTGTCAAGTCAGCGGACTAAGCTGTACTCATGTCACCTGGGAACTGATAACTGACGATAGGTATAGTACCAACCAACAGTTCCCGACGAGTCATGTCCAGTGTACTCGTAACCCAACGAGCACCCGCATACTATCTCAAGTACGACGTACTGATGGCTGTGGGACAGACCGTCTCCCACACTGGGATGAGAAGCGCATACGCTAGTCTACTCCGGAGTATCGATGCCCTGTCTCGATAGTCCTGTGAGTAGGGACCTGCATAAGGATGTGCTTATAGATTACCCAGCCCCCACTAGTGTGACTGCCATCACAACGCTGGTAATCAAGCAAAGATCCTAAGGGCTCCACTAATGTGTATAGGTGATATACTAAAATAAACACATGTACACATTGAAGTAGAAACAAACCAAGTAGCATACTACTATATTGAGCAAGATTGTCTATACAAGGTGAATATCCCAAGCTTCCATTAAGTAATATACAAACTAGTATGATACAGTAATGGCCTCTAGGGCATATACACTAACAGGGGGTAGGGCATGTGAAGGGACACCTTTTTGGTGTTGATGACTCGGCCGACCGGCCAAGTCCAGCCGGCGGCGCCGGCCCAAGTCGGCCGGTCCGCCGGCCGAGTCAGGCCGAGTCGGGGTCTCAGGAGGTGGGGGGTCGCCGGGGGTAGCCACAGATACTTTCAGTTTTTCAAGTGTAGTGGGAAAATCTGGAGTTATCTTGTATGGACTGTTGGGCTTCTAAAGAATTTAAAACAAATAAATATTAAAAATAATGTGGGGCATGAGATTTGAACTCTAATGGCTTGGTTCAGGAATGCAAGGTATTACCAATGAGCTACAAGCTCCCTCTTGTAATTAAATTGCTAATTAATTACTTATCTTGTGCTCAGGCAATAAATACCCCTTATGGATTTTGAAATTTTTTTGTAAAAACTTGTAAGGAAATTTAGGGTTGTTACATTCTACCCTCAAAAAAATTTCGTCCTCGAAATTTGTAAAAGGAAAGTGTAACAGTTTGGTGACAGAACTAATGATTGTAAAAAAAAAAAGTTTTGATCAAAGTTGTGAGGGAGTTACTTGGGTTACCTTGGTCACAGTCTCAGGTTCTATGGCTGCTAAGGTGAATGTCTGTCGCCGTGGTACATTCCTTCTAGCTGGAGGCGCATTCTATCCTTGAGGCTTGTTTCTCTGCACTCAAGGCATGTCCCTCATTGCCTGTTGGAATTGGCAAGTAGACTGTGCAGGAGTTCTATGTGGAGGTGGTGCTGGGAGTTCAGGACGAGTTGCAGGAGCCTGGATAGCTGGCCGCTACGGGAAGTTGGTAGGTGTGTGAGCTGAGTTGTATCTATATGGACAGGTCTCAATTCTGTGATTGGACGCGCCACAAACTAGGCACAGGCCTTTTGCGCGCCTACAGTTCTGTAGGGTTCCTAGGCACACCAAGGAGGTCTCACAAGGCATCAACCATGCCAATTTCAAAAATTAGAGGTGCCGAGAAACCCTAATACGGACCGTTGGCTAGAAGTTTAGGCGAATCAAGCAACTAGTTAACAAATTAACTAAGTGAACGAAAATACAACCTTTGTAGATCCGGTCCTCCACCTCCACGGCTCCGTAATGAAGTCCTCTCCGCTGTCCAAATGAAATCCCGGGCTCAAGCGTCGGCTTCATCGGAGAAATGGCGAGCTAGGTCGTCGATGTCCATGCCGAAGATGATCTACGTCGAGGCATCGCTAGATCAAGCTCCACCTTCACCAAGCCATGAAAACTTGTGAAGGAAACACCCTATACTACTTGGCAAGAGGTAGAGGATGAAGAAATAGGAGTTGGGTTCACTTTAGAATTGGATTTCTCACTCAAATACATCAATCACCATTGATGAAGAAAGCTTTCTTCTTGTGAGGAAGAAGAAAAAGAAGATGAAAAGTGTTATGATAAGTTATTAAAAATGAAAAGTAAAAAGAATACTTATCATAATTGAACCATGGTTTAGTGTAGAGAATTGATTAGGGTTAAGTGGAATGGTTAGGGTTAAGCATGAGACAAAATGGTTACAAAGTCAAAGTGTTCATGAAACTTCATGAACAAAACAAAACATGCCACCATTTTCTCATTTGCTTTTCTTTTTCCAAAAGAATAAATAAATGAATAAAATGAATAAGCAAATAGTAAACCCTAACCATTTCATTAACCAAGGTTTAATTCTTTACACTTAACCAAAAGGCATGTATCATCAAACATGATACAAGCAAGTGCACAAAATCATATCGCATATGCAATGCGCACATATCGAGCGAGAAAATTCATTTAAAGTGAACCGATACTAGTTAATGCAAAGTAATATATCAAATATATAATTATACATTAAATCATTAAATCAACACTTGATTCAATGATCCGGTCATGTCGCACACAACCGACTAGTATTCAATGTATCGTCTTATCGAATCAACGCTTGAATCGATAACTAGGTTATATCGCATACAACCATTCGATACATTCATCGCGAGAATGGAATACGGTATCACATACACGCATTATTCTCGGTCCCGCACATATCTCATATGCGCTCCTATTTCGTTTCGCTTGAGCCAGGAAACCTCTGTGTAGGACTTTAAAGACTCGTCAATACGCCGGCAGCAGATGATGATCATATCAAACACCCACAAGCCGCAAGCGGTCTGCTAAACGTAACGGCCACCCGGGTATTGAGCGATCAGAAGATCGACGAGCAAGCCCGCTGACACTCCAGTGAATCCAACCAGTAACACTACCGTACAGTCCGGTCTCGTCGTCTGATATGTCGCATATCTTGCCTAGGGGTGGTAAACGTCAGACCCCAATAGCTCGATAAGTCGTGTCGATATGAGGTCTATAACAATTCGAGAAACTACTGGTAACACTTACCAGTAAATCTCAGCAACCCTGGCCAGGGATTTCCTGTTATAGCCAATCGAACACAGCGCAACATCAACCCCCTATACCGGGAGAGACGAATCCCCTCCTATCGCTCGTTGCCTCCATGTGACTCGGGACTGTACCCAAAAACCACCGTTTTGCACGCCCTCTTGGACGTGGTAAGATGGAAATCAAAGCACAGTGGGAACCACACAAGACTCTATGACGATCTTGGGTCAACAGACTACTCTGTACCAGTGTCACCAGAGAACTGCCATCTGACGTAAGGTATAATACCATCTGGGAGTTCTCGGCGAGTCCGGCCAGTGTACCCAGTCTCTACTGAGCACCCGTATATCATCTCCGATGTCAAACACCAATGGATATGGGATCATCCATCGCCCATCTGTATGGGTCGAGAAGGTATACGCTAGTCTACTCTGGTATATCGATGCCCCGTCTCGATATACCCACGACTAGGGACTTTGAAGGATGTACTTATGGACTACCATGTCCCCACTAGTATGATCCGCATCATAGTCCAGGTAGTCAAGTACACATCCTAAGGGCTTTACCAACATGTAACAGAGAGACAATCAGTGTACACGTTAAGGTAAAGATCAACCAGATAGCATACTATCATGTCGAGCAAGAAAGTCCTCCCTATATATGTCCAAGCATCCACTACAATATACATCCTATGTACAGTAATGGCCTCTAGGGCATACATATAACTAACAATCTCCCACTTACACTAGGGCCATCTGTAGCAGTGGTTGCAGTATCTCATACTCAACCATCCCATAAAAGTCTCTCTCTGGGAATAGGCCTTTGTGAGTGGATCCGCTGCGTTATCCTCTAAGTCTGCTCTCCTTGCCTCGATCACCCTGGAGATCAACCATCTCCATGATCAGGTGATACTGCCTTAGAATAAGTCTGGATCACTGATGGGACCGGCGTTCCTTGGCATAAGCCACAACTCCATTGTCTCACAATGGTAGGAACGTGGTTCATCTCATGAACTAATATACATCCAAACATCCTCTTTGGTAGCATCTTAAGTAGCGATGTATCCTGCCTTTATCGTCTAGTATGCCACGGTATCTAGCTTGGAACTCTTCCAACATACCGTCCCTTTTCTGAGGGCAAAGACAATGCCTGCGACTGACATTCAGTCGTCTTTATCACCCTGGAACACTTCCAGTGATTCCCCCCAGGATCGATTGATACCATCTCACTACAACTAGTGAGAATCCTAACATCCACTTAGATCTATCTCATAGATCCAAAATCCAGGATTTAGTAGGTATCACTTTGATCCTATGTGGTGAATCATTGTGATAAGCGGAGATCGACCGAGCGTCGCATAGGAAACTCCTTCCCTATCAAGAGTATGTCATCCACGTACTCTACGAAGATCACCACCATACTCCCTGCTACCTTTTTGTTTATACAAGGTTCATCTACCATTTTTATGAAGTCAAAATCTTTGACTACTACATCAAAACAGACGTTCCAACTCCGCGATGCCTGCTTTATCATATAAAACATCTTGCACACGTTTCCGCTGCTTCCACTGTCTACGAGGACCTCTGGCTGTGTACTTATAGACACACTCTTCTAAAACATCATTTAGAAAAGCAGTCATTGCACCCAACCGCCAGATATCGTAGTCATGGTATGTAGCCTTGGCAAGTAGGATCTGGATGGACTTAAGCATAGCTCCTTAGAAAAGGTTTCATTATAATCCATGTATGGTCAATGATGCAAACCTTTAACAAGTCTAGCTTTGAAAGTCTCAACTTTTCCATATACACCAAGTAATCTTCTCAAGATATACTTGCTCCTGATGGGGATTTAACCCTTCAGATATAGCAACTAAAGTCCATACTTTGTTGGTGTATAAGGATTCCATCTCAGATCGCTAAGCATCCAGCCATTCTTACAGAGTCCCACTCTTGATGGCCAGCTCGAAACTAGTTGGGTCATCATCTCATGATGCAATCCTCGCTCCCACTGTCATAGAGAAACCGAAGTATCTCTCAGGTGGGTGAGGAACCCTACTAGATCGGCGGAGAGGCTGAGGTTCGTTGGAATCTACTGAATCCTTTGGTTCTGTCAAATCATCAGCTGCAGTTTGTATAGCTGGAACATTTCCAGTTCTACATAACTGACCTTGCCTCGAGCTTGTCCGGATTTTGCTTTTTAGACATAAGCCGGACAACCCCAAATCTTAACTAACTTAAGACATGGGCTCTTCCTATTCCATATCACATATGAAATGGTAGGCTACGGATTTGATTGGAACCCTATTCAATAGGTATGCAGCTTCTTAAGTGCATAACCCCCTAAAAGGAAATAGGTAACTCAGTATTACTCATCATAGAGCACACCTTATCATATAGGGTGTATCTGCTCCGCCCCGATATACCATCGTGCTATGGTGTATTCGGAGGAGTAATGCTGAGAGAGAATCTCATTCTCCTTCAGAATAGTCCAGAAATTCAGTGCCCAAGTATTCTCCTCCTTGATCTCATCATAGGACATAATACTTATACCCGTATTCTGGTTCTCTACTTCTCGCTTATATTCTGTGAATATCTCAAAAGGTTCGGACTCAAGATCCAACAGGAACATATGACTGAATCTCGAGAGATTATCAGAGAATATAATGAAGTATAAAGAACCGGTCTTGGCATGTGTAGACAGGGGACCTTCCATACATCAACATGTATCAATCCCAAGAGTTCATTAACTCTTTCTCTGTTTCCAGTAAACGGAGCTATGGTCATCTTATCTTTGTGACATGACTGGCGAGTTTCATAAGATGTAAATTTAAACTAATTTAAATATGCATCTTTATGTAACTCCAGCTAGTCGGGTCGCATTGATATGACCTAGTCTACAATACCTCAAGAAGGATCAGTTCATTTCTGAACTATTCCTCTTGTGTGTGTTCTGTATACTAAGAACTGTAGTTTGATTTAGAACATTAATGCTTTTAGATAACGTGCCTGAACCGATCAACTTTTGATATAGGAAATGTTCAAAACATTATCCAACAATACAAAATTTTATCGTTTCTTTACTAATAAAGAGACAGATATGATTTTGTATATCAGGTTCGGTATCTAATAACATTCGTTCAGAATCAATGCATTACAATACAGGGTGACAGTGACCAACAGACTTGGCTGCAACACTTGCCCCGTTTTCTGCCTCATGAAACATATCACCCGTTCTCAGTTCTTTACCTTTCTGTAGCCCATGTAACATATTACATATGCGGGATCCTGATCCGGTATCATATACCCAGGAAGTAAAGGACATTTGAGAAACAGTTCTTTGTAATGAACACACCCGAAAATGATGCATCAGCATGCACTCTCTTCGTTTGGGCGGCATGGAAATCTTGGTATTCCCCTATTTCCTGCTCTGTCTTATAACAATTATAAGTTGGAGCGGGACCAACGTTCCCCAGCTCGGTATAACAAGCGGGTTCGGTCAAATATCCGTATTATTATCTTGATTAAGGCGTGACATGGTCGCTACCAGGAGAGAGAGAGAAGAAAACACTCAGCGTGCGCTCTTGCAAGATCAGATTGGTTATTATTTTATCTAATCAGGATGGCTCCCACTGCTTTTTATCAAATCTTCCTTCAAACCCTAAAAGGAAAGACTAGCCGGGATTAATTACACACTACAAGTTCGCCAATCTTTCAGCCAGGCCAGCGTCGGTACTTTGAGGGAGGTCCCCCGTGCTTTCGCACGAACCTAATTAATGTAAACCTCGTTTTCCCAGAGGCGTAACCCCGTTGACACCTTTCTAGACACCTACTTGATCGGCTAATTGTAATGTGTAAAACTCTCCCAGGAGTAACTCTTACTCGCAGCGGGTATCGGGATCCAACTATCTCATAGAAGGTATGCAATCTCATTGCAAATTTCAACACTTGAAATTCCCGATAATTTTGCCCCTAGCGTGCTATGACCTTGACGCATGCCAAACAACCCATAGTCCGCTAGTCAAGTTCAACCCGTACATTTCTTGATTGAATTAAACCCACCCGCACGACCCTTGACGCATGCCAAACAACGCCGTACGAATACCCTAATCCAATCGCATCATATGCTAGCAGATAAGCACTAGTTAGCTACCGTACACTACGCCTTGACGCATGCCAAACAACCGCAGCACGAATACTAACTAGTACTTATCTGAAATGATAGAGGGCTACGACAGGTTTTTCTGAAAACCTATTGCGTAATGAACTTGATATCGTTGTAGGATCGAATGAATTTTGAAATGGAGTGTTTTTTAGGCTTTTCTAGTTTTGCTAAAGGAGTCACTCCCGGTGAAGGGATCGTCGGTCCTTTCCTCGTCGAATGAGGTGCGGGATATATCATATATATCACTGTGCAAAGCAAAAACTCTTAAAAGCAATCAAAAGACAAACCGAGGGTGTAGCATCTTCCAGTAATTGCTAAAGGAGTCACTCCCGGTGAAGGGATCTCGGTCCTTTCCTCATCGAATAAGGTGCAGGATATATCACATATACCGCTGTGCAAAGCAAGAACTGTAGCTACCTGTTTTATTTTGAAATTCGATTCTACAACATCTTAGGTTTCTTTTATTTCATTAATCTCATTAATGAAGTCTCATCATTTAAGTACCTAAACATCACAGATAAATACGACGTACACTTATGCCATCCGCATTCGCCTCGATGTCCCCTCATGCACCGTTAGGTTAGGTAACTAACGGCAGAGCGGGGCAGGGCTAGCGCGGGTGTAAAACATAAGTAACGCATATATAATATATCATATATACTATATACTGTATCTATCACAGAACATCATATGATCACATCACAGATATCGCAGCAGAAGAAACATATGAAATATTGGATATACTAGGACGTCCGTGTTTTTAATACGAGCCAGTATAAAACACGGATTCCACGGTCGTGATGAATAGCCAAACCCACACTCCAAGACCCCTACGAGAGAGGCAAGCAACCCTACCAATTCTGGAGTTAGGAGACCTGGACTCGACTCCTTGAGTTGGTCTCCCACTGGACTCCAGAACCCGGTTACTTGTGCTCCCCCCTTGGGTCTATCCTAGTGCGGAAAAGTAAATAATATACAAATGGTGACAACATCCGCTACCTGGAAGTGCCCCAATAAAAGAATATTACATACAAGTTTTTACATGAATGAAAATGAAAAACACTCATCTCACATAAAAACCCCCGGCTATTCGAACACGACGATCCAATATAACATATCCAGCAACACATAACATCACATGTCATCAACGTAAGTAAATATGCGCATCCCAATTGTTGTTGACATATAGCAACGAAACCGGCGATATCACATATTACACTTACGGTCACAGAAAAGAAAGTGTAAAACTACAACAGTTGGAATCCGCAACCTGCATAGACATCGCATGCCTAATCAAATGAATTACTTAGACATCACATGCCTAAGAATTATAAACCCCGCATTTTAGTCTCATTATCGAAAACACTTTTCAATATCAAGTCGGGCAATTCAACAAGATTCCCGAAAAACTGATCGAATGCTTGTCGCAAACTTCAGTAGGCGGCCGCACCCCCGATGCCGCCGACTTAGTGCACCAAGGCGGAACACCGCTGCCACGAGCACCCGAATGAATGCTTTCGGCGACGGGGTTCTCCTACAGTCACTTGGTCGGGGCTATGAAGTGAGGCTGTCTATTAAGTTTACCAGGCGAGTATCCGCGTACGCTACGTGATTGCGACGGACTTTTGATCACATCAAAATTCCATGGCAACCGATCAAGTGAGACTAAACTGCTATGTTTATAACATTCATTCAGTTATCTCATAACTATTTGTTGATTCCAATTATTGTATCACATTACGGATAAGATAGAAAATGTTAAACTTTCCGATCAAACATTCAAACACCCAAGTTTTCCCGTAACAGATCAACACATGAAATAAGTCTAAAAACATTCTGTTCATGCCTCATTACCAACGGTCCAGCCGTTGAAGGGTCAAGCCAACGCCTCACATGTGGCACGCCGTACTGCCCCAAACCCGAAGGTTCAAAGGGCAGTTCAAGACGGTCACATAATCGAGTTAAGGTTTGTTGTCTTCTAGAGGGTCCATCGAGTTACTTGCACTACTTAGAACGTCTTTAAACCACGGAAAAATCCAACACTTGGAAATTTCCCGACAGGGAAAAAATTGGGTATTTATATCCGGTCGAACTTTTTAACATATTCCAAAATATCCGGAAAGACACATAGACAAAACTTGATAATCCGATCGAATCCACGAATTCCCCAATACAACCCAGAAATTTCAACTCTTGAATAAATATTAAAAATTCCCAGGAAAACCAGCACTGAAAAGTAGGAGTTACTGTGCAAAATTCAATGCATGAAGAGACTAAATGAGCGCGGCACCGCCGCAATAGGTGGCTAATGCCGCGGTTCCGCCGCGCTTTAGACAGATCATTAGGTAATTTTTGCACCGTAATTCTTAGAATTTCCTGCTGAATTTTTTAAGAATTTTTAATTTGGAAAAAAACGCTTTTTCAGAAAAAGTCCAGAGAGGGTTAAAAGTTAGGGTTTCGGGGTTCGATCGGGTTTCTAACATCGTCTACGCATCGCCTAAGGCTCTAGCTAGGCTCTGATACCACTGTAGGGTTCCTAGGCACACCAAGGAGGTCTCACAAGGCATCAACCATGCCAATTTGAAAAATTAGAGGTGCCGAGAAACCCTAATACGGACCGTTGGCTAGAAGTTTAGGCGAATCAAGCAACTAGTTAACAAATTAACTAAGTGAACGGAAATACAACCTTTGTAGATCCGGTCCTCCACCTCCACGGCTCCGTAATGAAGTCCTCTCCGCTGTCCAAATGAAATCCCGGGCTCAAGCGTCGGCTTCATCGGAGAAATGGCGAGCTAGGTCGTCGATGTCCATGCCGAAGATGATCTACGTCGAGGCATCGCTAGATCAAGCTCCACCTTCACCAAGCCATGAAAACTTATGAAGGAAACACCCTATACTACTTGGCAAGAGGTAGAGGATGAAGAAATAGGAGTTGGGTTCACTTTAGAATTGGATTTCTCACTCAAATACATCAATCACCATTGATGAAGAAAGCTTTCTTCTTGTGAGGAAGAAGAAAAAGAAGATGAAAAGTGTTATGATAAGTTATTAAAAATGAAAAGTAAAAAGAATACTTATCATAATTGAACCATGGTTTAGTGTAGAGAATTGATTAGGGTTAAGTGGAATGGTTAGGGTTAAGCATGAGACAAAATGGTTACAAAGTCAAAGTGTTCATGAAACTTCATGAACAAAACAAAACATGCCACCATTTTCTCATTTGCTTTTCTTTTTCCAAAAGAATAAATAAATGAATAAAATGAATAAGCAAATAGTAAACCCTAACCATTTCATTAACCAAGGTTTAATTCTTTACACTTAACCAAAAGGCATGTATCATCAAACATGATACAAGCAAGTGCACAAAATCATATCCCATATGCAATGCGCACATATCGAGCGAGAAAATCCATTTAAAGTGAACCGATACTAGTTAATGCAAAGTAATATATCAAATATATAATTATACATTAAATCATTAAATCAACACTTGATTCAATGATCCGGTCATGTCGCATACAACCGACTAGTATTCAATGTATCGTCTTATCGAATCAACGCTTGAATCGATAACTAGGTTATATCGCATACAACCATTCGATACATTCATCGCGAGAATGGAATACGGTATCACATACACGCATTATTCTCGGTCCCGCACATATCTTATATGCGCTCCTATTTCGTTTCGCTTGAGCCAGGAAACCTCTGTGTAGGACTCTAAAGACTCGTCAATACGCCGGCAGCAGATGATGATCATATCAAACACCCACAAGCCGCAAGCGGTCTGCTAAACGTAACGGCCACCCGGGTATTGAGCGATCAGAAGATCGACGAGCAAGCCCGCTGACACTCCAGTGAATCCAACCAGTAACACTACCGTACAGTCCGGTCTCGTCGTCTGATATGTCGCATATCTTGCCTAGGGGTGGTAAACATCAGACCCCAATAGCTCGATAAGTCGTGTCGATATGAGGTCTATAACAATTCGAGAAACTACTGGTAACACTTACCAGTAAATCTCAGCAACCCTGGCCAGGGATTTCCTGTTATAGCCAATCGAACACAGCGCAACATCAACCCCCTATACCGGGAGAGACGAATCCCCTCCTATCGCACATTGCCTCCATGTGACTCGGGACTGTACCCAAAAACCACCGTTTTGCACACCCTCTTGGACGTGGTAAGATGGAAATTAAAGCACAGTGGGAACCACACAAGACTCTATGACGATCTCGGGTCAACAGACTACTCTGTACCAGTGTCACCAGAGAACTGCCATCTGACGTAAGGTATAATACCATCTGGGAGTTCTCGGCGAGTCCGTCCAGTGTACCCAGTCTCTACTGAGCACCCGTATATCATCTCCGATGTCAAACACCAATGGATATGGGATCATCCATCGCCCATCTGTATGGGTCGAGAAGGTATACGCTAGTCTACTCTGGTATATCGATGCCCCGTCTCGATATACCCACGACTAGGGACTTTGAAGGATGTACTTATGGACTACCATGTCCCCACTAGTATGATCCGCATCATAGTCCAGGTAGTCAAGTACACATCCTAAGGGCTTTACCAACATGTAACAGAGAGACAATCAGTGTACACGTTAAGGTAAAGATCAACCAGATAGCATACTATCATGTCGAGCAAGAAAGTCCTCCCTATATATGTCCAAGCATCCACTACAATATACATCCTATGTACAGTAATGGCCTCTAGGGCATACATATAACTAACAAGTTCTTTATCAAATGCCCATCTCTCTTGCAATGAAAACAGAAAACTGGTCTTGGTTGGTTCTTGGGTTCTTCGGTTCTCCTGGGTTCAAACGATGGCCTAGAAGAGGTTCCTCCTGCCATTTGAGTGGCAGGGCGTTCCAAAACTTGAAGAATCTACATCTTCGATCACCTTGAAGAATCCTGATACTTGCAGCACATGGTTCTCTACTTTATTCTTGTACCTATAACTTCTCAAAACTTGGACCTTGTATTTCTAAGAAACACTTGTCTAAAACTGGAGAAGTCACAAGTAAACAGAATATAGTACGAGCATCAACCCCTCTGTCCTAATGGACACTGGACAACATACAATACTTTGTATAAGTCCCCTGAGTTGAATAACTCAAATCTTGTGCGTCGTAGATTGAAAACTGTACTATGGTTAAGAAGAATTGCATCGCTGTTTAATGCTCCTTACCTAACTATCAACTGATACAGGTAAATGTCATGGACATAATTTCAAAAGTTATATCTCACTGTATAAAATAAACCTACAGATATGTCAGTTTGAAATTGGTGCATAACAACGGATATTCAAAACCAAATATTTGCCGTCAGGCAAAACCCTAGGTGATTTCCTCAAATATCACCAATTACAACGAATTCCGATATAATGAGGATATAATCACCTAATTCCCAATAACTTACTCCCACTCATCATCTGTGAAACCATACAGATGTGAGAATCAAACCTAGTAAATACATACCCTGGAATAAGGATCTAATTGGGAAATCGGTTTTCAATTAACAACGCATAGTGAAACTGAAACATGAAAATGTTTCGAAGGGGTAACCGGGTATTCCAAGTAATGCCTCTTCCATTATCCAGATTCATGACTATAACCTTATATTTCCTTGCCATCTCTCCAATCCCTTTATATGTCTTTATTCATTACCTTCTGTACACCACACTTAGGCTAATTGATTTTCTTCCTTCCATACCGTTCGGCACCAGCCTATGGTTTGGAAGAAGACTATCCAATAAGCGCAATAGGTGTACTCTCCTAATCCTAGGGGCTCTCACAACCTGAGAGAAGGTAAATATAAAAGACAACTGAATAATCCTTATTCTATTTCTCCTGAACAAGAATCCATCCTCGAACTGGAACAAGTTCCTTCGAGTACGATGGATTATCCAATAACTGTGGATCTTCGTAGTGATACGGGGTGTTCTGGAGAAATTCAAAGGTGAAGTAGGAGTGGCGATGAAGTACACGGTTTGGTCATGAATGATAGCAGTCACAATTTACTTTGCCCTCTTTTTAATCCATTTATTTGTCTTTACTTATTACCTTCTGTACACCACACTTAGGCTAATTGGTTTTCTTCCTTCCCCACCTTTCGGCACCTACCTATGGTTTGGAAGAAGAATATCCAATAAGCGCAATAGGTGTACCCTCTCCTAATCCAAGGAGCCCTCACAACCTGAGAGAAGGTAAAAGGAAAAGACAACTGAATAGTCCTATTCAATTTTCTCCAGAACCTGAAACCATCCTCGAATCTGAAACAAGTTTCTTCGAGTTCGTATGTGACTATACGATGGTCCTATCCAATAAATGTGGATCTTCGTAACAATATGGAATGTTCCGGAGAAATGCAAAGGGTAAAAGAAGGAGTGGAAATGAAGTATGAAACTATGACAATCCAAAAGCAGTGTGTTTTAAGAAGGTTTGGTTAACTTGGTTTATGAGTTCTAGTCTAGGTTCAGGACATGGTCGCTGCCAAAGAAAGAGAGAGAAAAGAAACACTCAGCGTGCACTCTAACCTAGATCAAAATGGTTAATCACTTTATCTAATCAGGATGTCTCCCACTGTATCCTCAAATTCTCCTCCAAACCCTAAAGAAGAATTAGTTGGGATCATCTAAAATCACCCGAGGAGTAAACCAACTCATCAGTAGGAATCGGGATCCAACTATCATCGCATGATAACCTGATGGAATCCACTCAAGTTATCATACTTCAGAAGGTATGTGAATGTCTGGCAAGTTTCCTGGATGTTTGAAACTCCCGATGTGATTTTTACCCCATGCTCTTATGACCTTGACGAAGGCCAACAAATCATAAGTCACATGTCAAGTTCTACCCGTCATTGTCCAGGTTAATTTGAACCCACCCGTACATACCATTGACGAAGGCCAACAAAGTAGTACGACTGTACCAAACCAACGCATCTATCTATGTAATAGAAAAGTAACAAGCAGATGCCATACACTATGCCTTGACGAAGGCCAACAAACATAGCATGAATACTAAGTGCTACCCGTCTGAAATGACGGAGGGCTACGAATGGTTTTTGGCGAAAAACCTTTAAGTAATGAACTTGATATCGTTGAAGGAACCGGATAGCTTTTTACAAATATATAGTGGTGAAAACCTTTGCTAAAGAGGCCACTCCCGATGAAGGGATCTCGGCTCTTTCCTCGTCGAATGAGGTGCAGGGTATTCCCACTGAATACCACGATGCAAAGTAAAAAGTAATCGACTATAGTGAAGTTATTACCCTGACGCAAACTTTTGCCCAAGAGGTCACTCCCGATGAAGGTATCTCGGCTCTTTCCTTGTCGAATGAGGTGCGGGATATTCATAACCGAATACCATTGTGCAAAACAAAAGAAAACATCCCTGTAATAACAACTTTTGAAAATGTGTTCCAACAACATCAAATAGGTCTGTTTTCCTTGCATTGATCAGAATCAACGCAGTCCCATCAATTAATCACACCAGAAAAGAACGAAAATATGATGTACGTATATGCCATCCGCATTCGCCACTGGGCCCCGTCATCATCCGTTAGGTTACTTAACTAACGACAGAGCAGGAGCTGGACTAGCGCGGGTGAAAAACATATACAACATCTACTAATATATATAACAATATATAATAATCGCTCCAAGCGTGATAAATGCAACATCACAGATAAGCGATAAGCATCACAGAACATTACAGATAATCTGGGAGCCCCGGGTTTCCTTTGAGCCGCAAGTGAAACCCGACGTTCCCGTGGTCGTGTGGATAGCCTGTGCAATGAAAACCTAGACCCCTACGAGCGCGGTAAGTTACCCGCCAAAACCAGAAGTGAGGCAGCCCCCTTCATCAAAGTGAATGGGCCACCCGGCACTTCACGGAATCCGGTAACTTGAGCACTCCTCCTTGGGTCAACCTTTACCCCCTACGAGTGCGGCGAATAGCCCACCAATTCTAGAGTGAGGCCCCCCCGTCTCAACGCCATGAGATGCAGGCCCATTGCCCTCTAGAACCCGGCTATCCGTGCACTCCAGCGTGGGGTAATCCTAGTACAGAAAAGAAAATAAGTACAACGGTGACATCGACCTCAACCCGGTCGTGCCCCAAACAAATAATATACAAGCTAGCAGTGACGGCAGTCCACATGTCGGACGCTTGTCCCGCGATATCAAATGTACAAATGAAACTAAACTGTATTACCATTGCACAAAAGCTATCCACTACGACGAACCAGCCAACAAACACAGCACAACACAGAACATCAACATGAATGTCACGTTCGTAAACCCGTCTAAAAGAACTATAGCAATTAGACAAGTTGTACCGCTCTAATGACATTCACGGTCGTAGATAGTAATGTATGTACTGTAAACTTTAAACAATTTTAGAAATATCGACTTCGAAACACCCCGAATAGCCCCTAAACAACTAGATAAAAACATATCCAAACTGGGCTAAACAAGCAATACCACTGAACCAATATTCTAGAGACTAGCACACTCTACAAATTTCAAGTCCCAGTTCCTATCAAAAACCGGCCAGGCCGGAATATTTCACAATGTGGCCGGTTCTTTAGTGGAGTTAGGGGCTCGCATTTGGTGTGTGTTCTAGTTGTCATATAAGTAGTCTTCTGCAATTGCTAAAATATTTTTAGAAGACCATAAAAAATTCGACAGAGAATGGAATACTGCGAGTGATATTTCGGAGTTGTTTCGGTTTTGATACTTTAACATCGTCTAAACAAACTAGTATGCGGTTAATAGGTTGGCTCTGATACCATGTTGGGTTACGCCAGCGCCCTGGCCATCAATCCGTGGCCAATTGCGGAACAAAAACTTTTAAAACCCGGCGCTAACGGAACCCTAATTGACGGAACATACCATTAACCCTATACTAGTTATTAGAAAGGAGTTTATAGAGGTTATACCGATCGATCCATGTCCTCCGGTCTTCAACCTCTGTCCCAAGCTCCTCGCGGCTTCCCCGATCAAGTTTGATCTCCGGTCTCCCCACATCGAAGAAGATCCACGTCGAGGGTTCGTAATACAGGCTCCCGCCTCTAAACCGAAGCAACCCGGGTATCTAGTTTGCTAGCCTGGATAGCCAAGTTGAAGTAGAGAGTGTGTGTGATTACTTTGTCTCAAAACACCCAAGGATTCTCAACTCATGAGAGTGTTTGGATGGAGGTTGAAGAAGATGCCCATGAGAGGAAAGTGTGAGCTCAAGAAAGATCAAGTAAAGAAAGAAATGAAGTGGCTGCCTTTTGTGAGTGTTGTGAGATATTAGTTGTGAGCAACTAAAGAAAAATCCCAAGTAAAGAATAAGATCTTCCATCTCACCAAATGCCCACAACAAATATCTTAGCCAAAACAAATCAATACATGACCCAATACCATGAGTCACCAAGTGCATGCACCATGAGTTAATGCAAACCATGACTCACATTTTCCCACCAAATAAACATTTAAACTAAATGTTTAACAAAAAGAAATGGCAACTCTAAAGTGATCTTGTAATAAATTACAAGATTACCCCTCATCCATATATACATACCTGCATGCGTATTCCGACTGAATACGAATAGAACGAGACGAAAATAATCCAATAATAAAATACTATGATCCAGCTTAAACCAAAGCACACTAGTATTATCCGTCCGACTATGATCCGTGCACAAGTGCACGTATATGATCGAACCCTGCCATAAAACCATACGGCCTCTAAAACATTTCGCCCGAACCAGGGAAACCCTCTGTATGGAACTCAAAAGACTCGTCAATACGCTGGCAGTGGGTTTAACTGTAGGGTTACTAGGCACTGTCACAAGGGTCTATAAGGCATCAACCATGCCCGATTTAAATTTTAGACGTGCCGAACAACCCTAACCAAGATCTTAGACTAGAGATTAGGCGAAACAAAGCATGTAAACAACTTTACATCTAAGAGTTAGGGATTACAACATTTGTATTCCGGTCCTTCACTTCTAAAGCTCCGTGTTGAGGTCCCTTCGCTGCGATCATCGAGTATCCGGACTCTAGAGAGGCTCCACAAAAGAAAGATGCAAGCTTGCTTCCGATCTTCGATAACTAAGATGATCTACCTTGAAGAAACTCAAACCCAAGCTCTTGCTTTGCTAATCAAGTATTAGCAAAGCAAACACCCTAATCTAAGTGGCTAGAATAGATGAGGATGATGAAGTAGGAATTTAGCTCTCATTTATTTTCTATTTCTCACTTATTTTCATCACTTTACAAAAAGCTAGAAAGCTTTTCATGCAAGGAAGAAGAAGGAAGAAGATGATCAATCCTTTTGTGATGAATAATGAATTGTAATTTTAATTACAAATGCAACCCATGGTTAAAGATGAAGAGGCTAACCATTGTAGAGAGTTTACTAGGGTTAAGGGTTTGGGTTTGGGTTGGGTTAAAGAATATCTCACAAAATATCAACACAAATATCTTTGCAAGAAAACAAAACAAAAGCTTCTAGAAGCTTCTAGAAAAAATTAACCCAAATCAAACCCTAACCATATTTAATCTCCACTAATCATGTTGCATTAGTAATCATAACTTGTTACAATATTATATATCACATATACAATATTTATTGTAACAAAATAAAATAATACAATTAACATATATCACATATATATCAATGTATTACCCGAGTGAGAAAAAGAATCTTTTAGTGAGCTTATATTAGTTAATGTAATTTAATATATCAAATATATAATTATACATTAAATTATCGAATCAACACTTGATCCGACAATCCGGCTATTTCACAAATAACCGACTAATATAATCTGTATCAGTTCATCGAATCAACACTTGATCCGATGACCCGGCTATATCACATATACCCGGCCGATATCACATATCGTGAGAATCTAATATGGTATCACATACACGTATTGTTCTTGGTCCCGCACATATCATATATGTGCTCCTACTCCGTTTTGCCCGAGCCAGGAAACCTCTGTGTAGGACTCTAAAGAATCGTCAATACGTCGGCAGTAGGTGATGATCATATCAAACACCCACAAGCTGCAAGCGGTCAGCTAAACGTAACAGCCACCCAGGTATTGAGCGATCAGAAAATCAACAAGCAAGCCTGTACATTCTCCCGTGAATCCAACCAGTAACACTCCCGTACAGTCCTGTCTCTTCGTTTGATATGTCGCATATCTCGCTTAGGGGTGGTAAACGTCAGACCCCAGTAGCTTGATAAGTCGTATCGATATGAGGTCCATAACAGTTCAAGAAACTACTGATAACTCTTACCAGTAAATCTTAGCAACCCTGGCTAGGGATTTCCAGTTATAGCCAATCGAACACAGCGCAACATCAACTCCCTATACCGGGAGAGACAAAACCCCTCCTATCGCTCATTGCCTCCATGTGATTCGGGACTGTACCCAAAAGCCACCTTTTTGCACGCCCTCTTGGACGTGGTATGATGGAAATCAAAGCGCAGTGGGAATCACACAAGACTCTATGACGATCTCGGGTCTACAGACTAATCTGTACCAGTGTCACCAGAGAACTGCCATCTGACGTGAGGTATAATACCATCTGGGAGTTCTCGGCGAGTCTGTCCAGTGTACCCAGTCTCCACTGAGCACCCGTATACCTTCTCTGATGTCAAACACCAATGGATATGGGATCATCCATCGCCCATCATATGGGTCAAGAAGCGCATACGCTAGTCTACTCTGGAGTATCGATGCCCTGTCTTGGTACTCCCACGACTAGGAACATTTGAAGGATGTACTTGGAGACTACACTATCCCCACTAGTATGATCCGCATCATAGTCCTGGTAGTCAAGTACTTATCCTAAGAGCTTTATCAACATGTAACATAGAGACAATCATAGTACATGTTAAGATAAAGTGCAACCAGATAGCATACTATCATGTCGAGCAAGAAAGTCCTCCCTATATATGTCCAAGCATCCACTACAATATATATCGTATGTACAGTAATGGCCTCTAGGGCATACATATAACTAACAATCTCCCACTTGCACTAGGGCCATCTGTTGTGGTATCGCATACCGAACAATCAGCTGTGGTTGAAGTATCTCATACTCAACCATCCCATAATAGTCTCTACTGGGAAATAGGTCTTTGTGAGTGGATCCGCGCTGTTGTCCTCTGTGTCTACTCTCTTATCCTCGATCTCCCTGGAGATCAACCATCTCCATGATCAGGCGATACTGCCTAAGAATATATCTGGATCATTGATGGAACGGGGGTTCCTTGGCATAAGCTACAACTCTATTGTCACACAATGGCATGAACGAAGTTCATCCCATGAACTTATATATATATCCAGACTGCCTCTTTGGTAGCATCCTTGGTAACGATGTATCTTGCCTTTAATCTTCTAGTATGTCACGGTATCTAGCTTAGAACTCTTCCAACATACCGTCCCTCCACTGAGGGTAAAGACAATGCCAGCGACTGACATTCAGTCGTCCTTATCACCCTGGAACCTTTCCAGTGATTCTCCCCAGGATCGATTGATACCATCTCACTACAACTAGTGAAAATCCTAAAATCCAATTACATCTATTTCATAGATCCAAAACCCAGTATTTAGGAGGTATCACTTTGATCCTTATGGAGAATCCTTGTGATAAGAGGAGATTGACCGATCGTAGCATAGGAAACTCCTTCCCTATCAAGAGTATGTCATCCACGTACTATACGAGGATCACCACCATACTCCCTACTACCTTATCGTATATACAAGGTTCATCTACCATTTTGATGAAGTCAAAATCTTTGACTTCCATCAAAACAGACGTTCCAACTCCGCGATGCCTGATTTATCCCATAAAACATCATGCTCACGTTTCCGCTGCTCCCACTGTCTACGAAGCCCTCTGGCTGTGTACTTATAGACGCTCTCTTCCAAATCATCATTTAGAAAAGCAGTCATGACACCCAACCGCCAGATATCGTAGTCATGGTATGTAGCCGTGGCAAGTAGGATCTGGATGGACTTAAGCATAGCTTTGAAAGTCTCAACTTTTCCATGTACACCAAGTAATCTTCTCAAGATATACTTGCTCCCGATGGGGATTTAACCCTTTAGATAAAGCAACCAAAGTCCATACTTTGTTGGTGTATAAGGATTCCATGTCAGATCACTAAGCATCCAGCCATTCTTACAGAGTCCCACTCCTGATGGCCTGCTCGAAACAAGTTGGGTCATCATCTCATGATGCAATCTTCGCTCCCACTGTCATAGAGAAAACCGAAGTATCTCTCGGGTGGGGGAGGAACCCTACTAGATCGGCGGAGAGGATGAGGTTTGTTGGAAACTATGGAATCCTTCGGTTATACCAAATCATCAGCTGCAGTTTGTATAGCTGGAACTCTTTCCAGTTCTACCTCATGACCACTAATTTCTTCACAAGAAATTCCCTTTCACAAAGGTGGCATGCTGAGAAACAAAAACACCTTTTGTTCCCCAGTTTGGTAGAAGATATTCCCTTGCGTATGCTTGAGATATCCAACAAACTTCCACAGAACTGACCTTGCCTCGAGCTTGTCCGGATTATGCTTTTAGACATAGGCCAGACAACCCCAAATCTTAACATACTTAAGATATGGGCTCTTCTCATTCCATATCACATATGAAGTGGTAGGCATCTGATTTGATTGGAATCATATTCAATAAGTATGCAGCTTCACAAGTGCATAACTCCCAAAAGAAAATAGGCAACTCAGTAGTACTCATCATAGAGCACACCATATCACATAGGATGCGACTGCTCCGCCCCGATACACCGACGTGCTATGGTGTATACGGAGGAGTAATGCTGAGAGAGAATCTCATTCTCCTTTAGAATAGTCCAGGAATTCCGTGCTCAAGTATTCTCCTCCTTGATCTCATCAAAGAACATAATACTTATACCCGTTTTTGGTTCTCTACTTCTAACTTATATTCTGTGATTATCTCAAAAGTTTCGGACTTGTGTTTCAACAGGAACATATGTCTGAATCTTGAGAGATCATCAATGAATGTAATGAAGTACAAAGAACCGGTCTTGGCATGTGTAGATAGGGGACCTTCATACATCAGCATGTATCAATCCCAAGAGTTCACTAACTCTTTCTCTGTTTCCAATAAACGAAGCTGTGGTCATCTTATCTTTGTGACATGACTGGCAAGTTTTACAAGATGTAAATCCAAACTAATTTAAATATGCATCTTTATGTAACTTAAGCTAGTCGGGTCGCATTGATATGACCTAGTTTACAATACTTCAAGAAGGATTCGTTCATTTCTGAACTCTTCCTCTTGTGTGTGTTCTGTACGTTAAGAACTGTGGTTTCATTTAGAACGTCTATGCTTTTAGATAACGTGTCTGAACCGATCAACTTTTGATATAGGAAATGTTCAAAACATTATCCAAAAATACAAAATTATATCCTTCTTTACTAATAAAGAGACTGATATGATGTTGTATATCAGGTTCGGTATCTAATAACATTCGTTCAGAATCAATGTATTCTGGTAATACAGGGAGATAACTGCCAACAGACTTGGCTGCAACACTTGCGTCATTTCCAACTCTTGAAACTTATCACCCGTACTCAGTTCTCTACCTCTCTGTAGCCAATGTAACAAATTACATTTGCGGGATCCTGATTCGGTATCTCATACCCAAGACTTAAAGGATATTGAGAAACAGTTCTCGGTAATGAACATACCCGAAGATGATGCATCAACATGCACTTTCTTCGTTTGGACGGCACGGGAATTCTGGTAATCCCCTATTTCCTGCTCTGTCTTATAACAATTATAAGTTGGAGCGGGACCAACGTTCCCTAGCGCAATATAACAAGCGGGTTCGGTCAATACATCCGTATTATTATCTTGATTAAGGCGTGACATGGTCGCTACCTAGAGAGAGTGAGAAGAAAACACTCAGCGTGCGCTTTTACAAGATTAGATTGGTTATCAATTTATCTAATCAGGATGGCCCCCACTGTTTTAGTCAAATCTTCCTTCAAATCCTAAAAGGAAAGACTAGCCGGGATTAATTACACCCTATAAGTTTGCCAATCTTTCAACCATGCCAGTACCGGTACTTTGAGGGAGGTTCCCCGTGCTTTCGCACGGACCTAATTAAAATAAACCTCGTTTTCCCAGGGGCGTAACCCCGTTAACACCTTTCTAGACACCCACTCGATCGGCTAATTGTAATGTGTAATACTCTCCCAGGAGTAACTCTTACTCGCAGCGAGTATCGGGATCCAACTATCTCATAGAAGGTATGCAATCTCATTGCAAATTTCAACACTTGAAATTCCCAATAATATTTTGCCCCAAGCGTCCTATGACCTTGACAGAGGTCAACAAACCATAGGCTGCTAGTCAAGTTCAACCCGTCATTTCCTGATTGAAGTAAACCCAACAAGGTCGCACGACTACCCTAAATCAATCACATCATATGCTTATACAGATAAGCACTAATCAGCTACCGCACACTACGCCTTGACACAGGTCAATAAACGTAGTACGAATACAAACTATTACTTATCTGAAATGACGGAGGGCTACGACAGGTTTTTAAGAAAACCCTTTGCGTAATGAACTTGATATCGTTGTAGAATCGAGTGAATTTAAATGGAGTGTTTTTTAGGCTTTTACTAGTTTTGCTAAAGAGGTCACTCCCGGTGAAGGGATCGTCGGCTCTTTCCTCATCGAATAAGGTGCAGGATATTTCACAAATACCACTATGCAAAGCAAAAACTATAAAAACAATCAAAAGACAAACCGAGTTTGTAGCATCTGCCAGTTTCGCTAAAGGGGTCACTCCCGGTGAAGGGATCTCGGCTCTTTTCTTATCGAATAAGGTGCTGGATGTTCTATAAGGAACACCGCTATGCAAAGCAAGAACTAGAGCTACCTGTTTTTGAGATAAGTTTCTACAACATCTTTAGGTTTCTTTTAGTTTCATTAATCTCATTAATGAAGTCCCATTTTATTATGCTTCACAAGCATCACATTTGAAACGAAATCTGCAATATAACATATATCTCATATATATAATATAAACATTCGTATCAGGCAGTAATATGATCTCATCACAGAACATTGCAGCAGAAGAACATATATGAAATATTGGATATACTAGGTGTAAGTCCACGTTGCCCACCCCGGTGCTTGCGGGGAGGCGGAAACGTTATGAAAAATTCGATTTTTACAACTCTAGGCAACATGGACTATGTAAAGGAGGGATCTTTACTAAACAAAACTAACAACAAAGCTAAAAAGTTTAGCTACTCGGAAAGTGGGTTATACCTAAGGCTTCAAGTCCTTCTCTCCTTGCTCCTTGGAGTGAAAGAAAAGGGTTCTCCTTGTCGCTTCTCTTGCCGAAGAAAGATCCACCCGAGGGCCTCAACCTTTGGCTCCAACCTCAAACTAGAAGTAACTAAGGTGCTTGGTGTGCTAGACCTAGGACCTTAGAAAGAGTATAGAGTGTTTTTGGAGGGATTATCACAAGCTCAAATGGTTCTCAACACATGAGAGGGAAGAGCTAGAGAGAGAGGAAGAGGAGGAGAGAGAATGGAAATGATAAAGTGATGAGAATAATTCAACCTTCTCAGATATATGTGAATTATGGAAATTAGATAATTAGCTAAGATAATTGTCATGGTTAATCAAGAAATGACCATTATCATTTCACATTAAATGCTTTTGCAAGGATCAAAGAGCATCTTTCATATGGAATGATGATGGTCAACTTGTCAACCTAGGTCAACAAGTCAAGTATAGTCAAATGGTCAACAACCCTAACCATGCACAATTATAATTAACTAATTATTAATAAATCATAATTCACACAAAACATTAGGATTAAGAAAATGACAATAGTCATCAACCCTAATCAATGTCCTCTGCCTCTGTCTCAGTCAACTGTGCATACACACCCGTATCCGTGTACCGAGGAACACGAATACAATGAGATAAAACCAATCCCTAATCATATACTAGGATCCGGCTTAAACCAAAGCCCGCTAGTATAAGCTGTCCGGACACCAAACGTGCACAAGTGCGCGGATGTGAACGAACCCCGTCGCAATACCATGCGACCTCTACTCATTTTGCCGAAAGGCGAATAACCCTCTGTGTAGGACTCTAAAGACTCGACACTACACTGGCAGTGGGTTTAACCACAGACCACAAGCGGCACTAGCTGTACGTAACGGTCCCTAGGTAGATGCCGATAAGAAGACTGACGAGGTAAACCCCATCTGAACTCCTACTGAGCCTGAATGTGACAGTCTCCGTACAGTCCGGTCTGTTCGTCTAAGAACATCGCATGGCGGGCCTAGGGGGCGGTAAACGTCAGTCCCCTACTAGCGGTACAAGTCATGCTGGAGTGTAGCCCATAACACCTGAGATAACACTGGGAACCTACCAGTCTATCTCGCTTGCCCTGGCTAGGGACTTTGTGTAATGGCTCTCCTAGACACAGCGCGATATCAACCCCCAATATCGGGAGAGACGAATCCTGTCTAACCGTCACTGCCTCCATGTGCTTCGGGACTGTACCCAAAAACTACCTGTTTGCACGACTCCTTTGAGCCGTGGTAGGGTAGCAATCAAAGTACAGTAGGAACACACTCGAGGCGAAGTGACAGTGTCAAGTCAACGGACTAAGCTGTACTCATGTCACCTGGGAACTGATAACTGACGATAGGTATAATACCAACTAACAGTTCCCGATGAGTCCTGTCCAGTGTACTCGTAACCTAACGAGCACCCGCATACTATCCCAAGTACGACGTACTGACGGCTGTGGGACATGCCGTCTCCCAAGCTGGGATAAGAAGCGCATACGCTAGTCTACTCCGGAGTATCGATGCCCTGTCTCGATAGTCCTGCGACTAGGGACCTGCATAAGGATGTGCTTATAGATTACCCAGCCCCCACGAGTGTGACTGCCATCACAACGCTGGTAATCAAGAAAAGATCCTAAGGGCTCCACTAATGTGTAAAGGCGATATGCTAAAAGAAACACATGCACACATTAAAGTAGAAACAAACCAAGTAGCATACTACCATTTTGAGCAAGAATGTCAATACAAGGTGAATATCCCAAGCTTCCATCAAGTAATATACAATCCAGTATGATACAGTAATGGCCTGTAGGGCATATACACTAACAATCTCCCACTTGCACTAAGGCCATGTACTGGCGTATCGAAGACCTATCATCTCGATCAGCCGCTCGAACTGAGTCTGGGGTAAGGCCTTCGTGAATGGATCAGCAGTGTTATCTTCTGTAGCAACTCTCTGAACCTCGATCTCCTGGCGACCCACGATCTCCCTGATCAGGTGATACCGCCTCAAGATGTGCCTAGACTTCTAATGGGACCTGGGTTCCTTCGCTAAAGCTATAGCTCCGTTGTTGTCACAATACAGCGGTATTGGATCAACAATGGTAGGAACCACCTGAAGCTCCGTGAGGAACTTCTTTATCCAGACAGCTTCCTTTGCGGCATCTGCAGCAGCGATATATTCCGCTTTTATCGTCGAGTCAGTAACGGTTTCCTGTTTGGAACTCTTCCAACACACCGCCCATCCATAGAGGGTAAAGACATAACCCGACATGGACTTAGAATCATCCTTGTCACTCTGGAAGCTGGAGTCAGCAAAGGCCTCGATCTGGAGGTCTTTTCCGCCATACACCAAGAACATCTCCTTAGTCCTTCTCAGGTACTTGAGAATGTTCTTTACCGCTATCCAGTGCTTCTCCCCAGGGTTTGACTGATACCGGCTTACTACACTCCGTGCATAAGCTACATCTGGTCTGGTACACAACATCGCATACATTATAGAGCCTGCCGCAGAAGCGTAGGGTATGATAGACATGCGATCCCTTTCCAAATCAGTCTTGGGAGACATCTCTTTGGAGAGGGTGATCCCGTGACAAGCCGGTAGATTACCGCGCTTGGAATCTTCCATACTGAACCTTTTCAGTATGGTGTTGATGTACCTGGACTGTGAGAGTCCTAATATCCTCTTGGATCTGTCACGGTAGATCCGGATCCCCAGAATGTATGAGGCATCACCCAGGTCTTTCATGGAAAACCTGTGTGACAAGAACCCTTTGACAGATTGTAGCATAGGAATGTCATTTCCTATTAAGAGAATGTCATCCACGTATAAAACGAGGAATACTACATTTCTCGCTACAAATCTACTATAGATGCATGGTTCATCTGGATTTTTGATAAAGCCAAATTCCTTGACCGTCTCATCAAAACAGATGTTCCAAATCCGTGATGCCTGCTTTAGTCCATAGATAGACTTAAGCAACTTGCACACCTTTCCGCTGCTCCCACTCTGAATTAATCCCTCTGGCTGGTCCATATAGACACACTCCTCTAAATTTCCATTTAGAAAAGCAGTTTTTACGTCCATCTGCCAGATCTCATAATCGTGGAAGGCAGCAATGGCAAGAAGGATCCGAACGGATTTCAGCATAGCCACTGGAGAAAAGGTTTCGTCATAGTCCAAGCCAGGTCTTTGACGGAAACCCTTTGCAACAAGTCTAGCTTTTTAGGTCTCAACCTGTCCATCTACACCAATCTTCCTTTTGAAGATCCACTTGCATCCTACGGGTTTTACCCCATCTGGAGCAATGTCCAACGTCCATACTTTGTTGGTGTACATGGACTCCATTTCGGTCCGCATTGCATCCAGCCATTTTACCGAGTCAACGCTCTGAATGGCCTGCTGGAAGCTAGTAGGCTCATCACTATCAATGAAGCAATCCTCTCTATCCCCGTCTATGAGAAAACCGTAGTATCTCTCGGGCGGATGAGACTGCCTACTACTTCTGCGGAGTGGCGTAGGAATGTCCTGACCTTTCGAACCCTCTGGTTCTACTAAGCTTTCAGTAATAGCTCCTGGTTCTGGAATTTCTTCCAGTTCTATTGCGCTCCCACTTATCTGTTTTTCCAAAAACTGAGTTTCTAAGAAGTGGGCATGACGAGAAACAAATACCTTTTGTTCCTCTTCGCAATAGAAGAAATATCCCTTGGAGTTCTTTGAATATCCCACAAACTTGCACTGTACTGAGCGTGCCTCGAGCTTGTCCGCATGCTGCTTTTTGACAAAAGCTGGACATCCCCATGTCTTAATGTGATTAAGATAGGGTCTCTTCCCATACCACATCTGATATGGTGTAGTAGGCACAGTCTTAGTTGGAACTCGGTTCAAAAGGTATGCAGCTGATTCTAGCGCATATCCCCAGAATGATCGCGGTAACTCAGCGTTACTCATCATGGACCGTACCATATCCAATAGGGTTCGGTTCCGTCTCTCCGATACACCGTTATGTTGCGGAGTGTATGGAGGAGTAAGCTGAGAGAGAATTCCATTCTCTTTTAAGTAATCCAGGAACTCGGCACTCAAGTATTCACCACCTCGATCAGATCTCAGTGTCTTGATACTTTTGCCTGTTTGTTTTTCTACTTCATTCTTATATTCCTGGAATTTTCCGAAGGCTTCGGATTTATGTTTCATTAAGAAGACATAACCGTACCTTGAAAAGTCATCCATAAAAGTAATGAAGAATAGCCACTTCGTGCATGCGTAGACATTGGACCGCACACGTCGCTGTGTACGAGTCCCAAGAGCTCGCTCGCTCTCACTCCGTGTCCAGTGAACGGAGTCTTTGTCATCTTTCCTTTGAGACAGGATTGACAAGTTGCATATGATTGATATTCGAACGGATCTAAATATCCTTCTGTATGTAACTTCTTCAACCTTCTCTCATTGATGTGACCCAGTCTACAATGCCATAAGAAAGTCTGATTTGTTTCCGGAGACTTTCTTTTGTGTGTATTCTGGACATTGAAAATCTGTGGTTGGTTTAATACGTATATACCATTGCTCAATGTACCTGACCCAATCAGAACTTGATTAAGGTGATTGTTTACAACATTACTTACAAACGCAAATTCATAACCTTCTTTAGAAATCAAAGATATAGAAATGATATTACAAGTTGCGTTGGGTACAAAAAAACAATTACGTAGAACCAAAACATGTCCATCTGACATTCCCAGGTGATAGTCCCCCACGGCCTCAGCATCCATGCTAGCTCCGTTTGTAACTTTGAGGGTCATGTCACCTGGTTTCAAAAACCTACGCTTTCTCAACGCCTGCAAAGAATTACAGATATGAGATCCTGATCCGGTATCCAATACCCAGGACGTAGAGTTTATTGATAGACGGTTTTCAATAACATACACACCTGAAGCTGAAGCCGCAACCTGCTTCAAATCCTGTGTTCTGGCTTTCCAAGCCCTGCAATTTTTCTTCCAGTGTCCACTCTTGTGACAGTAAAAGCATTCTTCCTTATCCACAAGCTTCCCCGCTACCTTTGTTGCATTTGCCTTTCCCTTCGTATCCACCTTACTAACATCGCCCCTTGGTTTGGCGTGGGCTTTCTTCTTCTTTCCCTTGGCTTTCGCCCTGGACCTAGAAGAGGAAGATCCTCCTACAAACAAAGTGGATGTTTCCCTACCTTTCTGTAGGGTGCCCTCTGCACTCCTCAGCAAGTTGAGGAGCTCTGAAAGTTCAACTTCCTTTTCTTGCAAGTTGAAATTCAGGATGAACTGGGCGTAAGTGGAAGGAAGGTACTGAAGAATCAAGTCCGTATAGAGCTCATTCTCCAACGTGGTCCCAAGGTCCGCGAGCTCCTCTATGTAGCCAATCATCTTAAGCACGTGTTCCGCTACCGATGATCCGACGGCCAATCTTGCCGAAAATAACTTCTTCGACACTTCGTATCTTTCGATACGAGATTGCTCTCCATACAGTTCTTTTGTATGGAGAAATATGGATTCGAGGTCCATATTCTCGTGCCTCCTCTGATGTTCGTTGTCCATAGAGGCAAGCACGAGGCACTTGGCCTTCGCGCAGTCGATCTCCCAAGTCTTACGGATTTCCTTATCCGCGACGCTGGAGGTGGGACCAGGGATAGGGGGAGCTTTTGTGGTAAGAAGATACCCCAACTTGTCATCAGTGATTGCCATTTTGACATTCCTGAGCCAATCTTTGTAGTTTAGCCCTGTCAGTATGTTTTTATCTAGAAGTAACTTAAGTCCAGTCATGATAAATGGTCGCTGCAATTAGGAGAGAGAGAAGAAACACTTTAGTATGATGCTCTTGCAAGTTTAGAGTGGTTTTTAATTTGTCTAAACAGGATGGCTCCCACTGTCTCTCGAATCCCTCCTCAAACCATAAAGGAAGAATTAGTCGGGATCAATCTCACCGTACAATACTTGCTTAACCGTTCAGCCAGGCCAGTGTCGGTACTTTGAGGGAGGTTTTCCAATGCTTTCGTGAAGTTCCTTAATTAAGTAACCTCTTTTCCCTGTGGGCGTAGCCCCGCTAACACCTTTCTAGACACCTACTTGGTTTATAGCATTGATTGTTAAGTGAGAAAGTTCCGGAGGAGTAGCATATACTCACAGTAGGATTGGGATCCAAATATCATTGCGTGACAAGACTGAAGGAATCCTACCAGAATCATCACACTCCAAATGGTATGCAGCGCTAGCAAGTTTCAGTTCTTTTGAAACTCCCGATGTGGATTTTTTCCCCATGCTCTTATGACCTTGACTTTGGCCAAAATATCATAAGTCACATGTCAAGTTCTACCCGTCATTCTCCAGGTTAATTTGAGCCCACCCGCACATACCCTTGACTTTGGCCAAAATGGTAGAATGACTGCCCCAAACCAACACATCTATCTATGCTGCACATGAATACCCAATAGCTACTAATCACTATGCCTTGACTTTGGCCAACATACATAGCTTGAATACTTATTGACCATTCATGTGAAACGACGGAGGGCTACGAATGGTTTTGGCGAAACCGTAACGTAGTGAACTTGATATAATCGAAGGAACGAGATAGCTTTCAAAAGGAGTGGTTCAAGCTCCGCATTTAAAAGTTTGGTTTTGAAAAGAACCGAGTGGTTTTCAAAGTGTTCCAACGACTTTTACTTGGTTTATTTTATCTTGCATTAATTCCAATGTGTCCCATCATTTAATCCTACCATTGCAGAAAACAACGAAAATATGACGTACGCTTATGCCATCCGCATTCGCCACGGGGTCCCGTCATCACCCGTTAGGTTACTTAACTAACGACAGAGCGGAGGCTGGACTAGCACGGATGCAAAACATAAGCAACGCCTAAATAGATATCATATAGATATATATAAACATTCGTCACATGCAATGATAGCCATTCCAGATCACAGATGAATACATTGGATATACTAGGAATCCGCAATTCGTACGAGCCTGTAACGAAGAACGGATTACACGGTCGCGATGAATAGCCAAACCCCACCCTAGACCCCTACGGGTGCGGCAAACTACCCGCCAAGTACCCGAAGCGAAGCAACCTCCCTCAACACCGTGAGTAGGCCACTCGACACTTCGAGATACCCGGTAGTTTGTGCACCCCACCTTGGGTCTATCCTAGGAGGAAAAACAGTAAAAAGAAATTATACAATGACGGCTACAACCCCGACCCGGTTGTGCGGACATACAAATAATTATTACATCAATTTACATATTACAAGAATTGAAAGAATAAGAAAACACTCATCTCACAACCCCCCGGCTATTCATTCGCGACAATCCAACGAATTCATATACACATACCAACAACATTACAGATCACAGATATGTATAACCCCCACTAATCGACGTATAGCGATTAGCAGACGTTCAATACATATAATACATTACAGATATAACTCATTAGCCAAAGTGTAAAGAAGTTCGATCAAAAATACGGATTTGTGACCACCCCAAAAACCAACTTGTTCTCTGGAAAATCTGGGTGGAAACAAACTATCTCAAAAATCCCAAAACCTCAAAAGAAGAACACTGCACCAAACTCGGTCCACGGCCGAGTCAACTGGGCCGCGGATCCGCGGCAAGAAGCATGTTCCCGACGAGTCCTGACCAGTGTACTCGTAACCTAACGAGCACCCGCATACTATCCCAAGTACGACGTACTGACGGCTGTGGGACATGCCGTCTCCCAAGCTGGGATAAGAAGCGCATACGCTAGTCTACTCCGGAGTATCGATGCCATGTCTCGATAGTCCTGCGACTAGGGACCTGCATAAGGATGTGCTTATAGATTACCCAGCCCCCACGAGTGTGACTGCCATCACAACGCTGGTAATCAAGCAAAGATCATAAGGGCTCCACTAATGTGTAAAGGCGATATGCTAAAAGAAACACATGCACACATTAAAGCAGAAACAAACCAAGTAGCATACTACCATTTTGAGCAAGAATGTCAATACAAGGTGAATATCCCAAGCTTCCATCAAGTAATATACAATCCAGTATGATACAGTAATGGCCTCTAGGGCATATACACTAACACTAGGAGGTCCGTGTTTTAATACGAGCCTGTATAAAACACGGATTCCACGGTCGCGATGAATAGCCAAACCCACATCCCTAGACCCCTACGAGAGCGGCAAGCAACACTGCCAATTCTGGGGTTAGGAAACCCGGTCTCGACTCCTCGAGATGGTCTCCCACTGGACCCTAGAACCCGGTTATTTATGCTCCCCGCCTTGGGTCTACCTAATGCGGAAAAGTAAATAATATACAATGGTGACATCATCCTCAACCCGGAAAGGCCCCAATAAAAGAATATTACATACATTTGAATTTTAAATGAATGAAAAAGAAAAACTCTCATCTCACATAAAATCCCCGGCTATTCAAAACACGACGATCCAATATAACATATCACAGCAACACAAAATATCACATATCATCAACGTAAGCAAGTATGCGTATCCCGATTGTCGTTGATGTATAGCAACGAAGCCGGCGATACACCACATACTACGCTTACTGTCGCAGAAAAGAAAGTGTAAAACAACAACAGTTGGAATCCGCAACCTCCTTAGACATCGCATGCCTAACCAAATGAATTCTTTATACATCTCATGCCTAACAATTATAAACCCCGTATTTTAGTCTCATTATCGAAAACTCTTTTCAATATCAAGTCGAGCAATTCAACAAGATTCCCGACATCCTTATCGAATGCTCGTCGCAAACTTTAGTAGACGGCCTCACCCCCGGATGCCGTCGACGAAGTGCACTAAGGCGGAACACCGCTGCCGCGAGCACCCGAACGGATGCTTTTTGCGACGGGGTTCTCCTACAGTCACTTGGTCGGGGTTATGGGGCATGGATGTCTATTAAGTTTACCCTGTGAGTATCCACGTACGCTACATGATTGCGACGGACTTTTGATCACATCAAAATCCCGTGGCAACCGATCATCTGAGACTAAACTGCTAGATTTATAACATTCAAATTAGTTATCTCATAACCACTTGTGGATTCCAAATATTGTATCACATTCTAGATAAATAGACAATGTTAAACTTTCCGATTGAATAAACAAACACCCAAGATTTCCCAAATAGCTCTACACTTGAGTGGAGTTCAAAAAATATCCATCACATGCCACGGTACCAATGGTCCAGCCGTAGAAGGATCAAACCAACGCCTCACATGTGGCAACGCCGTACTGCCCCAAACCCTAAGGTTTAGAGGCGGTTCAGACGGTCACATAATCGAGTTAAGGTTTGTGTTCTTCTAGAGGGTCCACCGCGTTACTTGCACGACTAAGAACGTTCTTAAACTACGAAAAAATCCAACACTTGGAAATTTTCCGGCAGGGGAAAAAGTGAGTTATTGATATCCGTTCGAACTTTTTAACATGTTCTAAATTACCCGAAAAAATTAAACGAAGTTAAACTTTCCGATCGAATCAACGAGTTCCCAATACATCCCAGAAAACTCAACACTTGAGTAGAATTAAAAATTCCCAGAACAATGAAAAAGGACCCAAGAATATATACCTGAAGTAATGGGCCCCATCTTTACTGTTTGGCCGCGGAACCGCCGCCAAACGCGTGGTTTGGCCGCGGTTCCTCGGTCATATTGGTGAGTTGGTGGTCCATACTTCACAGTAATTCTTATATTTCCCTACTTATTTTTCCGAGTATTTTTAATACGAAAAAATCAACATTTTTTAAAAATTTCAAGAGAAGGGGTTCGTGTAGGGTTTCGGGGTTCGATCGGACTTTAAACTTCGTCTAGACTTCGCCTAAAGCTCTAGCTTAGCTCTGATACCACTGTAGGGTTACTAGGCACTGTCACAAGGATCTATAAGGCATCAACCATGCACGATTTAAATTTTAGACGTGCCGAACAACCCTAACCAAGATCTTAGACTAGAGATTAGGCGAAACAAAACAAGTAAACAACTCTACATCTAAGAGTTAGGGATTACAACCTTTGTATTCTGGTCCTTCACTTCTAAAGCTCCGTGTTGAGGTCTCTTCGCTGCGATCATCGAGTATCCGGACTCTAGAGAGGCTCCAGAAAAGAAAGATGCAAGCTTGCTTCCGATCTTCGATAACTAAGATGATCTACCTTGAAGAAACTCAAACCCAAGCTCTTGCTTTGCTAATCAAATATTGGCAAAGCAAACTGTTAGTTGTATGTATGCCCTAGAGGCCAGTATTGTACATATGATGTATATTATTGGATGCTTGGTCGTATATAGAGATGACTTTCTTGCTCGATATGATAGTATGCTATCGGTTACTCTTTATCTTAACATGTACACTTGTCTCTTTAAACTGTCTTATAGTTACATGTTGGTAAAGCCCTTAGGATGTGTACTTGACTACCTGGACTATGATGTAGATCATACTAGTGGGGACGTGGTAGTCCATAAGTACATCCTTCAAGGTCCCTAGTCGTGGGTGTATCGAGACGGGGCATCGATATACCAGTGTAGACTAGCGTATACGCTTCTCGACCCATGAGATGGGCGATGGATGATCCCATATCCATTGGTGTTTGACATCAGAGATGGTATACGGGTGCTCAGTGGAGACTGGGTACACTGGACGGACTCGCCGAGAACTCCCAGTTGGTATTATACCTCATGTCAGATGGCAGTTCTCAGGTGACACTGGTACAGGTTAGTCTGTTGACCCGAGATCGTCATAGAGTCTTGTGTGACTCCCACTGTGCTTTGATCTCCACCTTACCACGCCCATGAGGGCGTGCAAAACGGTGGTCTTTGGGTACAGTCCCGAGTCACATGGAGGCAATGAGCGATAGGAGGGGTTTCGTCTCTCCCGGTATTGGGGGTTGATGTTGCGCTGTGCTTGATTGGCCATAACAGGGAAGTCCCTGGCCAGGGCTGATTCAGAGATTTGCTGGTAAGTGTTACCAGTAGTTTCTCGACCCGTTATGAGCCTCACATCTGCACGACTTATCGGTTATTGGGGTCTGACGCTTACCACCCCTAGACCTGATATGCGACATATCTGACGAAGAGACCGGACTGTACGGTAGTGTTGCCGGTTGGCTCAACGGAGTGGTGGCAGGTTCGCTTGTTTTCCTCTGATCGCTCAATACCCGGGTGGCCGTTACGTTTAGCTGACCGCTTGCGGCCTGGGGGTGCTTGATATGATCATCACCCACTGCCGGCGTATTGACGAGTCTTAGAGTCCCACAAAGGAGTTACCTGGTCCAGGCGAAACGTTGTGGTGCGCATATGTGATATGTGCATGGACCCGATTAAAATGCGCGTATGGGATACCGTATATTGATCGGGCAGCTGGCTTTTGGTGGGGTCATATATGATACGACCGGGTTGATAAATCAAGTGTTGATTTATCATTTAACCATTAGTTTTCTCACTTGAAACCTTTACTTGTGCATGATGGATGCATGCATGCATGTATGATTTATTACTTGTAGTTTCATGCACATATGATGTGCATGCACACATACATACTTGCATCATCCTTCATGGTTGCTTATACATGGAATATGATGGCAATGCTAAACTCACACCATGGTTATTAATGTGAATTATTGTTGTATTTATGCTAAAACAAAAGGAAAAGAAAAAGGGTTAAATATTGTAATGTTTCATACACTCTTACCTTACTTACCCACCATTTGACCCTTGATTAGTTTTCCTTAAGTGTTTTGACTACGGTACAACTATGCATTCATTTTGCTAACCATGATAAAGAATGAGAAAACATTTTTCTATGTCTTGATTTCTTTTCCTAGGTGATGCTTTTCTCTCCTTCAAGGAGCATCATTCTCTCCTTCAAGAAGAATGTTTTCTTGTCTTCTTGAAAGAGGTTTGCCATCATCCTCCTTGTTGCTTCTTCTTCCTCCTAAGCTCTCTTGTTCTCTTCAAGTGAGAAAAAGATTGATCAAGAAAGGTTTTTGAAGTGAGAATAAAATCCACAACCTCATTCTATGCAAGTTTAGCCCATTTGTGTAGAGTGTTATCTTCATCTCTTCTCCGGAAAGGTGAAGTTGCAAGCTTGGACTAGGAGCTCCGGGTGGATCGTCGTTGACGCTAGAGGACTTCATGAGAACCTTCCTCCATCACTCAAGAGGCCAAAGAGTTAAGCGAAAGGGAGCTACAAAGGTTGTAGTTTCGAATCCTTATTCTTATAGCTTGTAAAATTTTGAATGCCTAATTTTCTAGGACAAGATCCTTTGTATGTTTACTTAGCACCACCAAAAATTTGATCTTTGTGGTATGTGATGCCTCCAATACTCTCATAAGGTGCTAGGAAAGCCAACACTGGTATCAGAGCCAACCTAGAACATTAGGCGTTACTCTTGCGAAGTAAAAACTCCGATCGAACCGAAATACGGGATTTTGGGGCGTTCTCTGGATTTTTGTTTAAAACTGTTCGTTTTCAGAAATAAAAATATGCAAAATATTAAGCAGGTGAAAATAAGAGTTACTGTAAAAATTGGGACCATGAACAGTCAACATGAGCGCGGAAGCGCGGCAGATCCCTACCTCAGGCCGCGCTTCCGCGGCTGTACTGTTGCTTCATGATGCCAATTTTATACAGTAACTCATTATACTGCTTGAGCACTGTTTTTGGGTATTGTTATTCTGAAAATGACTGCTCTAAATTCTGTTGATGTTTTTGGACCCGTTAATTCGATCGGAATTTTAACTTCTAGTTTATCCGGATAATTAGAATGTATTGAAGTATTTGGACGAGTATCATTTACTCACTCTTCACGGGGTTTACGTCTTTCGGATATATGTGCAAGTTTTGTAGTGGACCCTCTAGAAGACAACAAACCTTAACTCGATTATGTGACCATCTTGAACTGCCCTTTGAACCTTCGGGTTTGGGGCAGTACGGCGTGCCACATGTGAGGCGTTGGCTTGACCCTTCTACGGCTGGACCGCTGCTACTGTGCCACACTCCGGAATTTTTGAACTCCGCTCAAGTGTTGAGCTTTAGTGAATTTTGGGTATTTGACCATTCGCTCAAAAACTTTAATACTGCATATTTATCTGTGATGTGATACAATAATTGGAATTCACAAGTTGTTATGAGATAACCGAATGAATGTTATAAACATAGCAATTTAGTCTCACTTGATCGGTTGCCACGGAATTTTGATGTGATCAAAAGTCCGTCGCAATCACGTAGCGTACGCGGATACTCGCCGGGTAAACTTAATAGACAGCCTCACTCCATAGCCCCGACCAAGTGACTGTAGGAGAACCCCGCCGCCGAAAGAATCCGTTCGGGTGCTCCCGGTAGCGGTGTTCCGCCTTGGTGCACTTTGTCGACGGTATTGGGGGTGCGGCCGCCTATTGAAGTTTGCGACGAGCATTCGATCAGGATGTCGGGAATCTTGTTGAATTGCCCGACTTGATATTGAAAAGTGTTTTCGATAATGAGACTAAAATGCGGCGTTTATAATTGTTAGGCATGCGATGTCTAAGGAATTCATTTGATTGGGCATGTGATGTCTGAAGAGATTGCGGATTCCAACTGTTGTAGTTTTACACTTTCTTTTCTGTGACCGTAAGTGTAGTATGGCGATATCGCCGGTTTCGTTGCTATACGTCAACGACAATTGGGGTACGCATACTTACTTACGTTGATGACATGTGATGTTATGTGTTGCTGGATATGTTATATTGGATCGTCGTGTTTGAATAGCCGGGGGTTTTTATGTGAGATGAGTGTTTTTCATTTTCATTCATGTAAAAACTTGTATGTAATATTCTTTTAATTGGGGCACTTCCATGTTGCGGAAGATGTCACCTTTTGTATATTATTTACTTTTCCGCACTAGGATAGACCCAAGGAGGAGGGCACAAGTAACCGGGTTCTGGAGTCCAGTGGGAGACCAACTCGAGGAGTCGAGTCCGGGTCTCCTAACTCTAGAATTGGTAGGGTTGCTTGCCGCTCTCGTAGGGGTCTAGGGGTGTGGGTATGGCTATTCATCACGACCGTGGAATCCGTGTTTTGTACTGGCTCGTATTGAAAACACGGACGTTCTAGTATATCCAATATTTCATTTGATTCTTCTGCTGCGATATCTGTGATGTGATCATGTGATGTTCTGTGATAGATACAGTATATAGTATATATGATATATTATATAGACGTTACTTATGTTTTACACCCGCGCTAGCCCTGCCCTGCTCTGTCGTTAGTTACCTAACCTAACGGTGCATGAGGGGACATCGAGGCGAATGCGGATAGCATAAGTGTACGTCATATCTATCTGTGTTGTTTAGGTGACTTTAATGATGGGACTTCATTAATGTGATTAATAAAAGAAGAAACCTAAAGATGTTGTGGAATCGAATTTCAAATTAAAACAGGTAGCTACAGTTTTTGCTTTGCACAGCGGTATATGTGATATATCCTGCACCTTATTCGATAAGGAAAGGACCGAGATCCCTTCACCGGGAGTGACTCCTATAGCAACAACTGGTAGATGCTACACACTTGGTTTGTTTTTGACTGCTTTTAAGAGTTTTTGCTTTGCACAGTGATATATGTGATATATCCCGCACCTCATTCGACAAGGAAAGGGCCGACGATCCCCTCACCGGGAGTGACCCCTTTAACAAAACTAGAAAAGCCTCAAAATCAATCCATTTTAAAACTTAATTTGATTCTACAACGATATCAAGTTCATTACGCAATAGGTTTTCATAAAAACCTGCGTAGCCCTCCGTCATTTCAGATAAGTAATAGTTAGTATTCGTGCTGCGGTAGTTTGGCCTCCGTCAAGGCGCAGTGTACGGTAGCTAACTAGTGCTTGTCTGCTAGCATATGATGCGATTGGATTAGGGTATTCGTACGGCGTTGTTTGGCCTCCGTCAAGGGTCGTGCGGGTGGGTTTAATTCAATCAGGAAATGACGGGTTGAACTTGACTAGCGGACTATGGGTTGTTTGGCCTCCGTCAAGGTCATAGGACGCTAAGGGGCAAAATATTATCGGGAATTTCAAGTGTTGAAATTTGCAATGAGATTGCATACCTTCTATGAGATAGTTGGATCCTGATACCCACTGCGAGTAAGAGTTACTCCTGGGAGAGTTTTGCACATTACAATTAGCCGATCAAGTAGGTGCCTAGAAAGGTGTCAACGGGGTTACGCCTCTGGGAAAACGAGGTTTAACATTAATTAGGTTCGTGCGAAAGCACGGGGGACCTCCCTCAAAGTACCGACACTGGCCTGGCTGAAAGATTGGCGAACTTGTAGTGTGTAATTAATCCCGGCTAGTCTTTCCTTTTAGGGTTTGAAGGAAGATTTGATAAAAAGCAGTGGGAGCCATCCTGATTAGATAAAATAACCAATCTGGTCTTGCAAGAGCGCACGCTAAGTGTTTTCTTCTCTCTCTCTCTCTCCAGGTAGCGACCATTTCATGCCCTAATCAAGATAATAATATGGATGTATTGACCAAACCCGCATGTTATACTGTGCTGGGGAACGTTGGTTCCGTTCTTTCTTATAAGAGTAATAGGAATGAACAGGATATAGGGGAATACCAGGATTCACATGCCACCCGATTGAAGAAAGTACATGTTGATGCATTTTCTTCGGGTGTGTTCGTTACTGAGAACTGTTTCTCCATTTGCTCTACGTCCTGAGTATTAGATACCGGGTCAGGATCCCATATATGTAATCAGTTACATGGGCTTAGAAAAGGTAGAGAACTCGGAGAAGGTGATAAAGACATTAGAGTTGGAAATGGTGCAATTGTTGCAGCTAAGACTGTCGGAGAATATCACCTTGAATTACCAACCGGTAATACATTGGTTCTGAACGAATGCTATTACATGCCGAACCTGATATGCAACATTATATCGGTTTCTTTATTAAGTAAAGAGGGATATAATTTTATAGTACAGGACAATGTTATGAACATTTTCCGTAACCAAAAGTTGGTTGGATCAGGCACGTTGTGCAATGGCATTTATGTTCTAAATCAATCAACAGTTCTCAGCATAACAAACACACACAAGAGGAAGAGTTCTGAACTCAACGAATCCTTCTTGTGGCATTGTAGACTAGGTCACATCAATGCGACACGACTAGCTAAGTTGCATAAAGATGGATATTTAAATCCGTTTGAATTTTCATCTTATGACACTTGCCAGTCATGTCTCAAAGGCAAGATGACCAAGACTCCGTTTACGGGACACGGAGAAAGAGTTACCGAACTCTTGGGACTTATACATAGTGATGTATGTGGTCCCATGTCTACACATGCCAGGGATGGTTCTTCATACTTCATTACATTCACTGACGATCTCTCTAGATTCGGATATGTGTTCCTGATGAAACACAAATCAGAAGCTTTTGAGAAATTTAGAGAATATAAACAAGAAGTTGAGAACCAAACCGGAAAAAGTGTTAAAATCCTTCGATCTGATCGAGGAGGTGAATACTTAAGCAATGAATTCCTGGACTTCCTAAAAGAGAATGGGATTCTCTCTCAGCTGACTCCTCCATATACACCACAGCACAACGGTGTATCGGAGCGGAGAAATCGCACCCTATTAGATATGGTGCGCTCTATGATGAGTACAGCTGAGTTACCTATCTCCTTCTGGGGATATGCACTGGAGACTGCTGCATACCTACTGAATAGAGTTCCGACCAAATCTGTGCCTACCACTCCATATGAGATATGGAATGGCAAGAGACCATGTCTTAATTTTATTCAGATATGGGGTTGTCCGGCCTATGTTAAAACACAAAATCCGGACAAGCTCGAGGCAAGGTCTGTTCTATGTAAGTTTGTTGGATATCCCAAACATTCACGAGGGTATATCTTCTACCACTCCGAGGAACAAAAAGTGTTTGTTTCTCGGCATGCCACTTTCTTAGAAAAGGGTTTTCTTATGAAACAGATAGGTGGCATTGAGGTAGAACTGGAAGAGGTTCCAGCAATACAGACTACAACAGAAGATTTGGTTGAACCAGAGGATTCCGTAGTCCCCGATGAACCCCAGCCTCTCCGCCGATCTAGTAGGGTTCCTCGCCCACCTGAGAGATACTACGGTTTTCTCATGGATGGTGGGAGCGAGGATTGCATCATGGAGGATGATGACCCAACTAGCTTCGAGCAGGCCATCACGAGTGGGGACTCAGTGAAATGGCTGGATGCTATGCGGTCTGAGATGGATTCCATGTACACCAACAAAGTATGGACTTTGGAAGTTGCTCCTGAGGGGGTAAAACCCATTGGGAGCAAGTGGATCTTCAAGAAGAAACTTGGTGTAGATGGGAAAGTGGAAACTTTCAAAGCTAGACTTGTAGCAAAGGGTTTTCGTCAAAGACCAGGTGTGGACTATGACGAAACCTTTTCTCCAGTGGCTATGCTCAAATCCATCCGGATCATGCTTGCCATCGCTGCATATCATGATTACGAAATCTGGCAAATGGATGTTAAGACCGCCTTTCTAAATGGTGATTTGGAAGAGTGCGTGTACATGACTCAGCCAGAGGGCTTCGTAGACAGTGGGAGCAGTGGGAAGGTGTGCAAGCTGCTTAAATCCATTTATGGACTAAAGCAAGCATCGCGGAGTTGGAACATCTGCTTTGACGTCGTTATCAAAGAGTTTGATTTCGTCAAAAACCCAGATGAACCTTGTATCTACAAGAAGGTGGCAGAGAGTAAGGTTGTCTTCCTCGTATTGTACGTGGACGACATACTCTTGATAGGAAATGATATTCCTATGCTGCAATCGGTCAAGCTCTTCTTATCACAAAGATTCTCAATGAAAGATCTTGGTGATGCCTCCTGCATATTGGGAATGAGGATCTATAGAGATAGATCCAAAATGATATTGGGATTGTCCCAATCCAGGTACATTGACACCATACTAAAGAGGTTTAGTATGGAAGATTCCAAGCGTGGGAACTTGCCCACGATCTCTGGAGTCACTCTCTCCAAAGAGATGTCTCCCAAGACTGATTTGGAGAGAGCTCGCATGCAAGGGATACCCTATGCTTCGGCAGTAGGCTCTATCATGTATGCGATGCTATGTACCAGACCCGATGTAGCATACTCACTAAGTATAGTGAGCAGGTATCAAGCTGATCCTGGAGAGAGTCACTGGACAGCTGTGAAGAGCATTCTCAAGTACTTGCGAAGGACTAGAGATATGTTCTTGGTGTATGGTAACGGAGAACTCCAAGTGGAGTCCTTTACCGATTCGAGCTTCCAGAGTGATAAGGACGACTCTAAGTCGCAGTCGGGATTTGTCTTTACCCTTTACGGAGGGGCGGTTAGCTGGAAGAGTTCCAAGCAGGAAACCGTGGCAGACACGACGATGGAGGCTGAATACATCGCTGCCAACGATGCTGCCAAAGAGGCTGTCTGGATCAAGAAGTTCATTGCTGAACTTGGAGTGGTTCCATCCATTGAGAATCCAATACCCTTGTATTGCGATAACAATGGAGCGGTGGCTTTGGCCAAGGAACCCAGGTCCCATCAGCGATCCAGGCATATTCTGAGGCGGTATCACCTGATCCGGGAGATAGTTGATCGCCGGGAGATCGAGGTCAGGAGAGTTGACACGAAGAATAACACAGCGGATCCACTCACGAAGGCTATTCCCCAGATACAGTTTGAGAGACTCTTTGGGATGCTTGGTATGCGATACTACAGCAACTGGCCCTAGTGCAAGTGGGAGATTGTTAGTAGTATGTATGCCCTAGAGGCCAGTATTGTACATATGATGTATATTATTGGATGTTTGGTCGTATATAGAGATGACTTTCTTGCTCGATATGATAGTATGCTATCTGGTTACTCTTTATCTTAACATGTACACTTGTCTCTTTAAACTGTCTTATAGTTACATGTTGGTAAAGCCCTTAGGATGTGTACTTGACTACCTGGACTATGATGTAGATCATACTAGTGGGGACGTGGTAGTCCATAAGTACATCCTTCAAGGTCCCTAGTCGTGGGTGTATCGAGACGGGGCATCGATATACCAGTGTAGACTAGCGTATACGCTTCTCGACCCATGAGATGGGCGATGGATGATCCCATATCCATTGGTGTTTGACATCAGAGATGGTATACGGGTGCTCAGTGGAGACTGGGTACACTGGACGGACTCGCCGAGAACTCCCAGTTGGTATTATACCTCATGTCAGATGGTAGTTCTCAGGTGACACTGGTACAGGTTAGTCTGTTGACCCGAGATCGTCATAGAGTCTTGTGTGACTCCCACTGTGCTTTGATCTCCACCTTACCACGCCCATGAGGGCGTGCAAAACGGTGGTCTTTGGGTACAGTCCCGAGTCACATGGAGGCAATGAGCGATAGGAGGGGTTTCGTCTCTCCCGGTATTGGGGGTTGATGTTGCGCTGTGCTTGATTGGCCATAACAGGGAAGTCCCTGGCCAGGGCTGATTCAGAGATTTGCTGGTAAGTGTTACCAGTAGTTTCTCGACCCGTTATGAGCCTCACATCTGCACGACTTATCGGTTATTGGGGTCTGACGCTTACCACCCCTAGACCTGATATGCGACATATCTGACGAAGAGACCGGACTGTACGGTAGTGTTGCCGGTTGGCTCGACGGAGTGGTGGCAGGTTCGCTTGTTTTCCTCTGATCGCTCAATACCCGGGTGGCCGTTACGTTTAGCTGACCGCTTGCGGCCTGGGGGTGCTTGATATGATCATCACCCACTGCCGGCGTATTGACGAGTCTTAGAGTCCCACAAAGGAGTTACCTGGTCCAGGCGAAACGTTGTGGTGCGCATATGTGATATGTGCATGGACCCGATTAAAATGCGCGTATGGGATACCGTATATTGATCGGGCAGCTGGCTTTTGGTGGGGTCATATGTGATACGACCGGGTTGATAAATCAAGTGTTGATTTATCATTTAACCATTAGTTTTCTCACTTGAAACCTTTACTTGTGCATGATGGATGCATGCATGCATGTATGATTTATTACTTGTAGTTTCATGCACATATGATGTGCATGCACACATACATACTTGCATCATCCTTCATGGTTGCTTATACATGGAATATGATGGCAATGCTAAACTCACACCATGGTTATTAATGTGAATTATTGTTGTATTTATGCTAAAACAAAAGGAAAAGAAAAAGGGTTAAATATTGTAATGTTTCATACACTCTTACCTTACTTACCCACCATTTGACCCTTGATTAGTTTTCCTTAAGTGTTTTGACTACGGTACAACAATGCATTCATTTTGCTAACCATGATAAAGAATGAGAAAACATTTTTCTATGTCTTGATTTCTTTTCCTAGGTGATGCTTTTCTCTCCTTCAAGGAGCATCATTCTCTCCTTCAAGAAGAATGTTTTCTTGTCTTCTTGAAAGAGGTTTGCCATCATCCTCCTTGTTGCTTCTTCTTCCTCCTAAGCTCTCTTGTTCTTTTCAAGTGAGAAAAAGATTGATCAAGAAAGGTTTTTGAAGTGAGAATAAAATCCACAACCTCATTCTATGCAAGTTTAGCCCATTTGTGTAGAGTGTTATCTTCATCTCTTCTCCGGGAAGGTGAAGTTGCAAGCTTGGACTAGGAGCTCCGGGTGGATCGTCGTTGACGCTAGAGGACTTCATGAGAACCTTCCTCCATCACTCAAGAGGCCAAAGAGTTAAGTGAAAGGGAGCTACAAAGGTTGTAGTTTCGAATCCTTATTCTTATCGCTTGTAAAATTTTGAATGCCTAATTTTCTAGGACAAGATCCTTTGTATGTTTACTTAGCACCACCAAAAATTTGATCTTTGTGGTATGTGATGCCTCCAATACTCTCATAAGGTGCTTGGAAAGCCAACACAAACACCCTAATCTAATTGGCTAGAATAGATGAGGATGATGAAGTAGGAATTTAGCTCTCATTTATTTTCTATTTCTCACTCATTTTCATCACTTCACAAAAAGCTAGAAAGCTTTTCATGCAAGGAAGAAGAAGGAAGAAGATGATCAATCCTTTTGTGATGAATAATGAATTGTAATTTTAATTACAAATGCAACCCATGGTTAAAGATGAAGAGGCTAACCATTGTAGAGAGTTTACTAGGGTTAAGGGTTTGGGTTGGGTTAAAGAATATCTCACAAAATATCAACACAAATATCTTTGCAAGAAAACAAAACAAAAGCTTCTAGAAGATTCTAGAAAAAATTAACCCAAATCAAACCCTAACCATGTTTAATCTCCACTAATCATGTTGCATTAGTAATCATAACTTGTTACAATATTATATATCACATATACAATATTTATTGTAACAAAATAAAATAATACAATTAACATATATCACATATATATCAATTTATTACCCGAGTGAGAAAAAGAATCTTTTAGTGAGCGTATATTAGTTAATGTAATTTAATATATCAAATATATAATTATACATTAAATTATCGAATCAACACTTGATCCGACAATCCGGCTATTTCACAAATAACCGACTAATATAATCTGTATCAGTTCATCGAATCAACACTTGATCCGATGACCCGGCTATATCACATATACCCGGCCGATATCACATATCGCGAGAATCTAATACGGTATCACATACACGTATGGTTCTCGGTCCCGCACATATTATATATGTGCTCCTACTCCGTTTTTCCCGAGCCAGGAAACCTCTGTGTAGGACTCTAAAGAATCGTCAATACGCCGGCAGCAGGTGATGATCATATCAAACACCTACAAGCTGCAAGCGGTCAGCTAAACATAACAGCCACCCAGGTATTGAGCGATCAGAAAATCAACAAGCAAGCCTGTACATTCTCCCTTGAATCCAACCAGTAACACTCCCGTACAGTCCGGTCTCTTCGTTTGATATGTCGCATATCTCGCCTAGGGGTGGTAAACGTCAGACCCCAGTAGCTTAATAAGTCGTGTCGATATGAGGTCCATAATAGTTCGAGAAACTACTGATAACTCTTACCAGTAAATCTCAGCAACCCTGGCTAGGGATTTCCAGTTATAGCCAATCGAACACAGCGCAACATCAACTCCCTATACTGGGAGAGACGAAACCCCTCCTATCGCTCATTGCTTCCATGTGATTCGGGACTGTACCCAAAAGCCACCTTTTTGCACGCCCTCTTGGACGTGGTATGATGGAAATCAAAGCACAGTGGGAATCACACAAGACTCTATGACGATCTCGAGTCTACAGACTAACCTGTACCAGTGTCACCAGAGAACGGCCATCTGACGTGAGGTATAATACCATCTGGGAGTTCTCGGCGAGTCCGTCCAGTGTACCCAGTCTCCACTGAGCACCCGTATACCTTCTCTGATGTCAAACACCAATGGATATGGGATCATCCATCGCCCATCATATGGGTCAAGAAGCGCATACGCTAGTCTACTCTGGAGTATCGATGCCATGTCTCGGTACTCCCACGACTAGGAACATTTGAAGGATGTACTTGGCGACTACACTGTCGCCACTAGTATGATCTGCATCATAGTCCTGGTAGTCAAGTACTCATCCTAAGGACTTTATCAACATGTAACATAGATACAATCAGAGTACATGTTAAGATAAAGTGCAACCAGATAGCATACTATCATGTCGAGCAAGAAAGTCCTCCCTATATATGTCCAAGCATCCACTACAATATACATCGTATGTACAGTAATAGCCTCTAGGGCATACATATAACTAACATTAACCACAAGCACGTCAGTGGCACTAGCTGTACGTAACGGCTGCCCAGGTCTTGAGCGAAAGGGAGGCCGACGAGCAAACTCATCCTGAAACCCTACTGAGCCTGACAGTGATAATATCCGTACAGTCCGGTCCGTTCGTCTATGAGTATCACACATCGAGTCTAGGGGGTGGATAAAATCAGACCCCTAATAACTTGACATTTAGTATCGGTATGAAACCCATCACCGCCTGTGAAACTACGGATCTTAGATCAGTAATTCTCGACTACCTTGGCCAAGTATTTCTGGTGATGGCCACCCGTGCACACCGCGATATTAACCCTCTATACCGGGAGAGATGAATCCCCTGACGATCTACTCACTGCCTCCATGTGGCTTTGGAATGTACCCAACTAAAACATGTTTGCACGACTCCTTTGAGCCGTGGTTGGGTAGTAATCAAAGCACAGTGGGAACTCACACGAGACAAATGACGATCTCAGGTCGATAGACTAACCTGTACACATGTCACTAGGGAACTTCTATCTGACAATAGATATAATACCAACTAGCATGTTCCCGGCAAGTCCGTCCGGTGTACTCATAACTCAATGAGCACATGTATACATCTTAGGTGAACCAACTGACACCAATGGCTTGTGTGACCGGCCACTGCCCCTCGTCGGGGTCTCGATCAGTATACACTAGTCTACTCTGGAGTATCGATGCCCAGTCTCGAAACTCCCACGACTCGGGGCATTTTAAGGATGTGCTTATAGACCACCTAACTCTCACGTATATGATCGACATCATACTGCTGGTAGTCAAGCAAGAATCCTATGGGCTCTATCAACATGTAATAGTGATCTGTAGTGTCACCTGAAGCATGTACACGATGATAAAGACAAACCAGATAGCATACTATCATCTCGAGTAAGACTGTCCTACCGGTATATATCCTCCCTCAATCATCGCAATCGCGTGCCTGCGATCCAATAATTGACTTGAGGGCACTATAGCCAACAGTGTGAATATCCCTAACATAACCATAACCATAACCATAACCCCTAAAAGTATGGCGAGCCACCCGCCAATCCTAGAACGAGACGACCCGGCCTCAACTCCTTAAGGGAGCCACCTAGCGCATTTTAGGGGTTTTGGTTATGGTTATGTTAAGGCTATTCACATGACCATGGAATGTCATGTTTTATTTGCGGCTCAAACGAAATGCGAGATTCCTACTATATCCGACTGTTCCATTTTTCTGTGATGTTTGCCACATGCTTGTAATATGATTACTAGCCTGTGATGTTTGTGTGTGTATAAATGCTTCTATATGCTTTACAATTGCAAAAGCCCTGCATCCGCCTCGTCAACTCGAGCACTCCTCCGCGGGGATCATCTAAACTACAAATGCCTCCAAGTGTGGCAAGCAACCCACCAATTCTAGAACGAGGCGACCCAGTCTCAACTCCTTGAAAGGGCCACTTAGAGCATTCTAGAATCCGACGGCTCGGGCACTTTTCATGGGGCAACCTGTATTATATACATTACAAATAGAAATCGAAGGTCCGAATAAGAGAATAGTACATTTGGCAGTCCACAGAATACATGAATTGAAATACAAAATCTATATACATTCACATCTACATGAGGGGTTATTCTCACGACAATCCAAACCAATACATACACACCAACATCATAAACTAGATGTGCAACCTAGTCTAATTGTTCACACATTAATTAGTCTATGTTTACCAACACATATCCTTATATGTGTTCAAACCAACTCAATAGAACAATTCATCGAGTAAATTTGAAACCAATAGCCACAAATTTTAACCCATGAGGTCATGTGTGTCGAATTTCAAAGAATCGAAATCCGACGCGCACCCCGGCAATCAAAAACTTCTCTTTTTGCTAAAATTCGAGTCTCGGAGGACCCGAAATGAGCCCGAGAGCCCTTTGGGGCGCTCGGAATCGACCCTAGAGATCTCAAGGGAGCATAGGGGGGCCCAACCCAAGACCAGCAATTGGTGGTCTCGGGTTGGGGGGCCAGATCCGAGAGCACCAATTAGTGCTCTTGGGTTAGGGGCCCCGCCCATGGCCCCTTTGAGATGCTCGGGGTTGCTCTCGATCACTTGCGGGGTTCTCGTTCCAAAATGAGAACCCCCGCGATCGAGTGCATGTAAAAATGAGATATTTTTGAGCTAATTTTCAAAACCGATTTCGTAAAAATTGGGTTTTTAAACTCTATTAACTATTGAAACAACTACTAGTAGATGGATCGGCTCTGATACCATGTAAGGTTGTAGTACTAAGGTCGCAACACTTGTGGACCACGGCGGAAAAATAGAACAAAAAATTCTAACAATAGCTCCACAAACTATACCCAAAATCATCCAAATACTAGCAATTGCAAACTATAAGAGACATATACTAAGTGTTGAGAGGGGGCTACAACTTTTGTAGTTGTCCACACTCAAGTAGAAGACCCAAGGTAAGCTCTGAGGTGTAAGGATCGAGCTTGATCTACGACCGCCTTACCGAAGATGATCCATTTCGAAAGCAACTCAAGCCAAGCTTCAACTTCACCAAAGAACACTTCTTTATGAAGCAACTAGCTCTCACAAAGTGGTAGAATAAGAGAGGAAGAAAATGTAAAACCCAAGCTCACTCTTTTTCTCTCTAGTTCTTCTCTAGTTATCAACTCATGGGAGTGAAGATGAAGAGGGGAAAATGATATCAATCTCTACTCTTTTTCTCTCTCTTCTCTTTTAATAGCTAGAGGGAATGAGGCTTATCTCCTCAAGTGGTCCCCATTTTCCCACACCCCTCCACATGACAGCATGGCATTTCAAGACAAGGGTGTATATATATCATATACATATATTACAAATGAGAGAGAGTGTCACGACCCGAATATGTGGAATGTAACTGGCACTTAAATTACGCAACGTCTAGAGGCGTAACGTAATCTAAGTAAGCCAAAGTCCAGAAATATAAACCGTTTAATGAAAGTAGAGTGAAGGAAAACTTAACCTAAAAAGGTGATTTTAATAAAATAAAGTCACATTAAAACCCTTTAAAACATCAAGTTTTTCCCGAAAATTTCGGCAGAATTTCCTTTGTAAAAACTGGCCCCAAATTGGTACAACACATGAAAATACAAAAGTAATGGAATAAGGCATCCCCAAGCGGGAGCTAGCTCTTCGTCGAACAGCGGAATCACAACCACAAGCAAAATATATCATCAAAGAATGAAACCAACATTTAAAAACAAGAAAACGGAAACCAAATATAAAGTCGGCTCACACGAGCTCAACACCAGAAATCAGAATATATATAAATGTACAAACGAACCTCACAAGCTCACAGTCTAAGTCCAATATACAAAGGGTAGATGGAGTATACTAGATACAATAGTAAATACACTAGGTGGGAACAAGAAGTATCCTTACAAACCCACCTACAGGCAAGCCGCACGTCGATGCAAAGGAAGCAGAAGAGGAAGTACGCCCGCCGCTTCTGTGCCGACGGGTCGGACCTGCAAGATACTATGGCATAACGGAGGTGAGTTGCCAGCTCGTGAGTAGTAAATAATACCGTACAGGTAATCTCAAGTATGCACGAAAACGGCCATCCTATATATAGGCAATCATGGTAGCATATGCATAATAATATGAGATGCAACAAGAATCTAAATACAAGTACTACCTCAGGGCACAACAACTATATGTGCAAAGTGTTAGATATGTATGCCCGAGAGGCCTGTATTGTATAGGATACTAGGCATGTATATATACAGAAACAATCTTTGCTCGAAATGATAGTATGCTATCTGGCTTATCTTCATCTTAACGTGTGATGTGTTGTATTTCATATTTATATATACATGTTGATGAAGCCATTAGGATTATGCTTGACTACCGGGATTATGATGTAGATCATACTAGTGGGGCCTGCGCAGTCTATAAGCATATCCTTTAATAGTTCCTAGTCAAGGGTATATTGAGACAGGGCATCGATATTACCAGAGTAGACTGGTGTGTACGTTTCTTATCCCTGGGGGCGATGGTTGATCCTACAACCATTGGTGTTTGACATCAAAGATTGTACACAAGTGCTCATTGGAGAATGGCTACACCGAACAGGACTCGCCGAGAACTCCTAGATGGTATATATACCTATTGTCAGATAGCAGTTCTCTGGTGACACTTGTATAGGTTAGTCTATAGACCCGAGATCGTCATAGTGTATTGTGTGATTCCCACTGTGCTTTGATTTCCTCCCTACAACGGCTCTGCTGAGTCGTGCAAATAGGTGGATTTTGGGCACAGTCCCGAATCGCATGGAGGCAGTGAGCGATAGGAGGGATTTCGTCTCTCCCGGTATAGGGAGTTGATGTCGTGCTATGCTTGATTGGCCATAACAGCAAATCCCTGGCCAGGATTCTCAAGATTTACCGATAAGTGTTATCAGTAGTTTCTCGAACCGTTATGGGCCATAAATCAGCATGACTTATAAAGTTACTGGGGTCTGACATTTACCACCCCTAGACTTCATATGCGACGTATCATATGAAGAGACCGCACTGTACGGTAAGTGTTGCTTACAGGATCGTTAGGGTTGGGATGAGTTCGCTCGTCGGCCACCACTTTTTCGTCTTTTTCGTCATGTACCTGGTAGCCGTTACGCACAGCTAGTGTCGCTGACGTGCTTGTGGTTAAACCCACTGCCAGCGTACTGTCAAGTCTTTAGAATCCTACACAGAGAGTTCCCTGGTTCAGGAGAAAGATGTAGAGGCCATAATTTGTTACGGCAGGGTTTCGATCATGTTCGTGTAATTGTTACAGGAATAATGATCGGAAGGATAATACTGGTAGGCTTTGATTAAGCCGGATACCGGTATTATATTATGGGATTGATTGTATTCGTATTTTTCAGAATTCGAATACGGGTATACTTATACGGTATACGGTGGAGGGGTATTCTTGTAATTGTTACATGAATACCTTCTAGAAGGAGACACCTCATTATAAGATATTTATTTTGTGAAAATAAATAAATGAGGTGGAATTTAGGAAAGTCTAAGCATGAATGAAGGAATGGCTTCTTTCATATTTTATTCATTTGGAGTTACTATTGAAGCATGGTGCAATTTTTTATTACATGCTTCAATTATTTCATTTTGAGCCATATGATATTTTTCCATGCTTGAACTTTTCATTATCACTTTGACATTCTCTCTCTTCATTCTCTCCTTCTTCCTCCTCTTTGCTTTAACCTCACATGAGTTGTGAATCAAAAGCTTAGAGCAAAAATCATAATCCAATACTTAATCTCAATATCATCTTAGTGATCACTTCTAGCAAACTTGATCTCTAAGTTGAACTCTTGTGAAGAGTTTGTAGCTTGTTCGATAGCTCTCGGGTGGATCGTCTTGGATCTTGAGGTGGTCGGAGATCGAGCTCATTGCAACCACAAGGAGCTTAAGAGTCACATTCAAGTGAAGACCCAAAGGACTGGTTCCATTAGGTATAAATACTATCACAGTCGATTAGATCTCTTGATGGTTTTTTCTAGTTAGGGTTTAAGCACTAATCTTGGGTTATATGGGTGTTGCATGCAAGAAAAATTAATGCTTACCACTTCCGCCTCCTCACAAGTGTTGTGAGGGTGTGCAAGATCCACTAACATGGTATCAGAGCCTATTTTAAACCTTAAATAGCTTGTAGCAACGTTAGAATTCTGCCGTTTTTCGTCGTGCAAAAACTTTCGAAAAAACAGTTTTAAAAATTGAACTTTTGAGTTGTTTGCACACCCCGTGGGCTCACGGTTTGAACCGAGAAGACACGGGGTGGAGAGAGCGTACCCCGGGGGGACCAGAGGCCGGACCCACACCCCAAGACCACCTTTAGGTAGCCTTAGGGGTGGGTGACCCAAGAGCACCCCAACAGTACGCTCTCGGGTCTGCACACCCTTTGGGGCCACTTCGTGGTGCCCCCCGGGGGTAGGTACCCCCCCTCCCGAGACCCCCCATTCGAAAGTATATTTGGTGTTCTTCGCCTCCGCGAAGTTCGGGCGGGTTTCGAGTTTGTTTCGACTCCCGGATTGGCTCAAAAGATCAGTTTTTGAAAACTTGCTCACTGGTTTTTTTTCAAATGTTGGAAAATGATGTAGTTTGCAAATCTCATGCGAAATTCTAATGTTGCGACTTCTTTACTTGCTTTGTGTATGTGTGTTTTGGAAACGTCGACCAATTGCTATAAGTCAATTAGTCGGGGTTGCACACATCGGTATTGATATCATGAGATGGTATGTGTATATGAATATGTTGGATCGTCGTGATGAATGGCCGGGGGGAATGTGAGAAGAGAGTTTTTCTTTTCTTTCATTCATGTAATTTGTAAAAATCAATATAATATTATTTTCCGGGGCACATCCGGGTTGAGGTTGTAGCCACCGTTGTATATTTCTTTTTACTGTTTTTGCTCCTAGGATAGACCCAAGGTAGGGTGCACAAACTACCGGGTTCTCGAAGTGCCGAGTGGCATACTCACTTCGTTGAGGGAGGTTTCTTCACTTCGAGAATTTGGCGGGTGGTTTGCCGCACCCGTAGGGGTCTAGGGTGGGGTTTTGGCAATTCATCACGACCATAGAAACCGTTTTTCATTAAGGGCTAAAATGAAGTACAGAATTCCTAGTATATCTAATGTATTTATCTGTGATCTGGAATGTTTATAAATACGTGTGACGAATGGATATTTATATATGAGATATATAATAAACGTTGCTTATGTTTTGCACCCGCGCTAGTCCAGCCCCCGCTCTGCCGTTAGTTAAGTAACCTAACAGTGCATGACGGGGCCCCGTGGCGAATGCGGATGGCATAAGCGTAAGTTTTATTTTCATTTCTTTTCTGTGATGTTTAGGAAACGTAAAAGATAGGACAACATTAATGTGATTAATGTTAAGCAAAAGAAACCTAAAGATGTTGTAGAATCAAACTTTTAAAATGGGTAACTCTAGTTTTTGCTTTGCATAGTGGTATTCCTTGATGAATATCCAGCACCTCATTCAATGAGGAAAGGGCCGAGATCCCTTCACCGGGAGTGGCCCCTTTAGCGAAACTAGCAAATATTACAAAACACTCGATTGTTTTTATAGTTGATCTAACTTTTGCTTTGCATCATGGCATTCATGAATATCCAGCACCTCATTCGATGAAGAAAGAGCCGAGATCCCTTCACCGGGAGTGACCGTTTTAGCGAAATTAGAAAGATACTACAAAACCATTCGACTTTTAAAACTGGAGCTTAAACCACTCTTTTCATTTGATTCTACAACGATATCAAGTTCAAAACGTTAAGGGTTTTAATAAAAACCATCCGTTGCCCTCCGCCATTTTAGGAAGCAGAGTACTTAGTATTCGTGCCACGTTTGTTGACTATAGTTAAGGCGTGGTGTACGGTAACTAAGTGATGTCTTCCTACAAAGCATTTGATGCGATCGATTAGGACATTCGTATGACTTTGTTGACCATAGTTAAGGGTCATGCGGGTGGGTTTAAATCAATCATGAAATGGCGGGTAGAACTTGACTAGTGCTTATGATTTGTTGACCATAGTTAAGGTCATAAGACACTAGGGGTAAAAATCATATCGGGAATTTCAAGAGTTGAAATTTGCAATGAGATTTCATACCTTCTATATGATAGTTGGATCCCGATCCCATTGTGAGTAAAAGTTACTCCCGGGAGAGTTTTGTACTTTACAATTAGCTAATCCAGTAGGTGTCTAGAAAGGTGTCAACGGGGTTACGCCTCTAGGAAAACGAGGTTTATTTTAATTAGGTCCGTGCGAAAGCAAGGGGAACCTCCTTCGGAGTACCGACACTGGCCTGGCTGACCGGTTAGTGAACTTGTAGATTGCAATTAATCCTGGCTAGTTTTCTTTTTAAAGGTTTGAATGAAAATTTGATAAAAAGCAATGGAAGACATCGATTAGATAAGATTAATAACCAATCTAATTATGCAAGAGCAATCGCTGAGTGACTTCTTTTCTCTCTCCTAATGGTAGATACCTATGACGAGGCTTAAGCTTTTATTAGACTAGAATAAACTCACGGGACCAAATTACAAAGATTGTCTAAGGAATGTAAATATTGCCCTGACCTATGATAAGGTCGGATACGTCCTGACTACTCTATCCCCTCGTAGCCCAGGGCCTGATTCTTCAGTTGCGGATAAAGAAATCCGCAATACATGGGATATAGAGTGTGCAACAGCCAAGTGCCTCGCGCTTGCGTCTATGAACAATGAACATCAAAAGCAGCACGAGAAGATGGATATACAATCCATCTTTCTCCATACAAAGGAGTTGTATGGAGAGCAATCTCGTACTCTCCGATACGAGGCATCTCGAAAGTTGTTTCAGATGCGGATGGTTGTCGGCACGTCTGTAGATGACCATGTATTGAAGATGATTAGACTTATCGAAGAACTAGAGGACCTGGGTTGGACCATGGAGAACGAACAGTATGTTGATATTGTTCTACAGTCCCTTCCCCCTGCCTTTGCTCAGTTCATTGTAAACTTCAACATGCACAACATGGAGAAGTCCTTACCTGAACTCCTCAATATGTTGAGGAGTACAGAGAGCACGCTGAAGGTAGCGAAAACTCCCGCTCTAATTGTTGGGCCATCTTCCTCCTCCATCCCGAAATCCAAGGCCAAGGGAAAGAAGAAGAAGAATCCCATCAAGCCGAGAGGCGGAGTGAAAAAAGGCACCGGGAAAGGACAAGAAAGGGGCTGCTGCGACAGGACGAGCGGAATGCTTCCACTGCCACCAGACTGGGCACTGGAAGAGAAACTGCGTTGGATACCTGGCCGGCCTCAAGAAGAAGAAACATGGTGATGCTTCCACTTCAGGTGTGTTTGTAACAGAAAACTGTTTTTCAATTAACTCTGCTTCCTGGGTATTAGATACCGGGTCAGGATCTCACATCTGCAATTGTGTGCAGGGGCTGAGAAATAGCAGGTTTTTGAAGAAAGGTGATCACACTCTCTGGGTTGGGAATGGTTCCTCAGTACATGCTACAGTAGTGGGAGAGTATCACCTTGGTTTGCCGTCGGGTTATATATTGGTTTTGAACCCATGTTATTTTATACCTTCGATGTTATATAATATTATATCTGTATCGTTGTTGGATAATACTGGATATAATTTTGTATTACAATCTAATGTTATGAACATTAACCTTAATCAAGAGTTGATTAGGTCTGGTACATTAAATAACGGGATATACGTCCTAAACCAGCATACAATTTTCAATATACAACACAGAAACAAAAGAAAGGTTTCAGACATAAATGAAGCTTTCATTTGGCATTGTAGACTTGGTCATATTAACGAAACAAGACTAACCAAGCTACATAAAGATAGATATTTAAACCCGTTTGAATATAAATCTTATGCGACTTGCCATTCTTGTATCAAAGGTAAAATGACCAAAACTCCGTTTAGTGGACACGGAGAGAGAGCTACTGAACTCTTAGGCCTCATACATAGTGATGTATGTGGACCAATGTCTACACATGCGAGAGGTGGTTTTTCCTACTTCATAACATTTACTGATGACTTCTCAATATTCGGACACGTGTTCTTGTTGAAACATAAGTCTGAAGCCTTCAAAAAGTTCAAGGAGTATAAATCTGAAGTAGAAAAACAAACAGGCTTAAGTATCAAGAATCTTCAATCGGATCGATGAGGTGAGTATCTAAGCTCAGAGTTTCTAGATTTCCTAAAAGAGAATGGGATTCTCTCTCAGCTCACTCCTCCGTACACACCATAGCACAACGGTGTATCGAAAAGGAGGAATCGTACCATATTAGATATGGTACGATCTATGATGAGTGATGATGAGTTACCAATATCATTCTGGGGGCACGCATTGGAGACTGCGATTTATCTATTGAATAGGGTTCCGACCAAAACCGTGTCTACCACTTCATATGAGATATGGCGTGGGAAAAGACCATCTATTAAAAAAGTTAGGATATGGGGTTGTCCGGCTTATGTGAAAACACAGAATCCGGACAAACTCGAGACACGATCGGTTTTGTGTAAATTTGTGGGATATCCAAAACACTCGTATGGATATCTTTTCTACCACAAGGAGGAACAAAGGGTGTTTGTTTCTCAGTATGCCACATTTTTAGAAAATGAATTTTTTACAAATGATGCTGATGGCAATGCGGTAGAACTGGAAAAAATTCCAGATACACAAACAATAACCGATGATTTGGTTGAACCTGAGGTTTCGATAAAACCTGACGAACCTCACCCACTCCGTAGATCTAGTAGGACTTCTCACCTAATTGATGGTGATAGAGAAGATTGCATCATGGATGATGATGATCCTATTAGTTTTCGGCAAGCTATCACGAGTGGTGACTCAGTGAAGTGGCTGGATGCCATGAGATCCAAAATGGAATCCATGCACACCAACAAAGTATGGACTTTGGATGTTGCACCTTCTGGAGTAAAACCCATAGGGTGCAAATTGATCTTTAAGAGAAAGATCGGTGTGGATGGTCAGGTGGAGACCTATAAAGCTAGACTGGTAGAAAAAGGATTTCATCAAAGATCAGGCTTGGACTATGATGAAACCTTTTCACCAGTCGCAATGCTCAAATCCATTCGGATCCTGCTTGCTATAGCTGCTCACTATGATTATGAGATCTGGCAGATGGATGTTAAAACGGCATTTCTAAATGGTGATTTAGAAGAATGCGTTTTTATGGATCAGCCAGAAGGCTTCATTGATAGTGGGAGCAGCGAAAAAGCATGCTGGTTGCTTAAATCCATCTATGGATTAAAGCAGGCATCACGGAGCTGGAACATCTGCTTTGATGAGAGTTTGGTTTTATCAAAAATATAGATGAACCATATATTTATAAAAGTATTGTAGAGAGTGCTGTTACATTCCTCGTATTGTACGTGGACGACATTCTCTTGATAGGAAATGATGTTCCTATGCTACAATCGGTCAAACTATTCTTATCGCAGAAGTTCTCCATGAAAGACCTGGGTGATGCCTCGTACATTCTGGGGATTAAGATCTATAGAGATAGATCTAAGAAATTGTTGGGATTGTCCCGATCGAGATACATTGACACCATACTAAAGAGGTTAGTATGGAAGATTCCAAGCGAGGTAATTTACCCGCTTGTCATGGAATCACCCTATCCAAAGAGATGTCTCCAAAGACTGATGACGAGAGGGCTCGCATGAGCATTATACCCTACGCTTCGGCGGTAGGATCTATAATGTATGAGATGTTGTATACTCGCCCAGATGTAGCTTATGCACTGAGTGCAGTAAGCAGGTATCAATCCAATCCAAGGGAGAAACACTGGACTGCTGTAAAGAACATTCCGAAGTACTTGAGAAGAAATAAAGAAATGTTCTTGGTGTATGGTAACGGAGATCTCCAAATGGAGGGCTTTACCGACTCCAGCTTCCAGAGCGACAAGGATGATAATAAGTCCATCTCAGGGTTTGTATTTACCTTAAATGGAGGGGCGGTATGTTGGAAGAGTTCCAAGCAAGATACCGTCGCTGACTCCACGATGGAAGCTGAGTATATTGCTGCTAATGATGCCGCAAAAAAGGCAGTCTAGATGAGGAAGTTCATTTCTGAACTTCAGGTGGTTCCATCCATTGCTAATCCAATACCTCTGTATTGCAATAACAATGGAGCAATGGCTTTGGCAAAGGAACCAAGGTCCCATCAGAAATCCAGACATATCTTGAGGCGGTATCACCTCATCAGGGAGATAGTGGATCGCCAGGACATCGAGGTACAGAAAGTAGACACGAAAGACAACGCAGCAGATCCATTCACCAAGGCCATCCCTCAAGTCCAGTTTGAGAAACGGTTCGAGTTGTTGGGCATGCGGTACGCCGGCAACTAGTTCTAGTGTAGACAGTGGGTACTTATTGCACCGACTACAGGCCTTAGTGCAAGTGGGTGATTGTTAGATATGTATGCCCTAGAGGCCTGTATTGTATAGGATGCTGGACATGTATATGTACAGAAACAATCTTTGCTCGAAATGATAGTATGCTATCTGGTTTATCTTCATCTTAATGTGTGATGTGTTGTATTTCATATCTTTATATACATGTTGATGAAGCCCTTAGGATTATGCTTGACTATCGGGATTATGATGTAGATCATACTAGTGGGGCCTGGGCAGTCTATAAGCATATCCTTTAATAGTTCCTAGTCGAGGGTATATCGAGACAAAGCATCGATATTATCAGAGTAGACTAGTGTGTACGTTTCTTGTCCCTAGGGGCGATGGTTGATCCCATAACCATTGGTGTTTGACATCAAAGATTGTACACAGGTGCTCATTGGAGAATGGGTACACCGAACAGGACTTGCCGAGAACTCCTAGATGGTATATATACCTATTGTCAACTAGCAGTTCTCTGGTGACACTTGTACAGTTTAGTCTGTAGACCCGAGATCGTCATAGTGTCTTGTGTGATTCCCACCATGCTTTGATTTCCTCCCTACCACGGCTCTGCTGAGTCGTGCAAACAGGTGAATTTTGGGCACAGTCCCGAATCGCATGGAGGCAGTGAGCGATAAGAGGGGTTTCGTCTCTCCTGGTATAGGGAGCTGATGTCGCGCTATGCTTGATCGGCCATGTAACATTTCAGAAAATATAAAATATTATTTTTGGAATTTAATATTAAAATAATATATTTCGCGAAAACTACCAGATTTGCGAAATTGGGGTTTTCGTAAAACGGTATAAATATATACCAATATTTATGAAAAAATTGGAAATTAAAATGATTTATTCACTTAAAAATATATTTATTGGATTTGGCATTTTTATAATTAATTATATGCAGTTTAAACAAAAACTTGATTAGTGCACTACTAATCGCGATTAGGCCAAATCCGTGTTTCTACATTTTCCCATGGCTAGTGCACCATGTCATGTTGCATTTTGTTGCATGTTATTGTATTTGTATTGTTTTATGGGTATTATGTGTATTTTTGTGAGAAAAAGAGAAAAGGGTTAAATGGAGAATGATTGGAGAGAGAGAGAGTGTGTGAAGCATGGACTTGAGAGGGTGAGAATAAGAGAGAGTGAGGGTAGGAGAGAGAGGGGGGCTACCATCATTCATTTTTCCCCATTGTTTCCTTCATCTTCTTCAACTCATCTCCCTCCACCTCTACCCCATGAAATCATCTCAAAATCTTCATCAAAACCCTAAACACCTTTCATTAAAGATGATCCCCTCCTCATCCTCAACACTTTGGACCGATCAAAGTTGGATTTTGAACACTTTGGGAAGCTAGGGTTTTTCTTGAGTTGCCCAATTGAGGTATATCTTCTCCCATTTAGTTTAGTTTGAGTTTTCTTGTATTCTAGTTTAGTTTAGAATGTGATTTGGTTAGGGTATGTGATGTTTAGAAATTTCAAGAGAAGGGTTGGGTGATGGTGTGGATTTGGTGATGTTTTGGGGCTGTTACAAGACTTGAGTGGTGTTTTTACTGGCTTAGAATAGAGAATACGAACTTAGGAATTATCCCATGTCGGTTTTGTGAAGTTTAGTGTGCCTACAGGGAATCTGGAGCAACCTGGGGTAATTCTGAGAAAAACAAACAATACCATTAACCTAGGCTGAACATTAGGAGACCACCCTGACGAAACGAACCCCAACAGAGACTACTTGGCCGAGGTGGCCGGATTTTCTGGCATTGTGGCCGGCCCCTTGGTGGTGTTTGGTGCTGGAATTGGTCCAGAAGCTCACACACTCCATATACTACCCCATAGTACTGTTTGTTTATCCCCATTTTACCTGAGATAGAATCTGGGAGCTGTTGTTAGTGGTTTTGGTTATGTTTTCCGTATTTTGGAATTATTGGTTTTGATTTTTGGATTTTTATTTGGTCATTGGATGTTTGTACGTCAACGACAAGGGATAATTGGTTGGTTTTGCATGCGTAGGCTATAGGTTCTAACCTATAGGCGATCCGTATGCCATATTAGTTTTCCGGACTTGAGGTTAATAGCGATAGCGATTGCGATTGTGTATTTATTGTAGGTTCCTTCGCGTGGATTCCGAGACGATGGAGCATGGCTCCATCGACTTCGGCAAGCAAGGATCAAGGTGTGTAGATCTATATCTATGGGGGAAGTCAGATGGATAGCGTATAGCACCCCCGCAAATTATAAATGGAAACCGATCTATAGGATATAGTCGTAGAAACCTAGATTAGAAATCTAGAGACATGGTTAAAAAGATAGTTAGAGTCGATATGAGATGAAAGCTTTAGGGATATGAAAAGTGAATGTGAATCACGACTTATAGATATGTAGTTGCACTAGAATAGGTATGAGTTTTAGAGTAGCATGACATTTGATGTATAAAGTAGAATGTATATATAAAATTGACTTGATGTAAGATGACTTAATGCGATGAAAAGGATATACGATGTGATATGATGACTTGATTGATATGTTGGTATACGGATGCGAGTCGATATGAGATGATTGATACCCTTGTCGGTCCTCTGATATGAGATTGTTATGGATGTGACCTGGGATGTAGGTATATAGATATACAAGATGTTGTGAATCATGAGTGATATGTCGTACGAGACATTAGGTCCGTACCCTCAGTGTCATATAGGTTGATAGGATCCCTAATAGTTTAATGCCGTCGTACAATGATTTACCGTACATGATGAGTTTTATGATGATTGATCCATACCCTGACTAGAAGATGCCGTACGATGGATTATACCGTACGTGATGTTGTGAGGCTGGATGCCGATTGATAGATTCACTGACTCGGTCATGTTAGATATGTATACCTTATAGCATTTAGCTGACGATTTACTTATGCTACGTTCATGTCATTCTCATTGCATTCCATATACCTGTGCTAGTACACCTACAACCTTATCGATGATGCGTATGTTACACTTACACAGATTGGCCGGCTCACACACTTCATCATCGATAATTACTATGTCACTTACACAATAGAATTGCTACATCATGCTATTATATTGCTATGCTCACATTATGATGATATGCCCATGCTCACATCACTGTTCCATGTTGCATGATATACGGATATGCTTACATTCTGTTATATGTCGCATACACCATGCATTACGATTATACGCATTGAGATATGCTATTTTCATGAGATTTCTGGATTTGAGAACCGTGGTTATTTCAAAAGAAAGTATGTATTGTTTTAAAACCTGGTTTCTCTTGATATGATATTTCAGTGCGTCCACCATGCCTTTTCTCGGTTCTGAGATTGGCATGTGAAACACGATTCGAGAAGCGGTAGGCACCGTCTGCGGATATATGGTAGACCCGGTGAGGTACCCCGGGGAATGAAGGCTCGTATTGTTAGGCGGTGAGCCTGGTAAGGGAGCACTACCTACCGATGATAGTATTTAGACTCGGCGGTTATCCGGAGGATACCGACCGGAGTCGAGAGATGATATGGGCCGATCCGGACTGACGGAGCCCGTGGGCCGATCCGGACTGACGGAGCCCGAGAGATATGAGGATTTACGTGTCGATGTTGGACATGGGTTTCATGATGTTCGAGTGTCGATGTTGTACACTCAGGTTCCATAATTTTGATGTGTCATTGTTGGACACACGTTGATTTATATCCTCATATTTACATGCATATGTTTTATGATATTTACATGCATGATGTTGTTGTGTCATTGGTTGACACGTGGATGATATCCACATGCATACAGGCATTGATTATATGGTTGGATGATATCCACTTGCATATAGTCTTTAGTATATTGTTGGCACATACGTAGATACGGTCACTCTGTATATCATAGTATTACCATCATGATACAGTTGACCTAGGAATCGTTGTTTATTCGATTTCTACCTGTTGATGTTTTCTACTCATGAGTTGGCAACTCACCCCCGTTGTGCCACAGTTCTTGCAGGTTGACCGCATGGATCAGTAGCGGCATCGCTGGAACATAGCTGCATTCGGGTGTTTTGCTTTGGTAGGTGGTACATGTTGGATCGTACCCCTCTTGTATTTATTATTCCTGTTGTATCTAGTTAACTCCATTAAATCAGAAACTAGTATTTGTATATGTAGTGAGACTTAGAAAGACTTGTAGTTGCGATACTTGAGCGATGGGTTACATGTTCGCTTGGTGGGTTTGATGTCTTGCTTTACATTATCTTTTTGGTGTTGATCTTCGCCGTTGGGCGTCGTATACTTATTTTATGACTTGAGTGGTTGTGAATCCGCCGTTTGGCGAAGAGCTAGCTCCCACTTGGGGATGCCTTTTATATTATCATGTATATGTGGTTTTGGATCAAAATATACAAAGGAGGTGCTGGCCAAATTTTTAAAAAGACGAAACATGTTTTTCAATTAGTAAAAATTCACTTGCATTTTTCATATTCCATTATCTATGCATTTTAGAAAACGTTGTTTCCATCATACCTTTATTTTCAAAACTTCACCTCTTTATTTTCTTTAAAAAGGTTTAGATTTATGGGTTTCGGCTTACTTAATTTACGTTACGCCTTTAGACGTGGTGTGATTTAAGTGCCGGTCACGAGCTAATATTTCAGGTCGTGGTAGGCCATAACAGCAAATCCCTGGCCAGGGTTCTCGAGATTTACTGATAAATGTTATCAGTAGTTTCTCAAACTGTTATGGGCCGTAAATCAGCATGACTTATAAAGTTACTGGGGTCTGACATTTACCACCCCTAGACTTCATATGCGACGTATCAGACGAAGAAACCGGACTGTACGGTAAGTGTTGCTTACAGGCTCGTTAGGGTTGGGATGAGTTCACTCGTCGACCATCTCTTTTTCGTCATGTACCTGGGTAGCCGTTACGCACAGCTAGTGCCACTGACGTGCTTGTGGTTAAACCCACTGCCAGCGTACTGTCGAGTCTTTAGAGTCCCACACAGAGAGTTCCCTGGTTTAGGCGAAAGATGTAGAGGCCGTAAGTTGTTACGGCAGGGTTTTGGTCATGTTCGTGTAATTGTTACAGGAATAATGATCGGAAGGATAATACTGGTAGGCTTTGATTAAGCCGGATACCGATATTATATTATTGGATTGATTGTATTCGTATTTTCCGGAATTCGAATACGGGTATACTTATACGGTATAGGGTGGAGGGGTATTCTTGTAATTGTTACATGAATACCTTCTAGAAGGAGACACCTCATTATAAGATATTTATTTTGTAAAAATAAATAAATGAGGTGGAATTTAGGAAAGTGTAAGCATGGATGAAGGAATGGCTTCTTTCATATTTTATTCATTTCAAGTTACTATTGAAGCATGGTGCAATTTTTTATTACATGCTTCAATTATTTCATTTTGAGCCATATGATATTTTTCCATGCTTGAACTTTTCATTATCACTTTGACATTCTCTCTCTTCATTCTCTCCTTCCTCCTCTTTGTTTTAACCTCACATGAGTTGTGAATCAAAAGTTTAGAGCAAAAATCATAATCCAATACTTAATCTCTACATCATCTTAGTGATCATTTCTAGCAAACTTGATCTCTAAGTTGAACTCTTGTGAAGAGTTTGTAGCTTGTTCGATAGCTCTCGGGTGGATCGTCTTGGATCTTGAGGTGGCCGGAGATCGAGCTCATTGCAACCACAAGGAGCCTAGGAGTCATATTCAAGTGAAGACCCGAGGGACCGGTTCCATTAGGTATAAATACTATCATAGTATATTAGATCTCTTGATGGTTTTTGCTAGTTAGGGTTTAAGCACTAATCTTGGGTTATGTGGGTGTTGCATGCAAGAAAAATTAATGTTTACCACTTCCGCCTCCTCACAAGTGTTGTGAGGGTGTGCAACATCCACTAACACAAAATATATCATAAAATTCTGGAGTATGGGATAAAACAAGGCCATCCTCAAAATAAATATCATAGAAAACTCTGGTGTCCATCAACGACACCCCAAAATCCCAAAAACTCAGGCGCCGTCCCTCGGATCGGCCTTCATATCCATCTCATCTCATAACTCCGGACGGTATCCTCCGGATATCCGCCGAGTTCCCATACAATCACTGGTAGGTAGTGCTCCCTCCTGCCAGGCTCATTGTCATCCACACGAATTTCTTGCCCCGGGGTACCTTACCGGGTCCACCATATACCCGCAGACGGTTCATCCAACTCCTCGAATCGAGTCTCGAAAACCAAACTCAGAACCAAGAAAACATCATGGTGGACACGAAATATCATATCAAGGAAAACCGCATCTTTCTTTTTGTAAAATAATCACGAGTTTATAAAATTCAAATGCGGTTTCCCAAATCCAGAAATCTCATGAAATATCCGAAATCTCAAAATCACGAATCAGTAAGAGAGCGATGAATTCTGGCATAAATCACCTCAACAGGGTATAAACAGCATAAATATGTGAATGCATGCAACATCTAAGTATGGAATGCAATATCTAAACTAGCATATGAGAGCGAGCATACTAATAATATAATAACTACCAGCTAGCAGATTATACCAGTGATGTAATGTTTTCTAATGTGCACGTTGTGAGTTGTATGTATGCCCTAGAGGCCATTATTGTACATATGATGTATATTATAGTGGATGCTTGGACATATATAGAGAGGACTTTTCTTGCTCGACATGATAGTATGCTATCTGGTAGCTCTTTATCTTAACATGTATACTTGTTGTTGGGGTAAAAATTTGCACCCCGGTTGACCAAGACAAAATCAAAGTCAACCACAAGCCAAGTGGGCCCAAGCCCAGATCAAGTGGGCTCATGCCCGGGTCGAGTCTGAACATGAAGCGGACGGCCTCCCCCCCATGCCAAGATAAAAAAATTTGTAATAAATAATTTTATTGTAATTCTTTTATTTTATTTTACGAATGAATGTAAGAAAAATGGGCATAAAGCCAAATTTTTGTAAAGCCCATGGCTTATGTGCAAAAAGAAATGGCACATGAGCCATGGGATAGGCAAAATGCCATTTTGTGAAGCCCAAGGGGATATGTGTAAAGTGTATAGCCTATAAAGGAAAGGATAATGAAAATATCCCAACAACTTTTTCTCTCTCCAAAGAGAAAATCTAGATCTGAGATCTTTCTCCTTCCTCAAGGTTCTAAAACCTTCTTCTCTTTTTGAATTAAATCAAGAGTTTTACTCTTCCTTTTATAAAACTAAATAGTTTTCCACCACAAAACCTACAAAGGGGAACTCAGATCTTCCATCAGATCTCAAAAAGTACAGATTTTTAAAATCTCACACTTCTTGATCTTCAAGATCCGGCCAACAAAGGAAGAAGAAGGAGACCCATCTCCAGAAACCCCACTTTGGGGAAGAACTAGGGCGCAAGGGGAGAAGCCCTTCATCAGCTTCAAAATATCTTAGGAGTTTCACTCCACTCTAGTTTCTCTTTCGAGAGTTCCGGGGGCTAAAAGCCTCTTTTTCTCGCCGGCGCCCGAGCGCCTTGCGCTAGAGCGCCCAGCGCCCACGTACCGACACGTGGCGCGCTAGCGCTCGAGCGCTTAGCGCTCAAGCTCTCAGCGCTCCAACGCCCAGCGCCCACATGCCGACATGTGGCGCGCAGCGCTCAAGCGCCAAGCGCCCATGTGCTGACACGTGGAGCGCTAGCGCTCGAGCGCCCTGCGCCTACATGCTGACACGTGGTGCACTAGCGCTCGAGCGCCCAGCGCCCACGTATCGGATACGTGGTGCGCTAACGCCTAAGCGCACAGCGCTCAAGGCGCTGGCCCCACGCGTCCTTTGGGCGCTTTTTCCCTTTTTTTTTTATATATATGTATACATGTATATATATATAGATACACACAGACTTCACAACACTGTCCCCCCCAAAAAATATTTTTGGGCCGGGGCGCTGCCCCGCACCCCGCAAGGGGGCTGCTAGCCCCCTTGACCCCCAGCCCGCTATCCGGGTAGCGGGACCCCCGTAAAAACTCTGCGTGGCTCCCGACATATCCAAGCCCCCCTCCAAAACAAAATACACGTACCCTGCACATTGAGTTCGCATGACCAGTTTAACACGTCAATCGGAGGTTCCCCCACTCCAAAAGCGAGGGGTAATTAACGGCAGCTTAGTCTGCGGCTGCCGGAGATTCGGATCCCCACAATCAATAAACCTCGGCCTACCCTAGGCAGGGGGAATCTGTAGTACGCCTGACAAGCGCACGCGTATTCTCATCTCAATGGGGTGACGAAAAACACCATACAGATTCTGGCACGCCCGGTGGGACCTTTCTCTCCTCCCATATTTCGGGTTAAACGGTCATGCGAACTCAATCAATATACATATCGATTGCCTATACTGAAATGATGTTTTTTTCGTGCAGCAATCAACTTTCGACAACAATGTCTCCCAAGACGAATTCAGCTTCCAACGCGACCCCGATCCCGTACGTGGTCAAGGTCAATGCTCGTGTGGTTCTCCCCGCAAGCCTCGGTCGACAGTGGTAGGAACTGCCCCACCAGTTTGGTTCCGTCATCATCTACCCTGCCGGAAGCGTTCATCTGGCAGAAATCCCGGCAAAACAGGTGGCCAAGCCGATCTCAAGGGACAAGAGGTCGAACGTTGTGATCGCTAAGGCACCACAACCGAAACTTAAGACGGTGTCTGAACGACTCTCCGGCGCTCCAGCTAAGAGCAAGACTTCCGATACAAAGGGCAACATCAAATGTTTTGGACGAGCTCAGGCGATGACTCCAAAAAATGCACAATCGAGCGTATCTTTAAAATCCTCCATCATCCGGTCTTTGGCGTCTTCCCAAAGAGCCAAAGTCTGCCAGGTGCTTAGAACAGAAAAGTTAAGGCAGAAGCGGCTCAGGTATCGAGCCAACAAGAGGGCCAGGGCTTCGGCCAAGTGGAATCTTGTGAAGTTCCAAGAGCAGGGTTACTATGTGACGACGGCTGAGTCGACTGTAAAAATCAGCAATTCCTTCGAACCTCTGAAGTGGGTTCAGAAAAACGCCATGACCGCCAAAATCAAGAAGACTGCGGTCCGAACGTCGCTACCAAGAGACGTGTCCCGTCCCCAACAGAAAAAGTATGACACTATCTCTTCAAGAGTCTATCAGGCGCTCTGTGCCGCGCGAAAGCAGCGGGGAAAATCCAGAAAAGAAGGGCCGGCACCATTAAAGAACCTGGTCAGGCCATCCGCCTTCAATCGACTGCCCGCTACTGAAACAGGGGGGTCAAGACAGCGATCTGTGAAATCAGCCGCCAATAATAAAAAGACGGCTGGATATATTATCCATACGGTCTATATGGCGGGCGGGCGCCCCAGTGACAACCTTCATGGCAAAAGCAAGGATGGGGCCACCACATCCCAAGCCCAATCTGGCTTGAATGTAGTTACCGCTTACCAAGAACAGCCGCCTCCGCTAGATGAAGAAAACCCTCTCGATAAGGATGATAGGCAGAAAGACCCCTCGGTCCATGCAGAGTCAAGTTCGGACAGTGAGGAAGAGTCGACTTTCTTCCCCAGGACCGCGGAGCAAGAGCTGCTTCAAGAACTTCGAAAACAGCTCAAGAGAAAAGATAAAGAGATGGCTAATCTCTATTCGAAGATCGACGACCTAACGAACGTTGTGATGCAGCTTACGGCTCAAATTGCTCGAGCGCCTTCCAATCAAGCACAAGTCGCTACTCATCAGCCGGGTGATGACAATCCGAAGCAGCCAATGCCTGTTCCTTTGGGTCCAAGACTGGTCGAGCCGCACGAAAGCCGGCCATATTCCGCTTCTGGGGATGCCTTGGCCCCAGATAGCACTATCCCGCTAACACAAGATCGGATAATTGATTTGGTCACCAGCAAGGTTAAAACATTGATGGCCAAAGCTGAAGCCCAGCAAGAAATTGGCAGTAGTGGGCGGCCATATCCCGCACAGTACGATCTGATCGAGTTCCCGAGCGGCTACGTCATTCCTAAGTTCGGAAGATTTGACGGAACGGGGAATGCAAATCAGCACGTCTCCCACTTCAAAGCCTCATGCGGAAATACAGGGGGCAATGATGCGCTCCTACTTCGTCAGTTTTTCAACAGCCTGACCGGTGTCCCCTTCGACTGGTATGCGAGTATACCAGACGGGTCTATCATTACCTTTGCCCAAATGGAGTCTCTGTTTCGGAAAAGGTTCATGAGTGTCAGTGATAAAATCTCCATTGCCGACCTTGTGAGGACCAAGTCCGGGAAGAATGAAAGCAACACCGACTTTATCGCCCGATGGCGCAATCTCACGGTCAAGTGCGAACCGCCGTTGTAGCAGGACCAGTCCGTCATCCTTATCATTGGGAACCTCAGCAATTGGATGGTCCCATTCTTGTGTACAGCAGGTCTCAAGACGTTTCAAGAGCTAACCAAGAAAGTCCAAATGCTGGAACACTCGAAGCAAGAGTATACCCCGGACTCTCAGAGAGAGAAAACTTGGAAAAGCAAGCGGGACGACAACAGTAGAAGAGGGAGTTCCAGCAGTACCAATGTCTTCAATGTGTCCAACAATGAAGAAAAGCGAAGGGCGGGCGAATCCAAAACCAGCCGGTCTCGAAAGCCAGTGCTGGGAGGAGAAAGGCCTTCCCTAGAGGAGAAAAAGAACAAGGTTTACTCTTTCAGGAGGGACAAGGTCCGCAAGATATTTAAAGATGCCTTGAACAACGGTCTACAATTGCCGGAGTCGAAAAGACCTCAAGAAGCAAAAATGACCGACAATCCTCTGTATTGCCCGTACCACCGAGTAGTGAGCCATGCGATCGAGGATTGCTATATCTTCAAGGACTGGGTCGAGAGCAGTACAAGGCTGGAGAGATCGAGCTGTCCAAAAGCGTGTTGGTGAACAATCAAGTTGCAACCACCAACTTTATACAGACAGAAGTTGAAGCCTTCTGGGAGCAGACAGCTGAACCCGCTGCCCTGACAAACGAAACTGACTCACCGCAGCCTCTGTGGAGTACGCACATATCTAATAAGACGAAGAAGATGATAAAGCTACTTCAGAAAGAGCCCAGAACGGAATGGGAAGGGCAGAAGAAGCCTACCATACCGGCTGCCGATTCGGCTCCATCAGGCTCAAAATCCAAGAAACTTAAGAAGAAGAAAAGTGCAGCTCGGCGCGAAAAGGTGTCTGTAGGGTGATCGACCATTCAAAAATATATCGATTCCCTCAAGGAATATGAACAGAAGGAAAGAACTCTGATTCAATTGAAGGAGTTCCTCCCTGTACGAGCGGCTGAAATTCTGGAGGAGTTAGAAGAAGACTCCAATGAAGAGATCCCAGTAGTGACCTGCTACGCCATCCATCTTGGTAGCGACTCAGAGGAGGAGTTCTGTTTTCCCGAAGAGGACGAGGAGCTCGCCACAAAGGCCAATCAAATCCAGCTCAGAAGCGGCATGGCTCTACCGCCAAATCAGGGCAACGCCCCAAAAGGGAAGGAAAAACAGGTGGCTAATGATGAAGATGGCAGAGAACCGGCTGATGAAAACTCAAGTCCTTCCCCAGTAGACTATAATGTTTTAGCTCACTTCCGAAAGCTTCCGTCTCCACTTAGCATTTACGATGCCTTGGTTCTATCTTAAGAGCTTAGAGATGTTCTCATTCATGCTCTACAAAACCCTGAGCGGTATCAGGCTCGCTTTGCGGAAATTAATATGAAAGAAGCTCAGTACACTTTGCAAGCTGCCGCAGTCACGTTTAAGGATGAAGACTTGCTACTGGGAACGGCTGAGCATAATCGGCCGCTTTACATGACCGGGTACAGCGACGGGGATCGAATTAATCGCATATTGATTGATCCGGGGTCCTCAGTGAACATCATGAACTTGCAAACACTGAAGAGTTTGTCAATGGACGTCCGACACCTGTCAAGGGAAAGGATTGTCATTCAAGGCTTCAATCAAAACTGCCAGCAAATTCTGGGGTCTATAGCTTTGACAATCAAATTCGGGAATCTGCAAACTGAAGCTAAGATATACATGATCGACGCCGACACGTCTTATAAGATTCTCTTAGGACGGCCGTGGCTCCACGATTACAGCATCGTCCCATCAACTCTCCATCAATGCATGAAGTATACTAAAAATGGGGAAGAAAGACGCATTGACGGAGACATCCAGCCGTTCGGTGTGCATGAAGTCTGATATGAAGATTCTCGGTACTTTATGAACCACCAAAATGCTAAGCCACAACCGACTGAGGATAGACCGGCCCCAAGACTCAAAAGCAAATCTGAGCCAGCTGTCACTTTCAAAAGCAAAAACGCCCAAGTGCGCCCGCGTTTCGGTAGCGACACTGATGAGTCCGACGCTGGAAGTCCGTCCTTCCGTAAAACTCGCCCTTATTAGTGTGCCTAGTATCGCCGACAGTAGTATCAAAGCCTAGCTAGAGCATTAGGCGATGTGTTAACGAAGTTAAAACTCCGAACGAACCCGACAACGTCGAAATCAACCCCTCTCTGGACTTTTTTCAAAATCTGGGTTTTTTTAGAATTAAAAATACCTAAAAATACAGCAGGGATTTCTAAGAATTACGGCGCAAAATTGGTGACGTAATATGTACGGACCGTCGCGGTTCCGCGGCAATACCCTGCTTGTGCCGCGAAACCGCGGCCGTACAGTGAGACTTTGACAGTTGTTTTGCTTAGTAATTCTTGTATCTGATTGTGCTATTTTATGGGTACTTTTAAACTGACTCAAGTGTTGAGTATTTAGGGGTTCATTTTGTAACCATCGATTCGATCGGAGAATTTAATTTTGTTATGTTTTTCCAGATAATTAAGAAAGTATTAAAATGTTCGAACGGATATCATTAACTCATTAATTTCCCGGCACGAAAAACATTCAAGTGTTGAATTTTTCTCGGGTTTAAATTTTTCGGAAAAACGTGCATGTGACGTGATGGACCCTCTAGAAGACAAAAAACCTTAACTCGTGTGACCGTCTTGAACTGCCCTTTGAACCTTAGGGTTTGGGGCAGTACAGCGTGCCACATGTGAGGCGTTGGCTTGACCCTTCTACGGCTGGACCGTTGCTACTGTGACGTATTCTGGAATCTTTGAACTCCGCTCAAGAGTTGAGCTATTATGGAAATCTTGAGTATTTGAATATTCGATCGGAAAGTTTAATACTGTCTATTTATCTGGAATGTGATACAATATGTGGAATTCACACAGTTTGGCATGAAATGCGAAATATGTGATATTTCGGATTTACGATGTCTAAAGAGATTGTGGATTCCAAATGTTGTAGTTTTACACTTTCTTTTCTGTGACCGTAAGTGTAATATGTGATATCGCCGGTTTCGTTGCTATATGTCAACGACAATTGGGATGCGCATATTTACTTACGTTGATGACATGTGATGTTATGTGTTGCTGGATATGTTATATTAGATCGTCGTGTTTTGAATAGCTGGGGGTTTTTATGTGAGATGAGAGTTTTTATTTTCATTCATGTAAAATATAAATGTATGTAATATTCTTTTATTGGGGCACTTCCGGGATGAGTTTGATGTCACCTTTTGTATATTATTTACTTTTCTGCACTAGGATAGACCCAAGGAGGAGAGCACAAGTAACCGGGTTCTGTAGTCCAGTGGGAGACCAACTTGAGGAGTCGAGTCCGGGTCTCCTAACTCTAGAATTGGTAGGGTTGCTTGCCGCTCTCGTAGGGGTCTAGGGGTGTGGGTTTGGTTATTCATCGCGACCGTGGAATCCGTGTTTTATAGAGGCTCAAAATAAAACACGGACGTCCTAGTATATCCAATGTTTCATATATTTTTTCTGCTGCGATATCTGTGAAGCGATCATTTGATGTTCTGTGATAAATATTGTATATAGTATATATGATATATTATATAGGCGTTACTTATGTTTTACACCCGCGCTAGCCCTACCCTGCTCTGTCGTTAGTTACCTAACCTAACGGTGCACGAGGGGACATCGAGGCGAATTCGGATAGCATAAGTGTACGTCGTATTTATCTGTGATGTTTAGGTGACTTAAATGATGGGACTCATTAATGTGATTAATGAAAGAAAAGAAACCTAAAAGATGTTGTAGAATCAAATTTTCAAATAAAAAGGGTAGCTACAGTTTTGCTTTGCATAGCGGTATATATGATATACCCTGCACCTTATTCGATGGGGAAAGAGCCGAGATCCCTTCACCGGGAGTGACCTCTTTAGCAAAACTGGAAGATGCTACAACACTCGGTTTGACTTTTGACTGCTTTTGGAGTTTTGCTTTGTATAGTGATGTATATGATATATCATGCACCTTATTCCATAAGGAAAGAGTCGAGATCCCTTCACCGGGAGTGATCTCTTTAGCAAAACTAATGAAAGCCTCAAAATCACTCCATTTCAAAATTCACGAGATTCTATGACGATATCAAGTTCATTACGCAATAGGTTTTCAGAAAAACCTGTCGTAGCCCTCCGTCATTTCAGATAAGTCATGCTTAGTATTCGTGCTGCGTTTGTTGACCTTGTCAAGGCGTAGTGTGCGGTAGCTGACCAGTATTTATCTGTTTATGCATATGATACAGATTGTTTTAGGGTAGTCGTACGGCCTTGTTGACCTTGTCAAGGGTCGTGCGGGTGGGTTTAATTCAATCAAGAAATGACGGGTTGAACTTGACTTACGGTCTATGGTTTGTTGACCTTGTCAAGGTCATAGATCGTTTGGGGCAAAATATTATCGGGAATCTCAAGTGTTGAAATTTGCAATGAGATTGCATACCTTCTATGAGATAGTTGGATCCCGATACCCACTGCGAGTAATTGTTACTCCCGGGAGAGTTTTACACAGGACAATTAGCCGATCAAGTAGGTGTCTAGAAAGGTGTCAACGGGGTTACGCCTCTGGAAAAACGAGGTTTACTTTAATTAGGTCCGTGCGAAAGCACGGGGAACCTCCCTCAAAGTACCGGCACTGGCCTGGCTGAAAGATTGGAGAAGTTGTAGGGTGTAATTAATCCCGGCTAGTCTTTCCTTTTGGGGTTTGAAGGAAGATTTGATAAAAAACAGTGGGAGTCATCCTGATTAGATAAGATAATAACCAATCCGATCTTGCAAGAGCATACGCTAAAGTGTTTTCTTCTCTCTCTCTCCAGGTAGCGACCATATCATGCCTTAATAAAGATAATAATATAGATGTATTGACCGAACCCGCATGTTATACTGTGCTGGGGAACGTTGGTTCCGTTCTTTCTTATAAGAGTTATAAGACTGAACAGGATATAGGGGAATACCAGGATTCTCATGCCACCCGAATGAAGAAAGTACATGTTAATGCATTTTCTTCGGGTGTGTTCGTTACAGAGAACTGTTTCTCCATTTCCTCTACGTCCTCGGTATTAGATACCGGGTCAGGATCCCATATATGTAATCAGTTACATGGGCTTAGGAAATGTAGAGAACTTGGAGAAGGTGATAAAGACATAAGGGTTGGAAATGGTGCAATTGTTGCAGCTAAAACCGTCGGGGAATATCACCTTGCATTGCCAACTGGTAATACATTGATTCTGAACGAATGCTATTACATGCCGAACCTGATATGCAACATTATATCGGTTTCTTTGTTGACTAAAAAAGGATATAATTTTGTATTACAGGATAATGTTATGAACATTTTCCTAAACCAAAAGTTGGTCGGATCAGGCAGGATGTGCAATGGCATTTATTTTCTAAATCAATCAACAGTTCTGAGCATAACAAACACACACAAGAGGAAGAGTTCAGAACTGAACGAATCCTTCTTGTGGCATTGTAGACTGGGTCACATCAATGCGACGCGACTCGCTAAGTTGCATAAGGATGGATATTTGAATCCGTTTGAATTTTCATCTTATGACACTTGCCAGTCATGTCTCAAAGGCAAGATGACCAAAACTCCGTTTACGAGACATGGAGAAAGAGTTACCGAACTCTTGGGACTGATACATAGTGATGTATGTGGTCCCATGTCTACACATGCCAGGGATGGTTCTTCGTACTTCATTACATTCACTGACGATCTCTCTAGATTCGGATATGTGTTCCTGATGAAACACAAATCAGAAGCTTTTGAGAAATTTCGAGAATATAAACAAGAAGTCGAGAACCAAACCGGAAAAAGTATTAAAATCCTACGATCTGACCGAGGAGGTGAATACTTGAGCAATGAATTCCTGGACTTCCTAAAAGAGAATGGGATTCTCTCTCAGCTGACTCCTCCATATACACCACAGCACAACGGTGTATCTGAACGGAGGAACCGCACCCTATTAGATATGGTGCACTCTATGATGAGTACAGCTGAGTTACTTATTTCCTTCTGGGGGTATGCGCTGGAGACAGCAGCATACCTATTGAATCAAGTTCCATCTAAATCTGTACCTACCACACCATATGAGATATGGAGTGGGAAGAGACCATATCTTAAACGAGTTAAGATATGGGGTTGTCCGGCCTATGTCAAAAGACAAAATCCGGACAAACTCGAGGCACGGTCAGTTCTTTGCAAGTTTGTGGGATATCCAAAGAACTCATATGGGTATTTTTTCTACCACAGTGAGGAACAAAAAGTGTTTGTTGCTCAACATGCCACCTTTTTAGAAAAGGAATTTCTTGTAAAAGAAATTAGAGGCAAAGTGGTAGAGCTGGAAGAGTTTCCAGATACACAAACTACAACTGAAGATTTAGTGGAACCAGAGGATTCGGTAGTTCCCAACGAACCTCAGCCTCTCCGCCGATCTAGTAGGGTTCCTCACCCACCTGAGAGATACTACGGTTTTCTCATGGATGGTGGGAGCGAGGATTGCATCATGGTTGATGATGACCCAACTAGCTTCGAGCAGGCCATCACGAGTGGGGACTCAGTGAAATGGCTGGATGCAATGCGGTCCGAGATGGAATCCATGTACACCAACAAAGTGTGGACTTTGGAAGTTGCTCCTGAAGGGGTAAAACCCATTGGGAGCAAGTGGATCTTCAAGAAAAAACTTGGTGTAGATGGGAAAGTGGAGACTTTCAAAGCTAGACTTGTTGCAAAGGGTTTTCGTCAAAAACCAGGTGTGGACTATGACGAAACCTTTTCTCCGGTGGCTATGCTTAAATCCATCCGGATCATGCTTGCCATCGCTGCATATCATGACTACGAAATCTGGCAAATGGATGTTAAGACCGCCTTTCTAAACGGTGATTTAGAAGAGTGCGTGTACATGACTCAGCCAGAGGGCTTCGTAGATAGTGGGAGCAGCGGGAAGGTGTGCAAGCTGCTTAAATCCATTTATGGATTGAAGCAAGCATCGCGGAGTTGGAACATCTGCTTTGACGTCGTTATCAAAGAGTTTGATTTCGTCAAAAACGTAGATGAACCTTGTATCTACAAGAAGGTAGCAGAGAGTAAGGTTGTCTTTCTCGTATTGTACGTGGACGACATACTCTTGATAGGAAATGACATTCCTATGCTGCAATCGGTGAAGTTCTTCTTATCACAAAGATTCTCAATGAAAGATCTTGGTGATGCCTCCTGCATATTGGGAATTATGATCTATAGAGATAGATCTAAAAGGATATTGGGATTGTCCCAATTCAGGTACATTGACACCATACTAAAGAGGTTTAGTATGGAAGAGTCCAAACGTAGGTTTTACCCACGATCTCAGGGCTCACTCTCTCCAAAGAGATGTCTCCCAAGACTGATTTGGAGAGAGCTCGCATGCAAGGGATACCCTATGCTTCGGCAGTAGGCTCTATCATGTACGCGATGCTATGTACCAGACCCGATGTAGCATACTCACTAAGTGTAGTGAGTAGGTATCAAGCTGATCCTGGAGAGAGTCACTGGACAGCTGTGAAGAGCATTCTCAAGTACTTACGAAGGACTAAAGAGATGCTCTTGGTGTATGGTAACGGAGAACTCCAAGTGGAGTCCTTTACCGATTCGAGCTTCCAGAGTGATAAGGACGACTCTAAGTCGCAGTCGGGATTTGTCTTTACCCTTTACGGAGGGGCGGTTAGCTGGAAGAGTTCCAAGTAGGAAACCGTGGCAGACTCGACGATGGAGGCTGAATACATCGCTGCCAACGATGCTGCCAAAAAGGCTGTCTGGATCAAGAAGTTCATCACTGAACTTGGAGTGGTTCCATCCATTGAGCATCCAATACCTTTGTATTGCGATAACAATGGAGCGGTGGCTTTGGCCAAGGAACCCAGGTCCCATCAATGATCCAGGCATATTCTGAGGCGGTATCACCTGATCCGGAAGATAGTTGATCGCCGGGAGATCGAGGTCAGGAGGGTTGACACGAAGAACAACACAGCGGATCCACTCACGAAGGCCAATCCCCAGATACAGTTTGAGAGACTCTTCGGGATGCTTGGTATGCGATACTACAGCAGCTGGCCCTGGTGCAAGTGGGAGATTGTTAGTTGTATGTATGCCCTAGAGGCCAGTATTGTACAGATGATGTATATTATATTGGATGCTTGGACATATATAGAGAGGACTTTCTTGCTCGATATGATAGTATGCTATTTGGTTGCTCTTTACTTTAACATGTATACTTGTCTCTTTATACTGTCTTATCGTTACATGTTGGTAAAGCCCTTAGGATGTGTACTTGATTACCTGGACTATGATGCGGATCATACTAGTGGGGACATGGTAGTCCATAAGTACATCCTTCAAGGTCCCTAGTCATGGGTGTATCGAGACGGGGCATCGATATACCAGTGTAGACTAGCGTATATGCTTCTCGACCCATGTGATGGGCGATGGATGATCCCATATCCATTGGTGTTTGACATCAGAGATGGTATACGGGTGCTCAGTGGATACTGGGTACACTGGACGGAATCGCCGAGAACTCCTATATGGTATTATACCTCACATCAGATGGCAGTTCTCTGGTGACACTGGTACAGGTTAGTCTGTTGACCCGAGATCGTCATAGAGTCTTGCGTGATTCCCACTGTGCTTTGATTTCCACCTTACCACGTTCAAGAGGACGTGCAAAACGGTGGTTTTTGGGTACAGTCCCGAGTCACATGGAGGCAATGAGCGATAGGAGGGGTTTCGTCTCTCCCGGTATTGGGGGTTGATGTTGCGCGGTGCTCGATTGGCCGTAACAGGGAAGTCCCTGGCCAGGGCTGATTTAGAGATTTACCGGTAAGTGTTACCAGTAGTTTCTCGACCCGTTATGAGCCTCACATCGGCACGACTTATCGGTTATTGGGGTCTGACGTTTACCACCCCTACACTTGATATGCGACATATCAGACGAGGAGACCGGACTGTACGGGAAGTCTTACCGACAGGCTTTTACAGGAGTTGGAGCGGGCTTGCTTGCTGATCTTCTGATCGCTCAATACCCGTGTAGCCATTACGTCCAGCTAGTACCGCTGACGGCTTGTGGGTGTGTGATGTGATCATCACCTACTGTCGGCGTATTGACAAGTCTTTAGAGTCCTACACAGAGGTTTTACTAGCTCAGGCAAAACGAAATAGGAGCACGTATGTGATATGTGCGAGACCGAGAATAAATGCGTGTATGTGATACCGTATTCTATTCTCGCGATTTTTTGTATCGGTCGGTTATATATGATAGGACCGGGTTATCGAATCAAGTGTTGATTCGATAAGTCGATACAAAGGATGTTAGCCGGTTATATGAGATATGACCGGATTATTAAGTCAAGTGTTGATTTAATAATTAAGTGTATAATTGTATATTAGATATACTAATTTACACTTGCTAACACTTGTTCACTTAGGGTTTTTTCTCACATATACACTACTTTAACATATATATGGTATATGTTAAAATGTGTTATCATATTGTATCATGGTTGATGATACAACATTCATGTGTGTATGAGACATACACCATTCTATGTATTATGGTGGGTTATGTTTATTTAAGATAATTACAAATTTAGTGGAGTTTTGGAATGAGCATGAAGCTTGTAGAAGCTTACTTTGCTTTGACAAAGTCTACTAGCTTTGTCTTTACCTTAGATTCCTTTTAACCCAACCATAATCAATTAGCTATGGTTATGGCTCTACAAGGGTTAGTATATGATACTCACTCACCATGGTTACCCTTCACACTTGATGATTATCCTCTTCACATTCTTTTGTTCATCTTCTTCTTCATTTTGAACAAGAGAAAAAGAAAACTAGGGTTTGATCCAAAGTGAAAAAGATTGTGAGAAACAAAAATCTAAAGAGAACCCACTTCTTATTTCTCCATCCTATACTAGACTAGCACTTTAGTTTCGGGTGTTTACTTCACTAATTCTCTAGTTAGTGAAGTAGGAGCTTGAGTCGGAATTCCCTCGACGTAGATCATCTTCGGCCTCGGAGACTTCAAGCAAGGTCGCATCCTTCGCGTCGTGAAGCCATGCAAGAGCCCGGGAGAACCTTGATCACAGCGAAGGGACTTCAACAAGGAGCAAATGAACTGGAGGACCGATCTACAAAGGTTGTATTTCGAGTTTCCTTTAGAGTAAAGTTGTTTACTTGCCTTTAGATTCGCCTAAACTTTAGTATAAGATCTTGCTTAGGGTTTTTAGGCACATAAATTTTTTAAACGGGCATGGTCGATGCCTTGTAGAGCCTTGTTAGTGTGCCTAGTATCGCCGACAGCTCCAGATAGGGTAAAACCCGTAGGATGCAAGTGGATCTTCAAAAGGAAGATTGGTGTGGATGGACAGGTTGAGACCTATAAAGCTAGACTGGTTGCAAAGAGTTTTCGTCAAAGACCTGGTTTGGACTATGACGAGACCTTTTCTTCAGTAGCTATGCTGAAATCCATTCGGATCCTTCTTGCCATTGCTGCCTTCCACGATTATGAGATTTGGCAGATGGACGTAAAGACCGCTTTTCTAAATGGAAATTTAGAGGAGTGTGTTTATATGGACCAGCCAGAGGGTTTCATTCAGAGTGGGAGCAGCGGAAAGGTGTGCAAGTTGCTTAAGTCCATCTACGGACTAAAGCAGGCATCGTGGAGTTGGAACATCTGTTTTGATGAGACGGTCAAAGAATTTGGCTTTATCAAAAATCCAGATGAACCATGCATCTATAGTAGATTTGTAGCGAGAACTGTAGTATTCCTCGTTTTATACGTGGATGACATTCTCTTAATAGGAAATGACATTCCTATGCTACAATCTGTCAAAGGGTTCTTGTCACACAGGTTCTCCATGAAAGACCTGGGTGATGCCTCATACATTCTGGGGATCCGGATCTATCGTGACAGATCCAAGAGGATACTGGGACTCTCACAGTCCAGGTACATCGACACCATACTGAAAAGATTCAGTATGGAAGATTCCAAGCGCGGTAATCTACCGGCTTGTCACGGGATCACCCTTTCCAAAGAGATGTCTCCCAAGACTGATTTGGAAAGGGATCGCATGTCTATTATACCCTACGCTTCTGCGGTAGGCTCTATAATGTATGCGATGTTGTGTACCAGACCAGACGTAGCTTATGCACTGAGTGTGGCAAGCCGGTATCAGTCAAACCCTAAGGAGAAATACTGGATAGCAGTAAAGAACATTCTCAAGTACCTGAGAAGGACTAAGGAGATGTTCTTGGTGTATGGCGGAAAAGACCTCCAGATCGAGACCTTTGCTGACTCCAGCTTCCAGAGTGATAAGGATGATTCCAAGTCCATGTCGGGTTATGTCTTTACCCTCAATGGAGGGGCGGTGTGTTGGAAGAGTTCCAAACAGGAAACCGTTGCTGACTCGACGATGGAAGCGGAATATATCGCTGCTGCAGATGTCGCAAAAGAAGCCGTCTGGATAAGGAAGTTCTTAACGGAACTTCAGGTGGTTCTGTCCATTGTTGATCCAATACCGCTGTATTGTGACAACAACGGGGCTATAACTTTAGCGAAGGAACCCAGGTCCCATCATAAGTCCAGACACATCTTGGGGCGGTATCACCTGATCAGGGAGATCGTGGGTCGCCAGGAGATCGAGGTTCGGAGAGTTTCTACGGAAGATAACACTGCTGATCTACTCACAAAGGCCTTACCCCAGACTCAGTTCGAGCGGCTGATCGAGATGATAGGTCTTCGATATGCCAGTACATGGCCTTAGTGCAAGTGGGAGATTGTTAATGTATATGCCCTAGAGGCCATTACTGTATCATACTAGTTTGTATATTACTTAATGGAAGCTTGGGATATTCACCTTGTATAGACAATCTTGCTCAATATAGTAGTATGCTACTTGGTTTGTTTCTACTTTAATGTGTACATGTGTTTATTTTAGTATATCACCTATACACATTAGTGGAGCCCTTAGGATCTTTGCTTGATTACCAGCGTTGTGATGGCAGTCACACTAGTGGGGGCTGGGTAATCCACAAGCACATCCTTATGCAGGTCCCTAGTCATAGGACTATCGAGACAGGGCATCGATACTCCGGAGTAGACTAGCGTATGCGCTTCTCATCCCAGTGTGGGAGACGGTCTGTCCCACAGCCGTCAGTACGTCGTACTTGAAATAGTATGCGGGTGCTCGTTAGGTTACAAGTACACTGGACAGGACTCGTTGGGAACTGTTGGTTGGTACTATACCTATCGTCAGTTATCAGTTCCCAGGTGACATGAGTACAGCTTAGTCCGCTGACTTGACACTGTCACTTCGCCTCGAGTGTGTTCCCGCTGTACTTTGATTACTATCCTACCACGGCTCAAAGGAGTCGTGCAAACAGGTAGTAGTTGGGTGCAGTCCCGAAGCACTTGGAGGCAGTGACGGTTAGACAGGATTCGTCTCTCCCGGTATTGGGGGTTGACATCGCGCTGTGTCTAGGAGAGCCATTACACAAGTAGTCCCTGGCCAGGGCAAGCGAGATATACTGGTAGGTTTCCAGTGTTATCTCAGGGTGTTCTGGGCTACATTCCGACACAACTTGTACCGCTATTAGGGGACTGACGTTTACCGCCCCCTAGGCCCGCCATGCGATGTATCAGACGAACAGACCGGACTGTACCGAGATTATCACATTCAGGCTCAGTAGGAGTTCAGATGGGTTTCACCTCGTCAGTCTTCTTGTCGGCATCTACCTGGGGACCGTTACGCACAGCTAGTGCCACTTGCGGTCTGTGGTTAAACCCACTGCCAGCGTAGTATCGAGTCTTTAGAGTCCCACACAGAAAGTGTAACATTTTCAAAAATATAAAATATTAATTTTGGGAATTTTTATAATTTAATATTATTTTATTGATTATTTTAATATTTAATGCAAATAAATAGGAAAAATGTTAGAAAAATTATGAAAAATTATGGAAAATTCTAAAATGGGTTAATTATTGAAATTATGACATTTTTAAGTTGTTGTGATCATTTTGACACTAATTTAGTGCTAATCGCGATTAAAATCGCTAATCGGGTTTTTTGGTAATTTTGTGCAAAACTTGCACATATCACTTTTTCTACACTTGTACATTTTTCTAGCCATGGATTTCTTTTGGGGTTACTATTGATGTGAGAAGGTTTGGTTTTTAAAAGAAAAGGAAAAGAAAAGAAAATGTAATGATGAGGGTAGGTGAGAGAGAGACATGGGGTACCATTGACCTTGAGACTTAGCCATTCTCCCATCATTTTCTCTCCCTCTTCCTCTCCCTTGCTGCTGCTGCCCTAGCCCTCTCTCCCCTCCGCTAAATCCTCTCACTTCATCTCAAAAACATACCCAAAACCCCAAACTCCTTTCATTAAAGTTGTGCAAAATCCCTAGATCTACACATGGAGCTAAAGAAGCAAGGATTTTGGCCACTAGGGGCAACTCAAGAATTTTCTTGAGTTGCTAATGGAGGTAAATTCTGAACCATTATCTTAGTTTTAGCTTTTCCTATACCCCTATGCAAGTTTTGAATCGATATTGTGTGATATTATGGACTTGGTGAAAACCTAGTTAGGGTTTGAGGGAAATTGGTGTTATATTGTGAAATTGAGCTCAGTAGAGGTCTTACCAACACCCTAGTGTTTGAATTGAAACCCAAAACCTGAAGCAAACACCAGAATACGGATTTTAGAAACCAATATCGGGGAAAAACTGGAATATGTCACTGTTAATTAGAATCTGCTAACACCCCGAGAACCCTAAAATAATATTGTGTGGAAATTGAGATGTGCAGGCACCATAGAGGCAACACCCAAAACCCTAGCTCCCCATTCTAAGCTGAGGCCGCCAAAACCTCCATTCTGGCCGCAAATTGCGGCCAGACCAGTGAGGAAATTCCTCGTTTTCTGTGCACAGCCCCAATACCTCAATTCTTAGCCCTGGGTACTTCTAGTTTTGACAGATTCTTTCTAGGGTGAAATCTGGGACATATATCCTAAGTTGCTATTTTGGATTCGTGTTTCCGTATTCCGTATTTTTGATTCTGAAATGGTGGATCGTGTTTTTCCTCGACTATTTGTCGTTTATACGACGATATAGAGGAGTTATTGATGGTTTTGAAGGCGTGCCATAGGTTTTCACCTATAGGCCCCTTATCGTATCGTATTGGATTTAGTGTGTCGTTTCAAGTGTTGATTTGGTTTTGATGCGATGCGATACGTGTGATTTGTGTAGGTACACCGCGACGATCCGAGGCGATGCGGAAGATGACGGGGACATCGACACCGACACACGGGTTACAGGTGAGTAGATTATATCTACAGGGGGAAGTCGGGTGGATGGCGTATAGCACCCCCGCAGTCCGTAGATAGATTATTATGTAGTTATTGTGATATAGGTGTATTGTGGATAATGTAGGGTTAGAAGTGACTAGTGTAGTTCATAGTCGCGAACCCTAGGACAGAATTACACCTACACACACACCCTTGCTTATCACTTGTACTTGCTCTGTGATTGATGATATGTGATGATTTTGGAGATGAGTCGATGATGTGGGCTTGGTGCCCTGGGATCGGTGATTTGATACGATTCATATGTGGGAGATGACTTGTGCTTCTTGCGGGCTTGGGATATGTGTTTACCCCCGCATGCATATTTACTGATGTTACCGTTTTGTACTAGACATAGAGTAGTACTCCAGACTATACGATCTGATGATGGTGATATCTGTTATGTGATGAGACAGTGAGATGTTGACCCTACCCAGCTATTGGGGATGCCGTACGACGATTTACCGTACGAGCCGATATTGATGATAGATCCGCACTCATAATTCGAGGATATCTTATGATATGACATTGAGGCGGGATCACCGACTACATATCTTTATATATATACATTGACTCAGATTTAGGAGGTTTCCACACCTACCCCTCCTGATTGACCTGTTACTTAGATGTAGCCTACATAGTAGATACTTCACTGTGGTGTTGACTATTAGATATCTGCTTTTTCATGCTACTCGCATTGCTGGCATATGTTCATTATTATGCTATTATCATGCTGTTAGGACACCAGCACCATTATCGATGATGCGTATGTTTCACGTACACTATTTGCCGGCTCACACACTTCATCATCGATAATTGCCATGCCACTACACTGTAGTACTGTTGCATTCATGATATGATTACTGCTTGGCATATTGTACACATGTACCTGTACACAAACATAGATGATTCATACTTGATTGAGATTGAGGACTGCAAGATATTCCATGTTACATGATTTCCGATATGATTACCTCTCTTTACTTGTCGCATACATCATGGATTGACTGCATAGCACATCGCATTGGATTTACTTCCTGATGTTGGATTTTCATGTGATTTCTGGTTTTTGAGGACCGCGGGGTTATTTAAGAAAAGAGGCACTTTTATGAAAACCCGGTACCTCGTGATATGATATTTCGGTGCGTCCACCACGCGTTTTCTCGGTGCTGAGACGTGTGCTTGAAACCCGATTCGAGGAGGTGATGTACCGTTTGCGGGTTCGTGGTGGGCCCGGTATGGTTCCCCTCGGCGAGATGATCGATGGGTTATGCCGATTGAGCCTGGAGGCGGGCGAGTACCTACCGGTGATTGTATTTGAGCTCGGCGGATATCCGGGGGATACCGCCTGGAGCTGAGAGATGGGCGTACTGCCGGGGGCCGACGGGCCGATACCGCAGACGGAGCCTAGAGATGGACATGGGTTGACTCGTACTGCCGGGGGCCGAGGGCCGATACCGCAGACGGAGCCCCATATGGGTGAGGATTTACGTGTCGATGCTTGGCATGGGTTTCATGATGAGTTTTCCATGATTTTGGTTATATCCTCACATTGCATACATGATGCTTGCTGTCAGTGGGTGACAGGTGGACGGGTTCCACAGATATACAGATATGGATCATATACAGACTGGATTTACACTTATCTTACACCAATATTAGTGGTATGGGACGCTAATATATGTGTATTGATATCCTTGATATTTCATCATATCTACCTTATGCAGACATACCTTATACTGCTGACATGTTATTACCTGAGTACCTGGCACTACATACGTGATTAGATGTTACCTTGCCACCTTGTTACACTCAGATGTACTCTTGTGGATTATATTACTGATCGTTGACTTAGGTTTATGTCTTGCATTCGGTTTCTACTTGTAGATGTTTCTATTCACGAGTTGGCAACTCACCCCCGTTGTGCCACAGTTCTTGCAGGTTTTGCCGTACAGGTCCTATTGCGGCATTTCTGGCACACTACCTTCTTGCGGGTGATTTGCTTTGGTAGGTGGATTCTTTCGTATCAGGAATCACCTTTGTATTTATTTATTTCATTGTATCTAGAAATTGTCCATCAACCAAATCTTGTATATTCTTTCAGACTTAGAGACAGTGTTGTATTATTCGACCTAGAGTCGTGCTTAGTAGTATTGTGGTTTTACTGTTGCTTTTGAGCATTTCTTTTGGATTTGATCCTCGCCACTTGGCGTTGTATATTATCATATCATTGTGTGGTTGTGACCGTCGATTGACGAAGAGCTAGCTCCCGCTTAGGGATGCCTTTATCATTGCCTATTTATATTGTTATCCTTGTTGTACCCCATTCGGGGCCAGTTTTACAAAAGAAACTCTGCCGAAATTTTTAGAAAAGACTTTATTGTTTTCAAAACGTACCTTCGGCTTAGTTATTTAAAAACCTTGATTTCAAACCTGTATTCTTCACTTCTTTAAACCAGTTTTCTTTACTTATTCTTAAAATAGTTTTAGATTTCTGGGCTTTTGGCTTACTTGGATCAGATGGAGTCCTATAGGCTTCATATGGTTCAAGGGCCAGTCACGTGCTCTTTCGGGTCGTGACAAAGTTGGTATCAGAGCGCTAGGTTGACCTTGGTTCGAGTCTAAGTTTGACTATGTGGAGCCTAGGGAGTTATTTATATACGGAACTTAGGCTTGACCTTACGGAACTTAGACTTGGTCGAGGGGGTATTCGACCCGAACTTTCGTCGTACTAGGATGACCCTTGGTTGATGGATTAGGTGACTAAAGTAGAGTGACGTACCGTTGGTATGTTCCGCGACATACTTACGACACGCCACTCCGCTTAAGGAACCTTAGGATGTGCATATTTTTCGAGATCAGTGATTCTCTTCATATCCTGGATTATACATCCATTTGAGATCCCCGATTCTATTAGTTTCATGATCATACCTTCATTGATGCTGTTCCTTCCTATGATCATGTATCCACTCTGGATCTGTTGTTTCCTATCTTGCCATTGATGTGCTCTATTTGATACTCGATTGAGGTTCATGTCACCATGTTTGAGCGCAGTTTGGGCTTCTGCTAGGGTTACGGCCGGTGTGAGCTCGTTTGGTACGAGGGCCGACCATTGTATTTTCTGGTGACATGGGAACGTCTCGAGTTAGTGTTGGTGATTGTGACCTCTAGTGGAGGCGAGTGCTTGGTCTTGCACCGGATGATCGGACCTTTGTTAGAGCTGTCAGTTGAGAGATGACTGTTGATGTACAGCATACCTCAGAGATGTGATGTCGCCTATCGTGCAGACCGATGGACCAGCTGTTGCTGAGATTGACAGGATGTTGCTTTCGGAGCTTACGAGCTGAGATTGCCGGAGCTTTCAGGCAGATATGAGACAGATGATAGCTAGTCTACCCGATTTGAGAGACGAAGGTGATTCGTCTGATTTTGCGCCAGAGCGGGCCCAGTTGAGTTGAAGATTTCCAGTGTGGAGAGTCTTACTCAGATCTAGAGCAGACCGACTCAGAGATGACCGCTTATGTATCGCCTTTCCTGGAGGATTGAGGCGTTGTTCGGCGTATAGGCGTATGAGCCAGTTGCTGCTGCAAATGACGAGATATCGCCCAGATGGTTGGAGCTACTGCAGCATGAGCATGTTCTTAGAGAGATGATAGCGAGTCGCTAGTCACCGAGGATGAATGACTAGGACGTGTGGTGAGTTCGCTACCCCGACACGAGGTCATCAGGCGGATTGACTTCCAGCTAGAGACGACTTCACGCAGGTTCGTGAGAGTCGATAGAGACGATCGAATGTCAGGAGCCTACTTTCCAAGTTTAAAGTATACGGAAAGACATGCAGGTGATTCTATGGACCCTCTAGAAGAATGAAACCCTAACTCGACTTAATGACCGTGTGACAGCCTTTGAACCTTAGGGTTTACGGCGGTTCCGCGGCGCCATTAGTGAGGCTTGGGTTTGCCCTTCTACGGCTGGACCACCGACGCTGTGGCATGTACTCGATACTATTAAACTGTACCCGAGATGTGAGCTCTTGGGGGATTATGAGGATCTGACGAGTCGATCGGATGGTTCGACATCTTTCGGATATCGTGATGGGACACTGCGTGGGAGACTCCAGATGCGAGCATAGCCGTTGGAGCACCGTACATGCAGCCATGATGAGACGAGTCCGAATCAGTCGACATTGACGCAGAGTGAAGAAAAGAGTTCGCGAGATATTTCGACGAGATGATGTCCCACTCCGCTGACATTAGAGATGTGATATGCACCCCGAGGCGTGGTATATGGATATATCTTCCAGAAAGAAGCGCGATAAGTATGCAGCCGTTCCGGAATAAACTTTAGCTTCAGCATTGGATGATGACTTCCGGGCAATTCGGCAGGATTGAGATTTGAGAAAGGAACCTCGACAGGACCTTTCTGGAGTACGTTACGAAAAGACCTGGACCCAGGAGTGGTCATTTTGCGCACACCCAGCAGGCCAGAGTTCGGCATTGTCGACAAGGTAGTTGACCAAGTTTGGATAAAGGAACTTAACCAGATGCGTTGCGAATTGATCAAGGACGGACGAGTGATGAGTATTCCTCCGATGGTCGGGACGTGTTCCCGAGGACCAGTTCGGCCTGACATCTGCTACAGAGTGATGAAGCTACAGAATACGCGATTTCGAGTCCGTGTGAGAGACTTCAGATTGACCGTGGCCGAGAACAGTGCAGTGCATAGTAGCTTGGCATGACGTCATAGTAGACGATGATAGAGACAGTTGAAACCAGAGGTTCGTGTGAGACACTGACGAGCTGTCATTGCTTCCCGTCGAGACTAGAGACCTGATTTGCTTACAGAGACGTTGGGATGTGACCAGTTTCTGAGAAACGTTGTTCTGAGGACACAGGTGTCTTTTGAGCGAGAAGAGGTTGTGCAGGAGGGCCAGCCTCCGTACAGATCGGCATAGGCATGATTGGAAGAGACCTTGAGCAGGATTCCTTCCAGGACATTGCTGCAACGATGTTTGCACCCAAGATCAGATGTGTGACGTGCTTCCAGAGAGCCAGAGGCCGACGCCAGTGATATGATGCCTTACGAGTGGTCGTGAGGATTGACCGAAAGGTGACCAGAGAAGTGCCAGAACGGAATCGTCCCCGTTAGCACATCTGACAGGGCCGATGAGCCGATTGACCGCGTGATAGGTGATCCGCAGAGAAGATAAGGACCCAGAGAGTCAGAGGACGCCAGACCGTGAGCAAGAGGCACGTAGATATCCTGCGCTGCTAGCAGTGGATTGCACCGACTCCTTCTCGACCTTGAAGGAGGAACTACCGACGACGGTATTTATGATTTGTGATTTTGTGATTCAATTATCACGTATCCGTCATTTTGGATTTCGGTATTTGGGGCGTTCTGCTGGCATGATTTAGTTTGGTGACTGAGTTTCATGATATTGATTTCATGCACCCACTGGGTATTTATATATTTTGCGTAGAGTTATTACACTTGAGTTATTGATTGAGATTTCATGCCTACAGTATACAGTGATTTGATTTGCACTTCTAGCGTGGTTTTTATGCACCTTTAGTGTTGATATACGATTTTGGTGCACGCCAGATGCACTAAATCGGGATTTTTCGTGCATGTCACATGCACCTGATTTTTCTGTCAGGCACACACGTTGCCTACGACAGATGTTTCGTGCACACCCGTTGCACCTAGATGTTGTTTTGTATACCTGTTTGACACATTTATGGATCTTGATTTCCGTGCGCACCAGACGCACAGGATTGTGTTATGTGCATTTTTGGGATTTATTCCTTTTGGAGCAGTACCTTTTAAGATGTTGGATTTTTGCTTTCATGCTGAGCAGGACTAGTCAGTGGACGGTACCTGGATATACTTTTGCATGCTTTTGCATCAGCTACTTACATGTATGGATTAGATGTCTACATGTGTAGTATTGATCCATATCATATCGGTTTTGTTTTGGATTTGACATTGTGTTTTTACCTCGACTCCGATGATTGCGAGATGCTTGACGGAGTTTTGCTTTTGAGTTATCTGCTCATTTTTCATGCGCATGCATTGCGCTGTGATGTTTTATGTGTTGATATTTTCGGAGCCCCGACAAATGGATTATTACTGAAATTGTTTTTAGTATTGGGGATTTAAATTTAAATTCGGGGACCGAATTTCTTTAAGAGGGGTAGATTGTAACATTTTCAAAAATATAAAATATTAATTTTGGGAATTTTTATAATTTAATATTATTTTATTGATTATTTTAATATTTAATGCAAATAAATAGGAAAAATGTTAGAAAAATTATGAAAAATTATGGAAAATTCTAAAATGGGTTAATTATTGAAATTATGACATTTTTAAGTTGTTGTGATCATTTTGACACTAATTTAGTGCTAATCGCGATTAAAATCGCTAATCGGGTTTTTTGGTAATTTTGTGCAAAACTTGCACATATCACTTTTTCTACACTTGTACATTTTTCTAGCCATGGATTTCTTTTGGGGTTACTATTGATGTGAGAAGGTTTGGTTTTTAAAAGAAAAGGAAAAGAAAAGAAAATGTAATGATGAGGGTAGGTGAGAGAGAGACATGGGGTACCATTGACCTTGAGACTTAGCCATTCTCCCATCATTTTCTCTCCCTCTTCCTCTCCCTTGCTGCTGCTGCCCTAGCCCTCTCTCCCCTCCGCTAAATCCTCTCACTTCATCTCAAAAACATACCCAAAACCCCAAACTCCTTTCATTAAAGTTGTGCAAAATCCCTAGATCTACACATGGAGCTAAAGAAGCAAGGATTTTGGCCACTAGGGGCAACTCAAGAATTTTCTTGAGTTGCTAATGGAGGTAAATTCTGAACCATTATCTTAGTTTTAGCTTTTCCTATACCCCTATGCAAGTTTTGAATCGATATTGTGTGATATTATGGACTTGGTGAAAACCTAGTTAGGGTTTGAGGGAAATTGGTGTTATATTGTGAAATTGAGCTCAGTAGAGGTCTTACCAACACCCTAGTGTTTGAATTGAAACCCAAAACCTGAAGCAAACACCAGAATACGGATTTTAGAAACCAATATCGGGGAAAAACTGGAATCTGTCACTGTTAATTAGAATCTGCTAACACCCCGAGAACCCTAAAATAATATTGTGTGGAAATTGAGATGTGCAGGCACCATAGAGGCAACACCCAAAACCCTAGCTCCCCATTCTAAGCTGAGGCCGCCAAAACCTCCATTCTGGCCGCAAATTGCGGCCAGACCAGTGAGGAAATTCCTCGTTTTCTGTGCACAGCCCCAATACCTCAATTCTTGGCCCTGGGTACTTCTAGTTTTGACAGATTCTTTCTAGGGTGAAATCTGGGACATATATCCTAAGTTGCTATTTTGGATTCGTGTTTCCGTATTCCGTATTTTTGATTCTGAAATGGTGGATCGTGTTTTGCCTCGACTATTTGTCGTTTATACGACGATATAGAGGAGTTATTGATGGTTTTGAAGGCGTGCCATAGGTTTTCACCTATAGGCCCCTTATCGTATCGTATTGGATTTAGTGTGTCGTTTCAAGTGTTGATTTGGTTTTGATGCGATGCGATACGTGTGATTTGTGTAGGTACACCGCGACGATCCGATGCGATGCGGAAGATGACGGGGACATCGACACCGACACACGGGTTACAGGTGAGTAGATTATATCTACAGGGGGAAGTCGGGTGGATGGCGTATAGCACCCCCGCAGTCCGTAGATAGATTATTATGTAGTTATTGTGATATAGGTGTATTGTGGATAATGTAGGGTTAGAAGTGACTAGTGTAGTTCATAGTCGCGAACCCTAGGACAGAATTACACCTACACACACACCCTTGCTTATCACTTGTACTTGCTCTGTGATTGATGATATGTGATGATTTTGGAGATGAGTCGATGATGTGGGCTTGGTGCCCTGGGATCGGTGATTTGATACGATTCATATGTGGGAGATGACTTGTGCTTCTTGCGGGCTTGGGATATGTGTTTACCCCCGCATGCATATTTACTGATGTTACCGTTTTGTACTAGACATAGAGTAGTACTCCAGACTATACGATCTGATGATGGTGATATCTGTTATGTGATGAGACAGTGAGATGTTGACCCTACCCAGCTATTGGGGATGCCGTACGACGATTTACCGTACGAGCCGATATTGATGATAGATCCGCACTCATAATTCGAGGATATCTTACGATATGACATTGAGGCGGGATCACCGACTACATATCTTTATATATATACATTGACTCAGATTTAGGAGGTTTCCACACCTACCCCTCCTGATTGACCTGTTACTTAGATGTAGCCTACATAGTAGATACTTCACTGTGGTGTTGACTATTAGATATCTGCTTTTTCATGCTACTCGCATTGCTGGCATATGTTCATTATTATGCTATTATCATGCTGTTAGGACACCAGCACCATTATCGATGATGCGTATGTTTCACGTACACTATTTGCCGGCTCACACACTTCATCATCGATAATTGCCATGCCACTACACTGTAGTACTGTTGCATTCATGATATGATTACTGCTTGGCATATTGTACACATGTACCTGTACACAAACATAGATGATTCATACTTGATTGAGATTGAGGACTGCAAGATATTCCATGTTACATGATTTCCGATATGATTACCTCTCTTTACTTGTCGCATACATCATGGATTGACTGCATAGCACATCGCATTGGATTTACTTCCTGATGTTGGATTTTCATGTGATTTCTGGTTTTTGAGGACCGCGGGGTTATTTAAGAAAAGAGGCACTTTTATGAAAACCCGGTACCTCGTGATATGATATTTCGGTGCGTCCACCACGCGTTTTCTCGGTGCTGAGACGTGTGCTTGAAACCCGATTCGAGGAGGTGATGTACCGTTTGCGGGTTCGTGGTGGGCCCGGTATGGTTCCCCTGGGCGAGATGATCGATGGGTTATGCCGATTGAGCCTGGAGGCGGGCGAGTACCTACCTGTGATTGTATTTGAGCTCGGCGGATATCCAGGGGATACCGCCTGGAGCTGAGAGATGGGCGTACTGCCGGGGGCCGACGGGCCGATACCGCAGACGGAGCCAAGAGATGGACATGGGTTGACTCGTACTGCCGGGGGCCGAGGGCCGATACCGCAGACGGAGCCCCATATGGGTGAGGATTTACGTGTCGATGCTTGGCACGGGTTTCATGATGAGTTTTCCATGATTTTGGTTATATCCTCATATTGCATACATGATGCTTGCTGTCAGTGGGTGACAGGTGGACGGGTTCCACAGATATACAGATATGGATCATATACAGACTGGATTTACACTTATCTTACACCAATATTAGTGGTATGGGACGCTAATATATGTGTATTGATATCCTTGATATTTCATCATATCTACCTTATACAGACATACCTTATACTGCTGACATGTTATTACCTGAGTACCTGGCACTACATACATGATTAGATGTTACCTTGCCACCTTGTTACACTCAGATGTACTCTTGTGGATTATATTACTGATCGTTGACTTAGGTTTATGTCTTGCATTCGGTTTCTACTTGTAGATGTTTCTATTCACGAGTTGGCAACTCACCCCCGTTGTGCCACAGTTCTTGCAGGTTTTGCCGTACAGGTCCTATTGCGGCATTTCTGGCACACTACCTTCTTGCGGGTGATTTGCTTTGGTAGGTGGATTCTTTCGTATCAGGAATCACCTTTGTATTTATTTATTTCATTGTATCTAGAAATTGTCCATCAACCAAATCTTGTATATTCTTTCAGACTTAGAGACAGTGTTGTATTATTCGACCTAGAGTCGCGCTTAGTAGTATTGTGGTTTTACTGTTGCTTTTGAGCATTTCTTTTGGATTTGATCCTCGCCACTTGGCGTTGTATATTATCATATCATTGTGTGGTTGTGACCGTCGATTGACGAAGAGCTAGCTCCCGCTTGGGGATGCCTTTATCATTGCCTATTTATATTGTTATCCTTGTTGTACCCCATTCGGGGCCAGTTTTACAAAAGAAACTCTGCCGAAATTTTTAGAAAAGACTTTATTGTTTTCAAAACGTACCTTCGGCTTAGTTATTTAAAAACCTTGATTTCAAACCTGTATTCTTCACTTCTTTAAACCAGTTTTCTTTACTTATTCTTAAAATGGTTTTAGATTTCTGGGCTTTTGGCTTACTTGGATCAGATGGAGTCCTATAGGCTTCATATGGTTCAAGGGCCAGTCACGTGCTCTTTCGGGTCGTGACAGAAAGCTATTCGCCTTTAGGCAAAAGAGTAGAGGTCGCATGGTTTTGCGACAGGTCGCATGGTTTTGCGACAGGGTTCGGTCACATCCGTGCACTTGTGCACGTTTAGTGTCCGGACAGTTAACACTAGCGGGCTTTGGTTTAAGCCAGATCCTAGTGTACGTTTTGGGATTGGTTTTATCTCGTTTGTATTCGTGTTCCTCGGAACGCGGATGCGGATGTGTATGCACAGTTGACAGGGAGACAGAGGCAGAGGATTCTCATTGGGTTTGTTGACTGTTGACTGTTGACTATTGACTTTTTGCTAAACCCTAATGAGAATATGAAATATGATTAACAATAATATTAATAAAGTATTATAGTGACATGGTTGTTGAGGGGTTGACTTTGTTTACTTGTTGACTTTGTTGACCGGTTTACTAGGTTGGACTAGTTGACCATCATCATGACAATGGCTATCATTTCATGGCAAAGACTTTTGCTTGCTTGTTTCTTTTTGCAAAATGAGTGCATGAAATGATATAGCCATTTTGACTTGAACCATCACATAATACTTGATTACTATTATTTGTTATGATGGTTTTGGATTATGAGAGCTTGGATGGCAAAAGACTTACTCATTCTCTCATTTGCTTTCTCTCTCTTGCTTGAGCTCTCCCTCTTGCTCTTCCTCTTGCTCTCTCTCTAGATCAAGGCAACTCCCTCTCATGAGTTGAGAAACATTGCCTTAGAGATAAAAGAAAACCCATATCACTTCTCTACTCATCCTAGTTCACAAGGTTTAGCAAACCAAGTGTTCTAGTTTCTTCAAGTTCGAAGAAGAAGCCAAAGGTAGAAGCTTTCAGGTGGATCCATCTTCGGCACAAGGAGACGACGAGGTGAGGCCGATCCGTACACCGCAAAGAGTTGAAGACGAAGGAGTTCAAGAAAGGTATAACCCCCTAACCGAGTAGGTAAAACTCTTGTTAGGTTTGTTAGATAGTTGTTTAACAAAGATCCGTATTTTGAGTCCATGTTACCACCTCTTGAAAAATCGTTTTTCATCATTTCCGCAAGCCCGTAAGTACCGGGAGAGGTAACGTGGACTTACAAAATGGGCATAAAGCCAATTTTTTGTAAAGCCCATGGCTTATGTGCAAAAAGAAATGGCACATAAACCATGGGATAGGCAAAATGCCATTTTGTGAAGCCCAAGGGGCTATATGTAAAGTGTATAGCCTATAAAGGCAAGGATAATGAAAATATCCTAACAACTTTTTCTCGCTCCAAAGAGCAAATCTAGATCTGAGATCTTTCTCCTTCCTCAAGGTTCTAAAACCTTCTTCTCTTTTTGAATTAAATCAAGAGTTTTACTCTTCCTTTTATAAAACTAAATAGTTTTCCACCACAAAACCCACAAAGAGGAACTCAGATCTTCCATCAGATCTCAAAAAGTAGAGATTTTTAAAATCTCACAATTCTTGATCTTCAAGATCCGACCAACAAAGGAAGAAGAAGGAGACCCATCTCCAGAAACCCCACTTTGGGGAAGAACTAGGGCGCAAGGGGAGAAGCCCTTCATCAGCTTCAAAATATCATAGGAGTTTCACTCCACTCTAGTTTCTCTTTCAAGAGTTTCGGGGGCTAAAAGCCTCTTTTTCTCGCCGGCGCCCGAGCGCCTTGCGCTAGAGCGCCCACGTGCCGACACGTGGCGCACTAGCGCTCGAGCGCCCTGCGCTGAAGCGCCAAGCGCCCACGTGCCGACACGTGGCGCGCTAGCGTTCGAGCGCCACGCGCCCACGTGCCGACACGTGGCGCGCTAGCGCTCAAGCGCCCATGTGCCAACACGTGGTGCACTAGCGCTCGAGCGCTTAGCACTCAAGCGCCCTGCGCTCAAGCGCCCTGCGCCCACATGCTGACACGTAGTGCGCTAGCGCCCGAGCGCCCAGCGCCCGATACGTGGTGCGCTAGCGCCTATGCGCACAGCACCTAAGCGCACAGCGCTCAAGGCGCTGGCCCCACGCGTCCTTTGGGCGCTTTTTCCCTTTTTTTATATATATGTATACATGTATATATATATAGATACACACACATTTCACAATACTGTCCCCCGTAAAATATTTTTGGGCCGGGGCGCTGCCCCACACCCCGCAAAGGGGCTGCTAGCCCCCTTGACCCCCAGCCCGCTATCCGGATAGCGGGACCCCCGTAAAAACTCTGCGTGGCTCCCGACATATCCAAGCCCCCTCCAAAACAAAACACACGTCGCTGCACATTGAGTTCGCATGACCAGTTTAACCCGTCAATCGGAGGTTCCCCCGCTCCAAAGGCGAGGGGTAATTAACGGTAGCTTAGTCCGCGGCTGCCGGAGATTCGGATCCCCACAATCAATAAACCACGGCCTACCCTAGGCAGGGGGAATCTGTAGTACGCCTGACAAGCGCACGCGTATTCTTATCTCAATGGGGTGACGAAAAACACCCTACACTTGTCTCTTTATATTGTCTTATGGTTACATGTTGGTAAAGCCCTTAGGATGTGTACTTGACTACCAGGATTGTGATGCAGATCATACTAGTGGGGCCATGGTAGTCCATAAGTTCATCCTTTAATGTTCCTAGTTGTGGGTGTATCGAGATGGGGCATCGATATACCAGAGTAGACTAGCGTATATGCTTCTCGACCCATGTGATGGGCGATGGATGATCCCATATCCATTGGTGTTTGACATCAGAGATGGTATACGGGTGCTCAGTGGATACTGGGTATACTGGACGGAATCGCCGAGAACTCCTATATGGTATTATACCTCACATCAGATAGCAGTTCTCTGGTGACACTGGTACAGGTTAGTCTGTTGACCCGAGATCGTCATAGAGTCTTGCGTGATTCCCACTGTGCTTTGATTTCCACCTTACCACGTTCAAGAGGACGTGCAAAACGGTGGTTTTTGGGTACAGTCCCGAGTCACATGGAGGCAATGAGCGATAGGAGGGGTTTCGTCTCTCCCGGTATTGGGGGTTGATGTTGCGCTGTGCTTTATTGACCATACCAGGGAAGTCCCTGGCCAGGGCTGATTTAGAGATTTACTGGTAAGTGTTATCAGTAGTTTCTCGACCCATTATTAGCCTCATATCGGCATGACTTATCGGTTATTGGGGTCTGACGTTACCACCCCTAGACTGGATATGCGACATATCAGACGAGGAGACCGGACTATATGGTAGTGTTACTGACAGGCTTTACAGGAGCTAGAGCGAGCTTGCTTGCTGATCTTCTGATCGCTCAATACCCGGGTAGCCGTTTCGTCCAGCTAGTACCGCTGACGGCTTGTGGGTGCTTGATGTGATCATCACCTACTGCCGGCGTATTGACGAGTCTTTAGAGTCCTACATAGAGGTTTTACTGGCTCAGGCAAAACGAAGTAGGAGCACATATGTGATATGTGCGGGACCGAGAAAAATATGAGTATGTGATACCTGTATTCTATTCTTGCGATATTTGTATCGGACGGTTATATATGATATAACTGGGTTATCGAATCAAGTGTTGATTCGAAAAGTTGGTACATTTAATATTAGTCGGTTATATGTGATATAGCCGGATTATTAAATCAAGTGTTGATTTGATAATTTAGTGTACAATTGTATATTTGATATACTAATTTACATTAACTAATATTAGCTCACTTAAGCATTTACTATTCTCACATGTGCACACTTAATATACATGTGATATATATTAATTGTGTTTTATTTTGTATCATGGTTGTTGATACACACTACATGGGTGTATGAGACTTACACCATACTAATTATAATGTTGGGTTTTAGTATTTAAAGTAATTCCAAATTAGTGGATAATAGCTCACATGCATGAAGCTTCATGAAGCTTGTGGATGCATTGACTTAGTCCACTAATTTTGTTTTACTTAAGATATTTATTAACCTAACCATTATAATTTAGCCATGGTTATGTCTCTACATGAGTTAATATATGATACAAACTCACCCATGGTTCATTCTCTCACATCATTAGTTCATTCTCATTTCTTTTGCTCATCTTCTTCTTCCTTGAGCAAAAAGCTTGCTAGGGTTTTTCTAAAGAAAGAAAATATTGTGAGAAAAATAAGCCCACTTCCTACTTCATCATCCTCTACTAGATTAGCACTTTAGTATAGGGTGTTAGCTTCACTAATCTCTCATTAGTGAAATAGTAGCTTGAGTTAGTGTCTCCTCGACATAGATCATCTTCGGCCTCGAAGACTTCAAGCAAGATCGTTCATTTCACCTTGAGAAGCCATGCTAGTGTCCGGGAGTTCCGTGATCGCAGCGAAGGTACCACTACAAGGAGCTATTGAAGTGAAGGACCGGTCTACAAAGATTGCATTCCTAGTTCACTTAGATGTAAAGTAGTTTACATGTTGTTTCGTATGATTCTCTAGTTATCAATTCTAGTTTAGGGTTCTTTAAAACGACAAAATTTTGAAAATGGCATGGACGATTCCTCCCGAAACCTTGCTGTTGTTCACAGGAACCCTACAGTGGTATCAGAGCCTAGCTAGATAATTAGACGGATTGTGTAGGATTACAAAATCGAAACTGCTCCGAAACTTGAAACACAAAATTGTAGTTTCTGTCGATTTTTAAAGTTGTCAAAAAAAATTTTAAACAGGTACAGAATGTTGTATGTGATATAACATGAACACTGGAGAAATTTGAGGCTTTTTTGAGCCAGAGTGGTCGGCCACACATACCCCCATCTCGGCCAAAAACCGAGCCCCGCCCCTCAAATTTTTCCTGTGTTCCAGTGACTGGATTTTGGTGTTTCAGGTGTTGTTTATTTATGCTAAATTTTCATGTGATGTTAATTTACTATAAAAGCAACTCGGAGTGTTTCGTAGTCATAATTATAACTGTTTTTGGGTTACTTTAGACGGTGTTAAAAAGTTCAATCGGATATCAAATACCCGCTTTAACCATTGCCGGAAAATTTTCCAAGTGTTGGATTTTTTCCGTAGTTAAAAAGCATTCAAACATCATGCAAGTTATACGATGGACCCTCTAGAATTGTTAGTTATGTATATGCCCTAGAGGCCATTGTTGTACATATGATGTATATTATAATGGATGCTTGGATATATATAGAGATGACTTTCTTGCTGTCATGATAGTATGCTATTTGGTTTCACTTTATCTTAACATGTTGACTTGTATTGGTTTACTGTTTTACTCTCACATGTTGATAAAGCCCTTAGAATCTGTACTCGACTACTGGGACTATGATGAGATCATACTAGTGGGGCCGCGGTAGTCGATGAGTACATCCTATAACTGTTCCTAGTCGAGGGTATATCGAGACAGGGCATCGATACACCAGAGTAGACTAGCGTATACGCATCTTGACCCATATGATGGGTGATGGATGATCCCATATCCATCGGTGTTTGACATCAGAGATGGTGTACGGGTGCTCAGTGGAGACTGAGTACACTGGACGGACTCGCCGAGAACTCCCAGATGGTGATATACCACACGTCAGATGGCAGTTCTCCGGTGACACTGGTACAGGGTAGTCTGTAGACCCGAGATCGTCATGGAGTCTTGTGTGATTCCCACTGTGCTTTGATTTCCACCTTACCACGTCCAAGAGGGCGTGCAAAACGGTGGCTTTTGGGTACAGTCCCGAATCACATGGAGGCAATGAGCGATAGGAGGGGATTCGTCTCTCCCGGTATAAGGAGTTGATGTTGTGCTGTGTTCGATTGGCTATAACTGGAAGTCCCTGGCCAGGGCTGATATAGAGATTTACTGGTAAGTGTTACTAGTAGTTTCTAGACCCGTTATGAGCCACACATCGACACGACTTATCGGTTACTGGGGTCTGACGTATACCACCCCTAGACTTGATATGCGACATATCAGACGAACAGACCGGACTGTACGGGAGTGTTACTGATTGGATTCACAGGAGAACACATAGGCTAGCTTGTTGATCTTCTGATCGCTCAATACCTGGGTGGCTGTTACGTTTAGCTGACCGCTTGCAGCTTGTGGGTGTTTGATATGATCATCACCTGCTACCGGCGTATTGACGATTCTTTAGAGTCCTACACAGAGGTTTCTTGGCTCAGGCGAAACGGAGTAGAGGCACATATGTGATATGTGCAGGACCGAGAATAATGTGATATGGGATACCGTATTATATTCTCGTGATATTTAGATATGAACCGGGTCATCGGATCAAGTGTTGATTCGATGAATCGGTACATGATATATTAGTCGGTAATATTCGATATAGCCGGATCGTCGGATCAAGTGTTGATTCGATGATTTAATGTATAATAATATATATGATATATTATTACATTATCTAATATTGGCTCGCTTTATTATTTCATTTTCTCATTGGATGATACATTGATATATATGCGATATATGTTAATTGTATTATTTTCTTTTGTTGCAAATATATAATATATATGTGATATATATTATTGTGACATGATATGATTAATTGTTAAACATGTTTAAGGATGATTAATTGAGGTTAGGGTTTGATTAGGGTTAGATGCTTCATGCACCTTCTAGAAGCTTTTTTCTTTTGTCATTGTTAAGATATTTTTGGATGACACGTTCTTTAACCCAACCAAACCCTAACTCTAGTTTATTCTCTACACAATCTTAGCCACTCATCCTTGACCATGGTTTATAAATCAATCATATAGCTTTCATTCTATTCATCACAAAAGGATTAATCTTATTATTCATTTTCCATCATCATCTTCTTCTCTCTTGAAAAAGCTTACTTGATTTTCTTTATGTGATGAATAAATAAGAGAAAATGATTTAAAAAGAAAGCAAAAATACTACTCTCTCATCCTCATCTCATCTAGCCCATGAAATTAGTGTGTTCATCTCTTTAGAGTGAGAAAGCTTGAGTCTTTGCAACTTCGACGTAGATCATCGGAGATTTGGAACACTTCAAGCTAACATGGATCGTTCGAGTCGTGGAGCCTCTCATGAGTCCGGGAGATCGTGGATCGCGGCAAAGGGACTTCTACTCGGAGCTTGTGAAGCGAAGGAGCGGACTACAAAGGTTGTAATCCCTCACACTTAGATAAAAGTTATCATCTTGCATGTTAAACCCTAATAATCTAGCAAAGATCCCGGCTTTGGGTTGTTCGGCACGTCTAAATTTTTATCCGGGCATGTTTGATGCCTTTTGAACCTTCACAAGAGTGCCTAGGAACCCTACAGTGGTATCAGAGCCTAGCTAGAGCATTAGGTGACGTGTTTATGAAGTTAAAACTCCGATCGAACCCGAACCGACAAAATATACCCCCTCTCTGGAAATTTTTTAAAATTTGGGTTTTTTCTGAATTAAAAATACGTAAAAAAATCAGCAGGGAATTCTAAGAATTACCATAAAACCCGAGCCCCCAATTCGTCCAAACGGCGGCGGAACCGCGGCGCAAGCATGCTTGCGCGGCGGTTCCGCGGCGGAATGATGGATTGGTGACACGTGTCTTTTATGGTAATATCCGTAGGTGCTTGTTGATGCTTCTGGGTATTTTTAATCTGTTTCAAGTGTTGAAAATTCTAGGGTTTGTTTTGTAATAGTAGACTCGATCGGAAACTTTAAATTCGTATTTCTTTCCGGATATTTAGAAACTGTTAAACTAGTTGAACGGATATCATTAACCGACTTTTTCCCGGCACGTAAAACTTTCAAGTGTTGAATTTTTTTCGGGTTTAAATCTTTCGGAAAAATTGTACAAGTTAAGCGGTGGACCCTCTAGAAGACAACAAACCTTAACTCGATTATGTGACCGTCTTGAACTGCCTTTTGAACCTTCGGGTTTGGGGCAGTACGGCGTGCCACATGTGAGGCGTTGGCTTGACCCTTCTACGGCTGGATCACTGGTACTTTGACATATTCTGTGATTATTTGAACTCCGCTCAAGAGTTGAGCACTTTGGGATATTTTGGGTGTTTGATTATCTGTTCGAAAAGTTTAATACTGTCTATTTATCTGGAATGTGATACAATATGTGGAATTCATAGAGTTAGGCATGAAATACGGAGTATATGATATTTCGGATTTACGATGTCTAAAGTGATTATGGATTCCAAATATTGTAGTTTTACACTTTCTTTTCTGTGACCGTAAGTGTAATATGTGATATCGCCGGTTTCGTTGCTATATGTCAACGACAATTGGGATGCGCATATTTACTTACGTTGATGATATGTGATATTATGTGTTGCTGTGATATGTTATATTGGATCGTCGCGTTCAGAATAGCCGGGGGTTTTATGTGAGATGAGTTTTTTTATTTTCATTCATGTAAATTTCATTTGTAATGTAATATTCTTTTATTTGGGGCACTTCCAGGTTGCGGTTGATGTCACCAGTGTATATTATTTACTTTTCCGCATTAGGTAGACCCAAGGTGGGGAGCATAAGTAACCGGGTTCTAGGGTCCAGTGGGAGGCCATCTCGAGGAGTCGAGACCGGGTCTCCTAACCCTAGAATTGGAAGTGTTACTTGCCGCTCTCGTAGGGGTCTTGGGATGTGGGTTTGGCTATTTGTCGTGACCGTGGAATCCGTGTTTTGTACAGGCTCGTATTGAAAACACGGACGTCCTAGTATATCCAATATTTCATATATGTTCTTCTGCTGCAATGTTCTGTGATGAGATCATATTACTGCCTGAGACGAATGCTTATACTATATATATGCTGATATATAAATATTACTGTTTTCGTTTCTTCTGTGATGCTTAGGAAGCATAAGCTGATGGGATTTTTATTAATAAGATTAATAAAAAGAAAAGAAACCTAAAGATGTTGTAGAATCAAAACTTTATAAAAAGGGTAGCTACTGTTTTGCTTTGCACAGTGATATATATGATATGTCCTGCACCTTATTCGATGAGGAAAGGACGGAGATCCCTTCACCGGAAGTGACTCCTTTAGCAAAACTGGCAGATGCTACAAAACTCGGTTTGTCTTTTGATTGCTTTTAGTGTTTTGCTTTGCACAGCGGTATATATGATATATCCTGCACCTTATTCGATGAGGAAAGGGCCGACGATCCCTTCACCGGGAGTGACCCCTTTAGCGAAACTAAGAAAAGCCTCAGAAACACTCCTTTTCAAAAATCACTTGATTCTACGACGATATCAAGTTCATTACGCTCATGGTTTTTCTGGAAAAAAAAACCTGCGTAGCCCTCCGTCATTTCAGATAAATACTACTTAGTATTCGTGCTACGGTAGTTTGGCCTTCGTCAAGGCGTAGTGTACGGTAGCTAACTAGTACTTATCTGTTAGCATATGATGCGATTGGATTAGGGTATTCGTACGGCGTAGTTTGGCCTTCGTCAAGGGTCGTACGGGTGGGTTTAATTCAATCAAGAAATGAACGGGTTGAACTTGACTAGCGCCCTATGAGTAGTTTGGCCTTCGTCAAGGTCATGGGACGCTGGGGGCAAAATATTATCGGGAATTTCAAGTGTTGAAATTTGCAATGAGATTGCATACCTCCTATGAGATAGTTGGATCCCGATACCCACTGCGAGTAAGTGTTACTCCTGGGAAAGTTTTACACAGGACAATTAGTCATTCAAGTAGGTGTCTAGAAAAGTGTTAACGGGGTTACCCCTCTGGGAAAACGAGGTTTACTTTAATTAGGTCCGTGCGAAAGCACGGGGAACCTCCCTCAAAGAACCGACACTGATCTGGCTGAAAGATTGACGAAATTGTAGGGTGTAATTAATCCCGGCTAATCTTACCTTTTAGGTTTTGAAGGTAGATTTGATAAAAACAGTAGGAGACATCCTGATTAGATAAGATAATAACCAATCTAATCTTGCAAGAGCATACGCTAAAGTGTTTTCTTCTCTCTCTCTCCAGGTAGCGACCATGTCAGGCCATAATCAAGATAATAATATTGATGTATTGACTGAACCCGATTATTGTACTGAGCAAGGGAACGTTGGACCCGTTCTTTCTTATAAGAGTTATAAGACTGAACAGGAAACAGGAGAATATCTGGATTCTCACGCCGCCCAAAAGAACATGCATGTTGATGCATCTTCTTCGGGTGTGTTAGTTATTGAGAACTGTTTCTCAGTTCACCCTACGTCCTGGGTATTAGATACCGGATCAGGATCCCACATATGTAAATTGTTACATGGGCTACGTAAAGGTAGAGAACTGGGAAAAGGTGATCATTCCGTTCAAGTAGGGAACGGTGCAAGTATTGTAGCCAAAGCAGTTGGCGAATATCACCTTGTATTACCAAGTCGTAATACACTGATTCTGAATGAGTGTTATTATATACCGAACATGATGTGCAACATTATTTCAGTTTCTTTATTAAGTAAAGAAGGATATAATTTTGTAGTAAAGGATAATGTTATGAACATATTCCTAGATCAAAGGTTGATTGCATCAGGCTCGTTACATAATGGCATATTCATTCTAAATCAGAATACAGTCCTGAATATACAAAACACACACAAGAGGAAAAGTTCAGATATGAACGAATCCTACTTATGGCATTATAGACTTGGTCATATCAATGCGACACGACTGGCTAAGTTACATAAGGATGGTTATTTGAATCCGTTCGAATTATCATCTTATGATACTTGCCATTCATGTCTCAAAGGAAAAATGACCAAAGCTCCGTTTAGTGGACACGGAGAAAGAGTTACTGAACTCTTAGGACTGATACATAGTGATGTATGCGGTCCCATGTCTACGCATGCCAGGAACGGTTCTTCCTACTTCATTACATTCACTGACGATCTCTCTAGATACGGACATGTGTTTCTGATGAAACACAAGTCTGAAGCTTTTGAGAAATTCAGAGAATATAAGCATGAAGTAGAGAACCAAACGGGCAAAAGTATTAAGATTCTTCGATCTGATCGAGGAGGTGAATACTTAAGTAGTGAGTTTTTAAATTATCTAAAAGAGAATGGGATTCTCTCTCAGCTTACTCCTCCTTATACACCACAGCACAACGGTATATCTGAGCGGAGGAATCGCACCCTATTAGATATGGTGCGCTCTATGATGAGCGAGGCTGAGTTACCTATTTCCTTCTGGGGGTATGCGCTTGAGACAGCCATACATCTATTAAATATGGTTCCTACCAAATCAGTGCCTACCACTCCATATGAGATATGGAAAGGGAAGAGACCATCTCTTATGTATATTAAGATATGGGGTTGTCCAGCCTATGTCAAAAGACAAAATCCGGACAAGCTCGAGGCAAGATCTGTCTTATGTAAGTTTATTGGATATCCCAAACATTCGCGAGGGTATATCTTCTACCACTCCGAGGAACAAAAAGTGTTTTTTTTCTCGACATGCCACCTTTTTAGAAAGGGGTTTTCTTATGAAAGAAATTGATGGCAATGAGGTAGAACTGGAAGAGGTTCCAGCAACACAAACTACGGCAGATGATTTAATGGAACCAGAGGATTCAGTAGTACCCGACGAACCCCAGCCTCTCCGCCGATCTAGTAGAGTTTCTCATCCACCTGAGAGATACTACGGTTTTCTCATTGATGGTGGAAGCGAGGACTGCATCATGGATGATGATGAACCGACTAGTTTCGAGCAGGCCATCACGAGTGGTGACTCTGTGAAATGGCTGGATGCAATGCGATCTGAGATGGAATCCATGTACACCAACAAAGTATGGACTTTGGAAAATGCTCCTGAAGGAGTAAAACCCATTGGGAGCAAGTGGATCTTTAAAAAGAAATTTGGTGTAGATGGAAAAGTTGAGACTTTCAAAGCTAGACTTGTAGCAAAGGGTTTTCGTCAACGACCAGGTGTGGATTATGACGAAACCTTTTCTCCAGTGGCTATGCTTAAGTCCATCCGGATCATACTTGCCATTGCTGCATACCATGACTACGAAATCTGGCAAATGGATGTTAAGACCGCCTTTCTAAATGGTGATTTAGAAGAGAGCGTGTACATGACTCAGCCAGAGGGCTTCGTAGATAGTGGGAGCAGCGGAAAGGTGTGCAAGCTGCTTAAATCCATTTATGGGTTAAAGCAAGCATCGCGGAGTTGGAACATCTGTTTTGATGTTGTAGTCAAAGAGTTTGACTTCATCAAAAATATATATGAACCTTGTATCTATAAGAAGGTAGCAGAGGGTAAGGTTGTCTTCCTCGTATTGTACGTGGATGACATACTCTTGATAGGAAATGATATTCCTATGCTGCAATCAGTCAAGCTCTTCTTATCACAGAGATTCTCAATAAAAGATCTAGGTGATGCCTCCTGCATATTGGGAATCATGATCTATAGAGATAGATCTAAACGGATACTGGGATTGTCCCAATCCAGGTACATTGACACCATACTAAAGAGGTTTAGTATGGAAGAATCCAAGCGTAGGAACCAACCCACGATCTCTGGACTCACTCTCTCCAAAGAGATGTCTCCCAAGACTGATTTGGAGAGAGCTCGCATGCAAGGGATACCCTATGCTTCGGCAGTAGGCTCTATCATGTATGCAATGCTATGTACCAGACCCGATGTAGCATACTCACTAAGTTTAGTGAGTCGGTATCAAGCAGATCCTGGAGAGAGTCATTGGACAGCAGTTAAGAACATTCTCAAGTACTTACGAAGGACTAAGGAGATGTTCTTGGTGTATGGTAACGGAGAACTCCAGGTGGAGTCCTTTACCGATTCCAGCTTCCAAAGTGATAAGGACGACTCTAAGTCGCATTCGGGTTTTGTCTTTACCCTCAATGGAGGGGCGGTATTGGAAAAGTTCCAAACAGGATACCGTTGCAGACTCGACGATGGAGGCTGAATACATCGCTGCCAACGATGCTGCCAAAGAGGCTGTCTGGATCAAGAAGTTCATTAGTGAACTTGGTGTGGTTCCATCCATTGAGCATCCAATACCTCTGTATTGTGAGAACAATGGAGCTGTGGCGTTAGCCAAGGAACCCAGGTCCCATCAAAAGTCCAGACATATTCTGAGGCGGTATCACCTGATCAGGGAGATAGTTGATCGCCGGGAGATTGAGGTCAGGAGAGTAGATACGAAGGACAACACTGCGGATCCATTCACGAAGGCTATTCTCCAGATACAGTTTGAGAGATTATTCGGGATGCTAGGTATGAGATACTACAGCAGCTGGCCTTAGTGCAAGTGGGAGATTGTTAGTTATGTATATGCCCTAGAGGCCATTGTTGTACATATGATGTATATTATAATGGATGCTTGGATATATATAGAGATGACTTTCTTGCTCGTCATGATAGTATGCTATTTGGTTTCACTTTATCTTAACGTGTTGACTTCTATTGGTTTACTGTTTTACTCTCACATGTTAATAAAGCCCTTAGGATCTGTACTCGACTACTGGGACTATGATGAGATTATACTAGTGGGGCCGCGGTAGTCGATGAGTACATCCTAAAACTGTTCCTAGTCGAGGGTATATCGAGACAGGGCATCGATACACCAGAGTAGACTAGCGTATACGCATCTTGACCCATATGATGGGTGATGGATGATCCCATATCCATCGGTGTTTGACATCAGAGATGGTGTACGGGTGCTCAGTGGAGACTGAGTACACTGGACGGACTCGCCGAGAACTCCCAGATGGTGATATACCACACGTCAGATGGCAGTTCTCCGGTGACACTGGTACAGGGTAGTCTGTAGACCCGAGATCGTCATGGAGTCTTGTGTGATTCCCACTGTGCTTTGATTTCCACCTTACCACGTCCAAGAGGGCGTGCAAAATGGTGGCTTTTGGGTACAGTCCCGAATCACATGGAGGCAATGAGCGATAGGAGGGGATTCGTCTCTCCCGGTATAGGGAGTTGATGTTGTGCTGTGTTCGATTGGCTATAACTGGAAGTCCCTGGCCAGGGCTGATATAGAGATTTACTGGTAAGTGTTACTAGTAGTTTCTCGACCCGTTATGAGCCACACATCGACACGACTTATCGGTTACTGGGGTCTGACGTATACCACCCCTAGACTTGATATACGACATATCAGACGAACAGACCGGACTGTACGGGAGTGTTACTGATTGGATTCACAGGAGAACACACAGGCTAGCTTGTTGATCTTCTGATCGCTCAATACCTGGGTGGCTGTTACGTTTAGCTGACCGCTTGCAGCTTGTGGGTGTTTGATATGATCATCACCTGCTACCGGCGTATTGACGATTCTTTAGAGTCCTACACAGAGGTTTCTTGGCTCAGGCGAAACGGAGTAGAGGCACATATGTGATATGTGCAGGACCGAGAATAATGCGATATGGGATACCGTATTATATTCTCGCGATATTTAGATATGAACCGGGTCATCGGATCAAGTGTTGATTCGATGAATCGGTACATGATATATTAGTCGGTAATATTCGATATAGCCGGATCGTCGGATCAAGTGTTGATTCGATGATTTAATGTATAATAATATATATGATATATTATTACATTATCTAATATTGGCTCGCTTTATTATTTCATTTTCTCATTGGATGATACATTGATATATATGCAATATATGTTAATTGTATTATTTTCTTTTGTTGCAAATATATAATATATATGTGATATATATTATTGTGACATGATATGATTAATTGTTAAACATGTTTAAGGATGATTAATTGAGGTTAGGGTTTGATTAGGGTTAGATGCTTCATGCACCTTCTAGAAGCTTTTTCTTTTGTCATTGTTAAGATATTTTTGGATGACACGTTCTTTAACCCAACCAAACCCTAACTCTAGTTTATTCTCTACACAATCTTAGCCACTCATCCTTGACCATGGTTTATAAATCAATCATATAGCTTTCATTCTATTCATCACAAAAGGATTAATCTTATTATTCATTTTCCATCATCATCTTCTTCTCTCTTGAAAAAGCTTACTTGATTTTCTTTATGTGATGAATAAATAAGAGAAAATTATTTAAAAAGAAAGCAAAAATACTACTCTCTCATCCTCATCTCATCTAGCCCATGAGATTAGTGTGTTCATCTCTTTAGAGTGAGAAAGCTTGAGTCTTTGCAACTTCGACGTAGATCATCGGAGATTTGGAACACTTCAAGCTAACATGGATCGTTCGAGTCGTGGAGCCTCTCATGAGTCCGGGAGATCGTGGATCGCGGCAAAGGGACTTCTACTCGGAGCTTGTGAAGCGAAGGAGCGGACTACAAAGGTTGTAATCCCTCACACTTAGATAAAAGTTATCATCTTGCATGTTAAACCCTAATAATCTAGCAAAGATCCCGGCTTTGGGTTGTTCGGCACGTCTAAATTTTTATCCGGGCATGTTTGATGCCTTTTGAACTTTCACAAGAGTGCCTAGGAACCCTACAAGAAGAACAAAACCTTAACTCGATTATGTGACCGTCAGAACCGCCATTAAACCCTTGGGTTTGTGGTGGTTCAGCGGTGCCACATGTGAGGCGTTGGTTGACCCTTCTACGGCTGGTCCATTGGTACTGTGGCATGTGCTGAATAATTTTAAACTACGCTCAAGTGTTGAGCTTTTTGGGTAATTGTGGGTGTTTGTTGATTCGATCGGAATGTTTAACATCGTCTAGTTTTTTTTGCGACCGTAAGTGTAATATGTGGTGTATCGCCGGTTTCGTTGCTATATGTCAACGACAATTGGGATACGCATATTTACTTACGTTGATGATATGTGATGTTATGTGTTGCTGTATATGTTATATTGGATCGTCGTGTTTTGAATAGCCGGGGGTTTTATGTGAGATGAGAGTTTTTATTTATATTCATGTAAAATTCAATGTATGTAATATTCTTTTATTGGGGCACTTCCGGATTGAGGATGATGTCACCATTGTTGTATATTATTTACTTTTCCGCATTAGGATAGACCTAAGGAGGGGAGCACAAGTAACCGGGTTCTAGAGTCTAGTGGGAGACCAACTCGAGGAGTAGAGTCGGTGTCTCCTAACTCTAGAATTGGTAGGATTGCTTGACGCTCTCGTAGAGGTCTAGGGATGTGGGTTTGGCTGTTCATCGCGATTGTGGAATCCGTGTTTTATACAGGCTCAAAATAAAACACGGACCTCCTAGTATATCCAATATTTCATATGTTTCTTCTGCTGCTCTGTGATGTGATCAATGTGGATTCTGAGACGAATGGATACATATTATATATGAGATATATAGTAGACATTGCTTATGTTTTGCACCCGCGCTAGTCCCGTCCCGGTATGCCGTTTGTTAAGTAACCTAACGGTGCATAACGGGACACTGTGGCGAATGCGGATGGCATAAGCGTATGTTGTATTTTCATTTCTTCTGTGATGCTTAGGAAGCATAAATGATGGGACTTCATTAATATGATTAATGAAAAGAAAAGAAACCTAAAAGATGTTGTAGAATCAAATTTTCAAAAAGGGTAGCTCTAGTTTTTGCTTTGCATAGTGGTATTTATGAAATATCCTGCCCCTTATTCGATAAGGAAAGAGCCGAGATCCCTTCACTGGAAGTGACCTCTTTAGCAAAACTAGCAGATGCTACAAACACTACTCCTCCGTATACACCACAACACGTCGGTGTATCGGGCGGAGCAATCACACCCTATGAGATATGGTATGCTCTATGATGAGTACTACTGAGTTGCCTATTTTCTTTTGGGGTCATGCACTTGAGAAGTTGCATACCTATTGAATAGGGTTCCAACCAAATCAGATGTCTACCACTCCATATATGATATGGTATGGGAAGAGCCCATCTCTTAAGGAAGTTAAGATTTGGGGTTGTCCGGCCTATGTCAAAAGCAAAATCTGGACAAGCTCGAGGCAAGGTCAGTTCTGTGGAAGTTTGTTGCATATCCCAAGCATTCGCAAGGGAATATCTTCTACCACACCGAGGAACAAAAGATGTTTTATTTCTCGGCATACCACTTTTGTGAAAAAGGGAATTTCTTGTGAAGAAATTAGTGGTCATGAGGTAGAACTGGAAGAAGTTCTAGCTATACAAACTGCAGCTGATGATTTGGTAAACCCGGAGGATTCAATAGTTTCCAACGAACCTCAGCCTCTCCACCGATCTGGTAGGGTTTCTCATCCACCTGAGAGATACTTCAGTTTCTCTATGACAGTGGGAGCGAGGATTGCATCATGAGATGATGACCCAACTAGTTTCGAGCAGGCCATCAGGAGTGGTGACTCTGTGAGAATGGCTGGATGCTTAGCGATCTGAGATGGAATCCTTATACACCAACAAAGTATGGACTTTGGTTGCTTTATCTGAAGGGTTAAATCCCCATCAGGAGCAAGTATATCTTGAGAAGATTACTTGGTGTACATGGAAAAGTTGAGACTTTCAAAGCTATGCTTAAGTCCATCCAGATCCTACTTGCCACTACTACATACCATGACAACGATATCTGGTGGTTGGGTATCATGACTGCTTTTTCTAAATGATGATTTGGAAGAGAGCGTCTATAAGTACACAGCTAGAAGGCTTCGTAGACAGTGGGAGCAGCGGAAAAGTGTGCAAGATGTTTTATGTGATAAATCAGGCATCGAGGAGTTGGAACATCCGTTTTGATGTGGTAGTCAAAGAGTTTGACTTCATCAAAATGGTATATGAACCAAGTATATACAAAAAGGTAGTAGGGAGTAAGGTGGTGATCCTCGTATAGTACATGGATGACATACTCTTGATAGGGAAGTAGTTTCCTATGCTATGCTCGGTCAATCTCCTCTTATCACAAAGATTCTCCATATAGGATCAACGTGATACCTTCTAAATCCTGAGTTATGGATCTATGAGATAGATCTAGTTGGATGTTAGAATTCTCACTAGTTGTAGTGAGATGGTATCAATCGATCCTAGGGAGAATCGCTGGAAAGGTTCCAAGGTGATAAGGACGACTGAATGTCAGTCGCAGGCATTGTCTTTACCCTCAGTGGAGGGACGGTATGTTGGAAGAGTTCCAAGCTGGATACCGTGACTTACTAGACGATTAAAGGCAAGATACATCGTTACCAAGGATGCTACCGAAGAGGCAGTCTGGATATATTTTAGTTCATGAGATGAACTTCGTTCCTGCCATTGTGTGACAATGGAGTTGTGGCTTAGGCCAAGGAACCCCCGTCCCATCTAAGATCCAGACATATTCTTAGGCAGTATCGCCTGATCATGGAGATGGTTGATCTCCAGGGAGATCGAGGTTAAGAGAGTAGACACAGAGGACAACAGCGCGGATCCACTCACAAAGGCCTATTTCCCATAAGAGACTATTATGGGATGGTTGTGTAGGGTTACTAGGCACTCTAACAAGGGTTAAGGAAGCATCAAACATGCCCGTATAAATTTTAGCCGTGCCGAATAACCCTAAGCAAGATCGTTGCTAGAAAATTAGGGTTTCATATGCTAGTAAACTACGTTTACGACTAAGTGAATACGAAATACAACCTTTGTAGATCGGTCCTTCACTTCTATAGCTCCTTGTTGAAGTCCCTTCGCTGCGATCGTGGTTCTCCCGGACCCTTGCATGGCTTCACGAGGCGAAAGACGCGTCCTTACTTGAAGTCTTCGAGGCCGAAGATGATCGTCGAGGGGATGCCAACTCAAGATTCTACTTCACTAACTTGAGAATTAGTGAAGCAAACTGTTAGTGTATATGCCCTAGAGGCCATTACTGTATCATACTAGTTTGTATATTACTTAATGGAAGCTTGGGATATTCACCTTGTATATACAATCTTGCTCAAAATAGTAGTATGCTACTTGGTTTGTTTCTACTTCAATGTGTACATGTGTTTATTTTAGTATATCGCTTATACACATTAGTGGAGCCCTTAGGATCTTTGCTTGATTACCAGCGTTGTGATGGCAGTCACACTAGTGGGGCTGGGTAATCTATAAGCACATCCTTATGCAGGTCCCTGGTCGCAGGACTATCGAGACAGGGCATCGATACTCCGGAGTAGACTAGCGCATGCGCTTCTCATCCCAGTGTGGGAGACGGTCTGTCCCACAGCCGTCGGTACGTCGTACTTGAGATAGTATGCGGGTGCTCGTTAGGTTACGAGTACACTGGACAGGACTCGTCGGGAACTGACTAGTTGGTATTATGCCTATCGTCAGTTATCAATTCCCAGGTAACATGAGTACAGCTTAGTCCGCTGACTTGACACTGTCACTTCGCCTCGAGTGTGTTCCCACTGTACTTTGATTACTACCCTACCACAGCTCAAAGGAGTCGTGCAAACAGGTGGTAGTTGGGTGCAGTCCCGAAGCACTTGGAGGCAGTGACGGTTAGACAGGATTCGTCTCTCCCGGTATTGGGGGTTGACATCGCGCTGTGTCTAGGAGAGCCATTACACGAGTAGTCCCTGGCCAGGGCAAACGAGATATACTGGTAGGCTTCCGTGTTATCTCAGGGTGTTTTGGGCTTCACTCCGACACGACTTGTACCGCTATTGGGGGACTGACGTTTACCGCCCCCTAGGCCCGCCATGCGATGTATCAGACGAACAGACCGGACTGTACCGAGATTATCACATTCAGGCTCAGTAGGAGTTCAGATGGGTTTCACCTCGTCAGTCTTCTTGTCGGCATCTACCTGGGGACCGTTACGCACAGCTAGTGCCGCTTGCGGTCTGTGGTTAAACCCACTGCCAGCGTAGTGTCGAGTCTTTAGAGTCCCACACAGAAAGCTATTCGCCTTTAGGCAAAAGAGTAGAGGTCGCATGGTTTTGCGACAGGTCGCATGGTTTTGCGACAGGGTTCGGTCACATCCGTGCACTTGTGCACGTACAGTGTCCGGACAGTTTACACTAGCGGGCTTTGTTTTAAGCCAGATCCTAGTGTACGTATTGGGATTGGATTTATCCAGTTTGTATTCGTGTTCCTCGGAACGCGGATGCGGGTGTGTATGCACAGTTGACGGAGAGACAGAGGCGGAGGATTCTCATTAGGGTTGTTGACCGTTGACAGTTGACTATTGACTTTTTGCTCAACCCTAATGAGAATATGATATGTGATTAACAATTATATTAATTAGGTATTATGGTGACATGGTTGTTGAGTTGTTGACTTTGTTGACTTGTTGACTTTTGTTGACTTGTTGACTTTGTTGACCGGTTGACTAGGCTTGACTAGTTGACCATCATGATAACTATAGCTATCATTTCATGGCAAAGACTTTTGCTTGCTTGCTCTTTTATGCAAAATGAGTGCATGAAATGATATGGCTATGGTTGCTTAAACCATCACATAATACTTGATTGATATGAGGTGTTATGATTGTTTTGGATTATGAGAGCCAAATGAGAAAAGTCTTCTCTCATTCTTTCATGCTCATTCTCTCTCTTGTTCTTGAGCTCTCATCTCCTCCTCTTGCTCTCCCTCTCTTGACTCTATGGTTCACTTGTCTCATGAGTTGAGAACCAAGAACCATAGATAAAATCCCATACAAACTCTTCTCTACTCACTCTAGTTCATAAGGTTTAGCAAACCGAGTGAACTAGTTTCTTCAAAGTTCGAAGAAGGAGCCAAAGGTTGAGGCTTTCTGGTGGATCTATCTTCGGCGCAAGGAGACGACGGGGAGAAGCCGATTCGGATGACCATCGAAGCTTGAAGACGAAGGAGTTCGAGAAAAAGAAAGGTATAACCCCCTAACCGAGTAGTTAGCAACTCGTAGTTAGGTTGTTAGTTAGATGTTTAACAAAGATCCGGGTTTTAAGTCCATGTTACCACCTCTAAGAAAATCGTTTTTTATCAAATTCCGCATGCCCGAAAGTACCGGGAGAGGTAGCATGGACTTACACAAACACCCTAAACTAAAGTGCTAGTCTAGTAGAGGATGGAGAAATAGGAAGTGGGTTCTCTTTAGAATTTTATTTCTCACTTTGGATCAAACCCTAGCAAGCTTTTTCTTTTTAACAATGAAGAAGAAGAACAAAAGAAAGAGATGAGGATAATGATCAAGTGAGAGAACTAACCATGGTGAGTGGGTATCATATACTAACTCTTGTAGAGACTTAACCCATGGTTAATCCTTATGGTTGGGTTAACAAATATCCATAGTAAAAACAAAATCAAGTGGACTTAGTCAATGCATCCACAAGCTTCCACAAGCTTCATGCATTGTACTAATCCTCCACTAATTTTGTAATTACTTAAAATATAAAAACCCAACATAATGGATAGCATGGTGTAAGTCTCATACACCCAAGTCATGTGTATCATCAACCATGATACAATAAGAAAAACACATTTTTAATATATATCATATATACATTAAAGTTGTGCTCTTGTGAGAAAAACCCTAAAGTGAACAAGTGTTAGTTAATGTAAACTAGTATATCAAATATACAATTATACAATAAATTATTAAATCAACACATGACTTAATAATCCGGTCATATTATATATAACCGACTAACATCAAATGTATCGACTTATCGAATCAACACTTGATTCGATAACCCGGCTATATCATATATAACCGACCGATACAAAAAGTCGCGAGAATAGAATACGGTATCACATACACGTATTATTCTCGGTCTCGCACATATCACATATGCGCTCCTATTTCGTTTTGCCTGAGCCAGTAAATCCTCTGTGTGGGACTCTAAAGACTCGTCAATACGCCGGCAGTAGGTGATGATCAAATCAAACACCCACAAGCCGTCAGCGGTACTAGATGGACGTAACGGCTATCCGGGTATTGAGCGATCAGAAGATCAGCAAGCAAGCCCGCTACAACTCCTGTAAAAGCCTGTCGGTAACACTTCCCGTACAGTCCGGTCTCCTCGTCTGATATGTCGCATATCAAGTCTAGGGGTGGTAAACGTCAGACCCCAATAACCGATAAGTCGTGCCGATGTGAGGCTCATAACGGGTCGAGAAATTACTGGTAACACTTACCAGTAAATCTCTAATCAGCCCTGGCCAGGGACTTCCCTGTTACGGCCAATCGAGCACAGCGCAACATCAACCCCCAATACCGGGAGAGAGGAAACCCCTCCTATCGCTCATTGCCTCCATGTGACTCGGGACTGTACCCAAAAACCACCGTTTTGCATGCCCTCATGGACATGGTAAGGTGGAAATCAAAGCACAGTGGGAATCACACAAGACACTATGACGATCTCGGGTCTACAGATTAACCTGCACAAGTGTCACCAGAGAACTGCCATCTGACGTGAGGTATAATACCATCTGGGAGTTCTCGGCGAGTCCGTCCAGTGTACCCAGTCTCCACTGAGCACCCGTATACCATCTCTGATGTCAAACACCAATAGATATGGGATCATACATCGCCCATCTCATGGGTCGAGAAGCGTATACGCTAGTCTACACTGGTATATCGATGCCGCGTCTCGATACACCCATGACTAGGGACCTTGAAGGATGTACTTATGGACTACCATGTCCCCACTAGTATGATCCGCATCATAGTCCAGGTAGTCAAGTACACATCCTAAGGGCTTTACCAACATGTAACTATAAGACAGTATAAAGAGATAAGTATACATGTTAAGATAAAGAGCAACCAGATAGCATACTATCATATCGAGCAAGAAAGTCCTCTCTATATATGTCCAAGCATCCAATATAATATACATCATCTGTAAAATACTGGCATCTAGGGCATACATACAACTAACAGGTTGAGTATGAGATACTTCAACCACAGCTTATTGTTGGGTATGAGATACTACAACAGATGGCCCTAGTGCAAGTGGGAGATTGTTAGTTATATGTATGCCCTATAGGCCATTACTGTACATACGTTGTATATTGTAGTGGATGCTTGGAGGACTTTCTTGCTCGACATATATAGGGAGGACTTTCTTGCTCGACATGATAGTATGCTATCTGGTTACTCTTTATCTTAACATGTACTCTGATTGTCTCTATGTCACATGTTGATAAAGCTCTTAGGATGAGTACTTGACTACCAGGACTATGATGCGGATCATACTAGTGGGGACAGTGTAGTCGCCAAGTACATCCTTCAAATGTTCCTAGTCGTAGGTGTATAGAGACAGGGCATCGATATAACAGAGTAGACTAGCGTATGCGCTTCTTGACCCATATGATGGGCGATGGATGATCCCATATCCATTGGTGTTTGACATCAGAGAAGGTATACGGGTGCTCAGTGGAGACTGGGTACACTGGACGGACTCGCCGAGAACTCCCAGATGGTATTATACCTCACGTCAGATGGCCGTTCTCTGGTGACACTGGTACAGGTTAGTCTGTAGACTCGAGATCGTCATAGAGTCTTGTGTGATTCCCACATACCACGTCCAAGAGGACATGCAAAAAGGTGGCTTTTGGGTACAGCCCCGAATCACATGGAGGCAATGAGAGATAGGAGGGGTTTCGTCTCTCCCGGTATAGGGAGTTGATGTTGTGCTGTGTTCGATTGGCTATAACTAGAAATCCCTGACCAGGGTTGCTGAGATTTACTGGTAAGTGTTATCAGTAGTTTCTCAAACTGTTATGGACCTCATATCGACATGACTTATCAAGCTACTGGGGTCTGAGGTTTACCACCCCTAGGCGAGATATGCGACATATCAGACGAAGAGACCGGACTGTACGGGAGTGTTACTGATTGGATTCACGGGAGAAAGTACAGGCTTGCTTGTTGATCTTCTGATCGCTCAATACCTGGGTGGATGTTACGTTTAGTTGACCGCTTGCAGCTTGTGGGTGTTTGATATGATCATCACCTACTGCCGGCGTATTGACGATTCTTTAGAGTCCTACACAGAGGCTTCCTGGCTCAGGAAAAACGGAGTAGGAGCACATATATGATATGTGCGGGACCGAGAACAATACGTGTATGTGATACCGTACTAGATTCTCGCGATATGTGATATCAGCCAGGTATATGTGATATAGCCGGGTCATCGGATCAAGTATTGATTCGATGAACTGATACAGATTATATTAGTCGGTTGTTTGTGAAATAGCCAGATTATCGGATCAAGTGTTGATTCGATAATTTAATGTATAATTATATATTTGATATATTAAATTGCATTAACTAATATAAGCTCACTAAAAGATTCTTTTTCTCACTCGGGTAATACATTGATATATATGCGATATATGTTAATTGTATTATTTTATTTTGTTACAAAATATATTATATATGTGATATATAATATTGTAACAAGTTAAGGTTACAAATGCAACATATTTTGTGGAGTTTAAACATGGTTAGGGTTTGGATTAGGGTTAAACCTTCTTGAAGCTTCTAGAAGCTTTGCTTTTGTTTTTAACTAAAGATATTTTCTAAAGATATTTTTGTTGATATTTGTTAACCCAACCCAACCCTTCACCATGGTTAAGTCTCTACATGGGTTAAGTTATCATACTTAACCCATGGTTGCATTTCTAACCTCACTAAGTTTCATTATTCATCACAAATAGATTCTTCTTCTTCTTCCTTTGAGAAAAGCTTCCTAGCTTTTTCTAATGTGATGAAAATGAGTGAGAAATTGAAAACAAATGAGAGCTAAAGTCCTACTTCATCATCCTCATCTATTCTAGCCGCTTAGATTAGGGTGTTTGCTTTGCTAATACTTGATTAGCAAAGCAAGAGCTTGGGTTTGCGTTTCTTCAAGGTAGATCATCTTTGTTATTGAAGATCGGAAGCAAGATTGCATCTTTCTCTTCATGGAGCCTCTCTAGAGTCCGGGTACATGATGATCGCAGCGAAGGGACCTCAACACGGAGCTTTAGAAGTGAAGGAACAGACTACAAAGGTTGTAATCCCTAACTATTAGATGTAAAGTTGTTTACATGCTTTGTTTCGCCTAATCTCTAGTCTAAGATCTTGGTTAGGCTTGTTCGGCACATGAAAAATTTGATTTTGGCATGGTTGATACCTTGTAGAACCTTGTGACAGTGCCTAGTAACCCTACATACTAATTGAGAGATTAGTGAAGCTAACACCCTATACTAAATTGCTAATCTAGTAGAGGATGATGAAGTAGGAAGTGGGCTCACTTTAGTTTTATTTTTCTCACAATATTTTCTCACTTTGCAAAAACCTAGTAAGCTTTTTCTCAAGGATGAAGATGAAGCAAAAAAATGAGAATGAACTTATGAGGTGAGAGAATCAACCATGGGTGAGTTTGTATCATATAGCTAACTCATGTAGAGACAAAACCATGGCTAAATTATAATGGTTAGGTTAATAAATATCTTAAGTAAAACAAAATGAGTGGACTAAGTCAATGCATCCATAAGCTTCTACAAGCTTCATGCATGTGAACAATTATCCACTAATTTGGATTTATTTTAAATATTTAAAAGCTACATTATAATTAGTATGGTGTAAGTCCCATACACCCATGTAGTGTGTATCAACAACCATGATACAAAATAATGTACATTAATATATATCACATATATATCACATGCACATAAGTGAGAAAAATAAATGCTTAAGTGAGCTAATATTAGTTAATGTAATCTAGAATATCACATATACAATTATACATTAAATTATCAAATCAACACTTGATTTAATAATCCAGCTATATCTGTATCAACTTATCGAATCAACACTTGATTCGATAACCCGGCTATATCACATATAACCGACCGATACGAATAAATCGCGAGAATATAATACGGTATCACATACTCACATTATTCTCGGTCCCGCATATATCACATATGTGCTCCTACTTCGTTTTGCCTGAGCCAGTAAAACCTCTATGTATGACTCTAAAGACTCGTCAATACGCCGGCAGTAGGTGATGATCATATCAAGCACCCACAATCCGTCAGCGGTACTAGCTGGACGTAACGGCTACCCAGGTATTGAGTGATCAGAAGATCAGCAAGCAAGCATGCTCTAACTCCTATAAAAGCCTGACAATAACACTACCGTACAGTCCGATCTCCTCGTCTGATATGCCACATATCAAGTCTAAGGGTGGTAAACGTCAGACCCCAATAACTCGATAATTCATGCCGATACGAGGCTCATAACGGGTCGATAAACTACTGATAACACTTACCAGTAAATTTCTAAATCAGCCCTGGCCAGAGACTTCCCTGTTATGGCCAATCGTGCACAGCGCAACATTAACCCCCAATACCGGGAGAGACGAAACCCCTCCTATCGCTCATTGCCTCCATGTGACTCGGGACTGTACCCAAAAACCACCGTTTTGCACGTCCTCTTGAATGTGGTAAGGTGAAAATCAAAGCACGGTGGGAATCACAGAAGACTCTATGACGATCTCGGGTCTACAGACTAATATGTACCAGTGTCACCAGAGAACTGCTATCTGACGATAGATATAATACCAACTAGGAGTTCTCGGTAAGTCCGTCCAGTGTACTCGGTCTCCACTGAGCACCCGTATACCATCTCTGATGTCAAACACCAATGAATATGGGATTATCCATCGCCCATCTCATGGGTCGAGAAGCGTATACGCTAGTCTACTCTGGTATATCGATGCCCTGTCTCGATACACCCACGACTAGGAACATTAAAGGATGAACTTATGGACTACCATGGCCCCACTTGTATGATCTGCATCACAATCCTGGTAGTCAAGTACACATCCTAAGGTCTTTACCAACATGTAACCATAAGACAGTATCAAGAGACAAGTGTACATGTTAAGATAAAGAGCAACCAGATAGCATACTATCATGTCGAGCAAGAAAGTCCTCTTTATATATTTCCAAGCATCCACTATAATATACATCATATGTATAATAATGGCCTCTAGGGCATACATACAACTAACATTAAATGCACCATGCCATGCTATTTCTTTTTCTTTTTATCATTTTTCTTTTAAAAGAAAACTCTAGAACCCTTTGGAAAAAGAGAAGAACATGTTGCGTTTTTTTTAAATGTGATTAGGTTGTCATGGTATATAAAACACAAGTTAACCTACACTGACCTTTGATTAAAACTAGATTAATGTACAATGTGTATGTTAAAATAATATTTAAGTAATTAATACATAAGAAAATAATTAAGTGAACATATGATTAATAATAACTAATAAAACAAAAATACATATAAGTAATTTCATAAGTAAAATAGTTATATTGGTCTATGTGGAAAAATAATTATAATTGGTTTTTACAGAAATCACGTATTATCACTAATTAACCTATAATTAACCTAAATGAATTTTCAATGCGTTACAGAAAGAGAGAGAGAGAGAGAGTATATGTATCATATACTTACACTTAATGGGTATCACATACATATTGAATAGAAAGAGTGGTGTATCATATACAACATATCATATGTATCATATACACATTAAATTGAGAGTGTGTATGATAATAATACTAGAATGCATATCAATATATATTTTATTAAATCGACAATTGATTTAATAATCCAGCTTTTTAACAAACCGGTTAGTAATATCAACCATCTAATTAATGTACGTGTATCAGATACACGTGTTTAATCTAACCGCCGCACGTATCACATATGCACGTCTACATCGTTTCACCTTAGCGTGATAACTTTCTGTGTAGGACGCTAAAGACCTGACAATACGCTGGCAATAGGCTATTGGATCATATCCGATTGAATCTGAAACAGTTTCAGATCAATCCCCTAACGGGTTAACCCACAAACTCATCAGCGGCACTAGCTATACATAACGGCTACCCAAGTATCTATCAAAAAGGCAAGTCGACAAACAAACTCATCCAAACCTAACACAGCCTTTCAGTGATAATCACCATGCAGTCTAGTCTCTTCGTCAAAGAGTTTCGCATACCGGTTTTGCGGGGTGGAATCTGTCAAACCCCTAATAACCCAAGAAGTCATGCCGATATGAAACTCATAACCATTCAAGATACAACTGATAACCCTTACCAATTTATCTCAACCGTCCTGGCCATGGACTTATGGTTATAGTCTATCATGCACAGCATGACATCAACTCCCTATACCAGGAGAGACGGATCCCATCTCAACCGCTCACTGCCTCCATGTGCTTCTGGACTATACCCAGCTAAAATCTATATGCACGGCTCTTTAAATCCATGGTTAGGTAATAATCAAAATATAGTGGGAACACACACAAGATACTATAGTGATCTCAGGTCAAAAGACTACCCTGCACCATTGTCATAAGAGAACTGCTATTTGACAATAGGTATAATATCATCTAAGAGTTCTCGGCGAGTCCTTTCAGTGTACTCATTCTCTAATGAGCACATGTATACAATCTTTGGCGTCAAACACTAATGGCTGTGGAACCAGTCATTGCCCTGGCCGATGTCAAGAAACATATACACTAGTCTACTCTAGAGTATCGATACCCCATCTCGATACTCCAACGACTAGGAACATTAAAGGATGTGCTTATAGACTACCCAGGTCCCCACCATGATGATCATATCATAATCCTGGTAGTCAAGTAAGGATCCTAAAGGCTTTATCAACATGTATTAGCGAATACGTAATATCAAGTAAAATATATATACATGAAAAATAAAACAAAACAGATAACATACTATCATATCGAGCAAGAATGTCCTGTATGTGTGTGTGTGTGTGTGTGCATGTCCAAGTACAATTACAATAATTGCCTCCAGAGCACCTACATCTAACTGTTGGGGAAGCACCCAGGGTCGGCTCCCCCCTTAGGAGGACCCGGGTTCGGCTCCCTTCCTCAGGGGGCGGGTTTCGGCTCCCCTCTTTAGGGGGGCAAAGGTCGGCCTCCCTTTAGGGGAGCTTTGGGTCGATTCCCCCTTAGGGGAGGCAACCCGAGTCGGCTCTCCTTTAGGGGGAGCCCGGATTGACGTTCTATTATGCTTATTGCTATTTTTTTATTATTTATTTATTTTTATTTTATTTTTATTTTTATTTTTTCTAGTTTATTTTCTTAAATGGACTAAGTGTGGGGATTTTGACAAAAATTCGACGGCATAACCACTAAAATTTGTCATTTTAATTGGAAAACAGAGACCGAGATCTATACTTCCTTGTTTTGAGTGAAGCGCGGATAGAAATCTACGTTCAAGAAAGAAGAGTACGAACCGAAATTCGCGTTCAAGAAAGGGAGTACGGACCGAAATCCGCATCCCCGAGGGTTTCCCTGAGGGAGAAGCTATGAGCTTTCCCTCTTGTGGGGTCAACCTTCTTCTTATTTTGATATTAAAGGGCCCTCTTTTGTACTTAGATCTTGCGCTTGTGTTTTGGATGAGAGAAAAGAAGGTTTCTTTTCTCTCACTTATGCCATGGATCTTGAAATAAAGGTGTTCTAAGAAATGGGCTCTCTTTCTTCTTCCTCTTTTCTTTGGATTTTTTAAGAGGGGGATAAAAGAGATCCAAAGGAGTCTCTTTTATATGGGTTTGTTAGAGAAAAGACGATCCTTTAATGAGTTTGAGAAATTATTTCTCTTTTTTTTCCTAATAAAAGAGAGTTGTTTCTATTGATTTTTTAGGGTGAAGATGAACCTTGAAAAAGAGAGAGGATGGAGGCTCAAACCCTAGAAAATGCAAGGTTCTGATTATTTCTTCATATGTTCTGCTTTTATATAACCTTTACATTTTACATATGGGCCCTTGGGCTCCCTCTCTTTTGCACATGGCACACCATTTGCATCTTACCCTTTAGTCTTTACAAAATTGGTTTTTTACCATTTTCTTTTACATTCTTTTCATGCTAAAGTTAAATTTTACATTTTCTTCATGGGCCGGCCTTGCTTGAGCTCGGACTTGGGCATAGGCCCGGCTTGGACCCAGACGTGGAACGGCTTAGGTTCGGACGTGGGTCCGTCTTGGACCCGATTGTGGGCAGCAATTTTTGACCCCAATGCTCGTAAACAATATAACCCACATGGGGTTGACAAGTCACCAGAACCCGCGCACCGAAATTGAAGCGACTTATTTCTGGGGGTCCGCCAAGATTCAATATTGGCGGCACACTGCAGGGGTGTTGATATGCTTAAAATTGATCACAGTTCACCAGAAAGATGTAAGTCCATGTCACGCACCCCACGTGTTCGTGGGGAGGCGGAATATATAAAAAAAAACAATTATCAAAGCTTCGTAACACGGACTTGAGCACACGGATCGTGTCTAAACTATTACTAGCAAACTACGAGAGGTTTAACTACTCGGATTCGAAGTTATACCTCACGTTACATGTCCTTCAGGTCTTCATGGCCGTCCTCCACCTGTCATCGGCTCTATGGAACATTGGGTACCTCAACGGCCTCCTCGAGTCAAAGACGATCCATCCGAGAGTCTATAGACCGAGCTCCTATCTCGAATCTGAGATAACAGCGGCTTCTAGTTTGCTAATCTAGAAGTCCTAGAGGGTGTAGAGTATTTAGATGGAGTACTTAGTCACTTTAAACCCTAGCATTCTCAACACATGAGAGCTTTTAGGGTTTGATGAAGAAGATGAAGACCTGAGGAGAGAGAGAGTGTTTGTGATGATGAATGAAGCATTCTCATTTGTGAATCTCATGAAGCATAATAATCTCTCACCAAAATAAATATCTAGCTAATATTCATCATGCTTCATTTAATTCATAAGATGAATCATCTAATGAGTCATGGATTATTTAATGAAACTTATACCTCATCTCCTCCACCTCATTTAGTTTAAATCTAAAAGGAAATAAACACAAATGAGTCACCTCCTTCTAGAAGCTTCCCGACAAATTACGAGACTTCCCCTCCCATCCGTATTTCAGAAAAACACGGATAATATGAGACTGAATAAATCCATCTGTATAATACTAGAATCTGTCTTAAACCAAAGCCCGATAGTATTATCTACCCGATCATAGCACGTGCACAAGTGTACGTAAGTGATCGCGGCCCCTCCGTAAATCCATACGGCATCTACACCTTCTGCCCGGTGCAGGGAAACTCTCTGTGTGGGACTGTAAAGACTCGACACTACGCTGGCAGTGGGTTTAACCACAGGCCGCAAGCGGTACTACCTGTAAGTAACGGTCCACAGGTAGATGTCGATAAGAAGGACGATGAGGAAACCCATCCGAACTCCTACTGAGCCTGTATGTGACAATCTCCGTACAGTCCGGTCTGTTCATTTAGGACTATCACATATCGGGCCTAGGGGGCGGTAAACGTCAGTCCCTTAATAGCGGTATAAGTCGTGTCGGAGTGTAGCCCATTACACTTTGAGAAACTACTGGAACACCTACCAGTAAATCTCGCTTGCCCTGGCCAGGGACCTTGCGTAATGGCTCTCCATACACAGCGCGATATCAACCCCCAATACCGGGAGAGACGAATCCTGTCTAACCGCCACTGCCTCCAAGTGCTTCGGGACTGCACCCAACTACTACCTGTTTGCACGACTCCTTTGAGCCGTGGTAGAGTAGTAATCTAACTACAGTGGGAACACACTCGAGGCGAAGTAGCAGTGTCAAGTCGACGAACTAAGCTGTACTCATGTCACCTGGGAACTGCAATCTGACGACAGGTATAAAACCAACCTGCAGTTCCCGACGAGTCCTGTCCGGTGTACTCGTAACCCAACGAGCACCTGCATACTATCTCCATACTACGTACTGATGGCTGTGGGATAGACCATATCCTGACCTGGGATGAGAAGCGTATACACCAGTCTACTCCGGAGTATCGATGCCCTGTCTCGATAATCCTACGACCAGGGACCTGTATAGGATGTACTTGTAAACTACCTAGCCCCCACTAGTGTGACTGCGATCACAATGCTGGTAATCAAGCAAAGATCTTAAGGGCTCTACTAATATGTATAAGCGATATGTTAAAAGAAACACATGCACATATTAAAGTAGATACAAACCAAGTAGCATACTACCATTTTTAGCAAGACTGTCAACACAACTGTGAATATCCCAAGCTTCCATTAAGTAATATACAATCCAGTATGATACAATAATGGCCTCTAGGGCATATACACTAACAATCTCCCACTTGCACTAGGGCCATGTACTGGCATATCGCAGACCTATCATCTCGAATAGCCTCTCGAACTGCGTCTGAGGAATGGCCTTTGTGAATGGATCAGCAATGTTATTCTCCGTATCTACTCTCTTCACCTTGATCTCCCGGCGATCTACGATCTCCCTGATCAGGTGATACCGCCTTAAGATGTGTCTAGACTTCTGATAGGACCTGGGTTCCTTTGCTAAAGTTATAGCGCCGTTGTCATCGCAATACAAAGGTATTGGATCAACACTGGTAGGAACCACCTGAAGTTCTGTGAGTAACTTGTTCATCCAGACAGCTTCTTTTGCGGCATCGCAAACAGCTATGTACTCCGCTTCCATCGTTGAGTCAGCAACGGTGACCTGCTTGGAACTCTTCCAACAGACCGCCCCTCCATTGAGGGGAAAGACATAACCCGACATGGACTTGGAGTCATCCTTATCACTCTGGAAGCTGGAGTCAGCAAAGGCCTCGATCTGGAGGTCTTTTCCGCCATACACCAAGAACATCTCCTTAGTTCTCCTCAGGTACTTGAGAATGTTCTTTACTTCTATCCAGTGCTTCTCCCCTGGGTTTGACTGATACCGGCTTACAACGCTCAATGCGTATGCTGCATCGGTCTAGTACATAACATCGCATACATTATAGAGCCTACCGTAGAAGCGTAGGGTATAATCGACATGCGAGCCCTTTCCAAATCAGTCTTGAGAGACATCTCTTTGGAGAGGGTGATTCCGTGATAAGCCGGTAGGTCACTGCGCTTAGAATCTTCCATACTGAATCTTTTCAATATGGTGTCTATATATATGGACTGCGACAGTCCCAACATCCTCTTTGATCTATCACGATAGATCTGGATCCCCAGAATGTAGGAGGCATCACCCAGGTCCTTCATGGAGAACTTATGTGACAAGAATCCTTTGATTGACTGTAGCATAGAAATATCATTTCCTATTAGGAGAATGTCATCCACGTACAAGACGGGGAATACTACAGTTCTCCCTACAATCTTACTATATATGCATGGTTCATCTGGATTTTTGATAAAGTCGAATTCTTTGACAGTATCATCAAAACAGATGTTCCAACTCCGTGATGTCTGCTTTAGTCCATAAATGGACTTAAGCAACTTGCACACTTTCCCGCTGCTCCCACTCTGAATGAATCCCTCTGGCTGATCCATAAAGACGCACTCATCCAAATTACCATTTAGAAAATCCATCTTTACGTCCATCTGTCAGATCTCATAATCGTGGAAGGCAGCAATGGCAAGAAGGACCCGAATGGATTTGAGCATAGCCACTGGAGAAAAGGTTCCGTCATAGTCCAAACCAGGGCTTTGACGAAAACCCTTTGCAACAAGTCTAGCCTTATAGGTTTCAACTTGTCCATCTACACCAATCTTCTTTCTGAAGATCCATTTGCATCCTACGGGTTTTACCCCATCTGGAGCTATGTCCAAAGTCCAGACTTTGTTAGTGTACATGGACTCCATTTCGGTCCGCATTGCATCCAGCTATCTTACCGAGTCATCGCTCTGAATAGCTTGCTGGAAGCCAGTAGGGTCATCATTGTCAATGATGCAATCCTTTCGATCCCCATCTATGAGAAAACCGTAGTATCTCTCGAGCGGATGAGACTGCCTACTACTTCTGCGGATAGTCACTGGGATGTCTCTTTCTTCTAAACCTTCTGGTTCTACCAAACTTTCAGTAACAGTTTGTGGTTCTGGAATTTCTTCCAGTTCTATTGCGCTTCCACTCTTCTGATTTTCTAAAAATTCAGCTTCTAAGAAGTGGGCATGACGAGAAACAAAAACCTTTTGTTCCGCTGCATAATAGAAAAAATACCCCTTGGAGTTCTTTGGATATCCCACAAACTTACATTGTACTGAGCGTGCCTCGAGCTTGTCCGCATGCTGTTTTTTTACAAAAGCTGGACATCCCCATGTCTTCAGGTACTGAAGATGGGGTTTCTTCCCACTCCACATCTGATATGGTGTGGTAGGCACAGTCTTGGTTGGAATCTTGTTCACAAGATATGCAGCTGATTCTAGTGCATAACCCCAGAAGGATCGCGGTAACTCAGCCTTACTCATCATGGAATGAACCATATCCAATAGGGTTCGATTCCGCCTTTCCGATACACCGTTGTGCTATGGTGTGTATAGAGGAGTAAGCTGAGAGAGAATTCCATTCTCTTTTAAGTATCCTAGGAACTCGGCACTTAAGTATTCACCACCTCGATCAGATCTCAGTATCTTGATACTTTTGCCTGTTTAGTTTTCCACTTCATTCTTATATTTCCGGAATTTCTCAAAGGCCTCGGATTTATGCTTCATCAAGAAGATATGTCCATACTTAGAGAAATCATCCATAAAAGTAATGAAGTAAGAATAACCATGTAACATTTCAGAAAAATAAAATATTACTTTTGGGGATTTTTATAATTAAATAATATTATATTGGCTATTTTAATAATGCGGTATAATTAAATACCAATAGATTGGGAAAATTTTGGAAAATTATAGAAATTACTAAAAAGAGGGCGCTTTATGTGATTTATGCAAATTATGAAATTCTACGATTTATTATACACTATTTTAATGCTAATCGCGATTAAGTGTCGCTAATCGGGCATTAAGTGTGTTTTGTGCACATGTCATTTTTCACACTTGTAACATTTTCTTATCATGGCTTTTCTTCATTTTTTTTTGCATGGTTGTTATTTTAATATGAAAATAAAATAAAATAAAATAAAATAAAAGAGAAAAGGAAAATAATAAAAAATAGGGTATGGGCAAGAGAGAGAGAGGGGGTGGGGGGTGAAACCTTGGGCATAGCTCTTGAATCATTCATCATCTTCATCCCTCTTCTCTCCTCTCCTCTCAAGGGTTGTTGCCCTTGTTCCCTCCTCCACTTCAAGCCTCAAAACACCCCGAAAACAAACCCAAAAGTCCATCTCCATTTCATAAAAAACATGCACAAGCTCACAAGCTATACTTTGGACCAAGAAAGTTTGCATTTTGGTCACTTGGGCAACTCAAGAAAATTCTTGAGTTGCCAAATGAGGTAATTTTTTCACATTAAGTGTAGTATTTCATTTCCTTTAGCCCCTTGTGTAGTTTAAAATCGTTTTGGCGAAGTTTAGTGAACTTTGGGAATTTCTAGAGAGGGTTAGGGTTTAATTTGAGTTGTGTTAGTGTAATTGGGCTTTAGTGATGACCTTAAACCCCACTATGATATTAGAAACCCAGACCAATTTGAAACAAACCCAATTTACTGAAAACAGAAACTTCCAATATCGGTTTTGTGAGTTTTTGGGGTGTGCAGGGAAATCTGAGATGACCTGGGATAATTACGAGTTAAGCAAAAAACCCCAGTAGACTAGAATTGACCCTAGGAACCCACTGTAGCAAGACGAACCCCATTGGAGACCCCCTGTCCGGCGAGCTCGGAAATTCATGGGTAGGGGTCTGCCGCTTTGGTGAGTTAGGTGCCCAGGTTGCTTCAGTAGGTCATATACACCCTATATATCACCCTAGTGTTGTTTGCATACCTTGTTTTCACCTTAATCAAAATCTGGGAGCACATTAGGGTGTTTTTGTATATGTTTTCCGTATTTTGAAATGTTTGATTTTTATATTTGTGTTCGCTTTGGTTGTTGGATGTTTGTACATCAACGACTAGGGATGTTTGGTTGAATTGCGAGAGCAAACCATAGGTTTTGACCTATGTGAGTTCCGCGTGTCATTTGGGTTTTGATTTGGATTTTTATGCGATACGATACGTTGTGACATGTAGGTACCCCCATCTGGACTTTGAGACGACAAGCAAGCGAGTGGCGACGTCAGTATCGGCAAACAAAGATCAAGGTGAGTAGATATATATCTACGGGGGAAGTCGGGTGGATGGCGTATAGCACCCCCGCAGTTTCGTAGTGATGTATACGAATACGTACACACACACACATATATATTATGTTGTTATGAGTTTATTGTTTATCCAGATAGGGTTAAGTGTTCATGGGTTAGCTTAGTGTACTTAGAAGTTAATGTTATAGTTTAGTGTTAGTTGCGAAACCCTAGATTAGAGATTACACCCACACGCATACACACACATGCATACATTTAATTTACTCGTGCGTATATGGGGATATGTATACACACACACACACGGGTATGGGACTATGTGTGTTTGTGTGTGTGTGTGTATATATATATATATATATTTATATATATATATATACGTATACATATACATGGATTATGAGGATAGTACATGATATTTGGAGACGAGTCGATGGGATTAGGCTTGATGCCATGAGATCGGTGATATGACGTGGTTCGTATTGTGAGATACGACACGATGTTTAGTGGGTCCTTTAGGCGTGGTGTTTTCATACACACGCATGCATATACATAGATGGTATTAGTATTGTACTAGACTTAGATTAGTACCCCCAGATCATGATATATGATGAAAAGGATACCAGATGAATAATGAGATAAATGTGATATTTGACCCGTATCCAGATTTGGGATGTCGTACGATGGATTTACCGTACGAGCTATATATTGATGATATATCCGCACTCTTGACTCGAGGATGCCATATTATATAGGGTATCGTATGGGATGCTATTGAGGCGGGATCACCGACTATTATATGTATATATGTATAGACTCAGATTTAGGTGGTTTTTCCTTACCCTTATTATTAGTCTGTTAGTTAGACCTGTAATTATTTGTAGACTCATTATGTTATCGCATATTCCTTATTGTTGTATTTGTTATTCATCTCCCGCATATTCTTGCTGCTCGCATCGCATTACATGCTTATATTGTGTTTTCATATGCTATTAATGAAATCATGCTGTCAGGACACCAGCACCATTACCGATGATGCGTATGTTCTGTTAGTTATATGTATGCCCTAGAGGCCATTACTGTACATAAGATGTATATTGTAGTGGATGCTGGGACATATATAGGTAGTACTTTCTTGCTCGACATGATAGTACGCTATCTGGTTGCTCTTTATCTTAACATGTATACTTACTGTCTCTCTGATTACATGTTGATAAAGCCCTTAGGATGTGTACTCGACTTCCAGGACTATGATGAAGATCATACTAGTGGGGCCTGGGTAGTCAATGAGTACATCCTTCATTGTTCCTAGTCGTGGGAATATCGAGACGGGGCATCGATATTCCAGAGTAGACTAGCGTATATCTTCTCGACCCATGTGATGGGCGATGGATGATCCCATATCCATTAGTGTTTGACATCAGAGATGGTATGCGGGTGCTCAGTGGAGACTGGGTACACTGAACGGACTCGCCGAGAACTCCCAGATGGTATTATACCTCACGTCAGATGGCAGTTCTCTGGTGACACTGGTACAGCTTAGTCTGTTGACCCGAGATCGTCATAGAGTCTTGTGTGTCTCCCACTGTGCTTTGATTTCCACCCTACCACGGCTCTACTGAGTCGTGCAAACAGGTGGTTTTTGGGTACAGTCCCGATTCACATGGAGGCAATGAGCGATAGGAGGGGATTCGTCTCTCCCGGTATTGGGGGTGGATGTTGCGCTATGCTCGACTGGCCATAACAGGAAATCCCTGGACAGGGTTGCAGTGATATACTGGTAAGAGTTATCAGCAGTTTCACGAATGTTATGGACCTTACATCGGCATGACTTATCAAGCTACTGGGGTCTGACGTTTACCACCCCTAGGCGAGATATACGACATATCAGACGAACAGACCGGACTATACGGTAAGTGTTACTGGTTGGATTCACAAGAGTGTGAGCGGGCTTGCTCGTCGATCTTCTGATCGCTCAATACCCGGGTGACCGTTACGTTTAGCAGACCGCTTGCGGCTTGTGGGTGTTTGATATGATCATCACCTGCTGCCGGCGTATTGACGAGTCTTTAGAGTCCTACACAGAGGTTTCCTGGCTCAAGCGAAACGAAATAGGAGCGCATATGAGATATGTGCGGGACCGAGAATAATGCGTGTATGTGATACCGTATTCCATTCTCGCGATGAATGTATCAATTGGTTGTATGCGATATAACCTAGTTATCGAATCAAGGATTGATTCGATAAGCCGATACATTGGATATTAGTCGGTTATATGCGATATGACCGGATCGATAAATCAAGTGTTGATTTAATGATTTAATGCATAATTATATATTTGATACATTACTTTGCATTAACTATTATCGGTTCACTTTAAATGGATTTTCTCACTTGAAGTGCACATTGTGTATATGATATATTTTTCTGCACAAGATTGTATCATGTTTGATGATACATGCTCACATAGGTTTGTGTAAAGAATTAAACCATGGTTAAGTTAGTGGTTAGGGTTTACTTTTATCTTATTCATTTATTTATTTTTCCATTTTGGAAAGATAAATAAATCATGGTGGCTTTCTTTATTTGTTTGTTGAAGCTTCTTGAAGCTTTGAACGAGTCCACCATTCTTGTCTCATGCTTAACCCTAACCATTCAACCTAACCTTTGTCAATTCTCTACACCTAACTAAGGTTAAGATTATGATAAGTATCATATTGTTTTCTTTTTTAAAAAAGACTTATCATATTCTTTCTTCATCTTCTTCTTCTTCTTCTTCAAGAAGAAAACTTGCCACCATTAATGGCATCTTGAGCAAATGAGTGAGAAATCCAATTCTAAAGTGAACCCACCTCCTATTTCTTCATCCTCTACCTCTTGCCAAGTAGTATAGGGTGTTTTCTTCATAAGTTTCATGGCTTGGTGAAGTTGGAGCATGATCTTGTGTTGCCTCGACGTAGATCATCTTCGGCATCGAAGCCGACGACCTAGCCCGCCCATTTCTCCGATGAAGCCGATGCTAGAGTCCGGGATCCGATATGGACAGCGAGGGGACATCATCATGGAGCCTAGGAGGTGGAGGACTGGATCTACAAAGGTTGTAGCCTCTTTCCTTTTAAGTTAAAGTTGTTTACTTGCATCGCATCACCTATATATCTAGTTAACGATCCGTATTAGGGTTTCTCAGCACTTGTAAAATTTGAATTGGCCATGTTTGATCACTTGTGAGACTTCATTAGTGTGCCTAGGAACCCTACAGTGGTATCAGAGCCTAGCTAGAGCCTTAGGCGATGCGTAGACGGAGTTAGAAGTCCGATCGAACCGAAACCCTAATACAAAATCCACTCTCTGTACATTTTAGTAAATTGTGGATTTTTGTCAATTAAAAATATCCAGAAAATTCAGCAGGCTTTTTCATGAATTACTGTGAAGCACATAAGGGTAACTCGACCACGTGGCCGCGGAACCGCGGCATGAGCATGGCATGTGCGGCGGTTCCGCGGCCATATAGGAGCTTCTTGTCTTTTTCTTTGCACAGTAATTCCTATCTGTTAGTGCTGAGTTTTATGGGAATTTTTAAATTGAACTCAAGAGTTGAGTTTTCTGGGTTGTATTGGGGACTCGGTGTGTCGATCGGATTGTCTAATTTTGTCAGTGTGTTTTTCCGGGTAATTTTAGAATATGTTAAAAAGTTCGACCGGATATAAATACCCAATTTTTCTCCTGCCGGGAAATTTCCAATTGTTGGACTTTTCCGTAGTTTAAAGACGTTCTAAGTAGTGCAAGTAACGCGATGGACCCTCTAGAAGACAACAAACCTTAACTCGATTATGTGACCGTCTTGAACTGCCCTTTGAACCTTAGGGTTTGGGGCAGTACGGCGTGCCACATGTGAGGCGTTGGCTTGACCATTCTACGGCTGGACCGTTGGTACTGAGGCACGAACTGAATGTTTTTAGACTTATTTCATGTGTTGAGCTGTATCGGGAAAACTTGGGTGTTCGATTGTTCGATCGGAAAGTTTAACATTTTCTATTTATCCGGAATGTGATACAATATTTGGAATTCACAAATAGTTATGAGATAACTAATATGAATGTTATAAACATAGCAGTTTAGTCTCACTTGATCGGTTGCCACGGAATTTTGATGTGATCAAAAGTCCGTCGCAATCACGTAGCGTACGCGGATACTCGCCGGGTAAACTTAATAGACAGCCTCACCCCATAGCCCCGACCAAGTGACTGTAGGAGAACCCCGTCGCCAAAAAGCATCCGTTCGGATGCTTGCGGCAGCGGTGTTCCGCCTTGGTGCACTTCGTCGACGGCGTCGGGGGTGTGGCCGCCTACTAAAGTTTGCGACGAGCATTCGATCAGAATGTCGGGAATCCTGTTGAATTGCCCGACTTGATATTGAAAAGTGTTTTCGATAATGAGACTAAAATGCGGGGTTTATAATTATTAGGCATGCGATGTCTAAGCATTTCATTTGATTAGGCATGCGATGTCTAAAGAGTTTGCGAATTCCAACTGTTGTAGTTTTGCACTTTCTTTTCTGTGACCGTAAGTGTAATATGTGATATCGCCGGTTTCGTTGCTATATGTCAACGACAATTGGGATACGCATGTTTACTTACGTTGATGACATGTGATGTTATGTGTTGCTGGATATGTTATATTGGATCGTCGTGTAAGAATAGCCGGGGGGTTTTATGTGAGATGAGTGTTTTTTCATTTTCATTCATGTAAAAACTTGTATGTAATATTCTTTTATTGGGGCACTTCCAGGTTGCGGAAGATGTCACCCATTGTATATTATTTACTTTTCCGCATTAGGATAGACCCAAGGAGGGGAGCACAAGTAACCGGGTTCTGGGGTCCAGTGGGAGACCATCTCGAGGAGTCGAGTTCGGGTCTCCTAACCCTAAAATTGGTAGGGTTGCTTGCCGCTCTCGTAGGGGTCTAGGGGTGTGGGTTTGGCTATTCATCACGACCGTGGAATCCGTGTTTTATACTGGCTCGTATTAAAAACACGGACGTCCTAGTATATCCAATGTTTCATATGATTCTTCTGCTGTGTTATCTGTGATGTGATCATGTGATGTTCTGTGATAAATATAATATATAGTATATATGATATATTATATAGACGTTGCTTATGTTTTACACCCGCGCTAGCCCTGCCTCGCTCTGGCGTTAGTTACCTAACCTAACGGTGCAGACGGGACATCGAGGCGAATGCGGATGGCATAAGCGTACGTTATATTTATCTGTGATGTTTAGGTGGACTTAAATGATGGGATATTCATTAATGAGATTAATGAAAGAAAATAAACCTAATTGATGTTGTGGAATCGAATTTCAAAATAAAAACAGGTAGCTACAGTTCTTGCTTTGCATCGCGGTGTTCCTTGTAGAACATCCTGCACCTTATTCGATAGGGAAAGGACCGAGATCCCTTCACCGGGAGTGACTCCTTTAGCAATAACTGGCAGATGCTACAACACTCGGTTTGTCTTTTGATTGCTTCTATAGTTTCTGCTTTGCACAGTGATATATATGATATATCCCGCACCTCATTCGACGAGGAAAGGGCCGACGATCCCTTCACCGGGAGTGACCCCTTTAGCAAAACTAGAAAAGCCTCAAAAACATTCCATTTAAAAACCATTTGATTCCGCAACGAGATCAAGTTCAAAGCGTTAAAGGTTTTTCATAAAAACCATTCGCAACCCTCCGTCATTTTAGGAAGTAGAGTACTTAGTATTCGTGCTGTGTTTGTTGACTTTAGTTAAGGCACAGTGTACGGTAGCTAAGTGATGTCTTCCTACACCGCATATGATGCGATTAGTTAGGACAGTCGCGTGACTTTGTTGACCTTAGTTAAGGGTCATGTGGGTGGGTCTAATTAATCACGAAATGACGGGTAGAACTTGACTAGTACTTACGATTTGTTGACCATAGTTAAGGTCATAGGTGCTAGGGGTAAAAACCATTATCGGGAGTTTCAAGTGTTGAAATTTGCAATGAGATTGCATACCTTCTATATGATAGTTGGATCCCGATACCCACTGCGAGTAATTATTACTCCTGGGAGAGTTTTGCACTTTGCAATTAGCCGATCAAGTAGGTGTCTAGAAAGGTGTCAACGGGGTTACGCCTCTGGGAAAACGAGGTTTACATTAATTAGGTCCGTGCGAAACCATGGGGAACCTCCCTCAAAGTACCGACACTGGCCTGGCTGAAAGATTAGCGAACTAGTAGAGTGTAATTAATCCCGGCTAGTCTTTCCTTTTAGGGTTTGAAGGAAGATTTGATAAAAACAGTGGGAGCCATCCTGATTAGATAAAATATATAACCAATCTAATCTTGCAAGAGCGCACGCAGAGTGTTTTCTTCTTTCTCTCTCCAGGTAGCGACCATATCACGCCTTAATCAAGATAATAATATGGATGTATTGACCGAACCCGCTTGTTATACTGAGCTGGAGAACGTTGGTCCCGCTCCAACTTATAATAGTTATAAAACAGAGCAGGAAATAGGGGAATACCAGAATTCCTATGCCGCCCAAATGAAGAAAGTGCATATGATGCATCTCCTTCGGGTATGTTCATTACAAAGAACTGTTTCTCAGTATCCTCTGCATCCTGGGTATTTGATACCGGATCAGGATCCCAGATATGTAATCTGTTACATAGGGCTACAAAAAGGTAGAAAAACTGAGAACGGGTGATAAGTTTCATGAGACAGAAAATGGGGCAAGTGTTGCAGCCAAGTCTGTTGGTCACTGTCACCCTGTATTACCAATACATTGATTCTGAACAAATGCTGTTAGATACCGAACCTGATATACAAAATCATATCAGTCTCTTTATTAATAAAGAAATGATAAAATTTTGTATTGATGGATAATGTTTTGAACATTTCCTATATCAAAAGTTGATCGGTTCAGGCACGTTATCTAAAAGCATTGACGTTCTAAATCAAACTACAGTTCCTAGTATACAGAACACACACAAGAGGAAGAGTTCAGAAATGAACGAATCCTTCTTGAGGCGTTGTAGACTAGGTCATATCAATGCGACCCGACTGGCTGAAGTTACATTTTAGATGCATATTTAAATCAGTTTGAATTTACATCTTGTGAAACTTGCCAGTCATGTCACAAAGATTAGATGACCATAGCTCTGTTTATTGGAAACAGAGAAAGGGTTAGTAAAACCCTTGGGATTGATACATGATGATGTATGTAAGATCCCCTGTCTACACATGCCAAGACTGGTTCTTTGTACTTCATTAAATTCTCTGATGATCTTTCGAGATTCAGACCTATGTTCCTGTTGAAACACAAGTCCGAACCTTTTGAGATATTCACAGAATATGATTTAGAAGTAGAGAACCAAAATATGGGGATAAGTATTATGTACTTTGATGTGATCGAGGAGGAGAATACTTGAGCACAGAAATCCTGGACTATTCTAAAGGAGAATGAGATTCTCTCTCAGAATTATTCCTCCGTATACACCACAGCACGTCGGTGTATCGGGGCGGAGCAGATACACCCTATTTGATATGGTGTGCTCTATGATGAGTACTACTGAGTTACCTATTTCTTTTTGGGAGTTATGCACTTATGAAGTTGCATACCTATTGAATAGGGTTCCAATCAAATCAGTAGCCTACCGCTTCATATGTGATATGGAAAGGGAAGAGCCCATATCTTAAGTTAGTTAAGATTTGGGGTTGTCTGGCCTATGTCTAAAAGCAAAATCCGGACAAGATCGAGGCAAGGTCAGTTCTGTAGAACTGGAAAGGTTCCAGCTATACAAAACTGCAACTGAAGATTTGACAGAACCAAAGGATTCAATAGTTTCCAATGAACCTCAGCCTCTCCGCCGATCTAGTAGGGTTCCTCATCCGCCTGAGAGATACCTCGGTTTCTCGATGACAGTGGGAGCGAGGAATGCATCATGAGATGATGAACCATCTAGTATCGAGCAGGCCATCGAGAGTAGGGACTCTGTAAGAATGGCTGGATGCTTAGCGATCTGAGATGGAATCCATATACACCAACAAAGTATGGACTTTGGTTGCGATATCTGAAGGGTTAAATCCTCATCAGGAGCAAGTATATCTTGAGAAGATTACTTGGTGTAGATGGAAAAGTTGAGACTTTCAAAGCTAGACTTGTTAAAGGTTTTCGTCATCGACCAAGAGTGGAAAATGATGAAACCTTTTCCAGGGACTATACTTAAGTCCATCCAGATCCTACTTACCATTGCTACATACCATGACTGCGATATCTGGTGGTTGGGTGTCATGACTGCTTTTCTAAATACTGATTTAGAATAGAAAGTCTATAAGTACACAGCCAGAGGGCTTCGTAAACAGTGGGAGCAGCGGAAACATGTGCAAGTTGCTTTACAGGATAAAGCAGGCATCGCGGAGTTGGAACATCTGTTTTGATGTGGTAGTCAAAGAGTTTGACTTCATCAAAATGGTAGATGAACCTTGTATGTACAAAAGGGTAGTATGGAGTATGGTAATGATCCTCGTAGAGTACGTGGATGACATACTCTTGATAGGAAAATAGTTTCCTATGCTACGATCGGTCGATCTCCTCTTATCACAAGGATTCTCCAATAGGATCAAAGTGATACCTCCTAAATCCTGGGATTTGGGTCTATGAGATAGATCTAAATGGATGTTAGGATTCTCACTAGCTGTAGTAAGATTGTATCAATCGATCCTGGGGAGAATCACTGGAAAGGTTCCAGGGTGATAAGGACGACTGAATGTCAGTCACAGGCATTGTCTTTACCCTCGGTAAAGGGACGGTATGTTGGAAGAATTCCAAGCTAGATACCGTGGCAAACTAGACGATAAAGGCTGGTAACATCGCTATTATAGATACTACCAAAGAGGCAGTTTGGGTGTATATTGGTTCATAAGATGAACTAGGTTCCTACCATTGTATGACAATGGAAGAGAGGCTTTAGCCCAGGAACCCCGATCCCATCAGTGACCCAGACATATTCTGAGGAAGCATCACCTGATCATGGAGAAAGTTGATCTCCGGGGTGATCGAGGTTAGGAGAGTAGACTCAGAGGACAACACGGCGGATCCACTCACGAAGGCCTTTTCCCAGATAGAGACTCATATGGGATGGTTGAGTATTAGATACTGCATCCACTGCTACAGATGGCCCTAGTGCAAGTGGGAGATTGTTAGTTATATGTATGCCCTAGAGGCCATTACTGTACATAGGATGTATATTGTAGTGGATGCTGGGACATATATAGGTAGGACTTTCTTGCTCGACATGATAGTACGCTATCTGGTTGCTCTTTATCTTAACATGTATACTTACTGTCTCTCTGATTACATGTTGATAAAGCCCTTAGGATGTGTACTCGACTTCCAGGACTATGATGAAGATCATACTAGTGGGGCGTGGGTAGTCAATGAGTACATCCTTCATCGTTCCTAGTCGTGGGAATATTGAGACGGGGCATCGATATTCTAGAGTAGACTAGCGTATATCTTCTCGACCCATGTGATGGGCGATGGATGATCCCATATCCATTGGTGTTTGACATCAGAGATGGTATGCGGGTGCTCAGTGGAGACTGGGTACACTGAACGGACTCGCCGAGAACTCCCAGATGGTATTATACCTCACGTCAGATGGCAATTCTCTGGTGACACTGGTACAGCTTAGTCTGTTAACCCGAGATCGTCATAGAGTCTTGTGTGTCTCCCACTGTGCTTTGATTTCCACCCTACCACGGCTCTACTGAGTCATGCAAACAGGTGGTTTTTGGGTACAGTCCCGATTCACATGGAGGCAATGAGCGATAGGAGGGGATTCGTCTCTCCCGGTATTGGGGGTGGATGTTGCACTATGCTCGACTGGCCATAACAGGAAATCCCTGGCCAGGGTTGCAGTGATATACTGGTAAGAGTTATCAGTAGTTTCACGAATGTTATGGACCTTACGTCGGCATGACTTATCAAGCTACTGGGGTCTGACGTTTACCACCCCCTAGGCGAGATATGCGACATATCAGACGAACAGACCGGACTATACGGTAAGTGTTACTGGTTGGATTCACAGGAGTGTGAGGGAGCTTGCTCGTCGATCTTATGATCGCTCAATACCCGGATGGCCGTTACGTTTAGCAGACCGCTTGCGGCTTGTGGGTGTTTGATACGATCATCACCTGCTGCCGGCGTATTGACGAGTCTTTAGAGTCCTACAAAGAGGTTTCCTGGCTCAAGCGAAACGAAATAGGAGCGCATATGAGATATGTGCGGGACCGAGAATAATGCGTGTATGTTATACCGTATTCCATTCTCGCGATGAATGTATCGATTGGTTGTATGCGATATAACCTAGTTATCGAATCAAGGATTGATTCGATAAGCCGATACATTGGATATTAGTCGGTTATATGCGATATGACCGGATCGATAAATCAAGTGTTGATTTAATGATTTAATGCATAATTATATATTTGATACATTACTTTGCATTAACTAGTATCGGTTCACTTTAAATGGATTTTCTCACTTGAAGTGCATATTGTGTATATGATATATTTTTCTGCACAAGATTGTATCATGTTTGATGATACATGCTCACATAGGTTTGTGTAAAGAATTAAACCATGGTTAAGTTAGTGGTTAGGGTTTACTTTTATCTTATTCATTTATTTATTTTTCCATTTTGGAAAGATAAATAAATCATGGTGGCTTTCTTTGTTTGTTTGTTGAAGCTTCTTGAAGCTTTGAACAAGTCCACCATTCTTGTCTCATGCTTAACCCTAAGCATTCAACCTAACCTTTGTCAATTCTCTACACCTAACTAAGGTTAAGATTATGATAAGTATCATATTGTTTTCTTTTTTAAAAAAGACTTATCATATTCTTTCTTCATCTTCTTCTTCTTCTTCTTCAAGAAGAAAACTTGCCACCATTAATAGCATCTTGAGCAAATGAGTGAGAAATCCAATTCTAAAGTGAACCTACCTCCTATTTCTTCATCCTCTACCTCTTGCCAAGTAGTATAGGGTGTTTTCTTCACAAGTTTCATGGCTTGGTGAAGTTGGAGCATGATCTTGTGTTGCCTCGACGTAGATCATCTTCGGCATCGAAGCCGACGACCTAGCCCGCCCATTTCTCCGATGAAGCCAATGCTAGAGTCCGGGATCCGATATGGACAGCGAGGGGACGTCATCATGGAGCCTAGGAGGTGGAGGACCGGATCTACAAAGGTTGTAGCCTCTTTCCTTTTAAGTTAAAGTTGTTTACTTGCATCGCATCACCTATATATCTAGTTAACGATCCGTATTAGGGTTTCTCGGCACTTGTAAAATTTGAATTGGCCATGTTTGATCACTTGTGAGACTTCATTAGTGTGCCTAGGAACCCTACAGTGGTATCAGAGCCTAGCTAGAGCCTTAGGCGATGCGTAGACGGAGTTAGAAGTGTTAGTTATATGTATGCCCTAGAGGCCATTACTGTACATTGGATGTATATTGTAGTGGATGCTGGGACATATATAGGTAGGACTTTCTTGCTCGACATGATAGTACGCTATCTGGTTGCTCTTTATTTTAACATGTATACTTTCTGTCTCTCTGATTACATGTTGATAAAGCCCTTAGGATGTGTACTCGACTTCCAGGACTATGATGAAGATCATACTAGTGGGGCCTGGGTAGTCAATGAGTACATCCTTCATTGTTCCTAGTCGTGGGAATATCGAGACGGGGCATCGATATTCCAGAGTAGACTAGCGTATATCTTCTCGACCTATGTGATGGGCGATGGATGATCCCATATCCATTGGTGTTTGACATCAGAGATGGTATGCGGGTGCTCAGTGTAGACTAGGTACACTGAACGGACTCGCCGAGAACTCCCAGATGGTATTATACCTCACGTCAGATGGCAGTTCTCTGGTGACACTGGTACAGCTTAGTCTGTTGACCCGAGATCGTCATAGAGTCTTGTGTGTCTCCCACTGTGCTTTGATTTCCACCCTACCACGGCTCTACTGAGTTGTGCAAACAGGTGGTTTTTGGGTACAGTCCCGATTCACATGGAGGCAATGAGCGATAGGAGGGGATTCGTCTCTCCCGGTATTAGGGGTTGATGTTGTGCTATGCTCGACTGGCCATAACAGGAAATCCCTGGCCAGGGTTGCAGTGATATACTGGTAAGAGTTATCAGTAGTTTCACGAATGTTATGGGCCTTACGTCGGCATGACTTATCGAGCTATTGGGGTCTGACGTTTACCACCCCTAGGCGAGATATACGGCATATCAGACGAACAGACCGGACTGTACGGTAAGTGTTACTGGTTGGATTCACAGGAGTGTGAGCGGGCTTGCTCGTTGATCTTCTGATCGCTCAATACCCGGGTGGCCGTTACGTTTAGCAGACCGCTTGCGGCTTGTGGGTGTTTGATATGATCATCACCTGCTGTCGGCGTATTGACGAGTCCTTAGAGTCCTACACAGAGGTTTCCTAGCTCAAGCGAAATGAAATAGGAGCCCATATGAGATATGTGCGGGACCGAGAATATTGCGTGTATGTGATACCGTATTCTATTCTTGCGATTAATGTATCGATTAGTTATATGCGATATAACCTAGTTATCGAATCAAGGATTGATTCGATAAGCCGATACATTGGATATTAGTCGGTTATATGCGATATGACCGAATCGTTAAATCAAGTATTGATTTAATGATTTAATGCATAATTATATATTTGATATATTACTTTGCATTAACTTGTATTGGTTCATTTTAAAAGGATTTTCTCACTTGATGCACATTGTATATGTGATATATTTTATGTGCACTTGTTTGTATCATGTTTGATGATACAAGCTCACTTGGGTTTGTGTAAAGAATTAAACCATGTTTAGTGAATGGTTAGGGTTTCTTTTCTCTTATTTATTTATCTATTTATTTTTGTTAAAAGATAAAGAAAACAAAATGGTTTGTTTTGGAACTTTCTTGATGCTTCAAGCATCTTTGACCTAATGACCATTTTGTCTTCATCTCCTAAACCTAACCATTCTACTAACCTTAGTTGATTCTCTACACTAAACCATGGTTGAAGACATGATAAGTATTGTTTTTATTTTCATTTATAATAACACTTATCATATCTTTTCTTCTTCTTCATCATCTTCTTCTTCCATGAAGAAAAGCTTGCTACATCAATGGCAAGTGATGAAAACAAGTGAGAAATCCAATTCTAAAGTGAACCCACTTCCTATTTCTTCATCCTCTACCTCTTGCCAAGTAGTATAGGGTGTTTCCTTCACAAGTTTTCAAGGCTTGGTGAAGTTGGAGCTTGATCTTGTGATGCCTCGACGTAGATCATCTTCGGCATCGAACCGACGATCAAACCCGCCCATTTCTTCGATGAAGCCGATGCTAGAGTTCGGGATTCGATTTGGACAGCGGAGGGAGATCATCGCGGAGCTTAGGAAGTGGTGGACCGGATCTACAAAGGTTGTAGCCCCTTTCCTTTAGCATTAAATTCGTTTACATGCTTGCATCGCCTATATATCTAGTTAACGATCTGTATTAGGGTTTGTAGGCACCCGTAAAATTTGAATTAGCCATGTTTGATGCCTTGTGAGACTTCATTAGTGTGCCTAGGAACCCTACAGTGGTATCAGAGCCTAGCTAGAGCCTTAGGCGATGCTGTAGGGTTCCTAGGCACTCTCAAGAGGTCTCACAAGGCATCAACCATGCCAATTTCAAAAAATACGGTGCCGAGAAACCCTAGACTACGGATCGTTAGCTAGAATTCTAGGCGAAACATGAAACTAGTTTACAACTAAACTAAAAGAGCGGAAATACAACCTTTGTAGATCCGGTCCTCCACCTCCATAGCTCCGCAATGAAGTCTCCTCGCTGTCCAAATCGAAATCCGGGCTCTTGCGTCGGCTTCATCGGAGAAAAAGCGGGCTAGGTCATCGACGACGATGCCGAAGATGATCTACGTCGAGGCATCGCTAGATCAAGCTCCTACTTCACCAAGTCAAGAAACTTATGAAGAAAACACACTCTACTTCTTGGCAAAAGGTAGAGGATGAAGAAATAGGAAGTGGGTAGACTTTAGAATTGGATTTCTCACTCATTTCATCAAGTCACCATTGATGAAGTCTTGCTTCTTCTTGAAGAAGGAGAAGAAGAAGATGAAGTATATATTATGATAAGTTAATTAGAATAGAAAAGAAAAAGAATACTTATCATAACATTAACTATAGTTAGGTGTAGAGAAATGACTAAGGTTAAAAAAATGGTTAGGGTTAAGCTTGAAGACAAAATGGTCATATGGTCAAAGCTTCATGAAGCTTCATCAAGCTTCATGAAAGAAAGAAAGAAAGAATGAAACCATTTTTTTTTCTTTTGTCATTTCATTTTAATCCATAATAAAAAGATAAATGAATGGACAAATAAATAGAAACCTTAACCATTTACTTAACCTAGGTTTAATTCTTTACACAAACCAATTTTGCATGCATCATCAAACATGATACAATCAAGTGCACAAAAATATATCGCATATACAATGCGCACATCCGAGTGAGAAAATCCATCTTAAGTGAACCGATACTAGTTAATGCAAAGTAATATATCAAATATATAATTATGCATTAAATCATTAAATCAACACTTGATTTAATGATCCGGTCATATCGCATATAACCGACTAGTATCAATAGTAACAACTTATCGAATCAACACTTGATCCGATAACCCGGCTATATCGCATATAACCGATCAATGTCACAATTCGCGAGAATCGAATACAGTATCACATACTGGTATCATTCTCGGTCCCGCACATATCTCATATGCGCTCCTATTTCGTTTCGCTTGATCCAGGAAACCTCTGTGTAGGACTCTAAAGACTCGTCAATACGCCGGCAGCAGGTGATGATCATATCAAACACCCACAAGCCGCAAGCGGTCTGCTAAACGTAACGGCCACCCGGGTATTCAGCGATCAGAAGATCGACGAGCAAGCTCGCTCACACTCCAGTGAATCCAACCAGTAACACTACCGTACAGTCCGGTCTCGTCGTCTGATATGTCGCATATCTTGCCTAGGGGTGGTAAACGTCAGACCCCAATAGCTCGATAAGTCGTGTCGATATGAGGTCTATAACAATTCGAGAAACTACTGGTAACACTTACCAGTAAATCTCAGCAACCCTGGCCAGGGATTTCCAGTTATAGCCAATCGAACACAGCGCAACATCAACTCCCTATACCGGGAGAGACGAATCCCCTCCTATCGCTCATTGCCTCCATGTGACTCGGGACTGTACCCAAAAACCACCGTTTTGCACGCCCTCTTGGACGTGGTAAGGTGGAAATCAAAGCACAGTGGGAACCACACAAGACTCTATGACGATCTCGTGTCAACAGACTACTCTGTACCAGTGTCACCAGAAAACTGCCATCTGACGTAAGGTATAATACCATCTGGGAGTTCTCGGCGAGTCCGTCCAGTGTACCCAGTCTCTACTGAGCACCCGTATATCATCTCTGATGTCAAACACCGATGGATATGGGATCATCCATCGCCCATCTGTATGGGTCAAGAAGGTATACGCTAGTCTACTCTGGTATATCGATGCCATGTCTCGATACACCCATGACTAGGGACTTTGAAGGATGTACTTATGGACTACCATGTCCCCACTAGTAAGATCCGCATCATAGTCCAGGTAGTCAAGTACACATCCTAAGGGCTTTACCAACATGTAATAGAGAGACAATCTGTGAACACGTTAAGGTAAAGAGTAACCAGATAGCATACTATCATGTCGAGCAAGAAAGTCCTCCCTATATATGTCCCAGCATCCACAACAATATACATCCAATGTACAGTAATGGCCTCTAGGGCATACATATAACTAACAGATGCGTAGACGAAGTTTGAAACCCGATCGACCCGAAACCCTAACCTGCAAGAGCTCTCTGGACTTTTTCTAAAAACTGGGTTTTTTCCGAATTAAAAATTCCTAAAAAATTCAGCAGGAAATTGTAAGAATTACTGTGCAAATACGACACTGTTTGGAGCTTAAACAGCCGCGGAACCGCGACACGAGCATGGCTCGTGCGGCGGTTCCGCCGCCACTTGATGACGTCAGCCCTACCCATTTGCACAGTAATTCCTACTTAACAGTGCTGAGTTCTCTGGGTATTTTTAAATTTTATTCAAGAGTTGAATTTTCTGGGGTTGTTTTGGGGATTCGGTGTTTCGATCGGAGTATCAGATTTTGTCTATGTGTCTTTCCGGATAAATTTTAGAATATGTTAAAAAGTTCGACCGGATATAAATACCCAATTTTTCCCCTGTCGGGAAATTTCCAAGTGTTGGATTCCGTAGTTTAACGACGTTCTAAGTAGTGCAAGTAACGCGATGGACCCTCTAGAAGACAACAAACCTTAACTCGATTATGTGACCGTCTTGAACTGCCCTTTGAACCTTCGTGTCACGACCCGAAAGTACGGAACGTGACTGGCACTTAGATTACGAGACGTCTAAAGGCGTACCGTAACCTAAGTCAGCCAAAGCCCAGAAAATCTAAACCAAAATCAAAAGAGAGTGAAGGAAAAACCTTAAATGAAAACGGTTTTTAAATCAAATAAGTTGCATAGAATCCCTTTTTAAAACATCAAAAATTTCCGAAAATTTCGGCAGAGTCTCCCCTGTATTTTCTATCCCCCCAAAATGGGTACAACAAGATAATACATATGAAATCATAAAAATGGCATCCCCAAGCGGGAGCTAGCTCTTCGCCCAAGGCGGATCACAACCACATGCAATATATAAGCAATACCAAGAAAAGAGCATAGAAGAAACCCAAAATATCAGAAAACGCAACGCCGGCTCAAGTGAGCTCGACCCAAAAGAAACCACCACTAATACAAATCTCTCAGTCTCATCACTATGTCGCATATACAATATATAAAGTGGTAGATGGAGAATACTAGATACAATGATAAAGCAAAAGAAATAAAGTGTGCTCGCAACCCACCTACGGGCGATGTCGCGAGTCTGAGCAAAAGGATCTGATGATAAGATAGTCGCTGCTACAAGACTGATGAGTCCGACCTGCAAGACACTGTGGCACAACGGGGGTGAGTTGCCAGCTCGTGAGTAAATATAACATCTAGTAAGGCAATCATAAGAATGCACGCAATGCGGAACAACCTGTATGTCCATATGTGATATAATATCTCTAGTATGCATGAACATGTATGCAATGTCTTTTCTAACTCTTTAAGTGTTTTAAATGTTAAGGTTACTGCATTCTTAACTTTTAGAAAATGAATATCTGTACAATAGCTAAGTATCATCAAGAAATCATCTGAAAACCCGTGTCAAGCATCGACACCAAATAGGAATCATATCTGTCTCAATATCGGGCTCCGTCAGTCCGGATCGGCCCATATCATAAATCTCACGACAACGGTCGGTATCCTCCGGATATCCGCCGTGCCAGACATCACCGGTAGGTAGTCTTCCCCTGCCAGGCTCATCGTCTACAACTCGATCTTCTTGCCCCGGGGTACCATATCGGGCCCACCATGTACCCGAGACGGTTCATCCACTCCTCGAATCGGGTCTCGAAATCCAACAGAAAACATGAAAACTCATGGTGGACGACACATACATCACGAGAAAACCGCAACTTTGTTTTAAAAATGATAAATATAAGCTTTTGTTAAATTCCTGCGGTTTTCCCCAAAAATCCAGAAATCGCAGCAAAAATCCTCAAGAAAATCGTAATGTCCACATGTTATATATATGATAAATGTCTATGATATCAATGTGTATGATGTGAATTTTGGCTAGAGTTCTATGTAAATATGATGATGATGCGAGATATGTGCATGCGATGCAGTTTCATATATCAAGTATGAATGCAGGTGATGATATTAAGATAAACAGGTTCTATCGTGCACGTGGCATGTCAATTACCAAAGGCGTGTGTGTCACATGAATAGTGCGCGTGCAACAGATGCCAATGGTAAGGTGTTCGTGTCCTACGAAATGGTATCGCATAGGTAGAGATGAATGTCCATGCAATTTAACATACTGTTCGCTATAAGGGTATGCAGTGTACATGAATGGATAAGCTAACTAACAATATAATCTTGCAAAAAGTAGGGTAATCCTAACTAGGGGGGCGCCTCGCGCCATCCAGACGATTCCCCCATAGATGAATATATCTACTCACCAGAAATCCGCGCTAATCTGATCCGGCCACCGCTTTGCCTTTACGCGCCGTGTCCGATATTTCTCCGACCGATCCTATATTGCACAACACCAAGTATAAGATTACATAACCTAAAACGATGCAAGTCACGTTATACAAATATCGACGCTCTCAAATCACTCATAGCATACGCTCGGTGCGCGGAAAAACGCACGAAAAATCGCTAACCTTTAACTAAAATCGTCATTTCGGGGAAATCGACAAAACTACAACCCGACTAGACGAAACCCCGCGTTCGCGCATTCTAATAATCCTATACGAAGCTAATAATATTGCTAACCTAACGCAAATTGAAAGCATTCTATTTTGCATAAAAATCTAGCAAGCAAAAGCATACCGATTCGATACAAACATCGCAATTTTGTCGATTTAGCGAGCATAACACTACACTATTAAACACTCTAACCAATTAGATAACCAAACCCTAACTTAACTCCATCAACCATGCTACAAACCCTAATTCAAAATTAAATCCCTTTCTTGAAATTCATTAGCAAGCAAAAATAACCAAATTTCATACTTTAAATATCTAATTTAGCTTATTTAAACTACAATTTTGACAACTAGTTTAAAACTTATACCTCCCAAGTTGGAAACCTCTTGCACTTAGCCTCTAAAGATGTCTTCTTTCTCCTCTTCTCAAACAAATTAGGGTTTGGGAAGGGATGGATTAGGGTTTTGGTTTTAAAGTGAGAAGGAAATTGTGAATTTTTATGGATTTTTGTGGATTTTGCATGAATTTTTGAGGAAGGAGAATGGGAAAAAAAATTGGTGCTGTTGGAGGAGCTCTCGGCCAGAGCTGGAGAGGGCAAGGGATAAGGGGAAAAGTGTAGAAAATTCTATGAGGAATGTCTCATTTGGTGCAATTAAAGCTTTCACATCAAACTTTACAAAAAAAACCCCTTTTTCCTTCAATTTTTCAACCCCTTTTTCCAAAAGCAACCAAACATGAAATGTTTGCTAAAATTTTTTTTATTACACTAAATTTTAGTTATTATGGTTCCTAATAATATAATTTACCCAATTAAATTTGTATTTATCACTAATTAAATGTATTTTTAAAAGCTTAAAATAATAAAAAAAATAATTAATTACGAATTTTTTTTTATTTAACTAGAAAATTATAAGTGACATTTTAGTGACAAAATTATAGTAATATCTTATCTAAATTTTGTATAATTAGGTCTACAATGAAAAATACCTATTTCGACTTTTTACGGAAAAAGCCGAAAAATTAGCCGATTACCGAAAAATTGCCTAAACGATTTTCGAAGGGTTACAATCTTCCCCCCTTAAAGAAATTCGGTCCCCGAATTTAGAATTTAACTACGGGTACCTTCAAAAATATGGGGATATCTCTTCCTCATCTCGACCTCGGTCTCCCAGGTGACCTCCTCGCCGTTCGGGCCACGCCAAAGGACCTTGACAGACGGTATAACCTTCGACCTCAATTTCTTCACCTGCCGATCCAAAATAACCACCGGCTGCTCGGTGAAAGAAAGATCACGCTCTAGCTAGATCGTCTGGTGCTGAATCGCCTGGGAAGGATCATGAAGGTACTTGCGGAACATCGAGACATGGAATACGGGGTGAACATCGGGGAAGCTGGGCGGAAGAGCTAACCGATAAGCAACCGGACCAACACGCTCTAGGATCTCGAAAGGACCAACATACCTAGGACTCAGTTTCCCTTTCCGTCCAAATCTCATCACACCTTTCATCGGAGAGACCTTCAGGAAAACATGATCGCCAACAGCGAACTCGAGTCGGCGACGGCGCCTGTCAGCATATGATTTCTGCCTGCTCTGTGCCGCTCTCATCCTGTCCCGAATCAGCTGTATCTTCTCGGTCGTCTCCTGTACGATCTGCGGCCCCAAAATACTGCTCTCCCTGAGCTCTGTCCAACATACAGGCGATCGACATCTCCTCCCATATAAAGCCTCGAAAGGTGCCATCTGAATCGTCTCCTGGAAGCTAATATTGTAGGAAAACTCGATCAAAGGCAAATGACGATCCCAGCTACCACCGAAATCCAAAGCACAAGCTCTGAGCATGTCCTCAAGAGTCTGAATCGTACGCTCCGACTGACCGTCAGTCTGCGGATGAAAGGCTGTGCTAAAACTCAATCGGGTGCCCAAAGCTTCCTGTAGTTTCTGCCACAATCGGCTGGTAAACTGGGTGCCACGGTCGGACACGATGCAAGTCGGAGCACCATGCAGTCGCACTATCTCATCAATATAAACCTGGGCGTACTGAGAAAATCCAAAAGTGGTCTTCACTGGCAGAAAGTGAGCCGCTTTCGTCAGTCGATCCACAATCACCCAAATAGAGTCATACCCTCGACTGGTCCTGGGTAGACCCACAATGAAGTCCATGGAGACCTGCTTCCACTTCCACTCAGGGATGGGCAAAGGCTGTAACTCGCCGGCTGGCCTCTGATGCTCGGCCTTGACTTGCTGACAAGTCAGGCATCTCGACACAAAGTCTGTAATATCCTTCTTCATCCCGTCCCACCAGTAAACCTCTCTCAAATCACGGTACATTTTGGTGGAACCCGGATGCATACTGTATACTGATCTATGTGCCTCCTCGAGAATATCACGCCTCAGTCCCTCTGAATCTGGCACGCACAGTCGAGTCCCAAATCGAAGTATCCCCTGATCATCAATCACGAACTCGGAAACTCTGCCCTGCTGAATCTGCTCAATAATCTCTAAGATACGGGTATCGCCGGACTGTGCCTCGCGGATACGGTCAAATAACTGTAGGCGTGCTCTGAAATGGGCCAGCTGTCCCCCTGAAGAAGTAAACTCGAACTGTACTCTGCTGTCACATAGCACCTGCCAATCCGCCGTCGACTGCATCTGTACTGCGCTCAAACAAGATAGGCTGCCTCCGGACCTCCTACTCAAAGCATCTGCCACCACATTCGCCTTGCCCGGATGGTATAGAATCTCGCAGTCATAATCCTTCACCAACTCCATCCAACGGCGCTGTCTCAGGTTCAGATCTCGCTGCTGGAAGATATACTTCAAACTCTTGTGGTCAGTGAATATCTGGCACGACTCACCGTATAGGTAATGTCTCCAGATCTTGAGTGCAAATACCACTGCAGCCATCTCTAAATCATGGGTGGGGTAGTTCTGCTCGTGTTTCCTCAGCTGCCGAGAAGCATACGCGATAACTCCATCGTGCTGCATCAATACACAGCCCAGCCCCACTCTAGAAGCATCACAATAAACCACGAACCCGCCTGATCCTGAAGGCAATGCTAACACTGGAGCAGTAGTCAGACGAGTCTTCAACTGCTGAAAGCTATCCTCACATGCCTGGGTCCAATCAAAAGGAACCCCCTTCCGGGTCAACCCGGTCAAAGGTGCAGTAATGCGGGAGAAATCCTGGACAAAACGTCGATAATAGCCGGCCAGACCTAGAAAACTGCGAACCTCTGTAACTGATACTGGTCTAGGCCAACGCTGAACTGCTTCGATCTTCTTCGGGTCCACACAAATACCATCTCTCGTCACCACATGACCCAAGAAGTCTACACTGTCTAACCAGAATGCGCACTTGGAGAATTTGGCGAACAGCTGATGCTCCCTCAAAGTCTGCAATGTGATACGTAAGTGCTGCTCATGCTCCTCCCGGCTCCGAGAATAAACCAAGATGTCGTCAATGAACACAATGATGAACTGATCGAGATACGGCCTAAATACGCGGTTCATCAAATCCATAAAAGCTGCCGGGGCATTAGTGAGCCCGAACGACATCACCAAGAACTCATAATGACCATAACGAGTACGGAAGGCGGTCTTCGGAATATCCTCCTTCCGAACTCGCAACTGGTGATAACCTGACCGTAAATCAACCTTCGAGAAAAACCCTGCACCCTGGAGCTGATCGAATAAGTCATCAATGCGGGGTAGGGGATACCTGTTCCGCACAGTAACCCGGTTCAGCTGACGATAATCAATGCATAAACGCATACTCCCGTCCTTCTTCTTAACAAACAAGACGGGAGCACCCCAGGGTGACACACTCGGTCGGATAAGCCCTTTGTCCAGCAAGTCCTGTAACTGATCCTTTAGCTCTCTCAGCTCCGCCGGGGCCATCCGATAAGGTGGTATAGAGATAGGCCCCGTGCCGGGGATCAAGTCAATACAGAACTCAATCTCACGCTCTGGTGGCAGACCAGGCAGCTCGTCAGGAAATACATCGGGAAACTCTCTCACAACAGGGACCTGGTCCAACGGAACCTCTGTGGAGCTAGTATCACAAACATAAGCTAAGAATCCCTGATACCCTTTCCTTAAGAGCTGACCAGCGCGAAGAGAAGAAATCAAGCTGGGAAGGGTAGCGCTACGATCTCCCTGAATAATAAGAACCGGCTCACCAGGAAAACTGAATCTGACTGCTTTTTCACGGCAGTCCACGGATGCATAACAGGTGGCTAGCCAGTCCATTCCAAGAAGAACGTCAAAGTCTAGCAAATCGAGGAGAATCAAATCTACTGAAGAATCTCTCCCCCCGATACGAACGGAACAAGATCGGTACACAAAACGGGCAACAAAAGACTCGCCTACCGGTGTAATAACGACAAGCGGCTGATCTAACGGAGAAGACTCTCGGCCCAACCTCGGTGCAAAGTACGTGGATACATAGGAATGTGTGGAGCCTGGATCAAATAATACCCGTGCATCAAAAGAACATACTGGCAGAGTACCTGTCACGACGGCATTGGATGCCTGTGCATCCTGAGGAGTCAACGCGAACACTCGAGCCTGTCCACCGCTAATAGCTGGTTGTCCTCTGCCTCTACCTCGGCCTCTGCCTCTGCCTCTGTCGCCTCGTCCTCTCGGAACTGGACCGCCATGTCCACGGCCTCTAGAAGCATCTGGCTGGCGTGAAGCATCATCAGGAGTAGGAAGTAAAGCTCTCTGAGAAGGTGGTGAGGGTGGTAAAGTCACATGCGGGACTGTCGCCGCGCCCTGACGTCCCATGGTACAGTCTCTGATACGGTGGTACTGACTCCCACACCGAAAACATCCTGGAAACGACTGCTGGGTCTGTGGATATGAGCCAAATAACTGACCTCGTCTCAATCCTCTGCCTCCGCCATCTCCCGGAAATAATCTATCACGATGTCTGCCCATCTGCCGCTGAGCTGGCGTATCAGTACGGATCCTTTTCGGCCCAAAAACGACCGGAGTCTCGGAAATACGCTCCTCCAAAAGTAAGGCTGCATCCATCGCAGCTGCGTATGTATCAAAGTGCTGGGTGCCGATGGCAAGGAATAGCTTTGTATCAAGCCCTCGCACAAACCTCTTTATTCTCTTCTCTTCCGTGTCGACTAGGTACGGAGCATATCGAGACAACTGGGTAAACTGTATATCATACTCCGACACTGTCATCCCAGGAGTCTTGTGCAAAGACTCAAAACTACGGGCGCGAGCATCTCGGACACTCTCCGGAAGAAAACGGGCAAGAAATGCAGATGTAAACTCATCCCAGGTCATAGAAGGCAGACCTGCAGCTCGGCCTTTCTCTACTGAATCGTACCATGTCTGGGCAAGACCCTCCAGACGAAAACTCGCAAACTCCACCAATCTATCATCAGAACACCTCAACGAACGGCAAATCCGAGCCATCCTATCCAGAAATGTCTGTGGATCCTCTGTCGCATCTGTACCGGTAAAAGCTGGAGGTCTCAATCTCATGAACTCCTGTAGTGAAACAGGGATAGCCTCCGTAGTAGCAGCAGGAGTGACCATCTGTGCAGTAGGTACGATCGTGGTCTGTCCGGTGGAAGGAACGTCCTCGGATCTCTGTGCCCGGCTGGACTCAACTAAAGATCCCATCATCTGTCGCAACTCTTGCATGCCGGCCTCTAGTCTGGCAATACGGTCTGGATAAGGCGGATCAGTATGACCCTGAGGGATAGGCGTATCATCCCGCTCGATCCTCGCCTCAGACGGGCCCGCCCGAATCTCATCCCTAGCGGCAGCCCGCTGAGCGCTCGTAGTCTTGGGCGGCATCGAAGCTAGAATAAGAAAAAGGACTGATAAGGACATTGCAATTGAATCAAGGAATGCAAGGAATCAAGAAAAGAAATACAAGCAATTATGTCCTAAGGTTACTTAGGCGGAGTACCGTATCGTAAGTATGCCGCGGATCATACCCACGCTACGCCACTCTGCTTAAGTCACCTACTCCATCTACCAAGGTCGTCCTACACTCAGGAAGGTAAAACCTACGCTCTGATACCAACTTTGTCACGACCCGAAAGTACGGAACGTGACTGGCACTTATATTACGAGACGTCTAAAGGCGTACCGTAACCTAAGTCAGCCAAAGCCCAGAAAATCTAAACCAAAATCAAAAGAGAGTGAAGGAAAAACCTTAAATGAAAACGGTTTTTAAATCAAATAAGTTGCATAGAATCCCTTTTTAAAACATCAAAAATTTCCGAAAATTTCGGCAGAGTCTCCCCTGTATTTTCTATCCCCCCAAAATGGGTACAACAAGATAATACATATGAAATCATAAAAATGGCATCCCCAAGCGAGAGCTAGCTCTTCGTCCAAGGCGGATCACAACCACATGCAATATATAAGCAATACCAAGAAAAGAGCATAGAAGAAACCCAAAATATCAGAAAACGCAACGCCGGCTCAAGTGAGCTCGACCCAAAAGAAACCACCACTAATACAAATCTCTCAGTCTCATCACTATGTCGCATATACAATATATAAAGTGGTAGATGGAGAATACTAGATACAATGATAAAGCAAAATAAATAAAGTGTGCTCACAACCCACCTACGGGCGATGTCGCGAGTCTGAGCAAAAGGATCTGATGATAAGATAGTCGCTGCTACAAGACTGATGAGTCCGACCTGCAAGACACTGTGGCACAACGGGGGTGAGTTGCCAGCTCGTGAGTAAATATAACATCTAGTAAGGCAATCGTAAGAATGCACGCAATGCGGAACAACCTGTATGTCCATATGTGATATAATATCTCTAGTATGCATGAACATGTATGCAATATCTTTTCTAACTCTTTAAGTGTTTTAAATGTTAAGGTTACTGCATTCTTAACTTTTAGAAAATGAATATCTGTACAATAGCTAAGTATCATCAAGAAATCATCTGAAAACCCGTGTCAAGCATCGACACCAAATAGGAATTATATCTGTCTCAATATCGGGCTCCGTCAGTCCGGATCGGCCCATATCATAAATCTCACGACAACGGTCGGTATCCTCCGGATATCCGCCGCGCCAGACATCACCGGTAGGTAGTCTTCCCCTGCTAGGCTCATCGTCTACAACTCGATCTTCTTGCCCCGGGGTACCATACCGGGCCCACCATGTACCCGAGACGGTTCATCCACTAATCGAATCGGGTCTCGAAATCCAACAGAAAACATGAAAACTCATGGTGGACGACACATACATCACGAGAAAACCGCAACTTTGTTTTAAAAATGATAAATATAAGCTTTTGTTAAATTCCTGCGGTTTTCCCCAAAAATCCAGAAATCGCAGCAAAACTGAAATCCTCAAGAAAATCGTAATGTCCACATGTTATATATATGATAAATGTCTATGATATCAATGTGTATGATGTGAATTTTGGCTAGAGTTCTATGTAAATATGATGATGATGCGAGATATGTGCATGCGATGCAGTTTCATATATCAAGTATGAATGCAGGTGATGATATTAAGATAAACAGGTTCTATCGTGCACGTGGCATGTCAATTACCAAAGGCGTGTGTGTCACATGAATAGTGCGTGTGCAACAGATGCCAATGGTAAGGTGTTCGTGTCCTACGAAATGGTATCGCATAGGTAGAGATGAATGTCCATGCAATTTAACATACTGTTCGCTATAAGGGTATGCAGTGTACATGAATGGATAAGCTAACTAACAATATAATCTTGCAAAAAGTAGGGTAATCCTAACTAGGGGGGGCGCCTCGCGCCATCCAGACGATTCCCCCATAGATGAATATATCTACTCACCAGAAATCCGCGCTAATCTGATCCGGCCACCGCTTTGCCTTTACGCGCCGTGTCCGATATTTCTCCGACCGATCCTATATTGCACAACACCAAGTATAAGATTACATAACCTAAAACGATGCAAGTCACGTTATACAAATATCGACGCTCTCAAATCACTCATAGCATACGCTCGGTGCGCGGAAAAACGCACGAAAAATCGCTAACCTTTAACTAAAATCGTCATTTCGGGGAAATCGACAAAACTACAACCCGACTAGACGAAACCCCGCGTTCGCGCATTCTAATAATCCTATACGAAGCTAATAATATTGCTAACCTAACGCAAATTGAAAGCATTCTATTTTGCATAAAAATCTAGCAAGCAAAAGCATACCGATTCGATACAAACATCGCAATTTTGTCGATTTAGCGAGCATAACACTACACTATTAAACACTCTAACCAATTAGATAACCAAACCCTAACTTAACTCCATCAACCATGCTACAAACCCTAATTCAAAATTAAATCCCTTTCTTGAAATTCATTAGCAAGCAAAAATAACCAAATTTCATACTTTAAATATCTAATTTAGCTTATTTAAACTACAATTTTGACAACTAGTTTAAAACTTATACCTCCCAAGTTGGAAACCTCTTGCACTTAGCCTCCAAATATGTCTTCTTTCTCCTCTTCTCAAACAAATTAGGGTTTGGGAAGGGATGGATTAGGGTTTTGGTTTTAAAGTGAGAAGGAAATTGTGAATTTTTATGGATTTTTGTGGATTTTGCATGAATTTTTGAGGAAGGAGAATGGGAAAAAAAATTGGTGCTGTTGGAGGAGCTCTCGGCCAGAGCTAGAGAGGGCAAGGGATAAGGGGAAAAGCGTAGAAAATTCTATGAGGAATGTCTCATTTGGTGCAATTAAAGCTTTCACATCAAACTTTACAAAAAAAACCCCTTTTCCTTCAATTTTTCAACCCCTTTTTCCAAAAGCAACCAAACATGAAATGTTTGCTAAAATTTTTTTTATTACACTAAATTTTAGTTATTATGGTTCCTAATAATATAATTTACCCAATTAAATTTGTATTTATCACTAATTAAATGTATTTTTAAAAGCTTAAAATAATAAAAAAAATAATTAATTACGAATTTTTTTTTATTTAACTAGAAAATTATAGGTGACATTTTAGTGACAAAATTTTAGTAATATCTTATCTAAATTTTGTATAATTAGGTCTACAATGAAAAATACCTATTTTGACTTTTTACGGAAAAAGCCGAAAAATTAGCCGATTACCGAAAAATTGCCTAAACGATTTTCGAAGGGTTACACTTCGGGTTTGGGGCAGTATGGCGTGCCACATGTGAGGCGTTGGCTTGACCCTTCTACGGCTGGACCGTTGGTACTGAGGCACGAACTGAATGTTGTTAGACTTATTTCATGTGTTGAGCTGTTTCGGGAAAACTTGGGTGTTCGAATGTTCAATCGGAAAGTTTAACATTTTCTGTTTATCCGGAATGTGATACAACAATTGGAATTGACAAAAGTTATGTGATAACTGAATGAATGTTATAAACATAGCAGTTTAGTCTCACTTGATTGGTTGCCACGGAGTTTTGATGTGATCAAAAGTCCGTCGCAATCACGTAGCGTACGCGGATACTCGCCGGGTAAACTTAATAGATAGCCTCACCCCATAGCCCCGACCAAGTGACTGTAGGAGAACCCCGTCGCCGAAAGCATCCGTTTGGGTGCTCGCGGCAGCGGTGTTCCGCCTTGGTGCACTTCGTCGACGGTATTGGGGGTGCGGCCGCCTACTAAAGTTTGTGACGAGCATTCGATCAGTTTTTCGGGAATCTTGTTGAATTGCCCGACTTGATATTGAAAAGTGTTTTCGATAACGAGACTAAAATGCGGGATTTATAATTGTTAGGCATGTGATGTCTAAGGAATTTATTGGTTTAGGCATGCGATGTCTAAAGAGTTTGCGGATTCCAACTGTTGTAGTTTTACACTTTCTTTTCTGTGACCGTAAGTGTAATATGTGATATCGCCGGTTTCGTTGCTATATGTCAACGACAATTGGGATGCGCATATTTACTTACGTTGATGACATGTGATGTTATGTGTTACTGGATATGTTATATTGGATCGTCGTGTTCGAATAGCCGGGGGTTTTTATGGGAGATGAGTGTTTTTTTTTCTTTTCATTTTCATTCATGTAAAAACTTGTATGTAATATTCTTTTATTGGGGCACTTCCAGGTTGCGGATGTTGTCACCATTTGTATATTATTTACTTTTCCGCATTAGGATAGACCCAAGGAGGAGGGCACAAGTAACCTGGTTCTGGAGTCCAGTGGGAGAGCAACTCGAGGAGTCGAGTCCGAGTCTCCTAACTCTAGAATTGGTAAGGTTGCTTGCCGCTCTCATAGGGGTCTAGGGGTGTGGGATTGGCTATTCATCATGACCATGGAATCCGTGTTTTATACTGGCTCGTATTGAAAACACGGACGTCCTAGTATATCCAATATTTCATATGATATTTTCTGCTGCGTTATCTGTGATGTGATCATGTGATGTTCTGTGATAGATATAATATATAGTATATATGATATATTATATAGACGTTACTTATGTTTTACACCCGCGCTAGCCCAGCCCCGCTCTGCCGTTAGTTACCTAACCTAACGGTGCACGAGGGGACATCGAGGCGAATGCGGATGGCATAGGTGTACGTCATATTTATCTGTGATGTTTAGGTAACTTAAATGATGGGATACTCATTAATGAGATTAATGAAAGAAAATAAACCTAATTGATGTTGTGGAATCGAATTTCAAAATAAACAGGTAGCTACAGTTCTTGCTTTGCATCGCGGTGTTCCTTGTAGAACATCCTGCACCTTATTCGATAAGGAAAGGACCGAGATCCCTTCACCGGAAGTGACTCCTTTAGCAATAACTGGCAGATGCTACAACTCTTGGTTTGTCTTTTGATTGCTTCTATAGTTTCTGCTTTGCACAGTGATATATATGATATATCCCGCACCTCATTCGACGAGGAAAGGGCCGACGATCCCTTCACCGGGAGTGACCCCTTTAGCAAAACTAGAAAAGCCTCGAAAACATTCCATTTGAAAACCATTTGATTCTGCAACGAGATCAAGTTCAAAGCGTTAAAGGTTTTCATAAAAACCATTCGCAACCCTCCGTCATTTTAGGAAGTAGAGTACTTAGTATTCGTGTTGTGTTTGTTGACCATAGTCAAGGCACAGTGTACGGTAGCTAAGTGATGTCTTCCTACACCGCATATGATGCGATTAGTTAGGACAGTCGCGTGACTTTGTTGACCTTAGTTAAGGGTCATGTGGGTGGGTCTAATTAATCACGAAATGACGGGTAGAACTTGACTAGTACTTATGATTTGTTGACCATAGTTAAGGTCATAGGTGCTAGGGGTAAAAACCTTTATCGGGAGTTTCAAGTGTTGAAATTTGCAATGAGATTGCATACCTTCTATATGATAGTTGGATCCCGATACCCACTGCGAGTAATTGTTACTCCTGGGAGAGTTTTGCACTTTGCAATTAGCCGATCAAGTAGGTGTCTAGAAAGGTGTCAACGGGGTTACGCCTCTGGGAAAACGAGGTTTACTGTAATTAGGTCCGTGCGAAAGCACGGGGAACCTCCCTCAAAGTACCGACACTGGCCTGGCTGAAAGATTGGCGAACTTGTAGAGTGTAATTAATCCCGGCTAGTCTGTCCTTTTAAGGTTTGAAGGAAGATTTGATAAAAACAGTGGGAGCCATCCTGATTAGATAAAATAAATAACCAATCTAATCTTGCAAGAGCGCACGCAGAGTGTTTTCTTCTCTCTCTCTCTCCTGGTAGCGACCATATCACGCCTTAATCAAGATAATAATATGGATGTATTGACCGAACCCGCTTGTTATACTGAGCTGGGGAACGTTGGTCCCGCTCCAACTTATAATTGTTATAAGACAGAGCAGGAATTAGGGGAATACCAGGATTCCCCTGCCGCCCAAACGAAGAAAGTGCATATGATGCATCTCCTTCGGGTGTGTTCATTACAAAGAACTGTTTCTCAGTATCCTCTGCATCCTGGGTATATGATACCGGATCAGGATCCTAGATATGTAATCTGTTACATAGGGCTACAAAAGGGTAGAAAAACTGAGAACGGGTGATAAGTTTCATGAGACAGAAAACGGGGCAAGTGTTGCAGCCAAGTCTGTTGGTCACTGTCACCCAGTATTACTAATACAATGTTTCTGAACAAATGCTATTAGATACCGAACCTGATATACAAAATCATATCAGTCTCTTTATTAGTAAAGAAAGGATATAATTTTGTATTGATGGATAATGTTTTGAACATTTCCTATATCAAAAGTTGATCGGTTCAGGCACGTTATCTAAAAGCATTGACGTTCTAAATCAAACTACAGTTCCTAGTATACAGAACACACACAAGAGAAAAAGTTCAGAAATGAACGAATCCTTCTTGAGGTATTGTAGACTAGGTCACATCAATACGACCCGACTGGCTGAAGTTACATTTTAGATGCATATTTAAATCAGTTTGAATTTACATCTTATGAAACTTGCCAGTCATGTCACAAAGATTAGATGACCATAGCTCCGTTTACTGGAAACAGAGAAAGAGTTAGTAAACTCTTGGGACTGATACATGATGATGTATGTAAGGTCTCCTGTCTACACATGCCAGGATTGGTTCTTTATACTTCATTATATTCTCTGATAATCTCTCAAGATTCAGTCATATATTCCTGTTGAAATATAAGTCCGAACCTTTTGAGGTATTCACAGAATATAAGTAGGAAGTAGAGAACCAAAAAACGGGTATAAGTATTATGTCCTATGATGAGATCAGGGAGGAGAATACTTGTGCGTGGAATTCTTGGACTATTCTAAAGGAAAATAAGATTCTCTCTCAGTATTACTCCTCTGAATACACCACAGCACAACGGTGTATCGGGGCGGAGCAATCACACAATATTAGATATGGTGTGCACTATGATGAGTATTACTGAGTTACCTTTTTTCTTTTTGGTGTTATGCGCTTGAGAAGCTGCATACCTATTGAATTAGGTTCGAATCAGATCACTGCCTACCATTCCATATGAGATATGGTATAGGAAGAGCCCATATCTTAAGTTAGTTAAGATTTAGGGTTGTCCAGCCTATGTCTAAAAAGCAAAATCTGGACAAGCTCGAGGCAAGGTCAGTTATGTAGAACTGGAAAGGTTCCATTTATACAATCAAAAGCTGATGATTTGGTAGAACCAAAGCATTCAATAGAATCCAACGAACCTCAGCCTCTCCGTCGATCTAGTAGGGTTCCTCATCCGCCTGAGAGATACCTCGGTTTCTCGATGACAGTGGGAGCGAGGATTGCATCATGAGATGATGACCCAACCAGTTTCGAGCAGGCCATCGAGAGTAGGGACGCTGTAAGAATGGCTGGATGCTTAGCGATCTGAGATGGAATCCATATACACCAGCAAAGTATGGACTTTAGCTGCTATATATGAAGGGTTAAATCCCCATCAGGAGCAAGTATGTCTTGAGAAGATTACTTGGTGTAGATGGAAAGGTTGAGACTTTCAAAGCTAGACTTATTAAAGGTTTTCGTCATCGACCAAGAGTGGAAAATGATGAAACCTTTTCCAGGGACTATACTTAAGTCCATCCAGATCCTACTTAACATTGCTACATACCATGACTACGATATCTGGTGGTTGGGTGCCCTGACTGCTTTTCTAAATACTGATTTAGAAGAGAACGTCAATAAGGACACAGCCAGAGGACTTCGTAAACAGTGGGAGCAGCGGAAACGTGTGCAAGTTGCTTTACAGGATAAAGCAGGCATCGCGGAGTTGGAACATCTGTTTTGATATGGTAGTCAAAGAGTTTGACTTCATCAAAATGGTAGATGAACCTTGTATGTACAAAAGGGTAGTATGGAGTATGGTAATGATCCTCGTAGAGTACGTAGATGACATACTCTTGATAGGAAAGGAGTTTCCTATGCTACGATCGGTCGATCTCCTCTTATCACATAGATTCTCCAATAGGATCAAAGTGATACCTCCTAAATCCTGAGTTTTCATCTATGAGATAGATGTAATTGGATGCTAGGATTCTCACTAGATATAGTGAGATGGTATCAATCGATCCTGGGGAGAATCACTGGAAGGGTTCCAGGGTGATAAAGACGACTGAATGTCAGTCGCAGGCATTGTCTTTACCCTCAGTAAAGGGACGGTATGTTGGAAGAGTTCCAAGCTAGATACCGTGGCAAACTAGACGATAAAGGCTGGTAACATCGCTATTAAAGATACTACCAAAGAGGCAGTTTGGGTGTATATTAGTTCATAAGATGAACTAGGTTCCTGCCATTGTATGACAATGGAAGTGTGGCTTTGGCCCTGGAACCCTGGTCCCATCAGTGACCCAGACATATTCTGAGGAAGCATCACCTGATCATGGAGATAGTTGATCTCCGGGGTGATCGAGGTTAGGAGAGTAGACTCAGAGGACAACACGGCGGATCCACTCACGAAGGCCTTTTCCCAGAGAGAGACTCATATGGGATGGTTGAGTATTAGATACTGCGACCACTGCTACAGATGGCCCTAGTGCAAGTGGGAGATTGTTAGTTATATGTATGCCCTAGAGGCCATTACTGTACATTGGATGTATATTGTAGTGGATGCTGGGACATATATAGGTAGGACTTTCTTGCTCGACATGATAGTACGCTATCTGGTTGCTCTTTATCTTAACATGTATACTTTCTGTCTCTCTGATTACATGTTGATAAAGCCCTTAGGATGTGTACTCGACTTCCAGGACTATGATGAAGATCATACTAGTGGGGCCTGGGTAGTCAATGAGTACATCCTTCATTGTTTCTAGTCGTGGGAATATCGAGACGGGGCATCGATATTCCAGAGTAGACTAGCGTATATCTTCTCGACCCATGTGATGGGCGATGGATGATCCCATATCCATTGGTGTTTGACATCAGAGATGGTATGCGGGTGCTCAGTGGAGACTGGGTACACTGAACGGACTCGCCGAGAACTCCCAGATGGTATTATACCTCACGTCAGATGGCAGTTCTCTGGTGACACTGGTACAGCTTAGTCTGTTGACCCAAGATCGTCATAGAGTCTTGTGTGTCTCCCACTGTGGTTTGATTTCCACCCTACCACGGCTCTACTGAGTTGTGCAAACAGGTGGTTTTTGGGTACAGTCCCGATTCACATGGAGGCAATGAGCGATAGGAGGGGATTCGTCTCTCCCGGTATTGGGGGTTGATGTTGTGCTATGCTCGACTTGCCATAACAGGAAATCCCTGGCCAGGGTTGCAGTGATATACTGGTAAGAGTTATCAGTAGTTTCACGAATGTTATGGGCCTTACGTCGGCATGACTTATCGAGCTATTAGGGTCTGACGTTTACCACCCCTAGGTGAGATATGCGGCATATCAGACGAACAGACCGGACTGTACGGTAAGTGTTACTGGTTGGATTCACAGGAGTGTGAGCGGGCTTGCTCGTCGATCTTATGATCGCTCAATACCCGGGTGGCCGTTACGTTTAGCAGACCGCTTGCGGCTTGTGGGTGTTTGATATGATCATCACCTGCTGCCGGCGTATTGACGAGTCTTTAGAGTCCTACACAGAGGTTTCCTAGCTCAAGCGAAACGAAATAGGAGCGCATATGAGATATGTGCGGGACCGAGAATAATGCGTGTATGTGATACCGTATTCTATTCTTGCGATTAATGTATCGATTAGTTATATGCGATATAACCTAGTTATCGAATCAAGGATTGATTCGATAAGCCGATACATTGGATATTAGTCGGGTATATGCGATATGACCGAATCGTTAAATCAAGTATTGATTTAATGATTTAATGCATAATTATATATTTGATATATTACTTTGCATTAACTAGTATTGGTTCATTTTAAAAGGATTTTCTCACTTGATGCACATTGTATATGTGATATATTTTATGTGCACTTGTTAGTATCATGTTTGATGATACAAGCTCACTTGGGTTTGTGTAAAGAATTAAACCATGTTTAGTGAATGGTTAGGGTTTCTTTTCTCTTATTTATTTATCTATTTATTTTTGTTAAAAGATAAAGAAAACAAAATGGTTTGTTTTGGAACTTTCTTGATGCTTCAAGCATCTTTGACCTAATGACCATTTTGTCTTCATCTCCTAAACCTAACCATTCTACTAACCTTAGTTGATTCTCTACACTAAACCATGGTTGAAGACATGATAAGTATTGTTTTTATTTTCATTTATAATAACACTTATCATATCTTTTCTTCTTCTTCATCTTCTTCTTCCATGAAGAAAAGCTTGCTACATCAATGGCAAGTGATGAAAACAAGTGAGAAATCCAATTCTAAAGTGAACCCACTTCCTATTTCTTCATCCTCTACCTCTTGCCAAGTAGTATAGGGTGTTTCCTTCACAAGTTTTCAAGGCTTAGTGAAGTTGGAGCTCGATCTTGTGATGCCTCGACGTAGATCATCTTCGGCAGCGAACTGACGATCAAGCCCGCCCATTTCTTCGATGAAGCCGATGCTAGAGTTCGGGATTCGATTTGGACAGCGGAGGGAGATCATCGCGGAGCTTAGGAACTGGTGGACCGGATCTACAAAGGTTGTAGCCCCTTTCCTTTAGCATTAAATTCGTTTACATGCTTGTATCGCCTATATATCTAGTTAATGATCCGTATTAGGGTTTGTAGGCACCCGTAAAATTTGAATTAGCCATGTTTGATGCCTTGTGAGACTTCATTAGTATGCCTAGGAACCCTACAAGAAGTCCGATCGAACCGAAACCCTAATACAAAATCCACTCTCTGTACATTTTAGTAAATTGTGGATTTTTGTCAATTAAAAATATCCAGAAAATTCAGCAGGCTTTTTCATGAATTACTGTGAAGCACGTAAGGGTAACTCGACCACGTGGCCGCGGAACCGCGGCATGAGCATGGCATGTGCGGCGGTTCCGCGGCCATATAGGAGCTTCTTGTCTTTTTCTTTGCACAGTAATTCTTATCTGTTAGTGCTGAGTTTTATGGGAATTTTTAAATTGAACTCAAGAGTTGAGTTTTCTGGGTTGTATTGGGGACTCGGTGTGTCGATCGGATTGTCTAATTTTGTCAGTGTGTTTTTCCGGGTAATTTTAGAATATGTTAAAAAGTTCGACCGGATATAAATACCCAATTTTTCCCCTGCCGGGAAATTTCCAATTGTTGGACTTTTCCGTAGTTTAAAGACGTTCTAAGTAGTGCAAGTAACGCGATGGACCCTCTAGAAGACAACAAACCTTAACTTGATTATGTGACCGTCTTGAACTGCCCTTTGAATCTTAGGGTTTGGGGAAGTACGGCATGCCACATGTGAGGCGTTGGCTTGACCCTTCTACGGCTGGACCGTTGGTACTGAGGCACGAACTGAATGTTTTTAGACTTATTTCATGTGTTGAGCTGTATCGGGAAAACTTGGGTGTTCGATTGTTCGATCGGAAAGTTTAACATTTTCTATTTATCCGGAATGTGATACAATATTTGGAATTCACAAATAGTTATGAGATAACTAATATAAATGTTATAAACATAGCAGTTTAGTCTCACTTGATCGGTTGCCACGGAATTTTGATGTGATCAAAAGTCCGTCGCAATCACGTAGCGTACGCGGATACTCGCAGGGTAAACTTAATAGACAGCCTCACCCCATAGCCCCGACCAAGTGACTGTAGCAGAACCCCGTCGCCAAAAAGCATCCGTTCGGATGCTTGTGGCAGCGGTGTTCCGCCTTGGTGCACTTCATCGACGGCGTCGGGGGTGTGGCCGCCTACTAAAGTTTGCGACGAGCATTCGATCAGAATGTCGGGAATCCTGTTGAATTGCCCGACTTGATATTGAAAAGTGTTTTCGATAATGAGACTAAAATGCGGGGTTTATAATTATTAGGCATGCGATGCTAAGCATTTCATTTGATTAGGCATGCGATGTCTAAAGAGTTTGCGAATTCCAACTGTTGTAGTTTTACACTTTCTTTTCTGTGACCGTAAGTGTAATATGTGATATCTCCGGTTTCGTTGCTATATGTCAACAACAATTGGGATACGCATGTTTACTTACGTTGATGACATGTGATGTTATGTGTTGCTGGATATGTTATATTGGATCGTCGTGTAAGAATAGCCGGGGGGTTTTATGTGAGATGAGTGTTTTTTCATTTTCATTCATGTAAAAACTTGTATGTAATATTCTTTTATTGGGGCACTTCCAGGTTGCGGAAGATATCACCCATTGTATATTATTTACTTTTCCGCATTAGGATAGACCCAAGGAGGGGAGCACAAGTAACCGGGTTCTGGGGTCCAGTGGGAGACCATCTCGAGGAGTCGAGTTCGGGTCTCCTAACCCTAGAATTGGTAGGGTTGCTTGCCGCTCTCGTAGGGGTCTAGGGGTGTGGGTTTGGCTATTCATCACGACCGTGGAATCCGTGTTTTATACTTGCTCGTATTAAAAACACGGACGTCCTAGTATATCCAATGTTTCATATGATTCTTCTGCTGCGTTATCTGTGATGTGATCATGTGATGTTCTGTGATAGATATAATATATAGTATATATGATATATTATATAGACGTTGCTTATGTTTTACACCCGCGCTAGCCCTGCCTCGCTCTGGCGTTAGTTACCTAACCTAACGGTGCAGACGGGACATCGAGGCGAATGCGGATGGCATAAGCGTACGTTATATTTATCTGTGATGTTTAGGTGGACTTAAATGATGGGATATTCATTAATGAGATTAATGAAAGAAAATAAACCTAATTGATGTTGTGGAATCGAATTTCAAAATAAAAACAGGTAGCTACAGTTCTTGCTTTGCATCGCGGTGTTCCTTGTAGAACATCCTGCACCTTATTCGATAGGGAAAGGACCGAGATCCCTTCACCGGGAGTGACTCCTTTAGCAATAACTGACAGATGCTACAACACTCGGTTTGTCTTTTGATTGCTTCTATAGTTTCTGCTTTGCACAGTGATATATATGATATATCCCGCACCTCATTCGACGAGGAAAGGGCCGACGATCCCTTCACCGGGAGTGACTCCTTTAGCAAAACTAGAAAAGAAAAACATTCCATTTAAAAACCATTTGATTCCGCAACGAGATCAAGTTCAAAGCGTTAAAGGTTTTTCCTAAAAACCATTCGCAGCCCTCCGTCATTTTAGGAAGTAGAGTACTTAGTATTCGTGCTGTATTTGTTGACTTTAGTTAAGGCACAGTGTACGGTAGCTAAGTGATGTCTTCCTACACCGCATATGATGCAATTAGTTAGGACAGTCGCATGACTTTGTTGGCCTTAGTTAAGGGTCATGTGGGTGGGTCTAATTAATCACGAAATGACGGGTAGAACTTGACTAGTACTTACGATTTGTTGACCATAGTTAAGGTCATAGGTGCTAGGGGTAAAAACCATTATCGGGAGTTTCAAGTGTTGAAATTTGCAATGAGATTGCATACCTTCTATATGATAGTTGGATCCCGATACCCACTGCGAGTAATTGTTACTCCTGGGAGAGTTTTGCACTTTGCAATTAGCCGATCAAGTAGGTGTCTAGAAAAGTGTCAACGGGGTTACGCCTCTGGGAAAACGAGGTTTACATTAATTAGGTCCGTGCGAAAGCACGGGGAACCTCCCTCAAAGTACCGACACTGGCCTGGCTGAAAGATTGGCGAACTTGTAGAGTGTAATTAATCCCGACTAGTCTTTCCTTTTAGGGTTTGAAGGAAGATTTGATAAAAACAGTGGGAGCCATCCTGAATAGATAAAATATATAACCAATCTAATCTTGAAAGAGCGCACGCAGAGTGTTTTCTTCTCTCTCTCTCCAGGTAGCGACCATATCACGCCTTAATCAAGATAATAATATGGATGTATTGACCGAACCCGCTTGTTATACTGAGCTGGGGAACGTTGGTCCCGCTCCAACTTATAATAGTTATAAAACAGAGCAGGAAATAGGTGAATACCAGAATTCCTAAGCCGCCCAAACGAAGAAAGTGCATATGATGCATCTCCTTCGGGTATGTTCATTACAAAGAACTGTTTCTCAGTATCCTCTGCATCCTGGGTATTTGATACCGGATCAGAATCCCAGATATGTAATCTGTTACATAGGGCTACAAAAAGGTAGAAAAACTGAGAACGGGTGAAAAGTTTCATGAGACAGAAAACGGGGCAAGTGTTGCAGCCAAGTCTGTTGGTCACTGTCACCCTGTATTACCAATACATTGATTCTGAACAAATGCTGTTAGATACCGAACCTGATATACAAAATCATATCAGTCTCTTTATTAATAAAGAAATGATAAAATTTTGTATTGATGGATAATGTTTTGAACATTTCCTATATCAAAAGTTGATCGGTTCAGGCACGTTATCTAAAAGCAATGACGTTCTAAATCAAACTACAGTTCCTAGTATACAGAACACACACAAGAGAAAGAGTTCAAAAATGAACGAATCCTTCTTGAGGCATTGTAGACTAGGTCATATCAATGCGACCCGACTGGCTGAAGTTACATTTTAGATGCATATTTAAATCAGTTTGGATTTATATCTTGTGAAACTTGCCAGTCATGTCACAAAGATTAGATGACCATAGCTCTGTTTATTGGAAACAGAGAAAGGGTTAGTAAAACCCTTAGGATTGATACATGATGATGTATGTAAGATCCCCTGTCTACATATGCCAAGACTGGTTCTTTGTACTTCATTAAATTCTCTGATGATCTTTCGAGATTCAGACCTATGTTCCTGTTGAAACACAAGTCCGAACCTTTTGAGATATTCACAGAATATGATTTAGAAGTAGAGAACCAAAATATGGGGATAAGTATTATGTCCTTTGATGTGATCGAGGAGGAGAATACTTGAGCACGGAAATCCTGGACTATTCTAAAGGAGAATGAGATTCTCTCTCAGAATTACTCCTCCGTATACACCACAGCACGTCGGTGTATCGGGGCGGAGCAGATACACCCTATTTGATATGGTGTGCTCTATGATGAGTACTACTGAGTTACCTATTTCTTTTTGGGAGTTATGCACTTATGAAGTTGCATACCTATTGAATAGGGTTCCAATCAAATCAGTGGCCTACCGCTTCATATGTGATATGGAAAGGGAAGAGCCCATATCTTAAGTTAGTTAAGATTTGGGGTTGTCCGGCCTTTGTCTAAAAGCAAAATCCGGACAAGATCGAGGCAAGGTCAGTTCTGTAGAACTGGAAAGGTTCCAGCTATACAAAAGTGCAACTGATGATTTGACAGAACCAAAGGATTCAATAGTTTCCAATGAACCTCAGCCTCTCCGCCGATTTAGTAGGGTTCCTCATCCGCCTGAGAGATACCTCGGTTTCTCGATGACAGTGGGAGCGAGGAATGCATCATGAGATGATGACCCATCTAGTATCGAGCAGGCCATCGAGAGTAGGGACTCTGTAAGAATGGCTGGATGCTTAGCGATCTGAGATGGAATCCATATACACCAACAAAGTATGGACTTTGGTTGCGATATCTGAAGGGTTAAATCCTCATTAGGAGCAAGTATATCTTGAGAAGATTACTTGGTGTAGATGGAAAAGTTGAGACTTTCAAAGCTAGACTTGTTAAAGGTTTTCGTCATCGACCAAGAGTGGAAAATGATGAAACCTTTTCCAGGGACTATACTTAAGTCCATCCAGATCCTACTTACCATTGCTACATACCATGACTGCGATATCTGGTGGTTGGGTGTCATGACTGCTTTTCTAAATACTGATTTAGAATAGAAAGTCTATAAGTACACAGCCAGAGGGCTTCGTAAACAGTGGGAGCAGCGGAAACATGTGCAAGTTGCTTTACAGGATAAAGCAGGCATCGCGGAGTTGGAACATCTGTTTTGATGTGGTAGTCAAAGAGTTTGACTTCATCAAAATGGTAGATGAACCTTGTATGTACAAAAGGGTAGTATGGAGTATGGTAATGATCCTCGTAGAGTACGTGGATGACATACTCTTGATAGGAAAATAGTTTCCTATGCTACGATCGGTCGATCTCCTCTTATCACAAGGATTCTCCAATAGGATCAAAGTGATACCTCCTAAATCCTGGGATTTGGGTCTATGAGATAGATCTAAATGGATGTTAGGATTCTCACTAGCTGTAGTAAGATTGTATCAATCGATCCTGGGGAGAATCACTGGAAAGGTTCCAGGGTGATAAGGACGACTGAATGTCAGTCACAGGCATTGTCTTTACCCTCGGTAAAGGGACGGTATGTTGGAAGAATTCCAAGCTAGATACCGTGGCAAACTAGACGATAAAGGCTGGTAACATCGCTATTATAGATACTACCAAAGAGGCAGTTTGGGTGTATATTGGTTCATAAGATGAACTAGGTTCCTACCATTGTATACCAATGGAAGAGAGGCTTTGGCCCAGGAACCCCGATCCCATCTGTGACCCAGACATATTCTGAGGAAGCATCACCTGATCATGGAGATAGTTGATCTCCGGGGTGATCGAGGTTAGGAGAGTAGACTCAGAGGACAACACGGCGGATCCATTCACGAAGGCCTTTTCACAGAGAGAGACTCATATGGGATGGTTGAGTATTAGATACTGCAACCACTGCTACAGATGGCCCTAGTGTAAGTGGGAGATTGTTAGTTATATGTATGCCCTAGAGGCCATTACTGTACATAGGATGTATATTGTAGTGGATGCTGGGACATATATAGGTAGGACTTTCTTGCTCGACATGATAGTACGCTATCTGGTTGCTCTTTATCTTAACATGTATACTTATTGTCTCTCTGATTACATGTTGATAAAGCCCTTAGGATGTGTACTCGACTTCCAGGACTATGATGAAGATCATACTAGTGGGGCCTGGGTAGTCAATGAGTACATCCTTCATTGTTGCTAGTCGTAGGAATATCGAGACGGGGCATCGATATTCCAGAGTAGACTAGCGTATATCTTCTCGACCCATGTGATGGGCGATGGATGATCCCATATCCATTGGTGTTTGACATCAGAGATGGTATGCGGGTGCTCAGTGGAGACTGGGTACACTGAACGGACTCGCCGAGAACTCCCAGATGGTATTATACCTCACGCCATATGGCAGTTCTCTGGTGACACTGGTACAGCTTAGTCTGTTGACCCGAGATCGTCATAGAGTCTTGTGTGTCTCCCACTGTGCTTTGATTTCCACCCTACCACGGCTCTACTGAGTCGTGCAAACAGGTGGTTTTTGGGTACAGTCCCGATTCACATGGAGGCATTGAGCGATAGGAGGGGATTCGTCTCTCCCGGTATTGGGGGTGGATGTTGCGCTATGCTCGACTGGCCATAACAGGAAATCCCTGGCCAGGGTTGCAGTGATATACTGGTAAGAGTTATCAGTAGTTTCACGAATGTTATGGACCTTACGTCGGCATGACTTATCAAGCTACTGGGGTCTGACGTTTACCACCCCTAGGCGAGATATGCGACATATCAGACGAACAGACCGGACTATACGGTAAGTGTTACTGGTTGGATTCACAGGAGTGTGAGCGGGCTTGCTCGTCGATCTTCTGATCGCTCAATACCCGGGTGGCCGTTACGTTTAGCAGACCGCTTGCGGCTTTTGGGTGTTTGATACGATCATCACCTGCTGTCGGCGTATTGACGAGTCTTTAGAGTCCTACACAGAGGTTTCCTGGCTCAAGCGAAACGAAATAGGAGCGCATATGAGATATGTGCGGGACCGAGAATAATGCGTGTATGTGATACCGTATTCCATTCTCGCGATGAATGTATCGATTGGTTGTATGCGATATAACCTAGTTATCGAATCAAGGATTGATTCGATAAGCCGATACATTGGATATTAGTCGGTTATATGCGATATGACCGGATCGATAAATCAAGTGTTGATTTAATGATTTAATGCATAATTATATATTTGATACATTACTTTGCATTAACTAGTATCGGTTCACTTTAAATGGATTTTCTCACTTGAAGTGCACATTGTGTATATGATATATTTTTCTGCACAAGATTGTATCATGTTTGATGATACATGCTCACATAGGTTTGTGTAAAGAATTAAACCATGGTTAAGTTAGTGGTTAGGGTTTACTTTTATCTTATTCATTTATTTATTTTTCCATTTTGGAAAGATAAATAAATCATGGTGGCTTTCTTTGTTTGTTTGTTGAAGCTTCTTGAAGCTTTGAACAAGTCCACCATTCTTGTCTCATGCTTAACCCTAACCATTCAACCTAACCTTTGTCAATTCTCTACACCTAACTAAGGTTAAGATTTTGATAAGTATCATATTGTTTTCTTTTTTAAAAAAGACTTATCATATTCTTTCTTCATTTTCTTCTTCTTCGTCTTCAAGAAGAAAACTTGCCACCATTAATGGCATCTTGAGCAAATGAGTGAGAAATCCAATTCTAAAGTGAACCCACCTCCTATTTCTTCATCCTCTACCTCTTGCCAAGTAGTATAGGGTGTTTTCTTCACAAGTTTCATGGCTTGGTGAAGTTGGAGCTTGATCTTGTGTTGCCTCGACGTAGATCATCTTCGGCATCGAAGCCGACGACCTAGCCCGCCCATTTCTCCGATGAAGCCGATGCTAGAGTCCGGGATCCGATATGGACAGCGAAGGGACGTCATCATGGAGCCTAGGAGGTGGAGGACCGGATCTACAAAGGTTGTAGCCTCTTTCCTTTTAAGTTAAAGTTGTTTACTTGCATCGCATCACCTATATATCTAGTTAACGATCCGTATTAGGGTTTCTCGGCACTTGTAAAATTTGAATTGGCCATGTTTGATCACTTGTGAGACTTCATTAGTGTGCCTAGGAACCCTACATGTTCCACGTACACCTACTTTCCGGCTCACACACATCATCATCGGTAATTGTCATGTCACGTACACTTTAGAGAATATTATTCCATTGACATAGCTTGTTAGCTGATAGTTTCGACATGGTATTAGCGTACTTGCTTTTATATGTTAGTTTAGACATTGCATTTATTACTTGCAATTTCATGCATATTATTATTCATTGTCATGCATTATTATTTAGGGCCAGTCCGGATTTGCCGGAGCCCAATACTTTTAAATTCATTGTCTATTATTCTCGAGATTTGGGTTTTCCATAAGATTTATGGATTTGGAGAAACCGCAAGATTTTATAAAACCGATTATCATTTTAAAATGAATGTTGCGGTTTTCTCATGATATGATTTGAGATGTGTCCACCATGAGTTTTCTCGGCTCTTGAGCGATATCATACACCCAATTCAAGGAGGAGTAGGAACCGTCTATGGGTGCATGGTGGACCCGGTGCGGTACCCCGGTGCAAGAAGATCGTGGTTGATCGACGTTGAGCATGTGACAGGGGAGCATTGCTGACCGGTGATTGTATTGAAACTCGTTGGATATCTGGAGGATACAGATCGGAGTTGGGCCAGTCCAGATAGCCGGAGCCCAGGGGGCCGTCCGGATAGCCGGAGCCCCAGATATTGATATTGAGGTATTGAGATATTATGATATGGGCCAGTCCGAATAGCCGGAGCCCGAGATATTGGATATTGGGATTTATGTTTTGTGTCGATGCTAGACACTGATTTATATTGATTTATTGATGATACCTCATTTTAAATATACAGAAATCTCACTATTAAGAAAACAGTTTTCTCATACATGATGCATTCTGTTTTCATATTATCATATTCATACATCATACACATGATATATTGCTACCTAAGGCGCTGACACGAGCACATGGGATTACACTTATGGATAGTTGTTTACCCTTGCCACCTTATCATGCTTCAGACTTTATCTTATTGAGGATATTTATATTATGATCGTATTGACCTAGGATTGAGTCATACATACGATTTCTGCTCGGTGATGTTTTCTACTCATGAGTTGGCAACTCACCCCCATTGTGCCACAGTTTCTTGCAGGTTTTGCCGTACAGGTTTCGTTACGGCTTTGCTGGCACACCGTTTCCATTGCGGGTGATTTGCTTTGGTAGGTGGGTTCATTTGCATCGTGACCACCATTGTATTTTATTTACATTCAGTTGTATCTAGTAACTCCATCAACCAGACATATTTTTTTTATTGACTTAGCAGACCGGTGATGTATATTATTTCGACCTTAGAGTCGCGCGTTGTATTATTATGGTTTTCATGTCGATTTTGAGTTTCCTTTTGAGTTTTGATCCTCGCCCTTCGGCGTTGTATATTATATTGCTTGCGTGGTTGTGACCGTCGATTGACGAAGAGCTAGCTCCCGCTTGGGGATGCCTTTTATCATTGATGTATATATTATTCATGTTGTACCCCGTTCGGGGCCAGTATTTACAAAGGAAACCCTGCCGAAATTTTCAGAAAAGACTTGATGTTTTAAAAACGCATAATTCGGCTTATGCTATTAAAACCACTTCTTTAAAACCAGTTTTCCTTCATTTCTTATTTAAAATGGTTTTAGATTTCTGGGCTTTTGGCTTACTTGAATTAGATGTGGTCCTATAGACTTCATATGATTCAAGTGCCAGTCACGTGCTATTTCGGGACGTGACAAAGTTGGTATCAGAGCGCTAGGTTAACCTTGGTTCGATTCTAGGTTTGACTATGAGGAGCTTAGGGCGTTTGTATATATACGGAATCTAGGCTTGACCTTACGGAACTTAGACTTAGTCGAGGGGGTATTAGACCCAAACTTTCGTCGCGTAGGTTGACCTTGGTTGATGGAGTAGGTGACTTAAGGAGAGTGACATACCGTGTGTATGTTCCGCGGCATACTTACGATACGCTACTCCGCTTAAGAAGCCTTAGGATGTACATTTCCTTGCATAGCATTATATTCATTCATGATCTATCCTCATCGATATCGGTTTATGGTTTTGCTGCCACAATTATACGGGCAAAGAGAGCTACGGCTAGAGTTGTGGTCAGCATGAGCTCGTCGCGGACAAGGACTGACCAGGGCATGATTCCAGGGACATACGATTGCATAGAGGCGTCGTTTTATTGTGTTTTCGCGCCATGAGCATTTGATGGTTCTCTTTTACGAGATTACTCGGATGTGCAGATCAGCACCAGGGGATTGAGCCACTGATAGAGGCCAGCCAGAATGTGATGGCCGTAAATGCACAGATTATTTTTGATAATTGAGGCACTGTTCAGCGTGCAGACGAATGAGCCAGTTGCTGCTGCGAACGACGAGATATCGCCCCAGATGTTGGAGCTACTGCAGCACGACTTTATACTCAGAGATATGATAGAAGGTCGCTAGTCACCCGAGGATGAATGACTAGGACATGTGGTTCGTTCGTTTATCCCGATGCGAGGTCATCAGATTGATTGATTCCAGCTTGAGAAGACTTCACGTAGATACATTGGGAGTTGATAGAGACGATCGAATGTCAGAAGCCCATTTTCCAAGTTTAAAATATTCAGAGACAAATGCAAGTAATGCTATGGACCCTCTAGAAGAATGAAACCCTAACTCGACATAATGACCATGAGAACGCTTGAAAACCTTAGGGTTTGCGGCAGTTCAGCAGTGCCATTAGTGAGGCTTGGGTTTGCCCTTCTACGGTTGGTCCACGGGTACTGTGGCATGTAATGGAATACCATTAAACTGTACCCAAGATGTTGAGCTCTTGGGGGATTATGGAACTTTGACGAATCGATCGAAAGGTTCGACGTCATTCGGATATCATGTGATGGGATACATTGCTTGGAAGACTCCAGATACGAGTATAGCCGTTGGAGCGCAGCCCATGCAGCCACGAAGAGACGAGTCCAAAGCAGTCGGCAGTAGAGAAAAGTGGAGTAAGTGGTTCGTACGAGATCTTGATGAGATGACGTTCCATTCCGCCGACATCAGAGATGTGACACGCATACAGAGGCGTTAGATATGGATATATCTTCCAGAAGGAGTCGTAATGAGTATGCAGTCGTTCCGGAACAAGAAACAGATATAGTAAAAGATGATAACTTATGGGCAGTTCGGCAGAAACGAGATTTGGGAGAGACTTCGACAGAACCTTTCTGGAATACTATACGAGAAGACTTGGACCCGGGAGTGGTCATTTTACGTACACCCAGCAGGCCAGAGTTCGGCACCGTCGACGAGACATATTATGAGTGACCACGACAGTTGGCCAGAGATTCTTAGAGGATGTGCTTGAGCGGGACTATTCCGCCATACTTGATTTCAGTATTTTGGGCGATCTATTCGCATGATTGAGTTTTGATGACTGGGTTTCATGATATTTGTTTTCGTGCACCATGGTTGCACCTACTGGGTATTTATATTTTGTGCATAGTTATTACACTTGAGATATGCTTTATACACTGTTGTGTTGATTTATGATTTATGATTTATGCACAGTTATTGCACTTGATATCGTTTTTGTACCTTGGCTGCACATGTTTATGATTTCATGGATTTCATACAGTTGGGTTGATTTTGTGTATATGGTACGCACTCAATTTGGTTTTTGCACTCGGTATAGTTCATATATGCATGCAGTGCACTGATACGTATTTTGTGCACCACAGTTGCACCTGACTTCGTTTTAATGTCATTCGAGACATTGATTTGGGTTTCATGCCTATGTTATGCCTGTGATTTGGCTTATGCTTTCGGCATACTTTTCATGCACTTTTAGTATTTTGATTTGCTTTTGTGCACGCTGATGTACATGGTTGTGAGATTATATACCACGGTATACCTGATTTGGATTTGGATTGAAATGTGTTGTATACCGTCGATTTCGATTGTGATACTCGATATTTGTTTTGTACACCGTGTGCACCTGATTGGATCCTTGCGCATATTTGACGCGCTTGGATTGGATTTTGCGCGTGTTCGGCGCTTGATATTGGATTTCGTATTTCGTGCATGTTAGATGCACATGATTTAGATCTTATTCGTGCATGATAGATGCACCTGATTTGGATTTTCGTGCATGTTGGGCGCATGATATGAGATGCGATTTTGGTGCATACCGGATGCACTAAATCGGGATTCTTTGTGCATATCAGATGCACCTGATATTGCTGTCAGGCACACCGTTTCCTCTGACAGGTGTTTCGTGCACACCCGTTGCACTTAGATGTTGTTTCTGCACACATGTATGGCGCATTCATGGATTTCAATTTTCCGTGCGCACCAGACGCACGTGGCATTCTTATGTACATTTTGGGATTGATTTCTTATAGAGCAGTACGTTTTTATGATATTAACTATTTGTTTTCATACTGAGCAGGACTAGTCAGAGGATAGTACCTGGATATATTTTGCATGCATTGATAGCTATCGAAGGGATTTCCAAAAAGGGAGCTATAGTCTCAGTATTTACCTACGTGTTTGAGATGACACAAAACATTTTTATAAAGAAAACCCTTCTAAATTATTTTCAAAAACGGCGGGACGTACATATTAAACAAAAGATAAGTATATATATAGTTATTTTCTTACAATAGACGTCCGCCACTGTGCCGTGATACGCGCATCGCACAGCAACATGAAACGTTTGACATGCATTTCCTTCAGATGTTTACATGTATAGTTTGAGTACATCATATTGGTTTCGTTTTGGATTTTGACATTGGTGTCTTCACCTTGACTCCGATGATTGCGGGATGCTTGACGGAGTTTTGATTTTGAGTTATCTGCTCATTGTTCATGCGCATGCATTGTGCTACGATGCGTTTTATGTATTGATGATTTCGGAGTCCCGACGACTTGGACTTTTACTGAAATGTTTTAGTATTTGAGGGGTTTAAATTTAAATTCGGGGACCGAATTTCTTTAAGGGGGGAAGATTGTAACATTTTAGAAAAATAAAATATTATTTTTGGAGATTTTTATAATTAAATAATATTATATTGACTATTTTAATAATGCGGTATAATTAAATACCGATAAATTGGGAAAAAATTGGAAAATTATAGAAATTACTAAAAAGAGGGTGCTTTATGTGATTTATGCAAATTATGAAATTCTACGATTTATTATACACTATTTTAATGCTAATCGCGATTAAGTATCGCTAATCGGACATTAAGCGTGTTTTGTGCACATGACATGCACATGTCATTTTTCACACTTGTTACATTTTCTTATCATGGCTTTTCTTCATTTTCTTTTGCATAGTTTTTGTTTTAATATGAAAAGAAAAGAAAAGAAAAGAAAAGAGAAAAGGAAAATAAAAAAAAATGGGGTATGGGCAAGAGAGAGAGGGTGAGGGGTCAAACCTTGGGCTTGGCTCTTGAATCATTCATCATCTTCATCCCTCTTCTCTCCTCTCCTCTCAAGGGCTGTTGCCCTTGTTCCCTCCTCCACTTCAAGCCTCAAAACACCCCCAAAACAAACCCAAAAGTCCATCTCCATTTCACAAAAAACATGCACAAGCTCACAAGCTACACTTTGGACCAAGAAAGTTTGCATTTTGGGCACTTGGGCAACTCAAGAAAATTCTTAAGTTGCCAAATGAAGTAATTCTTTCACATTAAGTGTAGTATTTCATTTCCTTTAGCCCCTTATGTAGTTTATAATCGTTTTGGCGAAATTTAGTGAACTTTGGGAATTTCTAGAGAGGGTTAGGGTTTAATTTGAGTTGTGTTAGTGTAATTGGGCTTTAGTGATGACTTTAAACCCCCCCCCCCCCATGATGTTAGAAACCCAGACCAATTTAAAACAAACCCAATTTACTGAAAACAGAAACTTCTAATGTCGGTTTTGTGAGTTTTTGGGGGTGTGCAGGGAAATCTGGGATGACCTGGGATAATTACGAGTTAAGCAAACAACCCCAGTAGACTAGAATTGACCCTAGGAACCCACTATAGCAAGACGAACCCCATTGGAGATCCCCTGGCCGGCGAGCTCGGAAATTCATGGGTAGGGGTCGGCCGCTTTGGTGAGTTAGGTGCTCAGGTTGCTTCAGTAGATCATATACACCCTATATATCACCCTAGTGTTGTTTGCTTACCTTGTTTTCACCTTAATCAAATCTGGGAGCACATTAGGGTGTTTTTGTATATGTTTTCCGTATTTTGAAATGTTTGGTTTTGATATTTGTGTTCTCTTTGGTTGTTGGATGTTTGGTTGAATTGCGAGAGCAAACCATAGGTTTTGACCTATGTGAGTTTCGCGTGTCGTTTGGGTTTTGATTTGGATTTTTATGTGATACGACACGTTGTGACATGTAGGTACCCCCATATGGACTTCGAGATGACAAGCAAGCGAGTGGCGACGTCGGCATCGGCAAACGAAGATCAAGGTGAGTCGATATATCTACGGGGGAAGTCGGGTGGATGGCGTATAGCACCCCCGCAGTTTCGTAGTGATGTATACGAACACACACACACACACACACACACACACACACACACACACACACACACACACACATATATATATATATATATATATATATATATATATATATATATATATTATGTTATGTTGTTATGAGTTTATTGTTTATCCAGATAGGGTTAAGTGTTCATGGGTTAGCTTAGTGTACTTAGAAGTTAATGTTATAGTTTAGCGTTAGTTGCGAAACCCTAGATTAGAGATTACACCCACACGCGCGCGCGCACATGCATACATTTATTTTACTCGTGTGTATATGGGGATATGTATATATATACACACACATGGGTATGGGACTATGTATATATATATACGTATACATATACATGGATTATAAGGATAGTACATGATATTTAGAGACGAGTCGATGGGATTGGGCTTGATGCCATGAGATCGGTAATATGATGTGGTTCGTATTGTGAGATACGACATGATGTTTAGCGGGTCCTTTAGGCGTGGTGTTTTCATACACACGCATGCATATACATAGATGGTATCAGTATTGTACTAGACTTAGATCAGTACCCTCAGATCATGATATATGATGAAAAGGATACCAGATGAATAATGAGAAAATGTGATATTTGACCCGTACCCAGATTTGGAATGTCGTACGATAGATTTACCGTACAAGCTATATATTGATGATAGATCCGCACTCTTGACTCGAGAATGTCATATTATATAGGGTATCGTATGGGATGCTATTGAGACGGGATCACCGACTATTATATGTATATATGTATCGACTCAGATTTAGGTGGTTTTTCCTTACCCTTATGATTAGTCTGTTAGTTAGACCTGTAATTATTTATAGACTCGTTATATTATTGCATATTCCTTATTGTTGTATTTGTTATTCAGCTCCCGCATATTCTTGCTGCTCGCATCGCATTGCATGCTTATATTGTGCTTTCATATGCTATTAATGAAATCATGCTGTCAGGACACCAGCCCCATTACCGATGATGCGTATGTTCCACGTACACCTACTTGCCGGCTCACACACATCATCATCGGTAATTGCCATGTCACGTACACTTTAGAGAATATTATTCTATTGACATAGCTTGTTAGCTGATAGTTTCGACATGGTATTAGCGTACTTGGTTTTATATGTTAGTTTAGACATTGCATTTATTACTTGCTATTTCATACATATTTTATTCACTGTCATGCATTATTATTTAGGGCCAGTCCGGATTTGCCGGAGCCCAATACTTTTAAATTCATTGTCTTTTATTCTCGAGATTTGGGTTTCTATGTGATTTATGGATTTAGAGAAACCGCGAGATTTTATAAAACTGATTATCATTTTAAAATGAAAGTTGCGGTTTTCTCATGATATAATTTGAGATATGTCCACCATGAGTTTTCTCGGCTCTTGAGCGATATCATACACCCAATTCGAGGAGGAGTAGGAACCGTCTGTGGGTGCGTGGTGGACCCGGTGTGGTACCCCGTGGCAAGAAGATCACAGTTGATCGGCATTGAGCCTGTGACAGGGGAGCATTACTGACCGGTGATTGTATTGAAACTCGTCGGATATCCGAAGGATACCGATCGGAGTTGGGCCAGTCCGGATAGCCGGAGCCCAGGGGCCAGTACGGATAGCCGGAGCCCCAGATATTGATTCTGAGGTATTGAGATATTATGATATGGGACAGTCCGGATAGCCGGAGCCCGAGATATTGAATATTGGGATTTATGTTTTGTGTCGATGCTAGACACTGATTTATATTGATTTATTGATGATACCTCATTTTAAATATACAGAAATCTCACTAAATTAAGAAAACAGTTTTCTCATACATGATGCATTCTGTTTTCATATTATCATATTCATACCTCATACACATGATATATTGCTACCTGAGGCATTGGCACGAGCACATGGGATTACACTTATGGATAGTTGTTTACCCTTGCCACCTTATCATGCTTCAGACTTTATCTTATTGAGGATATTTATATTATGATCGTATTGACCTAGGATTGAGTCATACATACGATTTCTGCTCGGTGATATTTTCTACTCATGAGTTGGCAACCCACCCCCGTTGTGCCACGGTTTCTTGCAGGTTTTGCCATACAGGTTTCGTTACGGCTTTGCTGGCACACCGTTTCCATTCCGGGTGATTTTCTTTGGTAAGTGGGTTCATTTGCATCGTGACCACCATTGTATTTTATTTACATTCAGTTGTATCTAGTAACTCCATCAACCAGACATGTTTTTTTATTGACTTAGCAGACCGGTGATGTATATTATTTCGACCTTAGAGTCGCGCGTTGTATTATTATGGTTTTCATGTCGATTTTGAGTTTCCTTTTGAGTTTTGATCCTCGCCCTTCGGCGTTGTATATTATATTGCTTGCGTGGTTGTGACCGTCGATTGACGAAGAGCTAGCTCCCGCTTGGGGATGCCTTTTATCATTGATGTATATATTATTCATGTTGTACCCCGTTCGGGGCCAGTATTTACAAAGGAAACTCTGCCGAAATTTTCAGAAAAGACTTGATGTTTTAAAAACGCATAATTCGGCTTATGCTATTAAAACCACTTCTTTAAAACCAGTTTTCCTTCATTTATTATTTAAAATGGTTTTAGATTTCTGGGCTTTTGGCTTACTTGAATTAGATGTGGTCCTATAGACTTCATATGATTCAAGTGCCAGTCACGTGCTATTTCGGGTCGTGACAAACCACCTCTTGCATGTGTAGACATTGGACTGCACACTTCACTGTGTACGAGTCCCAAGAGCTTGCTCGCTCTTACTCCGTGTCCAGTAAACGGAGTCTTTGTCATCTTTCCCATGAGACAAGATTCACAAGTATCATAAGATTGATATTCGAACGGATTCAAATATCCTTCTCTATGTAACTTAGTCAACCGTGTTTCATTGATGTGACCTAGTCTACAATGCCATAAGAAAGCCTGATTTATTTCTGGAGACTTTCTTTTAAGTGTGTTCTGGATATTAAAAACCTGAGCTTGATTTAATACGTATATACCGTTATCTAATGTACCGGACCCAATCAGAACTTGATTTAGATGGATGTTTACCACATCGCTTACGAATGTAAAATCATATCCCTCTTTAGAAAGTGAGGATACTGATATGATATTACAAGTCAAACTATGTACATACAAACAGTTACGTAGAATCAATATCTGCCCACTTGTCAATCCTAGGCGATATTCCCCCACGGATTCAGCGTCCATGCTCATTCCGTTCGCAATTCTGAGAGACATATCACCTAACCTGATAACTCTACGGTTTCTCAAAGCATGTAATGAATTACAGATATGAGATCCTGATCCGGTATCTAGTACCCAGGAAGTAGAGTTAATTGACAAACAGTTCTTAATTACAAACACACCCGAGGGCGAAGCCACAACATGCTTCGGATCCTGGCTACTGGCTTCCAAAGCCCTGCAATCCTTCTGCCAATGCCCATTCCCATAACAATAGGAACATCCCTCCTTCCCTACACCAAGTCCCGAAACTTTTGCCCTTCCCTTTCCTTTCACTTACACCGCATATCGGCTTTGTGGAGGTCTTCTTCTTTTCACCCTTTGCTTTTGCCTTGGATGCAGAAGAAGAAGGTCCCCCATTAAGCAGAGTGGATGTCTCCCTGGTTTCCTTCAGGGTGTAAGTAGATGGTAGGGACTGTGGAAATAAGTCAGCATTTGACCTGTTTCCCAACGTGGTCTCCAGGTCCATGAGCTTATTAATATAGCCAGTCATCGTAAGGACGTCGTCCCCTACAGATGACCCGAAAGCCAACCTCCCTTGAAGCAATTTGTTCGAGGTCTCATATCTTGCGACACGAGATTGCTCTCCATATAAATCTTTGTTATGGAGGAAGATGGAAACTAAGTCCATCTTCTCGTGCTGCTTCTGGTATACACCATCAACTGAAGCCAACACGAGACACTTGGCATTCGCACTGTCCTTAAACCTTGTCTGACGGATATCCATATCCGCGACGGTGGAAACTGGACCTGGGACGGCGGGGCTTGAGTAGTAATAGGGTGGTCCAGCTTGTCATAGGTAATGGACATCTGGACAGACCTTTGCCAGTCATAAAAGTCAGATTCAGTCAAATTGTTATCTAGATGTAACCTAGTCATGGTCACAAGATCGCTGCGGTTGAGAGAGAGAAGAAAACATTTTAGCATGATGCTCTTGCAAGTTTAGATTGGTTTTTAATTTATCTAAACAGGATGGCTCCCACTGTTTCTCGAATCCTTCCTCAAAATATAAAAGAAGAATTAGTCAGGACTAATCTCACCGTACAATACTTTCTTAACCGTTCATCTAGGCTAGTGTTGGTACTTCGAGGGAGCTTTTACGATGCTTTCGCGGAGTTCCTTAATTAAATAACCTCGTTTCCCTTGAGGCGTAGCCCCGCTAACACTGTTCTAAACACCTACTTGGTTTATAGCATTGATCGTTAAGTGACGAATCTTCTAATGAGTAGCATATACTCACAGTAGGATCGGAATCAAAATATCATCGTGTGATAATGCTGAAGGAATCCTACCAACATTGTCAAACTCCAAATGGTATACAATACTAGCAAGTTTTAGTTTCTTTAGAAACTCCCGATATGGATTTTTGCCCCATGCTCCTATGACCTTGACGAAGGCCAGCAAATCATAAGTCACATGTCAAGTTCTTCCCATCATTATCCTTGTTAATTGAACCCACCCGTATATACCCTTGACGAAGGCCAACAAAGTAATACGACTGTCACAAACCAACGCATCTATCTATACTACATATGAATACTCCAGCAGCTACCAAACACTATGCCTTGACGAAGGCCAATAAATATAGCTTGAATACTACTGACTATTCATATGAAATGACGGAGGGCTACGACTGGTTTTGGCAAAACCGTGAACGTAGTGAACTTGATATAACCGAAGGAACCTGATAGCTTTTTAAAAGGAGTGGTTAAAGCTCCGCAATTAAAAAATTCTGCTCTTTTTTAAAATAACCGAGTGGTTTCTTTTAAATTTGTTCCAACGATTCAGCTTTGGTTTGTTTTCTTTGCATTAATATAATGTGTCCCATCATTTATCCTATCATTGCAGAAAACAACGAAAATACAACGTCCACTTATGCCATTCGCATTCGTCATTCACCCGTTAGGTTACTTAACTAACGACAGAGCGGGGGCTGGGCTAGCGCGGATGCAAAACATAAGCAACGCCTACTGGATATCATATATAGATATTGTACATTCATCAGACGCAATAATAGGCATTCAAGATCACAGATGAACATATTGGATATACTAGGAATCCGCGTTTCGTTTGAGCCTGCAACAAAAGACGGATTACACAGTCGTGATGAATAGCCAAACTCCACCCTAGACCCCAACGGGTGCGGCAAACTACCCGCCTAGTACCAGAAGTGAAACAGTCTCCCTCAACGACGTGAGTAGGCCATTAAACACTTCAAAGTACCCGGTAGTTTGTGCATCTCATCTTGGGTCTATCCTAGGAGCATAAAACAGTAAATGAAATAATACAACGGTGGCTACAACTTTAACCCGGATGTGCCCTGCAAAAGAATATTACAACATATTACAATTTACATCGAATGAAAGATAAAAACACTCATCTCACATCCACGACGATCCAATGAAGTTTATATCCACAAACCAATATCCATCACAGAAATGTGCAACCCCCAACTAACCGACATACTAGAAATTAGCGGAAGTTTACGAACACATCAAATATCCGATTAGCAAATAACTTAGAATTTCGATCAACAACCTTTTCCCGTGTCTACCACAAATGCAAGCCAGCACTGAAATAACCTGGGTAGAAACAAAATATACAGGAAAACAGAACACCCAAAAATAAGACAAACTGTGTAAATACGAGTCAACTCAGAGTCGACTCGGCCGCGGATCCGCGGCGAATTACACCAACTCGCCGCGCTTCCGCGGTCGTCTAACCGAGTTAGGGTTTCGAATTTCTCCAGTAATCTTATAATTCCCTGCTGTGAATTTTCATGCCTCTGAAATAATTTTTCGACAAGTTTAAAATTGACAGAAACTTGAAGGATCCGGGGTTAAGTTTTCGTGTTTTTCCGACGATCGAAGTTCTAATAAGTTGCTAACAAGCTAGTAAAGATTTAGTAGGCTCTGATACCATTGTAAGTCCATGTCACGCATCCCACGTGTTCGCGGGGAGGCGGAATATATGAAAAACAATTATCAAATCTTCGTAACACGGACTTGAGCACACGGATCGTGTCTAAACCATTATTAGCAAACTACGAGAGGTTTAACTACTCGGATTCGAAGTTATACCTCACGTTACATGTCCTTCGGGTCTTCATGGCTGTCCTCCACCTGTCATCGGCTCTATGGAACATGGGTACATCAACAGCCTCCTCGAGTCAAAGACGATCCACCCGAGAGTCTATAGACCAAGCTCCTATCTCGAATCTGAGATAACCGCGGCTTCTAGTTTGCTAATCTAGAAGTCTGCTAATCTAGAAGTCCTAGAGGGTGTATAGTATTTAGATGGAGTACTTAGTCACTTTAAACCTTAGGATTCTCAACACATGAGAGTTTTTAGGGTTTGATGAAGAAGATGAAGACTTGAGGAGAGAGAGCGTGTTTGTGATGATGAATGAAGCATTCTCATTTGTGAATCTCATGAAGCATAATAATCTCTCGCCAAAATAAATATCTAGCTAATATTCATCATGCTTCATTTAATTCACAAGATGAATCATCTAATGAGTCATGGATCATTTAATGAAACTTACACCTCATCTCCTCCACCTCATTTAGTTTAAATCTAAAAAGAAATAAACACAAATGAGTCACCTCCTTCTAGAAACTTCCCGACAAATTACGAGACTACCCCTCTCATCCGTATTTCCGAAAAACACGGATAATCTGAGATTGAATAAATCCATCTGTATAATACTAGAATCTGGCTTAAACGAAAGCCCGCTGGTATTATCTGCCCGATCAAAGCACGTGCACAAGTGTATGTAAGTGATCGCGGCCCTGCCGTAAAACCATACGGCATCTACACCTTTTGCCCAGTGCAGGGAAACTCTCTGTGTGGGACTCTAAAGACTCGACACTACGCTGGCAGTGGGTTTAACCACAGGCCGCAAGCGGTACTAGCTGTACGTATCGGTCCCCAGGTAGATGTCGATAAGAAGGACGATGAGGAAACCCATCCGAACTCCTACTGAGCCTGTATGTGACAATCTCCGTGCAGTCTGATCTGCTCGTCTAGGACTTGTTAGTTATATGTATGCCCTAGAGGCCATTACTATACATAGGATGTCTATTGTAGTGGATGCTGGGACATATATAGGGAGGACTTTCTTGCTCGACATGATAGTATGCTATCTGGTTGTACTTTACCTTAACGTGTAGACTGATTGTCTCTTTGTTACATGTTGGTAAAGCCCTTAGGATGTGTACTTGACTACCTGGACTATGATGCGGATCATACTAGTGGGGACATGGTAGTCCATAAGTACATCCTTCAAAGTCCCTAGTCGTGGGTGTATCGAGACGGGGCATCGATATACCAGAGTAGACTAGCGTGTACCTTCTCGACCCATACAGATAGGCGATGGATGATCCCATATCCATCGGTGTTTGACATCAGAGATGATATACGGGTGCTCAGTAGAGACTGGGTACACTGGACGGACTCGCCGAGAACTCCCAGATGGTATTATACCTCACGTCAGATGGCAGTTCTCTGGTGACACTGGTACAGAGTAGTCTGTTGACCCGAGATCGTCATAGAGTCTTGTGTGGTTCCCACTGTGCTTTGATTTCTATCTTACCACGTCCAAGAGGGCGTGCAAAACGGTGGTTTTTGGGTACAGTCCCGAGTCACATGGAAGCAATGAGCGATAGGAGGGGATTCGTCTCTCCCGGTATAGGGGGTTGATGTTGCGCTGTGTTCGATTGGCTATAACAGGAAATCCCTGTCCAGGGTTGCTGAGATTTACTGGTAAGTGTTACCAGTAGTTTCTCGAATTGTTATAGACCTCATATCGACACGACTTATCGAGCTATTGGGGTCTGACGTTTACCACCCCTAGGCAAGATATGCGACATATCAGACGACGAGACCGGACTGTACGGTAGTGTTACTGGTTGGATTCACAGGAGTGTGAGCGGGCTTGCTCGTCGATCTTCTGATCGCTCAATATCCGGGTGGCCGTTACGTTTAGCAGACCGCTTGCGGCTTGTGGATGTTTGATATGATCATCATCTGCTGCCGGCGTATTGACGAGTCTTTAGAGTCCTACACAGAGGTTTCCTGGCTCAAGCAAAACGAAATAGGAGCGCATATGAGATATGTGCGGGACCGAGAATAATACCAGTATGTGTTACTGTATTCGATTCTCGCGATGTGACATTGATCGGTTATATGCGATATAGCCGGGTTATCGGATCAAGTGTTCATTCGATAAGTTGTTACTAATGATACTAGTCGGTTATATGCGATATGACCGGATCGTTAAATCAAGTGTTGATTTAATGATTTAATGCATAATTATATATTTGATATATTACTTTGCATTAACTAGTATCGGTTCACTTTAAATGGATTTTCTCGCTCGGGTGTGCGCATTGCATATGCGATATGATTTTGTGCACATGCTTGTATCATGTTTGATGATACATGCCTTTTTAATTAAGTGTATAGAATTAAACCTTGGTTAATGGAATGGTTAGGGTTTACTATTTGCTTATTCATTTTATTCATTTATTTATTAATCTTTTTCTTATTGGAAAAAGGAAATGAAATAATAAAATGGTGGCATTTCTTTTGTTCATTCATGAAGCTTCATGAATGCTTTGACTTGATGACCATTTTGTTTTTAGCTTAACCCTAACCATTGCATTAAACCATGATTAGTTCTCTACACTTAACTATGGTCATGTTATGATAAGGATTGATTATTCTTTTCTTTTTTGGATTAACTTATCATAACATAATTCTTCTTCTTCTTCTTTTCTTCACTTGAAGAAAGCAAGCTCCATCAATGGTGATTGATGGAAATGAGTGAGAAATACAATTCTAAAGTCTACCCACTTCCTATTTCTTCATCCTCTACCTCTTGCCAAGTAGTAGAGTGTGTTTCCTTCACAAGTTTTCATGACTTGGTGAAGGTGGAGCTTGATTTAGCGATGCCTCGACGTAGATCATCTTCGGCATGGACATCGACGACCTAGCTCGCCTATTCTCCGATGAAGCCGACGCTAGAGCCCGGGAATTCACTAGGACAGCGAGGGGACTTCGTTGCGGAGCTATGGAGGTGGAGCACCGGATCTACAAAGGTTGTATTTCCGTATTCTTGTAGTTAAGTGTTAACTAGATTTCATATTCGCCTAGATTTCTAGCCAACGATCCGTACACTAGGGTTTCTCGGCACCGTAATTTTTGAAATTGGCATGGTTGATGCCTTGTGAGACCTCTTGAGAGTGCCTAGGAACCCTACAGTGGTATCAGAGGCTAGCTAGAGCCTTAGGCGAAGTCCCGACGGAGTTAGAAGTCCGATCGACCCAAAACACGACTTGAAAAATGCTCTCTGGACATTTCTGTAAAATGTGGATTTTTTGGAATTAAAAATATGCAGAGAAATGTGCAGGAAATTCTAAAAAAAACTGGAGAAAACGACAACCTAATTCAACAGTACGACCGCGGAACCGCGGCGTTGACCCCCCTTTTGCGGCGGTTCCGCGGCCGTCTGTGATGATCAGGATGTGTGTTTTCTTCAGTTGTTTCTGTTGGTGTTTCTTGTGTGTTCTGGATGTTTTTAATATTTATTACAGAGTTGTATTTTCTGGGTTGTATTGGGGACTCGGTGTATTCGATCAGACTGTCTATTTTTTGTCGGTGTGCTTTTCCGGGTATTTTTAGAATATGTTAAAAAGTTCGACCGGATATAAATACCCAACTTTTCCCCTGTCGGGAAATTTCCAAGTGTTGGACTTTTCCGTAGTTTAACGACGTTCTAAGTAGTGCAAGTAACGCGATGGACCCTCTAGAAGACAACAAACCTTAACTCGATTATGTGACCGTCTTGAACTGCCCTTTGAACCTTCGGGTTTGGGGCAGTACGGCGTGCCACATGTGAGGCGTTGGCTTGACCCTTCTACGGCTGGACCGTTGGTACTGAGGCACGAACTGAATGTTTTTAGACTTGTTTCATGTGTTGATCTGTATCAGGAAAACTTGGGTGTTCGATTGTTCGATCGGAAAGTTTGACATTTTCTATTTATCCGGAATGGGATACAATAATTGGAATTCACAAAAGTTATGAGATAACTGAATGAATGTTATAAACGTAGCACTTTAGTCTCACTTGATCGGTTGCCACGGAATTTTGATGTGATCAAAAGTCCGTCGCAATCACGTAGCGTAAGCGGATACTCGCCGGATAAACTTAATAGACAGCCTCACCCCATAGCCCCGACCAAGTGACTGTAGGAGAACCCCGTCGCCGAAAGCATCCGTCCGGGTGCTCACGGTAGCGGTGTTCCGCCTTGGTGCACTTCGTCGACGGTATCGGGGGTGCAGCCGTCTACTGAAGTTTGCGACGAGCATTCGATCAGGATGTCGGGAATCTTGTTGAATTGCCCGACTTGATATTGAAAAGTGTTTTCGATAATGAGACTAAAATGCGGGGTTTATAATTGTTAGGCATGCGATGTCTAAGGAATTCATTTGTTCAGGCATGCGATGTCTGAGCAGGTTGCGGATTCCAACTGTTGTAGCTTTACACTTTCTTTTCTGTGACCGTAAGTGTAATATGTGTTATCGCCGGTTTCGTTGCTATATGTCAACGACAATTGGGATGCGCATATTTACTTACGTTGATGACATGTGATGTTATATGTTGCTGGATATGTTATATTGGATCGTCGTGTTTGAATAGCCGGGGGTTTTTATGTGAGATGAGTGTTTTTCATTTTCATTCATGTAAAAACTTGTATGTAATATTCTTTTATTGGGGCACTTTCAGGTTGCGGATGTTGTCACCATTTGTATATTATTTACTTTTCCGTACTAGGATAGACCCAAGGAGGAGGGCACAAGTAACCGGGTTCTGGAGTCCAGTGGGAGACCAACTCGAGGAGTCGAGTCCGGGTCTCCTAACTCTAGAATTGGTAGGGTTGCTTGCCGCTCTCGTAGGGGTCTAGGGGTGTGGGTTTTGGCTATTCATCGCGACCGTGGAATCCGTGTTTTATACTGGCTCGTATTGAAAACACGGACGTCCTAGTATGTCCAATATTTCATATGATTCTTCTGCTGCGTTATCTGTGATGTGATCATGTGATGTTCTGTGATAGATACAGTATATAGTATATATATTATATATTATATAGACGTTACTTATGTTTTACACCCGTGCTAGCCCTGCCCCGCTCTGCCGTTAGTTACCTAACCTAACGGTGCACGAGGGGACATCGAGGCGTATGCGGATGGCATAAGTGTACGTCGTATTTATCTGTGATGTTTAGGTACATTAAATGATGGGACTTCATTAATATGATTAATGAAATAAAAGAAACCTAAGATGTTGTAGAATCGAATTTCAAAATAAAACAGGTAGCTACAGTTCTTGCTTTGCACAGCGGTATATGTGATGTATCCTGCACCTTATTCGATAAGGAAAGGACCGAGATCCCTTCACCGGGAGTGACTCCTTTAGCAATAACTGGCAGATGCTACACACTCGGTTTGACTTTTGATTGCTTTTAACTGTTTTTGCTTTGCACAGTGATATATATGATATATCCCGCACCTCATTCGACGAGGAAAGGACCGACGATCCCTTCACCGGGAGTGACTCCTTTAGCAAAACTAGAAAAGCCTCAAAGACACTCCATTTCAAAATCATTTGATTCTACAACGATATCAAGTTCATTACGCAATAGGTTTTCAGAAAAACCTGTCGTAGCCCTCCGTCATTTCAGATAAATCTTGTTTAGTATTCGTGCTGCGTTTGTTGACCTTGTCAAGGCGCAGTGTGCGGTAGCTAACCAGTATTTATCTGCTTATGCATATGATGCAGATTGGGTTAGGGTAGTCGTGCGGCCTTGTTGACCTTGTCAAGGGTCGTGCGGGTGTGTTTGATTCAATCAAGAAATGACGGGTTGAACTTGACTTACGGTCTATGGTTTGTTGACCTTGTCAAGGTCATAGATCGTTCGGGGCAAAAGATTATCGGGAATTTCAAGTGTTGAAATTTGCAATGAGATTGCATACCTTCTATGAGATAGTTGGATCCCGATACCCGCTGGGAGTAATTGTTACTCCTGGGAGAGTTTTATACATTACAATTAGCCGATCAAGTAGGTGTCTAGAAAGGTGTCAACGGGGTTACGCCTCTGGGAAAACGAGGTTTACATTAATTAGGTTCGTGCGAAAGCACGGGGGACCTCCCTCAAAGTACCGACACTGGCCTGGCTGAAAGATTGGCGAACTTGTAGTGTGTAATTAATCCCGGCTAGTCTTTCCTTTTAGGGTTTGAAGGAAGATTTGATAAAAAGCAGTGGGAGCCATCCTGATTAGATAAAATAATAACCAATCTATTCTTGCAAGAGCGCACGCTGAGTGTTTTCTTCTCTCTCTCTCCTGGTAGCGACCATGTCACGCCTTAATCAAGATAATAATACGGATTATTGACCGAACCCGCTTGTTATACTGAGCTGGGGAACGTTGGTCCCGCTCCAACTTATAAATGTTATAAGACAGAGCAAGAAATTGGGGAATACCAGATTTCCCATGCCGCCCAAACGAAGAGAGTGCATGATGATGCATCATCTTCGGGTGTGTTCATTACAAAGAACTGTTTCTCAGTATCCTCCGCATCCTTGGTATATGATACCGGATCAGGATCCCAGATATGTAATCTGTTACATAGGGCTACAAAAGGGTAGAAAAACTGAGAACGGGTGATAAGTTTCATGAGACAGAAAACGGGGCAAGTGTTGCAGCCAAGTCTGTTGGTCACTGTCACCCTGTATTGTAATATATTGATTCTGAACGAATGTTATTAGATACCGAACCTGATATACAAAATCATATCAGTCTCTTTATTACTAAAGAAGGATATAATTTTGTATTGTTGGATAATGTTTTGAACATTTCCTATATCAAAAGTTGATCGGTTCAGGCACGTTATCTAAAAGCATTAATGTTCTAAATCAAACTACAGTTCATAGTATACGGAATACACACAAGAGGAAGAGTTCAGAAATGAACGAATCCTTCTTGAGGTATTGTAGACTAGGTCATATCAATGCGACCCGACTAGCTGAAGTTACATTTAGATGCATATTTAAATCAGTTTGAATTTACATCTTGTGGAACTCGCCAGTCATGTCACAAAGATAAGATGACCATAGCTCTGTTTATTGGAAACAGAGAAAGAGTTAGTGAACTCTTGGGATGATACATGTTGATGTATGCAGGTCCCCTGTCTACACATGCCAAGACCGGTTCTTTGTACTTCATTACATTCTCTGTTAATCTCTCGAGATTCAGATTTATGTTCTTGTTGAAACACAAGTCCGAACCTTTTGAGATATTCACAGAATATAAGTTAGAAGTAGAGAACCAAAATACGGGTATAAGTATTATGTCCTTTGATGTGATCGAGGAGGAGAATACTTGAGCACGGAAATTCCTGGACTATTCTAAAGGAGAATGAGATTCTCTCTCAGCATTACTCCTCCGTATACACCATAGCACGATGGTATATCGGGGCGGAGCAATCACACCCTAATTGATATGGTGTGCTCTATGATGAGTAATACTGAGTTACCTTTTTCCTTTTGGGGGGTTATGCACTTATGAAGCTGCATACCTATTGAATAGGGTTCCAATCAAATCAGTTGCCTACCGCTTCATATGTGATATGGAATGGGAAGAGCCCATATCTTAAGTTAGTTAAGATTTGGGGTTGTCCGGCCTATGTCTAAAAGCAAAATCCGGACAAGCTCGAGGCAAGGTCTGTTATGTAGAACTGGAAATGTTCCAGCTATACAAACTACAGCAGATGATTTGGTACAACCAGAGGATTCAGTAGATACCAACGAACCTCAGCCTCTCCACCGATCTAGTAGGGTTCCTCACCCACCTGAGAGATACTTCGGTTTCTCTATGACAGTGGGAGCGAGGATTGCATCATGAGATAATGACCCAACTAGCTTCGAGCTGGCCATCGAGAGTAAGACTCTGTAAGAATGGCTGGATGTTTATCGATCTGAGATGGAATCCTTATACACCAACAAAGTATGTACTTTGATTGCTAGATCTGAAGGGTTAAATCCCCATCAGAAGCAAGTATATCTTGAGAAGATTACTTGGTGTACATCGAAAAGTTGAGACTTTCAAAGCTAGACTTGTTAAAGGTTTACGTCATCGACCAGGCGTGGATAATGATGAAACCTTTTCCAATACCTATGCTTAAGTCCATCCAGATACTACTTGCCACGGCTACATACCATGACTACGATATCTGGCGGTTGGGTGCCATGACTGCTTTTCTAAATAATGATTTAGAAGAGTGCGTCTGTAAGTACACAGCCAGAGGGCTTCGTAGACAGTGGGAGCAGCGGAAACGTGTGCAAGATGCTTTATATGATAAAGCAGGCATCGCGGAGTTGGAACGTCTGTTTTGATGTAGTAGTCAAAGAGTTTGACATCATCAAAATGGTAAATGAACCTTGTATAAACAAAAAGGTAGTAGGGAGTATGGTGGTAATCCTCGTACAGTACGTGGATGTCATACTCTTGATAAGAAAGGAGTTTCTTATGCTACGCTCGATCAATCTCCGTTTATCACAATGATTCTCCATATAGGATCAAAGTGATACCTACTAAATCCTGAGTTTTGGATCTATGAGATAGATCTAAATGGATGTTAGAATACTCGCTAGCTGTAGTGAGATGGTATCAATTGATCCTGGGGAGAATCACTGGAAGTGTTCCAGGGTGATAAAGACGACTGAATGTCAGTCGCAGGCATTGTCTTTACCCTCAGTAAAGGAACGGTATGTTGGAAGAGTTCCAAGCTAGATACCGTGACATACTAGACGATAAAGGCTAGATAAATCGCTACTTAAGATGCTACCAAAGAGGATGTTTGGATGTATATTAGTTCATGAGATGAACTTAGTTCCTACCATTGTGTGACAATGGAGTTGTGGCTTATGCCAGGAACCCCCGTCCCATCAGTGATCCAGACATATTCTAAGGCAGTATCACCTGATCATGAAGATGGTTGATCTCCAGGCTGATCGAGGTTAGGAGAGCAGACTCAGAGGACAACACAGCGAATCCACTCACGAAGGCCTATTCCCAGAGAGAGACTTTTATGGAATGGTTGAGTATGAGATACTACAACCACTGCTACAGATGGCCCTAGTGCAAGTGGGAGATTGTTAGTTATATGTATGCCCTAGAGGCCATTACTATACACAGGATGTCTATTGTAGTGGATGCTGGGACATATATATAGGGAGGACTTTCTTGCTCGACATGATAGTATGCTATCTGGTTGTACTTTACCTTAACGTGTACACTGATTGTCTCTCTGTTACATGTTGGTAAAGCCCTTAGGATGTGTACTTGACTACCTGGACTATGATGCGGATCATACTAGTGGGGACATGGTAGTCCATAAGTACATCCTTCAAAGTCCCTAGTCGTGGGTGTATCGAGACGGGGCATCGATATACCAGAGTAGACTAGCATGTACCTTCTCGACCCATACAGATGGGCGATGGATGATCCAATATCCATCGGTGTTTGACATCAGAGATGATATACGGGTGCTCAGTAGAGACTGGGTACACTGGACGGACTCACCGAGAACTCCCAGATGGTATTATACCTCACGTCAGGTGGCAGTTCTCTGGTGACACTGGTACAGAGTAGTCTGTTGACCCGAGATCGTCATAGAGTCTTGTGTGATTCCCACTGTGCTTTGATTTCCATCTTACCACGTCCAAGAGGGCGTGCAAAACGGTGGTTTTTGGGTACAGTCCCGAGTCACATGGAGGCAATGAGCGATAGGAGGGGATTCGTCTCTCCCGGTATAGGGGGTTGATGTTGCGCTGTGTTCGATTGGCTATAACAGGAAATCCCTGGCCAGGGTTGCTGAGATTTACTGGTAAGTGTTACCAGTAGTTTCTCGAATTGTTATAGACCTCATATCGACACGACTTATCGAGCTATTGGGGTCTGACGTTTACCACCCCTAGGCAAGATATACGACATATCAGACGACGAGACCGGACTGTACGGTAGTGTTACTGGTTGGATTCACAGGAGTGTGAGCGGGCTTGCTCGTCGATCTTCTGATCGCTCAATACCCGGGTGGCCGTTACGTTTAGCAGACCGCTTGCGGCTTGTGGCTATTTGATATGATCATCATCTGCTGCCGGCGTATTGACGAGTCTTTAGAGTCCTACACAGAGGTTTCCTGGCTCAAGCAAAACGAAATAGGAGCGCATATGAGATATGTGCGGGACCGAGAATAATACCAGTATGTGTTACTGTATTCGATTCTCGCGATGTGACATTGATCGGTTATATGCGATATAGCCGGGTTATCGGATCAAGTGTTCATTCGATAAGTTGTTACTAATGATACTAGTCGGTTATATGCAATATGACCGGATCGTTAAATCAAGTGTTGATTTAATGATTTAATGCATAATTATATATTTGATATATTACTTTGCATTAACTAGTATCGGTTCACTTTAAATGGATTTTCTCGCTCGGGTGTGCGCATTGCATATGCGATATGATTTTGTGCACATGCTTGTATCATGTTTGATGATACATGCCTTTTTAATTAAGTGTATAGAATTAAACCTTGGTTAATGGAATGGTTAGGGTTTACTATTTGCTTATTTATTTTATTCATTTATTTATTAATCTTTTTCTTATTGGAAAAAGGAAATGAAATAATAAAATGGTGGCATTTCTTTTGTTCATTCATGAAGCTTCATGAATGCTTTGACTTGATGACCATTTTGTTTTTAGCTTAACCCTAACCATTGCATTAAACCATGATTAGTTCTCTACACTTAACTATGGTCATGTTATGATAAGGATTGATTATTCTTTTCTTTTTTGGATTAACTTATCATAACATAATTCTTCTTCTTCTTCCTTTCTTCACTTGAAGAAAGCAAGCTCCATCAATGGTGATTGATGGAAATGAGTGAGAAATACAATTCTAAAGTCTACCCACTTCCTATTTCTTCATCATCTACCTCTTGCCAAGTAGTAGAGTGTGTTTCCTTCACAAGTTTTCATGACTTGGTGAAGGTGGAGCTTGATTTAGCGATGCCTCGACGTAGATCATCTTCGGCATGGACATCGACGACCTAGCTCGCCTATTCTCCGATGAAGCCGACGCTAGAGCCCGGGAATTCACTAGGACAGCGAGGGGACTTCGTTGCGGAGCTATGGAGGTGGAGCACCGGATCTACAAAGGTTGTATTTCCGTATTCTTGTAGTTAAGTGTTAACTAGATTTCGTATTCGCCTAGATTTCTAGCCAACGATCCGTACACTAGGGTTTCTCGGCACCGTAATTTTTGAAATGGGCATGGTTGATGCCTTGTGAGACCTCTTGAGAGTGCCTAGGAACCCTACAGGACTATCGCATATCGGGCCTATGGGACGGTAAATGTCAGTCCCCTAATAGCGGTATAAGTCGTGTTGGAGTGTAGCCCATTACACCTTGAGAAACTACTAGAACACCTACCAGTAAATCTCGCTTGCCCTGGCCAGAGACCTTACGTAATGGCTCTCCATATACAGCGCGATATCAACCCCCAATACCGGGAGAAACGAATCATGTCTAACCGCCATTGCTCCAAGTGCTTCGGGACTGCACCCAACTACTACTTATTTGCACGACTCCTTTGAGCCGTGGTAGGGTAGTAATCTAACTACAGTGGGAAGACACTCAAAACGAAGTAGCAGTGTCAAGTCGACGGACTAAGCTGTACTCATGTCACCTAGGAACTGCAATCTGATGATAGGTATTAAACCAACCTGCAGTTCCCGACGAGTCATGTTCGGTGTACTCGTAACCCAACGAGCACCTGCATACTATCTCCAGTACTACATACTGATGGCTGTGGGATAGACCATCTCCTGACCTGGGATGAGAAGCGTATACACCAGTCTACTCCGGAGTATCGATGCCCTGTCTCGATAATCCTACGACCAGGGACCTGTATAGGATGTGCTTGTAGACTACCCAGCCCCCACTAGTGTGACTGCCATCACAACGCTGGTAATCAAGTAAAGATCCTAAGGGCTCTACTAATATGTATAAGCGATGTTAAAAGAAACACATGCACATATTAAAGTAGATACAAACCAAGTAGCATACTACCATTTTTAGCAAGACTGTCAATACAACTGTGAATATCCCAAGCTTCCATTAAGTAATATACAATCCAGTATGATACAATAATGGCCTCTAGGGCATATACACTAACAAAAGAATGGGCCCAAAGTCTAGAATAAATCGTAGGGGCTCATCGTAAGATATAAAGAGTAAAAGCGGCTTACACTAAAAGCCATGATCAGGTCAAGCGTAATAGAATGCATTGCGACACTCGTCTAAAGACTCCTCCATCGGTACTCACGGTGACGAAACTACCCCACACTTGAGATATATAAGCAGGAGATAGAAAATCCTAGGGAGGTTTTGCTCATCCATCACCAAAAGATCTATAACTTATCTTTATATCTCATTCACTGACTTGAGCATCGGCATCGGAGGGACAACGCCAGAGGCAATTCCAGCGTGGACTTTTTTCCAGGTTCTAGGAGTACCATCGATGCACTGTCTTGCTGCTCTCTTCCCTCAATATTTCCAGTATCATAGGCATCTTGTCCACATCAAGTCACACGGTTAACACTAAAGCCGGCGTATTCACGTCCTAGCATTTATTAAATCGTCTAATTGGAAGAATTTTTTCCCTCTTTTTAAAAAAAAAATTCGAATACTAAATGTTTCTACTTTCTACATTGATTGATTTCTCAAAACGCAGGACTTGATACAGAAGATCATATATTAGAAAATTTATTATGCTGAGCACATATCCATTCATAATGAAGTTTGATTAAATTCAATCTTAGCGGTCTTCATATTTCCCCCATAGTCGATGACTGAATGTAAGGGAATCGTCCACTCAGAGATGTCCGGTGATGGAGTCCAAAAGTCATTACACATCAATCAATCTCTCCGCCAAATACAAAACGTATCATAATTTTACAAGGCTGTATCATAATTATACAAGGCTAAATCACACGATGATAAGCTCAACTGTGGTTTTTTCACCAAACGACCTGAAAGTAGTTTTATTGAGATACAGGGGGTTCTTTTCACCAGATAGCCCTTAAATGTAGCACTTTTTTCTCTTAATGGAATTATAAAAGTTAAGGCAGTTAATTTAAAAACAATGATAGTTACGGCTACTAGCCTGCTTGTTACCATTTCCATCTGTGTCTTATATATATTCAATTCCAAATTATTTCATACTTGATAACTTAAAATGATGGAGTCTACTTCCGAATCATCACTGTGAAGATTTGGGATTCAAAAGTCTACACCCAAAACCCAATATTGTACCTTGACATAACAATGAAACATGAAGCTCAACTTGAGCTGTTGGAATTGGAATAGGTTCGGCCGCAGGTCACGAAACCTTGGTGAACCTCTCCTTCTAATAATACATAGGAATATGTAACTAATTGCCGAACAGACGAAGGGGGAAAAGACAAACCAAAAAGGTTTCTTATCAATCAAAGAATTAAAATAAAATAAATAAAAAACATATTGAGCTCGTACAGTATGAGAATATTTACATTAGATTGCTGGTGAATGAGATGCAAGTGAATCATTTTCCTATGTTTAAGCAACACAATCAGATACATAGTCAAATATAAATCCATCAAACTATTTAGGGTTTCCTTAATGCTGATGCTGCCCCCATAACTATGGCGAGAACTAGGCCCAGGCCAGCACCCAGCGATGCACCAACGGCAGCGGCAGATGTAGAACTGCCCTTCCCTGGAGAATCCTGTCTTGTATTTGAGGCTTGTTCGCGCTCCCTCGCCAGTTCAATTGATAGCCTTTCATTTGCAAGTTCCTGTAAACCCAAAATAAAGGGCTTTTAATTATAAGAAATATAAAATCTTTGGATACATAAGCAAAAATATACTATGAGGCTGATAGGAATGTGGAGTAAGGTATTGATGTCGAGCTCTGTTGAAAAATGTGAAATATGCGGACGCATTCCATAACATTGTTGTAAGCCAGCCCTACAACATATTTGAGATGTAGATGCATGTAATATGGACCTTCACAGCCCAAAACATTAAAAATCTTTTGATTTCAATATTTTTGCCATGTATCCATTTGGTTATACCATTAACAGTTTATGTTTCAATACACAACATTTCTATCTTTAGATCAATAGGCAAATGCAGCAAACAGTACAAAAACTACACGAAATTTGATATTTGTATGCTGAAATCAATTAAAATCATGACGCCTGGTGCAAATCATCCAAAAAATTGGTTGAGAGCTGCTTTAACCAGATGACCAAGAAAAAAGTTCCTCCTAAGGAGATGCTACACAATTTTCTCATTTTAAGAAATACTTTACCTCAAAAGCAATTTCCTCGTGACTCTGAAGCACATGATGCACAAGTTGTCGAAAAGCACCAATACCTTTTACAGGCAAAACAGTGGCTTTGCTCTGGAAAGTCATTCGAACAAGGCCGAGAGGTGCTTGAATCATCCTTTGTGCAGCCTCCTTCCAGTTCACATTCACATCTACCGAACTATGTGAATGGAGAAAACTACCAATACTTGGCTTTAAAAAAGGACATGAATTTACGACTTGGGTCATATTTGGAGATGCTTCGTATGCGTCCATTGCGTTCTCAACCGATGTCTGTTGCTGATGAGCACTGATGGAGAATTTGTTGGTTATAGCAAGAACCCATGGGATTCTGAGAGCCTTGGCTTCATTTAAGAGAATGGAAAGGGCCGGTTGTGTTTGTGAAGTCTGTGATGGGTAATAATAGGGAATCTTTTGTGAAAGGTTATGCACGAGAACAACTAGGTCGGTCTTCTTATTGAGATCCATTGCTCCTGCTTGCAGTTCTTTCCTAAACCGACCAGACTCTTCTTGTAGATCCTGTGGACCCAAAAGAAATGAGATACCATTTAAAATGAGATATAGATATATTTAAAATAAGAAAAACACAAAAAAAAAATGAGATACCGTTTAAAATAAGACTTGGGAGCTTGTATCGGCTTACGAAAAATACTCTAGGTGCGTTGTGCACGTTAACACATGTCTTTATGGTTTTTCTAGCATACCTTGGCCTCTAAATATTTCGTGTGCCAAGATCTATCCTATTGGGTTCCTCTATATTACTGACATTAATTGATACAAAACAGCTTTGATACTAATATGAATAAAACTTGCAAGTCTGATACCCTCCATGTTTTTTTAATGCTAGTCTCAGCCAAGGGTTTAAAATCTCGGTATCGGTCCTGATATCGGATGGTCGTCTGAGCTGTATCAGCAATAGCAGATTTTTTTTCCTTCGACTAAATAATTTCTAATAGCTAATAAAAAATTTCATGTAAATGGTCAAACTAGTCGTAGACAATTTAACGTATTTGTCCGTATTTGGTGATGCTTTGATGATGTCTATAGTGGTTTTCTATATATTCTAAAGATATCTAGTTTGCATGACATTTCTATATTAGCCCTTTTGCATTTACGTCCTGCGTCATGGAGCCATGGCAAATTTTTATGGAGAAGGAAGATGTTTAGTGTAGCATATATGAGAATGGAGGGAACCCATGTCACAGACTTATTTCTTGCAGCCCTGGTTAAGAGGTTCTGCCCTAGTTAAATTTTAACAGCAAAATAGATAACGTGGATATTTTTGGTTAACGGAGAACTTTTGGGGGAGAAATTTGAAATTTTCAACTTTAGAGGGTGAAATATGTAGATTAGCTAACTTTTGGGGGTGACATGAAAAAACCCTCCTCTTTAGCAAATCATCATTTTCATTCTACTAAACTTTTCTTCCCAGAATAGGGGAGAGGAAACCAAATGAACAATTAAGACTATCAAAGTCACTCCCTAGTTTAAGTTTTTTTGGCCAGAAATTTCTTTTTAAACGGCTGTTAAAAACCAGAAGAAACCTTGTTTCTTTGTTGGAGTCCTCACACTTTATCATTTCAAATCAGACGAAAGTTTATTTAACTCTTACAAGTTACAACAACGCCTAAATAAATATATTGTTTAGATACATATTTAACAGAAAATGATAATATTTTATCGATTAAATCCAAACAGAAAATGTTGCAAATACTGTAAACACTGTACAGAAAAGAAATGTGGGAGAGATTGGGAAAAATAAGAAAAAAAGAAAGCACCTGCAAGTTTACTCCATTCGAATCTAAGTTTACTCCTTTCGAGTCTAGGTAGCATACTCCTCCTACAATTGCATCTTGAGTATCCACCTCTTGATATATGCTCTCACATTTCACATTGTTTCGTTGTCTTCCCTCATCAAGTACTGCTTTAAATAAAGATGTTTTTCCAGCACCCTGCCATGATACATAATTGTGTTAGTTAGTATGACCATTTTGTTGAGTAGAGTATGAAAGAGTCTAATTTTCACTAAAAAATTACCTTGAAGCCAAGAAGACGAACCCTACGTGTTCTGAAATGAACCTTCTTCGATACAGTGATAAAATCACTTGTGCAATATATGGTAAAACCATTCAAACCTTCAGGGCATGATCTTTGTCCTTCGACAAGAGATGCAACATTCAATCCCAAATTAGAACTAGTGCATTCTGTTTCTTCTTCAGAAGAAAACATGGGATGTAGAAATTCTTCAGAAACTGGGTATTTTGGAGGTTGTTTTAGTGGAGGACCAATTAGTACACGCATCTTTTGTAAATCAGGTTGTGTGTAACGATTTGTTGTGTGCGGAGGCGTGGCAGGCAATGATTCTACAACTGTTGAGCACCTGAAATGGAGAAGATGTTAAGATCTTACACTTATAAACTATGATGAAACTGAAGATGAAGCGTGAAATAGGGATGTAAACAGGCTAGTTGCCAAAAATAGATGCTGATATGCATATAGATAATAGTCATCAAATATGAGAATTATTCCCCGCTCACTACGCACATGAATAGGATACAGATACTGAGAAACTTGCCTAATATACAAAACAAAGTTCATATTTACTTTAGTCTAAATTAAACTTTCTGGCGATGAATCGCTGCTAGTATAAATTGAGAAAAAAAATTCTTAATAGCATTTAGATATTATAGGCTAGGAGTCGACTGGTTAGAAAAAAGGAAGAAACTAATTTATGATAGTAAGAATACGTTAGCTACATGGAAATCAATAACACTTATAGGAAAATTGATTGGGTTGGTACATACAATGATGCGATAATTTGTTTGCAAAAAACTAAATGTATGGTTGAAAAATCTAGGAAGATAGGACATATAAGATATAATATATGGTACATGGGAAAAGGGATATAAAATATGGTACATGGAAAAAGATTGGAACAAATTAGGGTAGGTATACTGGTTGATAAATTACTGGAACATAATGCGGTCAATGTAAAAAGAATTCAACATAGAATAATATTAACAAAACTTGTATTAGAAGAAGAGGTAATTAATATTAATTTTGCACCTCAAGGCTTATTAATGAGCGCTAAAAGAATATTTTTTGGAAAAAATGGATGACTTAATTCAAAATATCCCCTTAAATGAAAAGTTATTTATAGGAGGAGATTCAAATGGTCATATGTTTATAAAGATGCTAGTCTATATGAGAGCGTGTATGGAGTAAAAAACGATATGGGAGATATGCTATTGGATTTTCATTGTCGTACGATCTTATAATAGAAAATACATTATTTTACGAAAAGATAAGAATATGATATCATTTAAGAGTGGATAATACAATAACTAGATAGAATTATTCTTTACTAGAAATATAGATAAATTAACTTATAAATATTGTAAAATTATTCTATGTGACAGGTTGACCAGTCAACAAAAATTGACGGTATTAGATATTTGTATTAGAAGGTTAAAAAGAACTGTTAAAATAGAAAGGAGATCTAGAACTAGATCATGAAATTTTAAAAACAATAACTTAATTTTATTTAAACACAAAATGCTAAATGAAAGCAACTAGATTCTAAAATTACGTGGAGAAATATGACTAATTGCATCAAAATGTAACTGAAGAAATTCTAGATTAGAAAAAGGCTTAAATCCAAAAAAACCTCAAACCTTTTAGCTAAATAACGAAAAAAACCAAAAACTTTTAAATACACAAGAAACTACCACAAAAATTATAAATTTGTACCATGGTGGTTTCTCGTAATTTTGAAAGTTTTTGAGGGTTTCTCGTAGTTTAGATAAAACGTTTGGGTTTTTTTTTTGGAATTAAACCTTAGGGAAAAAAAAAGAAAGGAGAAAAAGATATATATAAACTGACTACGATAAGAGAAAAGAAGATAACAGACCTAGATAATGTTAAATGAATTAGAAGTGAAGATAAAAGAGTTTTAGTAGAATACAATGAAATTAACGAAAGATAGAGAAGTTTCTTTCATAAATTGTTTTAAGGAAATAATAATTATAACTCAAGGCAGAAACAAGTAAAATTCTTGTAATAATAAAGACATTTTATATTGTCGTAAAACTAGGCTTAATGAAGTAAATGACACTTTTAAAAAGATGAAAATGGAAAAGTAATAGTTACTAATGATATTCCCAGTGTTTTAAAAATGAAGGCAAGATCAAGGCAACGAAGCCCGCTCATTGCCTGAGGCGAGAAGCGATAGATATTTAATCTATGAATATTAAATATTCATATGTGATGTGTAATTTAACAATATTTGTATATTGCTATCTATCAACAAATTATGTCTAAATTATATTGGAAAAATATTAAGCATGAATATAACATTCAATCACATAGACAATAAAAAATAAATGATGTCATACTAATCAAATTCACAAATAGAGAAATATTATCCTTAACATTTGGGAAGAGGAAAAGAGAAATAATGGCTAGAAGAGCAGGCAAGGGAATTGGCTAAAGGAGACGCCAACAATGATGGCTAGAGAAGTTACAGACCACAACGACTAAATGATTTTGTTTGGTCGGATTGTTTGGGGATTAGGGATAGTGAGAAAGAGAGATATAATTGTTCTTTAATTTGGAATAAAAACAACAATTTATTCTCATCCAACTTGTTCAGTTGGATTGTTTAGGGATTAGAGAGACAACGAGAAAGAGAGATAATTGTTCTTTAATTTGGAATAAAAAACAAGAGTTTATTCTTTATGCTCCAAAAAGATTTCTTTTGCAAGAGGGATAAAAAAAATAGTGAATATAGCATTATATCTGTGTTATGAAAATACATCACGTTGGCGCTCACTTAGAACCTCGTCTTGGTGTTTGAGGCGAGAGCCAGGGCACTTAAGGAGACGACTTAGATCGCCTAGCCTAGGCGTTAAGGTGTCAAGACGCCTTGCCTTTACAACGCTTCTATCGAAGTTTGTAAGTGTTTCGAAAAGACGGGTTTAATGTAATTAACCAAGTTATTTTATAAAATTATAGATCTAAAGAAAATGTCCGGTGAATAAAGAATAAACATCTTGATATTTATTCATAAGTATAAAGAAGATATACAAAATTGTTCAAACTATTGTGAAATTAAACTTATGAGTCATTTAATGAAACTATAAGATAGTAAGCAAACATAGATTTAGGAAAGAAACATCCTTATCTACAAATCAATTTGGTTTATGCCAAGAAGGTCTGCTATGTAAATAATCTATTTATTAAGACGATTAATAGAGAAATATAAAGATCTATATATATTATTTTATTGATTTAGAAAGGGTTTATGATAGGTCCTTAGAAAGATACTATAGCGGACTTTAGAAAAAAAACTAGCATCTCATAAGTACATTGATGTGATTAAAAACATGTATGATAGATCAATTACTGAAGTGAAGACGATTAAAGAAAAAACAGAGCCATTTCTTATTACCATAGGTTTACACCAAGGATCGACATTAAGTTCTTATATCTTTGCATTAGTTATGGATAAACTCACCACACATATTTAGGATGACATGCCATAATGTATGTTGTTGACTGATGATATTGTTTTAGTTTTGATGAATCCAAAGAGGGGATAATTACTAAAATATAATTATGAAGAGACACCTTAGAATCTAAAGGATTTAAAATTATTAGAACAAAAGCTGAATATATGAAATGTAATTTCAGCAAACATTGCAAAGAAATAAGTGTTTCGAGCAAATTAATGGCTATGATATATATTTATTTTTATTACATAGGATTTATAATTAATCATAATGAGAAGATTGATAAGGATGTACCTCATTATCAAAGCGGGATGGTTGAAATGAAGAAATACTTCAAAAGTGCTATGTAATTGTAGGGTATGTTTGAAATTGAAAGAAAATTTTATGAAATGGTGATAAGACCCGCACTTTTTTATGGATCAAAATATTGGATAATTAAGAAACATATTCAGAAATGAGTGTGGCCGAAACAAAAATGTTAAGATGGATGTTTTTTAATACACTAAATATTGAATAAGAAATTAGTGTATACCAAAAAAGAGTATTTCCACTACCGAATAGATCTATATACAAAAATACAATCCATGTTTCAACTAATAACCATAGAAATAAGACAATAATATCACATATTCATTACTTCCGCTAAGCAAACTAACTATGGATGACTACTTTTTACTGATAAAACTCATGTATAATCGCATTAAAGTCCTTCAAGATTGGAGGATTATCTTTTGAAGTATGAGTCAATTCTTTTGAATTTGCTAACGCATCAATCTATATTAATTTACAAATAGTAATTAAAATACATCTATGTTCCCTAAAATATAATCTACAAGAATTAGCAAAATTTAAGAATTGAAATACACACATAGATTAAATATGACATGCTACTTGAAAATTATATGCATTGCATTATTTAAACCTTAAATTATTAAGCAAACATGAAAAGATTGAGATCCAAATTTAGGAAAAATGAAACCCAGTTTGAATAATTTCTAACCTTCAAATCTGAATTTTAAAAACCAAACCCTAATAAACAAACAATCAAACAACCCTAATCATTGAAATAAATCAAATATAAATTGATATTTACCCAATTAGAGGAATAAATATGAGACTTGCTTTTTGGATGCGAAAATGAAAAACTAAATCTTGAATAGTTGTGGGAGATGATGGGGAGAGAGACGAGAGAAACGATAAGAGTGATGTAGTAGGATTCAAGACAAAACCCAAAGACAGATTTGATAAATTAGTTTGGGTTATTGGGTTTTGGGTGAAGTGTATTGAATTTATTGGGTTTATTGGGTTTTAAATCATTTGGTATATTGGATATGAATTGCGGGTATAGTTTTAAACCGACCAAATACCTATACCCGTTTAACTTAAAACACCTAAATCCCTAACTCTTTCAATTTCTCCCCAATTTCCCCTTCTTGACTTTTATTGCTGCTTTGCCTAGGCCACGCATGACTTCTGGTGTGGCCCATGGCAGCATGTCGACCCGAGAGTACTTCTCAAAAAAATTATTAGGTGGGCCCAGGCCCTAGCTCGTCCCCTTCCCTCCGCCACTGAGATAGCTATCATAGAGAATAAAATGTGAAAATACCGATTAAGATGGTTTTGACATGTACTACAAAGACCAATCAATGTCTCAACTAAGCAAAAATGGATAGAGACAATTTTAGTTCATGCGCGACTAGAAGGTAGAGATAAACGAACATGGATAAAGAAAATTAAGAATATGTTAATTGTTAATATAACCAAGGAAATTACCCTTAACAGAGAAGAATGGAAAAGAACGATTCATATATCTAACCCTAAAAATTTAAGATGAAGGCTTGTAGTTGAATTTAGATATTAATTAAAAAACTGATATATTATTTTACAAACTCTAAGAATATTTTATATCTTCAATTGCTATTATACATTTAAATGGATTTTATATGGAACAAGTGTAGATGCTTACCAAACTCATATATAGAGGCTAGTGGCGAATGCGAACACGAACACGGAGAGTCATTTTAAATGAAAATGATATAAAAATTAAAATCTAATACAAATATAGAGAGCTTGGATAATTTGTATTCATTTATATCAAGGTTTTGCACGGACATGGGCTCAGGGACGGGGACACGACATGATGTATTACGGCAACACGGCAAAATCTCAAAAAATAAGATACAGGGACATGTCGATAAACACACACAAAAGAAATTAAGCATTAATCTACAACTTAATTAATAAAAAAATTCCCAAAATATAAGATACGGAAACACGTCGACACACGCATATATACACATATATGGAGATGTGTACAAATGCACATCTATGTACGTAAGTGCGTATATATGTACCTATGTATATGTGAATGTATAAGAAATAAAATGCAAAACTACCACAACAATTTAAAACAAGAAATGGATAAAGTTTAACATTCAAATAGACATTATAATTATAGCATACAACCACATATCATTCCCCATATTAAAATCAATAATATCTAAAATATAAAATGAGAAGATATTTGTTTAACAAGTCTTTCTTAAAAGGTTAAAACATCCAAAAGACACGTTATAACGATACGTAGATGCATATTAAAAAGATCTACAAGTCACATAAGACGCGTATAGAAGTTAATGCATTTTCCTTTTTATTTTTAAAGGTATTCCATTATTACCTGCAAAAAAATTTGTTGGTTTGATATATCCCCATTAATATTCGATACTCCACACATCCCCCAAAATTCTATAAGTTTCTTCAAATATCTCGCAAACGGTTAAGTGATTGTTAACTTTATTTTTTTTAATATATTTATTATAAGATACTAAATTTACCATCATCTTCTTTCTTGTAAACCTAATTAACTAAAATCTAGTTTCTACATTCTTTCTTCTAATCTCTTCTCACTATACTCGTATGATTAACTTCTCTCCTTTGTTCTCACAGACTCTTTGTTTTTTCTTTCTCTTTTCTCCTTTCTTTAATCTTTAAATCAAGAAAACTCTAACTAATTTAAGAAAACTAGAACTCAATAGCAACCTAAAATCATGTATATCCTAACCTAAAAGAAACCTAAATCAATCATAAAAGAAAACCTCACTCCACTGAGACCTAACCCAGAGCAACCATTTTTTTTTGGAATCTAACACTACGTGAGAAAGAAGAAACGATTGGAAAAGAGTCAGTCACTTAGCGATAGCATAAACAAAATTTGATAGCATGCCTTGTGTCGATGGTTGAGGACCCTACAAAGTCTTAGGCTAGCCCAGAGAATCATAAACTGAATAAAACTAGAAAGAGACAAAATCTCCAAATCGTCTAATAACCAAAATTTGAAAAATCGGTTTTGGTTTGTCCTTTTGACATCTATAGCTTGAGAAGGTACATTAGAATTATAGGCCCCCAATCATTTCAAATTTGATCAGTTTCGATAGGTTTCGATTAGTTTCAGTGGGTGGATTTTATTTACCTTCGTTGGTTTGGGTAGTAATTTTGATTTCAATTTTGATATTTGTGACTATATATATATATATATATATATATGGGCGTTTATACACTATATGTGAACAAATATGCATACATATACATATATGTGGATTTGTGTATGCATAAGTTTAATATTAATGTGCAAAAGGACTACAGAATAATATGTATATAAATTTATTTTTTCTTTTACATACACATGTTTATAATCTTTACATAAAAATAAAAATTATTATTCTTCATATTATTTAAACACTTTAAATCAATTTACATAGAAGAGGCAATTTTATAAAGAAAAAGTTTGTCATTGAATTTGAGGTTCCCATAAAATAGAGAGGAGCAAATTGTTGGGGTAAAAATTTGCACCCCGGTTGACCGAGTCAAAGTCAAGGTCAACCCCAAGCCAGGTGGGCCCAAGCCCAGGTCAAGTGGGCCCATGCCCAGGTCGAGTCCGAAACATGAAGCGGCCGACCCTCCCCATGCTAAAATATAAATCATGTCATAAATAATTTTTATGTAATTTTTTATGCATGAATGTAAACAAAATGGGCATAAAGCCAATATTTTGTAAGACCATGGCTTATGTGCAAAAATGAAATGGCACATGAGCCATGGGATGGCTAAAATGCCATTTTTGTAAAGCCCAAGGGGCTATATGTAAATATGTAAGCCTATAAAAGGCAACATGATGAATAAAAAAGTAACAATTTTCATTCTCTCAACAAAAAATTAGAGCTGAGCTCTTTCTTCCTTCTTCAAGGTTCCAAAACCTTCTTCTTTCTTTTGAATTAAATCAAGAGTTTTACTCTTCCTTTTTCAAAACTAAATAGTTTTCCACCACCAAACCCACAAAGGGGAACTTGGATCTGTCATCAGATCTTAAAAAGGAGAGATTTTGAGATTTCACATCTCTCGATCTTCAAGATCCAGCAAGCAACAGGAGGAAGAAGAAGAACCCCTTCCATTAACCCCAAAAACACATTCAGGAGTCCAACTCCTCTTTGATTTCTCATCAGAGAAATCTTTTTAGGCTAAAAGCCTCTTTTCCTCGCCGGCGCTCAAGCGCAGAGCGCCCACGTGCCGACACGTGGCGCGCTTGCGCTCCAGCGCAAGCGCTCGAGCGCAAGTCGCCCTCGTGCCGACACGTGGCGCTCTTGCGCTCCAGCGCAAGCGCCCGAGCGCAAGTCACCCTGGTGTCGACACGTGGCGCGCTTGCGCTCCAGCGCAAGCGCTCGAGCGCAAGTCGCCCTCGTGCCGACACGTGGCGCTCTTGTGCTCAAGCGCAAGCGCTCGAGCGCAAGTCGCCCTCGTGCCGACACGTGGCGCGCTTGCGCTCAAGCGCAAGCGCTCGAGCGCAAGTCGCCTGCGTGCCGACACGTGGCGCGTTGCGCTCCAGCACTCTGCGCTCGAGCGCAAAGCGCCCACGTACCGACACGTGGCGCGCTCGCGCTCAAGCGCCTAGGCGCTGGCCCCACGCATCCTTTGGATGTCTTTTTCCTCTTTACTTATATATACATGTATATATATACATATGTATACAAATGTACACATACACATACTCCACGACACTGTCCCTGTTAGAAAAAAATTTCTAACGGGGCGCTGCCCCGCACCCCGCAAGGGGGCTGCTAGCCCCCTTGACCCCCAGCCCGCTATCCGGGTAGCGGGACCCCCGTAAAAACTCTGCGTGGCTCCCGATATATCCAAAACCCCCTTTCAAAACACACGCACACTGCACATTGAGTTCGCATGACCAGTTTAACCCGTTAATCGGAGGTTCCCTCGCCCCAAAGGCGATGGGTAATTAACGGCAGCTTAGTCCGCGGCTGCCGGAGATTCGGATCCCCACAATCATTAAACCCCGGCCTACCCTAGGCAGGGGGAATCTGTAGTACGCCTGACAAGCGCTCGCGTATTCCCATCTCACTGGGGTGACGAAAAACACCCTACACAAATAAATGTGTAAAGAAAACGTTAGAAAGAAAGCAGCCTTCTTAATTCTTTACTTCCAAATTTGATTTATAACAGAAAACGTAAACGTAAGTATCGATTGCCTCCTTTACTAACTTCGTTTAAAAAATTTAGCGATTTTGACTTAAACATTTTCTATCTCTAAATTTACCAAGAAAACATGTGTAAAAGTTTCTTTAAATTCTTTCTCCACGTATTCAATTTCTTGATAAAAAAATTAATAAAAACTTCCATTTCTAATGTCTCTCTCCGGATGTAATAATAAGAGTTGGGAAGGTTATCATTTTACTCGTCTCTTCTTCCGTTTGCTGCAAAGAAAGAACTGCTGCAAAATTTGCAGTATTTATCAAAACGTCTCTATTGAAGAATTTTGGATTGAAGGCATGATATTTTCAATAACTGCAATCCCTTGAAGATTGAAAATCCTAGAGTTGGGAGCTTTTAGTAGTAAGATACAAATTTTTTGACAAAAAATTTGATTGTAAATTCTTGAGATCCTACAATCTGCTCTCTTCTTGTTGGTATTCTCTCCAATCTCTTCTTTTTTATCTCGGGGATTTCTTGTAGTGTTGATATTAGCTTTCTTGATGTATTTTCGCTCTTTGTACATGACCTTTTGATATATATACAATTTAAATGAGACAGAACCTATGGACTCTGCTCACTTCGACAAAAAAATATCTTTTTCTACCATCATCCTTTCTTCTCTTAGCAATTAGATCCATCTTGGGACCACTTCGAAGCATCTCCCAACAACACTCGATTATGACACAACGAAAGTAGAAGCCTGCAAATCTTGTCGGGAGAAAAAGATGGGAAAGATAAAGCAACTTCAAATACCAACTTGATTTTGATGAAATAATAAACATCTCGACCCGTAAGACAACAATCGGCCAAAACTTACCGATACTTCGACGATTTCACTAAAACTCCATGATACCAAGATATAGTATGTTCATTCAGACCAGTTTGTTGGTCTCATCCCAATATAGTTTTGATTAATGTCACACATTGTTCAAGTTACTAATCATTTTGTACGCTAATAAGTCACGGGACATTTGAGGAGGTCGAAACTATCGAGCTAAATTGTTATATCTATTGGAGATTAGAGGAACATTGCCTTCATTAAACATAAATTGAAGATCAAGTTTGAAACTAAACCAATAAGAATCAAGACAAGCATTTTTAATTTTTGGGTACTTATTTTATGTATTTCTATCTCTTTTTCTTTAGGACTTATTATAACGGGACTAAGATGCTAGAGAGCTTGAAAAACATCAAATGCCTTCTCATTCTATTTTTCTAAGATAACTAAATGAGCTTTTCATTCACTTCGACAAGTCCTGCGTTCAAATAAAAGGAAACTTCGAGTTCTACGCTCACGAAAAGATACATTGAGCTCTACGCTCGCAAATTCGAGATTTACGCTAAAAATAAATCAAAGCTCTACGCTCATGAAGATAGACCGAGCTCTACGCTCATTGAAAATACTTGAGCTTTATGCTCATAATTCTCGAGGTCTGCGCTCAAATAAAGTCTATTTCCAAATTAAATGTTTATATCAAATTCAAACAAAAGAGAAGACAAAATATTATTTCCCATAAAAATAATAAATATCTAACTTTATGATATTTATCATTGCATGATTACCAAATGGTATATGCAAAATTTCATTTATTATGTGATAAATTTGATAACAAAATATTTCTCTAAAAATATAAATATTTGATCTCACCATGTCTATTTCTAGGGGCATGTAGTTTTCCTCCCAAATCAAAATGAAACCTTGTTAAGTATATACAGTCAGCAAAGTGAATGGGTGAAAATTTTAGATATCTAAAAAAAATTTTGCTCAAAAGATCATAGTTTTGCACAAACACCCTCAAAGTTACTAATTTACACAAGGTACCCGAGGTTCAAGATTTTAAACAAAACACTCTCAAAATTGAAGATTGTGTAACATATCCGATGATATAGAAATCGCAAAAAATACCCCAAATTTGCATATTTTGCATAAAACACTCTAAAGTTCCAAATTTTAGGGGAACTTTCTTCTAATTGTTGAATTTACTACCACATATGAAACCACATTTTGCATAAAATACCTCAGAATTAAAGATTCGCACACAACACCATAGAGTTACAGGATTTGTACAAAACAACTTTAAAGTTGCTAACCCTGCGCAAACCGCTGCCAATGTTGCAAATTTTTAAAAAAAAACGGAATTTTGCAGATTTTCCACAAAACACCTCAATGCTGCAGATTTAGCATAAAACGCGGAGTTGCAGATTTTGCACGAAACATCACGAAATTGAAGATTTTGTAAGACATCCCGTAGTTGCAAATTTTACACAGAGCACTCTAACAGTTGTGGTGTAAAACACCCCAATGTTTGTACATTTTCCGCAAAACACTCCATTGTTTGTATATTTTGCGCAAAATAATTAAAAGTTGCAGAAATTGCAGAGAAATACCATGAACTTGCAAATATCACACAAAGCATCCTATCCTGATACTTCCAAAAAACAGCAGAAAGCACACTTGGGAGGTCCAAAAACTTCAGAAGACTCGTGAAAAGTTCAAAATTTGCAGAAAGAGTTTTAGAAATTATAGAACAGCACCAATAAAATGCAGAAAATGGCATAAAAGTTTCAGAAATTGCATAAAGCAACTTTGAAAGTTCAGAAGCACCTTGGAAATCCTAGTAATTACAAAAAGCACTGCGAAAGCTCATAAAGCATCATGAAAAATACAGATTTTGTAGAAGACAACCATGAAGATTCACAAACTACGGAAAACCCCCTCGAAGTTGCAAAAGTCACAAATATCCTATTCAACTATCCTCACAACATTAGAAAAACGCCCTTCTTACTAAATTACCGAAGTTCCGTCCAATCCTGAAAGCAGCAAAAGTCCAAGGTGAAATTACCGAAATACCTCTACAACAAAAAAAGCACCAAACCGTTCAACCGCGAAATTACCTACACCCTATAGTGGTAAAATTACCAAAATGCCCATGGAAAGTGAGAAATTACAAAATTGCACTACAAGAATTACCAAATTTTGCTCCAACGGTAAAAGTACCAAGACGTCCCTTCAATAGCCAAATTACAAAAACACACTCAAATGGTGAAACCTCAAAACGCCCTACAAGGATGAAATTACCAAATTTTCCCTTTAACGGCAAAAGTACTGAAATGCCCATTCAACAGCAAAAGTACCAAGACGCCCTTTCAATGGAGAAATTGCTAATAATTACCAAAACGTTCAACTGTGAGAGTACCAAAGTGTGCTCCAAAATTATTAGCTTTGAAATTAAATAGGAAGCTATGTCCTTAAACTAAAATCATATTGAAGTTTCCAAATGGGCCACCATGTCCCTAAACCGGAAATCAATAATATTTCCAGCTTCACCGGATTACCTTAAAATCCACATAAATTATTTCAAAAAGTATAATCCATAGATTTCTAAATTTTCGAAATATCTTCAACTCCATTCCCAACTCCTTTAAAATATCTCCAACTCTATAAAACTTCCAAATTCTCTATATATTTCTCACGCCACAGAGTCCTAAATTCTCTATATTTTCTAATTTTCCTTCAAAATATAATTTCCCGTATTCTCTAAAATATCCTAAACTCGCACAAATTTTCCCAATATCCAAAAAATATCCTCAATCTCTCAAAATCAAACTCAAGTTCAAAAATCAACTGCTACATCATTAAATTAGAACGTAAATCAAATCCAAAGTCGACTGTTACATTGTTAATACAACAACAACAACTGAGCCTTTTATCCCAAGCATATGGGGTAGGCTACATGAACCAACATAGAATCACGCCGGGTCCAGCACATGATGTAGGTCCTTTGCCAGCCATTTAACGCCTATATCAAATCCAAGGTCGACCACTACGTCAATAAATAAGAACCTACATCAAATTCAAAATCGACCGCTACGTAATTTAAGTGGAATCCAAATCAAATCCAAAGAAGACCTTACGTTGCTAAACTGGAACCAAAAACCAACATTTGACTGCTATGTCGTTAAACTAGAACCAAATCCAAGTCCAAAATTTGACCGCCATGTTGTTAAACTTGAATCCAAAGGTCAAACTAAAATCAAATCAAAATTTGACCTCTACATCGTTAAACTGGAATCTAAACCAAATCCAATATCAACCCTTATGTTGTTAAATTGGGCAACTCGAATACAATTTTCAGGAAGATGATAAGTTGCTTCTGGTATTCTAGAACTGTAAAATTGCTAGATGTTTCGATGACAACGGAGCTTATGCCGTTCAAAATCCCAAAAATCCAAATTCTAGTTCTTGCTCTCACAATTCCATACATGACTATTTCGTGTCTAGCCCTTTAATCGGAGGTTCTCTTGATTCAACCGAAAGAGTAATTAACAATATGTTTGTCCGTGCCTATTGTAGATTCCAACCCTACATTTTTCTATAGACGGAATATTAGGATAACCCCACATCAAATCCATTTGTTCCAAGACCCGTCCAAAAGGATACACTCCTTGGGCTGAGATTTTCACCCTACATGGACGTATCAAAATCAAACACATAAACATGAAATGTTTGATTAGAAAATATTGGCATAGTAAAAGGTAGATGAGATCATAAACATTCATAATAGAGAAAAAAACAGATACAAGAATAAAAAAGGCTTACTTCTAAAAAACTACCAAAAACTTTGGGGTTGTTGGATGTAACTACCAAATTCTTTCAGAATTATAGAAAACTACCAAGTGTACGGAAACTTGTAAAATTAATAAACAATAAACTACCAAACATGTTTCATAAATGTTCAATAAACTACCAAACTTGTTTCGTAAATGTTCAATAAACTACCAAACTTGTTTACTAAATAGTCAATTATCTACCAAACTAGTTTTAAAAAATTTAAGGATATCCGTACACTTCGGTAGTTTTCTGTAATTTTGAAAGAATTTGATAATTACTTACCATAGCCCCTATGATTTTTGTGGTTTTTGGGAATTAAGCCTTAAAACAATTAAAAACACTTAAATGAATGCAACATTTTTAAGATAATTTATAAAAAGTTTGCAAAAGCAATTACTTAAAATCCTATTCAATAAGAAATAGCAGTAAATGAACAATTCAAAACTTATCCAGAAATGCGATGTGAGTGTTAGTGATATGTATGCCCTGGAAGCCATTGATGTACATACGATGTATATTGTAGTGGATGCTTGAACATATATATGGAGGACTTTCTTGCTCGACATGATAGTATCCTATCTGGTTGCTCTTTATCTTAACATGTATTATGATTGTCTCTTTATTACATGTTGATAAAGTCCTTAAGATGAATACTTGACTACCAGGACTATGATGCAGATCATACTAGTGGGGACGAAGTAGTCGCTAAGTACATCCTTCAAATGTTCCTAGTCGTGGGTGTATCGAGACAGGGCATCGATATACCATATTAGACTAGTGTATAGCTTCTCGACACATGTAGATGGGCGATGGATGATCCCATATCCATTGGTGTTTGACATCAGAGAAAATATACGGGTGCTCAGTGGAGACTGGGTACACTGGACGGACTCGCCGAGAACTCCCAGATGGTATTATACCTCTCGTCAGATGGCAGTTCTCTGGTGACACTGGTACAGGTTAGTCTGTAGACCCGAGATCGTCATAGAGTCTTGTGTGATTCCCACTGTGTTTTGATTTCCACCTTACCACGTTCAAGAGAACGTGCAAAACGGTGGCTTTCGGGTACAGTCCCGCATCACATGGAGGCAATGAGCGATAGGAGGGGTTTCGTCTCTCCCAGTATTGGGAGTTGATGTTGCGCTGTGTTCGATTGACTATAACTGGAAATCCATGGCCAGGGTTGCTGAGATTTATTAGTAAATGTTATCAGTAGTTTCTCGAACCGTTATGGACCTCATATCGACGCAACTTGTCGGTTACTGGGTCTGACGTTTACCACCCCTGGACTAGATATGCGACATATCAGACGAAGAGACCGGACTGTACGGGGGTGTTATTGATTGGATTCACAGGAGAATGTACAGGTGTGCTTGTTGATCTTCTGATCGCTCAATACCTGGGTGGCTGTTACGTTTAGCTGACCGTTTGCAGCTTGTGGGTGTTTAATATGATCCTCACCTACTGCCGGCGTATTGACGATTCTTTAAAGTCTTACACGGAGGTTTCCTGGCTCAGGAAAAACGGAGTAGGAGCACATATGTGATATGTGCGGGACCGAGAATAATACGTGTATGTGATACCGTATTCGATTCTCGCGATATGTGATATCGGCCGGGTATATGTGATATAGCCGGGTCATCGGATCAAGTGTTGATTCGATGAACTGATACAGATTATATTAGTCAGTTATTTGATAATAGCCGGATTATCGGATCAAGTGTTGATTCGATAATTTAATGTATAATTACATATTTGATATATTACATTAATATAAGCTCACTTAAAGATTCTTTTTCTCACATGTTGATACATTGATATATATATGATATATGTTAATTGTATTAGTTTCTTTTGTTACAAAATATTGTATATGTGATATATAATATTGTAACATGTTAGGGTTACAAATGCAACTAGGGTTTAGAGTTTAAACCGTGCTAGGGTTTTAAATTAGGGTTAACATTTTATTATGGATAATTTATTTTCTTTTGGATGAGCTTTGAGGAAGCTTCATGATCCTTTAACTTTGTCCACCCTCTTTGTTTTATCCTATATATTTGTTAACCTAAGTTTAACCATAGCCTATGGTTTATTCTCTACATGAGTTAGCTATGACACATATTAAACCATGATTGCATTTCTAACCAAAAACAATAATTCATTCATCACAACTTCATCTTCTTCTTGCTCACTCCAAAAGCTTTCTAGTTTTTTATTTGTGTTGGATGTTTTGTGAGAAATTGAAAATAAAAGAGAGCAAAATTCCTACTTCATCATTCTTATCTATTCTAGCCACTTAGATTATGGTGTTTGCTTTACTAATACTTGATTAGTGAAGCAAGAGCTTGGGTTTGAGATTCTTCAAGATAGATCATCTTGGATTAGTGAAGTCTTCAAGCAAAGATGCATCATTCTCTTCATAGAACCTCTCTAGAGTCCGGGTACTTGATGATCGCAGCGAAGGGACCTCAACACGGAGCTTATGAAACGAAGGAACGGACTACAAAAGTTGTAATCCCTAAACTCTTAGATGTTAAAGTGTTAACATACTAGTATTGTTTGATTCTCTTGTTAAAGATCCTAGGTTTAGGGCTATCTATAATGGCAAAATTTGAAATTGGCATGAGAGATGACATCCGAAACCTTGCTGCCGTTGTAGGTATCCCAACAGTGGTATCAGAGCCTAGCTAGAGAATTAGACGGATAAGTGTAGGATTACAAAACCGAAACAACTTCAAAACACCCGATGCAAAACCCTAGTTTCTGTCGAATTATTTCTGGTGTCTAAAAATTCTTTAAACAATTGCAGAATGTTGTATGAGATACAATATGAACACGATCCAAAACCCAACCCCCTTCTCGGAATTTGGCCGGCCAGAAGGCCAATAAATCCAGCCTGCTCGGATTTCTGGGGGCTCTAGGGTTTGATACTTCAGGTGTAGTTTATTTTTGCTAAATTTGCATGAGATGTTTATTTACTATAAAGGTAATTCAGAGTATTTCGTATTCGCAATTCTAGCTTTGTTTCGGTTAATCTCTAGGGTTTGATACTTCAGGCGTTGTTTATTTTTGCTAAATTTGCATGAGATGTTTATTTACTATAAAGGCAATTCGAAGTATTTCGTATTCGCAATTCTAGCTATGCTTCAGTTTGTTTAGACAGTGTTAAAAAGTTCGAACGAATATCAAATACTCACTTTTTCCCCTGCCGGAAAATTTCCAAGTGTTGGATTTTTCCTTAGTTAAAGAACATTCAAATATCGTGCAAGTAACGTAGTGGGCCCTCTAGAAGAACGAAATCTTAACTCGATTATGTGACCGTCAGAACCGACTCTAAACCCTAAGGTTTTGGCAGTTCGGCGTTGCCACATGTGAGGCGTTGGTTTGACCCTTATATGGCTGGTCCATTGGTACTGTGGCATGTGATGGATGCTTTTAAACTAAGTTCAAGTGTTGAGCAAATAGGAAAATTTTGGATATTTGTTGATTCGGTCGGAATGTTTAAGGTCGTCTAACTTTTTCTGTAATGTGATACAATATTTGGAATCCACATGTAGTTATGAGATAACTAATTTGAATGTTATACATCTAGCAGTTTAGTCTCAGTTGATCGGTTGCCACGGAATTTTGATGCGATCAAAAGTCCGTCGCAATCATGTAGCGTACGCGGATACTCGCCGGGTAAACTTAATAGATGGCCACGTTCCATAGCCCCGACCAAGTGACTGTAGGAAAACCTCGTCGCCAAAAGCATTAGTTCGGGTGCTCGCGGCAGCGGTGTTCCGCCTTAGTGCACTTCGTCGACGGCACCGGGAGGTGCGGCCATCTACTAAAGTTTCAGACGAGCATTCGATCAGAATGTCGGGAATCTTGTTAAATTGCCCGACTTGATATTGAAATGTGTTTTCGATATTCAGACTAAAATGCGGGGTTTATAAAAGTTAGGCATGCGATGTCTAAGGAATTCATTTGGTTAGGCATGCGATGTCTAAGGTGGTTGCGGATTCCAACTGTTGTAGTTTTACACTTTCTTTTCTGCGACCGTAAGTGTAATATGTGGTGTATCGCCGGTTTCGTTGCTATACATCAACGACAATTGGGATACGCATATTTACTTATGTTGATGACATGTGATGTTATGTGTTACTGATATGTTATATTGGATCGTCGTGTTTTGAATAGCCGGGGGTTTTATGTGAGATGAGGGTTTTTATTTTCATTCATGTAAAATTCATTGTATGTAATATTCTTTTATTGGGGCACTTCCGGGTTGAGAATGATGTCACCATTGTATATTATTTACTTTTCCGCATTAGGATAGACCCAAGACGGGGAGCATAAGTAACCGGGTTCTAGGCTCCAGTGGGAGACTATCTTGAGGAGTCGAGACCGAGTGTCCTAACTCTAGAATTGGTAGGGTTGCTTGCCGCTCTCGTAGGGGTCTAGGGGTGTGGGATTGGCTATTCATCGCGACCGTGGAATCCGTGTTTTATACAGGCTCGCAATAAAACACGGACCTCCTAGTATATCCAATATTTCATATGTTTCTTCTGCTGCAATATCTGTGATGTGATCATTTGATATATTAAGATAGATACTGGATATACTATATGTGATATATTATATAGACGTTGCTTATGTTTTACATCCGCGTTGGCCCTGCCCCGCTCTGCCGTTAGTTATCTAACCTAACGATGCACGAGGGGATATCGAGGCGAATGCGGATGGCATAAGCGTACGTTGTATTTATCTGTGATGTTTAGGTAAACTTAAATGATGAGACTTCATTAATGAGATTAGTGAAATAAAAGAAACCTAAAGATATTGTGGAATCGAATTTTCAAAAACAGGTAGCTCTAGTTTTTGCTTTGCATAGCGGTGTTCCTTATAGAACATCCAGCACCTTATTCGATAAGGAAAGAGCCGAGATCGCTTCACCGGGAGTGACCTCTTTAGCAAAACTAGTAATGGCCTCAAAAACACTTCATTTAAATCATTTAATTCTACAACGATATCAAGTTCATTACGCAAAAGGTTTTCTTAAAAACCTGTCGTAGCACTCCATCATTTCAGATAAGTACTACTTAGTATTCGTGCTGCGTTTGTTGACCTTAACCAAGGCGTAGTGTGCGGCAGTTGATTAGTGCTTATCTGTATAAGTATATGATGTGATTGAGTTGGGGTAGTCGTGCGGCTTTGTTGACCTTAGCCAAGGGTCGTGCGGGTGGGTTTAATTCAATCGGGAAATGACGGGTTGAACTTGGCTAGCGCTTATGATTTGTTGATCTTAACCAAGGTCATAAGTTGCTAGGGGCAAAATATTATCGGGAATTTCAAGTGTTGAAATTTGCAATGAGATTGCATACCTTCTATGAGATAGTTGGATCTCGATACCCACTGCGAGTAAGAGTTACTCCTGGGAGAGTTTTACACATTACAATTAGCCGATCAAGTAGGTGTCTAGAAAAGTGTCAACGGGGTTACGCCTCTGGGAAAACGAAGTTTATTTTAATTAGGTCCGTACGAAAGCACGGGGAACCTTCCTCAAAGTACCGACACTGGCCTGGCTGAAAGATTGGCGAACTTGTAAGGTGTAATTAATCCCGGCTAGTCTTTCTTTTTAGGGTTTGAAGGAAGATTTGACAAAAACAGTGGGAGCCATCCTGAATAGATATATTAATAACCAATCTAATCTTACAAGAGCATACGCTGAGTGTTTTCTTCTCTCTCTAGGTAGCGACTATGTCACGCCTTAATCAAGATAATAATGCGGATGTATTGACCGAACCCGCTTGTTATACTGAGCTAAGGGAACGTTGGTCCCGCTCCAACTTATAATTGTTATAAGACCGAGCAGGAAATTGAGGATTACCAGAATTCCCGTGCCGTCCAAACATAAAAAGTACATGATGATGCATCTTCTTCGGGTATGTTTATTACAGAGAACTGTTTCTCAGTATCCTTTACGTCCTGTATATGAAATACCGGATCAGGATCCCACATATGAAATATGTTACATGGGCTACTGAAAGGTAGAGAACTAAGAAAGGGTGATAAGTTTTAAGAGTTAAAAATGGTGCAATTGTTGCAGCCAAGTCTGTTGGCAGTTATCACCCTGTATTACCAAATACATTGATTCTGAACGAATGTTATTAGATACCGAACCTGATATACAATATCATATCAGTATCTTTATTTAGTAAAGAAAGATATAATTTTGTATTGTTGGATAATGTTTTGAACATTTTCTATATCAAGAGTTGATCGGTCCAGGCACGTTATCTAAAAGCATAGACGTTCTAAATCAAACCACAGTTTTTAACGTACAGAACACACACAAGAGGAAGAGTTCAGAAATGAACGAATCCTTCTTGAGGCATTGTAGACTAGGTCATATCAATATGACCCGACTAGCTGAAGTTACATAAAGATGCATATTTAAATCAGTTTGGATTTACATCTTCTGAAACTTGTCAGTCATGTCTCAAAGATAAGATGACCATAGCTCCGTTTATTGGAAACAAAGAAAGAGTTCGTGAACTCTTGGGATTGATACATGATGTATATACGTCCCCTGTCTACAAATACCAGGATCGGTTCTTTGTACTTCATTACATTCACCGATGATCTCTCAAGATTCGAACATATGTTCCTGTTGAAACACAAGTCTGAAGCTTTTGAGAAATTCAATGAATATAAGTTAGAAGTAGAGAACCAAAGAGGGTATAAGTATTATGTCTTTTGATGAGATCAGGGAGGAGAATACTTGAGCACGGAATTCTTGGACTAGTCCAAAAGAGAATGAGATTCTCTCTCAACATTACTCCTCCGTATACACCACAGCTCGTCGGTGTATCGGGACGGAGCAATCGCACCCTATGTGATATGGTGTGCTCTATGATGAATACTACTGAGTTACCTATTTTCTTTTGATATGCACTTGAGAAGCTGCATACATATTGAATAGGGTTCTGATCAAATCAGGTGCCTACCACTCCATATGTGATATGGTATGGGAAGAGCCCATCTCTTAAGGATGTTAAGATTTGGGGTTGTCCGGCCTATGTCAAAAGCAAAATCCAGACAAACTCGAGACAAGGTCAGTTCTGTGGAAGTTTGTTGGATATCCCAAGCATTCGCAAGGGAATATCTTCTACCGAACCGAGGAACAAAAGGTGTTATTTCTCGGCATGCCACCTTTTTGAGAAAAAGGGAATTTCTTGTGAAGGAATTAGTAGTCATGGGTAGAACTGGAGGGAGTTCCAGCTATACAAACTGCAGCTGATAATTTGGTAGAACCGGAGGATTTAATAGTTTCCAACGAACCTCAGCCTCTCCGCCGATCTGGTAGGGTTTCTCATCCACCCGAGAGATGCTTCTGTATCTCTATGACGGTAGGAGCGAGCATTGCATCATGAGATGATGATCCAACTAGTTTCGAGCAGGCCATCAAGAGTGGGGACTCTGTGAGAATGGCTGGATGCTAAGCGATCTGAGATGGAATCCATATACACCAACAAAATATGGAGTTTGGTTGCTATATCTGAAGGGTTAAATCCCCATCGGGAGCAAGTATATCTTGAGAAGATTACTTGGTATACATGGAAAGGTTGAGACTTTCAAAGCTATACTTAAGTCCATCCAAATCCTACTTGCCACTGCTACATACCATGACTACGATATCTGACGGTTGGGTGTTAGGACTGCTTTTCTAAATAGTGATTTGGAAGGGAGCGTCTATAAGTACACAGCCAGAAGGCTTCGTAAATAGTGGGAGCAGCGGAAACGTGTGCAAGTTGCTTTATAGGTTAAACCAGGCATCGCGGAGTTGAAACATTTGTTTTGATGTAGTAGTCAAAGTGTGACTTCTTCAAAATGGTAGATGAACCTAGTATATACAAAAATGTAGTAGGGAGTATAGTGGTGACCCTCGTATAGTACGTGGATGATATACTCTTGATAGGGAAGGAGTTTCCTATGCTATGCTCGGTCAATCTCCTCTCATCACAGGGATTCTCCATATAGGATCAAGATGATACCTCCTAAATCCTGGGTTTTAGATCTATGAGATAGATCTAATTGGATGTTAGGATTCTCACTAGGTGTAGTGAGATAGTATCAATCGATCCTGGGGAGAATCACTGGAAAGCTTCCAGGGTGGTAAGGTCGACTGAATGTCAGTCAAAGGCATTGTCTTTACCCTCAGTGGAGGGACGGTATGTTGGAAGAGTTCCAAAATAGATACCGTGGCAAACTAGACGATTAAAGGCAAGATACATCGTTACCAAAAATGCTGCCAAAGAGGTAGTCTGGATGTATATTAGTTCATGAGATGAACTTCGTTCCTACCATTGTGTGACAATGGAGTTGTGGCTTAGGCCTAAGAACCCCGTCCTATCAGTGGTCCAGACATATTCTTAGGCAGTTCACCTGATCATGGAGATGGATGATCTCCAGAGAGATCGAGGTCAGGAGAGTAGATACAGAGGACAGCAGCGCAGAACCACTCACAAAGGCCTATTTCCCAGTAGAGACTTTTATGGGATGGTTGAGTATGAGATACTTCAACCACAGTTGACTGTTGGGTATGAGATACTACAACAGATGGCCCTAGTGCAAGTAGGAGATTGTTAGTGATATGTATGCCCTAGAGGCCATTACTGTACATACGATGTATATTGTAGTGGATGCTTTGACATATATATGGAGGACTTTCTTGCTCGACATGATAGTATGTTATCTGGTTGCTCTTTATCTTAACATGTACTCTGATTGTCTCTATATTACATGTTGATAAAGCTCTTAGGATGAGTACTTGACTACCATGACTATGATGCAGATCATACTAGTGGGGACGGAGTAGTCGCTAAGTACATCCTTCAAATGTTCCTAGTCGAGGGTGTATCAAGATAGGGCATCGATATATTAGAGTAGACTAGCGTATAGCTTCTCGACCCATGTAGATGGGCGATGGATGATCACATATCTATTGGTGTTTGACGTCAGAGAAAATATACGAGTGCTCAGTGGAGACTGGGTACACTGGACGGACTCGTCGAGAACTCCCATATGGTATTATGCCTCTCGTCAGATGGCAGTTCTCTGGTGACACTGGTACAGGTTAGTCTGTAGACCCGAGATCGTCATAGAGTCTTATGTGATTCCCACTGTGCTTTGATTTCCACCTTACCACGTTCAAGAGAACGTGCAAAACGGTGGCTTTTGGGTACAGTCCCGCATCACATGGAGGCAAAATGAGCGATAGGAGAGGTTTCGTCTCTCCCGGTATTGGGAGTTGATGTTGCGCTGTGTTCGATTGGCTATAACTGGAAATCCATGGCCAGGGTTGCTGAGATTTACTAGTAAGTGTTATCAGTAGTTTCTCGAACCGTTATGGACCTCATATCGACACGACTTGTCGGTTACTGGGGTCTGACGTTTACCACCCCTAAACTAGATATGCGACATATCAGAAGAAGAGACCGGACTGTACGGGAGTGTTACTGATTGGATTCACAGGAGAATGTACAGGCTTACTTGTTGCTCTTCTGATCGCTCAATACCTGGATGGCCGTTACGTTTAGTTGACCGCTTGCAGCTTGTGGGTGTTTGATATGATCATCTACTGCCGGCGTATTGACGATTCTTTAGAGTCCTACACAGAGGTTTCCTGGCTCAGGCAAAACGGAGTAGGAGCACATATGTGATATGTTCGGGACCGAGAATAATACGTGTATGTGATACCGTATTCGATTCTCGCGATATGTGATATCGGCCGGGTATATATGATATAGCCGGGTCATCGGATCAAGTGTTGATTCAATGAACTGATACAGATTATATTAGTCGGTTATTTGATAATAACCGGATTATCGGATCAAGTGTTGATTCGATAATTTAATGTATAATTATATATTTGATATATTACATTACATTGACTAATATAAGCTCACTTAAAAATTCTTTTTCTCACATGTTGATACATTGATATATATGTGATATATGTTAATTGTATTAATTTCTTTTGTTACAAAATATTGTATATGTGATATATAATATTGTAATATGTTAGGGTTACAAATGGAACTAGGGTTTAGAGTTTAAACCATGCTATGGTTTTAAATTAGGATTAATATTTTATTATGGATAATTCATTTTCTTTTGGATGAGCTTTGAGGAAGCTTCATGATCCTTTGACTTTGTCCACCCTCTTTGTTTTATCCTATATATTTGTTAACCTAAGTTTAACCCTAGCCTATGGTTTATTCTCTACATGAGTTAGCCATGACACATATTAAACCATGGTTGCATTTCTAACCAAAAACAATAATTCATTCATCACAACTTCATCTTCTTCTAGCTCACCCCAAAAGCTTTCTAGTTTTTTATTTGTGATGGATGTTTTGTGAGAAATTGAAAACAAAAGAGAGCAAAATTCCTACTTCATCATCCTCATCTATTCTAGCCACTTAGATTAGGGTGTTTGCTTTACTAATACTTGATTGGTGAAGCAAGAGCTTGGGTTTGAGATTTTTCAAGGTAGATCATCTTGGATTAGTGAAGTCTTCAAGCAAATATGCATCATTCTCTTCATGGATCCTCTCTAGAGTCAGGGTACTTGATGATCGCAGCGAAGGGACCTCAACACGGAGCTTATGAAGCGAAGAAACGGACTACAAAGGTTGTAATCCCTAAAATCTTAGATGTTAAAGTGTTAACATGCTAGTATTGTTTGATTCTCTTGTTAAAGATCCTTGGTTTAGGGTTATCTATAATGGCAAAATTTGAAATTGGCATGAGAGATGCCACCCGAAAGCTTGCTGCCGTTATAGGTATCCCAACAGTGAGTGCATGTTTAATCAACTTATTTGAGGGAGAAGCAGAATATCTTCCAGATGTGCTTACAATTTCCAAATATTCGACTTTATAAAGAAAGAAATCCAGCAATCTAATCTTTTGGTTGAACATATCATTCCCGTTATGGATAATATATCATATCATCTCACTGGTAAATAGTGCAGAAGATGAGAATCTCGTATGATGTGCTACACAAAATACATGTATCAAGTTCAGCTTGTCTAGTCCAACTCATTTATTTAGCTCTTCTATAATCTTAAAATCCCTGGCACAATGCCACATCACCAAATTTGTAGTGGTTAGGGCTGAGGGATCTCTTCTAACACCATCTTAATTTCACCAAAATCCTATTTTGTGTATATTGCAATCCAAGTTATTAAGCCCTGAAAATTCCTAGCAAACAAATTATTTTTCCCTTTCATTAAAATTTAAAAACTTTATCGTACTAAAATTATAAAATGATTTATACATAATGTATTTGGACTTTTTAATGGAAATATGATGAAATGGCTTATGAATAGTGTGCCCCTCTGATCAAAACTTCCTCAGTACCTCATAATAATGATATAAATGTGAAATCGTCTATTAATCATAAAATGGCAATGGAGTGTGTTATAGAAGATAGTGTCATACCAATTTCCATTTACTTGCGCCTGAACAAGGGTGCATAGATGAAGTCCATGACCAAGAATATCAACTTTCAGCGGTGCAGAATTCTTATCAGAAGGAACGCCGGTCCAACCAAGAGGAACAATCGATGTTGCTGTACGGATAACAGGAGGATCAACAATATGGCCGAATTCAACGGCACCGACAGCTGCTAATCCAAGCCATTTTTGCAATTGCGGAAACTGTGGCAATTGCTCGATTCCAAGAAAAGTAGGAGCATTTATACTCATGCACTGATCATATATTCTGCCACAGAAGAGGGAACATCCATGCAAGGTTTTGGTTTTAGATTGCAAAAAAGTTAACACAGGAAAAGGTAAACATTTAGATTTAGAAAAATATGCATAGTTTTGAAGAGGTTAACTCAGCAACAATAGATTGAAGTATTCTGATTAACAATAATAGTTATGTAATATCAAGGAACTGCTTCAGATGCATAATAAACTTCAGAGAGCCCTAAACAATATGCGTTAACTATACTCTCTTCTTTCTGAATATACAATTTACCTCGTCAAACAAAGTTTAAGCTGTCACAGAACTCCTGCTAATGTTTGGGGAAAAGGTTCAAGAAACAACAAAAATTTGCTTTGCGCATCAAAATTCCTAAGGGGACATATAAAAATAAGGAGAAGAATACTGTTTCCAGGTCAGATGGTTAGCTTTCATGAACATTTCTAATGTAACAGCAAACATTAGAAATCCATTTGACGATGACGCATGCATGTGTGCGTGTGTGTTCCTTGCAGCTAAATAGATTATAACCAAGAGTTCCTTATTTTGGTGAAAGGATGACTGATAATCCTTATGTAACACACTATTTCATCCTTAGATAAAGCCTTTTAAATATGTAGACCTGCATGTGAGAACTTATGACAACATATAAGTCTGTGTAGACTATTTATTCTACTCATCATTATGTTTTCGTGATCTCTTCTGCCCTAATAGAATTGATCCACCTTAAGTTTCTAAGATCGTTTGATCAACTTTAATAAAATTTGGCAGAAAAAGCACAGCATAGCTGGCTTCAGATTCACAATTGCGTGGGTATCGAATTCGTCATCTAAGTCTTCCTCATCAAGATAGGGTACCAAGGCTAGGCTATCAAGTGCTCCACCAAATATTTGACAAAGTGTCTAAAGGCATTTTCTCCTAAACACTAATAGCTCATTTGGTATATTACAGTTTATTTTCCAAATTCCAACAGTATTGGATGCACCACAATCATGCATATTTTCCAAACCTAGCACTTTTTGTAAGGGAAAGTGCCCAGTGTGTCATCGATAATATAGTGCAGCATACAGAAACGGAACAAAATGACTTCAACTAAAAAATTTAGTCGCCAAGAACAATAAGCCTTCACGGTTTCTTCTGGACCCTCTAAAAATAAATATTTTAATAAAATATAAAATTCTGACCTTTGAAAGCGTGACCTATATGACTTCATGGAATGTGATTGCAAGCGTTCCCTCAATTCTGATATGACAGACTTAACCTGCAAATGCCTTTGCCAGGACAAAGCAACTATGATGAGTAGCTAGAAACTACGAATAATAATAGCAAATAAGAAAACTACAGGACTGAGGTTTAGACCTATATATCATTATACAAATAACAACTTAACTCCGTACCGAGGTTAACTTTGAATATTCTGCATTGGTGAGTGACTCCACTGATGAACTTCCCAAGAGATACAACTGGTCATAAAAGAAATAAGCTTCAGATGTATGCATAAAAATGTTAAAATAGCTACAAAAAAGTAATTATTTCCCACTGTACATGATTAGCTTTGGTGTGGAGAAGAAACCAGCAGCACTATATAGCCTATAAAATTAGTTTTACAACCATGTTAGGATAACATCAAATATAAGACAACAAAATTATGGAGCCATTTATTGGTGACTATCCAGTTTCCACTTTTATAACATTTGCATGCTTCTTCAACATTTTTTTGTATTTGATCAGTGTTATACCTCTTTTCCTTATTATGGTTACAGACGAGTTATAATTTTACTCAAAGTATTATAAGCTTCTGTTCGTGACAGTTTAATTAAGCAAGTCAATTACAAAAAAAAATCCATTATTTGGATGATTTAACATCTGTTGTAGAGTTTCCAAATCCAAATCCAAATCCAAATCACTTTTTAAGTTTGATTGAAAAAGGAGGGGAAAAAACAAGTAGATTTGCAACATTTGTTGAAAATTTGCTTTTAGTCATAGATAAACATATGTGGTATCTCCAAAAATTATAATGCTTATATTTCCCAAAGTCGTTGCTACCCAAACATGGTAAATGGAATTTTTATTTTGGCAACAAATGTTGCATGCAACTCAATTTCCAAGCAACCAAAAAGCCCCTTAGAGATTGTCTAGGTGGACTTGACAACATGACTTCAGATAAAAGCTTTTATTATTTATCTAAAGATGGGTGACTTACTTGGCTATCTAGCCCCTTGTCACTGATCCCTTGCTATTCTAATAATCTTTTCTTTTTTAGTTCAACTATCTTCACATCACAATGAACATTTGTACTAGTACATCTCAGCATTCACTACTCTAGATACTAAAATCCTATATGAAGTTACAATAAAGCATATTTCTTGTATCTTTTTATCCTGTGTTTAACTGAACTATGTAAGCAGCCCGTGATCAGCCAAGCTGACTATCAGATACCATTGAATGACAGCCATATAATTCTCCCTTAACAACAAATAACAAATATCATGGATTAAACCCTAAACTACAATACTACTTTTGGAATGTGTTCAGTTTCTCTCTTGGATTCATTTGCGCCTTATGAGTGAAAATAATATTATATGGTAAATATATCATCTTTCTCCCTCCAACGAGAATTTTGGAGGGCGTTATCTGGTCATTTAGGATTAGGGCAAGCCCCTCTCTTGTCCATACTTCTCTTGGCTAACAATTTGTTATGAAGTCAGATTATTGGTCATGAAACTTTGAAAAATACATCATGGAATCTTGATTCATAGACACCCCATTTATTATGGGGCAAAAGACTTAGATAGTGATAATTATTATATCTTAACCACACTAATACATAGTTAGAAACCACACATAAACACTTGAATGCACAATTTCATGTCCTAAACAAATATCAAAACATTTACACCTAGCATATGAAGGTAAATAAGGTATACAGCTCAGCTAATAAAAATGTAGATTGTGCTCCTAAAAGTGACAATGAATAACCCCTCTTATTGTCATCCAAGTTATACTATCACTCTCTATTTTACTTGTTTTTACATCTATCCTATCGCTTCACAATTTAAAATGAGTTTGAGTTATCAACTATAACAAATGAAGGTGGCATTAAGAAAGACATGCCAGGATGACCAATAGAGATACATATGTCTATTGATATATCTCCCTTTTATTTTGCAACCAAAGAGGCTATTATGATGAAATATATCTTTTATTCCTTATTTTATAAACCTGGGATGTATATAAAAACTAGTCCTTTAAAAAAAGAAATACACAACAAGAATAAAGTGAGATACGCCCTAGCTAAACTTCAAAATAGTGATTAAATTCTCATAAGTAATCTTTGTATATCCATCAGGTAACCTATATAATGATTGTTACCTGTCCAAATGGTACATAAGAAGGTAAAGAAGGCACTCTCCGCCATCGCCTAGAATTCCCAACTCTGACGATATTTTTGGAATCTATTGAATATCCATTTTCTTCAGCAGGGCCTCTTGTTTCTTTACCGGGAAAGGGATTAAGAGAAATCCCTTCAGAACTCTCTTCAATTTCAAGGGACGGTGGTTCTCCTTCAGCTTCATCAACTGTCAAATTTAAACTACTCTCTAAAACTGGTGATGATAGTCCAACTCCATTTTCTGCTCTTTGAAATATGTTAAGATGTTTTCTGATGCCATTTAAAGGAACGAGTTTGGAAAGTCTCCAAACAGAAGTTTGAACAGGGCCGAGACCCAATACAAGCTGCTCCCCATCAGTATCTTTGGATTTGGTTATACTTGATTTTATTACCTCTTCGCTTTTAGCAAAGGTTTTATGTGAATTTCTTAAGTCAGGAGATGCTCGAACTGTTTGCGCATTATAATGATGAAAATAAGCAGGAGACAAGATGCGAGGAACCAAATCTTCTGGAATGCAATAGGTCTTGAAGTAATGCTGCCATCCTTTGAGATCAACGTAACTAGAATCATGATTGAACAAAGAATTCTTTTATGAGAGATTTAAACAACCTACACTCAAGAAATTAACTGACTATACAAGGTAACAATCAAGTCAACATCACGCCAAAAACACAGTGGGGACCCAATGTTGGCTTAATTACACTGAACACCCTTAACTATCATTAATTTTCACTCAACTACCTTAACATTTTATTACAGTAACCTCCCTTAAACTTTGGTTCTAAGGTAGTTTATTTCAGCTATACCCTTAAATTTAGCGATTTAAGGGAGTTTATTGTAATTTTTTAATGTGGTTTAGTAATAAAAAAAATAAGCGATGGTTAATGGTATTTTAGTGTAGTTTAGCACCTAATGTTAGCAATGGATGACATAAAATAAAACTTACTCTTTCAAAGCAGCATTCCCAACAGGTGGCTGAGAGAAAGTGATACATTTCACTTTAACTTTTTCATCCTCATTTATGTGAGGAGTAGATGCAAGCACTCTCAGTATTGCAAGTGTAGCCAGAGCTGCTACCTGCAAAAACACGTAACAAGGCAAACTCTATGGATAACAAAACACCAGAGACTAGAATATAGACCAAAAATAATTAATACTTACAGCACCCCCAAGTGAATGCCCGCAGAGAACAAGCTTTCTCTTCTTCTTCAGTGCAAGCTTATATAACTCCAGTGCTGGGATTCCTTTAGCACGAGCCAAGAAACCCTACAAGCCAAGGGGCAATAAAACATATAAGCTTTTGAGGGGAAGTTATATAAGTAAAATACTTAAGGTACGTATTTAAACAGTAATTGCATAAACAGCACAGCAGCATACCTCATATAGGACTAATCACCTGATAACGGTTTGGTAGCACATAACAACCCTAGAGTTAGGCTCCATAATACATGGAAGAGATAATATGATCTACTTGTTGCGCAACTTAAAAGTCTTATGTGCTAATAGCCCAGTTAAGGTATGACAAACAGTCTCGATAACGGTTTGGTAACACATAACAACCCTAGAGTTAGCACATAACACCTCTTAATTTTTTTGTTAATTGCATATAACACCTCTTATGACAAACAGTCTCGATATGCTAATAAACTACTTGAGAGGAAGATGAGGTATGCATAAGAGGTGTTATATGCAATTAACAAAAAAAATATAATAATACAGTACATCAATATATTTATCGCATTATTGCAATCTGCAATTGATAATTATACTTACCCTGTGAGCAGCTGGTTTTGTTTTTTTCCTCACTTGTGGCTTTCCTACTGTTTCCTCATTCTTCTTCTGGATGCCAAGTTGGTCAGTTTCAACAGAATCAACCACATCGAATTCTTCTGCATTAGCATCATGGAATATGGCTCCTTGAAATACATTTACATCAGCAATGATATCCCTATGAGGGCAGAACACATAAACTGATTATGACAAGACTTGCATCTAAAGAATGTTGTCATAATGGTTAGGCTCATGGACATGCTTACTTGTATTGCTTAGTTCCAATAAATGAAGCAAATAATGTATCGCCTGCCTCAGCTAATAGGTACCTTAAAAGAGGAAAATCAAGTATATTAAATAGATTAGGAAATCATAAAAATCGGTATAATAGAAATGAAGTACCATTTCACAAGAACATCAATTTATATAATGTTGCTTGCTTAATGCAAAATGATTTATAGAAAGCTGATGTTACGAGATAGTAATTTAGAGTAAATCACTATGAACAGACATTGATCTTTCGTAGAAAAACTAATGCTTCGTTATTATATAAAATTGCAGACGGGATACATGAGTATAACATAGAATCAATATATAAGTAACATCAGTACGATGTCAGACACATGGACTTTTGCAACAACATTGGGATCAATGCCCACTTGCACTCCCAGACAAATTTCACAAGTTGTATTGTTTTCATCAGCAGACCTCTACCCCACCACTGTTTTGGAGAAATGATGAATTATCAGTTGGATCTTTGCTTAATAAAGTAATATTTTAAGGTATTTTACATTTAATGATATGATATTTTGGAATTTGAAGGAAAAGTAAAGATAAGTTGCCAAACACAAGGTTTAAAATCCCAGTTTCAGACGTCACTTTTGATATTGGAATCAGCCATCTTTACTTGACCGACCATTCTGAATCTGAACATAGGATTTTTCTTAACATTTGACTACAAAAATTTAAAAATAGTAAAATTTTGAGAGACAAAAAAATAGTTTAGATACCTAAAAGATTTTATTTTTAATTTTCCATTGACTTTCTACTTTTTGGGATAGTGAGAAAAAATGTTGAGTGACTTTCTAAATACTAGATGGAAGTAAAGTGGGTACGCTTTTCATTTTGTCACTTTCTAATTGCCAAACACCAAAAATAGTGGAAAGTGGATCGCTTTCTTCTTACTCACTTTCGACTTTACTTTCCCATTGCCAAACAGACCCTTAAGATATCTAAATTGGTTTAGTTAATGATCAAGTAAGATATTACTTAAGGATTAAGAATAAGGGATTGCATGGTAATCAAGTAATTTAGATTTGATTAGATTTGTTTAGATTCATGCAAACCCTAGTTTGGTTATTATAAATAGAAATAAAGAAACCCCTCTCATCTCATGTAGTTTTCCTCTTAATAATAAAATTATTTGGCTTAATTCCAAAAAAACAAAAAAAATCGCTAAACTACAAGAAACCCTCCAAAACTTTCAAAATTATGAGAAATTACCATGGTATAGATTTTTTCAGTTTCTTGGCAGTTTCGTGCAATTTATTACTGATGTGTCACCTTATTTCTGGTAGTTTTTCGTAGTTTTTAAAAGGTAGTGGTAGTTTCTTGTATATTTTAAAAGTTATGGTAATTTCTTGTGTATTTTAAAAGTTTTTTGGAGTTTTTCATAATTTAGTTAAAAGATTTGGATTTTTTCGGAATTAAGCCAAATTATTTTATTATCAATACAATGCAGTCTCTTGTTCTATTCCTCTATGATCATGTTTAACATTGTATCAAAGCAACACCTTCTTTTGGATCTCCATCAACAACTCCACAAAACCCTAACCATTCTCATCTCTATCAAAATCCTAGCCACATTGTCGTCACCCCAATTACCGCAAAGTCGTCGCTGCTATCGAAGCCGCTACTATATTTGAAGTTATCGCCGCTATCGAAACTGCCGATCCAACCGCCAATGATCCTATCAAGCCGATACTGATGTTTCTTGCTGAAAACCCTAACTGCCACCATCTCCTCAAGTTCGAAAAAAAACCGGCTACTACAACGAAGTTTTTGAAAACCCTAATTGCAGCCTTTTTTACAACCCTAACCGTCATCAAGACTGCGACTTCAAAATCCTAGCAGACGCCACAGAGATTTTTCTTGAAACCTTAGATTTCGAGCCCCCATAAGGAAAAAAAAACCTAAAATTTTCAACAAAAATCCGAAAAAATATAATTAAAATGTCAAAAAAAAGTTCTTTCCCTTTTAAAGACTGCCTTGTGTACCTTCGAGTATATTTTAGGCATGTCAATATTGAATTTATTGTGAGAATGTTTGCGTCTGGCTAACCAATAAAGTTTATGGTTATGTGATTTTCTTAAAGAAAAGGGAAAGATTGTCGAAATTTAAAATTTGGTAAAGTTGAAAGTTCTTAGGCCGTACTTATCACTCTATGATTTTCCCCGTGCTAGTTCATTGTGACAATGTTCAAGAAAAAGTTTTCACTATAGGCTTTCTTCATGTGGTCCTTTTCAAAGCTCCACATGAGAAGCGAGTAGCGTATTATGAGTAAAGTACCCATTCAAGTTAAAGTTGAAGCCCGTTGAAGTTGAGATTAAAGTCAATTTGAAGTTTGTAGAAATGGAAATTGTACACAACAACTGAGCCTTTTATCCCAAGCATATGGGGTAGGCTACATGAACCAACATGAGAATCACGCCGGGTCCAGCACATGAATCCTCCGCCTCCACTCACTCCTATCGAACAATATACTTTCATCGAGTCCTTTGGCAACCATATCGTTTCGTATCACCTCCATCCATGTTTTCTTCGGTCTTCCTTTTACCTTTTTGCCATTGCCCATATCTAGAGTATCTATTCGTCGAACCGGTACTTCCATAGGTCTGCGTCGCACATGACCAAACCATCTTAGCCGGTTTTCCCGCATCTTCTCCTCCACATGTGCTACACCAACTTTTGCACGAATATCCTCATTTCGCACCTTATCTTTTCTAGTGTTACTGCACATCCAACGAAGCATGTGCATCTCCGCTACGTGCATCTTCTGTGTATGATGCTTCTTAGGAGCCCAGCATTCTGTACCATATAATAAGGCAGGCCGAATAGCGCTCCAATAAAACTTCCCTTTCAATTTTAACGGAAAGTTACGATCACACAAAATCCATGTTGCACTCCTCCATTTCAACCAACCAGCTTGGATCCTTTGATTAACATCACTATCGATCTCCCCATTCTTTTGGATGATGGAACCTAGATATCTAAACTGGTCGCTCGGTGATATCTCTTGCCCTTCCAATGTTATACCAATATGGTTTTGATTTCTCTGGTTACTAAATTTGCAATGGATATATGCTGTCTTGGACCTGCTCAATCTAAATCCCCGAGATTCCAATATTTGCCTCCATAATTCCAATTTAGCATTAACCCCTGCTTTCGTCTCATTTACTAGAACAATATCATCAGCGAATAGCATACACCAAGGTACCTCATCTTGAATAGTTCTAGTAAGTTCATCCATCACGATGGTAAACAGGAATGGACTTAAAGCAGATCCTTGATGTAAACCAATTGTAATCGGAAAATCACTCGTTAAGCCGCCGCAAGTTCTGACATTTGCCACTACTCCATCGTACATATCCTTGATTATGTCAATATACTTGACGGGGACCCCCTTCTTCATTATTGTCCCCCATAATACCTCTCTAGATACCTTGTCGTGCGCTTTTTCTAAATCAATAAATATCATATGCAAATCCTTTCTCCTCTCTCGAAAACGCTCGACAAGTTGACGAAGCAAATGAATAGCCTCTGTCGTCGATCGTTCAGGTATGAACCCAAACTGGTTCTCTGTTATCTTAATATCCTTCCTTAGCCTGTGTTCAATCACTCTCTCCCAAAGTTTCATGGTGTGACACATAAGTTTTATTCCACGGTAGTTTGAACAACTTTGAATGTCACCCTTGTTTTTGTAGATAGGTACAAGGATACTTTTCCTCCATTCATTTGGCATCTTTTTTGTCTGCCAAATCTTATTAAACAGATCTGTCAGCCATTTCACGCCTATTTCTCCTAAGCATCTCCAAATCTCGATAGGAATCCCGTCAGGACCAACCGCTTTCCTTAAACTCATTCTGTTCAAAGCTTCTTTAACCTCAGAAATGGAAATTGTACAAAGTTCATAAAAGAAAATTTGTTTCTTGAATTTAATCGACGTAAAAGTTCGTTTAAAAAATATTGTTTCTTGAATTTGTTTGAAGTCGTTTAAAACTCATTCAAATAGTTTAAAGTTTAAAATTCGTCTGCTCAAATATTTTGAAATTGAAATTCATCAAAATTAGCCATTGAAGTTTATTAAAATTGTTTGTAGAAGTTGTTAGAAGTTTGTTCAAGTTCAAAATTCATTATTTGGCTCGTTGAGATCTGTGAAATTTTAAGTTTGTTGTTGAGGCTCATCATCAAAAAGTTTAAAAGAACCTAATTGATTAAAGTTTACTAAAACTATTGTCGTTGAAGCGGCTCGTTTAAGATTGTTGAAGAAATTCTTGTTGAAGCTCATAATGTTGTTCGTTGAAGTTTCTGGTCAAAGTTTTTAAAAATTGTTCGGTTGAAGATCGTTCGAGTTGTTCGATCGTTAAATAGCTTAGGTGTTGAAACTGGTGCTCGTTTGTTGATGGAAATTATTTGTTGTGACTGTTGTCCGGCAAATCGTACTTGTGTCCATGAGTCCGGAGTCGTCTCTAGGGTAAATTGGCCAAAAAAAGATCTTGATGGGTTGTCAAGACGGTTAAGTCACCAGAAACGTCAGTAGCAATCAATTCAACATGGAAGCAACCTTCGAAATAAACTGCTCAGAAGGATTTTTTATAAAGAAGTCATAAGTACAGTGATATTGCAGATTAATGGTAGTGTTCGAAGAAGCTATTAATGGCAATTCACAAAGTTGGAAGTTTAGTTAAAAACAATTCAAGTTCGATCACGAGTCCAGTTTACAGAAGAAGTTTTCACTACAATCTAACCTTAGAAGTTCACTTCACGGAAGCCACAAGTTTTCATTGAAAGCAGTTCATAAAAGTTTACCTCAACTCAAGTCAAGTTGCAATTTCCAAATTGGAGCGTTAAAGAAAGTTTTCAAGACATCGCTTAAGTCAAGTTTTCAAAACGGCACGAAAGTCAAAAGAAGATCCATCGAAGCTTCAAGTTCTATTTTTAGGATGAGAAATACATTTGTAACAAACTGAGAGCACATCATATATGTGCTCCTACTTGAGAAAGAGTTCTAAGATATCTAGATTTGTTTGCTTACTAAGCAAGTAATATCTTACTTAAAGGTTAAGAATAAAGGATTGCTTGGTTAACAAGTAATTTAGATTTATCAAGATTTGATTAGATTTGTTTAAATTCATGTAAACCCTAGTTTGGTTATTATAAATAAAAACAGAAAGACCCATCTCATCTCATGTAGTTTCTCTTACTAATAAAATTATTTTGCTATCGATACGATGTAGTCTCTTGTTCACCTTCTCTGTCACCATGTTTAATATTCTCATTAGTATGTTCATTCTAAATTGTCTTCTTAGAAAGGTAAATTTTGTCATGCGGTAGTAGACTTTTCTTACTCATTTTGTGCTTTCAAACCTCCCTCTTTATCATGTTATTCTTTAGGTTGCATTCATGGGTAAAAAAATCGACAAAATCGAATCTTCCTTTCTTTAAAGAAGACATCGCCAAAAGGAAGTACAATCTTGTAGATTAGGAAACTGTTCGTAGACCCAAAAAGGAAGTTGATCTTGGAATAATGCTCCATAAAACGAATGGCTATGGAAATTTCAATGCTTTAATGCTCTTTCTTCTAAGACATTAAGATCTCTTTATACTTATCCTCAAATTCTAACAAATTGCTTGATTCCTTTTTTTTTGGAAAGGGATTAGTAAAAAGAAAGAAAATCTTCTATGTCAAGCTCCTCGGACCTTAGGGTATAGCAAAGACATTCATTCCGGAAGGAAATTGAAATGGAAATTCTTCACTAACAGCCAAATATCCCCTTCTTTACTTTGTATCATAAAATCCAAATCCAAATGCAAAGGTTTGATCACAAGGTTTTATTTACTCAAATTGTTCACTTTGGAATCCTGTTTTTTCCAATGCACTCGCCACACAAGGTAAATTCTAATCTCCAATCCTTGCTCAATATGTTGCAAAGATATTGAATTGAGCCTTTGTCTAAGATGAGCTTGGATGGGGAGTTGTCTATAGATATCGATAATGTCAGCAAACATATAAGTTGCTCTTTAATCCTGACAATAAATATAATCTGTATAAATTTAGTTGGCATACACTCTTTTAAGATCACATCTTCATTTGAATCCTAAGAAAAGATAAAATTCTTATCAAAAAAGGGTGGTTTGGCATTCTGGGTGTACGTTTTATGAACATTATTTTAGACCATCTAAATTTTGCCACAACTCTTTGAAGAAAGTTATAGGACATTCAATTTCCCCTGTTAATCTAAACTATACTATTTTCAATTGGAAGGTTAATAATTTTGTTGATACTACTTGTAATCTCTGAAACATTGTGGTCATGGCTTAATGTTGGGATGTTTGTACAGAAAGGAATGCTAAAGCTTTTGATATAACACTTTTATCTGTCTTGAACTTGTCTAATTTATTATCTTTAATTCTCCTGGATTAGGATATCATATACTAAGGTGGAAATATAATGTTTCCTAAAACATAAAATCTCAACACTTTACAAGGATGGTTGCTCTTTTTAGCCATATCTACTCATTCATCACAAGAAGTAAATAGCCATGTTACTATTATTTATTATGTCTATTTTTTTTTGTTGACACATGCATTGTCGTCTCTATCTAATGCCGGTTTTTAGATGCATCCTTCTTATGATACTAACTTCTCCTTCAGACTTTATTGGCTCCGATTTTGTGTATTATACTTTTTTTTGCTCTATTATACTATCCAATCTTATTGTTAATATATGAGCACCTGGATAATCCGCTATTATATTTTCTAAGAAATTTAAATATCCAGATATTCAGGGACGGACCCACATACATCTCAGGAGGAGCAAGTGGTCCGACTGAGATTGTGTGAAAAAACCCGTATTTCACTATATTATAATTTGTATATCATAGTATATTATATATATTGTTTTCATAAAGAGAACATAATGGAACTATGCTCAAGTAGTTGTGTGATATTTTTATGCCAGAGGTCATTGGTTCAATTCTCATTTTAGGCATGATTTAATTTTTGTTTTAATTAACTTAAACATTAAATAATATTGATTACTTTGTGTATAAAAATATTAGGACTCAAGAAAAATAAGAAGATAATATAATATTTTAAATAAAATCTTGGTTTATAGATCATCACTACTATTATAACCATATCAAATAATTTAATGCGTTCTCGTCTCTTTTTTCGAAGAAAAATCAGGAAAAAAATTAATAGCTTCAAGCATTTCAAATCAACGGGATTGGTATTCTATTTCTCTCATAAATTTGCACTTTACAGTGTTTTAAAAGCGAAAAAGAAAAGCGGAGCGGTCGACAAGCCAAAACGCTTAAGCGGCCGACAAGCCAAAACGCTTAAGCAGCCGCTCAAATGGCTCAGAAATCATAACAGTGTTTTATCAATATTTCTTTTCTTGTCAATAAATAATGATTCTCATTACATTATAACTATTTTTATGTTATTTTTGTACTGGCAAATGCTTAAATTTAACCCAAAATTTAACAAATTTGCTTAAACAATATATTATTTGTTAAAATATGCTCAAATAATTTAATGCAAAATTAAAATTTTCTTAGAATTTATTAGCTTATATAGTGCTTATAAGCTTTTCGATACCCAATATTAAGCATCATAGCTCAAATCAGTAAAAATACTTACCAGATTATTAAAAAAATATCTAAAAGATTGTAGCTCGAAATCAGATGAAGTCAAAATCGAATTGAAATTTCATGATCGAAATCTAAAAACTACTCGAAATCGAAATAAAAAACTCAAGGGTTGCTCGAAATCGATTTAGATCTCGACTTCTTGAAATTGATAAACCTAAATTTTGGAGTTTTAAAACCCAAATCTCGAAGTGTCTCAAAATCGGCTCGACAACCGTGGGATTTATCGACTCGAGCACGAAAGATAGAAACATGGAAAAAGAGAAAAAGAAAAGATAGAATGTTGTATTAATTGGTATTTGTGTATTCTTACTCAAATAACAATAGTTATATGCTCTTTATAACACTTATGAGGTGTATACATCAATAAAATAGGTTATTCAATATCACCTGCTTAAGTGGGATAAAGAGGAGCGGCGAAACCCGCTAAGTCTCTTAAGCGGCCGCTTTTTAAAATATTGGCACTTTATAATTGCTTCATGCACAAAACTCTAAATACACACATTTAGTGCTTACATGTGCACCAAATTTATAGTATCTAAAAGCGTGATTTGTATGTTTAAAGTATCCGATATAAAGTCTTACAAAAATGTTATCGCAATAATATTTTTTATTTTATTATTAAATCAATTTAAAACTATATTATATATTTTCAATTAAATTGACTTTTGATATATGCACTTAGAATGTTTAATGAAACTTTGCTACATTGAGTGCCCCCTCTTATCCAAATTTCTTGCTCCATCGACTAGGATCCTATCGAAAGGATTTCGAAACAAATCCTTCTCACATTTTCACCATTAGATTAATTTTGAGATTTGTGCATTCAATTATGTTATGTTTGCTAATAAATGAAAGCTTTTATATTCATAATTGTTAGCACATATCCCAAAATTAATCTAATGGTGAAAATGTGGGAAGGATTTGGATCCTTCCGATAGGATCCTAGTCAAACTATATATATATATATATATATATATATATATATATATATATATAATTTCTGGTTTCTTGGGTGGTTTTGGCTTATTATATAAGACTTGAACCTTGTTAGGTTGCACTTGCATTATTAAGATTAATAAACTGGGTTCACATAGCCTTTTCATCATGTAACTTATTTGCCTCGTAAATATCCTTTAAATAGCATTTGGCTTACGCCTACTTGCCCCCTATTATTATGACAATATGCCTCAGAAATATCCTTCAAATAGACCAGGTTCATTTTTGCCATATTGGTTTCTGATTGAAATCTTCACCTTTACTATTTCTTTCTCCTTTCTTTTTTATATCTTTTTTATTTGTTCTCTGTTACGTTTCTCTTGTATATACTTTTTGCTTCCAGTCATACATTAAAGCCCTAGAAATGAATATCACGCATTCAAAATTCTTCAAGACTAACAACAGATTTGCAGATAAAAAATTTGATCAAAAAATATAGATGTCTAAATAACTGGCTGATATTCCTTTGCTGAAGGTTACAGTGCAGAGTACTCAAGTCTATTGCTTCAATATGGTCTCATTATGCAACTTGTAAGTACTGATACACAGAAAAATAAGTCTGCCAGGGAAAATTATACGGTTTTGATAGGTTGAAATGGAAGGAGACAGGAGTAATTGGAAAGTATAAGCATAGCAATTTTTTCTTTGCTGCATTAAACTCTGGCTTTCTTATCTGCGAAATGTATGTATCAATTCGGATGTTGAGGCTATATCCTGTTGTTTCTAAGGTCATGTCTTCTTTTTTTCGTCGGTTTCTTGTATTTTGGCATTCAGGTTGTTATGGCGTACCTAATCTTGTAAGAATTCTGTCTTTTCTGTACCTCACCAATTTATTCAATGAGATGGGCCCTTTGAGCACAGCTTTCCATCATAAAAAAATATAGTACAAACAGTGATAGTATGCAGTAGCATAGGAAATGAATTTCCAATATACAAACTTCTTTTTATATTTATTCAATTTAAAGCTTCACAGTTGGGTGAATCATGTATTCAATGGAGCAATTCCAGATGCAATATTAAGTTTGCTTCTAGCATTTTCGACCACAACAATAAATTATATAATTGCATTGTGAATATATAATTGGAACTCAAAAATTGTTAACAGAGATAGGAGATGAAATAAAGTTTTTGATTATAGAAAATTGATCTACCTGTGTGGTACATGATCCAAAGAAGGCTGAACACGCTCAAGAGATACGACTTGCCCTCCAAAATCTGACTTAAACTTGTTAATAAATCGAAGCATCTCCGCAGCAGGCCTCTGAACATAAGGAAAGAAAAAATCCTAATGAAATTTATGCCATCTTGTCAATACAATTGAAGATATAAATACAACATAAAATGCAAGATGAAGATATCTTCTGTAATATGGCAACACATACAAGAGAGAGAGAAACGCATATACAATGCGTACTCCAAGGCATGCATACAGTTTACATGTGTCAAAAATACAATCAAGAGTCTTACATAAGCATGTGAGTACATTAAATGATGTGCTTACTGAATCTTCATTCAGTAAATATGCTTTAATTTATCAGGTGGAGGAACCTTAACCTTGAGGGTAAATTTTACTAAAGTCACTTGGGAGTTATTTGGTGTAATTTCTGTTGTCAGGCTTAGCGACAGCCTTAATTTGTTGCATAAGTTGGGAATGAAGTGCCCATTGTTGGCATATAATCCAAATTTGTTGGGTGCCTTGATGAGAGACATCACACCGCTTTCTTGAATCCATCAAAAGGACAAGTTTTGTTGAAGAACGTTTTGTTGAAGTTGGCTAGCCTTAATGACTGATTGCTGGTATGATTGCTTTATGTACTTTCTGTGACGGATGTCTCTAGGTTTCGTTGGCATCAATAAATATGGCCTTCAAAGAAGGTTTGACAAATTATAGTTATGCCTGGGGAATAGGGAAAATTAAATTATATGCACATAAGTAACAAAAGTCCTTAGCTCAAAGCAATATCTAAACAAGAGGTGGTTAGGTAATGAACCTGCAAAACATCAAAAGGCTGTTGAAGCATGGTTATTTGAGCTTGGTATTAGTCACTGTATCCATTATAAAATGCCTATAAAGTGCCTATGAAGCAGGTCAAGATTATCAGATCATGCATATGGCAATAAAGCAACCTCAAAAGCCAGCAAGGAAATTGAAGTTGTTTCATTATCAGATTTCATTGAAGATTCTCCATAACAGAAGCAACAGAAAGTAGCATTATCACTAGAGATGATGAATCGTCGATATCCATACAACACCAATGCGTTGTGATATCCTACAATGCCATATTAGTAACCAAAGCTTGTTAGCTAGGCACTGAAATTTTGAAATATACCAAGAGACAACTGACTGAACTGATTAATAGCACAATATAGACAATCCATGAGTTGCAAAGGGTAAAGACGACAATAAATATCAAATTTAATATGAATAAAGGCATTAGGAAACATGACGGATGGTAATTTTATAAGATAAAGATGAAGAGAGTGACTCATGAATAGGAAACTAAGCATGCATCCATTGAAATAGCCGGAAGAGGAAATCAAAGATTCCTCGACATAGATTTAATTATGAGAAGTGAGAAAGCTAGGACATGCTCAGTCATGGGATTATAGAAAAGAGAAGGAAAGGACGAGCATCAGCCTTAGGTATTTTGATCAGTAAAGTAAAGGAACATTGTCATATAAGAACAGATGCATGACAAAAGGGCATGAAAGTTTGTGCTCCAAGTTTCTCTCTTTCTGTTACTCCCTCCATATTTTTTGTGTAAGGGAAGGGGGAAGACATTCTTGCATTTATATTGCAGCAAGATTTCCAGCTCATCCCTCTATTAATCTTTGATCTTTTGTCTAGTTGGCAGGCATGCTTTGGTTATATCAAGACCGTCTGTGGCGTAAAAAAGAATAAATTCCCACCAGACCATGTTGCAGTCTTCTGGCTGTAAAAGGAAAATACTAAAGCAACAGCGCTCTCAAAACACCCTCTACAGTGGGTACAAGTTGTTTTTCTAAATAAAAGATATGAAAAAGGATCGTAACTAATTTTTCTAAGCATCAAGAAGTCTAGTTAGCTGTATAAGACTCTAACATCAGAACAGCTAAAATCTGGAACCTATTTATAAATAGAGCATGCACTCCCACTCATATATCCAACTTCCGCCATGTAATTTCCCTTTTATCCTCATAATCAATAACTCTTCCTTCTCTAAAGAAAACCATAAATCTTGCTCATTTAGGCCTTAGTTAGGTATCTTGATTAGTGAAGTAAAGGAACATTGTGATACAAAAGGCTAGAAAGCTCGCTCTCTCCCCCCCCCCCCCCCCCCCCCTCTCTATCTCTCTCTCTCACACACACACAAACATTTTGTGTGTGTAAGGGAGGGGGAGGACATTCCAGCAATCGTATCGTATTATAGTTACATTGCCAGCTCATCTCTCAATTAATCTTTGATCTTTTGTTTAGCTGGCAGGCATGTTTTGGTTAAATCAAGACCATATGTGGGAATAAATTTCCACAGACCATGTTGCAGTCTTCTGGTCGTAGAAGGATGATACTAAAAGAATTAACATCACTCTCAAATCACTCTACAGAGGGTATAAGTTGTGACCCCTTTGATTTCGACAATGTACTTATGTTAGTTGTTTCGCATTTCCGTTAGTATGTTTCCTTATCGTGTTTGTATTGTGCTCTTACCAAATGTTTTAAATGTCAGCCAACATCGCCAAAATGTCGGTTTTAGGAAGAAAAAGACAGACATGCAAAAAAAATTCGGATAACGATATTTGGTGAATGTAAGCCGACATTTCGTGATTTTAGCCGAAATGTGATGATGTTGGTGTTTAGGCCGACATTTACCATTATGATGAAAAAAATTGGGGGTAATTTTGGGTTTTCGGCTCTGTAAATTACACAGTCCATTTGGCCAACTTAATTTGCAGGAATCTCGTTCATCTCTCTCAAAAAATTCGAACCTACGATCATTCGTTTAATAGACGACCGCTCTACCACGAAGCTATCGAGAAAAATATAAATTTAATAAAACTAAAAATCTGAATAACTTGATATTTTTTCAAAAAAAATAGTTAAATAAATGACGTTTACATTACAAAAATATAGAACCCGGTATCTGATATCAAAATCTTCGGGCCGACACGATACCGACGTCCGAAATTTAGAACATTGCTCTTACTCCTTGCGAGGATATTTGCGTCGAGCTTTTATAAGGTGTTCTGTTTGTTCCAACAGGTTGCTGAACTGAGTGCCTTGCTCGGACTTTGTTTGCATGAACTTTAATTTTGGCATCGAGATCACTTATTGTTATAATACAAGTTTGAGGCAGTCGGATGAGCTCTTCGTTGAAGAGTCGTGAGTTGTTTGAGTACAGCAGACTATATGGAAATCTACACTGGTGTAGCGGTGATCCTTTATTGCTTAGAGACCCTCCAGAGTCGACGGTTTAGTATTCTCATCAATATGACATCTTTATCGAAGGCATTCTGCTCCAGGGCCATTCTAACACGACTTCATAGATACGCTGATGTAGCGGCAATCCTTCATTGATTAGAGACTCTAGAATCAACTTTGTTTAAGTATTATCGTAAATATGACGTCCCTATAAAAACAAAAGACAAAATCAAGGTGACGAAGCTTGCCTATCGCCTGTGACGAGAGGCGCTAAAAATGGGATCGCCTGAGGGAAGGAAGGCGTCAAACATTTAAACCACTTACAAGATTTTGCTAGGTCGGTATGTGAAAGAAAGGAATAAAAGACTTTCTATTTAGAATTAAAAACTATTTTTCGTCATTTTTTTATTCAATTCTGTTATCATTAAAGACTTTCTCTATGATTAAAGAGAAAGCGAGTACATAAGAACAAAAAAATTGTGGAATGATATGAAATTTAATTTATTTCTATTTTTAAATAAAAATCACCCGAAAGCACGCCTCAAAACTTTATCTTGGACGCCTGAGACAAGCGCCTGGGAAAGGCTATTGTGGCTCAGATTGCCTTGCCCGAGCGTCTCGCCTTTAAAACACTAGCTCCAGGGTCATTGCTAGTAGGGGCACTCTAACGCGGATGGGATATTTGAGTTTAGCGGAGCACCTTCATTACCGTATAATGGCTTCGTCAAGTAGAGTCATGTTGTATTCTAACAGCTTCGAGCCTTTCATTAAGGATTTTGAACAATAGGTGAACAGGGCATTTAACCGTCTTAACATATGAGGGAGATACCCGATTTTTTCCCTTTGGTATCTTCTTTTTGTTGCGGGATGTTCGCTTTGCTTTTCGTAAACCATAATTATAATGTCCTTTCATCAAGATATTTGGATCATTTATTTCGCCTTTACCTGCAAGTTATTTAGTTTGCTTGTATGTTGTTTCTTCGTGCTATGGGGTGACATGTCCCATGCAAGAGGATGGTTTATCAAGGCCTTTTCTTCCTATCCGGGAGTGCACTTTTTCTTGGGGGAGGCCGGCATGTGTCTGAGCCTTTTATTGTGCCAGGAGCTGTCGTGTCTCACCCTCGGGGGAGAGGACTTTTCCTTGATCTTTTACTTCGTGCCAGGGATGCATTCTTCCTCCCTTAGTGGAGGACGGCTTGTTCTTGGTTTTTTCCTCGTGCGAAGGGATATCCCTCCTTTGGGGGAGGAGGGCTTGTCCCTGGTCTTTCTCTTTGTACCGGGGAATGCACTCTTCCTTTCTTGTGGAAGGATGGCTTGTCCCTGGTCTTTTATTCGTGCAAGGGTGCCGCATCCCTCCCCAAGAGAGGGGAGTCTATTCCTGGTCATTTCATTCATGCCAAGTGGTGCACTCTTCATCTCTTGGGGAAAGACGGCTCGTCTTTGGTCTTCTCTCCGTGCCAGGGGTTGCATTCCTCCCTTAGGGAGGGCGGCTTGTCCCTGGTCTTTTCTTCATGCCAAAAGGTGTCGCGCCCCCTCCCAAAAGGAGGGGGTTTCTCCCAGTTCTTTTCCTTAATGATACTATCCATGCAATGAATCTTACAAAAGCAAGAAATTATTTAATTCAACGAAAGTTCAATTCATTACAACTGGTAACGCGGGTTTAGTTGGTATAAAATTTCCTTAAATAAATGACACGCCAGGTTCGCGACACCGGCTAGCCATCTATCTCTTCTAATTTGTATGCCGCATGTCCTATGATACCTGTTACCCTATAATGCCCTTCCTAATTTTTCATGAATTTCTCATTTGGGTTGTTTCTATTTATCGTCTCTTTTTCACAGTACCAGATCCCTGCCTAGAATGCTCGTATTCTTACTCGGGTATATTGCTACACGGGCGGCGGCAACATTCCTGATTTCTGTTAGGAGGTCTGGATTAGTTCTCAGGAGGCGGCGGCATTCTTTATTTCATTCAGAAGGTCTAGATTGGTTTTCAACCCTTGTTATCGTGGGAATAGGCTTTTATGCAATGAGTAGAAATCTTACGTTCTTTGGGCATGATGGCTTTCGTTTGGTATACCAGGAGATGGGCGGGTATTCTTCCTCGAGCGTCGCGTAGCTTCGACATTCCCTGCTGGTAAGTTGCTACACAGGCAATGGCGGCATTCCTGATTTGAGTGATTTCTTTTAGGAGGTCTGGATTAGTTCTCAACCCTTGTTGTGCTTGGGGGCGTAGGCTTTTATGCGATGCGTAGGGATCGTGTGTTCTTTAGACGTTATGTCTTTCGTTCAGTATACTATCCGAAAAAGGGTCTTCCCGATAAGTATCCTTGGGGTGGTGCAGTAAGACCATAAGACGAAAGCAAGTTCATCCCAATGGCCCTTGAAGCCCCTAGTCTCTTTGTTAGGCCGTTTAGTAAAATTATGCTTGTGGCAGTTTGTCTATTTGCTTGAGCGTACGTCACTGATGCAAGGTGCAGTTCAAGTTTCCACTCTTTGCGGTAAACCCTAAATTCCTTGCTCACAAATTGAGTGTTATAATCAGTTATGATGTTGACGATAACTTCAAAGCTGGTTATTATGGACTTGTGGAAGAAGTCTTTAACGGCCTTAATAGAGATTCTGGTTAGAGGTACTGTCTCAACCTATTTGGTGAAGTAATATATGGCCACAATAACATACCGATATCCGGAAGGGCCTCCTTCAGCTCTCGATTAGGTCCATTCCCCATTGCATAAACGGTAATGGGATATTCTCAGAGTTATATAACTAGGCGGGGCCTTTAGGATGTTTGCGAACTTTTGGCATTTCTCGCACTTTTGAACTAACACCTTAGAATGTTCCATTTTAGGCCAATAATATCATATTTCTAATGCCTTGTAGGCTAGGCTTTGGCGGTTATGGCATCAAAGTAAAGGATGGGTATACCTTCTGCGCCATAGCTAAATATTCTTTTACCTCATAGGACAGGGACCACCACATTATTTTCTTTGCTTGGTTCCTATCCTCCGACAATTTTCTTTAGTAGGAAGTCCATGATTTCATCCATCCATCAAGGTTCGTGGCTTTATCGGGTACAAACGGTCTGCGAACCAATCGCTCTTTCAACTTGCCATTCAACTATGACATTACTATGCCCTAAGGTTGTTGCCGAGAAAGACCGGTTTTGAAAGGTCATCGCTTGCACATTCAAGGAGCTAGGTATTTTTTCCACTATGATTTCCGTGAATAGCGACACCAACTCCTTTACCTTTGCTTGGTATTTAACCATTACTTCATCCTTTACGTCGTACTTCCCTTTATTAGATATATGATTAATTGTGAGTTGCTATACAGTTTTGCCTGAACTATGCCTACCGCCCATACTAGAGTTAAGACATGATTACTTCTTAGTACTCTGTCTAGGTTTTCATGGCAGCGAAACTAGATCTGCGTGAGAACTCCAATCGGAACCTATCTGATTCCGTCTATAATAATTCCTGCTCCACTCCCTCATTCACATGAGTTGTCTACCTACATTGTCCATTCAAGGCTTTCAGTAAGAGCTTCACGCATAATTTATATCTCTTTCATCGAAACATCTCCGTTCTCAGGGACAGTGCATTCTATCCGAAGTCAGCTAATGCCTATGCTTTAATGCTGGACCGCGGGCTATATTTAATGTTGAATTCTCTGAGCACCTCCAACTTAGCAGCCTTCCTGAAACTTTAAGGTGTGTTGGCCGGTATGTCAATAATATGATTGCATGTGACCGAAAGTATAGACATTGTCTCCTCAAGGTGATACGAAAGAGTACTCCTTTTCAATTTTAGTGTACCTCTCTTCTGGTCCTCTTAGGACCATACTAATGAAGCACACCAGTTTCATCACTCCTTCCTCTTCTCTAACGAGAACGGCGCTAACTGCTTGGAAGGAGACACTTAGGTAAAGGCCAGCTCCTCGTCGAGCTTCGGTCGAGATTGCAGGGGCAGTGAACAAATATATTTATTTAAGGGATTGAAAGAGTCTTAGCATTCCTCGGTCCACTTCAACTCCGTTTGTTGCGTAAAGCCTTGAAGAATGGGTGTCAACGGATCTCGAGAGAAACCGATTTAAGGCTGCAATCCTTCCTATCCGGCGTTGTATATCTTTCATATTCCTGGAAGGTCGCATATCCCTAATCGCCTAAATCTTGCCAGGGTTTGCCCCAATTTCCCTTGTCGTTATCATGCTCGAATTTTCCAGAAGCAATCCTGAAAGGAAACTCGAGGGGGTTAAGCTTCATTCAATACTCGGGAAAGGTAAAGGACTCATTCAGATCTGGCACATGTTGTTGAGGGGTTTCTGATTTTACTACTATATCATCGACGTACACCTCCATATTTCTATCCAATTTTCCCGTGAACATTTTACTTACCAGCCACCGATAGCTTGCCTCTGCATTCTTCAGGCCAAAAGCATGACCTTGCAATAGTATTGATGTGTTTCTGTTATGAAGATTTTTTCTTCATCTTTGTGTCATTCATATTTGACTATATCCTGAATAGACATCCATGAAGCTTAGCATTTGAAATCTCGTCGATTCGTCAACCATTCTGTCGATATAAGGGAGGGGGTAGGTGTCTTTCGAACATGCTTTGTTTAAGTTGGTAAAATCGACGCACATTCTCCATTTACCATTAGCTTTCTCGATTAACTGAGGATTTGCCAGCCAAGTTGGGTATTGTAGATCCCTAATAAAGCCTGCGTTTAAGAGCTTAGCGACCTATTATAGTACTCAAATCTTCTCTGTCGAGAATTTCCTTTTTCCGCTCACATAAGGGAGGTTCGAACTTTATGTTCAGGTGATGCGTTATCACTTTGGGCTCTATTCCGAGCATGTTCGTGGGACCCATGCGAAAACGTCGGAGTTTTTCCTCAATTACTTTGTGTGCATGTGGTCCTAATAATGACGGCTTTCGTGCCCATCATCTAGGGAATCTTTCTCGAGGTTCGACGGGTTTCGTGCAGTCGCCGTTGAAGTCCTGCCAGACATAGGTCAACTTGCAAGCTAAAGAATTTATCTTTGATTGAAAAAGCATAGCATTCTCTCGTAGTTTGTTGATCTTCGCATAAGTCTACTCCAAAGGGATTGAGGAATTACACTTTAAGATGGTAAGTCAAGACGATTGTGCGCATGTCATTGATCGTTTTCCTACCGATAATGACATTGTAGGCAGAAGTGTGTAAGTCCACGTTGCCACCCCCGGTTCTTACGGGGAGGCGGAAACGGTATAAAATCAAAATTTTAACGCAAGAGGCAACATGGACTATGCTAGGTCGGGATCTTTACCTAAACTAAAACTAGCATACTAAGCTAAAGAGATTTAGCTACTCGGTTGAAGATGGTTATACCTAGCTTTTCTTGAACTCCTTCTCTTCAAGCTCCGATGGTGGTTCGATGGCTCCTTCTCGTCGTCTCCGTACGCCGAAGATAGATCCACTTGAAAGCTCCAACCTTTAGCTCCTTCTTCGTTCTTTGAAGAAACTAGTTCACTTGGTTTGCTAAACCTAGTGAACTAGAATGAGTAGAGATGATTTAGAATGGGATTTTATCTATGGTTCTTGATTCTCAACTCATGAGACAAGAGAACCATAGATCAAGAGAGGGAGCAAGAGGTTGAGGGTGAGAGCAAGAGGAGAGCTCAAGAACAAGAGAGAGAATGAGCAAGAAAGAATGAGCAACTCTTTTGTCTCTCACCCTCTCATAATCCAAAGTAATCATAACTCATCATATTAACAAAAGTCTTATGTGATGGTAGAAGCAACCATAAGCTTATCATGTCATGCACTCATTTTACTTAAATGAACAAGCAAGTAAAAGTCTTTGGCATGAAATGATAGCCATGGTTATCATGATGGTCAACTAGTCAAGCCTAGTCAACCGGTCAACAAGTCAACTAAAGTCAACAAGTCAACAAAGTCAACAAGTCAACAAAAGTCAACAAGTCAACAACCATATCACCATAATACTTAATTAATATAATAGTTAATCACATATCATATTCTCATTAGGGTTGAGCAAAAAGTCAAAAAGTCAACGGTCAACTGTCAACAACCCTAATGAGAATCCGCTGTCTGTGCCTCCCTGTCAACTGTGCATACACACCCGCATCCGCGTTCCGAGGAACACGAAAGCAAACTGGATAAATCCAATCCCATAAGGTACACTAGGATTTGGCTTAAACCAAAGCCCGCTAGTGTAAACTGTCCGGACACTGTACGTGCACAAGTGCACGGATGTGACCGAACCCTGTCGCAAAACCATGCGACCTGTCGCAATACCATGCGACCTCTACTCTTTTGCCTAAAGGCGAAAAGCTTTCTGTGTGGGACTCTAAAGACTCGACACTACGCTGGCAGTGGGTTTAACCACAGACCGCAAGCGGCACTAGCTGTGCATAACGGTCCCCAGGTAATGCCGACAAGAAGACCGACGAGGCGAAACCCATCTGAACTCCTACTGAGCCTTAGTGTGACATTCTCCGTACAGTCCGGTCTGTTCGTCTGATACATCGCATGGCGGGCCTAGGGGGCGGTAAACGTCAGTCCCCCAATAGCGGTACAAGTCGTGCCGGAGCGAAGCCCAAAACACCCTGAGATAACACTGGAAACCTACCAGTATATCTCGTTTGCCCTGGCCAGGGACTACTCGTGTAATGGCTCTCCTAGACACAGCGCGATGTCAACCCCCAATACCGGGAGAGACGAATCCTGTCTAACCGTCACTGCCTCCAAGTGCTTCGGGACTGCACCCAACCACCACCTGTTTGCACGACTCCTTTGAGCCGTGGTAGGGTAGTGATCAAAGTACAGTGGGAACACACCCGAGGCGAAGTGACAGTGTCAAGTCAGCGGACTAAGCTGTACTCATGTCACCTGGGAACTGATAACTGACGATAGGTATAATACCAACTGGTCAGTTCCCGACGAGTCCTGTCCAGTGTACCCGTAACCTAACGGGCACCCGCATACTATCTCAAGTACGACGTACTGACGGCTGTGGGACAGACCGTCTCCCACACTGGGATGAGAAGCGCATGCGCTGGTCTACTCCGGAGTATCGATGCCCTGTCTCGATAGTCCTGCGACCAGGGACCTGCATAAGGATGTGCTTCTAGATTACCCAGCCCCACTAGTGTGACGGCCATCACATCGCTGGTAATCAAGCAAAGATCCTAAGGGCTCCACTAATGTGTATAAGCAATATACAAAGATAAACACATGTACACATTGAAGTAGAAATAAACCAAGTAGCATACTACCATTTTGAGCAAGATTGTATATACAAGGTGAATATCCCAAGCTTCCATTAAGTAATATACATACTAGTATGATACAGTAATGGCCTCTAGGGCATATACACTAACAATCTCCCACTTGCACTAAGGCCATGTACTGGCGTATCGAAGACCTATCATCTCGATCAGCCGCTCGAACTGAGTCTGGGGTAGGGCCTTGGTGAATGGATCTGCAGTGTTGTCTTCTGAAGCGACTCTCCGAACCTCGATCTCCTGGCGATCCACGATCTCCCTGATCAGGTGATACCGCCTCAAGATGTGCCTGGATCTCTGATGGGACCTGGGTTCCTTCGCTAAAGCTATAGCCCCGTTGTTGTCGCAATACAGAGGTATTGGATCAACAATGGACGGAACCACCTGAAGTTCTTTCAAGAACTTCCTTATCCAGACAGCTTCTTTTGCGGCATCAGATGCAGCGATGTATTCCGCTTCCATCGTCGAGTCTGCAACGGTTTCCTGTTTGGAACTCTTCCAACACACCGCCCCTCCATTGAGGGTGAAGACAAAACCCGACATGGACTTGGAATCATCCTTGTCACTCTGGAAGCTGGAGTCAGCAAAGGCCTCGATCTGGAGGTCCTTTCCGCCATACACCAAGAACATCTCCTTAGTCCTTCTCAGGTACTTGAGAATGTTCTTTACCGCTATCCAATGTTTCTCCCCAGGGTTTGACTGATACCGGCTTACCACACTCAGTGCATAAGCTACATCCGGTCTGGTACACAACATCGCATACATTATAGAGCCTACCGCAGAAGCGTAGGGTATAATAGACATGCGATCCCTCTCTAAATCAGTCTTGGGAGACATCTCTTTAGAGAGGGTGATCCCGTGACAAGCCGGTAGGTTACCGCGCTTGGAATCTTCCATACTGAATCTCTTCAGTATGGTGTCGATGTACCTGGACTGTGAAAGTCCTAATATCCTCTTGGATCTGTCACGGTAGATCCGGATACCCAGAATGTATGAGGCATCACCCAGGTCTTTCATGGAGAACCTGTGTGACAAGAACCCCTTGACAGATTGTAGCATAGGAATGTCATTTCCTATTAAGAGAATGTCATCCACGTATAAAACGAGGAATACTGCAGTTCTCGCTACAAATCTACTATAGATGCATGGTTCATCTGGATTTTTGATAAAGCCAAATTCTTTGACCGTCTCATCAAAGCAGATGTTCCAACTCCGCGATGCCTGCTTTAGTCCATAGATGGACTTAAGCAACTTGCACACCTTTCCGCTGCTCCCACTCTGAATGAAACCCTCTGGCTGGTCCATATAGACACACTCCTCTAAATTTCCATTTAGAAAAGCTGTCTTTACGTCCATTTGCCAAATCTCATAATCGTGGAAGGCAGCAATGGCAAGAAGGATCCGAATGGATTTCAGCATGGCTACTGGAGAGAAGGTTTCGTCATAGTCCAAGCCAGGTCTTTGACGAAAACCTTTTGCTACCAGCCTTGCTTTGTAGGTCTCAACCTGTCCATCTACACCAATCTTCCTTTTGAAGATCCACTTGCATCCTACGGGTTTTACCCCGTCTGGAGCAATGTCCAACGTCCAAACCTTGTTGGTGTACATGGACTCCATTTCGGTCCGCATTGCATCCAGCCATTTCACTGAGTCAACGCTCTGAACGGCCTGCTGGAAGCTAGTAGGCTCATCATAATCTATGATGCAATCCTCTCTATCCCCGTCTATGAGAAAACCGAAGTATCTCTCGGGCGGATGAGACTGCCTACTACTTCTGCGGAGCGGCGTAGGAATGTCCTGTTCTGTTGAACCCTCTGGTTCCACTAACCTTTCAGTAACAGTCTGTTGTTCTGGAATTTCTTCCAGTTCTATTGTGCTCCCACTTATCTGGTTTTCCAAAAACTCAGTTTCCAAGAAGTAGGCATGACGAGAAACAAGAACTTTTGTTCCTCTGCACAGTAGAAGAAATATCCTTTTGAGTTCTTTGGATACCCCACAAACTTGCACTGTACTGAGCGTGCCTCGAGCTTGTCCGCATGCTGCTTTTTGACAAAAGCCGGACATCCCCATGTCTTAATGTGCTTAAGATAGGGTCTCTTCCCACACCACATTTCATATGGTGTGGAAGGCACAGTCTTAGTCGGAACTCGGTTCAAAAGGTACGCAGCTGATTCTAGCGCATACCCCCAGAATGATCGCGGCAACTCAGCGTTACTCATCATGGACCGAACCATATCCAATAGGGTTCGGTTCCGTCTCTCCGATACACCGTTATGTTGCGGAGTGTATGGAGGAGTAAGCTGAGAGAGAATGCCATTCTCTTTTAAATAGTCCAGGAACTCGGCACTTAAGTATTCTCCACCTCGATCCGATCTTAGAATCTTAATACTTTTGCCGGTCTGTTTCTCTACTTCATTCTTATATTCCTGGAATTTTCCAAAGGCCTCGGACTTATGTTTCATTAAGAAGACATAACCGTACCTTGAGAAGTCATCCGTAAAAGTAATGAAGTAAGAATGTCCGCTTCGGGCATGTGTAGACATTGGACCGCACACGTCACTGTGTACGAGTCCCAAGAGCTCGCTCGCTCTTACTCCATGTCCAGTAAACGGAGTCTTTGTCATCTTTCCTTTGAGACAGGATTGACAAGTGGCATACGACTGATATTCGAACGCATTCAAATACCCTTCTGTATGTAACTTCGTCAACCTTCTCTCATTGATGTGACCCAATCTACAATGCCATAAGAAAGTCTGATTTATTTCTGGAGACTTTCTTTTGTGTGTATTCTGGACATTAAAAATCTGTGGTTGGTTCAATACGTATATACCATTACTCAAAGTACCTGACCCAATCAAAACTTGATTAAGGTGAATGTTTACAACATTACTTACAAACGCAAATTCATAACCTTCTTTAGAAACTAAAGATACAGAAATGATATTACAAGTTGCGTTGGGTACAAAAAAGCAATTACGCAAAACCAAAACATGTCCATCTGACATTCCCAGGTGATAGTCCCCCACGGCTTTAGCATCCATGCTAGCTCCGTTCGCAACTCTGAGGGTCATGTCACCTGCTTTCAAAACACTACGGTTTCTCAACGCCTGCAAAGAATTACAGATATGAGATCCTGATCCGGTATCCAATACCCAGGAAGTAGAGTTTATTGAAAGACAGTTTTCAATAACATACACACCTGAAGCTGAAGCTGCAACCTGCTTCAATTCCTGTGTTCTGGCCTTCCAGGCCCTGCAATCATTCTTCCAGTGTCCTTTCTTATGACAATAGAAGCATTCTTCCTTATCCACAAGCTTCCCCGCTATTTTTGTTGCTTTACCTTTTCCCTTCGTATCCACTTTACTTACACCGCCCCTTGGTTTGGCGGGGGCCTTCTTCTTCTTTCCCTTGGCTTTCGCCTTGGACCTAGAAGAAGATGATCCTCCTACAAACAAAGTGGATGTATCCCTACCTTTCTGTAGGGTGCCCTCTGCGCTCCTCAGCATGTTGAGGAGCTCTGATAGTTCAACCTCTTTTTCTTGTAGGTTGAAGTTCAGTATAAACTGGGCGTAAGTGGAAGGAAGGGACTGGAGAACTATATCTGTATATAGCTCACTCTCCAATGTGATCCCTAGGTCAGCGAGCTCCTCAATGTAGCCGATCATCTTTAGCACGTGCTCGGCTACTGATGATCCGACGGCCATTCTTGTCGAAAATAACTTTTTCGACGCTTCGTATCTTGCGATACGAGATTGCTCTCCATACAGTTCTTTTGTATGGAGCAATATGGATTCCATGTCCATATTCTCATGCCTCCTCTGATGTTCGTTGTCCATCGAGGCAAGCAAGAGGCACTTGGCCTTCGCGCTATCAATCTCCCAAGTCTTGCGGATTTCCTTATCCGCGACACTGGAAGTTGGACCAGGGACAGGGGGAGCTTTGGTGGTAAGAAGATACCCCAGCTTGTCATAAGTGATTGCTATCTTGACATTCCTGAGCCAATCTTTGTAGTTTGGCCCTGTCAACTTGTTTTTATCTAGGAGTAACTTAAGTCCAGTCATGTTGATTGGTCGCTGCAATTAGGAGAGAGAAGAAGAAACACTCAGCATGATGCTCTTGCAAGTTTAGAGTGGTTTTTAGTTTGTCTAAACAGGATGGCTCCCACTGTTTCTCGAATCCCTCCTCAAACCATAAAGGAAGAATTAGTCAGGATCAATCCCACCGTACAATACTTGCTTAACCGTTCGGCCAGGCTGGTGTCGGTACTTCGAGGGAGGTTTTCCAACGCTTTCGCGAAGTTCCTTAATTAAAGAACCTCTTTTCCCTGGGGGCGTAGCCCCGCTAACACCTTTCTAGGCACCTACTAGGTTTATAGCATTGATCGTTAAGTGAGAAATTTCCCGAGGAGCAGCATATACTCACAGTAGGATCGGGATCCAAATATCATCGCGTGACGAAACTGAAGGAATCCTACCAGAATCACCACACTCCAAATGGTATACAAATCTAGCAAGTTTCAGTACTTATGAAACTCCCGATGTGGATTTTTGCCCCATGCTCTTATGACCTTGACTTTGGCCAAAATATCATAAGTCACATGTCAAGTTCTACCCGTCATTATCCAGGTTAATTTGGATCCATCCGTATCTACCCTTGACTTTGGCCAAAATGGCAGTACGACTGTCCCAAACTAACGCATCTATCTATGCTACACATGAACACCCAACAGCTACCAATCACTGTGCCTTGACTTTGGCCAACATACACAGCTTGAATACTATTGACTATTCATGCGAAACGACGGAGGGCTACGGATGGTTTTGGCAAAACCGTGAACGTAGTGAACTTGATTTGGTCGATGGAACGAGATAGCTTTTAAATGGAGTGGCTCAAACTCCGCATTTTAAAAGTTAGTTTTGAAAAGAACCGAGTGGTTTTTCGAAAGTGTTCCAACGACTTTAACTTGGTTTATTATCTTGCATTAGTTCTTTTAATGCGTGATATTCTTGCATTAGTACTTTTAATGCGTCCCATCATTTAAATCCTACCATTGCAGAAAACAACCAAAATATGACGTACGCTTATGCCATTCGCATTCGCCACTGGGCCCCGTCATTACCCGTTAGGTTACTTAACTAACGACAGAGCGGGGGCTGGGCTAGCGCGTCTGTAAAACATAAGCAACGCCTAAATAGAAAGCAATGATAAACATTTCAGATCACAGATAAATACATTGGATATACTAGTAATCTGTAATTTGTACGAGCCTGTAACAAAAAAACAGATAACACGGTCGCGGTGAATAGCCAATACCCCACCCAAGACCCCTACGGGTGCGGCAAACTACCCGCCAAGTACCCGAAGCGTAGCAACCTCCCTCATCTACATGAGTAGGCCACTCGACACTTCGGCATACCCGGTAGTTTGTGCACCCCTCCATGGGTCTATCCTAGGAGCATAAACAGTAAAAAGAATTATACAATGACGGCTACAACCCCGACCCGGTTGTGCGGCCAAACAAATAATATTATTACATCAATTTACATTTACAATGAATTGCAAGAAAAGAAAACTCTCGTCTCACAACCCCCGGCTATTCACCCGCGACAATCCAACATATTTATATACACATTCCAGCACATTACAGATCATGTATAACCCCGACTAATCGTCTTATAGCGATTAGTCGACGTTCAATACATGCAAACATCACAGATATAACCATCATAGTCAAAGTGCAGTGAAGTTCGGAAAAATACGGAATTATAGGCCCCCAAAAGTAAATTTTAGTTCTGGAAAATCTGGGCATATAATTTATATCCTAAAAATCCCAAAATCAACAAATAAAGACACTGCACGAAAATCGATGCAGAGGGGACATCAAGTCGCGGCGGATCCGCGGCGGCCAAGAAGGCTCACGCGGCGGAAGGGCGGCGGCTTAGACGAATCTCTGTGTCGTTTTTCATGGGTGTTTTTAGAAAACCCTGAGATGAATTTACAGATATAAAGTTTTTCATTTCGAGCCAAAAAAATATCAACAGAAACTCAGGTTTTGGAAAAATACGGTTTTTGGGTTTTTTACGGTTCCGAACTTCGTTGCACTTCACTACCAAGCTAGTTTAAGTTTAGTTAGGCTCTGATACCACTGTAAGTCCACGTTGCCACCCCCGGTTCTTACGGGGAGGCGGAAACGGTATAAAATCAAAATTTTAACGCAAGAGGCAACATGGACTATGCTAGGTCGGGATCTTTACCTAAACTAAAACTAGCATACTAAGCTAAAGAGATTTAGCTACTCGGTTGAAGATGGTTATACCTAGCTTTTCTTGAACTCCTTCTCTTCAAGCTCCGATGGTGGTTCGATGGCTCCTTCTCGTCGTCTCCGTACGCCGAAGATAGATCCACTTGAAAGCTCCAACCTTTAGCTCCTTCTTCGTTCTTTGAAGAAACTAGTTCACTTGGTTTGCTAAACCTAGTGAACTAGAATGAGTAGAGATGATTTAGAATGGGATTTTATCTATGGTTCTTGATTCTCAACTCATGAGACAAGAGAACCATAGATCAAGAGAGGGAGCAAGAGGTTGAGGGTGAGAGCAAGAGGAGAGCTCAAGAACAAGAGAGAGAATGAGCAAGAAAGAATGAGCAACTCTTTTGTCTCTCACCCTCTCATAATCCAAAGTAATCATAACTCATCATATTAACAAAAGTCTTATGTGATGGTAGAAGCAACCATAAGCTTATCATGTCATGCACTCATTTTACTTAAATGAACAAGCAAGTAAAAGTCTTTGGCATGAAATGATAGCCATGGTTATCATGATGGTCAACTAGTCAAGCCTAGTCAACCGGTCAACAAGTCAACTAAAGTCAACAAGTCAACAAAGTCAACAAGTCAACAAAAGTCAACAAGTCAACAACCATATCACCATAATACTTAATTAATATAATAGTTAATCACATATCATATTCTCATTAGGGTTGAGCAAAAAGTCAAAAAGTCAACGGTCAACTGTCAACAACCCTAATGAGAATCCGCTGTCTGTGCCTCCCTGTCAACTGTGCATACACACCCGCATCCGCGTTCCGAGGAACACGAAAGCAAACTGGATAAATCCAATCCCATAAGGTACACTAGGATTTGGCTTAAACCAAAGCCCGCTAGTGTAAACTGTCCGGACACTGTACGTGCACAAGTGCACGGATGTGACCGAACCCTGTCGCAAAACCATGCGACCTGTCGCAATACCATGCGACCTCTACTCTTTTGCCTAAAGGCGAAAAGCTTTCTGTGTGGGACTCTAAAGACTCGACACTACGCTGGCAGTGGGTTTAACCACAGACCGCAAGCGGCACTAGCTGTGCATAACGGTCCCCAGGTAATGCCGACAAGAAGACCGACGAGGCGAAACCCATCTGAACTCCTACTGAGCCTTAGTGTGACATTCTCCGTACAGTCCGGTCTGTTCGTCTGATACATCGCATGGCGGGCCTAGGGGGCGGTAAACGTCAGTCCCCCAATAGCGGTACAAGTCGTGCCGGAGCGAAGCCCAAAACACCCTGAGATAACACTGGAAACCTACCAGTATATCTCGTTTGCCCTGGCCAGGGACTACTCGTGTAATGGCTCTCCTAGACACAGCGCGATGTCAACCCCCAATACCGGGAGAGACGAATCCTGTCTAACCGTCACTGCCTCCAAGTGCTTCGGGACTGCACCCAACCACCACCTGTTTGCACGACTCCTTTGAGCCGTGGTAGGGTAGTGATCAAAGTACAGTGGGAACACACCCGAGGCGAAGTGACAGTGTCAAGTCAGCGGACTAAGCTGTACTCATGTCACCTGGGAACTGATAACTGACGATAGGTATAATACCAACTGGTCAGTTCCCGACGAGTCCTGTCCAGTGTACCCGTAACCTAACGGGCACCCGCATACTATCTCAAGTACGACGTACTGACGGCTGTGGGACAGACCGTCTCCCACACTGGGATGAGAAGCGCATGCGCTGGTCTACTCCGGAGTATCGATGCCCTGTCTCGATAGTCCTGCGACCAGGGACCTGCATAAGGATGTGCTTCTAGATTACCCAGCCCCACTAGTGTGACGGCCATCACATCGCTGGTAATCAAGCAAAGATCCTAAGGGCTCCACTAATGTGTATAAGCAATATACAAAGATAAACACATGTACACATTGAAGTAGAAATAAACCAAGTAGCATACTACCATTTTGAGCAAGATTGTATATACAAGGTGAATATCCCAAGCTTCCATTAAGTAATATACATACTAGTATGATACAGTAATGGCCTCTAGGGCATATACACTAACAAAGTGTGTCTACCATGAAGAAGTCAACTATGGCAGTGCGGGATCACGGAGCTTTTCCCATTATTATTGTCTCCCTAAATGTTCCGAGGACGTGGATCATGCTTCCATCGAGGCTTATAAATGGGCCTAAGAACTTTTTCAGGTCCGCGGGTTTTAGCCCCGTATTTTTGAAACAAATATTTAACAAAACAACAGAGCTTCTCATGTCCATTAACACTCTTTTTATTCCGAATCTACCTATATCAATGGAGATTACAATGTGGTTATCTTGCGGCAATGTTAGACCTCTTGCATCATTTTCCGAGAAGGTTACTTCTTCGGCTTCAGAGAGTTTTCCCTCTTATTGTGAGATACCGGGCGTATTGCGTCCTACCTTGGGAGGATTTCCCCGCCTAAGCCAATTCCCATACTATGGTGGCTATCCTCCAACGGAATTAACCTGTCAACGTGTGAACTGTAAGGTCGTGGTCCCCTCTTTTCAAACTCTGGTTAGAACCACCTCCTGTCATCTCTTTGGTGCTGGACAGGTGAGAGATCTTTTTGTCGAGATCCCAAACTTTGTTTATCTTGGGGGTGTGGGCGTCCCTGCTCGTTGCAGATTTTGTCTAATTTACCTGCCTTGATTAATTGCTCGATATCTTCCCAGAGGTGTCTGCATTCCTCCATCGTATGCTTGTGGATGCGATGATAGCTGCAATACTTTCTTCTATTTCGCTCCTTTGGGTGCTCATAGGAGATCCTTTGAAGTTCCTTTCCTCTATGAAAGTGAGGACCTCACTGACTGGGGTGTTCAAGGTTGCATGGAATTCACCTCTTGGTCTGCTCCTGATTGGAGAGCCACTTCGAATTCGCTTCACTGACTGGCCCCTTTCTTGGTCTTGCCTTATTCGTAAAGGGTAGAATGATTCTTTGTCGGGCCTCCCCCTTCACTTAAATTGTCGGAGGCGCTCATGAGTTCCTCCTCGTTAACATCCTAGGCTACTCTCTTCTATAATTCAGTGATGGTTTCGCGAGCCATAGACATGTACAGGTCTTCCTTCCTCAGGCCAGCATGGACGACGGCTATTGGTGGCGTTCCAGATCCTCTATCTTGCAGAGCTCGATGAAGAAGCGTCGTGCAAAGTCCTTCAAGGAAGCGTCATCCTGTTTAAGGAGAAAGAGTTGCTTGACCTTTTTCCTGTATGCTAACAGCATAATGAACCTTGAATTTCAATACTAGTTGATCGAAGTAATAGAGCGCCTCAACTGGTCGTGGAGCCGATCGAAGGCGCCACCTTTCAGGGCTTACGATACAAAGTGCTTCGGAGAAGTCATATAGGCCATCACTGCCTTGAACACTCGAATATGACTGATGGGGTCAGTGGTGCCATCGAAGCTGTCAAGGGATGGGAGTTTCAGTTGCGACAGGAACCTTTCTTCCATAATTTCAGGAGCAAGAGGCTCGTCGACCTGGTTATCCTCTCAAGATGAGCAACAAGGGTTCATCTGTCTCACGATGGCTTGGATTTTCCTTTCTAATTCATCGTTCATCTCGTCCTTGTGAACCAGTGTTCGAACTGGGTTGCGCCCCAAAACTCCTCTAGGGGAGGAATCACCCAATGCAACATCCTCGCATTTGTGGTAGGGGACTCTCCTCTCTGGTCCTCCATTGCCTTGTCAGGCTATGGGCCTATGAGGCCTGCGTTTTCTCCTGCTTCCCTCCTCTTTGTAGGAGTCCTTCACCTGCGATAGAGCAATGAGAGCGTCGGGCCGTTTGCTCGCTTTACGGGGTTCTTTGCATCTCCGTGTCGACGAGAGTTAATGATAAATCGTTACGAGACTGCTTGTCGGGTACGCCTCTAAGTGTGTCCTACCCCTTATGACTCTGCAACGCCCTCTTGGGGGAGCATGAGAGGACCCCAACCCTCATAGGTGGCTCATGGGCATGTCTCTGCCCTCCTTTTACTAGGTCAAGCCAAATACCGCAGTACGGCCTCTAAGGTGGCTGCGAGTAGGTAAACCGTACTGGGTGCAAGTGGTGGGACTTGGGCTCGCAATCTCGCAAAGGCGTACAAGGGTTTGTTGAAGGTGCTAGGGGAGATGTTCTCTCCCTGAGCGGCTGTGGAGGGGGCCAGCTCGTCCAAGTTGGGGGTGGAGCTAGGGGGCCTTGATTCATGGTGGAACTGCGAGTTTCCACACATAATCTAGTTTGCACCATGCACTATGAGGCTGCTCTCAATGAAAATGTCAAACTTATGCTGTCAAATTATGGCCAACAACGAATCACTGAATTAAAATGATAGAGCGGCGAGATAGTACAAAGTGGTACTCCTAAAACCTGCAAAAAAGAGCACGCCGGAGTTGTCTTTGGCGTCGTCCCTCCGACGCTGAAGTTAGTTCCTTCAAAGAGGAGTGAGTATTATGGTTTATTGAGTAGTGAAGAGCCAACCTCGTTAGGGTTTTCTACCTAGGCTTTTATACCCAACGTCAAAGCAGGAGGGTCATTTCCCTGATCGTTATAGGATTCTGTCATTTCTGACAAAAGTAGTGGGGGAATCCCCTTAGGGATCACTGCCGCCTGTCCATCCGCTTAAAGAGTTTGTCCAGTCTTTTGGATCGGTCACCATCGTGGGCTTCTCGGTAGGGTTGCATTGCTTTTCTTTGGGCCGAGTAGATGAAGATGGGGCCTCTGCCCTATTCTGGGGTGTATCATCTCTCATGCTTATTTACAAGTTATTAATCCAATAGGTCAAAATTCAGAATTTTAGTGACATTAAGATGATACAAAATCATGTCAATGTCTATTTGATTATGTCCAAACTGGCAATCCCAATTACATTACCATAATACAGAATTCTGAATGCATAAATTTCAGGTCAATCGAACAACCTTCAGCTGGCCTATTAAGACCTAATACCTCAAGACTTATAAAATGATGTTATGGATAGAGGCCGTAATATGCAATTCATAGTATCTATCATTTTTCTAAGGAGAAAAGTAAAGAAATCACCTTATAAACGCATTCAGAGAGAACCATGGAGCACAAGACCTCTTGAAGATCAGCGATCGATTCGGCCTTAACGGCACAGCAAAGTTCATTGAGTTGCTCCCTTTGCCTCTCATACTCCTCTCTCAACAATCTCTCTTGCTCTCTTCTGTCTTCTCTACCTTTCCATGGCGGCCACTTCAATTGAGGCGGCGGCTGAGGGAGATGAGGCGGCCATGAGATGCCCATCTTTAGGGTTTGATCTTTGATCCATGATTCTAATCTGTTCTTTAGGGATCCAATTGGCATGGGTTTTTTCTTTCTTTCCTTCTTTCTCTCTCTCTCTCTTTCCCTTCCTTCTTTTCTCTCTCTCTCTCTCTCGCTTAAGTTTCGGAGAACGAAGAAGATGAGAGCATATACGAGGAATCAGAGGGAAAGAAACTGAAACGTCTATTTCTATTCAATCTCCAATTCTTTTGTATTTCTAGATAAGACCCCAGGTCATTTAAGTTACCCAAATTGGCCCTCGTAATTACCATTTCATCCCAGCTCCGTATAAAAGGATCAATTTTTCATCTTCTTCTTCATCAATACTCCATCAACACCGTTTTTCTCTTTTTTACCAATGAGCAATAGCTTAGCAGGTCGAGCGCTTCTCCTCTAAGAGAGAGTATGAGTATGGGGTTCAAACCCCATGAGGGAAAGTCGACACAAATTAACGCTTTCGAGACAAATTCATAGGTTTCTGAATGCACGTATGTTGTGTTCGTGAGTATGGTGATGTGTGCTGAAGAACGTTGCTAAAAGGAGACGGGCGGCCCGGGCCCCTTTGAAACCCTTGTGGAAGTTATATGGTCAAACATTAAGCATGCATATAACAATGTTATTGTAATATTTATATAATAATTGCATGTTTGGAATAGTGATAAGCGCATGAGGTTTTGTATTTGGAGGGCTTGGTTCAATTCCTCCTAGGGTATTTTTTCAAATTTATTTTTTCTTCATGATACTAATTAACATATTAAAGTTTTCATACCTTGCACATATCTTGCTATGTTTGACGTTTCATACCTTGCACATAATATATCTTGTTATATTAGATGTTATACTCAAATTTGGATAAAACAAATGAGTTTTATATGGAATTATTTGACTAGATTTTAAAAGGTCTAATGTGAACTAAACTATTTTAATTTATTGATCATATACTGTTTTAGAATCTCCAAAATTGGAAAGCATGGTGTGCTCTAATTTTAAATTTATATATGATGCGTTTGGACCATTTGCTATATGTTTTTTTACCTAATATGATAATTTGTATTATTATAACAAAATCGGCAAATAAAAATTATTCACCTGATATGCTAGATCTAATAAGTAGACATGCATACTTATCACATATGATAGTTAAACATATTTTTTTATTATCATACTTATAAATTACAAAAGCGATGGTTTTCTCATTAGAGCATTTGAATTCTGATTATTTTGGTTATCATTATATGAGGGAGGATGAAAATAATGATTTTTCTTGACTTTCTTTAATAAATAATTTTTGAAAATTTAATCTATAAAAAAAATTGTACTAATATATTTTCAGTAATATACTTTGGTCCCTCCAAGAACAATTTCCTGGCTCCGTCCCTATGTGCGCTTGAGTGAGGCTTATGGGCATGTTCAAAAAAAATTCTCTTTGATAATTCTCACGAGTGGGAATTTTTCAGATCACGACACGTAGTTGATGACGTGTCCCGGGGGCTACGGAGCTGGAATAAGCCTGATACATTGGATGTTGGAGATAGTGCCCTCAGAGTCAATTATTGGATCACAGGCATGTGATTGCAATGATTGAGGGAGGACCTATCCCGGTAGGACAGTCTTACTCGAGATGATAGTATGCTATCTGGTTTATCTTTATCATCGTGTACTGCTCTAGGCGACGTGACAGGTCGCTATTACACGTTGATAGAGCCCCTAGGATTCTTGCTTGACCACCAGCAGTATGAGGGCGATCATATAAGTGGGAGCTGGGGTCTATAAGCACATCCTTGAAAGGTCCCTAGTCGTGGGAGTTTCGAGACAGGGCATCGATACTCCAGAGTAGACTAGTGTATACAGTCGAGACCCCGACGAGGGGCGGTGGCCGGTCTCACAAGCCACTGGTGTCAGTTGGTTCACCTAAGATGTATACAGGTGCTCATTGGGTTATGAGTACACCGGACAGGACTCGCCGGGAACATGCTAGTTGGTCTTATACCTGACGTCCGATAGCAGTTCCCTGGTGACATGTGTACAGGTTAGTTCATCGACCTGGGGATCGTCATTTGTCTCGTGTGAGTTCCCACTGTACTTTGATTACTACCCTACCACGCTCAAAGAAGACGTGCAAACAGGTTTTAGTTGGGTACAGTCCCGAGCCACATGGAGGCAGTGAGCGGATCTTCAGGGGTTCGTCTCTCCCGGTATTGGGGGTGAGGTCGCGCTGTGTCTAGGAGAGCCATTACACGAAGCCCTCGGCCGAGGCAGGAGATTTACTGGTAGGTATTCCAGTAGTATCTCAGGGTGTTCTGGGCTACACTCCGACACGACTTGTACCGTTTTTGGGGGTCTGACTTTTACCACCCTCCTAGGCCCGCCATGCGATGCTCATAGACGAACGGACCGGACTGTACGGATATTGTCACTGACAGGATCAGTAGGGTGTCAGGATGAGTTCGCTCATCGACGTCCCTTTTGGTCAATAGCTGGTGGCCCGTCACGTATGGCTAATACCTCTGACGTGCTAGTGGTTAAATCCACAGCCATGGTATTGACGAGTCTTTAGAGTCCCCCACATTCAGTTACTCAGCTTTCGGGCGACACGCTGTAGAGGCCGTATGGAGATATGGCAGGGTTCGATCAGATACGTGCGGTATTGCACGGATCATGATCGGACGGGCTTTGGTTTAAGCCGGATCCTAGTATAGTACAGTGTAGATTTTGTCTCATTGCATTTGTATTCGGTCGGAATACATATGTGGGTGTGTATACACAGTATCAGGGTTTTCCTGTAATTTATTACGGGACCAGTTTTCTGGAGTTGCCAGTTTGCTTTCAGTGTCGGCCATTTTCATTTGTATCTTTCAATGGCCGAAGATTGGTGGAGGAGGGCTTATTTGCATTTGTGCAGATAAGTATTTGTGGAGGGTGTTCTTTGCATTTTGTTGGATCATGATGGTTCACCATCATTGCTTGACTTTCTTTAGTCATCATGGCTAGTCTTGTAGTGTTCATGATGGGTTGACCTTTTGGAGTCATCATGCTTGAGGTGATGATTGTGTTGGAGTGTTGGTTTAGACTAGTGATCATTTCTTTGCATGATGGTCTTTTCTGTCTCTTGCATTATTCTTGTGGCTACCTCTTTGTTACGCTCCCTCACTCTTTCACTCTCTTGCTAATGCTTGGTCGGCCATGGAAGAAGGGGAGGGCTGTCCCATTTTTGGGTGAGGGGTTTTTGTTCATTTGTATTGCACAAAATCCATTTAGCTCCATCTCCAAAACTCCATTCCTCCACCATCTCAAAAGGCAACCCCAAATGAGATATAGATTTCTACACACATTCTACAGCAAATCTTGGGCACGTCGGCTCGCCAACTTCGTGCCCGAGTTGCCTCGGTATAGAGGCGGGAGCCCGTAAAAGAAGCAGGCGACGTGGTGCCCTTCCGGTGAGGAGGTGGAGACTGGACATTCTGCGGGAGATCAGGACTACGGCGAGAAGACCGGAGGACACGGATCGCTTGGTATATCTCTCTTCCCTATCTTGTAGTTAGCTAAGACTAGTTAATGGTTCGATCCGGGTTTTAGTGCGCGGTGGTGCCGGTTCAAGAAAATTTAAAGTTAACCATCGCTTCCGCATTTGGCCTCGGGATGGAGGCCGGGGCGCCGCCGTGCACTTACAGTGGTATCAGAGTCTCGCCATTAACATAGTCTAGCTTTGTCTAATGTGTTTTACATTTCCGATCGAACAATTTTCCAAAAACCGTATTTTTCTTCACATCAGTTTCTGTCGAAATTTTTTGAAGTCCAAAAATTTTTCAGGTTGTCTCAGAATGATGTGCAGGGATTTTTAAGAGTTCTGTGAAAATTTGGGCTCGTGAACAGTCCAAACCACCGCGGAACCGCGGCCAAACCCATGCTTGGGCCGCGGTTCCGCCGCGACTTTAACTGTTCAGTCCCCAAACTTTTGCAGAATGTTCCTGAGTTGAAAATGTGGTTTCTGGAATGTTATTTTTGGGCCCAGAATTTCTTGATGTGCTACAGTAGTACTTGGGGGCCCACTTGTTAAAATTTGATCGATCGGAAAATTTTAAACACATTAGTTCACAGTATTTACATTATATCTGCGACCGTGAATGTCACTTGATCGGTAAATCCAGTCAAACTGCTATAGCCCGGTTAGACGGATTTGCGAACGTGACTTTCACGTTGATGTTCTGTGTATTGCTGTGATGTTGCGGATCGGTCGGGGGATAGCCTGGATGCAATGCTAGTACAGTTGTGGTTGTATTATGTACATTTGATATTGCGGGGCGAGCGTCCGACATGTGGACTGCCGTCACTGCCTGTTTGTATTATTATTTTGGGGCACGACCAGGTTGCGGTCGATGTACCCGTTGTATGTATATTTTACTTTCTGTACTAGGATTACCCCGCGGAGGGGTGCACGGATAGCCGGGTTCTAGAGGGTAACAAGCCCGCATCTCATGGCATTGAGACGGAGGGGGCTTCACTCTAGAATTGGCGGGCTATTCGCCGCACTCGTAGGGGGTACAGGTTGACCCAGGAGGGGTGCCCAAGTTACCGGATTCCGTGAAGTGCCGGGTGGTCCATTTACGTTGCTGAAAGGGGCTGCCTCGCTTCAGGTTTTGGCGAGTAACTTGCCGCGCCCGTAGGGGTCTAGGATTTCATTGCACAGGCTATCCACACGACCAAGGGAACGTCGGGTTTCAGTAGTGGCTCTGTGAAACCCGGGGATCCCAGATATCTGTATTGTTCTGTGATGCTGTACATTTCTGTGATGTTGCATTTTTATCACGCCTTGAGCGAAATATTATATATTGGTATATATATATTAGTAGATGTTGTATATGTTTTGCATCCGCGCTAGTCCAGTCCCCGCTCTGTCGTTAGTTAGCTAACCTAACGGGTAATGACGGGACCCAGTGGCGAATGCGGATGGCATATACGTACATCAGTATATTTTCGTTCTTTGTGGTGTGATCAATTGATGGGACTGTGTTGATTCGGATCAATGCAAGTTAAAAACAAACCTAATCTGATGTTGTTGGAACACTTTTCAAAAAGCTGTTATTGCAAGGACGTTCTCTTTTGTTTTGCATCGTGGTATTCATTTGGAATATCCTGCTCCTCAGTCGACGAGGCAAGGGCCGGGATCCCTTCACCGGGAGTGACCCCTTGGACAAAAAGTTTGCGTCAGGGCAATAACTTCACTATAGCCGATTACTTTTGCTTTGCACCGTGGTATTCAGTTGGAATATCCTGCACCTCATTCTACGAGGAAAGAGCCGAGATCCCTTCACCGGGAGTGACCTCTTTAGCAATGGTTTTCGTCACTATATTTTAAAAGCTATCCGTTCCTTCAACGATATCAAGTTCTTTACGTTAAAGGTTTTCGCCAGAAACCATTCGTAGCCCTCCGTCGTTTCATATGGGTGGTCAATAGTATTCAAGCTGTATTTGTTGGCCAAAGTCAAGGCACAGTGTTTGGTAGCTGTTGGGTATTCATATGCAGCATAGATAGATGTGTTGGATTGGGGCAGTCGTATAGCCTTGTTGGCCAAAGTCAAGGGCTTGTGCGGGTGGGCTCAAATTAACCTGGAGAATGACGGGTAGAACTTGACATGTGACTTATGATTTGTTGGCCAAAGTCAAGGTCATAAGAGCATGGGGCAAAAATCACATCGGGAGTTTCTAAAGAAACTGAAACTTGCCAGATATGCGCATACCTTCTGGAGTGTGATGATGTGAGCGGATTCCGTCACGTTATCATGCGATGATAGTTGGATCCCGATTCCCACTGATGAGTTGGTTTACTCCTCGGGTGATCCCGACTAATTCTTCTTTTAGGTTTGGAGGAGAATTTGACGGTACAGTGGGAGGTTTCCAGATTAGATAAATTGGTAACCGTTCTGATCTAGGTTAGAGTGCACGCTGAGTGTTTCTTTTCTCTCTCTCTTTGGCAGCGACCATTGACCCGACCCTAAGACTATGACTCAGTGACCATATTAACCGAACCTTCTTAAACACCGGCTTTTGGATTGTCAAAGTTGCAAACCTCATTGCCACTCCTACTTTTACCCTTTTCTCCAGGACACCCCGTATTGCTACGAACGTCCACTTCCATTGGACAAAACCATCGTATGGTTAGATAAGAACTCGAAAGAATTTATTCGAGGATGGTTTCCGGTTCTGGAGAAAACGAATATGACTATTCAGTTGTCTTTTCCTTTTACCTTCTCTCAAGTTGCGGGTACTCCTTGGTTTAGGAGATAGTACACCTATTACGCAAATTGGATAGTCTTCTTCCAAACCGTAGGCAGGTGCCGACCGGTAGAGAATGAAGAAAACCAATTAGCCTAACGATGGTGTATAGAAGGTATTAAGTAAAGACATATCAAGGGATTAGTAAAAGGGCAAAGTAAATTGCGACTGATATTCACGACCAAACCAAGTATTCCTTCGCCAATCCTAAATCACCTTTGTATTTCTCCAGGACACTCCATATTACTACGAAGATCCACAGTTTATTGGATACTCCATCGTATGGTTATATACGAACTCGAAAGGAACTTGTTCCAGTTCGGGGATGGATTCTGGTTCAGGAGAAATAGGAATAAGGTTTATTCGGTTGTCTTTTATCTTCACATTCTCTCGCGTTGCGAGTGCTCCTAGGATTAGGACAGTACACCCATTATGCTTATTGGATAGTCTTCTTCCAAACCATAGGCTGGTGCCGAACGGTAGGGAAGGAAGAAAACCATTTGGCCTAAAGGGGTGTGCAGAAGGTAATGACTAAAGACATATAAAGGGATTTGAAGAGATGGCAAAGAATTATACGGTTATAGTCGTGAATCTGGAAGAGGCATTACAAGGAATACCGGGATACCCCATCGAAACATTTCAATGTTTCAGTTTCACTGTGTACTGTTAAAGGGAAAGCTGATTTCCCGATTAGATACTTACTCCAGGGTATATATTTACCAGGTATGATTCTCACATCTGTATGGTTTTACAGATGATGAGTGGGAGTAAGTTATTGGGAATTGGGTGATCATCCTCATTATATCGGGATTCGTTGTAATCAGTGATATTTGAGGAAGTCACCTGGGTAGTTTGCCAGTCGGCAAGTATTTGGTTTTGAATATCCGCTGTTATGCACCGATTTCAAATCGATACATCTGTACGTCTATTTTTATAGAGTGAGATATATCTTTTTGAAATTATGTCTGTGACATTTACCTATATCAGTGGATGGTTAGGTAAGGAGCATTAAACATCGGTGTAATTCTTCTTAACCATAAGTACAGTTTTCAACCTACGACATACAGTGAATAAGTTATCAGACTCAAGGGACTTATACAGAGTATTGTATGTTGTCCAGCGTCCATGAGGACAGAGGGGTTGGTCCTCGTACTATATTCGGTTTACTTATGACTTCTCTAGTTTTTAGACAGGTGTTTCGTGGAAACACAGGGTCCGAATTTTGAGAAGTTATAGGTATTTGAATAAAGTAAAGAACCAAGTATTGCAAGTATCGGGATTCTTCAAAGTGATCGAAGATGTAGATACTTGTGTATGGTATTCAGTTGATAGTAATGGTTAAGAGAACTTGCTTCTTTTTCAAGTTACTCATAATTGGAAGCATTCCTAAGTTGAGTAACGCTGATCGGCCTCCTTCCATTTAGTTGACATGCACTGGAGACAGCCGCATGATTTGAATCTGGTTCAATTAAATCAGTGCCTCTGGTTCTATATTGGATATAGAACAGTTCATATCTTAACGATGTTAAGGTACGGGGAGTTGTCCGGCTTATGATTAAAACCAGACACTGGACAACTCAAGGCACGTTTCTGTAATGGCTTTTTGTGGGTTGACCCAGGCTATGACGAGGGTTGACTTTCTACCATCTGGCAGATCAATAGCGATATTGTTCTAGACTCGCCACAGTTTTAATAAAAATGGATTTTTTCAGAAAACAGTAGTAGGAGTATGGTAGAACTGGAAGTGATTCCAGAACCACAAACGATTACTGAAGATTTGATAGGGACCTAAAGATTCAATCTGATTTGACATTCCATTGGCCACTCCGCAGATAAGGTAGGTAACTTCAGGCACCCGAGAGGTACTCTGGTAGCCTCAAGGACGGTGACAGGGAAGTTCTTATTTACCCAGACTTGCCATTGTTGTTGTTCCAGACTGTGAGACCCGGCGGGAGGATGAGTATAGCGTCGTTCTAAACTAGCTTTAGAAGTGTACGTCTATATGACTCTGCCAGAGGGTTGTCGTAGTCAGTGGGAGCAGCGGAAGCATTGGTGGACAAGGGGCTTATGTCTATTTATAGACTAAAGCAGATGTAGCGGAGATAGATCATCTATTTCTGATGTGACAGTCATAGGCTTGACTTCATCAGAATAGGGGATGGATCTATTAAGAAGGTAGTAGGGTGTGATGTCCTGGTATTTGGATGACATACACAGAGTAGGAAGTGATATTCCTATACTACGATCGGTTATACTTTGGTTTTCACACAGTGGTTTCACCACATGGGACTTGGACATTATATCAGACATACTGGTTACTAGATCTATGGTTTTAGATCTAGATTTGGGTGGTTTCCCAATTAAGGGTACTTAGACAGCATTCTAAGAGTATTTAGAATGGACGACTCCTGGCACGGTAGTGTACTTGAAGGTGATGGAGTCACCCTCTCTAAAGGTGTTTTACAGACTAAAGGGGAGAGGGATGTACATGATTGGCAGATCACTTGCTTAGGCAATTGAGTCAATCATGAGATGTCAAGTACCACACCAGATGTTGTTTTTGCAGTAGATGCAATAAGTTGACATTGATCCAATCCTGGAGAAACAGTCGGAAGCAGTTTTAGAACATAAGTGGATGTTCTAGGGATATGATAACGATAGCCTCATTTGGGAGACAGTTATCATTCCAGGCTTCCAAGGTGACATGGACGACAAGGAGGTTGTCAGAGTTATAGTTTTCCTTCTGACGAGGGGCAGTATTTTGGACAGGTGGTCCAAGGAAATACTGAGGGAGGCATGGCGCAGGATACTGATTAAGTTCAGTTGACGATACATTCTAAGAAGTTTGGATTTGGAGTTCATTTATGAGCTAGGTCCCATCAGACATCCAGACACATTCTAAGACAAGGTATTGCTCTTTTCGGGAGATGGTTTTCTCCGCGAACTTGAGATATAGAGAGACATAGAAAGAAACATCAGAGCGGATCCACTCACTGAGGCTATTCCTCGAACGCAATAGTTTCGCAAACGAGCTTTGTGAGACTGACTAGTAGAGGAGTTGGGTGTTCGGCATCACACGGGCTGTGAGTATGCGACATCGCAATAATTAGCCTTGAGTGCAAGTGGGAGATTGTTGGAGATAGTGCCCTCAGAGTCAATTATTGGATCACAGGCACGTGATTGCAATGATTGAGGGAGGACCTATCCCGGTAGGACAGTCTTACTCGAGATGATAGTATGCTATCTGGTTTATCTTTATCATCGTGTACTGCTCTAGGCGACGTGACAGGTCGCTATTACACGTTGATAGAGCCCCTAGGATTCTTGCTTGACCACCAGCAGTATGAGGGCGATCATATAAGTGGGAGCTGGGGTCTATAAGCACATCCTTGAAAGGTCCCTAGTCGTGGGAGTTTCGAGACAGGGCATCGATACTCCAGAGTAGACTAGTGTATACAGTCGAGACCCCGACGAGGGGCGGTGGCCGGTCTCACAAGCCACTGGTGTCAGTTGGTTCACCTAAGATGTATATAGGTGCTCATTGGGTTATGAGTACACCGGACAGGACTCGCCGGGAACATGCTAGTTGGTCTTATACCTGACGTCGGATAGTAGTTCCCTGGTGACATGTGTACAGGTTAGTTCATCGACCTGGGGATCGTCATTTGTCTCGTGTGAGTTCCTACTGTACTTTGATTACTACCCTACCACGCTCAAAGAAGACGTGCAAACAGGTTTTAGTTGGGTACAGTCCCGAGCCACATGGAGGCAGTGAGCGGATCTTCAGGGGTTCGTCTCTCCTGGTATTGGGGGTGAGGTCGCGCTGTGTCTAGGAGAGCCATTACACGAAGCCCTCGGCCGAGGCAGGAGATTTACTGGTGGGTATTCCAGTAGTATCTCAGGGTGTTCTGGGCTACACTCCGACACGACTTGTACCGCTTTTGGGGGTCTGACTTTTACCAACCCCCTAGGCCCGCCATGCGATGCTCATAGACGAACGGACCGGACTGTACGGATATTGTCACTGACAGGCTCAGTAAGGTGTCAGGATGAGTTCGCTCATCGACGTCCCTTTTGGTCAATAGCTGGTGGCCCGTCACGTATGGCTAATACCTCTGACGTGCTAGTGGTTAAATCCACGGCCATGGTATTGACGAGTCTTTAGAGTCCCCCACATTCAGTTACTCAGCTTTCGGGCGACACGCTGTAGAGGCCGTATGGAGATATGGCAGGGTTCGATCAGATACGTGCGGTATTGCACGGATCATGATCGGACGGTTAATACTAGCGGGCTTTGGTTTAAACCGGATCCTAGTATAGTATAGTGTAGATTTTGTCTCATTGCATTTGTATTTGGTCGGAATACATATGTGGGTGTGTATACACAGTATCGGGGTTTTCCTGTAATTTATTACGGGACCAGTTTTCTGGAGTTGCCAGTTTGCTTTCAGTGTCGGCCATTTTCATTTGTATCTTTCAATGGCCGAAGATTGGTGGAGGAGGGCTTATTTGCATTTGTGCAGATAAGTATTTGTGGAGGGTGTTCTTTGCATTTTGTTGGATCATGATGGTTCACCATCATTGCTTGACTTTCTTTAGTCATCATGGCTAGTCTTGTAGTGTTCATGATGGGTTGACCTTTTGGAGTCATCATGCTTGAGGTGATGATTGTGTTGGAGTGTTGGTTTAGGCTAGTGATCATTTCTTTGCATGATGGCCTTTTCTCTCTCTTGCATTATTCTTGTGGCTACCTCTTTGTTACGCTCCCTCACTCTCTCACTCTCTTGCTAATGCTTGGCCGGCCATGGAAGAAGGGGAGGGCTGTCACATTTTTGGGTGAGGGGTTTTTGTTCATTTGTATTGCACAAAATCCATTTAGCTCCATCTCCAAAACTCCATTCCTCCACCATCTCAAAAGGCAACTCCAAACAAACCCCAAATGAGATATAGATTTCTACACACATTCTACAGCAAATCTTGGGCACGTCGGCTCGCCAACTTCGTGCCCGAGTTGCCTCGGTATAGAGGCGGGAGCCCGTAAAAGAAGCAGGCGATGTGGTGCCCTTCCGGCGAGGAGGTGGAGACTGGACATTCCGCGGGAGATCGGGACGACGGCGAGAAGACCGGAGGACACGGATCGCTTGGTATATCTCTCTTCCCCATCTTGTAGTTAGCTAGGACTAGTTAATGGTTCGATCCGGGTTTTAGTGCGTGGTGGTGCCGGTTCAAGAAAATTTAAAGTTAACCATCGCTTCCGCATTTGGCCTCGGGATGGAGGCCAGGGCGCCGCCGTGCACTTATATTGGAGACATTACTCGGCCTCCCAGCTCGTCTCCAAGCCATCTGACAGGCCAAGCTTCCTCCGCCTCCCCGCTACCCTCCGAGCCATCTGACTGTACGAGCTTCCTCGCCCCCCGATCAACGGAGAGCGCGGAGCCCAAACACCCTCGCAACGACTCTGTGTATCTCAGTAAAGCGAGATACCCGCCGCCCCACGTTCCACATCCCACGCGGCCGCGTTCCCCCATTAATGAGCGGATCTCGCCATCAGCCCGGGCGTAACGAAGGGGCGTAACTGACGGCGGGAATCTCGCGCCGGCTCGCTCCACGCAACCACTATATAAACCCCTTTTTCAGACGACTCAGGTAACTCGAATTCATTCCAATACACCACTACTATGCTCTTATTCCACGGTACTAACTTGATCGTCGGACGGTCCAACGGTGGTCATCCACCCCGGGACTTCCTTTGCAGATAGCACGGCATCAACACCAACCCATTGAGATCCACACACAACAAATCTCAAATCAAATCTCAGCCGCACAAGATCGCTCTCGCCAGATCGACGGAGGACAACATCTGAGGGAGATCACCACCTCCATCAGTTGGCGCCGTCTGTGGAAATCTTCAGAAGCTTCTCAACCCATAAAGTTGATCTTCCGCCCTAAACCCGATGGCGAGCGACAACCGCGACGATCCCAATATGAATCGCCTCACCCTCCATAACGGAGGCGGGAACGGTTGTACTCCCCCTCCTAACGTCATCGGCGCCTTATCCGCTCGGATCGACAGACTCACGGCTATGGTGGATGCGCTCGTCCGCGTTCAAGCGGCAGACCCTACCCATCAAGCCCCAGTTCCCTATTCCCGGGATAACGACGCCCGCAGAAGGACAGAGGGGCACGCTCAGGCCCTCAATCTCACGCAAGCTCGTCCCAGCGTCGCTGAACGCCAGCGTGCCAAATCCGGCAACCATGACCCGCATGCGGTGAATGATTCCATGACCCACTAGGCACTAGACAACTCCACACCCCGTTCTCACGAAAGATCGGGCCGTTGCTCCGACGCCCGCCGTGCGCACACTCCCCAGAGGAGATGTCGGCCAGTTCATCTGCTTCCAGGTGCGACCGGCACCCCCACCCCCGTCGGGGCCGTGCAAATGGCAAATGTCGGGACTACTCAAGAAGGGCCTCGCCCGAGGATTTAAGAAACATGATAGAGCGGAATCGAAGCCGCACCCTTACGCAGTCCCTCGGTGGGGATAACCGCCGCTCCGACTGTGCGGAATCCTCGGGGTACCACCTATTAGTTGTATGTATGCCCTAAAGGTCATTATTGTATATGATTGTATATTATAGTGGATGCTTGGACATATATAGGAAGGACTTTCTTGCTCGACATGATAGTATGTTATCTGGTTACTCTTTATCTTAACATGTATACTTATACTGTCTCTCTGTTACATGTTGATAAAGCCCTTAGGATGTGTACTTGACTACCAGGACTATGATGGAGATCATCCTAGTGGGGCCAGGACAGTCCATAAGTACATCCTTTAATTGTTCCTAGTCGAGGGAGTATCAATACGGGGCATCGATATTCCAGAGTAGACTAGTGTGTACGATTCTTGACCCTGTATGGGGCGATGGTTGATCCCACAACCATTGTTGTTTGACATCAGAGAATATGCACAGGTGCTCATTGGAGAATGGGTATACTGAACAGGACTCGCAGAGAACTCATAGATGGTATTATACCTGACGTCAGATAGCAGTTCTCTGGTGACACTGGTACAGGTTAGTCTATAGACCCGAGATCGTCATAGAGTCTTGTGTGTCTCCCACTGTGCTTTGATTTCCACCCTACCACGGCTCTACTGAGTCGTGCAAATAGATGGCTTTTGGGTACAGCCCCGAGACACATGGAGGCAATGAGCGATAGGAGGGGTTTCGTCTCTCCCGGTATTGGGGGTTGATGTTGCGCTGTGCTTGATTGGCCATAACAGGAAATCCCTGGCTAGGGTTGTTGGGATTTGCCGGTAAGTGTTACTAGTAGTTTCTCGAACCGTTATGAGCCTCACATCGGCATGACTTATCAAGTTATTGGGGTCTGACGTTTACCACCCCCAGACTAGATATGCAACATATCAGACGAAGAGACCGGACTGTACGGTAGTGTTACTTACAGGCTTTGCGGGAGTTTAGCTTGTTGATCTTCTGATCGCTCAATACCCAGGGAGCCGTTACGTGCAGCAAGTATCGCCGACAGCTTGTGGGTAACTGATATGATCATTACCTACTGCTGGCGTATTGAAGAGTCTTTAGAGTCATACACAGCGGTTTCCTGGCTCAAGCGGAATGAAGTAGGGCACATATGTGATATGTGCGGGACCGAGATTAATACGTGTATGTGATACCATATTCTAATCTCGCGATATATGATATCGATCGGTTATATGAGATATAGCTGGGTTATTGAATCAAGTATTGATTCGATAAGATGATATAAATGATATTAGTCAGTTATATGAGATATAGCCGGATTATTAAATCAAGTGTTGATTTAATAATTTAATATATAATTATATATTTGATATATTAATATATATTAACTAATATTAGCTTACTTAAGAATTTATTTTCTACTTATACATTTAACATATATATGACATATATTAATGTATTCTTTTATTGTGTCATGCTTGATGATATATTGGACATGGGTGTATGAGACTCATACCATACTTAAGATAATTTTGGGAATTTAATTATTAAGGGAAAAACAAAATTGGGTGGAAAAAGCCATGGTTTAAGATGCTTTAGAAGCTTGTGGAACCATTGACTTAGTCCGCTAATTTTGTTTTACTCTGGATATTTATTGTTAGGAATATGTATGCCCCGGAGGCCATTATTATTGATATAGTGGATGCTTGGACATATATATTGAGGACTTTCTTGCTCGACATGATAGTATGCTATCAGGTTACCTTTATCTTAACATGTAGACTGGTATTTATACTGTTTGTCTCTTACATATTGATAAAACCCTTAGGATATGTACCTGACTACCAGGACTATGATGAGATCATACTAGTGGGGCCAGGGTGGTCTAAAAGTACATCCCTTAATCAGTTCCTAGTCGAGGGAATATCGAGACTAGGGCATTGATATTCCAGAGTAGACTAGTGTGTACGTTTTTTGTCCCTTAGAGGGCGATGGTTGATCCCACAACCATTGGTGTGTGACATCAAAGATTGTACACAGGTGCTCATTGGAGAATGGATACACCGAACAAGACTCGCCGAGAACTCCTATGTGGTAGTATACCTATCGTCGGATAGCAGTCCTCTGGTGACACTGGTACAGGTTAGTCTGTAGACCCGAGATTGTCATAGAGTCTTGTGTGGCTCCCACTGTGCTTTGATTTCCTCCCTACCATGCTCAAAGGAACGTGCAAACAGGTGGATTTTGGGTACAGTCCCAAGTCGCATGGAGGCAACGAGCGATAGGAGGGGTTTCGTCTCTCCCGGTATTGGGAGTTGATGTTGCGCTATGCTCGATTGGTTATAACTGGAAGTCCCTGGACATGGATGCTTATGAGATTTACTGATAAGTGCTATCAGTAGTTTCTTGAACCGTTATAGGCCAGACATCCGCATGACTTATCACGTTACTGGGGTCTGACGTTTACCACCCCTAGACATGATATGCGACATATCAGAAGAAGAGACCGGACTGTACCGTAGTGTTACTGATAGGCTTCATGGAGACTATGGACGAGCTTGCTTGTTGATCTTCATATCGCTCAATATCCGGGCAGCCGTTACGTCCAGCTAGTACCGCTGACGGCTTGTAGGTGGCCGATATGATCATCACATACTGCTGGCGTATTGACAAGTTTTTAGAGTCCCACACAGAAGTTCCCTAGTTCAAGTGAAACGAAGTAGGACACATATGTGATATGTGTGTGGGCCTGATTAAATACGTGTATGTGATGTCGTATTGTAATATGGCAGTCATCTGTTATCGGTTCGGTTATATGTGATATAACCAGATTGTCGAATTAAGTGTTGATTTGATATTGTGATATACAAATAAATGATATTAGTCGGTCATATGTGATATAACCGGATTATTAAATAATGTGTTGATTTAATAATATGATATACATTATATGTGATATAATTATATCTTAACTAATATCATTAGCTCACTAATTATTCTTCATTATATATATATATATATATATATATATATATATATATATATATATGTATGTATGTATGTATGTATGTATGTATGTATGTATGTATATAATAATAATAATGAAGCATGGCTTGATTTTCTATTTTTGAGAAAAATAGAAATGAGGTGTAAATTGAGAGCATGGTTGCAAGTATGGGAGTTATATTTGTTTATTCATCTTGACCCACTATTCAAGCATGGTTGCAATTTTATATTGCAAAATTCCATACTTGAATGAGTGGGGGTCAAGAGTTGCCATTCATTCTAAGCTCATTCACAACACTTAGCCATTTTCTTGAGTTGCTCCCATGGTTGCTCTCTAGCTTCTTCATCTTCTTCATTGCCATTATTCAAGCTTCAACCCTCACATGAGATGTGAATCATGAAGCTTGAACACAAACATATGAGCTTTAACATCCCCTACTTCACCATCCTACACTTGACTAGCGATCGAGTGTAGCGTGTTTCCTACGCTAAAGAGTTTAGTGTAGAGTTAGCTTGAGGTGGAGGGACTTCGCGTGGATCATCTTCGACATGAAGTCATCGGAGGAAGCTCGTCCAAAACCTCAAGCGGAGATTAGTGGAGTCACGGGACTACTACACGGAGCATCTGAAGTGAAGGACTCGAACTACAAAGGTTGTATGCTCTTTTCTTTTCTTTAGTTTATCACATCACAAGGGCAAACCATAATATTCTAGCAAAGATCTTGTTAGTCTAACTTAGCACCTAATAAAATTTGAATTTGGCATGCTTGATGCCTCTAGAACCTCATGGCGGTGTTAAGGTCGACTTTCATGGTATCAAAGCCAAGTTAGAACATTAAGGTAACTTGTAGCGACGTTAGAAATCCGTTGTTTTTATCGCGCAAAAACTGCCGATAAAAACAGTTTTCCAAAATGACGTTTTGAGTTGTTTGCACACCCCACGGGCTCACGGTTTGAACCGAGAAGCCGTGGGGTGGAGCGTGCGCACCACGGGGACACCCCGGAAGGGACCGAACGGCTGGGCCCACTCCCCAAGACTACCACAAAGTGGTCTTGGCGGTGGGGACCCGAAACTGCCCCACCTTAGGCAGTTTCGGGTCTGTCTCACCCCCTGGCCACCTCATGGTGGCCTCGGGGGTGGGGTACCCCCTCTAAGCCCCCCATTCGATAGTTAATTTTAGGATCTTCTCCCCCGCGAAGATTCGGGCGGGTTTCGAGTTCGATTCGACTCCCGGATTGGCTTAAAACGATCGGTTTTGGAACTTTAGCTCACTGGATTTTTCAAGTCTTGGAAAAATTGGTTAAGTTTGCTAAATGCGTGCGAAATTCTAATATTGCGGTTACTTTACAAGCTTTGTGATGTGTGTGATACAATTATTAGAATCCGGATTAATTAGTTTTATGAAAACTAGTTAGTATATTGTAAAGTTAGTCGTTTAGTCTCAATTGATCGATTGCCACGAAGTTTTGATTTGGATCAAAACTCCGTCGCAATTGCGTATTGTACGCGATCACTAAGCCGGGAATCTTATTGAATTATCCGACAACCAATTGAAAAGAGTTTTCAATTTGAGACTAAAATGCAAGTTTTATAAGTTAGGCATGAAATTCGGACTATGAGATATTCCGGGTTTACGATGTCTAAGGATATTGCGGATTCTAATTATTGTAGTTTTTCAATTTCTTTTCTGCGACCATAAGTGTAATATGTGGGGTATCCCAATCTCGTTGCTATATGTCAACTAGTTTTAGAGATACACATATTTGCTTACGTTGATGATATGTGATTTCATGTGTTGCTGATGATATGTGATATCATGTGTTGCTGTTGATATGATTTGTTATATCGTCGTGAAAGAATAGCCGGTTTTTCTTTGTGAGATGAAGGTTTTTATTTTCATTCATGTAAAATATGTATGTAATATTCTTTTATTGGGGCACTTCCGGATTGAGGATGATGTCACCATTGTTGTATATTATTTACTTTTCCGCATTAGGATAGACCCAAGACGGGGAGCACAAGTAACCGGGTTCTAGAGCCCAGTGGGAGTCCATCTCAAGGAGTTGTGACCGGGTCTCCTAACTCTAGAATTGGCAGGGTTACTTATCGCTCTCGTAGGGGTCTATGGGATGTGGGTTTGGCTATTCATCACGCCCGTGGAATCCGTGTTTTACATTACTGGCTAAATTTAAAATACGGACATCCTAGTATATCCAATATTTCATATGCTGCTTCTGCTGCTTAATTCTGTGATGTTGATCATATAGCTGCGTGAGACGAATGTAATATTATATATATGATATATAATAAACGTTGCTTATGTTTTGCACCCGCGCTAGTCCAGCTCCCGCTCTGCCGGTAGTTAAGTAAGCTAACGGTGCATGACGGGGCCCCATGGCGAATGTGGATGGCATAAGCGTACGTTCTATCTTCGTTTCATTTTTCTGTAATGTTTAGGAAACATTAATTGATGGGACTTCATTAATGAGATTAATGAAAAGAAAGAAACCAAAAGATGTTGTAGAATCAAATTTTCAAAAAGGGTAGTTCTATTTCTTACTTTGCATAGTGGTATTCCTTGATGAATATCCAGCATCTCATTCGATGAGGAAAGAGCCGAGATCCCTTCACCGGGAGTAACCTCTTTAGCGAAACTAGCAAATGCTACAACCTACTCGGTTTTTGTCTTTTGATTGCTTCTCTGGTTCTTGCTTTGCATAGTGGTATTCATGAATATCCTGCACCTCATTCGATGAGGAAAGAGCCGATATCTCTTTACCGGGAGTGACCTCTTTTGCAAAACTAGCAAAAGCCTCAAAAACACTCCTTTTCTAAATCACTAGATTCTACAACGATATCCAGTTCATTACGCTCACGATTTTCTTAAAAATCTGCGTAGCTCTCCGTCATTTCAGATAAGTACTATTTAGTATTCGTGCTACGTTTGTTGACCTTGTCAAGACGTAGTGTGCGGTATCTGATTAGTGCTTATCTGCCAGCATGAGATGCGATTAGGTTAGGGTAGTCGTGCGGCCTTGTTGGCCTTATCAAGGGTCGTGCAGGTGGGTTTAATTCAATCAAGAAATGATGGGTTGAACTTGGCTAGCATTTATGATTTGTTGACCATAGCCAAGGTCATAAGTTGCTAGGGGTAAAAACATTATCGGGAATTTCAAGTGTTGAAATTTGTAATGAGATTGCATAACTTCTATATGATAGTTGTATCCCAATACCCACTGCGAGTAAAAGTTACTCCTGGGAGAGTTTGCAATTTACAATTAACTAATCAAGTAGATGTCTAGAAACGTGTCAGCGGGGTTATGCCTCTAGGAAAACAAGGTTTATTTTAATTAGGTCCGTGCGAAAGCACTGGAACCTCCCTCGGAGTATCGATACTTTCCTGGACGAACGATTGGCGAACCTGCAGGGTGTAATTAATCCCGGCTAATCTTACCATTTAGGGTTTGAAGGAAGATTTGATAAAAACAGTTGGAGCCATCCCGATTAAATAAAATAACCAATATAATCTTGCAAAGAGCGCACGCAAAGTGATTATCCTTCTCTCTCTCCTGGAAGCGACCAATGACATGCCTTATATAAGATAATAATATGAATGTATTGACCGTACCTACTTATTATACTGGGCTAGGTTCCGCTCTATCTTATGATTTTCATAAGTCTGAGTAAGGAATAAGGGAATATTCAGATTCCCATGCCACCCAAACGAAGAAAAAGCATGTTGATGCATTGTCTTCGGGTGTGTTCGTAACCAAGAATTATTTCTCAGTTTACTCTACGTCCTGGGTATGGGATACCGAATCAGGATCCCGCACATGTAATTTATTACATGGGCTATAGACAGGTAGAGAACTGAGAAAGGGTGATATATCTCTAGTAGTAGAGATGGTGCAATTGTTGCAGCCAAAGCAGTTGGCAGATATCACCTGGTGTTACCAACTGGTAATACATTAATTTTTAGCGACTGTTATTTCGTACCAATAATATTGTGAATATTTTCATAAATCAAGTGTTGATTAGGTAAGGTGCGTTGTATAACATTATACACATTCTGAATCAAACTACAGTTCCAAACGTACAGAACACACACAAGAGGAATAGTTCAGAAATGAACGAAGTCTTCTTGTGGCATTGTAGACTAGGTCATGTCGATAAAACAAGACTAGCTGAAGTTCCATAAGGATGCATATTTGAATCTATTCGAATTTACATCTTATGAAACTTGCCAGTCATGTCTCAAAGGCTAGGTGACCAAATCTCCGTTTACTAGAAACGGAGAAAGAACTACTAAACTCTTGGACATATACATAGTGATGTATGCGGTCCTATTTCTACATATGCCAGGGTTGGTTCCACGTACTTTATTACATTCATCGATGTTCTCTCAAGATACGGACATGTGTTCTTGTTGAAACACAAAACTGAATCTTTTGAGAATATCAAGGAAGATAATACGAAGTAGAGAACCGATGGGTAAAGGTATTCATGTTAGTGTACATGCCCTAGAGGCCATTATTGTATCATACTGGATTGTATATTACTTAATGGAAGCTTGGGATATTCACAGTAGTATTGACAGTTTTGCTCAAAATGGTAGTATGCTACTTGGTCTATTTCTATTTCAATACGTGCATGTGTTTCTTTTAACATTTCGCTTATACATATTAGTAGAGCCCATAGGATCTTTGCTAGATTACCAGCGTTGTGATAGCAGTCACACTAGTGGGGGCTGGGTAATCTACAAGCACATCCTTATACAGGTCCCTAGTCGTAGGATTATCGAGATGGAGCATCGATACTCCGGAGCAGACTAGTGTATACGCTTCTCATCCCAGCATGGGAGATGGTCTGTCCCACAGCCATCAGTACGGAGTACTGGAGATAGTATGCAGGTGCTTGTTAGGTTACGAGTACACCAGACAGGACTCGTCGGGGACTGCTGGTTGGTACTATACCTATCGTCAGGTAGCAGTTCCCAGGTGACATGAATACAGCTTGGTCCGTTGACTTGACACTGCCACTTCGCCTCGAGTGTATTCCCACTGTACTTTGATTACTATCCTATCGATCAAACAATTTAAAATAAACTGAGGAACCCGATATGGTGAAATAAGAAAAATAAAGCAAAATAGTATGCGCGACGTATATTTGCGCTATTGAAAATGTGACGAATAGTAAGGTATTCAGAATAAGTAAAACGGAAGTAGTTAATAACACGCAAATTTATTTTTTTGGTAAACACAAAGTAATGAAAATTAAATTTCGAATAACGATGTCACTGAATGTAATCATAGTAATAAGGAATAACACTAATAATGTATAGGGGCTAGTCAGGGTAGGGATTACAATAGAGTATGGCCCATTCAAAAGGTCGGAGTGCGATATTTTAATCTGAATGTTGAAGCGGCTGGGGTCAGGTCAGCACAAGGTGCAAGGGTGAATAGTAATGAATCTCAGAAGGAAAAGAAATGTATTTGGGAGGGAAAACAATCAATGCATCATGCGAATCAATACTCAAAGAATTAGCGAACTCAGAAACTTTATTATTATTATTTTTTTCCAGAAGAATTTCAAACAAGGCATACTCGAAAGATAAAAGTGGCCCTAACTATACATAGATTTTTTTTTGGCCAGAGGAAACAAAAGATAAATCGCGTCAGTCGCGGTTATAGAAGCTCAGCATGTTACGGTAAGCTCGCGCGCTAAGATTGGGACGTCCATTTCCATAGCGCCTCACAGGGATTGCCACTGGAGGTTCTTCTACAGCGGGGTCTTCTTCTTCTGGTCCTTTTGCCTCGGCGGGAGCTTCTTCATCGTGGTATGCTTCCACGTGATTCACCTTTTCTGGATCTTCTTTCATGGGATTTTCTTCCACTGGATTCTCCTCAGGGTCTTTCTCTCCTGGATTTTCTTCTACCGGGTCTTCCTCGGGATCTTCCTCTATAGGGTCCTCTTCGGGGTCCTCTTCCTCCTCGTCGGAGTCACTGATCATGTCGACGTCTGGGGCTGCGACTCCCTCGTCCTCAGAATCGATGTTGCCGAGAATAACCTGTGGGCCGTCGATCTCGTCATCCGAACTCACCAGCATGCAGTCCAAGGAAACGCAGGACCGAGTGTCCTCATCGCTAAGCAGCGCTGCTCCAGGATTGGCCATGGCCTGAAAAGGGAGGGTCATGATCAGATAGTGGAACACACAAAGAAAATAACCAAAGATGTGGAGCATATAGAAAATATACGGTATGTAAGGACTGAAAATCAAAATTTAGAATATTGATGCAATAAGCGGTATAAGGAAAATGAATGACAAGGGGACGATACATAAATCACAACTCACAATTTTATTGCATTCAAACTAAAAGGTTCAACGGATACAAGATTTTAAATGAAAGGAAACATTTACTAAAGAGTGACAATATTTTTATTGGAAGCAGAAAAGGTGATAATTCTTCGTTGATATCTAGACCGCTGCATTCTCATCAATGTAACATTTTCAAAAATATAAATATTAATTTTGGGAATTTTTATAATTTAATATTATTTTATTGATTATTTTAATATTAAATCTATAGTTAAATGCAAATAAATAGGAAAAATTTGAGAAAAATTATGGAAAATTCTAAATAGGGTAAATTAGTGAATTATGACATTTTTAAGTTTTTGTTATTAGTTTGACACTAATTTAGTGCTAATCGCGATTAAAATCGCTAATCGAGTTTTTTGGCAATTTTGTGCAAAACTTGCACATACCACTTTTTTCTACACTTGTGCATTTTCTAGCCATGGTTTTCTTTTGGAATTACTATTGGTATGAGAAGGTTTGGAATTAAAGAAAATGAAAAGAAAAGAAAAGGAAAGAGTAGGTATAATGATGAGAGAGAGAGGGGCAAGGTCAACCCTACCTTTTTGCACCATGCCTCCATCATTCCTTCACTCTCATTTCTTCCCCTCTCTCCCATAGTTGCTGCTGCTGCTGCCTAGCCCCTTTCTCCCCCTCTTCAACTCCTCAAATCATCTCTAAAATCACCCCAAAACCCCAAACTCCTTTCATTAAAATTGTGCCAAATCCCTAGATCTACACTTGGAGCTAAAGAAGCGTGGATTTTGACCACTAGGGGCAACTCAAGAAAATTCTTGAGTTGCCAAGTGAGGTAATTTCTGGACCCTTAGCTAAATTGTAGCATTTCCTTTAACCCCATGTTTAGGTTATATCGATATTGTGTGATATTATGGACTTGGTGAAAATCTAGTTAGGGCTTGAGGGAAATTGGTGTTGTATTATGAAATTGAGCTCAGTAGAGGTCTTACCAACACCCTAGTGTTTGAATTAGAACCCAAAACCTGAAGCTTGAACCAGAATACGGATTGTAGAAACCAATATCGGGGGAAAAACTGGAATCTGCCACTGTTATTTAGAATCTGCTAACACCCCGAGAACCCTAAAATAGTATTGAGTGGACAGTGACATGTGCAGGCACCTATGAACCAACACCCCAAACCCTAGCCCCCAATTCCCTTTTCCGGCGGCCAAATTCCCTCTTTTGGCCGCCAATTGCGGCCTGGGTCCCACCTTATTAGCTCGTTCAGGTTCTGTAGCTCCTACATGTTAGTGTTTATGCCCTAGAAGACCATTACTGTATCATACTAGCTTGTATATTACTTAATGGAAGCTTGGGATATTCACATGTATATAACAGTCTTGCTAAACATGGTAGTATGCTACTTGGTTTTTCTATCTTAATATGTAAGTGTACGTATTGATAGAGCTCTTAGGATCTTGCTTGTCTACCAGCGTTGTGATGGCAGTCACACTAGTGGGGGCTGGGTAGTCTACAAGCACATCCTTATTCAGGTCCCTGGTCGTTGGATTATCGAGACAGAGCATCGATACTCCGGAGTAGACTGGTGTGTACGCTTCTCATCCCAGTTGGGGAGATGGTCTGTCCCACAGCCGTCAGTACGTCGTACTGGAGATAGTATACAGGTGCTCGTTAGGTTACGGGTACACCGGACAGGACTCACAGGGAACTGTTGGTTGGTTTGATACCAGTCGTCAGTGAACAGTTCCCAGGTGACATGAGTACAGCGTAGTCCGCAGACTTGACACTGCTACTTCGTCTCGAGTGTGTCCCACTGTTCTTAGATTGCTACCCTACCACGGCTCAAAGGAGTCGTGCAAACAGGTAGCAGTTGGGTGCAGTCCCGAGCACTTGGAGGCAGTGGCGGTTAGACAGGATTCGTCCCTCCCGGTATTGGGAGTAGATATCGTGCTGTGTCAGAGAGCCATTACGCAAAGTCCCTGGCCAGGGCAAGCGAGATTTGCTGGTAGGTTCCAGTAGTTTCTCAGGGTGTAATGGGCTACCCTCCGACACGACTTATACCGCTATTAGGGGACTGACGCTTGCCGCCCCCCTAGGCCCGATATGCGATAGTCTTGGACGAACGGACCGGACTGTATGGAGATTGTCACATCAGACTCAGTAGGAGTTCGGATGGGTTTTCTCATCGGCCTTCTTATCGACAACTACCTGGGGACCGTTACGTACAGCTAGTGCCGCTTGCGGTCTGTGGTTAAACCCACTGCCAGCGTAGTAGTCGAGTCTCTAGAGTCCCACACAGAGAGTTTCCTACTCCAGGCGAAACGATATAGAGGTTGCATGGTTTTGCGACAAAGGGTTCGGACGCATACGTGCGTTTACGCGCGTACGACTTTCGGACAGTTTTTACCAGTCGGCTTTGGTTTAAGCCAGTTACTGGTATCCGGTTATTGGATTTTTACAGTCTAAAGTTTTTCCGTATTTTTGCGGATTGGAGGGGCGTTCTCGTAATTGTACGAGAAGCTTCTAGAAGATGTGACTAAGGAGGTTACTTATGGATAAGAAAGTGAGTCATGAGGTGATTCATCATTATCATTAATTGCACCATAAATGATAATGACTCATGGTTAATGAATCACCTCTTTTCATTTATGAAGCATGCTTATTCATTTCTTTTATTCATTATTCTTAAATAAGAATGCTTCATAATATATTATGATACACTCTCTCTCTTCTCATAATCTGATCTCATATTCTCTCTCCTCAAGCTCTCATCTTCAAGATACTAATCCTTAATCCTCATGTGTTGAGATCAAAGGTTTAGTTAGACTTAAGCATCCATAACCTTCACTCTATATCATCCTTTCTTCTTTGATTAGCAATCAAAGTAGATTAGTTACCTCAAGTTAGAGGTGTAGCTTGGTGTTTTGCTCTCGGGTGGATCGTCTACTACCTAGAGAAGGTCGAGGAGAACAAAGGAGGACACAAAGACGAAGGACTAGTTTCGATAGGTATAATCCCTAATCACAAGTGATAAGAAAATCATTGTGTACGGTTATTTATAGTTTAGCTTCGATTTAAGCGGTTAGTCGATGTTCGTTCCTTAAACTTGATCGTTTTTGTTATTTCCGCCTCCCCACAAGTACTGGGGTGTACTACATCGACTAACAGTGGTATCAGAGCCTCGCTAAACAATAAATAACTTAATTGCAAATTTGTACGAATTTCGAACGGAAAAACGAAGCCGGAAAACCCTAAATCTGTTCAGTTTCTGTCGAACTTAAAATGAAGTCCAAAAATTTTTCAGGTGTGCTCAGAAAGCTAGAAAGGAGTCCAGGAGAACACCCAAGAAATTTGAGCCCATGAATCGGCAACTCGGCCGCGGAAGCGCGGCGGATCGGTGGGATCCGCCGCCCTTCCGCGGCGCTTTAGCCGAGTCATGGACTCATCTTTCTTGTGTGGGTCCCCTGTGATATTTGGGGTTTTCTGGAATATTTAATATTTGCTCAGGTTACTGTTTAACAGAGCAGATTTTGGAGCAATATTGATGTTGTTTAATCGATCGAAATTGTACAGTATTTGCATATTGGATTATATCTGTGATTGTTTTATGTGTTCGTAAACCTCCCCCAACTGCTAGTATGTCGGTTGGCAGGGGGTTGCACATTTCTGAAATGGTTATATCTGTTTGTGCATATAAACTGTATTGGACTGTTGTGGTGTATAGCCGGGGTTTGCAATGGGTTATTGTATAATTCATTTGTTGTAAATGTAATTTGTTGTAATATTATTTTTGCGGGGCACTTCCAGGTTGCGGTCGTAGCCACCGTTGTATTATTTCATTTTACTGTTTTTGCTCCTAGGACTGACCCAAGGTGGGGTACACAGACTGCCGGGTGGGTAGTTTGCCGTACCCATAGGGGTCGAGGGTGGGGTAACGGCTATTCATCACAACTGTGTAATCTGTCTTTTCTTGCAGGCTCAAAAGAAATACAGATTGCTTGCAAATCCAATATTGTTTATCTGTGTTCTGGAATGAATATCATTGCGTCAGACGAATGTAAAATATCTATATTTATGATAGCTATTTAGACGCCACTTATGTTTTACACCCGCGCTAGCCCAGCCCCCGCTCTGTCGTTAGTTAAGTAACCTAACGGGTGATGACGGGACCCCGTGGCGAATGCGGATGGCATAAGAGGACGTTGTATTTTCGTTGTTTTCTGCAATGATAGGTTAATGATGGGACGCATTATCTATAATGCAAAGAAAAACAAACCAAAGTTTAAATCGTTGGAACAATTTAAAAGAAACCACTCGGTTATTTTTAAAACAGATATTTTTAAATGCGGAGATTTAACCACTCCTTTTAAAAGCTATCAGGTTCCTTCGGTTATATCAAGTTCACTACGTTCACGGTTTCGCCAAAACCATTCGTAGCCCTCCGTCATTTCATCTGGGTATTCAGTAGTATTCAAGCTATGTATTTTGACCTAACGCCAAGGCATAGTGTTTGGTAGCTGCTGGATATTCATTTGTTGCATAGATAGATGAGTTAGTTTGGGACAGTCGTATTATCATTTTGGCCGAACGTCAAGGATATATACGGATGGGTTCAAATTGACAAGATAATGATGGGTAGAACTTGACATGTGACTTATGACATTTTGACCTAACGCCAAGGTCATAAGAGCATGGGGCAAAAACTTATATCGGGAATTTCTAAAGAAACTGAAATTTGCAAAGAGATGCGTACCATTTGGAGTTTGATGAATGTTGGTAGCATTCCTTCAACATTATCATACGATGATATTTGGATCCCGATCCTACTGTGAGTATATGATACTTATCAGGATATTCGTCACTTAACGATCAATGCTATAAACCTAGTAGGTGTCCAGAAAAGTGTCAGCGGGGTTACGCCCCCAGAGAAAAGAGGTTATTTAATTAAGGAACTTCGCGAAAGCGTTGGAAAACCTCCCTCGAAGTATCGACACCGGCCTGGCTGAACGGTTAAGCAAGTATTGTACGGTGAGAATAGTCTTGGCTAATTCTTCTTTTATGGTTTGAGGAAGGATTCGAAAAACAGTGGGAGCCATCCAGTTTAGATAAACTAAAAACCACTCTAAACTTGCAAGAGCATCATGCTAAAGAGTTTTCTTCTCTCTCTCCTAATTGCAGCGACCCTGAAAATGACTGGACTTAAGTTACTTTTAGAGAAAAATATACTGACGGGGCCAAACTATAAAGATTGGCTGCGGAATGTCAAAATGGCTTTGACCTATGACAAACTGGGGTACGTCCTCACCGCTACGGCACCTGCTGTCCCTGGTCCCAAATCCAGCAATGCGGATAAGGAAATCCGCAAAACCTGGGATTTAGATTGCGCGAGAGCCAAGTGCATCGTGCTTGCCTCGATGAACAATGAACATCAGAGGAGGCACGAGGATATGGACCTTGATGGCATATTTCTCCATACAAAGGAACTTTATGGAGAGCAATCTCGTATAGCAAGATACGAGACCTCAAAGAACTTGTTTCGAGCGAGGTTGGCTGCCGGGTCATCGGTAGGTGAACATGTCCTACAGATGATCAGCTATATTGAAGAGCTCGCAGACCTTGGGACGACTTTGGATAATGAGCTCTATACAGACCTTATTCTCCAGTCCCTTCCTCACACCTACGCCCAGTTTATCCTGAACTTCAACCTTCAAAGAAAAGAAGTTGAACTTCCGGAACTCCTGAACATGTTAAGGAGTGCAGAGGGCACCTTGAAGACATCAAGGGAAACACCCGCTATGTTTGTTGGCGGTTCATCTTCTTCCGGGTCCAAGGCTAGGGCCAAAGGAAGGAAGAAGAAGGCCGCACCCAGACCTAGAGGAGGTGTTAGTAAGGTGGGAGGGAAGGGAAAGAAAAAGAAAGCAGTACCGATAGTTGGTCAGGATGAGTGCTTCCATTGTCACAGGAAAGGGCACTGGAAGAAGGATTGCAAGGCGTGGAACGCCAAGAACCAGGAACCGAAGCAAGCTGTGGCTTCGACTTCAGGTGTGTTTGTAATTGAGAATTGTCTGTCGATCAACTCTACTTCCTGGGTATTGGATACCGGATCAGGATCTCATATTTGCAATTCATTGCAGGCACTGAGAAACCGTAGAGTGCTGAAGGAAGGTGATATGATCCTCAGGGTTGCTAACGGAGCTAGCGTGGGAGCTGCGTCCGTCGGGGATTATCACCTAGGATTGACGAGTGGACACATTTTGGTTTTACATAACTGTTATTTTGTACCCAGCTTAACGTGTAATATCATATCAGTTTCCTTGTTATCAAATAAAGGTTATGATTTCACGTTTGTAAGAGATGTTGTCAACATCCACCTTAATCATGGTTTGATTGGGTCCGGTACTCTAAATAACGGCATATATGTTTTAAACCAACTCCAAATTTTCAATGTCCAGAACACACTAAAAAGAAAGTCTCCAGATTTGAATAAAGCTTTCTTATGGCATTGTAGACTGGGTCACATCAATGAGAGAAGGTTGACTAAGTTGCATAGAGAAGGATATTTAGACTCGTTCGAATATCAATCTTATGACACTTGTCAATCCTGTCTCAAAGGAAAGATGACAAAGACTCCATTCACTGGACAAGGAGTAAGAGCGAGCGAGCTCTTAGGACTCATACACAGCGATGTATGCGGTCCAATGTCTACACATGCGAGAGGTGGTTTTTCCTATTTCATTACTTTCACGGATGATTACTCAAGATACGGATTCATTTATCTGATGAAACATAAATCCGAGGCTTTTGAGAAATTCCAAGAGTATAAGAATGAAGTAGAAAACCAAACCGGCAAAAGTATAAAGACACTTAGATCTGATCGAGGTGGAGAATACTTGAGTGCCGAGTTCCTAGGTTACCTAAAAGAGAAAGGAATTCTCTCTCAGCTTACTCCTCCGTACACTCCACAGCATAATGGTGTATCGGAGAGACGGAATCGAACCCTATTGGATATGGTACGATCCATGATGAGTAATGCTGAGTTACCGCGATCTTTCTGGGGACATGCGCTAGAATCAGCGGCATATCTTTTGAACATGGTACCTACCAAGACTGTGCCTACCACTCCATATCAGATGTGGAGTGGGAAGAAACCCCATCTACAGTATATAAAGATTTGGGGATGTCCAGCTTTTGTTAAAAAGCAGCATGTGGACAAGCTCGAGGCACGATCAGTAAAATGTTTGTTTGTGGGATATCCAAAGCACTCCAGGGGATATCTATTCTATTACGCAGAGGAACAGAAGGTATTTGTTTCTCGTAATGCCCATTTTCTAGAACATCAGTTTTTAGAAAAGGAATCAAGTGGGAGCGAAATAGAACTGGAAGAAATTCCAGAACCACAAGCTGCTACTGAAAGTCTGGTAGAACCAGAAGTTCAAGAAGAACAGAACATTCCCGCACCCCTCCGCAGGAGTAGTAGGCCGTCTCATCCGCCTGAGAGATACTACGGTTTTCTCATAGACGGGGATAGAGAGGATTGCATCATAGATGATGATGAACCTACTGACTTCCAGCAGGCCATCCAGAGCGGTGACTCGGTACGATGGCTAGATGCAATGCGGACCGAAATGGAGTCCATGTACACCAACAAAGTATGGACTTTGGACTTTGCTCCAGATGGGGTAAAACCCATAGGATGCAAATGGATCTTCATGAAAAAGATTGGTGTAGATGGACAGGTGGAAACCTATAAGGCTAGACTTGTTGCAAAGGGTTTTCGTCAAAGACCTGGTTTGGACTATGACGAAACCTTTTCTCCAGTGGCTATGCTCAAATCCATTCGGGTCCTTCTTGCTATTGCTGCCTTCCATGATTATGAAATCTGGCAGATGGACGTAAAGACGGCTTTTCTGAATGGAAATTTAGAAGAGAGCGTCTATATGGATCAGCCAGAGGGTTTCAATCAGAGTGGGAGCAGCGGGAAAGTATGCAAGCTGCTTAAGTCCATTTACGGACTAAAGCAGGCATCGCGGAGTTGGAACATCTGTTTTGATGAGACAGTCAAAGAATATGACTTTATCAAAAATCCAGATGAACCGTGCATATATAGTAAAGTTGTGGCCAGAAGTGTCGTATTCCTCGTCTTGTACGTGGATGACATTCTATTGATAGGAAATGACATTCCTATGCTACAATCTGTCAAAGGATTCTTGTCACACAGGTTCTCCATGAAAGACCCGGGTGATGCCTCTTACATTCTGGGGATCCGGATCTATCGTGATAGATCCAAGAGGATGTTGGGACTTTCGCAGTCCAGGTATATCGACACTGTACTGAAAAGATTCAGTATGGAAGATTCTAAGCGCGGTAATCTACCGGCTTGTCACGGAATCACCCTCTCCAAAGAGATGTCTCCCAAGACTGATTTGGAAAGGGAACGCATGTCTATTATACCCTACGCTTCTGCGGTAGGCTCTATAATGTATGCGATGTTGTGTACCAGACCAGATGTAGCTTACGCACTGAGCGTGGTAAGCCGGTATCAGTCAGACCCAGGGGAAACCACAGGAGAGCAGTAAAGAACATTCTCAAGTACCTGAGGAGGATTAAGGAGATGTTCTTGGTTTACGGCGGAAAAGACCTCAGGTTGGAGGCCTTTGCTGATTCCGGCTTCCAGAGTGATAAGGATTAAGGAGATGTTCTTCGTTGATATCTAGACCGCTGCATTCTCATCAATGTAACATTTTCAAAAATATAAATATTAATTTTGGGAATTTTTATAATTTAATATTATTTTATTGATTATTTTAATATTAAATCTATAGTTAAATGCAAATAAATAGGAAAAATTTGAGAAAAATTATGGAAAATTCTAAATAGGGTAAATTAGTGAATTATGACATTTTTAAGTTTTTGTGATTAGTTTGACACTAATTTAGTGCTAATCGCGATTAAAATCGCTAATCGAGTTTTTTGGCAATTTTGTGCAAAACTTGCACATACCACTTTTTTCTACACTTGTGCATTTTCTAGCCATGGTTTTCTTTTGGAATTACTATTGGTATGAGAAGGTTTGGAATTAAAGAAAATGAAAAGAAAAGAAAAGGAAAGAGTAGGTATAATGATGAGAGAGAGAGGGGCAAGGTCAACCCTACCTTTTTGCACCATGCCTCCATCATTCCTTCACTCTCATTTCTTCCCCTCTCTCCCATAGTTGCTGCTGCTGCTGCCTAGCCCCTTTCTCCCCCTCTTCAACTCCTCAAATCATCTCTAAAATCACCCCAAAACCCCAAACTCCTTTCATTAAAATTGTGCCAAATCCCTAGATCTACACTTGGAGCTAAAGAAGCGTGGATTTTGACCACTAGGGGCAACTCAAGAAAATTCTTGAGTTGCCAAGTGAGGTAATTTCTGGACCCTTAGCTAAATTGTAGCATTTCCTTTAACCCCATGTTTAGGTTATATCGATATTGTGTGATATTATGGACTTGGTGAAAATCTAGTTAGGGCTTGAGGGAAATTGGTGTTGTATTATGAAATTGAGCTCAGTAGAGGTCTTACCAACACCCTAGTGTTTGAATTAGAACCCAAAACCTGAAGCTTGAACCAGAATACGGATTGTAGAAACCAATATCGGGGGAAAAACTGGAATCTGCCACTGTTATTTAGAATCTGCTAACACCCCGAGAACCCTAAAATAGTATTGAGTGGACAGTGACATGTGCAGGCACCTATGAACCAACACCCCAAACCCTAGCCCCCAATTCCCTTTTCCGGCGGCCAAATTCCCTCTTTTGGCCGCCAATTGCGGCCTGGGTCCCACCTTATTAGCTCGTTCAGGTTCTGTAGCTCCTACATGTTAGTGTTTATGCCCTAGAAGGCCATTACTGTATCATACTAGCTTGTATATTACTTAATGGAAGCTTGGGATATTCACATGTATATAACAGTCTTGCTAAACATGGTAGTATGCTACTTGGTTTTTCTATCTTAATATGTAAGTGTACGTATTGATAGAGCTCTTAGGATCTTGCTTGTCTACCAGCGTTGTGATGGCAGTCACACTAGTGGGGGCTGGGTAGTCTACAAGCACATCCTTATTCAGGTCCCTGGTCGTTGGATTATCGAGACAGAGCATCGATACTCCGGAGTAGACTGGTGTGTACGCTTCTCATCCCAGTTGGGGAGATGGTCTGTCCCACAGCCGTCAGTACGTCGTACTGGAGATAGTATACAGGTGCTCGTTAGGTTACGGGTACACCGGACAGGACTCACAGGGAACTGTTGGTTGGTTTGATACCAGTCGTCAGTGAACAGTTCCCAGGTGACATGAGTACAGCGTAGTCCGCAGACTTGACACTGCTACTTCGTCTCGAGTGTGTCCCACTGTTCTTAGATTGCTACCCTACCACGGCTCAAAGGAGTCGTGCAAACAGGTAGCAGTTGGGTGCAGTCCCGAGCACTTGGAGGCAGTGGCGGTTAGACAGGATTCGTCCCTCCCGGTATTGGGAGTAGATATCGTGCTGTGTCAGAGAGCCATTACGCAAAGTCCCTGGCCAGGGCAAGCGAGATTTGCTGGTAGGTTCCAGTAGTTTCTCAGGGTGTAATGGGCTACCCTCCGACACGACTTATACCGCTATTAGGGGACTGACGCTTGCCGCCCCCCTAGGCCCGATATGCGATAGTCTTGGACGAACGGACCGGACTGTATGGAGATTGTCACATCAGACTCAGTAGGAGTTCGGATGGGTTTTCTCATCGGCCTTCTTATCGACAACTACCTGGGGACCGTTACGTACAGCTAGTGCCGCTTGCGGTCTGTGGTTAAACCCACTGCCAGCGTAGTAGTCGAGTCTCTAGAGTCCCACACAGAGAGTTTCCTACTCCAGGCGAAACGATATAGAGGTTGCATGGTTTTGCGACAAAGGGTTCGGACGCATACGTGCGTTTACGCGCGTACGACTTTCGGACAGTTTTTACCAGTCGGCTTTGGTTTAAGCCAGTTACTGGTATCCGGTTATTGGATTTTTACAGTCTAAAGTTTTTCCGTATTTTTGCGGATTGGAGGGGCGTTCTCGTAATTGTACGAGAAGCTTCTAGAAGATGTGACTAAGGAGGTTACTTATGGATAAGAAAGTGAGTCATGAGGTGATTCATCATTATCATTAATTGCACCATAAATGATAATGACTCATGGTTAATGAATCACCTCTTTTCATTTATGAAGCATGCTTATTCATTTCTTTTATTCATTATTCTTAAATAAGAATGCTTCATAATATATTATGATACACTCTCTCTCTTCTCATAATCTGATCTCATATTCTCTCTCCTCAAGCTCTCATCTTCAAGATACTAATCCTTAATCCTCATGTGTTGAGATCAAAGGTTTAGTTAGACTTAAGCATCCATAACCTTCACTCTATATCATCCTTTCTTCTTTGATTAGCAATCAAAGTAGATTAGTTACCTCAAGTTAGAGGTGTAGCTTGGTGTTTTGCTCTCGGGTGGATCGTCTACTACCTAGAGAAGGTCGAGGAGAACAAACGAGGACACAAAGACGAAGGACTAGTTTCGATAGGTATAATCCCTAATCACAAGTGATAAGAAAATCATTGTGTACGGTTATTTATAGTTTAGCTTCGATTTAAGCGGTTAGTCGATGTTCGTTCCCTAAACTTGATCGTTTTTGTTATTTCCGCCTCCCCACAAGTACTGGGGTGTACTACATCGACTAACACTACATTGTTAGTTTAGGCCCCTGATATATATAGATTTGTATAAAGTGACCTGGGGTAAAATCTGGAACACATTTCATGAGTTGCTTTTTTGGACTTTAGTTTCCGTATTCCGTATTTTCATTTCTGAAATGGTGGAATGTGTTTTGCCTCGACTATTTGTCGTTTATACGACGATATAGAGGATTTATTGATGGTTTTGAAGGCGTGCCATAGGTTCTCACCTATAGGCCCCCTTATCGTATCGTTTTGGATTTCATGCGCCGTTTTAGCTTGGATTTGGTTTTAATCCGCATATACGATATTTGATGTGTAGGTACCCATGAAGACTTCGGGACGACAAGCAATTGCGTGGTGATGTCCGCAAATGATGATTCAGGTGAGTAGATTATATCTACAGGGGGAAGTCGGGTGGATGGCGTATAGCACCCCCGCAGTCCGTAGATAGATTACTATGTAGTTTATTGTGTTAATAGGTGTTTATGGATAGTGTAGGGTTAGGAGTGACTAGAGTAGTTCATAGTCGCGAAACCTAGGATAGAATTACACCTACACACACACCCTTGCTTATCACTTATTCTTGCACTGTGATTGATGATATGGGATGACTTTGGAGATGAGTCAATGATGTGGGCGTGGTGCCCTGAGATCGGTGTTTTGATATGATTCATATTTGGGATATGACTTGTGATTCTTGCGGGCTCGGGATATGTGTTTACCCCCGCATGCATACTTTACTGATGGTATCGATTTATACTAGACATGGAGTAGTACCCCCAGACTATATGATCTGATGATAGTGATACCTGTTATGTGATGGGATAGTGAGATGTTGACCTGTACCCAGCTTTTGGGGATGCCGTGCGATGATTTACCTACGAGCCGATATTGATGATGGATCCGCACTCATAACTCGAGGATATCTTACGATATGACATTGAGGCGAGATCACCGACTATATATATATATATATACCGACTCAGATTTAGGTGGTTTCCACACCTACCCCTCCCGATTGACCTGATATTTAGATGTAGTTGCATAGTAGATACTTCACTGTGGTGTTGATTACTAGATTTCTGCATTTTCATGCTTTTCGCATTGCTGGCATATGTTCATTGCTATATTATTGTCATGCTGTAGGACACCAGCACCATTATCGATGATGCGTATGTTCCACGTACACTATTTGCCGGCTCACACACTTCATCATCGATAATTGCCATGTCACTACACAGTAGTATTATTGCATCAGGATATGACCTTGTATGTGCATACCATTATTCCATGTTGCATGATATGTTGTTATACTTGCACTTCATTTATATGTCACCTACATCATGCTTTCTGATTATGCGCATTGGGATGTTTGTTTCCATGATATTTCTGGATTTGGGGAACCGTGGGTATTTCAAGTGATTATGTAAATGTTTTGAAACCCGGTTACCCTTGATATGATATTTCAGCTTCCACCATAAGTTTTATCGGTTCTGATTTATATACCCCTACGAGGAGGCGTCGAGGCCATACGAGGGTACATGGTGGGGCCCGGAGTACCCCGGGGCAAGAAAGAGATGTCGATGTGCTATGAGCCGATGAGCCCGGCTGGGGAACCATACTGTCCGGTGATATTACCTTTTACTCGGCGGTTATCTGGGGGATACCGCCTGGAGCCGAGAGATGGGCGTACTGCCGGGGCCGACGGGCCGATACCGCAGACGGAGCCCAGAGATGGACATGGGTTAACTCGTACTGCCGGGGCCGAGGGCCGATACCGCAGACGGAGCCCCATATGGATGAGGATTTACGTGTCGATGCTAGGCACGGGTTTCATGATGCTTTTCCATGATTTTGTTTATATCCTCACATTGCATACATGATGCTTACTGTCAGTGGGTGACAGGTGGACGGGTTCCACATATATACAGACATGGATCATATACAGACTGGTTTTACACTTATCATACTTCATTTGTATATATAACAGGGTATGAGGTCGCCGTTATATATACCCTTACACCAATATTAGTGGTATGGGACGCTAATATATGTGTATTGATATCATTGATATTTCACCATATTTACTTCATGCAGCATACTTTACATTCATGACATGTTATTACCTGAGTACCTGGCACCACTTACATATTTAGATGTTACCTTGCCACCTTATCATACTTCAGATGTACTCTTGTGGATTATATTACTGATCGTTGACTTAGGATTATGTCTTGCATTCGATTTCTGCTTGTAGATGTTTCTATTCACGAGTTGGCAACTCGCCCCCGTTGTGCCACAGTTCTTGCAGGTTCTGCCGTACAGATTCTTTTGCGGCATTTCTGGCACACTTCCTTCTTGCGGGTGATTTGCTTTGGTAGGTGGATTCTTTCGCATCAAGAACCACCATTGTATTTATTTTTTTTTCCATTGTATCTAGAATTTCCATCAACCAAAACTTGTTTATTCTTTCAGACTTAGAGGCAGTGTTGTATTATTCGACCTAGAGTCGCGCTTAGTAGTATTGTGGTTTTTCTTGTTGCTTTTGAGCTTTCTTTGGATTTGATCCTCGCCACTTGGCGTTGTATATTATCATATCATTGTGTGGTTGTGACCGTCGATTGACGAAGAGCTAGCTCCCGCTTGGGGATGCCTTTATCATTGCATATATATCGTTATTCTTGTTTTACCCCATTCGGGGCCATTTTTACAAAAGAAACTCTGCCGAAATTTCTGGAAAAGATTGTACTGTTTTTAAAATGCACATTCGGCTTAGTTATTTAAAAACCTTGATTTCAAACATGTTTTCTTCACTTCTTTAAACCAGTTCCTTTACTATTCTTAAATGGTTTTAGATTTCTGGGCTTTTGGCTTACTTGGATCAGATGGAGTCCTATAGGCTTCATATGGTTCAAGGGCCAGTCACGTGCTCTTTCGGGTCGTGACAAAGTTGATATCAGAGCGCTAGGTTGACCTTGGTTTGAGTCTGAGTTTGACTATGTGGAGCCTAGGGAGTTGTTTATATACGGAACTTAGGCTTGACCTTACGGAACTTAGACTTGGTCGAGGGGGTGTAAACCCGAACTTTCGTCGTATTAGGATGACCTTGGTTGATGGATTAGGTGACTAAAGTAGAGTGACGTACCGTTGGTATGTTCCGCGGCATACTTACGACACGCCACTCCGCTTAAGGAACCTTAGGATGTACATACATTTGAGATTAGTGATTCTCTTCATATCCTGGATTATACATCCATTTGAGATTCCCGATTCTACTAGTTTCATGATCATACCTCCATTGATGCTGTTCCTTCCTATGATCATGTATCCACTTTGGATCTGTTGTTTCCTTTCTTGCCATTGATGTGCTCTCTTTGATACTCGACTGAGGTTCCTGTCACCATGTTTGAGCGCAGTTTGGGCTGCTGCTAGGGTTACGGCCGGTGTGAGCTCGTCTGGTACGAGGGCCGACCATTGTGTTTTCTGGTGACATGGGAACGTCTCGAGTTAGTGTTGGTGATTGTGACCTCTAGTGGAGGCGAGTGCTTGGTCTTGCACCGGATGATCAGGCCATTGTTAGAGCTGCCAGTTGAGAGAGGACTGTTGATGTACAGCATACCTCAGAGGTTGTGATGTCGCCTACCGTGCAGACAGATGGACCAGCTGTGGCTGAGATTGACAGGAGGTTGCTTTCGGAGCTTACGAGCTGAGACTGCCGGAGCTTTCGGGCAGATATGCGACTGATGATAGCTAGTCTACCCGATTTGAGAGACGAAGGTGATTCGTCCGATTTTGCGCCAGAGCGGGCCAGTTGAGTTGAAGATTTCCAGTGTGGAAAGTCTTACTCAGATCTAGAGCAGACCGACTCAGAGATGACCGCTTATGTATTGTCTTTCCTGGAGGATTGAGGCGTTGTTCGGCGTACAGGCGTATGAGCCAGTTGCTGCTGCAAATGATGAGATATCGCCCAGATGATTGGAGCTACTGCAGCATGAGCATGTTCTTAGAGAGATGATAGCGATTCGCTAGTCACCAAGGATGAATGACTAGGACGTGTGGTGAGTTCGCTTACCCCGATGCGAGGTCATCAGGTGGATTGATTCCAGATAGAGACGACTTCACGCAGGTTCGTTGAGAGTCGATAGAGACGATCGAATGTCAGGAGCCTATTTTCCAAGTTTAAAGTATACGGAAAGACATGCAGGTGATTCTATGGACCCTCTAGAAGAATGAAACCCTAACTCGACTTAATGACCGTGTGACAGCCTTTGAACCTTAGGGTTTACGGCGGTTCCGCGGCGCCATTAGTGAGGCTTGGGTTTGCCCTTCTACGGCTGGACCACCGACGCTGTGGCATGTACTCGATACTATTAAACTGTACCCGAGATGTGAGCTCTTGGGGGATTATGAGGATCTGACGAGTCGATCGGATGGTTCGACATCCTTCGGATATCGTGATGGGACACTGCTTGGGAGGCTCCAGATGCGAGCATAGCCGTTGGAGCGCAGTACATGCAGCCATGATGAGACGAGTCCGGATCAGTCGACATTGACGCAGAGCGAAGAAAAGAGTTCGTACGAGATTTCGACGAGATGACGTCCCACTCCGCTGACATTAGAGATGTGATATGCACCCCGAGGCGTGGTATATGGATATATCTTCCAGAAAGAAGCGCGATAAGTATGCAGCCGTTCCGGAAAAAGCTTTAGCTTCAACATGGGATGACGACTTCCGGGCATTTCGGCAGGATTGAGAATTGAGAAAGGAACCCGACAGGACCCTTCGGGAAACGATATGAGAAGACCTAGACCCAGAGTGGTCATTTTGCGCACACCCAGCAGGATAGAGTTCAGCATTGTCGACAAGGTAGTTGACCAGGTTCGGATAAGGAACTTACACAGATGCGTTGCGAATTGATCAAGGACGGACGAGTGATGAGTATTCCTCCGATGGTTGGGACGTGTTCCCGAGAACCAGTTCGGCCTGACATCTGCTACAGAATGATGAAGCTACAGATTTCGCGATTTCGAGTCCGTGTGAGAGACTTCAGATTGACCGTGGCCGAGAACAGTGCAGTGCATCGTAGCTTAGCATGACGCCATAGTGGACGACGATAGAGACAGTGGGAACAAGAGGTTCGTGTGAGACACTGATGAGCTGTCATCGCTTCCCGTCGAGACTAGAGACCTGATTTGCTTACAGAGACGTTGGGATGTGACCAGTTTCTGAGAAGATATTATGCTGAGGACACAGGTATCTTTTGAGCGAGAAGAGGTTGTGCAGGAGAGCCAGCCTCCGTACAGATCGGCATAGGCATGATTGGAAGAGACCTTGAGCAGGATTCCTTCCAGGACGTTGCTGCAATGATGTTTGCACCCAGGATCAGATGTGTGACGTGCATTCAGAGAGTCAGAGGACGCCAGACCGTGAGTAAGAGGCACGTAGATATCCTGCGCTGCTAGCAGTGGATTGCACCGACTCCTTCTCGACCTTGAAGGAGGAACTACCGAGGACGGTATTTATGATTTGTGATTTTGTGATTCGATTATCACGTATCCGTCATTTTGGATTTCGGTATTTTGGGCGTTCTGTTTGCATGATTTAGTTTTGGCGATTGAGTTTCATGATATTGGTTTCATGTACCCACTGGATATTATATATTTTGCGCTGAGTTATTATATTTGAGATATTGATTGAGATTTCATGCCTGCTGTATTCAGTGATTTGATTTACACTTCCAGCGTGGTTTTCATGCACCTTTAGTGTTTTGTTTTACGATTTTGGTGCACGCCAGATGCACCAAATCGGGATTCTTCGTGCATGTCACATGCACCTGATTTTTTTTCTGTCAGGCACACACGTTGCCTACGACAGATATTTCGTGCACACCAGTTGCACCTAGATGTTGTTTTGTACCTCTGTTTGACACATATATGGATTTTGGTTCCTTGCGCACCAGACGCATAGGGTACTCTTATATATGCATTTTGGGGATTGATTTTTAGTAGAGCAGTACATTTTTATGATATTCTCTATGTGTTGATTTTTCGGAGCCCCGACAAAATGGATTATTACTGAAATTGTTTTTAGTATTGGGGGTTTAAATTTAAATTCGGGGACCGAATTTCTTTAAGGGGGGTAGATTGTAACATTTTCAAAAATATAAATATTAATTTTGGGAATTTTTATAATTTAATATTATTTTATTGATTATTTTAATATTAAATCTATAGTTAAATGCAAATAAATAGGAAAAATTTGAGAAAAATTATGGAAAATTCTAAATAGGGTAAATTAGTGAATTATGACATTTTTAAGTTTTTGTGATTAGTTTGACACTAATTTAGTGCTAATCGCGATTAAAATCGCTAATCGAGTTTTTTGGCAATTTTGTGCAAAACTTGCACATACCACTTTTTTCTACACTTGTGCATTTTCTAGCCATGGTTTTCTTTTGGAATTACTATTGGTATGAGAAGGTTTGGAATTAAAGAAAATGAAAAGAAAAGAAAAGGAAAGAGTAGGTATAATGATGAGAGAGAGAGGGGCAAGGTCAACCCTACCTTTTTGCACCATGCCTCCATCATTCCTTCACTCTCATTTCTTCCCCTCTCTCCCATAGTTGCTGCTGCTGCTGCCTAGCCCCTTTCTCCCCCTCTTCAACTCCTCAAATCATCTCTAAAATCACCCCAAAACCCCAAACTCCTTTCATTAAAATTGTGCCAAATCCCTAGATCTACACTTGGAGCTAAAGAAGCGTGGATTTTGACCACTAGGGGCAACTCAAGAAAATTCTTGAGTTGCCAAGTGAGGTAATTTCTGGACCCTTAGCTAAATTGTAGCATTTCCTTTAACCCCATGTTTAGGTTATATCGATATTGTGTGATATTATGGACTTGGTGAAAATCTAGTTAGGGCTTGAGGGAAATTGGTGTTGTATTATGAAATTGAGCTCAGTAGAGGTCTTACCAACACCCTAGTGTTTGAATTAGAACCCAAAACCTGAAGCTTGAACCAGAATACGGATTGTAGAAACCAATATCGGGGGAAAAACTGGAATCTGCCACTGTTATTTAGAATCTGCTAACACCCCGAGAACCCTAAAATAGTATTGAGTGGACAGTGACATGTGCAGGCACCTATGAACCAACACCCCAAACCCTAGCCCCCAATTCCCTTTTCCGGCGGCCAAATTCCCTCTTTTGGCCGCCAATTGCGGCCTGGGTCCCACCTTATTAGCTCGTTCTGGTTCTGTAGCTCCTACATTGTTAGTTTAGGCCCCTGATATATATAGATTTGTATAAAGTGACCTGGGGTAAAATCTGGAACACATTTCATGAGTTGCTTTTTTGGACTTTAGTTTCCGTATTCCGTATTTTCATTTCTGAAATGGTGGAATGTGTTTTGCCTCGACTATTTGTCGTTTATACGACGATATAGAGGATTTATTGATGGTTTTGAAGGCGTGCCATAGGTTCTCACCTATAGGCCCCCTTATCGTATCGTTTTGGATTTCATGCGCCGTTTTAGTTTGGATTTGGTTTTAATGCGCATATACGATATTTGATGTGTAGGTACCCATGAAGACTTCGGGACGACAAGCAATTGCGTGGTGATGTCCGCAAATGATGATTCAGGTGAGTAGATTATATCTACAGGGGGAAGTCGGGTGGATGGCGTATAGCACCCCCGCAGTCCGTAGATAGATTACTATGTAGTTTATTGTGTTAATAGGTGTTTATGGATAGTGTAGGGTTAGGAATGACTAGAGTAGTTCATAGTCGCGAAACCTAGGATAGAATTACACCTACACACACACCCTTGCTTATCACTTATTCTTGCACTGTGATTGATGATATGGGATGACTTTGGAGACGAGTCAATGATGTGGGCGTGGTGCCCTGAGATCGGTGTTTTGATATGATTCATATTTGGGATATGACTTGTGATTCTTGCGGGCTCGGGATATGTGTTTACCCCCGCATGCATACTTTACTGATGGTATCGATTTATACTAGACATGGAGTAGTACCCCCAGACTATATGATCTGATGATAGTGATACCTGTTATGTGATGAGATAGTGAGATGTTGACCTGTACCCAGCTTTTGGGGATGCCGTGCGATGATTTACCGTACGAGCCGATATTGATGATGGATCCGCACTCATAACTCGAGGATATCTTACGATATGACATTGAGGCGAGATCACCGACTATATATATATATATACCGACTCAGATTTAGGTGGTTTCCACACCTACCCCTCCTGATTGACCTGATATTTAGATGTAGTTGTATAGTAGATACTTCACTGTGGTGTTGACTACTAGATTTCTGCATTTTCATGCTTTTCGCATTGCTGGCATATGTTCATTGCTATATTATTGTCATGCTGTAGGACACCAGCACCATTATCGATGATGCGTATGTTCCACGTACACTATTTGCCGGCTCACACACTTCATCATCGATAATTGCCATGTCACTACACAGTAGTATTATTGCATCAGGATATGACCTTGTATGTGCATACCATTATTCCATGTTGCATGATATGTTGTTATACTTGCACTTCATTTATATGTCACCTACATCATGCTTTCTGATTATGCGCATTGGGATGTTTGTTTCCATGATATTTCTGGATTTGGGGAACCGTGGGTATTTCAAGTGATTATGTAAATGTTTTGAAACCCGGTTACCCTTGATATGATATTTCAGCTTCCACCATGAGTTTTATCGGTTCTGATTTATATACCCCTACGAGGAGGCGTCGAGGCCGTACGAGGGTACATGGTGGGGCCCGGAGTACCCCGGGGCAAGAAAGAGATGTCGATGTGCTATGAGCCGATGAGCCCGGCTGGGGAACCATACTGTCCGGTGATATTACCTTTTACTCGGCGGTTATCTGGGGGATACCGCCTGGAGCCGAGAGATGGGCGTACTGCCGGGGCCGACGGGCCGATACCGCAGACGGAGCCCAGAGATGGACATGGGTTGACTCGTACTGCCGGGGCCGAGGGCCGATACCGCAGACGGAGCCCTATATGGATGAGGATTTACGTGTCGATGCTAGGCACGGGTTTCATGATGCTTTTCCATGATTTTGTTTATATCCTCACATTGCATACATGATGCTTACTGTCAGTGGGTGACAGGTGGACGGGTTCCACATATATACAGACATGGATCATATACAGACTGGTTTTACACTTATCATACTTCATTTGTATATATAACAGGGTATGAGGTCGCCGTTATATATACCCTTACACCAATATTAGTGGTATGGGACGCTAATATATGTGTATTGATATCATTGATATTTCACCATATTTACTTCATGCAGCATACTTTACATTCATGACATGTTATTACCTGAGTACCTGGCACCACTTACATATTTAGATGTTACCTTGCCACCTTATCATACTTCAGATGTACTCTTGTGGATTATATTACTGATCGTTGACTTAGGATTATGTCTTGCATTCGATTTCTGCTTGTAGATGTTTCTATTCACGAGTTGGCAACTCACCCCCGTTGTGCCACAGTTCTTGCAGGTTCTGCCGTACAGATTCTTTTGCGGCATTTCTGGCACACTTCCTTCTTGCGGGTGATTTGCTTTGGTAGGTGGATTCTTTCGCATCAAGAACCACCATTGTATTTATTTTTTTTCCATTGTATCTAGAATTTCCATCAACCAAAACTTGTTTATTCTTTCAGACTTAGAGGCAGTGTTGTATTATTCGACCTAGAGTCGCGCTTAGTAGTATTGTGGTTTTTCTTGTTGCTTTTGAGCTTTCTTTGGATTTGATCCTCGCCACTTGGCGTTGTATATTATCATATCATTGTGTGGTTGTGACCGTCGATTGACGAAGAGCTAGCTCCCGCTTGGGGATGCCTTTATCATTGCATATATATCGTTATTCTTGTTTTACCCCATTCGGGGCCATTTTTACAAAAGAAACTCTGCCGAAATTTCTGGAAAAGATTGTACTGTTTTTAAAATGCACATTCGGCTTAGTTATTTAAAAACCTTGATTTCAAACATGTTTTCTTCACTTCTTTAAACCAGTTCCTTTACTATTCTTAAATGGTTTTAGATTTCTGGGCTTTTGGCTTACTTGGATCAGATGGAGTCCTATAGGCTTCATATGGTTCAAGGGCCAGTCACGTGCTCTTTCGGGTCGTGACAGTCAAGCGAGTGGAGTCCTGTGCTGGGTCCGTACTATTCTCAAAGTTCGAACTACGAAATAACCAAGTTACTTAGTAGGAGTGGAGAGTGTGGACGAATCTCCTCCTTGCAGCTCCTTCCTTCTTGGGCAACCATTGACAAGATGTTCGTCGGATCCACAAATCAAGCACTGCCCTTTGGCCTGGCGACAGTCCCTTTGGAAGTGTCCTCGCTTCTTGCAATAACCACAATGTTGGGCTCTCCGCTGCTTCGGTTGCTTAGTAACAAATGAGCGCTTCATTTGCACGCCACCTTTTAGTTTATCATCGATTTCCCTACGATTGGGGCCTCCTGCTGGTGCTTGAGCCATTTGCCTTCTTAGTCCTTCAGCTAAGAGATCGTTCGTTCACTCCTGAGCTTCCTTCAAGCCTTGCAGTACACTCAAAATCTCGACGGTCTGATTCTGGGGAGTAGAGTTGGAAGAAGAGTCGTTGGGAGATATGGTCCTGAAACAACAAATTTGAGGACGATATAAGGTACAAGGAATAAGAATCAGAATAAGATATAGAATGAACAACGAAACAAGAATATCGGGTGAGGTGAAACTCAAACGAGCGGAAATCAAATGTAGAACTCCAAGTCACTCAAATAGAGTACAGTATTGTAACTATGCTGCAGTTCATCATTACAATCACATAACTTTACTAAGTCACCCAAAACTCTAGCGGATGGATCAAAATATGCAGCAGAACACGCTATGTGGATCAAGAATAACAAGTTTACAATCTATACCGAAGGATGTCTTAGATTGTCAACCCCTACACGGAAACTATAATCCCATTCTAAACCTGGCTTTGATACCAACAAAACCATGTCATGCCCCGCTTCCTAAAATACGGAATACGATGGGTTGACAAGGCCAGCCATGCTCCTACGGTCAAGGAAACATCCTGCCGTAGTCACACTTCGGCTTCTAGCTTTACGTGGTAATCAGTAATCAATGCACAGATAATGAGAAATACAGTCACTAATCAAACAGATACAAAAACTAACCATATGGAGATCAAGGAAAGATAGCGCTGAGTCGCTGATTTAGATGTCCACAATATCTTCGAGGTACGTCAGGTCCCGATCCCAGCTAAATCCACTTCTCACTCTGAGCATGCATACTCAGGTCGTCAGAGCGACACAAAATCAATAAATAGAAATACAAATATAAGCACGTGCAATGAGGATGAGTATGAAACAGTAAGCATGGAGTAATGACATGAGCATGAAGGAGCCAGTACAGGCAAACAGTAAAGCAGGTAAACAGTAAGGCAGGTATATTGAATCAGTAATCAATGCATGTCACTAAACCTATCAGTCTCTAAGTCTCACTATACAGGTCGCTAAGCCTATCGTCAGTCCAAGTGTGAGAGTCAACCACTCGTGAGTATCCCCCACCCAAGGGTAGGGCCCCAGGGGCAAGGGAACACGGGCTCGAGTCGCTCGCTATTAATCAGTAATATCACCCATTTGACTCCCAGAATCGTTGTATATGCCGGCAATGGGACTCCCAAGATTCCGTTGAACTCACACTCAAACTACCCCCACCCCGTGGTCTACATCAAATACCAACCATGAATCCAAATACTAGTCGATCCATGACAAGTCTACGCGAGAACTGGAGACAGGATCTCCATCAAGCATGTCTCGACTGGCACTCGAGATAAATGGACAGCGTTTGATGCCTTACCTATGAAACTAATATAAGTGCTTCCATAACCGTCTCATTCCAGTTATAGTTACACTTATATATGCCCCATAGACGTCGACAATGCAATACATCCACCGGGTCCGCTGATTGTGTACAAGTACGTGTCACTTTCATTACTCAATCACACTTTAACACTACGTACTTTCCATAATCAAAACACTAATATCTAACACTGGGTAATATACACAATCACTAGGTTACCAATGTATATGACATTTACATGATATGATGAGAATTGCAATAATTACGATATGAATAAATATCATCAGCCAGTGTCCTACCACTTGCGTAGTTCACTATAAATCATACATGCAGAATTAAATAAAACAAAGCAAAAGGGGCAAGCAGTATATTTAATTATCTATCCGTCAAAATTGGTTTCGCGCCAATCGGGTTTCAGTTTTACTAGTTGTGGCCATTTCAATTTAAGTGTTCACTGCTGGAAATCCGGTTTCAGAATTGGAAGTCCGTTTCGTAACACATTTTACTCCCAGTTGGGATCATAATTAGGCGACACTATAGTTGAACGATATTTAGGGTTATCAGTTTGGTTTCCAACGCAATTGGAGGATCAGTAATATCCTATATAAACAGGGAGTTATGGTCAGGTTAAGGTTGATGTGTAAAATCTGTCACTGCAGACTTCAGCTAGACACGTCGACATTATAAAAAGTGTTAAAAATATCATACAGAAAAGGAATCCAGTGATATCGGTGGGGAAAGAAAGCCAACTCAATTTTCTATGTAACGATATAGGGTTCCGCACATTCTCGCATTTGAACAAGGATATACAGTGATTTAAAAACAAGGGTTTATTGGGGTTTACTGCTCTGGACTGCAGTCCAGGATCATAATTCTCCCCAGTTTTCTCTATCATAAATAGTTCAAATTTATAAATAAACTATAGAGTAATGTAGGTCAATCTATTAGATTCGATACGAGCTATAGAACGCTCAAATCCGATTTGTAAAAGATTTAGTATGAATTTAACGGTCTAGCATGTTCAGGAAAATTCTGATTTCGTAATGGTTATCGGGGGTAACATTTTATAGGTGAAACGATATTGATTTTCAACCAAATTTCTGTGGTACCTCGATGAACAGTGAAAGGGTTTAACGATCACTAGTTCCTCCATTTGAAGTAGGTTTTAGTTCCGGGTTTTGCAGCGAGCAATCAACTCAACATGTTGGGATCTTATGTTATATACCCGAATTCCAGACGATTTCTATATGCATTTCCCTATACCATTATCATTGGGTTCTAACTTAATACCGAACAATTCATATCTGGTTCAAACAACAAACGTATCGGTATAACTCGAACAATACTCACTACAATTGCATACATATGTATATATGTTATTAGCTTAATTAAACCTTAGACTTAATATGTAATATCATGTAGCAAGTGATGAGTTCACTTGCCTGGCGATGATTCGAAGGCGGTAACACAGCAGCGACGGCAACAGCACAAGCAGCAGCAACAACTAGGGGTGCTCGGCTATGGAGAGGAGCTTGGCCTCAACACAGTGAAGCTCGGGTTGAAGGAGGATGGGACGATGGCGATGATGATGATTGCGGCGTAGAGAGGAGATGGTGATCGGCAATGGTTCAAGGAGCTCCGGCGAAGGTGGTGTAAGTCCATGTCATGCACCCCACGAACTTGCGGGGAGGTGGAATATATGAAAAACGATTATCAAAACTTCGTAACACGGACTTGAGCGCATGAATCGTTATCTAAACCATTGCTAACAAACTACTAGAGGTTTAACTACTCGGATACGAAGTTATACCTCACGTTACTTGTCCTTCGGGTCTTCATCGCTGTCCTCCACTCCTTGTAGGCTCCTTGGAACATCGGCACCTCAACGGCCTCCTCGAATCAAAGACGATCCACCCGAAAGCTCCTACGCCAAGCTTAATCTCAAACTTGAGATAACTAGGTTGCTTAAAGTGCTAATCTAAGCTACCTAGGGGATATAGAGTGAGGTTATGGAAGTATTAGTCTAGCTAACCCTTGATCTCAACACATGAGAGGTTAGGGTTAGGGTTTGAAGAGAGAGTGAGCTTGAGGAGAGAGAAGGTGAGAATGATCATGAGAATGAAAAAGCTTCTCACTTGAATATATGAAACATAATGAATTATCAAATAAATGATTATTCACCATGCTTCATTAATTCAATATGAGTGATTCACTATGTGAGTCATTAAGCAATAAATGATGCATTAATGACATAGTGAATCGCACAAATGAGTCACAAATTTCATTTAATGCAATGCCACCTCCCTCCCCAAGTCACCACTCTTCTAGAAGCTTCTCAACAAATTACGAGAACGCCCCTCCAATCCGTGAAAACACGGAAAAACTTTAGACTGTATAAATCTATAACCCGATACTAGAAACTGGCTTAAACCAAAACCGGTAGTAAAAACTGTCCGAAAAGTCGTACGTGCGTAAACACACGTATGCGTCCGAACCCTTGTCGTAAAACCATGCGACCTCTATATCGTTTCTCCTGGAGCAGGGAAACTCTCTGTGTGGGACTCTAAAGACTCGACACTACGCTGGCAGTGGGTTTAACCACAGACCGCAAGCGGCACTAGCTGTACGTAACGGTCCCCAGGTAGATGTCGATAAGAAGGCCGATGAGGAAAACCATCCGAACCCCTACTGAGCCTGATGTGACAATCTCCGTACAGTCCGGTCTGTTCGTCTAAGACTATCGCATATCAAGCCTAGGGGGCGGCAAGCGTCAGTCCCCTAATAGCTGTATAAGTCGTGTCGGAGCGAAACCCATTACACCCTGAGAAGCTACTGGAACCTACCATTATATCTCGCTTACCCTGGCCAGGGACTTTGTGTAATGGCTCTCTGACACAGCGCGATATCAACCCCCAATACCGGGAGAGACGAATCCTATCTAACCGCCACTGCCTCCAAGTGCTCGGGACTGCACCCAACTGCTACCTGTTTGCACGACTCCTTTGAGCCGTGGTAGGGTAGCAATCTAAGAACAGTAAGACACACTCGAGGCGAAGTAGCAGTGTCAAGTCTGCGGACTATGCTGTACTCATGTCACCTAGGAACTGTTAACTGACGATGGGTATAATACCTGTTGGAGATAGTGCCCTCAGAGTCAATTATTGGATCACAGGCACGTGATTGCAATGATTGAGGGAGGACCTATCCCGGTAGGACAGTCTTACTCGAGATGATGGTATGCTATCTGGTTTACCTTTATCATCGTGTACTGCTTTAGGTGACCTGACAGGTCGCTATTGCACGTTGATAGAGCCCCTAGGATTCTTGCTTGACTTCCAGCAGTATGAGGGCGATCATATACGTGGGAGCTGGTAGTCTATAAGCACATCCTTAAAAGGTCCCTAGTCGTAGGAGTTTCGAGACAGGGCATCGATACTCCATTAGTAGACTAGTGTATACAGTCGAGACCCCGACGAGGGGCGGTGGCCGGTCTCACAAGCCACTGGTGTCAGTTGGTTCACCTAAGATGTATACAGGTGCTCATTGGGTTATGAGTACACCGGACAGGACTCGCCGGGAACCTGCTAGTTGGTCTTATACCAGATGTCAGATAGCAGTTCCCTGGTGACATGTGTACAGGTTAGTTCATCGACCTGAGATCGTCATTTGTCTCGTGTGAGTTCCCACTGTGCTTTGATTACTACCCTACCACGGCTCAAAGGAGTCGTGCAAACAGGTTTTAGTTGGGTACAGTCCCGAGCCACATGGAGGCAGTGAGCGGATCTGCAGGGGTTCGTCTCTCCCGGTATTGGGGGTGAGGTCGCGCTGTGTCTACGAGAGCCATTACACAAAGCCCTCGGCCGAGGCAGGAGATTTACTGGTAGGTATTCCAGTAGTATCTCAGGGTGTTCTGGGCTACACTCCGACACGACTTGTACCGCTTTTGGGGGTCTGACTTTTACCAACCCCCTAGGCCCGACATGCGATACTCATAGACGAACGGACCGGACTGTACGGATATTGTCACTGACAGGCTCAGTAGGGTGTCAGGATGAGTTCGCTCATCGACGTCCCTTTTGGTCAATAGCTGGTGGCCCGTCACGTATTGGCTTATACCTCTGACGTGCTAGTGGTTAAATCCACAGCCATAGTATTGACGAGTCTTTAGAGTCCACCACACTTTCAGTTACTCAAGCTTTCGGGCGAAACGCTGTAGAGGCCGTATGGAGATATGGCAGGGTCCGATCAGATACGTGCGGTATTGCACCGATCAGGATCGGACAGTTTGTACTAGAGGCCGTATGGTTTTATGGCAGGGTTCGATCAGATACGTGCGGTATTGCACGGATCAGGATCGGACGGAAATTACTAGCCGGCTTTGGTTTAAGCCGGATCCTAGTATAGAACAGTGTAGATTTTGTCTCATTGCATTTGTATCCGGTCGGTATACAGATGCGGGTGTGTATGCACAGTATCGGGGTTTTTCCTGTAATTTATTACGGGACCAGTTTTCTGGAGTTGCCAGTTTGCATTCCGTTCCGGCCGGTTTTCTTTTGTTCTTTCCCGGCCGGACTTTTCCGATGGAGGGGGTTATTTGCAAGTTTGCAAATAACATTTGTGGAGGGGGTATCTTGCATATGTGGGGCTTCATGATGGTTCATAATCATGAGATGCTTTCTTAGTCTTTTCTTTTGCTTTATGGTGATTAGAATGGATTAGGACTTGATTTGATATTGTGATGATGGTTTTGGATGTGGTCACCCATTCTCCTCTCCTACACTCACCTCCCTTCTTGTTATTTCATTGATATTGTTTCCTCCTCCATTTTCACACAAGAGAGAAGATGCTTCACTTGAGAGAAAAGGAATGAGAGAGTTCATTTTGGTTATGTGAGGAATTCTTCATCTCATCTTCTTCTTGCTAGAAAATTGTAAGCACCAATTTTCTTTACCTATTCCTCCATCAAGGCAACATAACCCCAAAGAGACAAAGCACTACACATTCTACAGCAAATCTTGTGTAAGTCCATGCTACCTCTCCCGGTACTTTCGGGAAAGCGGAATTTGGTAAAAAACGATTTTTACGGAGGTGGTAACATGGACCTAAAACCCGGATCTTGGTTAAACATCTATCTAACAACCTAACTACGAGTTTCTAGCTACTCGGTTAGGGGGTTATACCTTGCTTGTCTTGAACTCCTTCGTCTTCAAGCTCCGATGGTGGTCCGGATTGGCTTCTTCTCATCGTCTCCGTACGCCGAAGATAGATCCACCTGAAAGTTCCAACCTTTAGCTCCTTCTTCGTTCTTTGAAGAAACTAGTTCACTTGGTTTGCTAAACCTAGTGAACTAGAATGAGTAGAGAAGAATTAGAATGAGATTTTATCTATGGTTCTTGATTCTCAACTCATGAGAGATATGAACCATAGAGTCAAGAGAGGGAGCAAGAGGATGAGAGTGAAAGCACGAGCAAGAGAGCTCAAGAACAAGAGAGAGAATGAGCAAGAAAGAATGAGGCTCTCTTTTGTCTTTCACCCTCTCATAATCCAAAGCAATGATCACACATCATACCAATCAAGTGTTATGTGATGGTTGAAGCAACCATAACCATATCATTTCATGCACTTATTTTGCACAAATGAGCAAGCAAGCAAAAGTCTTTGCCATGAAATGATAGCTATGGTTATCATGATGGTCAACTAGTCAAGCCTAGTCAACCGGTCAACAAGTCAACAAAAGTCAACAAGTCAACAAAGTCAACAACCATGTCACCATAATACTTAATTAATATAATTGTTAATCTCATATCATATTCTCATTAGGGTTGATCAAAAGGTCAATAGTCAACGGTCAACTGTCAACAACCCTAATGAGAATCCACTGCCTCTGTCTCCCTGTCAACTGTGCATACACACCCGCATCCGCGTTCCGAGGAACACGAATGCAAACTGGATAAATCCAATCCCATAAGGTACACTAGGATCTGGCTTAAACCAAAGCCCGCTAGTGTAAACTGTCCGGACACTGTACGTGCACAAGTGCACGGATGTGACCGAACCCTGTCGCAAAACCATGCGACCTGTCGCAATACCATGCGACCTCTACTCTTTTGCCTAAAGGCGAAAAGCTTTCTGTGTGGGACTCTAAAGACTCGACATTACGCTGGCAGTGGGTTTAACCACAGACCACAAGCGGCACTAGCTGTGCGTAACGGTCCCCAGGTAATGCCGACAAGAAGACCGACGAGGCGAAACCCATCTGAACTCCTACTGAGCCTGAATGTGACATTCTCCGTACAGTCCGGTCTGTTCTTCTGATACATCGCATGGCGGGCCTAGGGGGCGGTAAACGTCAGTCCCCCAATAGCGGTACAAGTCGTGCCGGAGCGAAGCCCAAAACACCCTGAGATAACACTGGAAGCTTACCAGTATATCTCGTTTGCCCTGGCCAGGGACTGCTCGTGTAATGGCTCTCCTAGACACAGCGCGATGTCAACCCCCAATACCGGGAGAGACGAATCCTGTCTAACCGTCACTGCCTCCAAGTGCTTCGGGACTGCACCCAACCACTACCTGTTTGCACGACTCCTTTGAGCCGTGGTAGGGTAGTGATCAAAGTACAGTGGGAACACACTCGAGGCGAAGTGACAGTGTCAAGTCAGCGGACTAAGCTGTACTCATGTCACCTGGGAACTGATAACTGACGATAGGCATAATACCAACTAATCAGTTCCCGACGAGTCCTGTCCAGTGTACCCGTAACCTAACGAGCACCCGCATACTATCTCAAGTACGACGTACTGACGGCTGTGGGACAGACCGTCTCCCATACTGGGATGAGAAGCGCATGCGCTGGTCTACTCCGGAGTATCGATGCCCTGTCTCGATAGTCCTGCGACCAGGGACCTGCATAAGGATGTGCTTATAGATTACCCAGCCCCACTAGTGTGACGGCCATCACATCGCTGGTAATCAAGCAAAGATCCTAAGGGCTCCACTAATGTGTATAGGCGATATACAAAAATAAACACATGTACACATTGAAGTAGAAACAAACCAAGTAGCATACTACTATTTTGAGCAAGATTGTATATACAAGGTGAATATCCCAAGATTCAATTAAGTAATATACAAACTAGTATGATACAGTAATGGCCTCTAGGGCATATACACTAACAATCTCCCACTTACACTAAGGCCATGTACTGGCGTATCGAAGACCTATCATCTCGATCAGCCGCTCGAACTGAGTCTGGGGCAGGGCCTTGGTGAATGGATCTGCAGTGTTATCTTCTGAATTTACTCTCTTTACCTCGATCTCCTGGCGATCAATGATCTCCCTGATCAGGTGGAACCGCCTCAAAATGTGCCTGGACTTCTGATGGGACCTGGGTTCCTTCGCTAAAGCTATAGCGCCGTTGTTGTCACAATACAGCGGTATTGGATCAACACTGGTAGGAACCACCTGAAGTTCCGTGAGGAACTTCTTCATCCAGACAGCTTCCTTTGCGGCATCGCAAGCAGCTATGTACTCCGCTTCCATGGTTGAGTCAGCAACGGTTTCCTGCTTGGAACTCTTCTAGCAAACAGCCCCTCCATTGAGGGTAAAGACATAACCCGACATGGACTTGGAGTCATCCTTGTCACTCTGGAAGCTGGAGTCAGCAAAGGCCTCAATCTGGAGGTCCTTTCCGCCATACACCAAGAACATCTCCTTAGTCCTCCTCAGGTACTTGAGAATGTTCTTTACTGCTATCCAGTGTTTCTCCCCTGGGTTCGACTGATACCGGCTTACAACGCTCAATGCGTATGCTACATCTGGTCTGGTACATAACATCGCATACATAATAGAGCCTACCGCAGATGCGTAGGGTATTGATGACATGCGAGCCCTTTCCAAATCAGTCTTGGGAGACATCTCTTTGGAGAGGGTGATTCCGTGACAAGCCGGTAGATTACCGCGCTTGGAATCTTCCATACTGAATCGTTTCAGTATGGTGTCGATGTACCTTGACTGTGAAAGTCCCAACATCCTTTTAGATCTATCACGATAGATCTGGATCCCCAGAATGTAGTTGGCATCGCCCAGGTCCTTCATGGAGAACCTCTGTGACAAGAATCCTTTGACTGACTGGAGCATAGGAATATCATTTCCTATTAGGAGAATGTCATCGACGTACAAGACGAGGAATACCACATTTCTCCCTACAATCTTACTGTAAATGCATGGTTCATCTGGGTTTTTGACAAAGTCGAATTCTTTGACAGTATCATCAAAGCAGATGTTCCAACTCCGCGATGCCTGCTTAAGTCCATAGATGGACCTGAGCAACTTGCACACTTTACCGCTGCTCCCACTCTGATTGAATCCCTCTGGCTGATCCATATAGACGCACTCTTCCAAATTTCCATTTAGGAAAGCCATCTTTACGTCCATCTGCCAGATCTCATAATCGTGGAAGGCAGCAATGGCAAGAAGGATCCGAATGGATTTAAGCATGGCTACCGGAGAAAAGGTCTCGTCATAGTCCAAACCAGGTCTTTGACGAAAACCCTTTGCAACGAGCCTAGCTTTATAGGTTTCAACCTGCCCATCTACACCAATCTTCTTTCTGAAGATCCATTTGCAGCCTACGGGTTTTACCCCTTCTGGAGCAAAGTCCAAAGTCCAAACTTTGTTGGTGTATATGGACTCCATCTCGGTCCGCATTGCATCCAGCCATTTTACCGAGTCACCGCTCTGAATGGCTTGCTGAAAGCTAGTAGGCTCATCATAATCTATGATGCAATCCTCTCTATCCCCGTCTATGAGAAAACCGTAGTATCTCTCGGGCGGATGAGACTGCCTACTACTCCTGCGGAGCGGCGTAGGAATGTCCGGTTCCCCTGAACCTTCTGGTTCTACTAAGGTTTCAGTAATAACTTATGGTTCTGGAATTTCTTCCAGTTCTATTGCGCTCCCACTTATCTGACTTTCTAAAAACTCAGTTTCCAAGAAGCGGGCATGACGAGAAACAAGGACTTTTTGCTCCTCTGCGTAATAGAAAAGATACCCTTTGGAGTTCTTTGGGTATCCCACAAACTTGCACTGTACTGAGCGTGCCTCGAGCTTGTCCGCATGCTGCTTTTTTACAAAAGCCGGACATCCCCATGTCTTAAAGGATTTAAGACAGGGTTTCTTCCCACTCCACATCTGATATGGTGTGGTAGGCACTGTCTTAGTAGGAACTTGGTTCAAGAGATGTGCAGCTGTTTCCAGTGCATAACCCCAGAAAGATCGCGGTAACTCAGCCTTACTCATCATGGAACGAACCATATCTAATAGGGTTCGATTCCTTCTTTCCGATACACCGTTGTGTTGTGGTGTGTATGGAGGAGTACGCTGAGAGAGAATTCCATTCTCTTTTAAGTAGTCCAGAAACTCGGCACTCAAGTATTCACCACCTCGATCCGATCTTAGGATCTTGATACTTTTGCCTGTTTGTTTTTCTACTTCATTCTTATATTCTCGAAATTTCTCAAAGGCCTCGGATTTGTGCTTCATTAAGAAGACATGTCCAAACCTAGAGAAATCATCTGTGAAAGTAATGAAGTATGAATAACCGCTTCGCGCATGTGTAGACATTGGACCACACACGTCACTGTGTATAAGTCCCAAGAGCTCGCTCGCTCTTACTCCGTGTCCAGTAAACGGAGTCTTTGTCATCTTTCCCATGAGACAAGATTCACAAGTGGCATAAGACTGGTACTCGAACGGATCCAAGTATCCTTCTTTATGTAACTTAGTCAACCGTGTCTCATTGATGTGACCCAGTCTACAATGCCATAAGAAAGCCTGATTTAATTCAGGAGACTTTCTTTTAAGTGTGTTCTGGACACTGAATATCTGAGCTTGATTCAATACGTATATACCGTTATTTAATGTACCTGACCCAATCAATGCTTGATTTAGGTGGATGTTTACTACATCGCTTACAAAAGCAAAATCATATCCTTCCTTAGAAAGTAAGGATACAGATATGATATTACAAGTCGCACCTGGTACATACAAACAGTCACGCAGAATCAATATCTGCCCAGTTGTCAGTCCTAGGTGATATTCCCCTACGGATACAGCATCCATGCTCATTCCGTTAGCAACCCTGAGAGTCATATCACCTTTCCTGATAACCCTACGGTTTCTCAGACCCTGTAACGAATTACAGATATGAGATCCTGATCCGGTATCCAATACCCAGGAAGTAGGGTTAACTGACAAACAGTTCTCAATTACAAACACACTCGAAGCCGAAGCCACAACATGCTTCGAATTCTGGCTACTGGCTATACAAGCCCTGCAATCTCTCTGCCATAGTTCATTCCCGTTACAATAGGAACATCCCTCTTTAATCATATCCAGTCCCGAAACTTTTGCCCTTCCTTTTCCTTCTTCTTCCCTGGTTTCTTTCAGGGTATAAGTGGAGGGCAGGGACTGTAGAATTAGGTCAGTACTTGACCCATTCTCCAACGTGGTCTCCAGGTCCGTGAGCTTAAAATAGCTGGTCTCTGTAAGGACGTTGCCCCCTACAGATGACCCGACAGCCAACCTCGCTTGAAGCAATTCGTTCGAGGTCTCATATCTTGCGATACGAGATTGCTCTCCATATAAAACTTTGTTATGGAGGAAGATAGAAACTGAGTCCATCTTCTCGTGCTGCCTCTGGTTTGCACCATTAACTGAGGCTAACACGAGGCACTTGGCTTTTGCACAATCCTTTTCCGATGTCCTGCGGATGTGAACATCCGTGACAGGGGAAACTGGACCTGAGACAGCAGGGATTTGATTAGTTAAGAGGTGTCCCAGCTTGTCATGGGCAATGGACATCTGGACAGACCTTTGCCAGTCATAACAGTCAGGTTCAGTCATATTTTTATCTAGATGTAACCTAGGTGCGGTCACAGGGTCGCTGCAATTAAGAGAGATAGAAGAAAACACTCAGCATGATGCTCTTGCAAGTTTAGAGTGGTTTTTAATTTGTCTAAACAGGATGGCTCCCACTCTCTCTCGAATTCCTCCTCAAAACCAAAAAGGAAGAATTAGTCAGGATCAATCCCACCGTACAATACTTGCTTAACCGTTCGGCCAGGCTGGTGTCGGTACTTCGAGGGAGGTTTTCCAACGCTTTCGCGAAGTTCCTTAATTAAATAACCTCTTTTCCCTGTGGGCGTTGCCCCGCTAACACCTTTCTAGACACCTACTTGGTTTTATAGCATTGATCGTTAAGTGAGAAATTTCCCGAGGAGTAGCATATACTCACAGTAGGATCGGGATCCAAATATCATCGCGTGATAAAACTGAAGGAATCCTACCAGAATCATCACACTCCAAATGGTATGCAACGCTAGCAAGTTTCAGTTCTTTTGAAACTCCCGATGTGGATTTTTGCCCCATGCTCTTATGACCTTGACTAAGGCCAACAAATCATAAGTCACATGTCAAGTTCTACCCGTCGTTGTCCAGGTTAATTTGAACCCATCCGTATATACCCTTGACTATGGCCAACAAAGTAATACGACTGTCCCAAACCAACGCATCTATCTATGCAACATATGAGTATCCACCAGTTACCAATCACTGTGCCTTGACTAAGGCCAACAAATACAGCTTGAATACTGTTGAATATTTATATGAAACGACGGAGGGCTACGAATGGTTTTGGCGAAACCGTGAACGTAGTGAACTTGATTTAGTCGATGGAACGAGATAGCTTTTAAATGGAGTGGCTCAAACTCCGCATTTTAAAAGTTTGTTTTGAAAAGAACCGAGTGGTTTTTCGAAATTGTTCCAACGACTTTTACTTGGTTTATTATCTTGCATTAGTTCTTTTAATGCGTGATATTCTTGCATTAGTTCTTTTAATGCGTCCCATCATTTAATCCTACCATTGCAGAAAACAACCAAAATATGACGTACGCTTATGCCATTCGCATTCGCCACTGGGCCCCGTCATTACCCGTTAGGTTACTTAACTAACGACAGAGCGGGGGCTGGGCTAGCGCGTCTGTAAAACATAAGCAACGCCTAAATAATATCATATATAGATATACTGCAATGATAAACATTTCAGATCACAGATGAATACATTGGATATACTAGGAATCTGTAATTCGTACGAGCCTGTAACGAAAGACAGATTATACGGTCGCGGTGAATAGCCAATACCCCACCCAAGACCCCTACGGGTGCGGCAAACTACCCGCCAAGTACCCGAAGCGTAGCAACCTCCCTCATCTCCATGAGTAGGCCACTCGACACTTCGGCATACCCGGTAGTTTGTGCACCCCCTCCATGGGTCTATCTTAGGAGCAAAAACAGTAAAAAGAAATTATACAATGAAGGCTACAACCCCGACCCGGTTGTGCGGCCATACAAATAATTATTACATGAATTTACAAATTTACATGAATTGAAAGAAAAGAAAACTCTCGTCTCACAACCCCCGGCTATTCACCCGCGACAATCCAACATATTCATATACACATTCCAGCAACATTACAAATCACAGATTTGTATAACCCCCACTAATCGACATATAGCGATTAGTAGACGTTCAATACAAATATCACATTACAGAAAACCCGTTAGCTTAAGTCTTTTAGAAGTTCGATCAAAAATACGGATTTTCGGGACCCCAAAATAAAATTTTCGTTCTGGAAAATCTAGGTTGAAAATACATGTACCAAAATTCCCAAAATACCCCCAGATGCACACTGTAGCAAAGAAACACCAGAGAGGCGCCAAGGAGGCCGCGGAACCGCGGCAATAGCAAGCTATTGCCGCGTTTCCGCGGTCGTTTAGAGGGATCGCTTGGTGATTTTTCTACAGTGGCTTCTAAAAACCCTGAGCCGATTTTAGGTGTTAAAATAATCAACTTTTGAACAGTAAAAAAATCGACAGAAACTCGAATTTTTGGGGTTCGTTTTCGGGACATTTTCTTTGATCGATCTTCTAGTTACTTGCTAACATGCTAGATAGAGTTTAACCTGGCTCTGATACCACTGTAAGTCCATGCTACCTCTCCCGGTACTTTCGGGAAAGCAGAATTTGGTAAAAAACGATTTTTACGGAGGTGGTAACATGGACCTAAAACCCGGATCTTGGTTAAACATCTATCTAACAACCTAACTACGAGTTTCTAGCTACTCGGTTAGGGGGTTATACCTTGCTTGTCTTGAACTCCTTCGTCTTCAAGCTCCGATGGTGGTCCGGATTGGTTTCTTCTCGTCGTCTCCGTACGCCGAAGATAGATCCACCTGAAAGCACCAACCTTTAGCTCCTTCTTCGTTCTTTGAAGAAACTAGTTCACTTGGTTTGCTAAACCTAGTGAACTAGAATGAGTAGAGAAGAATTAGAATGGGATTTTATCTATGGTTCTTGATTCTCAACTCATGAGAGATATGAACCATAGAGTCAAGAGAGGGAGCAAGAGGATGAGAGTGAAAGCAAGAGCAAGAGAGCTCAAGAACAAGAGAGAGAATGAGCAAGAAAGAATGAGGCTTTCTTTTGTCTTTCACCCTCTCATAATCTAAAGCAATGATCACACATCATACCAATCAAGTGTTATGTGATGGTTGAAGCAACCATAACCATATCATTTCATGCACTTATTTTGCACAAATGAGCAAGCAAGCAAAAGTCTTTGCCATGAAATGATAGCTATGGTTATCATGATGGTCAACTAGTCAAGCCTAGTCAACCGGTCAACAAGTCAACAAAAGTCAACAAGTCAACAAAGTCAACAAAGTCAACAACCATGTCACCATAATACTTAATTAATATAATTGTTAATCTCATATCATATTCTCATTAGGGTTGATCAAAAGGTCAATAGTCAACGGTCAACTGTCAACAACCCTAATGAGAATCCACTGCCTCTGTCTCCCTGTCAACTGTGCATACACACCCGCATCCGCGTTCCGAGGAACACGAATGCAAACTGGATAAATCCAATCCCATAAGGTACACTAGGATCTGGCTTAAACCAAAGCCCGCTAGTGTAAACTGTCCGGACACTGTACGTGCACAAGTGCACGGATGTGACCGAACCCTGTCGCAAAACCATGCGACCTGTCGCAATACCATGCGACCTCTACTCTTTTGCCTAAAGGCGAAAAGCTTTCTGTGTGGGACTCTAAAGACTCGACATTACGCTGGCAGTGGGTTTAACCACAAACCGCAAGCGGCACTAGCTGTGCGTAACGGTCCCCAGGTAATGCCGACAAGAAGACCGACGAGGCGAAACCCATCTGAACTCCTACTGAGCCTGAATGTGACATTCTCCGTACAGTCCGGTCTGTTCGTCTGATACATCGCATGGCGGGCCTAGGGGCGGTAAACGTCAGTCCCCCAATAGCGGTACAAGTCGTGCCGGAGCGAAGCCCAAAACACCCTGAGATAACACTGGAAGCTTACCAGTATATCTCGTTTGCCCTGGTCAGGGACTACTCGTGTAATGGCTCTCCTAGACACAGCGCGATGTCAACCCCCAATACCGGGAGAGACGAATCCTGTCTAACCGTCACTGCCTCCAAGTGCTTCGGGACTGCACCCAACCACTACCTGTTTGCACGACTCCTTTGAGCCGTGGTAGGGTAGTGATCAAAGTACAGTGGGAACACACTCGAGGCGAAGTGACAGTGTCAAGTCAGCGGACTAAGCTGTACTCATGTCACCTGGGAACTGATAACTGACGATAGGCATAATACCAACTAATCAGTTCCCGACGAGTCCTGTCTAGTGTACCCGTAACCTAACGAGCACCCGCATACTATCTCAAGTACGACGTACTGACGGCTGTGGGACAGACCGTCTCCCATACTGGGATGAGAAGCGCATGCGCTGGTCTACTCCGGAGTATCGATGCCCTGTCTCGATAGTCCTGCGACCAGGGACCTGCATAAGGATGTGCTTATAGATTACCCAGCCCCACTAGTGTGACGGTCATCACATCGCTGGTAATCAAGCAAAGATCCTAAGGGCTCCACTAATGTGTATAGGCGATATACAAAAATAAACACATGTACACATTGAAGTAGAAACAAACCAAGTAGCATACTACTATTTTGAGCAAGATTGTATATACAAGGTGAATATCCCAAGCTTCCATTAAGTAATATACAAACTAGTATGATACAGTAATGGCCTCTAGGGCATATACACTAACAATCTCCCACTTGCACTAAGGCCATGTACTGGCGTATCGAAGACCTATCATCTCGATCAGCCGCTCGAACTTAGTCTGGGGCAGAGCCTTGGTGAATGGATCTGCAGTGTTATCTTCTGAATTTACTCTCTTTACCTCGATCTCCTGGCGATCAATGATCTCCCTGATCAGGTGGAACCGCCTCAAAATGTGCCTGGACTTCTGATGGGACCTGGGTTCCTTCGCTAAAGCTATAGCGCCGTTGTTGTCACAATACAGCGGTATTGGATCAACACTGGTAGGAACCACCTGAAGTTCCGTGAGGAACTTCTTCATCCAGACAGCTTCCTTTACGGCATCGCAAGCAGCTATGTACTCCGCTTCCATGGTTGAGTCAGCAACGGTTTCCTGCTTGGAACTCTTCTAGCAAACAGCCCCTCCATTGAGGGTAAAGACATAACCCGACATGGACTTGGAGTCATCCTTGTCACTCTGGAAGCTGGAGTCAGCAAAGGCCTCAATCTGGAGGTCCTTTCCGCCATACACCAAGAACATCTCCTTAGTCCTCCTCAGGTACTTGAGAATGTTCTTTACTGCTATCCAGTGTTTCTCCCCTGGGTTCGACTGATACCGGCTTACAACGCTCAATGCGTATGCTACATCTGGTCTGGTACATAACATCGCATACATAATAGAGCCTACCGCAGATGCGTAGGGTATTGATGACATGCGAGCCCTTTCCAAATCAGTCTTGGGAGACATCTCTTTGGAGAGAGTGATTCCGTGACAAGCCGGTAGATTACCGCGCTTGGAATCTTCCATACTGAATCGTTTCAGTATGGTGTCGATGTACCTTGACTGTGAAAGTCCCAACATCCTTTTAGATCTATCACGATAGATCTGGATCCCCAGAATGTAGTTGGCATCGCCCAGGTCCTTCATGGAGAACCTCTGTGACAAGAATCCTTTGACTGACTGGAGCATAGGAATATCATTTCCTATTAGGAGAATGTCATCGACGTACAAGACGAGGAATACCACATTTCTCCCTACAATCTTACTGTAAATGCATGGTTCATCTGGGTTTTTGACAAAGTCGAATTCTTTGACAGTATCATCAAAGCAGATGTTCCAACTCCGCGATGCCTGCTTAAGTCCATAGATGGACCTGAGCAACTTGCACACTTTACCGCTGCTCCCACTCTGATTGAATCCCTCTGGCTGATCCATATAGACGCACTCTTCCAAATTTCCATTTAGGAAAGCCATCTTTACGTCCATCTGCCAGATCTCATAATCGTGGAAGGCAGCAATGGCAAGAAGGATCCGAATGGATTTAAGCATGGCTACCGGAGAAAAGGTCTCGTCATAGTCCAAACCAGGTCTTTGACGAAAACCCTTTGCAACGAGCCTAGCTTTATAGGTTTCAACCTGCCCATCTACACCAATCTTCTTTCTGAAGATCCATTTGCAGCCTACGGGTTTTACCCCTTCTGGAGCAAAGTCCAAAGTCCAAACTTTGTTGGTGTATATGGACTCCATCTCGGTCCGCATTGCATCCAGCCATTTTACCGAGTCACCGCTCTGAATGGCTTGCTGAAAGCTAGTAGGCTCATCATAATCTATGATGCAATCCTCTCTATCCCCGTCTATGAGAAAACCGTAGTATCTCTCGGGCGGATGAGATTGCCTACTACTCCTGCGGAGCGGCGTAGGAATGTCCGGTTCCCCTGAACCTTCTGGTTCTACTAAGGTTTCAGTAATAACTTATGGTTCTGGAATTTCTTCCAGTTCTATTGCGCTCCCACTTATCTGACTTTCTAAAAACTCAGTTTCCAAGAAGCGGGCATGACGAGAAACAAGGACTTTTTGCTCCTCTGCGTAATAGAAAAGATACCCTTTGGAGTTCTTTGGGTATCCCACAAACTTGCACTGTACTGAGCGTGCCTCGAGCTTGTCCGCATGCTGCTTTTTTACAAAAGCCGGACATCCCCATGTCTTAAAGGATTTAAGACAGGGTTTCTTCCCACTCCACATCTGATATGGTGTGGTAGGCACTGTCTTAGTAGGAACTTGGTTCAAGAGATGTGCAGCTGTTTCCAGTGCATAACCCCAGAAAGATCGCGGTAACTCAGCCTTACTCATCATGGAACGAACCATATCTAATAGGGTTCGATTCCTTCTTTCCGATACACCGTTGTGTTGTGGTGTGTATGGAGGAGTACGCTGAGAGAGAATTCCATTCTCTTTTAAGTAGTCCAGAAACTCGGCACTCAAGTATTCACCACCTCGATCCGATCTTAGGATCTTGATACTTTTGCCTGTTTGTTTTTCTACTTCATTCTTATATTCTCGAAATTTCTCAAAGGCCTCGGATTTGTGCTTCATTAAGAAGACATGTCCAAACCTAGAGAAATCATCTGTGAAAGTAATGAAGTATGAATAACCGCTTCGCGCATGTGTAGACATTGGACCACACACGTCACTGTGTATAAGTCCCAAGAGCTCGCTCGCTCTTACTCCGTGTCCAGTAAACGGAGTCTTTGTCATCTTTCCCATGAGACAAGATTCACAAGTGGCATAAGACTGGTACTCGAACGGATCCAAGTATCCTTCTTTATGTAACTTAGTCAACCGTGTCTCATTGATGTGACCCAGTCTACAATGCCATAAGAAAGCCTGATTTAATTCAGGATACTTTCTTTTAAGTGTGTTCTGGACACTGAATATCTGAGCTTGATTCAATACGTATATACCGTTATTTAATGTACCTGACCCAATCAATGCTTGATTTAGGTGGATGTTTACTACATCGCTTACAAAAGCAAAATCATATCCTTCCTTAGAAAGTAAGGATACAGATATGATATTACAAGTCGCACCTGGTACATACAAACAGTCACGCAGAATCAATATCTGCCCAGTTGTCAGTCCTAGGTGATATTCCCCTACGGATACAGCATCCATGCTCATTCCGTTAGCAACCCTGAGAGTCATATCACCTTTCCTGATAACCCTACGGTTTCTCAGACCCTGTAACGAATTACAGATATGAGATCCTGATCCGGTATCTAATACCTAGGAAGTAGGGTTAACTGACAAACAGTTCTCAATTACAAACACACTCGAAGCCGAAGCCACAACATGCTTCGAATTCTGGCTACTGGCTATACAAGCCCTGCAATCTCTCTGCCATAGTTCATTCCCGTTACAATAGGAACATCCCTCTTTAATCATATCCAGTCCCGAAACTTTTGCCCTTCCTTTTCCTTCTTCTTCCCTGGTTTCTTTCAGGGTATAAGTGGAGGGCAGGGACTGTAAAATTAGGTCAGTACTTGACCCATTCTCCAAGTAAGGAAAATTTTTGATTCCGAATTTTGGTCTCGGATAGACGGCTGGGGCGCTGCCGTGGCGCAACATGGTATCAGAGCCACGCCATTAACCTAGTCTAGCTTTGTCTAATGTGTTTTACATTTCCGATCGACCAAAATTCCGAAAACCCGCGTTTTCTTCACATCAGTTTTCTGTTGAATTTTTTCTTGCTCAAAATTTTTTTCAGGTTGCAGAAAAGTGATGTACTGGAAATTGTAAGAACACTGTAGAAATTCGATGCAGTGACTCCATAGTGGGAGCGCGGAACCGCGGCCAAACACCCCTTTGGGCCGCGGTTCCGCCGCACTATGTTGAGATCACTGCATGAAATTTCTGCAGTTGCTCTCTGGGTTGTTTTTAGGGTTTCTGGAATATTAATTTTGGGCCCAGAATTTCTTGATGTGCTACAGTAGTACTTGGGGGCCCACTTGTTAAAATTTGATCGATCGGATATTTTAAACACATTGTTTCACAGTATTTACATTATATCTGAGACCGTGAATGCCACTTGATCGGTAAATCCTGTCTAACTGCTATTGCCCGGTTAGACGGATTTGCGAACGTGACTTTCACGTTGATGTTCTGTGTTTTGCTGTGATGTTGCGGATCGGTCGTGGGGGATAGCCTGGATGCAATGTTAGTACAGTTTTGTTTTATATGTACATTACATTTGATATTGCGGGGCGAGCGTCCGACATGTGGACTGCCGTCACTGCCTGTTTGTATTATTCTTTTGGGGCACGACCTGGTTGCGGTCGATGTACCCGGTGTATATATATTTTACTTTCTGTACTAGGATTACCCCGCGGAGGGGTGCACGGATAGCCGGGTTCTAGAGGGCAACGGGCCCGCATCTCATGGCATTGAGACGGAGGGGGCTTCACTCCAGGATTGGCGGGCTATTCGCCGCACTCGTAGGGGGTACAGGTTGACCCAGGAGGGGTGCCCAAGTTACCGGATTCCGTGAAGTGCTGGGTGGTCCATTCACGGTGCTGGAGGGGACTGCCTCGCTTCAGGTCTTGGCGGGTGACTTGCCGCGCCCGTAGGGGTCTAGGATTTCATTGCACAGGCTATCCACACGACCAGGGGAACGTCGGGTTTCAGCAGCGGCTCTATGAAACCCGGGGATCCCAGATATCTGTATTGTTCTGTGATGCTGTACATTTCTGTGATGTTGCATTCTTATCACGCCTTGAGCGAATATAATATATTGGTATATATATTAGTAGATGTTGTATATGTTTTGCATACGCGCTAGTCCAGTCCCCGCTCTGTCGTTAGTTAAGTAACCTAACGGGTGATGACGGGACCCAGTGGCGAATGCGGATGGTATATACGTACATCATATGATGGGACTGCGTTGATTCGGATCAATGCAAGATTAACAAACCTATTCTGATGTTGTTGGAACACTTTTTCAAAAGCTGTTATTGCAAGGATGTTCTCTTTTGTTTTGCATAGTGGTATTCAGTTAGAATATCCTGCTCCTCAGTCGACGAGGCAAGGGCCGGGATCCCTTCACCGGGAGTGACCCCTTGGACAGAAGTTTGCGTCAGGGTAATAACTTCACTATAGCCGATTACTTTTTTCTTTGCATCGTGGTATTCATTTGGAATATCCTGCACCTCATTCTACGGGGAAAGAGCCGAGATCCCTTCACCGGGAGTGACCTCTTTAGCTAAGGATTTTCGTCACTATATTTTATAAAAGGCTATGCAGTTCCCTCAACAATATCAAGTTCATTACGTTAAAAGTTTTTCGCCAAAAACTAGACGTAGCCCTCCGTCATTTCTTACAAGTATTACTTAGTATTCGTGCTGCGTTTGTTGACTGTGTCAAGGCGTAGTGTGCGGTAGCTAAGTAGTGTTTGTTTGCAGCATATTAATGGGATTGGTTAGGACAGTCGTGCGGCCTTGTTGACTGTGTCAAGGGCTCGTACGGGTGGGTTTAATGCAATCCAGGATAATGACGGGTTGAACTTGACTAGGACTCTTTGATTTGTTGACTGTGTCAAGGTCACTTGGGTCCTAGGGGTAAAAATCACATCGGGAGTTTCAAAAGAACTGAAACTTGCCAGATATGCGCATACCTTCTGGAGTATGATAGCGTGAGTGGATTCCGTCACGTTATCATGCGATGATAGTTGGATCCCGATTCCCACTGATGAGTTGGTTTACTCCTCGGGTGATCCCGGCTGATTCTTCTTTCAGGTTTGGGGAAGAATTTGACGTTACAGTGGGAGGTTTCCTGATTAGATAAAGTGATAACCATTCTGATCTAGGTTAGAGTGCACGCTGAGTGTTTCTTTTCTCTCTCTCTTTGGCAGCGACCATTGACCCGACCCTAAGACTATGACTCAGTGACCAAGTTGACCGAACCTTCTTAACACTGGCTTTTGGATTGTCAGAGTTGCAAACCTCATTGCCACTCCTACTTTTACCCTTTTCTCCAGGACACCCCGTATTACTACGAACGTCCACTTCCATTGGACAAAACCATCGTATGGTTATATACGAACTCGAAGGTATTCGAGGATGGTTTCCGGTTCTGGAGAAAATGGATAGGGCTATTCAGTTGTCTTTTCCTTTTACCTTCTCTCTCAGATTGCGAGTACTCCTTGGCTTAGGAGATAGTACACCTATTACGCAAATTGGATAGTCTTCTTCCAAACCTTAGGTTGGTGCCGAACGGTGGGGAATGAAGAAAACCAATTAGCATAACGATGGTGTGCAGAAGGTATTAAGTTAAGACAAAGCAAGGGATTAGTTGGAGGGCAAAGTAAATTGTGACTGATATTCACGACCAAACCAAGTATTTCTTCGCCAATCCTAAATCACCTTTGTATTTCTCCAGGACACTCCGTATCACTACGAAGATCCATAGTTTATTGGATACTCCATCGTATGGTTATATACGAACTCGAAAGGAACTTGTTCCAGTTCGGGGATGGATTCTGGTTCAGGAGAAATAGGAATAAGGTTTATTCGGTTGTCTTTTGTCTTCACCTTCTCTCGTTTTGCGAGTGCTCCTAGGATTAGGACAGTACACCCATTATGCTTATTGGATAGTCTTCTTCCAAACCATAGGCTGGTGCCGAACGGTAGGGAAGGAAGAAAACCATTTGGCCTAAAGGGGTGTACAGAAGGTAATGACTAAAGACATAGAAAGGGATTTAGAAAGATGGCAAAGAATTACAAGGTTACAGTTGTGAATCTGGATAATGGAAGAGGCATTACTAGGAATACCAGGATACCCCATCGAAACATTTCAATGTTTCAGTTTCACTGTGTACTGTTAAAGGAAAACCGATTTCCCAGTTAGACACTTGCTCCAGGGTATGTATTTACCAAGTATGATTCTCACATCTGTAAGGTTTTACAGATGATGAGTGGGAGTAAGTTATTGGGAATTGGGTGATCATCCTCATTATATCGGGATTCGTTGGAATTGGTGATATTTGAGGAAATCACCTGGGCTGTTTGCCGGTCCGCAAATATTTGGTTTTGAATATCCGTTGTTATGCACCAATTTCAAATTGATATATCTGTACGTCTATTTTTATAGAGTGAGATATACCTTTTGAAGTTATGTCGATGACATTTACCTATATCAGTGGATGGTTAGGTAAGGAGCATTAAACAGCGGTGTAATTCTTCTTAACCATAAGTACAGTTTTCAACCTACGACACACAGTGAATGAGTCACTAGACTCAAGGGACTTATACAGAGTATTGTATGTTGTCCAGCGTCCATCAGGACAGAGGGGTTGGTCCTCGTACTATATTCAGTTTACTTATGACTTCTCTAGTTTTTAGACAGGTGTTTCGTTGAAACACAGGGTCTGAATTTTGAGAAGTTATAGGTATTTGAATAAAGTAGAGAACCAGGTATTGCAAGTATCGGGATTCTTCAAAGTGATCGAAGATGTAGATACTTGTGTATGGTATTCAGTTGACAGTAATGGTTAAGAGAACTTGCTTCTCTTTTCAGGTTACTCATAATTGGAAGCATTCCTAAGTTGAGTAACGCTGATCGGCCTCCTTCCATTTAGTTGACATGCACTGGAGACAGCTGCATGATTTGAATCTGGTTCAATTAAATCTGTGCCTCTGTTTCTGTATTGGATATAGAACAGTTCATATCTTGACATTGTTAAGGTACGGGGAATTGTCCGGCTTATGATTAAAACCAGACACCGGACAACTCAAGGCACGTTTCTGTAATGGCTGTTTGTGGGTTGACCCAGGCTATGACGAGGGTTGACTTTCTACCATCTGGAAGATCAATAGTGATATTGTTCTAGACTCGCCACAGTTTTATTAAAAATGGATTTTTTCAGAAAACAGTAGTGGGAGTATGGTAGAACTGGAAGTGATTCCAGAACCGCAAACGATTACTGAAGATTTGATAAGAACCTAAAGATTTAATCTGGTTTGACATTCCATTGGCCACTCCGCAGATATGATGGGTAACCTCAGGCACTCGAGAGGTACTTCGGTATGCTCAAGGACGGTGGCAGGGAGGTTCTTGTTTACCCAGACTTACCATTGCTGTTGTTCCAGACTGTGAGACCCGGCAGGAGGATGAGTATAGCGTCGTTCTAAACTAGCTTTAGAAGTGCACGTCTATATGACTCTGGAAAAGGTTTGTCGTAGTCAGTGGGAGCAGCGGAAGCATTGGTGGTCATCAGGCTTATGTCTATTTATAGACTAAAGCAGTAACAGCGGAAATAGATCATCTATTTCTGATGTGACAGTCATAGGTTTGACTTCATCAGAATAGGGGATGGATCTGTTAAGAAGGTAGTAGGGTGTGATGTCATGGTATTTGGATGACATACAAAGAGTAGGAAGTGATATTCCAATACTACGATCGGTTATACTTTGGTTGTCACACAGTAGTTTCTCCACACAGGACTTGGATATTATATCAGACATTCTGGTTACTAGATCTATGGTTTTAGATCTAGATTTGGGTAGTTTCCCAATCTGGGTACCTTGACAGCATTCTATGAGTATTTAGAATGGACGACTCCTGGCACGGTAGTGTACCTGCAGGTAATGGAGTCACCCTCTCTAAAGGTGTCTTACAGACTAAAGGGGAGAGGGATACGCATGATTGACAGATCACTTGCTTAGGCAATTGAGTCAATCATGAGATGTCATGTACCACACCAGATGTTGTTCTTGCAGTAGATGCAATAAGTTGATATCAATCCAATCCTGGAGAAACGATCGGAAGCAGTTTTAGGACATAAGTGCGTGTTCTAGGGATTTGATAACGGCAGCCTCCTTTAGGAGACGGTTATCATCCCAGGCTTCCATGGTGACATGGACGACAGGGTGGTCGTCAGAGTCATGATTTTCCCTCTGATGAGGGGCAGTATTTTGGACAGGTGGTCCAGGTGGATACTGAGGGAAAGGCATGGCGCAGGATACTGATTAAGTTCAGTTGATGATACAGTCTAAGAAGTTTGGATTTGGAGTTCATTTATGAGCTAGGTCCCATCAGACATCCAGACATATTCTAAGACAGGTATTGCTCATTTCGGGAGATGGCTTTCTCCGCGAACTTGAGATATAGAGAGACATAGAAAGAAACTTCAAGGCGGATCCACTCACTGAGGCTATTCCTCGAACGCAACAGTTTCATAAACGAGCTTTGTGAGACTGACTAGTAGAGGAGTTGGGTGTTCGGTATCACACGGGCTGTGAGTATGCGACATCGCAATAATTAGCCTTGAGTGCAAGTGGGAGATTGTTGGAGATAGTGCCCTCAGAGTCAATTATTGGATCACAGGCACGTGATTGCAATGATTGAGGGAGGACCTATCCCGGTAGGACAGTCTTACTCGAGATGATGGTATGCTATCTGGTTTACCTTTATCTTCGTGTACTGCTTTAGGTGACCTGACAGGTCGCTATTGCACGTTGATAGAGCCCCTAGGATTCTTGCTTGACTGCCAGCAGTATGAGGGCGATCATATACGTGGGAGCTGGTAGTCTATAAGCACATCCTTAAAAGGTCCCTAGTCGTAGGAGTTTCGAGACAGGGCATCGATACTCCATTAGTAGACTAGTGTATACAGTCGAGACCCCGACGATGGGCGGTGGCCGGTCTCACAAGCCACTGGTGTCAGTTAGTTCACCTAAGATGTATACAGGTGCTCATTGGGTTATGAGTACACCGGACAGGACTCGCCGGGAACCTGCTAGTTGGTCTTATACCAGATGTCAGATAGCAGTTCCCTGGTGACATGTGTACAGGTTAGTTCATCGACCTGAGATCGTCATTTGTCTCGTGTGAGTTCCCACTGTGCTTTGATTACTACCCTACCACGGCTCAAAGGAGTCGTGCAAACAGGTTTTAGTTGGGTACAGTCCCGAGCCACATGGAGGCAGTGAGCGGATCTGCAGGGGTTCGTCTCTCCCGGTATTGGGGGTGAGGTCGCGCTGTGTCTACGAGAGCCATTACACAAAGCCCTCGGCCGAGGCAGGAGATTTACTGGTAGGTATTCCAGTAGTATCTCAGGGTGTTCTGGGCTACACTCCGACACGACTTGTACCGCTTTTGGGGGTCTGACTTTTACCAACCCCCTAGGCCCGACATGCGATACTCATAGACGAACGGACCGGACTGTACGGATATTGTCATTGACAGGCTCAGTAGGGTGTCAGGATGAGTTCGCTCATCGACGTCCCTTTTGGTCAATAGCTGGTGGCCCGTCACGTATTGGCTTATACCTCTGACGTGCTAGTGGTTAAATCCACAGCCATAGTATTGACGAGTCTTTAGAGTCCACCACACTTTCAGTTACTCAAGCTTTCGGGCGAAACGCTGTAGAGGCCGTATGGAGATATGGCAGGGTCCGATCAGATACGTGCGGTATTGCACCGATCAGGATTGGACAGTTTGTACTAGAGGCCGTATGGTTATATGGCAGGGTTCGATCAGATACGTGCGGTATTGCACGGATCAGGATCGGACGGAAATTACTAGCCGGCTTTGGTTTAAGCCGGATCCTAGTATAGTACAGTGTAGATTTTGTCTCATTGCATTTGTATCCGGTCGGTATACAGATGCGGGTGTGTATGCATAGTATCGGGGTTTTTCCTGTAATTTATTACGGGACCAGTTTTCTGGAGTTGCCAGTTTGCATTCCGTTCCGGCCGGTTTTCCTTTGTTCTTTCCCGGCCGGACTTTTCCGATGGAGGGGGTTATTTGCAAGTTTGCAAATAACATTTGTGGAGGGGGTATCTTGCATATGTGGGGCTTCATGATGGTTCATAATCATGAGATGCTTTCTTAGTCTTTTCTTTTGCTTTATGGTGATTAGAATGGATTAGGACTTGATTTGATATCGTGATGATGGTTTTGGATGTGGTCACCCATTCTCCTCTCCTACACTCACCTCCCTTCTTGTTATTTCATTGATATTGTTTCCTCCTCCATTTTCACACAAGAGAGAAGATGCTTCACTTGAGAGAAAAGGAATGAGAGAGTTCATTTTGGTTATGTGAGGAATTCTTCATCTCATCTTCTTCTTGCTAGAAAATTGTAAGCACCAATTTTCTTTACCTATTCCTCCATCAAGGAAACATAACCCCAAAGAGACAAAGCACTACACATTCTACAGCAAATCTTGGGCACGTCGACTTGCCAGCTTCATGCCCGAGTTGCCTCGGTATTGAGGTGGGAGCCCGTAAAAGATGCAGGCAACGTGGTGCCCTTCCGGCGAGGAGGCGACGACATGGAGACAGGACTTTCCGCGGGAGATCGGGACGATGACGAGAAGACCGGAGGACTCGGATCACTCGGTATACTTCTCTACCCTTCTCTTGTTAGCTAGTATAGGTTAATGGTTAACGATCCGGGTATTTTATTGTCCGCGGTAGCGCCAGTTTCCAAGTAAGGAAAATTTTTGATTCCGCATTTTGGCCTCGGATAGACGGCCGGGGCGCTGCCGTGGCGCAACAATACCAACCAATCAGTTCCCCGGTGAGTCCTGTCCGGTGTACCCGTAACCTAACGAGCACCTGTATACTATCTCTAGTACGGCGTACTGATGGCTGTGGGACAGACCATCTCCCTAACTGGGATGAGAAGCGTATACACTTAGTCTACTCCGGAATATCGATGCCCTATCTCGATAATCCAACGACCAGGGACCTGTATAGCATGTTGCTTACAGACTACCCAGCCCCCACTAGTGTGACTGCCATCACGACGCTGGTAATCAAGCAAAGATCCTATGGGCTCTACTAATATGTATAAGTGATACGTTACAAGAAACATATGCACATATTAAAGTAGACTCAAACCAAGTAGCATACTACCATGTTTAGCAAGACTGTTATATACAACTGTGAATATCCCAAGCTTCCATTAAGTAATATACAACCTAGTATGATACAATAATGGCCCCTAGGGCATATACACTAACAATCTCCCACTTGCCTTAGGGCCATGAGCTGGCATATCGTAGACCTATTATCTCGAATAGCCTCTCGAACTGCGTCTGAGGAAGGGCCTTTATGAATGGATCAGCAATGTTATTCTCCGTCTCTACTCTCTTCACCTTGATCTCCCTGCGATCTACAATCTCCCTGATCAGGTGATACCGCCTTAAGATGTGTCTGGACTTCTGATGGGACCTGGGTTCCTTTGCTAAAGCTATAGCGCCGTTGTTGTCACAATACAGAGGTATTGGACCAACACTGGTAGGAACCACTTGAAGTTCTGTGCGGAACTTCTTCATCCAGACTGCTTCTTTTGCGGCATCGCAAGCAGCTATGTACTCTGCTTCCATCGTTGAGTCAGCAACGGTCTCCTGTTTGGAACTCTTCCAACAGACCGCCCCTCCATTGAGGGTAAAGACATAACCCGACATGGATTTGGAGTCATCTTTGTCACTCTGGAAGCCGGAGTCGGCAAAGGCCTCTAACTGGAGGTCTTTTCCGCCATACATCAAGAACATCTCCTTAGTCCTTCTCAGGTACTTAAGAATGTTTTTTACTGCTATCCAGTGATTCTCCCCTGAGTTTGCCTGATACCGGTTTACAACGCTCAATGCGTATGCTACATCTGGTCTGGTACATAACATCGCATACATTATAGAGCCTACCGCAGAAGCATAGGGTATAATCGACATGCAATCCCTTTCCAAATCAGTCTTGGGAGACATCTCTTTGGAGAGGGTGATTCCGTGACAAGCCGGTAGGTTACCGCGCTTAGAATCATCCATTTTGAATCTCTTCACTATGGTGTCTATGTACCTAGACTACGAAAGTCCCAACATCCTCTTTGATCTATCACGATAGATCCGGATCCCCAGAATGTAGGTGGCATCACCCAGGTCTTTCATGGAGAATTTATGTGACAAGAATCTTTTGACTGACTGTAATATAGGAATATCATTTCCTATTAGGAGAATGTCATCCACGTACAAGACGAGGAATACTACAGCTCTCCCTACAATCTTACTGTATATGCAAGGTTCATCTGGATTTTTGATAAAGTCAAATTCTTTGACAGCATCATCAGAACAGATGTTCCAACTCCGCGATGCCTGCTTTAGTCCATAAATGGACTTAAGCAGCTTGCATACTTTACCGCTATTCGCACTCTGAATGAATCCCTCTGGCTGATCAATATAGATGCTCTCTTCCAAATTACCATTTAGAAAGGCTGTCTTTACGTCCATCTGCCAGATTCATAATCGTGGAAGGCAGCAATAGCAAGAAGGACCCGAATAGATTTAAGCATAGCCACTGGAGAAAAGGTTTCGTCATAGTCCAAACCTGGTCTTTGACGGAAACCCTTTGCAACAAGTCTAGCCTTATAGGTTTCAACCTGTCTATCTACACCAATCTTCTTTTTGAAGATCCATTTGCATCCTACGGGTTTTACCCTATCTGGAGCAACGTCCAAAGTCCATACTTTGTTAGTGTACATGGACTCCATTTCGGTCCGCATTGCATCCAGCCATTTTACTGAGTCACCGCTCTGAATGGCTTGCTGGAAGCTAGTAGGCTCATCATAGTCAATAGTGCAATACTCTCTATCCCCGTCTATGAGAAAACCGTAGTATCTCTCGGGCGGATGAGATCGCCTACTACTTCTGCGGAGTGGTGTGGGAATGTCCAATTCTTCTTGAACTATTGGTTCTACCATACTTTCAGTTGTAGTTTGTGGTTCTGGAATTTCTTCCAGTTCTATTTCGCTCCCACTTGTTTCCTTTTCTACAAACTGATGTTCTAGAAAATGGGCATTACGAGAAACAAAAACCTTTTGTTCCTCTGCATAATAGAAATAATATCCTTTGGAATTCTTCGGATATCCCACAAACTTACACTGTACTGATCGTGCCTCGAGCTTGTCCACATGCTGCTTTTTAACAAAAGCTGGACATCCCCATATCTTCAGATGCTGAAGATGGGGTTTCTTTCCACTCCATATTTGATATAGCGTGGAAGGCACTGTCTTGGTAGGAGCCCTGTTTAGAAGATATGCTGCTGATTCTAGCGCATAACCCCAGAATGATTGCGGTAACTCAGCCTTACTCATCATAGAACGAACCATATCCAATAGCGTTTGATTCCTCTTTTCTGATACACCGTTGTGTTGTGGTGTGTATGGAGGAGTAAGCTGAGAGAGAATTCCATTCTCTTTTAAGTAACCTAGGAACTCGGCACTTAAGTATTCACCACCTCGATCAGATCTCAGTGTTTTTATACTCTTGCCTGTTTGTTTTTCCACTTCATTTTTGTATTCTTGGAATTTCTCAAAGGCCTCGGATTTATGCTTCATCAAGAAGATATATCCATACGTAGAGAAATCATCCGTAAAAGTGATGAAGTAGGAATAACCACCTCGCGTATGTGTAGACATTGGACCGCACACGTCACTGTGTACGAGTCCCAAGAGCTCGCTTGCTTTTACTCCGTGTCCAGTAAACGGAGTCTTTGTCATCTTTCCCATGAGACAAGATTCACAAGTAGCATAAGATTGATATTCGAACGGATTCAAATATCCTTCTCTATGTAACTTAGTCAACCTTCTCTCATTGATGTGACCAAGTCTACAATGCCATAAGAAAGCCTGATTTATTTCTGGAGACTTTCTTTTAAGTGTGTTCTGGACATTGCAAACATGAGCTTGACTTAATACGTATATTCTGTTTTGTAATGTACCTGACCCAATCATAACTTGATTTAGGTGGATGTGAACCACATCGCTTATAAAAGTAAAATCATACCCTTCTTTAGAAAGTAAGGATACAGATATGATATTACAAGTTGTACCTGGTACATAAAAACAGTTACGCAGAATCAATATCTGCCCAATTGTCAGTCCAAGATGATATTCCCCTACGGATTCAGCGTCCATGCTTATTCCGTTAGCAACTGTGAGGGTCATATCACCTATCCTGATAACCCTACGGTTTTTCAGAGCCTGTAACGAATTACAAATGTGAGATCCTGACCCGGTATCCAATACCCAGGAAGTAGGGTTAACTGACATACAGTTCTCTATCACAAACACACTTGAGGCTGAAGCCACAACATGCTTCGAATCCTGGCTGCTGGATTTACCAGCCTTGCAATCATTCTGCCAATGTTCATTCCTGTAACAATAGGAACGTCCCTTTTTTACCATATCCAGTCCCGAAACTTTTACCGTTCTCTTTCCTTCTGCTTCCCTGGTTTCCTTCAGGGTAGGAGGCAGAGACTGTAGAATCAAGTCAGTATCTGACTCGTTTCCCAACGCGGTCTCCAGGTCCTGGAGCTCATCAATATAGCTAGTCATTGTAAGGACGTTGCCCCCTACAGATGACCCGTCAGCCAACCTCGCTTGAATTAATTCGTTCGAGGTCTCATATCTTGCGATATGAGATTGCTCTCTATATAAATCTTTGTTATGGAGAAAGATGGAAACTAAGTCCATCTTCTTGTGCTGCTTCTGGTATACACCATCAACTGAAGCTAACACGAGGCACTTAGCTTTCGCTTTATCTTTTTCCTTTGTCTGACGGATATCCATATCCGCGACAGTGGAAACTGGACCTGGGACGGCGGGATCTTGAGTAGTAATAGGGTGGTCCAGCTTATCATAGGTAATGGACATTTGGACAGACTTTTGCCACTCATATAAGTAAGATTCAGTCAAATTATTATCTAGATGTAACCTATGTGTGGTCACAAGGTCGCTGCAATTAAGAGAGAGAGAAGAAAACATTTTTAGCATGATGCTGTTGCAAGTTTAGATTGGTTTTTAATTTATCTAAACATGATGGCTACCACTGTTTCTCGAATCCCTCCTCAAACTATAAAAGAAGAATTAGCCAGAACAATTCTCACTGTACAATTCTTGCTTGACCGTTTAGCCAGGTCAGTGTCGATACTTCGAGGGAGGTTTTCCAACGCTTTCGCGAAGTTCCTTAATTAAATAACCTCTTTTCTCTAGGGGCGTAACCCCGCTGACACCTTTCTAGGCACCTACTTGGTTTATAGCATTGATCGTTAAGTGACGAATCTCCTGATAAGTAGTATATACTCACAGTAGGACCGGGATCCAAAATATCATCGTATGATAATGTTGAAGGAATCCTACCAACATTCATCAAACTCCAAAATGGTATGCTCTCTCTGCAAATTTCAGTTTCTTTAGAAATTCCCGATATAAATTTTTGCCCCATGCTCTTATGACCTTGGCTTTGGTCAAAATGTCATAAGTCACATGTCAAGTTCTACCCATCATTATCCAGGTTAATTTGAACCCATCCGTACATACCCCTGACTTTGGTCAAATGATAATACGACTGTCCCAAACTAACTCATCTAACTATGCAACAAATGAATACCCAGCAGCAACCAAACACTATGCCTTGACTTTGGCCAAAATACAGAGCTTGAATACTACAGAATACCCAAATGAAGTGATGGAGGGCCACGAATGGTTTTGGCAAAAACCGTGAACGTAGTGAACGTGATATAATCGAAGGAACCTGATAGCTTTTTAAAAGGAGTGGTTAAAGCTCCGCAATTAAAAATTCTGCTCTTTTAAAATAACCGAGTGGTTTCTTTTAAATTTGTTCCAATGATTGAACTTTGGTTTATTTTCTTTGCATTATAATAATGCGTCCCATCAATTATCCTATCATTGCAGAAAACAACAAAAATACTACGTCCTCTTATGCCATCTGCATTCGCCACGGAGTCCCGTCATCATCCGTTAGGTTACTTAACTAACGACAGAGCGAGGGCTGGGCTAGTGCGGGTGTAAAACATAAGTGACGTGAGCTATCATATATAGATATCGTACATTCCCGAACTGGAACAAGTTCCTTTCGAGTTCGTATATAACCATACGATGGATTATCCAATAAACTTGGGATCTTCGTAGTGATACGGAGTGTCCTGGAGAAATACAAAGGTGATTTAGGATTGGCGAAGAAATACTTGGTTTGGTCGTGAATAGCAGTCGCAATTTACTTTGCTCTCTTACCAATCTCTTTCTTTGTCTTAACTTAATACCTTCTGCACACCATCGTTATGCTAATTGGTTTTCTTCATTCCCCACCGTTCGGCACCAGCCTAAGGTTTGGAAGAAGACTATCCAATTTGTGTAATAGGTGTACTATCTCCTAAACCAAGGAGTACTCGCAACCTGAGAGAAGGTAAAAGGAAAAGACAACTGAATAGTCCTATCCGTTTTCTCCAGAACCAGAAACCATTCTCGAATAAATTCCTTCGAGTTCGAATATAACCATACGATGGTTTTGTCCAATGGAAGTGGACGTTCGTAGTAATACGGGGTGTCCTGGAGAAAAGGGTAAAAGTAAGAGTGGCAATGAGGTTTGCAACTCAGACAATCCAAAAGCCAGTGTTTAAGAAGGTTCGGTTAATACTGGTCACTGAGTCATAGTCAAGGGTCAGGTCAATGGTCGCTGCCAAAGAGAGAGAGAAAAGAAACACTCAGCGTGCACTATAACCTAGATCAGAATGGTTATCACTTTATCTAATCAGGAAACCTCCCACTGTAAGCTCAAATTCTTCTCCAAACCCGAAAGAAGAATTAGTCGGGATCACCCGAGGAGTAAACCAACTCATCAGTGGGAATCGGGATCCAACTATCATCGCATGATAACGTGACAGAATCCACTCACGTCACCACACTCCAGAAGGTATGCGCATGCCTGGCAAGTTTCAGTTTCTTTAGAAACTCCCGATATGATTTTTACCCCTAGGACCCAAGTGACCTTGACACAGTCAACAAATCAAAGAGTCCTAGTCAAGTTCAACCCGTCATTATCCTGGATTGCATTAAACCCACCCGTACGAGCCCTTGACACAGTCAACAAGGCCGCACGACTGTCCTAACCAATCCCATTAATATGCTACAAACAAACACTACTTAGCCACCGCACACTACGCCTTGACACGGTCAACAAACGCAGCACGAATACTAAGTAATACTTGTAAGAAATGACGGAGGGCTACGTCTAGTTTTTGGCGAAAAACTTTTAACGTAATGAACTTGATATCGTTGAAGGAACTGCATAGTTTTTTATAAAAATATAGTGACGAAAACCTTTGCTAAAAAGGTCACTCCCGGTGAAGGGATCTCGGCTCCTTCCCCGTAGAATGAGGTGCAGGATATTCCAACTGAATACCACGATGCAAAGTAAAAGTCAATCGGCTATAGTGAAGTTATTACCCTGACGCAAACTTCTATCCAAGGGGTCACTCCCGGTGAAGGGATCTCGGCCCTTGCCTCGTCGACTGAGGTGTTGGATATTCATAACCGAATACCACTGTGCAAAACAAAAGAGAACGCCCTTACAATAACAGCCTTTTGAAAAATTGTTCCAACAACATCAGAATAGGTTTGTTTAGCTTGCATTGATCCGAATCAATGCAGTCCCATCAATTGATCACACCAATAAAGAACGAAAATAATGATGTACGTATATGCCATCCGCATTCGCCACTGGGTCTCGTCATCACCCGTTAGGTTACTTAATTAACGACAGAGCGGGGACTAGACTAGCGCGGATGCAAAACATATACAACATCTACTAGTATATATATCAATATATAATATTCGCTCAAGGCGTGATAAAATGCAACATCACAGAAATGTAACCAGCATCACAGAACAATACAGATATTTGGGATCCCCGGGTTTCATAGAACCGCTACTGAAACCCGACGTTCCCCTGGTCGTGTGGATAACCTGTGCAATGAAATCCTAGACCCCTACGGGCGCGGCAAGTTACCTGCCAAAACCTGAAGCGAGGCAGCCCCTTTCAGCAACGTGAATGGACCACCCAGCACTTCACGGAATCCGGTAACTTGGGCACCCCTCCTGGGTCAACCTATACCCCCTACGAGTGCGGCGAATAGCCCGCCAATTCTAGAGTAAAACCCCCTCCGTCTCAATGCCATGAGATGCGGGCCCGTTGAGATGCGGGCCCGTTGCCCTCTAGAACCCGGCTATCCGTGCACCGCTCCTTGGGGTAATCCTAGTACAGAAAGTAAAAAATACATACAACGGGTACATCGACCTCGACCCGGTCGTGCCCCAAAAGAATAATACAAACAGGCAGTGACGGCAGTCCACATGTCGGACGCTCTCCCCGCAATATCAAATGTACATAATACAACAAAAACTGTACTACCATTGCATCCAGGATATCCCCCACGACCAATCCGCAACATCACAACACAACACAGAACATCAACGTGAATGTCACGTTCTCAAATCCGTCTAAAAGGGCTATAGCAGATAGACTGGTGTTTACCCCAATCAGAGCAAAGCTCTGTTCAAATTCCAAGGCGGAAGATGAAGCCCCAATCAGAGCAAAGCTCTGTATTGAAAATTAAAATTGAAATAAATGAAGCAACGCTTCGGATCCTTTGCGCTGCGCGCAACGCGCCATGTGTTAGAAGTTGATACGACAGCGTAACGCCCAAGGCGGTGCGACCAATCAGAGCAGGGCTCTTTTAAAAACTAAAAGTAAAAGAAACGAATTTCAGTTGCGCAAGCGCTGCGCGACACGTGTCTGCGCAGCCGCGCAAGCGCTGCGCCGCGCGACACGTGTCTGCGCAGCCGCGCAAGCGCTGCGCCGCGCGACACGTGTCTGCGCAGCCGCGCAAGCGCTGCGCCGCGCGACACGTGTCTGCGCAGCCGTGCAAGCGCTGCGCCGCGCAACACGTGTCACGCGCTAAGGGAGTTTCGCAAAACAGAATAAATCTTTTCTGTTCTTGTTAAAAACAAGAAGATTTCCTTCTGTAAAACAGAGACTTTTGGATCAAAGATCCAACGGTGGGGAAAATTCCCCAAATCACTCAGAGAAAGATCTTTTTAACAAATTTAACTAATTTATGGGCACTATAAAAGGGACTCCAGACCTCAATTCAAAGGCATGAACATTTTCTAAAAAAAAGAGAGAAAGAGGACTCTGAAAAACTCCTCAAGAATAAAAAAGGTAAAAATGTTTGAAAGAAGAGAAAATTCTCTTATGAACAGATCAGTGATCTAAGAACAAGATCATTGATCTTCAATAAATAAATAAATAAATAAAAATAAAATATAAAAATATTGCCTTGCACTTGTTATGAACCTTTGGTTCTCTGAAACAAGGAAAAACTTGTTTAGATCAAGGGATCAAAAAAGTGCTTTGCACTTCTGTTTTGAATCTAAAAAGATTCTTAGTGCTTTGCACAAATACAGTGCATTACTTAAAGGGCCAGGCCCAAGTCAAAAAGACCTAACATGCCTAAATAAATTGCAAAGCAATAAAAGGGCAGAGCCCCATTTAAATTGGTACTCTGTTTGAGCAAAGCCCAAAATAAATAAACAGCCATGGCACAGATTTAACAGACCAACAACAAATAAAAGTGCTTCCAATTAGACATAGCCCAATCGCGGCCATAAGTCCTTAAATTAAATTGACTGAGCAAAATTGCTCTCTTAAATCAATCTACATCCGGTTCAAGGGTACATCTCCGAAATCCTTTGACATCCATCGTTGTAATTCCTCAACGACGTCAAAAAGATGATGAATCCCAACGACCACACATTAATATCGGACCGAGACGTCCCTAAACTAATATTGGACCGAAACGTCTTTAAACTAATATCGGACCGAGACGTCCCTAAACTAATATCGGACCGAAACGTCCCTAAACTAATATCAGACCGAAACGTCCTTAAACTAATGTCGGACCACCACGTCCCTAAACTGGAATATGGACCACCACGTCCCTAAACTGGAACATGGACCACTACGTCCCTAAACTGGAACAGTAGAGCCTCCAAATGCTCTTTTGCCGGATCTAAACGGTCCCGTTTAAGTTGATCTTAGCCCCAAATACGGCTAACGTATCCTTAGACATTTAAATGAATGATAAAACTCCAAATCAACTTTGGTTCAAGGGTACATCTCTGAACTCCTCTGACACCTGTCGTTGTAATCCTTCAACGACGTCGGAGAGGTGACGAGTCCTGACGGCCATATATTAAATGAATCACTACGTTAAGTTGATCTTAGTCTAAAACAGGACTAACGTATCCTTAATGAACGTTTAAGTTGATCTTAGCCGCAACGCGACTAATGCATCCTTAAACTAAAAACACCAAACCCAAATCTAAGTAAATACGGATTTGGACTAATCCACGTCCTACGGGCGACGACATTACTCAGTCTCCGTATACAATCCACGGGCAACCACAAACAAAACAAACACCCACGACACGAAGTGAAATTCTGGAGAAGGAGAAAGTTGTTACCGCGACGCGGTAGCGTAATTAACTGCAGGGGCTTGCGCCTGCAGGGAAGAGCGTCCCCACAATCAAAAACCCCTCACCCTGAGGGGGAATCTGACGAAGTTTGCTACATCGGCCGCATCCGTCTAAACCTCCGATACACGGTGCCATAAATCAACATGGCATCTTCGGAGAGATAGACGGATAAAACCAAATAGCATCTGCCCCGAATCTCAGGCAAGACGCAAAGTCTCGGCCTCCATTCGGAGGGGAACAGATTCTGGCACGCCCGGTGGGACCTTTTCCTCTTTCCACTCCACACTTCGTGTGTCGTCCTCGCGAACCAATCGCGGTTTGTTAAATGGTTGCCTTCGGATTTCAAGTTGCTAAGATTTGGTCTTTTGCCTGGCGCAGAACTCAAGATTCAATGGCCTTCAACTGCACCAACTGCTCGAAACGCCACTGCAACGGACGCTCCACCTCACCAGGAGGTGTAGCATATGGACCCCAAGCGGCTTCCTTCTTGGCTCTGCCGGTAGACCAGGTGACCCAGGCCACCACTGGCCTGTTCTTCGGGACCATGATCCCACCTACAAGCTTCTCTGCACCAATACCTGCACCGGAAGTGAACAAAAAGTCGGTCTTCGACCGGCTCACTGCTACGACGGCCCCTGTCAACGGGTCGCCCACTGCCGAACCAACAGCCTCTGTTTCCACCAGGCTAAATCAGAACTCTAAAATGGCTGTCCCAAAGAGGGCAACGGCCGCTGTTCCGGAAGTCGTTAAGGCGGCTTCTCCCGCCAAAGAGTCGGTCTTTTCAAGACTGATGATTCCTGCTCCTGCCCCTGCACGAACATCTGTCTTTGACAGATTGGATATTACCCCGCAAGGAACGACCTCAGTTTTTAAAAGGTTAACACCGGCGGTGCCTCATTCAGACAGGGGGCAAAAAGAAGCTATCTCTATCTCTGAGCCAGTCCCAACGGCCCGTCATGCTCGACGTCGCCATTGGCAACGAGTGAGAAAGGCAGGGGGCAACTCCCCCTCAGGGATAACTCCATCGGCTCCAGTGGTGGAAGTCAACGCTGTTGTTCCAACTGGGAACAGGTTTGAACTGCTGAAGAGGGTACGGAAGAACTCTCCAACCGCTACACTGAAAAGATCTCCTCCGCCCGCGGAGAGAGTTCCGGAAATGAAGCAAGAACAACACCCTCAACGGCTGTCTTCAAGAATTTATAAAGTTTGGCGAAGGGTTCAAGACTCCGTGATTGACCCAGGTCACTCTCGTCGCCAGAAAAAGACGAAGGTGGAAGAAGACAAGGACCGTCCCATTAAACAGCAAGGGACAACAATCGCTAGGGTGCCCACTGCAACGGCCCCTTCAACCTCAACGGCCCACAAAAGAAGGAGGCCAGAGAAAATTCCCGCGTCAGCGGAAAAAGTTAAAAATGGTGAACCTAAACGCCCCAAGACAGGGGGCATAATAGTTCATACGGTTTACATGGCATCGGGAAAAGAAGACAGCCGTGCATCCATGGGTCATCGACCGCTCACCCGATCAGTGACCAAGGCACAAGAGCAACAGCAAAAGCTCCAAGAAATGATGAATGCTATGGCTGCACTTACCGGACCAAAAGAAAGCCCTGAAACGTCCTCGGACGAACGTCAGGAGGAAGAAACCGACGCTGAATTCCTTCGTCGGATATTGGAGAAGAATGACAAAGAGGCTGCTGAACAAGCAGCCAACATACAGCGTATGGGCCTCCTCTTCCAAGACATGATAGGGATGATGATACAACAAGATCCTCCGGCTGAAGAGCCCCCAATCGTCCTTAGAGACGATAGGGGAGAAACATCAAATCCTCCACCAGCTCTGTCGATGGCTAAGGAGGATACAATCTCCAAAGCTGATTTGGATGAATACATCTCCCAGCAAATACGGGTTCATTATGCGACCAAAGCGGTTGGTCAGGTCGTAAAAACGGGGCGGACATATCCAAGTTGGTACGATCAAATCAAGTACCCACCCGGTTATACGATTCCCAAGTTCCATGTCTACAAGGGGACGGGCAATCCACACCAGCATGTTGCCCAGTTCAGGGCACTCTGCGGCAATACCGGCGGTGATGACAAGCTTTTACTGTGCCAGTTTGTTGGAAGTTTATCGGATACGGCGTTTGAGTGGTACTCTGAACTCCCGAACGACTCTATCAAAACCTTCGCGGAGATGGAGCTACTGTTTACTCAGCGTTTTGCAAGTGCCAGTGAGCGTACCCCGATGACGGCACTGATTAACGCCAGGGTAAAACCCGGCGAGACGTGGGTTCAGTACGCTATACGATGGCGGAATTTATGGTCGAAGTGCGAGCAACGCATTGAAGAAGCTCCCGTAGTGGGTATGTTTGTGGGAACCCTCGATCCACAAGCAACCATCTCGCAGTTTATGATGTTCTTCAAGCCGACTACCTTCCAAGCCTTGATTGACAAACTAGCACAGATGGATCAGATGGGCCATAAACCTCCTCTTCCAAAGCTGGACTCCCGAAGTGATAAAGGGAAGGGAAAAGCGATTGTCGTCACTAATTCTCAACAACAACCGAGCGACTCGAAGCCGGTTGCTCGTCAAAATAATATGCGCCCGTACGTACCCCTTGAGGATAGGATGGGACGTCCTTATTCCTTTCCCCGCGATAAAATGAGGAGGTTATTCGAGCTGGCATTGCGCAACAGACTCATAAATCTGCCGGATCCAAAACGTCCGTTGCAACCAAGTGACGTCAACGAGCCCAACTATTGTCCTTATCATCGAGTACTGGGCCATCCGATCGAAGACTGCTACGTTTTCAAGAATTGGCTTGAAAACCTGTACCGACAGGGCAAGTTCGCGTTATCTGACAAATGGAAGGTGAATCCCCCGCAGCTCCACACCTCTAAGGGGACGAATACGCCGGGGGCAACATGCTCCGGCATTGAAGAAGCTCCTTGGGAGGTTGTATTATCAGCCAAGACAAAGAGGATGCTAAACGATCTTCAGGCATATCCAGCGATCAAGTGGAAGAACCCGTTGGAACCGCATGTCATTGAGGGGATGTTGAAGCCACGTCCAACTCCGAAGATCGATGGTGGTGGCTCAAGCACTCGCAACCAGCAGTCAAAATCCTTGAAAAAGAAGTCAAAGAAGCCCGGGAAGCCTGGCGACAAGCGCACAGACTTACAAAAGCAAATTGACGTGCTGGATGAATACAACCAAAAGGCACGGACTCCCATTACGCTCCAAGAGTTCCTCAATCACGTCTTTCAAGAAGAAGATGAGGGAGAAAGTTCATCGGATGAACCCGAGGAATATGTGGCGAGCTGTCATATGATCTCCCATTCGATCGCGAACGATGAGGAGACTCCTGGCACTAAAACGTTGGGGGCAGATACCGAATCAAAAATTCCGGAGCTATCAGTTGAAATGATTGACGCGTTCCTTAACGAAGCTCGACTGAAAAGTAAAGCTGATCGAGAACGCGAGATGGCTATATTTGAAAGGGCCAAGCGCCAGCGACTTAATGAAAGAGCTGAGACGATCCCGCTGGAGCAAAACACCTTCGCTACCGACAAAAGCCAATTCAAGATAAAGAAAAAGTTTGCTAAGGCCATATCAATGGGCATGAAGCTACCATCCTCTGAAGAAAAAATTACTGGTGAAATAGAAACGCACCCCTCCTATTGCTTATATCATCAAAAGATTTCGCACCCCACTCAAGAGTGCAGAGCTTTCGATAGATGGTGGCAAGGATACGTTGCTCATCGACAACGCTTTAATCGAGAAAAGCGCAAAACTCGTCGGGAGCAAAGAAATACGACCGAAGGGCTTGAAAGAACTACCGGCGATTGTCGCATGGTTAACACCAGCGGGTCACAAGTGCTTACATTCGGTAGCAATTCTGATGAAGAGCTAGAACTTGCCCCTCTCTTTAAAGAGTCCGCTTCGAGAAAAGAAGAAGAACCGAAGGTCTGCGAAAATATTCGGCTGCGGAATCGGACGCTGCCTGAAAAGAACCTCGGACCCTCAAGCAGAAAAGATAAAGGGAAAGAAAAGGTCTCTGAAGATATCGTCTTAGATGACCAAGTTCTGGAAGAGCTAAATGCAAACAACCCGCCGAAGAAGAATAGGGTGGATTACAACGTCTTAGCACATCTGAGAAAGCTGCCCTCACAACTCAGCATTTTTGACGCCCTTTTGCTATCAAAAGAGGCGAGAGATTCGTTGATCAAGGCACTACAAGATCCGGAACAATTCCAAGCATGCCTGGCCGAGGAAAAGATGAAGGATGAGTTGGAGGAAGTGCACACGGCCGATGTCAGTTTCGGCGATGAAGACCTTCTCCTTGGGACGTGCGAACACAATCGCCCTCTCTATGTCTCAAGATACTGCCACGATATTAAGATAGGCAAAATCCTGATCGACAATGGATCCTCCGTTAATCTTCTCAACGTGCGGGTGTTAAAAGAAATCTGCATGAGCGTCCAGCACCTTGCTCGTGACAAGACCACCATCTCCGGGTTCGACTCCCAGTCATCAAGAACTCTTGGGTCTGTGATACTGACGTTACGCTTCGGGCTACTCGTCACAGACGTTAAGTTCCACGACATAGACGCCAAGACATGCTACAACGCTTTGCTCGGTCGACCATGGTTACACGAGTACAACATCATCCCTTCTACACAACATCAGTGTATGGAGTATTTTAAGGATGGTTTCGAGTACACTGTGACGGGAGAACTGAACCCGTTCTCTGTGAACGAGGTCCGCAAATACGAAGATGCCAAATACTTCTTACCGGGTTTCGAAGATACGGAGAAGTGTCACAAGCCGGAGAATAAAACTAACGCTACCATCCCTGTCTTCGGCAGTGATACTGAGGAGGAAGAGGGTATAACTTATTCGGGTCCGCCCCAATACACCAAGCCGGGACCATCCGTTCCTTCATTGATCTTCGGTAGTGATTCGGAGGATGAAGTTCATGCTGTATTCCCTACTCGGCTTTCAATACGAGCTTCTGCTGATGAAGAGCGAAGTCTGCAGATAGCCATAGTGCCGCTTAGACACCATAAAGAACTGGATGCACTTAATATCTACAGTGTAGAAGAGTTGCGGACATTCTATATCCCTCCCAGGAGAAAGAGAGAGAAAGCAATTCTGCTTTACCGCTCTGAAGAAAATAAAGTGGAGAAAGAGATCTGGTATGGAGCAGATCCAACGCTGGACAGGCTTCAACCCATTCGTCTACCTAGATATTATACAGAAGGCTTGAAACGACTGTTAAAGCGCCAAGGGATACCCTTCGAACAGACTGTTAGGAAGGCCAAATTCTATGACAGGGTTTGGAACGTCCCCGGAACTCAACACAAGCTACCTAATAGGAGGATGGAGACGATCGGGCTCGGATACATCCGGTCAAAGAAACGAGAGCTATTAAACAACTGCTATGTCATATATGACTTCGATGAAGAAGCGGATGCTCAATGGGAGGACGCTAATCCTGAGCCAATAAAAGTGCCAGATGCAAAGGAACCCAGTCCGTCGTTCGAAGAACAAATGGACAAGCTTATAAGGGAAGCGGGTCAAAAAGTCCGAGACGACCATAACCGCGAAATGGTCATCTACGAGAAAGCCAAAACGCAACGCCTTCTCCAACAAGCCGTGAAAGATGAAAAGGCTGCTCCCTATCAACCTGTTATAAAGAAGGCTCGACGCAAAAGCAGAAATAAGTCGAAAGGCCAAAAAGGCGCTCAACAACAACAAAGCAGGGCTAAGAAGCCACGCAAACGGGAGTCGAGCGTTATTGATCTATCCCTTATGAAGAAAATGGGTCGAGCGTACTCGTTTCCTCGGGACAAGACGAAGAAGATACTTGATCTTGCTCTAAAACATCAGATGCTTACACTGCCGAAGTCTAAGCACCTCGAACAAGCAGGCGAAGTCTCTGACCCAAACTATTGCTCTTACCATCGAGTAATAGGGCACCCTCTCGAGGATTGCTTCACCTTCAAGAATTGGGTCGAAGATCAGTATCAGCTTGGCAAGTTCACTCTGTCCGACAACTGGAGGGTAACGCCACCACAAAAGCACGAGCCCAAGGCCACGAAAGAAGAACCAGTTCCACATTGGGATTGGAAGTGAATTCGCACCTGTCATATGATTACAATATTAAAAGAAGAGCCCGAGGACATAGATGAGCTCCCTTGGTGCTTCGAAAACAGTAGCGACGAGATAATCTCAGAATTCCCACCAGCGCCAAAAGAACTGGAAGATGGAATCCATACCACTGCGGATAACCTCAAGAAAATTGAATTGGGAACGCTAGATGACCCGCGACCGACATTCATCAGCGAGCTACTATCTGAAGAAAGGGTGACCGCGTTGAAAGACGTACTCCTACAGCATAGAGATTGCTTTGCGTGGAACTATTCCGAAATGCCGGGACTAGATCCAGAAATCGCTGTGCATAAATTGGCAATATCCCCAGGCATCAAGCCAGTCAAACAGGCGCCGAGAAGAATGCGACTCGAGCTTGAAATGAGTATCAACGCCGAGGTCAAGAAGCTGATCGACTCCGGTTTTATCCAGGAGGTTCAATATCTTGAATGGATCGCTAACATCGTTCCGATGATGAAGAAAAATGGGACGGTGCGCATATGCGTGGACTTTCGGGATCTCAATAAAGCTTGCCCGAAGGATGATTTCCCAGTGCCAGTCACCGAATTGACGATAGACAATACATCCACTCATGAGGTTTTCTCCTTCATGGACGGCTCATCGGGGTATAACCAGATAAAGATGCATCCCGAAGACCAGAAGCACACCGCCTTCAGGACCCCTCTAGGGATATTTTGTTATAAAGTAATGCCCTTCGGTTTAAAGAACGCCGGTGCCACCTACCAAAGGGCCATGACAAAGATCTTCGACGACCTTATACATGAAATCGTCGAATGCTATATCGACGATCTCGTGGTTAAAAGCAAATCATACGAGGAACATCTCGAGCATTTGAAGACCGTATTTCAACGCCTTCGACAATACAACTTGAAATTGAACCCGCTCAAGTGTGCATTTGGAGTTTCCTCAGGCAAATTCCTGGGGTTCATTGTTCTACACCGAGGTATTGAAATAGATCCGTCAAAGATCAAAGCGATCATGGAAATGCCTCCGCCGAGAACTCTCAAACAGTTGCGATCTCTCCAAGGGAAGCTCGCATACATACGGCGATTTATAGCCAATCTTTCAGGCAAGTGCCGTCCCTACAGCCACCTGATGAAGAAGGGGACCCCGTTCATCTGGGACCAAAAATGCCAAAGCGCACTAGACGAGATCAAGCAATACCTGCAGAACCCGTCGGTGTTGGCTGCTCCAGTTAAGGGAAAACCCCTCATTCTTTATACAACCGCCCTCGAAGGTTCCTTAGGCGCATTATGGGCACAAGAGAACGATCAAGGGAAAGAAAGAGCACTCTACCACTTAAGTCGAGTTCTGTTGGGGGCAGAAAGCAACTACTCTCCCATTGAAAAACACTGCCTGGCGTTGATCTTTGCGATAACAAAGCTCAGGCACTATGCGTTGGCGCATGAAGTCCGTCTCATTTCAAAGGTGGACCCCCTTAAATACTTGATGTCAAAGGCCATATTGACGGGACGACTCGCTAAATGGACCCTGCTCTTGATGGAGTTCTCGATAACGTATCAACCTCTCAAGGCAGTGAAAGGCCAGGCCATCGCCGATTTCCTCGCTGAGCACCCGATACCGGCCGACTCTCCTTTAAACTGCGATCTTCCAGACGAACATGCGTTTGACGCGAGCGACGGTGGTGATACCCAATGGGAACTTTATTTCGATGGAGCATCTTCCATGAAAAAGCGCAAATAAAATACCCCTATAATCAAATCGGGGGTAGGACTCATCTTTATAACTCCATAAGGAGGGATAATGCGCTACGCGTTCTCCCTAACAGAGCCGAGGACAAATAACGAAGCCGAATATGAAGCTCTGATAGCAGGCCTTGAGATCGCCATCGACATGGGAATTGAAAACCTCCTCGTGTATGGGGATTCTCAACTTGTTGTTAGTCAAGTAAATGGCGACTACCAAACGTGCAAGCCAGAATTGGTGAAATACAGGGAAAAAGTGCAACAACTGTAGACCCAAATTCCCTCCTATACTTTGGAGAGCATACCGCGTGCGGAAAACAGCAAAGCAGACGCGTTGGCCAAACTTGCTAAAGAACTGGCTGACGAAAACCTCGATGACGTTAGAATCGTGGTACAAAGCCGTCGGGTGCTTGCCCCAGCAGAAATATCTCCGGAATCATCCGAAGAAAAAGGAGCGAGCGAGCAGACGACCCTGCAAGTAAAAGATTGGGAAAATACCGAGGACTGGAGAGAAGTCTTCATATATTACTTCAAGTTCCACCGAATGCCTGAAGAAGCGTCCACAAGACATCAGCTCGTGAAACGAGCTCTGTCTTTCGCCTTCGTCAACGATACTCTGTACAAGAGGTTATTTGATTCTCTGTGGCTGAGATGCTTAGGACCTGACGAAGCGAAAAGGGTCGTCCAAGAAGTTCACGACGGACTCTGCAGTTCCCACCAAGCGGGCCCAAAGATGAAGTTGAAGATAAAACGGATGGGCTACTATTGGCCCACGATGATTCAAGACTGCCTCGAATATGCGAAGCAGTGTCATTCGTGTCAGATCCATGTGGACTTCATCCACCAGCACCCAAATCCACTACATCCAACGGTAGCTAGCTGGCCATTCGAAATGTGGGGGACTGATATAGTCGGCCCCATCGAACCAGCATCGTCTAGAGGACATCGTTTCATCCTGGCAACGACTGACTACTTCTCTAAATGGGCAGAAGCAGTACCGTTAAGAGAGGTGAAGATGGAGAATATCCTCCACTTCTTCAAGACGCACGTCATATATCGGTTTGGAACTCCGCGACAGATCATCTCCGATAACAGGCCAGCGTACAGAAGTCACAAAATCAGTCGCTTTGCGCAACAGCACAATATAGACTGGAGATATTCCTCGGTTTATAATCCGCGAGCTAACGGTCTAGCTGAGGCCTTCAACAAGACCTTAACAAAGATCATAAAGAAAACGGTGTCCCGAAATAAGAAAGACTGGCACGAAAGACTGCAAGAAGCTCTTTGGGCATATCGAACTACGTTCAAGACGGCCACGAACACAACGCCGTACGCGTTGGTGTTCGGTACAGAAACAGTACTCCCCCTCGAGATAGAGTTACCCTCTCTACGAGTGGCAGTCCACTACGAGCTGACGGACGAAGAAAATGCTCACCTTCGGCTTGAGGAGCTTAACGCCCTTGATGAAACCCGGCTCATAGTGCAGCAAACTCTGGAAGCTTATAAAGCAAAGATGACGCGCTCATACGAAAGATTAACCCGACCGAGGACATTCCGCCAAGGCGAACTCGTGCTAGTGGTCAAAAGGCCTATGATCCCCAATCGCGCAAAGCGGGGAAAATTCGAGCCAAACTATGAAGGCCCGTACATCATAGATAAAGTTTACCAGGGTGGGGCCTATCTACTCATGGACATGCACGGTGAAAGGCCTTTCAGGCCGATAAACGGTCGCTTCCTAAACAAATATTATACTTAATGAGCCACAGCCTAGGTCAATGATAGATGACGACGACTATGTCCGCTCGCTATCTTCCTAAGCTCAAGCTTTATAAAAAGTAGCCGGCCTTCTCCACGACGGACCGAAACGTCCTTAAACTAACGACGGACCGAGACGTCCTTAAACTAACGACGGACCGAGACGTCCTTAAACTAACGACGGACCGAGATGTCCTTAAACTAATAACGGACCGAAACGTTTTTAAAACTACTACTGCAGCATCTTTTAGGCTGACGAGATAAAAAAACATATAAAAATAAAATTAAAAAAAACGGTATGTCCATAAGCAAAAAGGGCATGGATGAAAACCCGAAAGGGCTCCGTGAGTAAAAACAGCAGGGCTACCGGCGAGTGTTCGTGAAAACCCGAAAGGGCGCGACCTCGTAAAAAAGAAGAGAAAAAGAAAATAAAAAGAATAAAAAAAACGGTATGTCCATAAGCAAAATGGGCACGGATGAAAACCCGAAAGGGCTCCGTGAGTAAAAACAGCAGGACTACCGGCGAGTGTTTGTGAAAACTCGAAAGGGCGCAACCTCGTCAAAAGACACTTACAGGGTCCCCTCGACCTTGTAAGGAGAAACCACCCGCGTGAGATCCTTGCGACTCACAAGGGAGCAGCACACTTAGGGATCCCCACGATTCCTAAGGAGAAAATACACTTGCGAGATCCTCACGACTCGTAAGGAGAACTCTCTTATGGGACCCTCACGGCTCATAAGAGTTGAAAGTCTTAAGTTACAGAGATCTAAACCTGTGCTTAAGCAACCCCCACAACTTCCGATATTGCCCTACAAGTGGCTCAATACTTACCCTTGTATACAATCCATGGGCGCGAATAAACATTTCTCTAACCAAGTCTCATCCGTGACTGGGGATATGTTCGCATGATAAACAACCCTCGTAAATCCTCTCGATTTCTGAGGAGAAAACCATCATGTAGGATCCTTACAACTTACAGAGGAAACGAACACTTAGGAATCCTCACGATTCCTAAGGAGAAAATACACCTACAAGATCCTCACGACTTGTAGGGAGAAATACCTTTGTGAGACCCTTACGGCTCATGAAGTCAAAAGCCTTAGTCGACAGGACCTTAACCCTGGTCACTAAGCCATCTTTGTTCGACATCGACAGAGGAAAATGATGATTCGCTCCTGGCAATATCCCAGTTGTAGCGGTGCTGATGCCGAAATCAGTGTCTAATTTCAGGCTTACGGCGAAAAGCTAGTAGGCCGCACATGCATATGAAATAGCCGAAATGATTGGGCAACTCGCAATAAAAAGCAGCGAGTAAGAATAAAATAAATAGCCGAAATGATTGGGCACCGCGAAAAAATAGCCAAAATGATTGGGCAGTCGCGACCTTCGCGATATAAAAGCTGAAATGATAGAGCATCGCTGAAATAAAATAAAATAAAAAGAAGAAATGATAAAACTTTGGCCCTACAGTTAAGATCACATCGATCCCCGTATACAATCCAAGGGCGTAAACAAAGAGGGAACCATACTTTCCCAGCAGGCTCCGCCAGAAGACGAAGCTAAATCTCGACGGTTCAGTCCAACTCCGAAGAAACCAGTATCTTCATCAAACTCCTCGACTCACGGATACAAACACTCCTTGACGAGAGCCTCCTGATTCGCGTCGACTCGCAGAGCCACCAGTGCCTCCATAGGGAATCCTCGACTCGTTTCAAACCCCAAGAAAACAAATAATCCTTGGCGCTTGGGAAACAAATAATCCCTAGCAAACTCCTCGACTCACGGATACAAACACTCCTTGACGAGAGCCTCCTGATCCGCGTCGACTCGCAGAGCCACCAGCGTCTCCGTGGGAATCCTCGACTCGTTTCAAACCCCAAGGAAACAAATAATCCTTGGCGCTTGGGAAACAAATAATCCCTAGCAAACTCCTCGACTCACGGATACAAACACTCCTTGACGAGAGCCTCCTGATCCGCGTCGACTCGCAGAGCCACCAGCGTCTCCGTGGGAATCCTCGACTCGTTTCAAACCCCAAGGAAACAAATAATCCTTGGCGCTTGGGAAACAAATAATCCCTAGCAAACTCCTCGACTCACGGATACAAACACTCCTTGACGAGAGCCTCCTGATTCGCGTCGACTCGCAGAGCAACCAGCGTCTCCGTGGGAATCCTCGACTCGTTTCAAATCCCAAGGAAACAAATAATCCTTGGCACTTGGGAAACAAATAATCCCTAGCAAACTCCTCGACTCACGGATACAAACACTCCTTGACGAGAGCCTCCTGATCCGCGTCGACTCGCAGAGCCACCAGCGTCTCCGTGGGAATCATCGACTCATTTCAAACCCCAAGGAAACAAATAATCCTTGGCGCTTGGGAAACAAATAATCCCTAGCAAACTCCTCGACTCACAGATACAAACACTCCTTGACGAGAGCCTCCTGATTCGCGTCGACTCGCAGAGCCACCAGTGCCTCCGTGGGAAATTCTCGACTCGTTTCAAACCCCAAGGAAACAAATAATCCTTGGCGCTTGGGAAACAAATAATCCCTAGCAAACTCCTCGACTCACGGATACAAACACTCCTTGACGAGAGACTCCCGATTCGCGTCGGCTCGCAGAGAAACTAGTATCTCTGCGGGAAATTCCCGATTCGTCTCGACATGCAAATGAAGCCTCAGGCAGCAGGGACTAAAAAACTTGCTTCCTGAACCATGGGACCCTGCAAGTCAATCCAAAATGGTCTCTTGCATACTATTCACGGGGCTCACTCTCTAAAGTCGAATTTCGACGAGGAGGGAAACAACCGCTTGCGGGTCCTCTCGACTCGTAAGAGGGAAAAATTCTCTTATAAGATCCTTACGACTTATAAGAGAAAACCACACTTAGGAACCCTCATGATTCCTAAGGAGAAAACCCACCTACGAAATCCTCTCGATCCGTAGGGAGAAAAGTCTCTATGAGACCCTCACGGCTTATAGAGTTGAAAAGTCTTAGGAGGCAGATCTAAACCTGCGACCTAAGCCATCGCTGTCTTGTGAAGAAATCAAGAGGCCTACTCTAGTGTATGCTAATTGTGTCGACATGCTGAGAAAGAAGAAAAGCAACAGAAAGAGCATCCGATTTACATTTGATCAAGCATTCAAAACACATTCATTCATGCATGGGCAAAAGACTCAGAACAAAGGATAAGACAGGCGAGGAAAAACAAAAATTTTATTAATATTGCCCGAAATTCTTACAATCATAAAAGCAATAAACGAAAGTTACAATGGAATAACCTCAGATCCAGGGCATGGATTGAGGAATTCAAAAGCGACTCTATCTATGACTTTCCAGGCCTCGCGGACCATCATAGTGTGCTTTCTTTCGCGAGCACATGCGTCAGGGTCCCCCCTGATGTCTTCCGCCCTCCGATAAGCAGCGAGTATGGTAGACTGTTGAAAGACCTCGTGCAAGAGATCGATAAGACTGTCTCGCCGTCTCTTCGAGATAAAGTTCAATAGGTACACCGAGTGCACCTTGTCCTCAGCGACATCCAACGCCCTAAGCGGCACGCCGGAACAGAATAGGGGAAGCGCTTCCCAGATGGCTCCCACGATAAGCTTAAGGAGGGAGGAACGCTGGGGGAGCAGTGGACCATTGTATGCGTCGAAGCGGCTCATAATTTCAGCACACTCCGCGTTTGTGAACTCTCGATTCTGAGAGTGGCCAAGTCGGCGGATGTCCCCGTAAGAGATGATCTCATTAAGAGCATACATATGGGCGTCCATTGTTCCTGTGAAAGAAGATCAACAGAATTAGCAGACTGACTAATTAAGCGAATTCTTGTTAAAAAACGAGCACAGATGGTTAAACTCCTCGAGAGCAATGCTCTACGAACAGGAGTGACTATCAAAATCTTAATAAGGGAAATTTAAAGAAGTCCCCCAAGATTCTGAGGTCAGTATTATTAAAAGATGATATAGTCCATTAAAATACAAAACTCCATTTTTTAATTTTCATTATTCATATTCAAACTCTTAAAAGTTCATCATTTTAGATCAAAGAGATCTATGTTTTGACAAAGATGCAAGGTTCTGTTCATAGGTCAAGAAACCTTGAAACAGAGCAAGGCTCTATTGGTGAAAACCCCAGAAGGGTTTCTCTAGATCAAAGATCTATAAGAGCAAAGCTCAATTAATTAAAATTGATTTAATTCAAGACTAATTCTTACCTAAATAGTTCCTTTTAAAGAAAATCTAAGAGTTCTTGAAAACGAGAGCAGGGCTCTGAGGTTCTGAAAATAAAATTTTTGGAGATGATGATCATCTGTGAAGGACCAAAGGTTCTATTTATAGGCACCAAATGCCCTTTCAACTTCCAAAAGCTGCCACGACGGTTGGGATTCTGCCACCGTTGCGCTTGCGTTTGGAGGCCACGTAAGCGCAACGGTGGGGGGGGCATTTGTTTACCCCAATCAGAGCAAAGCTCTGTATTGAAAATTAAAATTGAAATAAATGAAGCAATGCTTCGGATCCTTTGCGCTGCGCGCAACGCGCCATGTGTCAGAAGTTGATACGACAGCGCAACGCCCAAGGCGGTGCGACCAATCAGAGCAGGGCTCTTTTAAAAACTAAAAATAAAAGAAACGACTTTCAGTTGCGCAAACGCTGCGCTGCGCGACACGTGTCTGCGCAGTTGCGCAAGCGCAGCTGCGCAAGCGCTGCACCGCGCGACACGTGTCTGCGCAGCCACGCAAGCGCTGCGCTGCGAGACACGTGTCTGCGCAGCCGCGCAAGCGCAGCGCTGCGAGACACGTGTCTGCGCAGCCGCGCAAGCGCAGCGCTGCGCGACACGTGTCACGTGCTAAGGGAGTTGCGCAAAACAGAATAAATCTTTTCTGTTCTTGTTAAAAACAAGAAGATTTCCTTCTGTAAAACAGAGACTTTTGGATCAAAGATCCAACGGTGGGGAAAATTCCCCAAATCACTCAGAGAAAGATCTTTTAAACAAATTTAACTAATTTATGGGCACTATAAAAGGGACCCCAGACCTCAATTCAAAGGCATGGACATTTTCTATAAAAAAAAAGAGAGAAAGAGGACTCTGAAAAACTCCTCAAGAATAAAAAAGGTAAAAACCTTTGAAAGAAGAGAAAATTCTCTTATGAACAGATCAGTGATCTAAGAACAAGATCATTGGTCTTCAATAAATAAATAAATAAATAAAAATAAAAAATAAAAATAGTGCCTTGCACTTGTTATGAACCTTTGGTTCTCTGAAACAAGGAAAAACTTGTTTAGATCAAGGGATCAAAAAAGTGCTTTGCACTTCTGTTTTGAATCTAAAAAGATTCTTAGTGCTTTGCACAAATACAGTGCAGTACTTAAAAGGCCAGGCCCAAGTCAAAAAGACCCAACAGGCCTAAATAAATTGCAAAGCAATAAAAGGGCAGAGCCCCATTTAAATTGGTACTCTGTTTGAGTAAAGCCCAAAATAAATAAACAGCCATGGCACAGATTTAACAGACCAACAACAAATAAAAGTGCTTCCAATTGGACTTAGCCCAATCGCGGCCATAAGTCCTTAAATTAAATTGACTGAGCAAAATTGCTCTCCTATATCAATCTACATCCGGTTCGAGGGTACATCTCCGAAATCCTTTGACATCCATCGTTGTAATTCCTCAACGACGTCAAAAAGATGATGAATCCCAACAACCACACATTAATATCGGACCGAGACGTCCTTAAACTAATATTGGACCGAAACGTCTTTAAACTAATATTGGACCGAAACGTCTTTAAACTAATATTGGACCGAGACGTCCCTAAACTAATATCGGACCGAAACGTCCTTAAACTAATATCGGACCGAAACGTCCTTAAACTAATGTCGGACCACCACGTCCCTAAACTGGAATATGGACCACCACGTCCCTAAACTGGAATATAGACCGCCACGTCCTTAAACTGGAACATGGACCACTACGTCCCTAAACTGGAACAGTAGAGCCTCCAAATGCTCTTTTGCCGGATCTAAACGGTCCCGTTTAAGTTGATCTTAGCCCCAAATACGGCTAACGTATCCTTAGACATTTAAATGAATGATAAAACTCCAAATCAACTTTGGTTCAAGGGTACATCTCTGAACTCCTCTGACACCTGTCGTTGTAATCCTTCAACGACGTCGGAGAGGTGACGAGTCCTGACGGCCATATATTAAATGAATCATTACGTTAAGTTGATCTTAGTCTAAAACAGGACTAACGTATCCTTAACGAACGTTTAAGTTGATCTTAGCCGCAACTCGACTAATGCATCCTTAAACTAAAAACACCAAACCCAAATCTAAGTAAATACGGATTTGGACTAATCCACGTCCTACGGGCGACGACATTACTCAGTCTCCGTATACAATCTGAAAGGTTCCTAGGCACACTATAGAGCTCTCACAAGGCATCAAACATGCCAATTTCAAATTTTATGGGTGCCGAGAAACCCTAACACGGATCGTGGACTAGAATTCTAGGCGAAAAACGAATCTAGTTAACAACTTAACTAAAGATAAGAAGCTACAACCTTTGTAGATCCGGTTATCCACTTCCTTAGCTCCACGTAGTCGTCCCCTCGCTGTCCATCTCGAATCTCGGACTCTCGCGTCGGTTTCATCGGAGAAATGAGCGGAATAGGTCGTCGGCTTCGTGCCGAAGATGATCTACGTCGAGGTTGCACAAGTTCAAGCTCCAACTTCACCAAGTTGTGAAACTTGTGAAGAAAACACCCAAAACAACTTGGCAAGAGGTAGAGGGTGAAGAAATAGGAGGTGGGTTCACTTTAGAATTGGATTTCTCACTTTAGAACTCAAGTTGCCATTGATGGCATCAAGCTTTTCATGAAGAAGAAGATGAAGAAGAAGAAAGAATATGATAAGTTTCTTATTTAAAAATGAAACTAAAATGAATACTTATCATATACTAACCATGGTCAAGTGTAGAGATTAAACTAAGGTTAGTTGGAATGGTTAGGGTTAAGGATGAGATAAGAATGGTGGACTTTTTCAAAGCTTCAAGAAGCTTCAACATAGAAACAAAATAAGCCACCATTCTTAATAATATCCAAAATGAATAAATAAATAAATAACTAAGTAAATAATCAAAACCCTAACCATTCATATAACCATGGTTTAATTTTTACACAAACCTAAGTGAGCAAGTATCATCAAACATGATACAAACAAGTGCACAAAAAATATATCACATATACAATGTGCATCAAGTGAGAAAATCCTTTTAAATTGAACCAATACTAGTTAATGCAAAGTAATATATCAAATATATAATTATACATTAAATCATTAAATCAACACTTGATTTAACGATCCGGTCATATCGCATATAACCGACTAGTATCCTATGTAACGGCTTATGGAATCAATCCTCGATTCGATATCTAGGTTATATCGAATATAACCAATCGATACATCCATCGCGAGAATGAAATACGGTATCACATACCCGCATTATTCTCGGTCCTGCACATATCTCATATGCGCTCCTATTTCGTTTCGCTTGAGCCAGGAAACCTCTGTGTAGGACTCTAAAGGCTCGTCAATACGCCGGCAGCAGATGATGATCATATCAAGCACCCACAAGCCGCAAGCGGTCTGCTAAACATAACGGCCACCCGGGTATTAAGCGATCAGAAGATCGACGAGCTAGCCCGCTCACACTCCTGTGAATCCAACCAGTAACACTTACCGTACAGTCCGGTCTGTTCGTCTGATATGTCGCATATCAAGTCTAGGGGTGGTAAACGTCAGACCCCAATAACCGACAAGTCGTGCCGATGTGAGGCTCATAACGGGTCGAGAAACTACTGGTAACACTTACCAGCAAATCTCTGATCAGCCCTGGCCAGGAACTTCCCTGTTACGGCCAATCGAGCACTGCGCAACATCAACCCCCAATACCGGGAGAGACGAAACCCCTCCTATCGCTCATTGCCTCCATGTGACTCGGGACTGTACCCAAAGACCACCGTTTTGCACGCCCTCATGGGTGTGGTAAGGTGGAGATCAAAGCACAGTGGGAATCACACAAGACTCTATGACGATCTCGGGTCTACAGACTAACCTGCACAAGTGTCACCTGAGAACTGCCATCTGACGTGAGGTATAATACCATCTGGGAGTTCTCGGCGAGTCCGTCCAGTGTACCCAGTCCCTACTGAGCCCCGTACACCATCTCTGATGTCAAACACCAATGGATATGGGATCATCCATCGCCCATCTCATGGGTCGAGAAGCGTATACGCTAGTCTACACTGGTATATCGATGCCCCGTCTCGATACACCCACGACTAGGGACCTTGAAGGATGTACCTATGGACTACCATGTCCCCACTAGTATGATCTGCATCATAGTCCAGGTAGTCAAGTACACATCCTAAGGGCTTTACCAACATGTAACTGTAAGACAGTTTAAAGAGACAAGTGTACATGTTAAGATAAAGAGCAACCAGATAGCATGCTATCATATCGAGCAAGAAAGTCATCTCTATATATGTCCAAGCATCCAATATAATATACAACATCTGTACAATACTGGCCTCTAGGGCATACATACAACTAACAATCTCCCACTTGCACTAAGGCCAGCTGTTGTAGTATCGCATACCGAGCATCCCGAAGAGTCTCTCAAACTGTATCTGGGGAATGGCCTTCGTGAGTGGATCCGCCGTGTTGTTCTTCGTGCCAACCCTCCTGACCTCGATCTCCCGGCGATCAACTATCTCCCGGATCAGGTGATACCGCCTCAGAATATGCCTGGATCGCTGATGGGACCTGGGTTCTTTGGCCAAAGCCACCGCTCCATTGTTATCGCAATACAAAGGTATTGGATGCTCAATGGATGGAACCACTCCAAGTTCGGTAATGAACTTCTTGATCCAGACAGCCTCTTTGGCAGCATCGTTGGCGGCGATGTATTCAGCCTCCATCGTCGAGTCTGCCACGGCTTCCTGCTTGGAACTCTTCCAGCTAACCGCCCCTCCGTAAAGGGTAAAGACAAATCCCGACTGCGACTTAGAGTCGTCCTTATCACTCTGGAAGCTCGAATCGGTAAAGGACTCCACTTGGAGTTCTCCGTTACCATACACCAAGAGCATCTCTTTAGTCCTTCGTAAGTACTTGAGAATGCTCTTCACAGCTGTCCAGTGACTCTCTCCAGGATCAGCTTGATACCTGCTCACTACACTTAGTGAGTATGCTACATCGGGTCTGGTACATAGCATCGCATACATGATAGAGCCTACTGCCGAAGCATAGGGTATCCCTTGCATGCGAGCTCTCTCCAAATCAGTCTTGGGAGACATCTCTTTGGAGAGAGTGACTCCAGAGATCGTGGGCAAGTTCCCACGCTTGGACTCTTCCATACTAAACCTCTTTAGTATGGTGTCAATGTACCTGGATTGGGACAATCCCAATATCCGTTTGGATCTATCTCTATAGATCCTAATCCCCAATATGCAGGAGGCATCACCAAGATCTTTCATTGAGAATCTTTGTGATAAGAAGAGCTTGACCGATTGCAGCATAGGAATATCATTTCCTATCAAGAGTATGTCGTCCACGTACAATACGAGGAAGACAACCTTACTCTCTGCCACCTTCTTGTAGATACAAGGTTCATCTGGATTTTTGACGAAATCAAACTCTTTGATAACGACGTCAAAGCAGATGTTCCAACTCCGCGATGCTTGCTTTAATCCATAAATGGATTTAAGCAGCTTGCACACCTTCCCGCTGCTCCCACTGTCTATGAAGCCCTCTGGCTGAGTCATGTACACGCACTCTTCTAAATCACCATTTAGAAAGGCAGTCTTAACATCCATTTGCCAGATTTCGTAATCATGATATGCAGCGATGGCAAGCATGATCCGGATGGATTTAAGCATAGCCACTAGAGAAAAGGTCTCGTCATAGTCCACACATGGTCTTTGACAAAAACCCTTTGCTACAAGTCTAGCTTTGAAAGTCTCCACTTTCCCATCTACACCAAGTTTCTTCTTAAAGATCCACTTGCTCCCAATGGGTTTTACCCCTTCAGGAGCAACTTCCAAAGTTCATACTTTGTTGGTGTACATGGATTCCATCTCGGACCGCATAGCATCCAGCCATTTCACTGAGTCCCCACTCGTGATGGCCTGCTCAAAGCTAGTTGGGTCATCATCCTCCATGATGCAATCCTCGCTCCCACCATCCATGAGAAAACTGTAGTATCTCTCAGGTTGGCGAGGAACCCTACTAGATCGGTGGAGAGGCTGAGGTTCGTCGGGAGCTACTGAATCCTCTGGTTCCACTAAATCTTCAGTTTGAGTTTGTGTAGCCGGAATTTCTTTCAGTTCTACCTTATCGCCACTAATTTCCTTTGCAAGAAATTCCTTTTCCAAAAAGGTGGCATGTCGAGAAACAAACACTTTTTGTTCTTCTGTATGGTAGAAAAGATATCCATGTGAATGTTTGGGATATCCCACAAACTTGCATAGAACTGACCGTGCCTCGAGTTTGTCCGGATTTTTCCTTTTGACATAGGCCGGGCAACCCCATATCTTAACTCGTTTAAGACATGGTCTCTTCCCACTCCATATCTCATATGGTGTGGTAGGTACAGATTTAGATGGAACTTGATTCAATAGGTATGCTGCTGTCTCCAGCGCATAACCCCAGAAGGAAATAGGTAACTCAGCTGTGCTCATCATAGAGCGCACCATATCTAATAGGGTGCGGTTCCTCCGTTCTGATACACCGTTGTGCTGTGGTGTATATGGAGGAGTCAGCTGAGAGAGAATCCCATTCTCTTTTAGGAAGTCCAGGAATTCATTGCTTAAGTATTCTCCTCCTCGATCAGATCGTAGGATTTTAATACTTTTTCCGGTTTGGTTCTCGACTTCTTGTTTATATTCTCTAAATTTCTCAAAAGCTTCTGATTTGTGTTTCATCAGGAACACATATCCGAATCTAGAGAGATCGTCGGTGAATGTAATGAAGTACGAAGAACCATCCCTGGCATGTGTAGACATGGGACCGCATACATCACTATGTATCAGTCCCAAGAGTTCGGTAACTCTTTCTCCGTGTCCCGTAAACGGAGTTTTGGTCATCTTGCTTTTGAGACATGACTGGCAAGTGTCATAAGATGAAAACTCAAACGGATTTAAATACCCATCTTTATGCAACTTGGCTAGTCGTGTCGCATTGATGTAACCCAGTCTACAATGCCACAAGAAGGATTCGTTCAGTTCTAAACTCTTCCTCTTATGTGTGTTTGTTATGCTCAGAACTGTTGATTGATTTAGAACATAAATGCCATTGCACAACGTGCCTGATCCAACCAACTTTTGGTTACGGAAAATGTTCATAACATTGTCCTGTAATACAAAATTATATCCCTCTTTACTTAATAAAGAAACCGATATAATGTTGCATATCAGGTTCGGCATGTAATAGCATTCGTTCAGAACCAATGTATTACCAGTTGGTAATACAAGGTGATATTCCCCGACAGTCTTAGCTGCAACAATTGCACCATTTCCAACTATAATGTCTTTATCACCTTCTCCAAGTTCTTTACCTTTCCTTAGCCCATGTAACTGATTACATATATGGGATCCTGACCCGGTATCTAATACCCAGGACGTAGAGCAAATGGAGAAACAGTACTCTGTACGAACACACCCGAAGAAAATGCATCAACATGTACTTTCTTCATTCGGGTGGCATGGGAATCCTGGTATTCCCCTATATCATGTTCATTCCTATAACTCTTATAAGAAAGAACGGAACCAACGTTCCCCAACACAGTATAACATGCGGGTTCGGTCAATACATCCATATTATTATCTTCATTAGGGCATGAAATGGTCGCTACCTGGAGAGAGAGAGAGAAGAAAACACTTTAGCGTATGCTCGTGCAAGATCAGATTGGTTATTATCTTATCTAATCAGGATGGCTCCCACTGGTTTTTATCAAATCTTCCTTCAAACCCTAAAAGGAAAGACTAGCCGGGATTAATTACACACTACAAGTTCGCCAATCTTTCAGCCAGGCCAGTGTCGGTACTTTGAGGGAGGTCTCCCGTGCTTTCGCACGAACCTAATTAATGTAAACCTCGTTTTCCCAGAGGCGTAACCTCGTTGACACCTTTCTAGACACCTACTTGATCGGCTAATTGCAATGTGCAAAACTCTCCCAGGAGTAACTCTTACTCGCAGTGGGTATCGGGATCCAACTATCTCATAGAAGGTATGCAATCTCATTGCAAATTTCAACACTTGAAATTCCCGATAATATTTTGCCCCTGGTGTCCTATGACCTTGACAAAGGCCAACAAATCACAGGATGCTAGTCAAGTTCAACCCGTCATTTCTTGATTGAATCAAACCCACCCGCACGACCCTTGACAAAGGCCAACAAGGTCGTACGACTACCCTGAAACAATCTGCATCATATGCATAAGCAGATAAGCACTATTCAGCTACCGCACACTACGCCTTGACAAAGGCCAACAAACGCAGCACGAATACTAAACAGTTCTTATCTGAAATGACGGAGGGCTACGACAGGTTTTTCTGAAAACCTATTACGTAATGAACTTGATATCGTTGTAGAATCAAATAAAGTTTTGAAATGGAGTGATTTTGAGGCTTTTCTAGTTTTGCTAAAGGGGTCACTCCCGGTGAAGGGATCGTCGGCCCTTTCCTCGTCGAATGAGGTGCGGGATATATCATATATATCACTGTGCAAAGCAAAAACTCTTAAAAGCAATCAATAACCAAACCGAGTGTGTAGCATCTGCCAGTTATTGCTAAAGGAGTCACTCCCGGTGAAGGGATCTCGGTCCTTTCCTCATCGAATAAGGTGCAGGATATATCACATATACCGCTGTGCAAAGCAAGAACTGTAGCTACCTGTTTTATTTAAAATTTGATTCTACAACATCTTAGGTTTCTTTTCTTTCATTAATCACATTAATGAAGTCCCATCATTTATGTACCTAAACATCACAGATAAATACGACGTACACTTATGCCATCCGCATTCGCCTCGATGTCCCCTCGTGCACCGTTAGGTTAGGTAACTAACGGCAGAGCGGGGCAGGGCTAGTACGGGTGTAAAACATAATAACGTCTATATAATATATCATATATACTATATACTGTATCCATCACAGAACATCACATGATCACATCACAGATATCGCAGCAGAAGAAACATATGAAACATTGGATATACTAGGACGTCCGTGTTTTCAATATCCGTGTTTTCAATACGAAGCCTAGAATGATAACCGTCTCCCGAAGGAGGCTGTCGTTATCAAATCCCTAGAACATCCACTTATGTTCTAAAACTGCTTCCGAATGTTTCCTTCAGGATTGGATCAATATCAACTTATTGCATCTACTGCAAGAACAACATCTGGTGTGGTACTTGACATCTCATGATTGACTCAATTGCCCAAGCAAGTGATCTGCCAATCATGTGCATCCCTCTCCACTTTAGTCTGTAAGACACCTTTAGAGAGGGTGACTCCATTACCTGCAGGTACACCACCATGCCAGGAGTCGTCCATTCTAAATACTCTTAGAATGCTGTCAAAATACCCAGATTGGGAAACCACCCAAATCTAGATCTAAAACCATAGATCTAGTAACCAGAATGTCTGATATAAGATCCAATTCCTATGTGGAGAAACTACTGTGTGACAACCAAAGTATAACCGATCGTAGTATAGGAATATCACTTCCTACTCTGTGTATGTCATCCAAATACCAGAACATCACACCCTACTACCTTATTAACAGATCCATCCCCTATTCTGATGAAGCCAAACCTATGACTGTCACATCAGAAATAGATGATCTATCTCCGTTGTATCTGCTTTAGTCTATAAATAGACATAAGCCTCCTGTCCACCAATGCTTCCGCTGCTCCCACTGACCATGACAACCCTCTGGCAGAGTCATATAGACGTACACTTCTAAAGATAGTTTAGAATGACGCTATACTCATCCTCCTGCCGGGTCTCACAACCTGGAACAACAACAATGGCAAGTCTGGGTAAATAAGAACCTCCCTGTCACCGTCCTCGAGGCTACCGAAGTACCTCTCGAGCGCCTGAGGTTACCCACCATATCTGCGGAGTGGCTAATGGAATGTCAAACCAGATTGAATCTTTAGGTTCTTATTAAATCTTCAGTAATCGTTTGTGGTTCTGGAATCACTTCCAGTTCTACCATACTCCCACTACTGTTTTCTGAAAAAATCTATTTCTTTTAAAATTGTGGCGAGTCAAGAACAATATCACTATTGATCTTCCAGATGGTAGAAAATCAACCCTCGTCATAGCCTGGGTCAACCCACAAACAGCCATTACAGAAACGTGCCTTGAGTTATCCAGAGTCTGGTTTTAAGCATAAGCCGGACAACTCCCCGTATCTTAACAATGTCAAGATATGAACTGTTCTATATCCAATACAGAAACAGAGGCACTATTTAATTGAACCAGATTCAAATCATGCAACTGTCTCCAGTGCATGTCAAGTAAATGGAGAGAGGCCGATCAGCGTTACTCAACTTAGGAGTGCTTCCAATTATGAGTAATCCGAAAGAGAAGCAAGTTCTCTTAATCATTACTATCAACTGAATACCATATACAAGTATCTACATCTTCGATCACCTTGAAGAATCCCGATACTTGCAATACCTGGTTCTCTACTTTATTCATATACCTATAACTTCTCAAAATTCGGACCCTGTGTTTCTACGAAACACCTGTCTAAAAACTAGAGAAGTCATAAGTAAACCGAATATAGTACGAGAACCAACCCCTCTGTCCTCATAGACGCTGGACAACATACAATACTCTGTATAAGTCCCTTGAGTCTAATAACTCATTCACTGTGTGTCGTAGGTTGAAAACTGTATTTATGGTTAAGAAGAATTACACCGCTGTTCAATACTCCTTACCTAACCATCCACTGATATAGGTAAATGTCATTGACATAATTTCAAAAAGGTATATCTCACTCTATCAAAATAGACGTACAGATATATCGATTTGAAATTGGTGCATAACAACGGATATTCAAAACCAAATATTCGCCGTCCGGCAAACAACCCAGGTGACTTCCTCAAATATCACTAATTATAACGAATTCCAATATAATAAGGATGATCACCTAATTCCCAATAGCTTACTCCCACTCAGCATCTATAAAACCATACAGATGTGAGAATCATACCTGGTAAATACACACCCTGGAGCAAGGTTTGATTGGGAAATCAGTTTTCTTTTAACAGTACACAGTGAAACTGAAACATGTAAATGTTTCGATGGGGTATCTGGGTATTCCTAGTAATGCCTCTTCCAATATCCAGATTCACAACTGTAACCGTATATTTCTTTGCCACCTCTCCAAGTCCTTTTATATGTCTTTAGTCGTTACCTTCTGCACACTCCTTTAGGACAAATGGTTTTCTTCCTTCCCTACCGTTCGGCACCAGCCTATGGTTTGGAAGAAGACTATCCAATAAGCATAATGGGTGTACTGTCCTAATCCTAGGAACACTCGCAATGAGAAAGAAGGTGAAGATAAAAGACAACCGAATAAAACCTTATTCCTATTTCTCCTGAACCAGGATCCATCCCCGAACTGGAACAAGTTCCTTTCAAGTTCGTATATAACCATACGATGGATTATCCAATAAACTTGGGATCTTCGTAGTGATACGGAGTGTCCTGGAGAAATACAAAGGTGATTTAGGATTGGCGAAGAAATACTTGGTTTGGTCGTGAATAGCAGTCGCAATTTACTTTGCCCTCTTACCAATCCCTTTCTTTGTCTTAACTTAATACCTTCTGCACACCATCGTTATGCTAATTGATTTTCTTCATTCCCCACCGTTCGGCACCAGCCTAAGGTTTGGAAGAAGACTATCCAATTTGCGTAATAGGTGTACTATCTCCTAAACCAAGGAGTACTCGCAACCTGAAAGAAGGTAAAAGGAAAAGACAACTGAATAGTCCTATCCGTTTTCTCCAGAACCGGAAACCATCCTCGAATAAATTCCTTCGAGTTCGTATATAACCATACGATGGTTTTGTCCAATGGAAGTGGACGTTCGTAGTAATACGGGGTGTCCTGGAGAAAAGGGTAAAAGTAGGAGTGGCATTGAGGTTTGCAACTCAGACAATCCAAAAGCCAGTGTTTAAGAAGGTTCGGTTAATACTGGTCACTGAGTCATAGTCAAGGGTCAGGTCAATGGTCGCTGCCAAAGAGAGAGAGAGAAAAGAAACACTCAGCGTGCACTATAACTTAGATCAGAATGGTTATCACTTTATCTAATCAGGAAACCTCCCACTGTAAGCTCAAATTCTTCTCCAAACCCGAAAGAAGAATTAGTCGAGATCACCCGAGGAGTAAACCAACTCATCAGTGGGAATCGGGATCCAACTATCATCGCATGATAACGTGACGGAATCCACTCACGTCACCACACTCCAGAAGGTATGCGCATGCCTGGCAAGTTTCAGTTTCTTTAGAAACTCCCGATGTGATTTTTACCCCTAGGACCCAAATGACCTTGACACAGTCAACAAATCAAAGAGTCCTAGTCAAGTTCAACCCGTCATTATCCTGGATTGCATTAAACCCACCCGTACGAGCCCTTGACACAGTCAACAAGGCCGCACGACTGTCCTAACCAATCCCATTAATATGCCACAAACAAACACTACTTAGCTACCGCACACTACGCCTTGACACAGTCAACAAACGCAGCACGAATACTAAGTAATACTTGTAAGAAATGACGGAGGGCTACGTCTAGTTTTTGGCGAAAATTTTTTAACGTAATGAACTTGATATCGTTGAAGGAACTGCATAGTTTTTTATAAAAATATAGTGACGAAAACCTTTGCTAAAGAGGTTACTCCCGGTGAAGGGATCTCGGCTCCTTCCCCGTAGAATGAGGTGCAGGATATTTCAACTGAATACCACGATGCAAAACAAAAGTCAATCGGCTATAGTGAAGTTATTACCCTGACGCAAACTTCTGTCCAAGGGGTCACTCCCGGTGAAGGGATCTCGGCCCTTGCCTCGTCGACTGAGATGCTGGATATTCATAACCGAATACCACTGTGCAAAACAAAAGAGAACGCCCTTACAATAACAGCCTTTTGAAAAATTGTTCCAACAACATCAGAATAAGTTTGTTTAGCTTGCATTGATCCGAATCAATGCAGTCCCATCAATTTATCACACCAATAAAGAATGAAAATAATGATGTACGTATATGCCATCCGCATTCGCCACTGGGTCTCGTCATCACCCGTTAGGTTACTTAACTAACGACAGAGCGGGGACTAGACTAGCGCGGATGCAAAAATATACAACATCTACTAGTATATATATCAATATATAATATTCGCTCAAGGCGTGATAAAATGCAACATCACAGAAATGTAACCAGCATCACAGAACAATACAGATATTTGGGATCCCCGGGTTTCATAGAGCCGCTACTGAAACCCGACGTTCCCCTGGTCGTGTGGATAGCCTGTGCAATGAAATCCTAGACCCCTACGGGCGCGGCAAGTTACCTGCCAAAACCTGAAGCGAGGCAGCCCCTTTCAGCAACGTGAATGGACCACCCAGCACTTTACGGAATCCGGTAACTTGGGCACCCCTCCTGGGTCAACCTATACCCCCTACGAGTGCGGCGAATAGCCCGTGAATTCTAGCGTAAAGCCCCCTCCGTCTCAATGCCATGAGATGTGGGCCCGTTGCCCTCTAGAACCCGGCTATCCGTGCACCGCTCCTTGGGGTAATCCTAGTACAGAAAGTAAAAAATACATACAACGGGTACATCGATCTCGACCCGGTCGTGCCCCAAAAGAATAATACAAACAGGCAGTGACGGCAGTCCACATGTCGGACACTCGCCCCGCAATATCAAATGTACATAATACAACAAAAACTGTACTACCATTGCATCCAGGCTATCCCCCACGACCAATCCGCAACATCACAGCACAACACAGAACATCAACGTGAATGTCAGGTTCGCAAATCCGTCTAAAAGGGCTATAGCAGATAGACTGGATTTACCGAACGAGTGACATTCACGGTCGCAGATATAATGTAAATACTGTGAACTAGCATGTTTAAAATATCCGATCGAACAAATTTAGCGAAGTAGGCCCCAAGCAGTACTGTAGTACTTACAGAAAATCTGGGCCCAAAAAGAATGTTCCAAAAACCCTAATTCCATGTCAGAAGCCCACTGGAAAAAATTGGTGAAAAGATGCCATATTCCGGCGGCGGAACCGCGGCCAAAGTGGGGTTATGGCCGCGGTTCCGCGGCTCTTTTGAAGGATTAGGTCACCAAATTTTTACAGTGTTCTTAGAATTCTCTGCACATGTTTCTGCAACACCCTGAAAAAATTTTGGAGCTAAAAAAATTTCGACAGAAACTTGTACACTTGAAATCGGGTTTTCGGAAAAATCCGTTTGATCGAGCTTTAAACATACTAGAGCAAGCTAGACTAAGTTAATGGCGTGGCTCTGATACCATGTTTCGCCACGGCAGCGCTCCGGCAGTCTATCCGAGGCCAAAATGCGTAATCAAATTTTTTTCTTAACTTTAAACCGGCGCTACCGCGGACAATAAAACCCGGATCGTGACCATTAACCTAATGCTAGCTATCAAGAGAAGGGAAGAGAGCTATACCAAGCGATCCGTGTCCTTCGGTCTTCGTCTCCACTCCGATCTCCCGCGGAATCTCCGTCCATCTCCTCCTCGTCGGAAAGGGCACCACGTAGCCGGATACTTTTACGGGCTCCCACCTCTGGACCGAGGCAACTCGGGCGCGAAGTTGGCTAGCCGACGCGTCCAAGATTTGCTGTAGGCAAGTGTAGAAAACATGTCTCTTTGGGGTTTAAGTGAAGTAGCCATGGTATGTGGAGAAATGATCTTTTGGAGAGGTGAGGAATTTGTAGCAAGCTAGAAAATGTGATGAAGGAAAAATGCCACACCAAATGAACCTCTTTCTCTCTCTTCCCTCAAGTGGCCGGCCATTCAAGAATGGAGGAGGAAAAAAGGAATGAATCATTATCAAGAGAAGAAAGGGAATCAATATATGAGAAAATGGCCACACCAATTTCAAGCTCACATCCTTTCACCAACCATCATAAAAAAGCAATGAAAAAGATTAGAAAAGAATCTCATCATGAGGAAGCCACACATATGCATGAAAATCCCTCCACAATAAGTTATTTGCAAACTTGCAAATAACCCCCTTCATCGATAAAGTCCGGCCGTGAAGGAACAAAGGAAAACCGGCCGGAACGGAATGCAAACTGGCAACTTCAGAAAACTGATCCTGTAATAAATTACAGGAAAACCCCACTACTGTATATACATGCCCGCACTTGTATTCCCACTGAACACAAATGCAAAGAGATAAAATCTACACTATCTAATACTAGGATCTGGCTTAAGCCAAAGCCGGCTAGTAAAATTCGTCCGATCACGATCCGTGCAATACCGCACGTATCTGATCGAACCCTGCCATATCTCCATACGGCCTCTACAGCGTTTCGTCCGAAACCTGAGTAACTGTGTGTAGTGGACTCTAAAGACTCATCAATACTATGGCTGTGGATTTAACCACTAGCACGTCAGAGGTATTAGCCATACGTGACGGGCCACCAGCTACTGACTAAAAGGGACGTCGATGAGCGAACTCATCTAGACATCCTACTGAGCCTGTCAGTGAAAATATCCGTACAGTCCGGTCCGTTCGTCTATGAGTATCGCATGGCGGGCCTAGGGGGAACTCACACGAGACAAATGACGATCTCAGGTCGATGAACTAACCTGTACACATGTCACCAGGGAACCGCCGTCTGACGTCAGGTATAATACCAACTAGCATGTTCCCGGCGAGTCCTGTCCGGTGTACTCATAACCCAATGAGCACATGTATACATCTTAGGTGAACCAACTGACACCAGTGGCTTGTGAGACCGGCCACCGCCCCTCGTCGGGGTCTCGACTGTATACACTAGTCTACTCCGGAGTATCGATGCCTTGTCTCGAAACTCCAACGACTAGGGACCTTTTAAGGATGTGCTTATAGACTCCAGCTCTCACTTATATGATCGCCCTCATACTGCTGGTAGTCAAGCAAGAATCCAAGGGGCTCTATCAACGCGTAATAGCGACTCGTAAGGTCACCTAAAGCAGTACACGATGATAAAGATAAACCAGATAGCATACTATCATCTTGAGTAAGACTGTCCTACCGGGATAGGTCCTCCCTCAATCATTACAATCACGTGCATGCGATCTAATAATTGACTCCGAGGGCACTATCTCCAACAGTTATACCTCACGTTACTTGTCCTTTGGGTCTTCATCGCTGTCCTCCACTCCTTGTAGGCTCCTTGGAATATCGGCACCTCAACGGCCTCCTCGAATCAAAAACGATCCACCCGAAAGCTCCTACGCCAAGCTTAATCTCAAACTTGAGATAACTAGGTTGCTTAAAGTGCTAATCTAAGCTACCTAGGAGATATAGAGTGAGGTTATGGAGGTATTAGTCTAGCTAACCCTTAATCTCAACACATGAGAGGTTAGGGTTAGGGTTTGAAGAGAGAGTGAGCTTGAGGAGAGAGAAGGTGAGAATGATCATGAGAATGAAAAAGCTTCTCACTTGAATATATGAAACATAATGAATTATCAAATAAATGATTATTCACCATGCTTCATTAATTCAATATGAGTGATTCACTATGTGAGTCATTAAGCAATAAATGATGCATTAATGACATAGTGAATCACACAAATGAGTCACAAATTTCATTTAATGCAATGCCACCTCCCTCCCCAAGACACCACTCTTCTAGAAGCTTCTCGACAAATTACGAGAACGCCCCTCCAATCCGTGAAAACACGGAAAAACTTTAGACTGTATAAATCCTATAACCCGATACTAGAAACTGGCTTAAACCAAAGCCGGTAGTAAAAACTATCCGAAAAGTCGTACGTGCGTAAACACACGTATGCGTCCGAACCCTTGTCGTAAAACCATACGACCTCTATATCGTTTCGCCTGGAGCAGGGAAACTCTCTGTGTGGGACTCTAAAGACTCGACACTACGCTGGCAGTGGGTTTAACCACAGACCGCAAGCGGCACTAGCTGTACGTAACGGTCCCCAGGTAGATGTCGATAAGAAGGCCGATGAGGAAAACCATCCGAACCCCTACTGAGCCTGATGTGACAATCTCCGTACAGTCCGGTCTGTTCGTCTAAGACTATCGCATATCAAGCCTAGGGGGCGGCAAGCGTCAGTCCCCTAATAGCTGTATAAGTCGTGTCGGAGCGAACCCCATTACACCCTGAGAAGCTACTGGAACCTACCAGTATATCTCGCTTGCCCTGGCCAGGGACTTTGCGTAATGGCTCTCTGACACAGCGCGATATGAACTCCCAATACCGGGAGAGACGAATCCTATCTAACCGCCACTGCCTCCAAGTGCTTGGGACTGCACCCAACTGCTACCTGTTTGCACGACTCCTTTGAGCCGTGGTAGGGTAGCAATCTAAGAACAGTGGGACACACTCGAGGCGAAGTAGCAGTGTCAAGTCTGCGGACTGTGCTGTACTCATGTCACCTGGGAACTGTTAACTGACGATGGGTATAATACCAACCAATCAGTTCCCCGGCGAGTCCTGTCCGGTGTACCCGTAACCTAACGAGCACCTGTATACTATCTCTAGTACGGCGTACTGATGGCTGCGGGACAGACCATCTCCCCAACTTGGATGAGAAGCGTATACACTTAGTCTACTCCGGAATATCGATGCCCTATCTCGATAATCCAACGACCAGGGACCTGTATAGGATGTTGCTTACAGACTACCCAGCCCCCACTAGTGTGACTGCCATCACGACGCTGGTAATCAAGCAAAGATCCTATGGGCTCTACTAATATGTATAAGTGATACGTTATAAGAAACATATGCACATATTAAAGTAGACTCAAACCAAGTAGCTGTTAGTGTATATGCCCTAGAGGCCATTACTGTATCATACTAGTTTGTATATTACTTAATGGATGCTTGGGATATTCACCTTGTATATACAATCTTGCTCAAAATAGTAGTATGCTACTTGGTTTGTTTCTACTTCAATGTGTACATGTGTTTATTTTTGTATATCGCCTATACACATTAGTGGAGCCCTTAGGATCTTTGCTTGATTACCAGCGATGTGATGGCCGTCACACTAGTGGGGCTGGGTAATCTATAAGCACATCCTTATGCAGGTCCCTGGTCGCAGGACTATCGAGACAGGGCATCGATACTCCGGAGTAGACCAGCGCATGCGCTTCTCATCCCAGCAGGGGAGACGGTCTGTCCCACAGCCGTCAGTACGTCGTACTTGAGATAGTATGCGGGTGCTCGTTAGGTTACGGGTACACTGGACAGGACTCGTCGGGAACTGACTAGTTGGTATTATGCCTATCGTCAGTTATCAGTTCCCAGGTGACATGAGTACAGCTTAGTCCGCTGACTTGACACTGTCACTTCGCCTCGAGTGTGTTCCCACTGTACTTTGATCACTACCCTACCACGGCTCAAAGGAGTCGTGCAAACAGGTAGTGGTTGGGTGCAGTCCCGAAGCACTTGGAGGCAGTGACGGTTAGACAGGATTCGTCTCTCCCGGTATTGGGGGTTGACATCGCGCTGTGTCTAGGAGAGCCATTACACGAGTAGTCCCTGGCCAGGGCAAACGAGATATACTGGTAGGCTTCCAGTGTTATCTCAGGGTGGTTTGGGCTTCGCTCCGGCACGACTTGTACCGCTATTGGGGGACTGACGTTTACCGCCCCCTAGGCCCGCCATGCGATGTATCAGACGAACAGACCGGACTGTACGGAGAATGTCACACTCAGGCTCAGTAGGAGTTCAGATGGGTTTCGCCTCGTCGGTCTTCTTGTCGGCATTACCTGGGGACCGTTACGTACAGCTAGTGCCGCTTGCGGTCTGTGGTTAAACCCACTGCCAGCGTAGTGTCGAGTCTTTAGAGTCCCACACAGAAAGCTTTTCGCCTTTAGGCAAAAGAGTAGAGGTCGCATGGTATTGCGACAGGTCGCATGGTTTTGCGACAGGGTTCGGTCACATCCGTGCACTTGTGCACGTACAGTGTCCGGACAGTTTACACTAGCGGGCTTTGGTTTAAGCCGGATCCTAGTGTACCTTTTGGGATTGGATTTATCCAGTTTGCATTCGTATTCCTCGGAACGCGGATGCGGGTGTGTATGCACAGTTGACAGGGAGGCAGAGGCAGCGGATTCTCATTAGGGTTGTTGACAGTTGACCGTTGACTATTTGACTTTTTGCTCAACCCTAATGAGAATATGATATGTGATTAACTATTATATTAATTAAGTATTATGGTGACATGGTTGTTGACTTTTGTTGACTTGTTGACTTTTGTTGACTTGTTGACTTTGTTGACCGGTTGACTAGGCTTGACTAGTTGACCATCATGATAACCATAGCCATCATTTCATGGCAAAGACTTTTACTTGCTTGCTCATTTGTGTAAAATGAGTGCATGATATGATATGGTTATGGTTGCTTCAACCATCACATAAGACTTTTTTGATATGATGAGTTATCATGACTTTGGATTATGAGAGGGTGAGAGACAAAAAGAGAGCCTCATTCTTTCTTGCTCATTCTCTCTCTTGTTCTTGAGCTCTCTTGCTTTGCTCTCACCCGCATCCTCTTGCTCCCTCTCTTGACTCTATGGTTCATATCTCTCATGAGTTGAGAATCAAGAACCATAGATAAAATCTCATTCCAATTCTTCTCTACTCATTCTAGTTCACTAGGTTTAGCAAACCAGGTGAACTAGTTTCTTCAAAGAACGAAGAAGGAGCTAAAGGTTGGAGCTTTCAGGTGGATCTATCTTCGGCGTACGGAGACGACGAGAAGAAGCCATCGGACCACCATCGGAGCTTGAAGACGAAGGAGTTCAAGACAAGCAAGGTATAACCCCCTAACCGAGTAGCTAGAAACTCATAGTTAGGTTGTTAGATAGATGTTTAACCAAGATCCGGGTTATAGGTCCATGTTACCACCTCTGTAAAAATCGTTTTTTACCAAATTCCGCATTCCCGAAAGTACCGGGAGAGGTAGCATGGACTTACAGTGGTATCAGAGCCTAGTTAAACTCTATCTAACATGTTAGCAAGTAACTAGAAGATCGATCAAGAAAAATGTCCCGAAAACGAACCCCAAAAATTCGAGTTTCTGTCGATTTTTTTTTCTGTTCAAAAGTTGATTATTTTAACACCTAAAATCGGCTCAGGGTTTTTTGAAGCCACTGTAGAAAAATCACCAAGTGAACCCCCTAAACGACCGCGGAAACGCGGCAATAGCTTGCTATTGCCGCGGTTCCGCGGCCTCCTTGGCGCCTCTCTGGTGTTTCTTTGCTACAGTGTGCATCTGGGGGTATTTTGGGAATTTTGGTACATGTATTTTCAACCCAGATTTTCCAGAACGAAAATTTTATTTTGGGGTCCCGAAAATCCGTATTTTTGATCGAACTTCTAAAAGACTTAAGCTAACGGGTTTTTCTGTAATGTGATATTTGTATTGAACGTCTACTAATCGCTATATGTCGATTAGTGGGGGTTATACAAATCTGTGATCTGTAATGTTGCTGGAATGTGTATATGAATATATTGGATTGTCGCGGGTGAATAGCCGGGGGTTGTGAGACGAGAGTTTTCTTTTCTTTCAATTCATGTAAATTTGTAAATTGATGTAATAATTATTTGTATGGCCGCACAACCGGGTCGGGGTTGTAGCCGTCATTGTATAATTTCTTTTTACTGTTTTTGCTCCTAGGATAGACCCATAGAGGGGGTGCACAAACTACCGGGTATGCCGAAGTGTCGAGTGGCCTACTCATGGAGATGAGGGGGGTTGCTACGCTTCGGGTACTTGGCGGGTAGTTTGCCGCACCCGTAGGGGTCTTGGGTGGGGTATTGGCTATTCACCGCGCCCGTGTAATCTGTCTTTCGTTACAGGCTCGTACGAATTACAGATTCCTAGTATATCCAATGTATTCATCTGCGATCTGAAATGTTTATCATTGCTGTATATCTATATATGATATTATTTAGGCGTTGCTTATGTTTTACAGACGCGCTAGCCCAGCCCCCGCTCTGTCGTTAGTTAAGTAACCTAACGGGTAATGACGGGGCCCAGTGGCGAATGCGAATGGCATAAGCGTACGTCATATTTTGGTTGTTTTCTGCAATGGTAGGATTAAATGATGGGACGCATTAAAAGATCTAATGCAAGAATATCACGCATTAAAAGAACTAATGCAAGATAATAAACCAAGTTAAAGTCGTTGGAACACTTTCGAAAAACCACTCGGTTCTTTTCAAAACCAACTTTTAAATGCGGAGCTTGAGCCACTCCTTTTTAAAAGCTATCTCGTTCCATCGACCAAATCAAGTTCACTACGTTCACGGTTTTGCCAAAACCATCCGTAGCCCTCCGTCGTTTCACATGAATAGTCAATAGTATTCAAGCTGTGTATGTTGGCCAAAGTCAAGGCACAGTGATTGGTAGCTATTGGGTGTTCATGTGTAGCATAGATAGATGCGTTGGTTTGGGACAGTCGTACTGCCATTTTGGCCAAAGTCAAGGATAGGTGCGGATGGATCCAAATTAACCTGGATAATGATGGGTAGAACTTGACATGTGACTTATGATATTTTGGCCAAAGTCAAGGTCATAAGAGCATGGGGCAAAAATCCACATCGGGAGTTTCATAAGTACTGAAACTTGCTAGATTTGCATACCATTTGGAGTGTGATGATTCTGGTAGGATTCCTTCAGTTTCGTCACGCAATGATATTTAGATCCCGATCCTACTGTGAGTATATGCTACTCCTCGGGAAATTTCTCACTAAACGATCAATGCTATAAACCTAGTAGGTGCCTAGAAAGGTGTTAGCGGGGCTACGCCCCCAGGGAAAAGAGGTTCTTTAATTAAGGAACTTCACGAAAGCGTTGGAAAACCTCCCTCGAAGTACCGACACCGGCCTGGCTGAACGGTTAAGCAAGTATTGTATGGTGGGATTGATCCTGACTAATTCTTCCTTTATGGTTTGAGGAGGGATTAGAGAAACAGTGGGAGCCATCCTGTTTAGACAAACTAAAAACCACTCTTAACTTGCAAGAGCATCATGCTGAGTGTTTCTTCTTCTCTCTCCTAATTGCAGCGACCAATCAACATGACTGGACTTAAGTTACTCCTAGATAAAAACAAACTGACAGGGCCAAACTACAAAGATTGGCTCAGGAATGTCAAGATAGCAATCACTTACGACAAGCTGGGGTATCTTCTTACCACCAAAGCTCCCCCTGTCCCTGGTCCCACTTCCAGCGTCGCGGATAAGGAAATCCGCAAGACTTGGGATATTGATAGCGTGAAGGCCAAGTGCCTCGTACTTGCCTCGATGGACAACGAACATCAGAGGAGGCACGAGAATATGGACCTTGAATCCATATTTCTCCATACAAAAGAACTGTATGGAGAGCAATCACATATCGCAAGATACGAAGCGTCGAAAAAGTTGTTTTCGGCAAAGATGGCCGTCGGATCATCGGTAGCCGAGCACGTGCTAAAGATGATCGGCTACATTGAGGAGCTCGCGGACCTAGGGACCACATTGGAGGCTGAACTCTATACGGATATAGTTCTCCAGTCCCTTCCTTCCACTTACGCCCAGATCATACTGAACTTCAACTTACAAGAAAAAGAGGTTGAACTTTCAGAGCTCCTCAACATGCTGAGGAGCGCAGAGGGCACCCTACAGAAAGGTAGGGAAACATCCACTTTGTTTGTAGGAGGATCATCTTCTTCTAGGTCCAAGGCGAAAGCCAAGGGAAAGAAGAAGAAAGCCCCCGCCAAACCAAGGGGCGGTGTTAGTAAAGTGGATACGAAGGGAAAAGCAAAAGCAACAAAGTTAGCGGGGAAGCTTGTGGATAAGGAAGAGTGCTTCTATTGTCATAAGAAAGGACACTGGAAGAATGATTGCAGGGCTTGGAAAGCCAGGACACAGGAATTGAAGCAGGTTGCAGCTTCAGCTTCAGGTGTGTATGTTATTGAAAACTGTCTTTCAATAAACTCTACTTCCTGGGTATTGGATACCGGATCAGGATCTCATATCTGTAATTCTTTGCAGGCGTTGAGAAACCGTAGGGTTTTGAAGGCAGGTGACATGACCCTCAGAGTTGCGAACGGAGCTAGCATGGATGCTAAAGCCGTGGGGGACTATCACCTGGGAATGTCAGATGGACACCTTTTGGTTTTGCGTAATTGCTTTTTTGTACCCAACGCAACTTGTAATATCATTTCTGTATCTTTAGTTTCTAAAGAAGGTTATGAATTTGCGTTTGTAAGTAATGTTGTAAACATTCACCTTAATCAAGTTTTGATTGGGTCAGGTACATTGAGTAATGGTATATACGTATTGAACCAACCACAGATTTTCAATGTCCAGAAAATACACAAAAGAAAGTCTCCGGAAATAAATCAGACTTTCTTGTGGCATTGTAGACTGGGTCACATCAATGAGAGAAGGTTGACGAAGTTACATACAGAAGGGTATTTGAATGCGTTCGAATATCAGTCGTATGCCACTTGTCAATCCTGTCTCAAAGGAAAGATGATAAAGACTCCGTTTACTGGACATGGAGTAAGAGCGAGCGAGCTCTTGGGACTCGTACACAGTGACGTGTGCGGTCCAATGTCTACACATGCGCGAAGCGGATATTCTTACTTCATTACTTTTACGGATGACTTCTCAAGGTACGGTTATGTCTTCTTAATGAAACATAAGTCCGAGGCCTTTGGAAAATTTCAGGAGTATAAGAATGAAGTAGAGAAACAGACCGGCAAAAGTATTAAGATTCTAAGATCGGATCGAGGTGGAGAATACTTAAGTGCCGAGTTCCTGGACTATTTAAAAGAGAACGGAATTCTCTCTCAGCTTACTCCTCCATACACCCCGCAACATAACGGTGTATCGGAGAGACGGAACCGCACCCTATTGGATATGGTGCGGTCCATGATGAGTAACGCTGAGTTGCCGCGATCATTCTGGGGATATGCGCTAGAATCAGCCGCATACCTTTTAAACCGAGTTCCCACTAAGACTGTGCCTACCACGCCATTTGAGATGTGGTGTGGGAAGAGACCCCATCTTAATCACATTAAGACATGGGGAAGTCCAGCTTTTGTCAAAAAGCAGCATGCGGACAAGCTCGAGGCACGCGCAGTACTGTGCAAGTTTGTGGGATATCCAAAGAATTCCAAGGGATATTTCTTCTACTGTGAAGAGGAACAAAAAGTTCTTGTTTCTCGTCATGCCAACTTTCTAGAACACCAGTTCATTGAAAAAGGAAATAAGTGGGAGCGCAGTAGAACTGGAAGAAATTCCAGAACCACGGACTATTACTGAAAGTTTAGTGGAACCAGAGGGTTCGGAAGAACAGGACATTCCTACGCCGCTCCGCAGAAGTAGTAGGCAGACTCATCCGCCCGAGAGATACTACGGTTTTCTCATAGACGGGGATAGAGAGGATTGCATCATAGATTATGATGAGCCTACTAGCTTCCAGCAGGCCGTTCAGAGCGTTGACTCAGTGAAATGGCTGGATGCAATGCGGACCGAAATGGAGTCCATGTACACCAACAAGGTATGGACGTTGGACATTGCTCCAGACGGGGTAAAACCCGTAGGATGCAAGTGGATCTTCAAAAGGAAGATTGGTGTAGATGGACAGGTTGAGACCTATAAAGCTAGGCTGGTAGCAAAGGGTTTTCGTCAAAGACCTGGCTTGGACTATGACGAGACCTTTTCTCCAGTAGCCATGCTGAAATCCATTCGGATACTTCTTGCCATTGCTGCCTTCCACGATTATGAGATCTGGCAAATGGACGTAAAGACCGCTTTTCTAAATGGAAATTTAGAGGAGTGTGTCTATATGGACCAACCAGAGGGTTTCATTCAGAGTGGGAGCAGCGGAAAGGTGTGCAAGTTGCTTAAGTCCATCTATGGACTAAAGCAGGCATCGCGGAGTTGGAACATCTGCTTTGATGAGACGGTCAAAGAATTTGGCTTTATCAAAAATCCAGATGAACCATGCATCTATAGTAGATTTGTAGCGAGAACTGTAGTATTCCTCGTTTTATACGTGGATGACATTCTCTTAATAGGAAATGACATTCCTATGCTACAATCTGTCAAGGGGTTCTTGTCACACAGATTCTCCATGAAAGACCTGGGTGATGCCTCGTACATTCTGGGTATCCGAATCTACCGTGACAGATCCAAGAGGATATTAGGACTTTCACAGTCCAGGTACATCGACACCATACTGAAGAGATTCAGTATGGAAGATTCCAAGCGCGGTAACCTACCGGCTTGTCACGGGATCACCCTCTCTAAAGAGATGTCTCCCAAGACTGATTTGGAGAGGGATCGCATGTCTATTATACCCTACGCTTCTGCGGTAGGCTCTATAATGTATGCGATGTTGTGTACCAGACCGGATGTAGCTTATGCACTGAGTGTGGTAAGCCGGTATCAGTCAAACCCTGGGGAGAAACACTGGATAGCGGTAAAGAACATTCTCAAGTACCTGAGAAGGACTAAGGAGATGTTCTTGGTGTATGGCGGAAAAGACCTACAGATCGAGGCCTTTGCTGACTCCAGCTTCCAGAGTGACAAGGATGATTCCAAGTCCATGTCGGGTTTTGTCTTTACCCTCAATGGAGGGGCGGTGTGTTGGAAGAGTTCCAAACAGGAAACCGTTGCAGACTCGACGATGGAAGCGGAATACATCGCTGCATCTGATGCCGCAAAAGAAGCTGTCTGGATGAGGAAGTTCTTGAAAGAACTTCAGGTGGTTCCGTCCATTGTTGATCCAATACCTCTGTATTGCGACAACAACGGGGCTATAGCTTTAGCGAAGGAACCCAGGTCCCATCAGAGATCCAGGCACATCTTGAGGCGGTATCACCTGATCAGAGAGATCGTAGATCGCCAGGAGATCGAGGTTCGGAGAGTCGCTTCAGAAGACAACACTGCAGATCCATTCACCAAGGCCTTGCCCCAGACTCAGTTCGAGCGGCTGATCGAGATGATAGGTCTTCGATACGCCAGTACATGGCCTTAGTGCAAGTGGGAGATTGTTAGTGTATATGCCCTAGAGGCCATTACTGTATCATACTAGTTTGTATATTACTTAATGGATGCTTGGGATATTCACCTTGTATATACAATCTTGCTCAAAATAGTAGTATGCTACTTGGTTTGTTTCTACTTCAATGTGTATATGTGTTTATTTTTGTATATCGCCTATACACATTAGTGGAGCCCTTAGGATCTTTGCTTGATTACCAGCGATGTGATGGCCGTCACACTAGTGGGGCTGGGTAATCTATAAGCACATCCTTATGCAGGTCCCTGGTCGCAGGACTATCGAGACAGGGCATCGATACTCCGGAGTAGACCAGCGCATGCGCTTCTCATCCCAGTGTGGAAGACGGTCTGTCCCACAGCCGTCAGTACGTCGTACTTGAGATAGTATGCGGGTGCTCGTTAGGTTACGGGTACACTGGACAGGACTCGTCGGGAACTGACTAGTTGGTATTATGCCTATCGTCAGTTATCAGTTCCCAGGTGACATGAGTACAACTTAGTCCGCTGACTTGACACTGTCACTTCGCCTCGAGTGTGTTCCCACTGTACTTTGATCACTACCCTACCACGGCTCAAAGGAGTCGTGCAAACAGGTAGTGGCTGGGTGCAGTCCCGAAGCACTTGGAGGCAGTGACGGTTAGACAGGATTCGTCTCTCCCGGTATTGGGGGTTGACATCGCGCTGTGTCTAAGAGAGCCATTACACGAGTAGTCCCTGGCCAGGGCAAACGAGATATACTGGTAGGCTTCCAGTGTTATCTCAGGGTGTTTTGGGCTTCGCTCCGGCACGACTTGTACCGCTATTGGGGGACTGACGTTTACCGCCCCCTAGGCCCGCCATGCGATGTATCAGACGAACAGACCGGACTGTACGGAGAATGTCACACTCAGGCTGAGTAGGAGTTCGGATGGGTTTCGCCTCGTCGGTCTTCTTGTCGGCATTACCTGGGGACCGTTACGCACAGCTAGTGCCGCTTGCGGTCTGTGGTTAAACCCACTGCCAGCGTAGTGTCGAGTCTTTAGAGTCCCACACAGAAAGCTTTTCGCCTTTAGGCAAAAGAGTAGAGGTCGCATGGTATTGCGACAGGTCGCATGGTTTTGCGACAGGGTTCGGTCACATCCGTGCACTTGTGCACGTACAGTGTCCGGACAGTTTACACTAGCGGGCTTTAGTTTAAGCCGGATCCTAGTGTACCTTTTGGGATTGGATTTATCCAGTTTGCATTCGTGTTCCTCGGAACGCGGATGCGGGTGTGTATGCACAGTTGACAGGGAGGCAGAGGCAGCGGATTCTCATTAGGGTTGTTGACAGTTGACCGTTGACTATTTGACTTTTTGCTCAACCCTAATGAGAATATGATATGTGATTAACTATTATATTAATTAAGTATTATGGTGACATGGTTGTTGACTTTTGTTGACTTGTTGACTTTTGTTGACTTGTTGACTTTGTTGACCGGTTGACTAAGCTTGACTAGTTGACCATCATGATAACCATAGCCATCATTTCATGGCAAAGACTTTTACTTGCTTGCTCATTTGTGTAAAATGAGTGCATGATATGATATGGTTATGGTTGCTTCAACCATCACATAAGACTTTTTTGATATGATGAGTTATCATGACTTTGGATTATGAGAAGGTGAGAGACAAAAAGAGAGCCTCATTCTTTCTTGCTCATTCTCTCTCTTGTTCTTGAGCTCTCTTGCTTTGCTCTCACCCTCATCCTCTTGCTCCCTCTCTTGACTCTATGGTTCATATCTCTCATGAGTTGAGAATCAAGAACCATAGATAAAATCCCATTCCAATTCTTCTCTACTCATTCTAGTTCACTAGGTTTAGCAAACCAGGTGAACTAGTTTCTTCAAAGAACGAAGAAGGAGCTAAAGGTTGGAGCTTTCAGGTGGATCTATCTTCGGCGTACGGAGACGACGAGAAGAAGCCATCGGACCACCATCGGAGCTTGAAGACGAAGGAGTTCAAGACAAGCAAGGTATAACCCCCTAACCGAGTAGCTAGAAACTCATAGTTAGGTTGTTAGATAGATGTTTAACCAAGATCCGGGTTATAGGTCCATGTTACCACCTCCGTAAAAATCGTTTTTTACCAAATTCCGCATTCCCGAAAGTACCGGGAGAGGTAGCATGGACTTACAGTAGCATACTACCACGTTTAGCAAGACTGTTATATACAACTGTGAATATCCCAAGCTTCCATTAAGTAATATACAACATAGTATGATACAATAATGGCCCCTAGGGCATATACACTAACAGGTGGCAGCAAGGGCTCGGCTAGGTAGCAGGGTTGCCCGGGTCTTGCCTCAGAGCAGGGGGCTTGCCTCAGAGCAGCGGAGAGGTGGTGTTGTCGTGGCAGAGGAGGCGACGCAAGGCTCAGGTGATGCAGACAAGCAACGGTGGTGATGATGGTGGTGTCGGGGGAGGTCGCACGGTGGTCGGAGGTGGCAAGCAGCCGTGGAGCGGAGCTCGGGCGGTGGTTGGAATAAAAGTGAGGAGGGAGGTCGCTCGGGTGCTTGGTGGCCGGGGTTTACTGTCGACGGTGTTGATGGTTCGGGCGTCGGTGATGAGGCGATGGCGATGGGTTTTCTTGGGTTGGTTGCGGGGAGATGGGCTGTGGGGCTCAAGCTCGTCGGAGTTGGAGGCTCTGTGTTGCTGGCGATGATGGAGATGACTCCGGCGATGGTTTGCAGCGACGTGGCGGTCCAGGGAGTGGTGACGGCGATGGTGCTCGACCGGCATGGGGGTGACGGCGACAGAAGAGGTGGGGTTGTCGACGAAGTTGGAAGCTCGGCGATGCACGGGGTCTCGGGCTGCAGGGGGTCTCGTCGTGAGGTAGAGGAGGAGAGGTGTGGGTCGAGTTAGGTGTCGATGGTGGAGGCGGCGTGGGTTGGAGTTGCAGTGGTGGTTGTGGTGTCTTGGGAGTGGGGGGGAGAACGAGAGTGAGAGAGGGAGGAAAGAAAGACGTGAAGAGAAGGAGGGAGCGAGGAGGGTAGAGGAGAGTGTGGAGATGCAGGCGAGGGGGTCGCGGCGGTTGCGAGAAGAGGGGCGTGGTTGGGTCGTGGCGAGCGGGCGTGGGAAGCGGGAGCCGTTGGGGAAAACGTGGGCGGGAAAAGAGAACGGGGGAGGAGAAGAAGAAGGAGAGGGAGTGAAGTCGGGTCGGGTTGGGGAAAAGTTGGGCCGTGTGTGGGTTCTTGGGCCAGGAAAAATAAAAGAGAGATAGAGCGGGAGTGGGCTGGACTGAGGAAATGGAAAAATAAAAAGGAAATAGGGTTAGGGTTTGGGTAGGTTTAAAGGTTAGGGTTTTAAAATAAATAAAATAATTAGAAATATAAACAAATAAATTTTGTAAGCAACACTTTATAAAAATACGGATATTGGTGTGCGAAAAGAACTGGGTATTATATATAATGTGCCTGATCCAATCAACTTTTGATTTAGGAAAATGTTCATAACATGATCCAGCAATACAAAATTATATCATTCTTTACTTAATAAAGAAACTGGTATAATATAGCATATCAGGTTCGGTATGTAATAACATTCGTTCAGAATCAATGTATTACCAGTAGGTAATACAAGGTGATATTCGCCAACTGCTTTGACTGCAACATTTGCACCATTCCTTACTAGTAGAGAATGATCACATTTTCCCAGTTCTCTACCTTTGTTTAGCCCATGTAACATATTATATATATGGGATCCCGATCCGGTATCTAATACCCAAGACGTAGAGTGTGCTGAGAAACAGTTCTCGGTAACGAACACACCCGAAGAAGATGCATCAACATGCTTATTCCTCGTTTGGGTCGCGTGGGAATCCGGACATTCACTTATTTCCTGCTCAGACCTATAACAATTATAAGATGGAGCGGAACCAACGTTCCCCGGCTCAGTATAAAAAGCGGGTTCGGTCAATACATCCATATTATTATCTTGATTAAGGCATGACATGGTCGCTACCTGGAGAGAGAGAGAGAGAGAAGAAAACGATGCGTGCGCTCTTGCAAGATTAGATTGGTTATTATTTATCTAATCAGGATGGCTCCCACTGTTTTTATCAAGTCTTCCTTCAAACCCTAAAAGGTAAGACTAGCCGGGATTAATTACACCCTACAAGTTTGCCGATCTTTCAGCCAGGCCAGTATCGGTACTTTGAGAGAGGTCCCCCGTGCTTTCGCACAGACCTAATTAAAATAAACCTCATTTTCCCATAGGCATAACCCCATCGACACCTTTCTAGTCACCTACTTGATCGGCTAATTGTAAAGTGCAAAACTCTCCCAGTAGTAACTCTTACTCGCAGTGGGTAGCGGGATCCAACTATCTCATAGAAGGTATGCAATCTCATTGCAAATTTAAACACTTGAAATTCCTGATAATATTTTTCCCCAAGCGATTTATGACCTTGACAAGGTCAACAAACCATAAACCGCAAGTCAGGTTCAACCCGTTCATTTCGTGATTAAATTAAACCCACCCGCACGACCCTTGACAAGGTCAACAAGGTCGTACGACTACCCTAATCCAATCGCATCATATGCGTTGCAGATAAGCACTAATCAGTTACCGCATACTACACCTTGACAAGGTCAACAAACGCAGCACGAATACTAAATAGTACTTATCTGAAATGACAGAGGGCTACGACATGTTTTTAAGAAAACCTTTTGCGTAATGAACTTGATATCGTTGTAGAATCAAGTGATTTTGAAAAGGAGTGGTTTAAGCTCCGCTTTTAAAATCGAGTTTTTCAAAATAAACCGAGTGGGTGTAGCATTTGCTAGCTTGTACTAAAGAGGTCATTTCTAGTGAAGGGATCTCGGCTCTTTCCTCATCGAATGAGGTGCTGGATATTCATAAAGGAATACCGCTATGCAAAGCAAGAACTAAAGCTACCAGTTTTGAAAATATGATTCCACAACATCATTGGGTTTCTTTTCTTTTCATTAATCTTATTAATGAAGTCCCATCATTTATGCTTTCTAAGCATCACAGATAAAGAAACGAAAATACAACGTACGCTTATACCACCCGCATTCGTCATGGGGTCCCGTCATGCACCGTTAGGTTAGTTAACTAACGGTAGAGCGGGGCCAGGACTAGAGCGGGTGCAAAACATAAGCAACGTTTATTATATATCATATATATAATATAAAGCATTCGTCTCAGGCAGTAATATGATCTCATCACAGAACATTGCAGCAGAAGTCAACATATGAAATATTGGATATATTAGGAGGTCCGTGTTTTAAATTAAGCCAGTAAAAAACAAGGATTTCACGGTCATGATGAATAGCCAAACCTATATCCCTAGACCCCTACGAGAGCGGCAAGCAACCCTACCAATTCTAGAGTTAGGAGACCCGGTCTCGATTCCTCGAGATGGTCTCCCACCAGACTTTAGAACCCGATTACTTGTGCTCCCCTCCTTGGGTCTATCCTAATGCGGAAAAGTAAATAATATACATCAATGGTGACATCATCCTCAACCCGGAATGTCCCAATAAAAGAATATTATATACAAGTTTTTACATGAATGAAAATGAAAAACTCTCACCTCACGCAAAAAAAAACCCGGCTATTCAAACACGACGATCCAATATAACATATCACAATAACGCATAACATCATATGTTATCAATGTAAGTAAATATGCGTATCCCAATTGTCGTTGACGTATAGCAACGAAACCAGCGATACACCACATATTACACTTACGGTCGCAGAAAAGAAAGTGAAAACTACAATAATTGGAATCCGCAACCACCTTAGACATCATAAACCTGAAATATCACATACTTCGAATTTCATGCCTAAACATATAAATTCCTTAGACATCATAAACCCGGAATATCACATATTCCGAATTTCATGCTTAACGTTATAAACCCGGCATTTTAGTCTCAAATTGAAAACATTTTTCAATATCTAGTCGGGCAATCCAACAAGATTCCCGACATTTTATCGAATGCTCATCGGAAACATTAGTAGACGGTAGTGCCCCCGATGCCGTCGATGAAGCGAACTTGGGCGGAAACCGCGGCTGCGAACATCCAAACGGATGCTTTTGACTACGGGGTTCTCCTACAGTCACTTGGTCGGGGCTATGGGGCATGGCTATCTAATAGTGTTACCCGGCGAGCGTTCGCGTACTATACGAGATTGCGATGGAGTTTTGATCCGAATCAAAACTCCGCGGCAACCGATCAAGTGAGACTAGATTGCTAGATTTACAAATTACTAATTAGTTTTCACAAAACTAATTATTGTGGATTCCAAATATTGTATCACAAATCACAGATATCTAGACGATGTTAAATATTTTGATCGATTTATCAAACACCCAAAATTCCTAGAGACCTCAACACTTGAGTCACGGTTAAAAATATCCAGACAGTGCCCCAAGTACCTACAGACCTACACAAGAAGACACGCTCCCTGCCTCACCAACGGCGCCGCGGAATCGCCGCCAAAGGCATGCTTTAGCTGCGCTTTCGCGGTCGTTTGGTCGAGTTGGGCCGTCATTTTTCTTGTGGGTTCATAGAAAATCCTACACAATTTTCTGAATATTTTTAATTAGAAAAATTTCAATTTTTGAAAAAATTTCCAGAGAGTAGGAAAAACAGGTTTTGAAAAGCCGATCGAGCACTTTAACTTTGCCTAGACGACTCTTAATGCTCTAGCTTGGCTCTGATACCACTGCTGGGTTCGCTTAGCACCCCGGACGGGTTTCGGCACGCATCAAGTATGCTATTTTTAAAAATTTAGGGTGCCGAGCGAGCCCGACCAAGGATCTAACTAGAGAATTAGGGTTTTAACTGAGCAAGTGAACAACATTACTCTCAATGAACAAGGAATACAACCTTTGTAGACCGGTCCTTCACTTCTAAAGCTCCGTGTAGTAGTCTCTTTGCTCCAAGTAGTGGTGTCCCGGACTCTCTGTAGGTTCCACTAGGCGAAATGAACGAGCTTGCTCAAGGATCTTCGAGGCCGAAAATGATCTACGTCGAAGAATCTCTAACTCAAGCTATCTCTTCACTAATTGATGAATTAGTGAAATAAACAACCTATACTAAATGGCTAGTTTGGTATGGATTGATGGAGTAGGAATTTTGCTCACTTTAGAATTATTTTTCTCTCTTTCTTTTCTTCATTCAAGAAAACCCAGTGAGCTTAAATGAGATGAAGAAGAAGAAGTGATCTCAAGTGATCAAGTATCAACCGTGGGTGAGAAAATATCTCATATAAAATCATGTTGAGATTGATTGTAAGAATTTCTGTGATTGGATGTAAAAGTATCGAATCAAATAGTCCCCGGCAACGGCGCCATTTGATTGTAATAAAATGTCGGTTGTCTAATATCGAATCAAATAGTCCCCGGCAACGGCGCCATTTGATTGTTATAAAATGTTGTTGTGTGTAAATCGAATGAAATAGTAAAGAAATCACAACCAAAGATTATTTGACCGCAATCAACTACGGTGTCGGATTGTAGTTAGTATGTGAGTGCGGATCGTCCACAGGGAAAGTGTAATCATTCGTCTTTTGAATTAGATGAATTGAAACATTAATGAAAAGAAAACAAAACAATTCAAGATTTATAGTTGATGTTCAAGAATGAGAAAAAACTAGATCTACGAAAGCATTAAAAGATAGAATCAAGAATTGATCGTTTGTTGATTTTTCCAAACCAAATCTCAAGAATCGAAATGAGGCTCGTAGGAATCGATCGGATCTATAGATGTGATGTAATCTTACAATTACGTATTCTTATCCTTCGATGAATTGATACTAGATCGATGATCATCGATGAGAATTAGGGATTTCTTGTGAAACTAGTGTTTCATCTTATCCCTTGTTCTTTCGTCGATGTCATTCGTATTCTAGCCTCGAGTAAATTCAAGAAGCGATCGTAGATCCCTAATTTCGAGCGATCGCAATCAAGAAAGCATCGCTACGAAACTAGGTCATCGATTCTTGAACTTGCTAGGGTTTACAACACTCGTAGGACTTAAAAATAGTATTAGAATTTGTTACATCATCATTCTACAATCGTCTCGACTCCTTAACGAGCGGAGTTTCACTCAAACATCACAACAAGAGCAACAATTACAAATTGAGATCTAATCATGATGCAAGAATTAAAAGAAAGCAAGATTAACGAATTTCACCTTTTATTTATATCAACAATTTCGTTACAATCACTCAAGAACTACAAGAGGAAGAACTTGATCGTTGACTTGGCTTCGCTCGTCTCCGTGGATCGCGGATCGGCTTGGATCACTTGCCCGATTGAAGATCGGCTCGGCTCCTAAAAGGTTGAAGACTTCTCACTTGATTTGGTACTCAAGATCTTGGATTTGGAGTGGAATTAGGGTTAGGGTTTCGCACAAGCCTTGTCACTAGACTTGTGGAAGAAGATGGTGTAGAATGAACCAATGGTTATTGATTTTTTATTAAAGATTGATTAGCCTTTAACCCTAGATCTAGTGCTCTATTTATAGATAACTAACCCTAGATCTAGGATTTCAAATTCTAACTTTCCCTCCAAAAGTTTGTTGGGGGAAATTCAAATTTCCCTCCAAAAGTTAGTTAGGGGAGAAGGTTCTAGATGTAATTAGTTAGGAGGAGCTTCTAGAATAGGATTAATTAGGAGCTTAATTTAGGATTAGCCTTCTTAATCTTCATTGCTGATCTGGCAGTCCCTTCGAGAGAATTCTGGAACTTTAAGTATCATAAAGCAATGTGGGACCAGAGCTGTGAATTCTGCAGCAAACTTTCCATGCTGACGTGGCATCATAGGCGCGGAACCGCGGCGCAAGCCAGCTCCTGCCGCGGTTCCGCGGCTGACGTGGAGGCTTGGGCCCTGTAGCTTCTGGTGTGGACTTGCATTGACATTTGGGCTTTTCTCTTATGTATTGAATTATATAATTCCTTCTGCATTTCTACCAGATCTGAATTGGTTGAATTGGCTTAATGTTGATCAGCTCTTTGGTTTTTCTTCCGTATTTTCCTGCACATACTCAAGACAAGTGTTGCGCAAATACAGAAATGATGCGATGCCATGAAATGCGGTTAATTTCCTTTAAAGTGTCGGTTTAAAAGTTTAGTTCATGCAATCTCATATTTTGTGACAGATTTGTTAATATGTAGAATATGAATGCCGAACTCTTCTAAGTGTATGCAAATGTTAAGGAAATTGCCGGCTAAAATATACAATATTTTCGACTGATCAAATACCCCCAAACTTAATTTCGATCGTCTCGAGCGAATGTTTTATTAAAAAGAGAAGGAGAAAATAAAGAAAGAGAAAAACTAACTAGCACACTTTCGTAGGCAACACGATTGCACTGAGCACGTGCAACAAGCCTTTAAACCTCTAGGTGTCCCTAGTAGGAGGAGTGTTGTCTCCTGAGGGTTTTCAGCGGATTGCACCCACAAAATCCAATAATAAAAGAAAGATCATGAATATTACATTTAAAGACAAGAATTGTAAAAGAAAAGCCTTGAAAATTAGGGTTTCCAACTAAGCTAGCTTTTCGGTTGTCATGAGCCCTATCTTAATGGTCATGAAAAAATGTTAGAAATCACGTCCTCCCTCAATAAAACATCGTCTTATTCTTCATTCCTATCTGTTTTCCAAACATCGATCATATCACCCTGCGTGTGTGTAAAGACATCCCTACACCCGGAGAATTCAATTCAAGCTATCATACTCTTGCCCATCAGCCTCAGTACTTCTTGATAAACGAGATTGCTTACACACTTTCATGCGACCGTTAATACTTCTTGAGGTACTAACCGACCGATTACTGATGTGCTCGCTAACTTGGTGTATTTTCCTAATCTTGCACCACCTCAGGCATAGCAGTGACTCCCAGACCAGTTGACCTTGGGGCACTAGGTGAAGAAGCACCCTTTTGCTATATATTTTTATTACCCTTGGTGATAACAAAACCAGTGTCTATTTTTCTCACCACTTTAAAACATATTTTTTTTTTCCATACTTTTGGCTTTAAGACAAGAGCATTTCAAGGTATCCTCTACTATCCCAGGCTTCAAGATGTGTGTAAGTGCGAATAGCAGGGTAGCAACGTTCAAAATGTTTGGCTTCCAGAATAGAAACTATTTTTCAGACTTATTTTTATCCTCAGATTAGTGACGTCCTTCATCTTACTAACCCTTGGGACAACGGCTCATAACTACTTATTACTAGTTCGTATAAGAAAACTTCTAATTTTCTTAGTTTTCTTAAATTTTTCTAATCTCATGGATGTAATTTTTCACTATCTAAACTTTTATTATCTTATTTATGTACAAAGATATTTTTATAATTTTGAAAATTTTTAAATTTTTATGGTTTTTCGAAAAAAGTGTTTTGTGCTTATGCAGATGATATGCAAATGATGCGAAAATAAGCACAAACCTCCCCCAAACTTGTTTTCAACAGTGTCCTCACTGTTGCCTTCTGCTAAATCTCGAAAAACCTGTAAGCTTGGGAGGAATTTATTAGTGGGGGCAAAATATTTAAGTGAAGAACCTCCCCGAAACTTATTTTTGGCTCAAAATTTTGTAAAAATTTGATTTTCAAGAGCCAGATAATGTACCCCCCCACACTTATGCAATGTTAATCTTTTAAAATTACAAGTGGGGGTCAAAAATCATTGGTCGATGCCAAGCTTTGCAAAGACCGAATATCAACACCAACCATTCAAAAATTTTATCAATGCACTGCTCGGGTTGGTGGAAGAAGAAGTGGGGAAAGGTTAAGTGGTGGAAGAGAATGTATGTGCGTCTCATATTGGAGAGACGAAGCAGTGTTTGTGATGGATTACTCGCATTCTTTTTACAAGTCAAAAGAAGGGGTGGAGGTTCAATTTCATTGATTTGGACATGATTCGTCTCAACACCCGTGTCATTCAAAAATACGAGTTCATCAGCGAAGATTTCCTCAAAAGTTCCATCAATACCCCGATGAATAATGTCATCACAAAGTGCGGGGTGATCTTCAGACTCTAAAAACATTTCATAATCGGTGTTAATTGTTGACCCGGACATCTCGGTGGAAGAGTCCGTATGTGTATGATATATAGTGGGGTCAAACAATAACATATGAAAAGAGTCTAGATCGATATCAGGAGGATCATCAAATTCGCTGCTGTCGACATCCATTAAGTCGACAGAACATGCCTGAGCAATAGGTTCGGAGGGTACACTTCCCAACTTGTAAATGTTCAGTTCTATTGACCTATTCCCGAAAGATAGGGTCATAGAACCATTACGACAGTTGATAATTGCATTGGAAGTGGCCAAAAAGGGGCGACCTAAAATCACCGGAATTTGATTCCGTGGGTTCGCTACAGGCTGTGTATCAATTACAATAAAATCTACCGGGAATATAAATTCTCCGATTTTTATTAACACATCCTCCAGTTCACCCCTAGGTTTGGTGATTGATCGGTCAGCCATCTGGAGAGTGCAATTGGTTGGCTTCAACTCTCCGATTCCTAATTGCTCATAAACTGAGTAAGGAAGCAAGTTAACACTAGCGCCAAGATCTAATAGAGCACGGTTAATGTGTTTTTCCCCAATAGAAACGGAAATAGTAGGATATCCAGGATCCTTACGTTTCCTCGGTAATTGTTGGGGGAAAGCCGTATCTATTGTCTTTTCCATGAAAATCTTCTTAGGCACTGGATTCTTCCTCTTCCTAGTGCACAAGTTCTTAAGAGTTTTCGCATAGGAAGGAACTTGTTGGATGGCATCTAGGAGAGGGATGTTGGTGTTTACTTGCTTAAAAATGTTCATAATCTTCTCCATATGTGGACTCGGTGTGTTAGCCCTTAACCGATTAGGATAAGGTGCTATAGCAATAAGCGCTGGGTCCATCATAGGAGAAGAAAGTGTGTGTGGAATCGATCCCGGAATAGAAGTGGGGATCGTCCGTGGAGGGGTAAAAGAGGTGGGCTGTAGTGGCGAGCCTTTTGGGAAATGGAGAATAGGCTCGGAAGAAGATGGTGGGGTAGAAGAACTGGGGTAAGAAGTGTGTGGAAAAGTCTCAGCCGGGGTTCTATTGATTGATTTATCAGTATCATCAAACTCTTCCCCAACATGAGTGTCAAGCACTCTTCCAGATCTCAACGTGATTGCATCCACATCATGTGAATAGCTAGAATTAGGTAAAGGTTGAGCTGGAAGTTTCCCTTTCTCTCGTGCACTCATTTCGGCTTTTAGTTGTGCAATTTGTTCTTCCATCGATTTGATGTTCTCATTTTGAGAGATAATGATCTTCATTACATTCTCGACGGAAGATTGCAAACTTGCCGTACCTTGGATGGATTGTTTCATGAAAGTATCCAAGGTTTGTGCTAGTGCAGAGGTATTATCTGTACCGGTCAATTGCAAAGGACTAGACGGTGCAAAAGTGTTGGCCGGATTTTGAAAGTTTTGTGCTTGGAAGGGGTGCTGACTCAATAGAAGTTGTGGGTGCTGTTGTGGTGGAGGGACCTCTTGGAAATTGTGTTGTGTTGGAACCGTGTTTTGAAATTGTGATTGGTTCCAAGCAAAGTTAGGGTTATTCCTCCAACCCTGATCATATGTGGAGGAAGATGGATCGTTTCTAGGTCTTTGAAATGATGCATTGGTCTGCTCATGACCTTGAAACGGACATTCTTCCGTCAAGTGAGACGGATCAGAACAACAACCACATACAGTTTTGGAGAGTGATATTTGACTTAGGGCGGCGGCTAAAAATTTATTTTCCATAGCGTCAAATTTCTTGTGTAAAGCTGAAATTTCGGCTCTAATTCCTATGGAAATATCATTGCCATCCCTAGACGATTGACTCACACCCTCCCACTGTAAAGATTTTTCGGCGAAATCTTCTAGAAAGTTCCAGGCTTCCCTATCATCTTTGGTCATAAAATTGCCTTGACACATGGATTCAAGGGTCTGTCTTGTGTAAGGAGTAATGCCCTCATAAATGACTCGGCACAATTCCCATCTCGGGATGCCGTGATGTGGACATTGGACTAACAGATCCTTGAAGCGGTCAAGACATTTTGAAAATGTTTCATTTGGAAGCTGGGTGAATTGATAGATTTCGCTACGGACTCGAGCTGTCTTTTGATGTGGGTAGAATTTCTTAAGGAATGCTTTGACGAATTCGTCCCAATTTGAAATGGAATGTGCAGTAGTGTTATATAGCCACTTCTCGGCTAAATCGCACAAAGTGAATGGGAGAAGACGAAGACGTAAAGCATCCACAGACAACTGTGAAGTACCCATCATTGCGCATACATTTTCAAATTTCGTGATAAACACGTATGCGTCTTCAGACTCGAGACCGTGAAATTTTGGTAGAAGGTTGATGTATTGGGGTTTTATTTGAAAATTTTCCCCGTTGGCTGGTGGTGTGGAAAGACAGGTGGAAAGTGGGCCTCGTGTAGGATAGCATCTCTCTTGGAGAGAGATGCGAGGTGGATTCTGCGCACCAACGGACGGCGGCAGAGTAGTGGAAAAGAAGTTCGATGGAGGTGGATCCATCGATGTGGGTGTGGTGGTGGGTAAAAGAAAAAGTAAGTGTAGAAATACCGACTTTAGGGTCGATAAGGGAAACGCGGACTAACGGGCACTAGACACCCGTGTCCAGCCTATCTTGCACTAAAAAGGGTTAGTACAAGTGGCAGCGTGAATTTATAATTAGGGGAATGATATGAATGTGGTGTTTGTTTTGAAAAAGATACGGATTTTTGAAAATATGATGCAACAAAACAAATGCAACACACAAAACCCTAAAATCTAGTGGTCACCTAGGTCAAACTCTAGACCGCTCCTAACTGCCAAAAGACAAGTCGCAGGATAAATCCTCCACTGCCTCTTTGCTCCCCTGTGGCCGGATAAGTGCCAGGTAAGTGGGAAGGAACCACCACTACAGTGGGCCTAATTAATAACCACTAGCCTTAGACACACTCGCCTTAGGCACCACAGAAAAACGCAGATAAACAATGAATTACCCACGGCCTTCTCTTGTCCTAAATGAGCGCGACGGTCCTTAGAGTCATCTCTAGATATTTTTTAATTAATGAGGGTAAATGCGGATGCAAGTTTTGCGATTTTCGGGGCTTAGGAAGGGTAATGAAATCCCCACCTAATTTGGATTTGGCCGTGCCCCTTAAATTTCCGTATTAATATGCAACAACCACAAGAATAAAAAACATGCACAAAATATTTTTGCTTTTGCGGCGCTGCGATTTATTTGCAAAGAAAACCTGCAGCAAAATTGTTATTGGAGCAGATAGAGGAGGAGATAAGAAAGTGAGAAAGTTACAGAGCAAGTTTGGTGCAGTGAAGACTCAAGGGAGCCGCGGAACCGCCGCTATTGAGGGGTTCTTGCCGCCCTTCCGCCGCGATACTTTGGGATCAGTGCACAGAATTTCTTCAGCAAGCTCCTGTACAATTTCTCAGCTCTCTGGAATGCTCAGAAAAATTTTTCTCCAGCTTCAATGATTCCAGATTTTCTCGCAACAAATCACAACACACGTATTAGTGTTTGCACGAATTTAGATCTAAAAATTATGATGGAATAAATTGTTCAACTCAAATTTCAAAAATACGAACTATTAGCGCACTATCCCCGGCAACGGCGCCATTTGATTGTAAGAATTTCTGTGATTGGATGTAAAAGTATCGAATCAAATAGTCCCCGGCAACGGCGCCATTTGATTGTAATAAAATGTCGGTTGTCTAATATCGAATCAAATAGTCCCCGGCAACGGCGCCATTTGATTGTTATAAAATGTTGTTGTGTGTAAATCGAATGAAATAGTAAAGAAATCACAACCAAAGATTATTTGACCGCAATCAACTACGGTGTCGGATTGTAGTTAGTATGTGAGTGCGGATCGTCCACAGGGAAAGTGTAATCATTCGTCTTTTGAATTAGATGAATTGAAACATTAATGAAAAGAAAACAAAACAATTCAAGATTTATAGTTGATGTTCAAGAATGAGAAAAAACTAGATCTACGAAAGCATTAAAAGATAGAATCAAGAATTGATCGTTTGTTGATTTTTCCAAACCAAATCTCAAGAATCGAAATGAGGCTCGTAGGAATCGATCGGATCTATAGATGTGATGTAATCTTACAATTACGTATTCTTATCCTTCGATGAATTGATACTAGATCGATGATCATCGATGAGAATTAGGGATTTCTTGTGAAACTAGTGTTTCATCTTATCCCTTGTTCTTTCGTCGATGTCATTCGTATTCTAGCCTCTAGTAAATTCAAGAAGCGATCGTAGATCTCTAATTTCGAGCGATCGCAATCAAGAAAGCATCGCTACGAAACTAGGTCATCGATTCTTGAACTTGCTAGGGTTTACAACACTCGTAGGACTTAAAAATAGTATTAGAATTTGTTACATCATCATTCTACAATCGTCTCGACTCCTTAACGAGCGGAGTTTCACTCAAACATCACAACAAGAGCAACAATTACAAATTGAGATCTAATCATGATGCAAGAATTAAAAGAAAGCAAGATTAACGAATTTCACCTTTTATTTATATCAACAATTTCGTTACAATCACTCAAGAACTACAAGAGGAAGAACTTGATCGTTGACTTGGCTTCGCTCGTCTCCGTGGATCGCGGATCGGCTTGGATCACTTGCCCGATTGAAGATCGGCTCGGCTCCTAAAAGGTTGAAGACTTCTCACTTGATTTGGTACTCAAGATCTTGGATTTGGAGTGGAATTAGGGTTAGGGTTTCGCACAAGCCTTGTCACTAGACTTGTGGAAGAAGATGGTGTAGAATGAACCAATGGTTATTGATTTTTTATTAAAGATTGATTAGCCTTTAACCCTAGATCTAGTGCTCTATTTATAGATAACTAACCCTAGATCTAGGATTTCAAATTCTAACTTTCCCTCCAAAAGTTTGTTGGGGGAAATTCAAATTTCCCTCCAAAAGTTAGTTAGGGGAGAAGGTTCTAGATGTAATTAGTTAGGAGGAGCTTCTAGAATAGGATTAATTAGGAGCTTAATTTAGGATTAGCCTTCTTAATCTTCATTGCTGATCTGGCAGTCCCTTCGAGAGAATTCTGGAACTTTAAGTATCATAAAGCAATGTGGGACCAGAGCTGTGAATTCTGCAGCAAACTTTCCATGCTGACGTGGCATCATAGGCGCGGAACCGCGGCGCAAGCCAGCTCCTGCCGCGGTTCCGCGGCTGACGTGGAGGCTTGGGCCCTGTAGCTTCTGGTGTGGACTTGCATTGACATTTGGGCTTTTCTCTTATGTATTGAATTATATAATTCCTTCTGCATTTCTACCAGATCTGAATTGGTTGAATTGGCTTAATGTTGATCAGCTCTTTGGTTTTTCTTCCGTATTTTCCTGCACATACTCAAGACAAGTGTTGCGCAAATACAGAAATGATGCGATGCCATGAAATGCGGTTAATTTCCTTTAAAGTGTCGGTTTAAAAGTTTAGTTCATGCAATCTCATATTTTGTGACAGATTTGTTAATATGTAGAATATGAATGCCGAACTCTTCTAAGTGTATGCAAATGTTAAGGAAATTGCCGGCTAAAATATACAATATTTTCGACTGATCAGAGATTTAACCAAGGCTAAAGATAATGGTTAGGTTAATTGATATCTAGAGTAAAACAAAATTAGTGGACTAAGTCAAGGTTTCCACATGCTTCTACGAGCATCCAAACCAAGCCATTTTCCACCTAATTTTGTTTATTCCCCAAATAAATAATCGCCCTAATTATCTTAAGTATGGTATGAGTCTCATACACCCAAGTCCATTGTATCATCTAGTATGACACATATTAAATACATTAACATATATCACATATATATTTAAATGTATTTGGAGAAAAACAATTTCTTAAGTGAGCTAATATTAGTTAATATATATTAATATATTAAATATATAATTATATATTAAATTATTAAACCAACACTTGATTTAATAATCCGGTTATATCACATACAACCGACTAATATCATATAATAAATTATTGAATCAACATTTGATCCACTAATCCGGTTATATCATATATAACCTTTATCGCGAGATTAGAATACCGTATCACATACACGTATCAATCTCGGTCCCGCACACATCACATATATGCCTTACTTCGTTTCGCTTGAGTTAGAAAACCTCTGTGTACGACTCTAAAGACTCGTCAATACGCCGGCAGTAGGTGATGATCATATCAGTCACCCACAAGCTGTCAGCGGTACTAGCTGGACGTAACGGCTACCCGGGTATTGAGCGATCAGAAGATCAACAAGCAAGCTTGTTCATACTCCCGTGAATCCGATGAGTAACACTACCGTACAATCCGGTCTTTTCGTCTGATATGTCGCATATCGAGTCTGGGGGTGGTAAACGTCAGGCCCCAATAACTTGATAAGTTATGCCGATGTGAGGCCCGTAACGTGTCGAGAAACTACTGATAACACTTACCAGTAAATGTCAGTTTCCACCCTGGCCAGGGACTTCTTGTTATGGCCAATCGAGCACAGCGCAACATCAACCCCCAATACCGGAAGAGACGAATCTCCTCCTATCGCTCATTGCCTCCATGTGACTCGGGACTGTACCCAAAAACCACCGTTTTGCACGCTCTCTTGAACGTGGTAAGGTGGAAATCAAAGCACAGTGGGAATCACACAAAGACTCTATGACGATCTCGGGTCTACAGACTAACTTGTACCAGTGTCATCAGAGAACTGCTATCTGACGTTAGGTATAATACCGTCTAAGAGTTCTCGGCGAGTCCTGTTCAGTGTACCCAGTCTCCACTGAGCACTCGTATACCTTCTCTGATGTCAAACACCAATGGATATGGGATCATCCATCGCCCATCAAATGGGTTAAGAAACGTATACGCTAGTCTACTCTGGAATATTGATGCCCCGTCTCGATACACCCACGACTAGGAACAATTAAAGGATGAACTTGTGGTCTACCCTAGCCCCACTAGTTTGATCTGCATCATAATCTTGGTAGTCAAGTATATATCATAAGGGCTTTACCAACATGTGAGAACAAGACAGTATCACAATACTAGTCTACATGTTAAGATAAAGAGTAACCAGATAGCATGCTATCATGTCGAGAAAGAAAGTCCTTCCTATATATGTCCAAGAATCCATTATAATATACAATCATGTACAATAATGGCCTCTAGGGCATACATACAACTAACAGTGTCGGTCATGTCTGGAAGCAGGCGAGCTAACCGATACCTCCTCGGAGGGAGAGAACGCGCGGCGGGTGATGGGGCTACGGCCCAGTATTTCCCGAGACCGCGGCGTGGAGCCGTTCGGCACCCAACGGGTCATGGAACCAACCGCCGGGTGAGGGTCGAGGTGGCCGGAGTCGGCACGCTGGCGCTCGGTGTCGCTGTGATGAGGGTGAGGGAGATCGAGGGCTCGAGTGTCCCCGTCCGTCCTTCGGCAGACGTCGCTATTCTGGGGAGGGGGAGCCGCGGTCTGGTGGGTAGGGCCCGCCGCTCGAACGCGGATGAGGGCATCCACTATCGAGGTGAGCCTGTCTATTCGGGAGGATAAGGCGGTGATGGCATTGGGAGGAGGAGATGAGCCGTTCCCACCTCCGTTGCGGGGGAGGCGGCGACTTGTACTGGGATCGTCATGGTTCTCGCTCGCCATTGGGTAGAAGGCGGAAGATCAATTTTGATGAGTGGAAGAAGCTTTCGACTTTCTACAGACGTCACCAACTGATGGAGGTCTGGATCTCCTTCAGATGCTTTCCTCCGTCGATTTGTCGCAAGCGCAGGTGAACGGCTGAGATTGGATTTGGAGGTTTCCTTCTTGAGCGTGTGGATCTCAATGGGTTGAGTTTGAGGTGGAAGCCAAGCTACCTGCAAAGAAGTCCCGGGGTGGGTGACCACCGTAGGACCCTCCGACGATCAAGTTAGCCGAGAAATTTTAGCAGAGTAGTGGCTTATTGGATTCAAATTGCCTTCCTTGAGTTGTTTGAGAGAGGGGTTTTTATAGTAGTCGTATGGAGCGAGCAGGTGCGAGATCTTCGCCTTCGGTTACGCCCCTGACGTTATACCTGCGTAGATGACGGGATCCCTCCATTAATGATGGGATACGCCCATTAATGGGGGATGCGCCAGCGTAGGACGCGGGATGTGGGGCGGCAGATATCTCGCTTTGGAAAGATGCGCAGAGCCGTTGCGGAAGCGCTAAGGCCCCGCACTATCGTTGGACAGTGAAAGCTGGGGAGGCTTAGCTCGGCGTGAGGCTCGAAGACGAGCCGGGAGGCCGAGGAAGCTTAGCTCTGCAATAGCTCGGAGATGAGCACAGGAGGATGGGCGCCAGTTTGGCGACTTTGTCGCTCTTGGGCAAAGGGCGGAGTGTAAGCTTGGGTATGGACTAAGGAAGGTCATCAATGCTCCACACTGATTTTACCTCGGTAGCCCCTAAGGGTTTAGTGAGCTGCCATGGGTGACGTCGTCCGCCACGTGTCATGATCTGAGGAATTCTCACTTATGAGCATCATCAGAAACATATACACATATTAAGATAGAATCAAACCAAATAACATACTATCATATTGAGCAAGACTGTTGTTATATCCGTGTATATCCCAAGCTTCCAAAATATAATATACAATCCAGCGCTATACAATAATAGCTTTTAGGGCATATATCACTAACAGATAGCGGTGAGTGTTGATGGTGGTTATGCTTTAGGAGGAGGAGGAGATGATGGTGGTGGTGGTGTTGATGATAGTGATGGGTGTTAATGGTTAAGGCGATTATAGTGGTGGAGAAGAAGATGGATGGTGGTTGTGGGTTAAGAGAGAAGAGAGAGAGAGAGGAAGAGGAAGAGGCGAGGGGGAAGAGGATGGAGGGGGGAGGAGGCGAGGGGGAAGAGGATGGAGGGGGGAGGAGGCGAGGGGGAAGAGGATGGAGGCGGGAGGAGGCGGTGCATAGGAGGAGAGAGGAGGGAGGCGGGGCGCAGATGAGGAGCAGGGAAGCGGGTGAGGGGTATTTTCGTCTTTACAAAGTCATAACTGACCATGATTAAGAGTTAATATAACAGAAGCCAACGGGAGTGGGGTATTTAGTTAACGAAGAATTTTCGAATGGGTTATTTAAAACTTCTAAAATGAGAGGGTTGTTTTTCAAAATATGCGATTTTTGAGGGGGAAAATTAAAAAAACCAAATTTCCCCTCATTAATGGAACCTCAAGAACCGCACGGACCATTTATCCAAAATCGCTCTCCCTCCTATTTCAAAATGGAAGCAGAAGTGGGGATTCTCGTCCCCTTTGAGCTCCAATTTTCCGATCTCCTCATTCTGTCAAACTCCTCATCGTCTTCTTCTTCCCTATCTTCACAAGAGATCGCAAGGCTCGAATCGATCTCGAGGTCGATAATGGAAGCCTTAAGTCCATCGGGGCCTGGGCTTCTATCGATCGCCGGAGTTCCCAAATCTGAAGCACTTCGAAGGGATCTGCTTCCTCTCGCGAGGAAGCTCACTCTTCTTGGGAACCGGGATCGGGCTCGGATTCTGAAGGTGAGGTTGCAGTTATGGTTCTAGCTAGGGTTTTTAAACTACACGATTGAAAAAGTTTTTTTTTTTTGGGTTTGTTTTGGGGCAAAGGTACGGTATAAAGTGGAATATCTTGAACATATTTAAACATTTATTAACATACCAGGACTGAAGTTTAATTTTTGACCGCAATATTGAATTTTCATTTGATTTTCATGAAATGCTTGCAAGGAAATTTCGTATGATTGCATAATAAGAGTAGGTAAGGAGAAACAAGCGTGATGTATCTTATTGCTTTTAGGACATTCCTTAACAGGAAATTTTGTTTTGATTTTACTATGGGAAATGTTCCATGATTAAAATTCTGTGGGATTTTACAGCAGCGTGGGAGAATGATTAAAAATACATGGAACATCTTTGTGAAGTCTAATTTTATTAGAAATGGTAAATGGATAATAAGTAATAACTAATTAAAAAGAATATAATACAAACTAAAAATTCCTCATAAATAACATCGAGCTCACATTTTCAAGATCCACATTCTTAAATAAATTAGTTTAAGAGAAGGAGAAAAAGGACAATAAATAATCTCGCCCACACTATAAATTGTAGGGCAATTTGAGTTGGAGCTTAGCCCCAGACTCAGAAATAAGAGATCAAGAACAAGTTTCTCCACTTTTCGTGATCACACAAACCTCTAATGCCTGATAATGATATTTGGTAGAAGCCAAACTTGACAACAAAACACTAAGGCCCTATTTAGGTATGCAGTTATGATAACCGGAGTTTATTTTTAAGTGGAGGTAGAGGTGATGCAAACTCTAATTTGCAAGGTCCTACCTTCCCTTAAAAGTCCATCTTTGATGCGGTGTTTGTTGTTGGAATTATCTAAACTCTAAAATGTTGTTTGCAATGTTGGGAACTTAGGCACACCAGCAAGCTAATTTTAGAAGATGGCAACATGGATTTCAAAAATTTCAAGTTTGTTAAAATTCCAAAACCATGAATCGAACTAAAGAGTTAGAACTTGTAAACAAAAACTTAGTGAGCTATGTCAATCTACTATGTTAGCAATTCTCACATCCTCAAGCCATCTTTAAGAGCTCCAATGCGATTGGACTCGAGCAAGCTCTCAGGAGTTCCGGATCGTACTTGCAAGCCGGTCTTTCTTCGCCGAAGATGATCCATCCGAGGGAACCTAGTTCAAGCTCTAGCTTCACACAAAATAATCTAGTGAAACAACTAAGGTTCACAACTTACTAAGAAGTGAAGTTTAGAGATGTAGTTTGAGTATTCTAGTATTTTTCCTTCTCTTTTCCTATTTGTTTCTCATCTCATGAGAGGGTAAGAGGAAGAAAACGAAGGAGGAAGCATTAGATGAAAGAGAAACATAATGGTAGAATGAAGAACTCCCAACCAAATCAAGCATGCTCTCTTTTCATTTGTTAAAACAATTTTATAATCTAAAATGCAATTATGCTTGAATAGTATGGGCAAATGAATTACCTCCCACTATTTCTCTCCCCCGTCTCATTTCATAATTTCTTTAAAAAGAAATCCTAAAAATGAGATGTTCTCCTTCTAGAAGTATTCTTGTATGAATACAAGAATACGTTTTCGCAAATACATGCTCGTATTCGTATCAAAATACGAATATCTAATAGATAGAAAAATACAATGAACATAATACTAGAATATACATATCAAAATATATATATGAAAATTATTAAATCAAAACTTGATTTAATAATCCGGCTTAATCCAAAACCGACTAGTATTATCAACCGTCCGATTAAAATTCGTGTGGTTAACACACATACTTAATCGGAACCCTACATGTATCAATATACGGCCATTATATCATTTTGTCTGAACCGGGAAAACCCTCTGTATGAGATTCTAAAGACTCGTCAATATGCTGGCAGTGAGTTTAACCACAAGCACGTTAGCGGCACTAGCTGTACGTAACAGTTACTCAGTTATTGAGCGAAAGGAAGGCCGACGAGCAAACTCATCTATACTCCTATCAAGCTTGTCTGTGACAATCTCCGTACAGTCCGGTCTTTTCGTCTGAGATAATCGCATATCGGATCTAGATAGTGGATAACGTCAGACCCTACTAACCCGACAAGTCGTGCCGGTCTGAAGCACATCATCCATTGAGAAACTACTGATATTACATCAATAAATCTCATCCACCTTGGCCAAGGATTTCTGGTGATGGTTGATCCAACAAAGCGCGTTATCGACTCCCAATACCGGGAGAGACGAATCCATGACGATTGTTCACTGCCTTTATATGGCTCAGGATTGTACCCAACTAAAACCTATTTGCACGACCTTTTTGAGCTGTGGTAGGGTAGTAATTTAAGTACAGTGGGAACCCACATGAGACAAATGAAAATTTCAGGTCAAACGACTAACATGTACTCATGCCACAAGAAAACTTCCATCTGACGATAGGTATAATACCATCTAGAAGTTCTCGGCGAGTCCGTCCGGTGTACTCACCTCTAGTTAGCACCTGTATACTATCTCAGGTGACTCAACACCAATGGCTTGTGATACCGGCCACCTGGCCCCTCGTCGGGTTCTCGAAAAGTATACACTAGTTTACTCCGGAGTATCTATGTCCCGTCTCGATATTCTCTCGACTAAGGATATTTAAGGATGTGGTTATGGACCATCCAGCTCCCACGTATATGATCGCCATCATAATACTGGTAGTCAAGCAATAATCCTACGGGTTTTATCAAAACGTATACACATAATGACAAAGACAAACTACATAGCATACTACCATCTCGAGTAAGACCGTTCTATCTGTATAGGTCCTCGTTCAATTATCATAATCGTCTACCTGCAATTATAATAATTGTTTTGAGGGCACAATATCCAATAATCTCCCACTTGCACTTAAGGCCATTTATTGCGGTATCGCATACTCACAACTCGTGTGCTACCGAATACCCAACTTCTCTACTAGTCAATTTCTCAAAACTCGTTTTGAGAAACTTACGTGTTCGAAAAATAGCTTCAGTGAGTGGATCCGCTACAATGCAACTAATTTTATCTCTCTATATCTCAACTTTGCGGAGACCAACAATCTCCCGAACTGAACAATACCCTACCTCAAGAATCTGTTTGGATACTTGATGAGACCAAGTTTATAAATGAACAATTTATTCAACAAACTTCTTAGACTGTATCCTTCGTTGAGTCATCCCGCGTCATGTCTACCTCAGTATTCCTCTTGGAATTCATTTCAATATATTGTTCCTCATAAGAGGGTAAACTTTTAACTCATACAACTCTTCTGTCGTCTAGGTCACTTTGTGACAGCCAAAGTTTGACCGATTGTAGTATAGAAACATCACTTTCTATCAGGAGCACGTCATCCAAATATCAGGACATCACTCCCTACTGTCTTCTTACCAGATCCATCTGTTGTTCTGATGAAGTCAAACTGTATGACTTTTATATCAAACTAGATGACCCATTCCGCTTTCTTTACTTTAGTCGATAAATAGACATAAACAACTTGCCCACCACGCTTCCGCTGCTCTCACTGACCATAACAACCCTCTGGCAGAGTCATATACGCGTGCATTTCTAAATTCAATTTAGAATGACATTATAGTCATCCACTTGCCAGATTTCATAGTCAAGGACATCGATAGTGGCAAGGTTGAGTTATTAAAACTTTCCGGTCACCGTCTTTGAGAAAACCGATGTACCTCTCGGGTGGCTGAGACTACCCACTAAAACTGCGGAATGGCTAATGGATTGTTGAATCCAATTGAATCTCCAGGTTTTACTAAATTTTCAGTAACCGTGGTTCTGGAATCACTTCCAGTTCTATCGTACTTCTACTCATTTCTTTTGAAAAAAGATTCCTTTTATAAAAAAATGGCGAGTCAAGAACAAAATAACATTTGATCTTGCAAATGGTAGAATATTAAACCCTTGCTAAAAAGCCTGGAATAACCCACAAACTGCCGTTACAGAAATGTGCTTTGAGTTTGTCCGGATTCAGCTTTTAAACAGAAATCGGATAACTCCATATCTTAACATGCTCAAAATATGCAACCATTCTATGTCCACATAGAAACAAATGCACTAATTTAGATGGAACCACATTCAATTGTTATGCAATTGTCTCCCGTGCATATCCCATATGGAAAAGGCCATGCAATATCACTTATCAAGGAGCGTACTCACGGATGAGTAATCTAAGAGAAAAGTAAGTTCTCAAATATTACTATGATGGAATATCTAGCATAAGTATCTACATTTTCGATCACCTCAAAGAATCCTGATACTTCTAACGCATGGTTCTCTACTTTATTGTTATATCTATAACTTCTCAAAATTTGGACCTTATATTTCAACGAAATACGTGTTTAAAACTAGAGAAGTTATAAATAAACGGAATATAGTACGAGTACCAACCCTTTGTTCTAATAAATATCGGACAACATATATTACCATGTATAAGTTCCTAGAGTAAACCAACTCAAATTCCGTGTGTTGTAAGCTGAAAACTGTATTTTGGTTAAGAATGTCTATACTGTTAATTAATGCATCTTATCTTATTCTCAACTGATAAAGGTAATATTTAGAACACAATTTTCAAATTTTATATCTCATTTTGTAAAATAAAGATACAGATATTCAATTTAAAAATTGGTGTATAGCAACGGTTATTCAAAACCAAATAGTTGCCGTAAGGCAAAACCAGGTTATTTAATCCAATATCACAAATTGCTACGAATTCCGATATTAAGGATCAAAACACCCATTTCCCAATATTCTACTCTTTCTCAGCATTTGTAATGCCCTACAGATATGAGATCCAAACCTGATACATACATACCCTTGAATGAGAATTAATTGGGAAAACAGTTTTCAGTAACAACCATACGGAAAAACTGAAACACGGTAATGTTTGAAGGGGGTGGCTGGGTATTCATAGTAATATCGTTTTCATTATCCAGATTCATTACAATAGTCGCAGTTTTCCTTGCCAACACTGCAATCTAAAATCATCACACCGCAGAAGGTATACGCTTACTTAGCAAGTTCCATAATATTTGAAACTTCTGATATGGTTTTTAGCCCTAACAGCTTATGACTTTAACGAAGTCAACAAATGATAGTCCGCGAGTCAAGTTCAACCCGTCATTATCCTAAATTAGATTAGATCCACCGCATAATCTCTTAACGAAGTCAACAAAACTACGTGGTTGTCCTAATTAATCGCATATTCATGCGGCAGAAAACATCACCTAGCTACCGTACACTACGCTTTAACGAAGTCAACAAACGCGGCACGAATATTAGGTAGCATTTTTCTGAAATGATGGAGGGCTACGACTGGTTTTGGTGAAAAACTTTTAACGTAATGAACTTGATATCGTTGAAGGAATTTGAGTGGTTTTGAAATGGAGTGGTTTAGGCTCCGTTTTTAAAACTAGTTACATAAACTTTTGCTTAAGAGCGAACTCCCCGTGAAGGGATCAAGGCTCTTTCCTCATAGGAAGAGGTGCAGTATATTCCTAACCGAATATCTCTTTGTAAAGCAAAAAGAATATGATTATGGTTTTACAGAAAACCGAGTATTTTTAAAATTTGGTTCCGACAATATCATTTAGGTTTGTTTTCCTTGCATTAATCAGAGTTAATGCAGTCCCATCAATTAATCATATTATGCCAGAAAAGAAACGAAAATAGGCACACACACATATACCATCCGCATTCGCCACCGGATCCCGGGTCTTCATCGGACCAGGACTAGCGCAGATGCAAAACATATACAGCGTCTACTAAATATATAATATATATAGCAACATTCGTCTCATGCATGATATCAAATAACATCACAGAAGCATCATAGCAGAAGCAAAACACAGTATGGAAATGCGGATAATCTATGAAAAATACATTTCAATGGAGCCAAATATGAAATGCAATTTCCCGGTCGTGTGGATAGCCCGTAGTATCGGATCCTAGACCCCTACGAGTGCGACAAGCCACCCGCCGATCTCAGAAGCGAGGCAACACTAATCAACGAAGTGAGTGGGCCACACAACACTTCCAAACTCAGGTGACTTGAGTGCGGCGAATAGCCCGCCAATTCTAGAGTAAGGCATTTCGGTCTCAACGTCATGAGATAGAGGTCCGTTGTCCTCTAGAACTCGACTACTCGAGCACTCCGCCGCGGGGTAATCCTAGTGCATGTAATGAAAATCTGAATATACAACGGTAACTATGTCTGCAACCAGGACGCGTCCAAAAGAATAATACAAGCTGCGATGATGGTAGTCCACATGTCGGATGCTTGCCACGTAATATGAATATACATTATATTACAGAGAATTATATCTAATACTACATACACCGGGCTATCCATCGCGACAAATCCAACATAACCATAAACAGTGTCCATCATAGAACATCAACGTAAATATCATGTTTGTAAACCCGTTTAATTGTACATATAACAACCAGTCGGATTATACCGCACTATGATATTCATGGTAGCAGAAACAAGTGCACAGAAAACCATAAATTTAAAATTTCGATTGATTAAAACTTTCCGCATTGGCCTCAAGTACAAAAATGTACACAAATAAATCTGGAGTAAAACTAAATATTCCAAAAATTACATTTTTATGTATTAGAGCCCCAGAAAAAAATTGGGGCACTATAGCCAAATTTTGGGCGCGGATCAGTGGTCAAATGGCACATTTAGCGGCAGATCAGCGGCCGAATTTTGGGCTTAAGTGTCCAATTTTTTTTCTTGGCTCTAGTTTTGGCTGCACATAATTTTCATGCAACTTGATTTTTTTTTGAACTTTGAAATTCGAACAACAAGCACTATTTTGGAATTGTGAATCGAAAAAATTCTTCGATCGATATTTTAAGTTCGTGCAAATAAGTCTAGTCTCTAGCCCGGCTCCAATACCATTATTGGGAACTTAGGCCCACTAGCAAGCTAATTTTAGAAGATAACTATATGGATTTCAAAAATTTCTAGTTTGCTAAAGTTCCAAAACCATGAATCGAACTAAAGAGGTAGAACTTGTAAACAAAAATCTAGTGAGCTGTGCTAATCTACTATGTTAGCAATACTCATATCCTCAAGCTATCTTTAAGAGCTTCAATATGGTTAGACTCGAGTAAGCTCTCAAGAGCACCGGATCGTGCTTGTAAGCTGGTCTTCCTTCGCCAAAAATGATCCATTCGAGAGAACCAAGCTCTAGCTTCAACACAAAATAACCTAGTGAAGCAACTAAGGTTCACAACTTGCTAAGAAGTGAAGTTTAGGGATGCAGTTTGTGTGTTCTAGTATTTTTCCTCCTCTTTTCCTCTTTATTTCTCATCTCATGAGAGGGTAAGAAGAAGAAAATGATGGAAGAGCCATTAGAGGAGAGATAAACATAATGGTAGAATGAAGAACTCCCAACCAAATCAAGTATGCTCTATTTTCTTTTGTTAAAACAATTTTACAATTTAAAATGCAACCATGCTTGAATAGCATGAGCAACCCTCCACCGTTTCTCTTATCCAGCTCATTTCATAATTTCTTTAAAAAGAAATCTTAGAAATGAGGTGTCCTTCTTCTAGATGTATTCCTATATGAATACAAGAATACGTTTCCGCAAATACATGCCCGCATTCGTATCAAAATACGAATACCCAAGAGATAGAAAAATATAATGAACATAATACTAAAATATACATATCGAAATATATATATGAAAATTATTAAATTAAAACTTGATTTAATAATCTGACTTAATCCAAACCCGACTAGTATTATCATCCGCTCGATTAAAGTCCGTGTGGCTAACACACATACTTAATCGGAACCCTGCACGTTTCAATATACGGCTACTACATCATTTTGCCTGAACCGGTAAAACCCTCGGTATGGGACTTTAAAGACCCGTTAATACGCTAGCAGTGGGTTTAATCACAAGCACGTCAGCGGCACTAGCTGTACGTAACGACTATCCATGTATTGAGCGAAAAGAAGGCCGACGAGCAAACTCATCCGTACTCCTACCGAGCCTGTCCGTGACAATCTCCGTACGGTCCAGTCTTTTCGTCTGAAATAATCATATATCGGATCTAGATGGTGGATAACGTCAGACCCCTACTAACCCGATAAGTTGTGCCGGTCTGAAGCACATCATCCACTGAGAAACTACTGATATCACATCAGTAAATCTCATCCATCTTCGCCAAGGATTTCTGGTGATGGTTGATCCAACACAGCGCGACATCGACTCCCAATACCAGAAGAGACAAATCCGTGACAATTGTTCACCGCCTTCATGTGGTTTGTGACTGTATCCAACTAAATCCTGTTTGCATGACCCTTTTGAGTTGTGGTAGGGTAGTAATCTAAGTACAGTGGGAACTCACATGAGACAAATGAAAATCTCAGATCAAAGGACCAACATGTACTCATGCCACAAGAGAACTTTCATCTGATGATAGGTATAAAATCATCTAAAAGTTCTCGGCGAGTCCGTCCGGTGTACACCTCCAGTGAGCACCTATATACCATCTCAGGTGTCTCAACACCAATGGCTTGTGAGATCGGCCACCGTCCCTCGTCGGGGTCTCGAAAAGTATACACTAGTCTACTCCGGAGAATCGATGTCCAGTCTTGATACTCATTGTCTATGGACATTTAAGGATGTGCTTATGGACCACCCAGCTCCCATGTATATGATTGCCCTCATAATGCTGGCTATCAAGCAATAATCCTACGGGCTTTATCAAAATGTATATATAATGACAAAGACAAAGCAGATATCATACTATATCTTGAGTAAGACTGTTCTATCTGTATAGGCCCTCGTTCAATTATTATAATCGTCTACTTGCAATTACAATAATTGCCTTGAGGGGCACTATATCCAACATGCAATTATCTAGATTCCAAAATAAATGTTTTCTTCTCATATTTCCGAGTTTAGAAAACTTTAGTTGGGTTGGAGTTTAGCAGACTCTAGAGCTGAGATAGCTAGAGTTTTTTGAACTCCAAAATGAAAGCCAATTATGGCCTAGAAAGCACAGACACTTCTATTTGCTTCCCGTGTCCTTGTCCGGCACGTATTGGATACTTAGACACTCGGACACTTCGTTGGATGCCGCGTCTATCTAAATTAGACGTATCCGACACTTCTACATAGCGTAAGGAGTTAAAAAATAAGAATATGTATATGCGTGGGCTACTTTGATACCTTACATATAAGATATAAAATTTTTCAAAATGAAAAATTTCAAAATGAAAGCCAATCATGGCCTAGGAAGAATAGACACTTCTATTTTCTCGCTGTGTCCGTGTCCGACACGTATTGGACACTTAGACACTCGGATATTTCATTGGATGCCGTGTCCGACACACTTGTGCGATATCTACCAAAATTAAACACGTCCGACACTTCTACATAGTATTAGGAGTTGAAAAATAAGAACATGTATGTGTGGACTATTTTGATATACTTTACATACAAGAATATAAAAATTTTCAATATCTTTCATGTCGGATTAGATCTGAGAGTAAAAATTCAAATTGATGTAAATGATGAAATTGGGTTTATGAAAGTTGGCTCTTGTTAGAATACATGCTTTATATGTATACGGGTTTTATTGTAATTCTGCATGTTTGGTCTAGTTATAAAGAGGGGAGTTCTCAAGACCTCTACCTCATTTTATTCTTTCTAAAATACCCGGGGGAATAAATTCTCAATTCTTGAAAAGAAGATTTTTTTAGGGTTTTGAACCGTAGCCATCACTTAATAGGGTTCCCTGCCGCTCGCCTCGCTCGCTCTTGTCGTGTTTCTTGCCGCTCGCCCATACCTCGCCTCCATCCGCTCGCTTCCTTGCTTCCCTCGCTTCGCCTCCTACCGCATCTCCTTCCTTTCTCGCAACGATTCTCTCCTGCAGCGATCCTCTCCTGCGGCTTCGAGATCCCACGATGGCTTGATCTTGAGAGGAGGTGATTTGTTCAATTCCCTTACTATTTATTGTGCCGCTCGATCCCGTGAGAAGAGAATTCTTTGTTTAGCGATTGTTGGATGCATGTTGTGGTGTAGTGATATATTATTTATGGTGAGATAGGTGATTAATATACTAAAATTCTTGTTTCCGCAGAAATCCATCATGGGAAAATCACATAGTGGCAATTAAATGGCGATAACTATTTTGAATGGTGTGATATGGTCGAGATGTATTTGATCGCTCTTAGGAAAGATAAGCATATGTTCTCGAAGGGAACAGATCTAGTGATCGACGAATGGAGGACTGAAGACACTTAGATTTGTTATCAGATGTTCCTGAGTATGGAGCCTTTAATTTATTCCTTTGCTCGACAAGAGCGTACCTTGTATGGTGTGTGGGAGTACTTGAAGGCACTGTTCTCCGGTAAGAATCAGTTGACTCGAGCATTTGATCTTACACAGCATATATACGGAGTATTGAGGCTCTAAATCTCTCCAACAATTCTTTGTGGAGTTTATGAGTCGATGGCAGGAGCTCGGCGAGGTGTTTCCGATCACCGCTGATATTCGGGAGATGCAACGTTATCGAGAGCAGATGGGGGTTTTCGTCTTTCTTCGTGCCCTAGGTCCTGAGTATGAAGGGGCATGCCCGCAGATCTTAGGAGGGACAAATGGCTCTTCATTTGCCGATACATATCATATGCTGCAGCAGATATATTCTAGCTCGTCTACAGGAGATGATAGAGAGCGAGCTGCTCTCCTTACTCATCCCAGAGTTGCCGGTCCAGAGGAGACATGAACCAGAGACCGTGAAGATCTTGGAGATCGAGGACGTGGGGTTATGGACCCAGCAGAGGTAGAGGGAACCGACCACCACTCGAGAGACCTATTTGTGATTATTGTCATCGTCCTGGCCATGTAAGGCCACCTGTTTTCAGCTTCACCCTCATATTGCAGGTGTTGCGACGTCTCCACATCTTTCTCTACCAACTGTCTCCGCCGTTTAGGACACCACTTCTATATTCTCACATCTTTCGTGTCTGACCTTGAGTGAAGATGAACTTGCTCGTCAGACATTTTGAAGATTCAGGGAGGATCTCTTTCTTTGGTGCCATCGTTATCCTCTTCCAGCTATTCCACTGCTAGTTTGGTGAGAGGTTATTATACTGCTTGTCTAACCACCGCATCTACCCAGGACTTGGGTTATTGATTCGGGTACATCGATCATATGACTGGTGAGTCAGGTATATTCATATCTTTTTCACCTACTCCTCTATATGGATGTCACTTTAGCAGATGGATCCATATCGAGGGTGTAGGGTATTGGTACTGTCACTCCTACACCTTGTTTTCCATTAAGTGCCATTTTCATACCAAGGATTTAGGGAGTCTGAAATACTTCCTAAGTTTAGAGGTTGCGAGGTCCAAGACACACACACATATATGCGTAAGGCTAATTTACTCTCAGGGCATAACCAGTTTAGTTATACCCTGTGGATAATTACTCCACCTGCCCTTCATTCATGCATAAAGTAAGGGTAGTTTTTATCATTTACAAGGAGAGTGGAGAATCTTGTAAAAATCCTGTGAGATTTTCTCTCTCCTTGTATTAATCAATTATATAATTAATTCCAAAATCTTTTACCTTTTCTCTCATCTTGAAAATGACAAAAACTACTTTTCCTTTATCCATGAATGAAGGGCAAATGAAGTGATTATCCATAGGGCATAACTAAGCTGGTTATGCTCTGAGAATAATTAGCCTTATCCTATATATATAGAGAGAATAATGGAGGAAAGATGCCATAGGAGGGAATTTCCTCCTATGGCGTCGAAAAAATGCACCCTCCCTTATTTTTTCCGACGATCGACACCCACCATCTTCATCGTTATCATCTAAGATGTGGGTACACCAAATTTCATGTGATTCTACAACTTTTTCACCGTTGATTTAGTGGGCTCAAAATTAACGGTTTACCGACAATAGAACTTTGTACATTGCTAAATTAACGGTGAAAAAGTTGTAGAATCACATGAAATTTGGTATACCCACATCTTAGATAATAACGATGAAGATGCTAGGTGCCGATCGTCGGAAAAAATAAGAGATGGTGTATTTTTTCGACGCCATAGGAGGAAATTCCCTCCTATGGCCTCTTTTCTCCATTATTCTCATATATATATATATCCCAGAGGAAATATGTGCTTGATCTGTTGTCAGAAGCTGGTATGTTGGGTTGTAAACATGTAGATTCACCTATGGACTCGAATGCTAAGATACTACCGGGGGAAGGTGATAGATTAAGTGGTCCCAGTAGATACAGAAGACTGGTGAGTAAACCGAATGACTTAACAGTTACTCGACCAGGTATCTCATTTCCGGTGAATGCGTTAGTCAGTTTATGGAAAATCTGAGGATGACTTGTTGGGATGCATCCATTAAGATCTTGCGATATTTAAAGGGTGCGCCTGGGAGAGATTTTGTCTATTCAGATCATGGACATTCTCGGATAGTTGGATTTACAAATACTGATTGGGCAGGATCACCTATAGATCGGAGGTCCACTACTGATTACTGTATTCGTTGGAGAAAATCTTATATCGTGGAAGAGCAAGAAGCAGCATGTGGTAGCTTGATTTAGTGTAGAATCAGAGTATCGAGCCATGGTTGTTACCTCCTGTGAGTTGCTATGGATTAGTTATCTATTGCTCTGACTTGGTCCTATTCTTCATATGAGCTTGTACTGTGATAATAAGGCAACCATCTATATTGCATCCAATCCAGTTTTCCATGAGAAGACAAAGTACATTGAGGTGGATTGTTATTTTGTTCGAGAGAAGATGACCCAAGGTGTTAGTGTATATGCCCTAGAGGCCATTACTGTACCATACTAGTTTGTATATTACTTAATGGAAGCTTGGGATATTCACCATTGTATAGACAATCTTGCTCAAAATAGTAGTATGCTACTTGGTTTGTTTCTACTTCAATGTGTGTATATGTGTTTCTTTTAACATATCGCCTATGCACATTAGTGGAGCCCTTACGATCTTTGCTTGATTACCAGCGTTGTGATGGCGGTCACACTCGTGGGGGCCGGGTAATCCACAAGCACATCCTTATGCAGGTTCCTAATCGTAGGACTATCGAGACAGGGCATCGATACTCCGGAATAGACTAGCGTATGCGCTTCTCATCCCAGCAGGAGAGACGGTCTGTCCCACAGCCGTCAGTACGTCGTACTTGAGATAGTATGCGGGTGCTCGTTAGCTTACGAGTACACTGGACAGGACTCGTCGGGAACTGATTGGTTGGTACTATACCTATCGTTAGTCATCAGTTCCCAGGTGACATGAGTACAGCTTAGTCCGCTGACTAGACACTATCACTTCGCCTCGAGTGTGTTCCCACTGTACTTTGATTACCACTCTACCACGGCTCAAAGGAGTCGTGCAAACAGGTAGTAGTTGGGTACAGTCCCGAAGCACTTGGAGGCAGTGACGGTTAGACAGGATTCGTCTCTTCGGGTATTGGGAGTTGATATCGCGCTGTGTCAAGGAGAGCCATTACACACAGTCGTCCCTGGCCAGGGCAAGCGAGATATACTGGTAGGTTTCCAGTGTTATCTCAGGATGTTCTGGGCTACACTCCGACACGACTTGTACCGCTATTAGGGGACTGACGTTTACCGCCCCCTAGACCCGCCATGCGATATCCTCAGACGAACAGACCGGACTGTACGGAGACTGTCACATTCAAGCTCAGTAGGAGTTCAGATGGGTTTCACCTCGTCCGTCTTCTTATCGGCATCTATCTGGGGGCCGTTACGCACAGCTAGTGCCGCTTGCGGTCTGTGGTTAAACCCACTGCCAGCGTAGTGTCGAGTCTTTAGAGTCCCACACAGAAATCTATTCGCCTTTAGGCAAAATGAGTAAAGGTCGCATGGTTTTGCGACAGGGTTCGGTCACATCCGCGCACTTGTGCACGTTTGGTGTCCGGACAGTTATTACTAGTGGGCTTTGGTTTAAGCCAGACCCTAGTATACGTTTTGGGATCGGTTTTATCTCGTTTGTATTCGTGTTCCTCGGAACGCGGATGCGGGTGTGTATGCACGGTTGACAGAGACAGAGGCAGATGATTCTCATTAGGATTGTTGACTTTTGCTAAACCCTAATGAGAATTAGAAATATGATTAATGATAATATTAATTAAGTATTATTGTGCCATGGTTGGGTTGAAAGGTTGACTTTGTTGACTTGTTGACTTTGTTGACCGGTTGATTAGGTTGGACTTGTTGACCATCATCATTACAATGGCTATCATTTCATGGCAAAGATTTTTGCTTGCTTGTTATACTTTACAAAATGAGTGCATGAAATGATATTGCCATTTGATATGATATGAACCATCACATAATACTCAATTACTATTATTGTTATGATTATTTTTGTGTTATGAGAGGATGGTGGGAAAAAGTCTTCTTCATTTCTATCATTCTCATTCTCTCTCATCTTTAAGCTCTCCCTCTTCCTCTTGCTCTCTCTAGTTCATGGTTCTATTATCTCATGTGTTGAGAAGCAAGAACCATAGAGATAAAACCCAAAACACCTCTCTATTCATCCTAGTGTACAAGGTCTAGCAAGCCAAGTATTCTAGTTTCCTCTAGATTGAGGTTGGAGCCAAAGATAGAAGCTTTCGGGTGGATCCATCTTCGGCACAAGGAGACGACGAGGTGAGGCTGATCCGACCACCACAAGGAGTTGAAGAGAAGGAGTTCAAGATTAGGTATAACCTCTAACATAGTAGCTAAACTCTTAGCTAGGTTGTTGGATAGTTTGTTTAGCAAAGATCCGTTCTTTGAGTCTATGTTACCTCCACCGAAAAAATCGTTTTTCACCATTTCCGCAACCCCAAAGAACCGAGGACGGGTAACGTGGACTTACATTGGTATCAGAGCCTAGCTAAACACTATCTAACATGTTAGCAAAGTAACTAGAAGTTCGATCGGAGAAAAAAACACAAAACATGCCCGAAATATCAACTTTCTGCCGATTTTGTTTTCTGTTCAAAAATTAATAAATCATACACTAAAAATCGGCTCAGGGTTTTTAAAACACATCCAAGAAAAATGGTCCAGCGACTCGGTCAAAGCGTCGCGGAACCGCGGATCCGCGGCCGAGTTGACTCGGTCGTGGCACAATTTTCCTGCAGTGTTTTTCTGGGGGTGTTTTGGGATTTTTACATGTTTTTTCTGCCCAGATTTTACAGAAAGCAAAACTTGTTTTTGGGGTGGTTAAAAATCCGTATTTTGATCGAACTTCTAAAGACTTTAGCTAACGGGTTATATCTGTGATGTGATATATGTATTGAACGTCTGCTAATCGCTATACGTCGATTAGTGGGGGTTATACATATCTGTGATCTGTAATGTTGATGGTATGTGTATATGAATTTATTGGACTGTCGCGGATGAATAGCCGGGGGTTGTGAGATGAGAGTTTTCTTTATCTTTCAATTCATGTAATATGTAAATTGATGTAATATTATTTGTTTGGCCGCACATCCGGGATGAGGTTGTAGCCTCCATTGTATAATTTCTTTTTATTGTTTTTTGCTCCTAGGATAGACCCAAGGAGGGGTGCACAAACTACCGGGTACCTCAAAGTGCCGAGTGGCCTACTCACGTTGTTGAAGGAGGTTGCTTCATTTCGGGTATTTGGCGGGTAGTTTGCCGCACACGTAGGGGTCTAGGGTGGGGTATTGGCTATTCATCGCGACCGTGTAATCCGCTTTTCGTTACAGGCTCGTACGAAATGCGGATTCCTAGTATATCCAATGTGTTCATCTGTGATCTGGAATGGCTATCATTGCATCTGACGAATGTATATATCTATATATGACATCTATTTAGGCGTTACTTATGTTTTGCATCCGCGCTAGTCCAGCCCCCGCTTTGTCGTTAGTTAAGTAACCTAACGGGTAATGACGGGGCCCCGTGGCGAATGCGGATGGCATAAGCGTACGTCATATTTTCGTTGTTTTCTGCAATGGTAGGATTAAATGATGGGACGCATTAAAATTAATGCAAGAAAATAAACCAAAGTTAAAGTCGTTGGAACAATTTCAAAAACCACTTGGTTTCTTTTCAAAAACAACTTTTAAACGCGGAGCTTAAGCCACTCCTTTTAAAAGCTATTAAGGTTCTTTCGATTATATCAAGTTTACTACGTTCACGGTTTCGCCAAAACCATTCGTAGCCCTCCGTCGTTTCGTATGAATATTCAATAGTATTCAAGCTATGTTTGTTGACCTTCGTCAAGGCATAGTGATTGGTAGCTGTTGGGTGTTCATGTGCAGCATAGATAGATGCGTTGGTTTGGGACAGTCGTATTACCTTGTTGACCTTCGTCAAGGGTATATACGGGTGGGTTCAAATTAACCTGGACAATGACGGGTAGAACTTGACATGTGACTTATGATTTGTTGACCTTCGTCAAGGTCATAAGAGCATGGGGCAAAAATCCACATCGGGGGTTTCAAAAGAACCTGAAACTTGCGAGCGCTGCATACCATTTGGAGTGTGATGATTCTGGTAGGATTCCTTCAGTTTTGTCACGCGATGATATTTGGATCCCGATCCTACTGTGAGTATATGCTACTCCTCGGGAAATTTCTCACTTAACGATCAATGCTATAAACCAAGTAGGTTTCTAGAAAGGTGTTAGCGGGGCTACGCCTCCAGGGAAAAGAGGTTCTTAAATTAAGGAACTTCACGAAAGTGTTGGAGAACCTCCCTCGAAGTACCGACACTGGCCTGGCTGAACGGTTAAGCAAGTATTGTACGGTGAGATTGATCCCGACTAATTCTTCCTTTTTGGTTTGAGGAGGGATTCGAGAAACAGTGGGAGCCATCCTGTTTAGATAAATTAAAAACCAATCTAAACTTGCAAGAGCATCATGCTGAGTGTTTTCTTCTCTCTCTCTTAATTGCAGCGATCCAGTGACCACACATAGGTTACATCTAGATAATAAAATGACTGAACCTGACTGTTATGATTGGCAAAGGTCTGTCCATTGCCCATGACAAGCTGGGACACCTCTTAACTAATCAAACCCCTGGCATCTCAGGACCAGTTTCCCCTGTCACGGATATTGATATCCGTAAGACATCGGAAAAGGACTGTGCGAAAGCCAAGTGTCTCGTGTTAGCTTCAGTTGATGGTGCATACCAGAGGCAACACGAGAAGATGGACTTAGTTTCTGTCTTCCTCCATAACAAAGATTTATATGGAGAGCAATCTCGTATCGTAAGATATGAGATCTCGAACGAATTGCTTCAAGCGAGGTTGGCTATCGGGTCATCTGTAGGAGGCAACGTCCATACAGAGACCAGCTATTTTGAGCTCACGGTCCTGAAGACCACGTTGGAGAACGGGTCAGATGCCGACTTGATTCTACAGTCTCTACCTTTTACCCTCAAGGAAACCAGGGAAGTAGAAGGAAAGGGAAGGACAAAAGTTTCGGAACTGGATGTAGTAAAGGAGGGACGTTCCTATTGTTACGGGAATGAACATTGGCAGAAGGATTGCAGGGCTAGCAAAGCCAGTAGCCAGGATTCGAAGCATGTTGTGGCTTCGGCTTCGGGTGTGTTTGTAGTAGAGAACTGTATGTCAGTTAACTCTACTTCCTGGGTATTGGATACCGGATCAGGATCTCACATCTGTAACACGTTACAGGCTCTGAGAAACTATAGGGTTATCAGGAAAAGTGATATGACTCTCAGGGTTGCTAACGGAATGAGCATGGACGCTGAATCCGTAGGGGAATATCATCTTGGACTGACAACTGGGCAGATATTGATTCTGCGTAACTGTTTGTATATACCAGGTGCGACTTGTAATATCATATTTGTATCCTTAGTTTCTAAGGAAGGATATGATTTTACTTTTGTAAGCGATGTGGTCCACATCCACCTAAATCAAGTTTTGATTGGGTCATGTACATTAGAAAACGGGATATACATATTAAATCAAGCTCAGATTTTCAGTGTTCAGAACACACTTAAAAGAAAGTCTCCGGAAACAAATCAGGCTTTCTTATGGCATTGTAGACTGGGTCACATTAATGAGACACGGTTAACAAAGTTACATAAAGAGGGATACTTGAATCCGTTCGAGTATCAGTCTTATGCCACTTGTGAATCTTGTCTCATGGGAAAGATGACAAAGACTCCGTTCACTGGACACAGAGAAAGAGCAAGTGAGCTCTTGGGACTCATACACAGTGATGTGTGTGGTCCAATATCTACACATGCGCGAAGTGGTTATTCATACTTCATTACTTTCACAGATGATTTCTCTAGGTATGGACATGTCTTCCTGATGAAGCACAAATCCGAGGCCTTTGAGAAATTTCGGGAATACAAGAATGAAGTTGAAAAACAAACACGCAAAAGTATAAAGACACTGAGATCTGATCGAGGTGGTGAATACTTGAGTGCCGAGTTTCTGGACTACTTAAAAGAGAATGGAATCCTCTCTCAGCGTACTCCTCCATTCACACCACAACACAATGATGTATCTGAAAGGCAGAATCGAACCCTATTGGATATGGTTCGTTCCATGATGAGTAAGGCTGAGTTACCGCAATCTTTCTGGGGTTATGCACTAGAAACAGCTGCATATCTCTTGAACAAGGCTCCAACCAAGACCGAGCCTACCACCCCATATCAGATGTGGAGTGGGAAGAAACCCTGCCTTAAGTATCTTAAGACATGGGGATGTCCAGCTTTTGTAAAGAAGCAGAATGCGGACAAGCTCGAGGCACGCTCAGTACTATGTAAGTTTGTGGGATACCCAAAGAACTCCAGGAGGTATCTTTTTTATTCCGCAGAGGAACAAAAAGTTTTTGTTTCTCAGCATGCCCACTTCTTGGAAACTGAATTTTTGGAAAATCAAATAAGTGGGAGCGCAATAGAACTGGAAGAAATTCCAGAATCACAAGCTATTACTGAAAGCTTGGAAGAACCAGAAGTTTCAGGAGAACCGGACATTCCTGCGCTGCTCCGCAGTAGTAGTAGGCAGTCTCATCCTCCCGAGAGATACTACGGTTTTCTCATAGACGGGGATAGAGAGGATTGCGTCATTGATTATGATGAGCCTACTAGCTTCCAGCAAGCCATTCAGAGCGGTGACTCGGTAAAATGGCTGGATGCAATGCGGACCGAGATGGAGTCCATGTACACCAACAAAGTTTGGACTTTGGACTTTGCTCCAGAAGGGGTACAACCCGTAGGCTGCAAATGGATCTTCAGAAAGAAGATTGGTGTAGATGAGCAGGTTGAAACCTATAAAGCTAGGCTTGTTGCAAAGGGTTTTCGTCAAAGACCTGGTTTGGACTATGACGAGACCTTTTCTCCGATAGCTATGCTCAAATCCATTCGGATCTTTCTTGCCATTGCTGCCTTCCACGATTATGAAATCTGGCAGAGAGACGTAAAGACGGCTTTCCTAAATGGAAATTTGGAAGAGTGCGTCTATATGGATCAGCCAGAGGGATTCATTCAGAGTGGGAGTAGCGGTAAAGTGTGCAAGTTGCTCAAGTCCATCTATAGACTGAAGCAGGCATCGCGGAGTTGGAACATCTGCTTTGATGATACTGTCAAAGAATTCGATTTTATCAAAAACCCAGATGAACTATGCATTTACAGTAAGATTGTAGGGAGAAATGTGGTATTCCTCGTCTTGTACGTCGATGACATTCTCCTAATAGGAAATGATATTCCTATGTTACAGTCAGTCAAAAGATTCTTGTCACAGAGATTCTCCATGAAGGACCTGGGCGATGCCAACTACATTCTGGGGATCCAGATCTATTGTGATAGATCTAAAAGGATGTTGGGACTTTCACAGTCCAGGTACATCGACACCATACTGAAACGATTCAGTATGGAAGATTCCAAGCACGGTAATCTACCGGCTTGTCACGGAATCACCCTCTCCAAAGAGATGTCTCCTAAGACTGATTTGGAAAGGGCTCGCATGTTATCAATACCCTATGCATCTGCGGTAGGCTCTATCATGTATGCGATGTTGTGTACCAGACCAGATGTAGCATACGCATTGAGCGTTGTAAGCCGGTATCAGGCGGACGCAGGGTAGAAACACTGGATAGTAGTAAAGAACATTCTCAAGTAGCTGAGAAGGACTAAGGAGATGTTCTTGGTGTATGGCGGAAAAGACTTCCAGATCGAGGGCTTTGCTGACTCCAGCTTCCAGAGTGATAAGGATGACTCCAAGTCCATGTCGGGTTATGTCTTTACCCTCAATGGAGGGGCGGTTTGCTGGAAGAGCTCCAAGCAGGAAATCGTTGCTGACTCAACTATGGAAGCGGAGTACATAGCTGCTTGCGATGCCGCAAAGGAAGCTGTCTGGATGAAGAAGTTCCTCACGGAGCTTCAGGTGGTTCCTACCAGTGTTGATCCAATACCGCTGTATTGTGACAACAACGGCGCTATAGCTTTAACGAAGGAACCCAGGTCCCATCAGAAGTCCAGGCACATTTTGAGGCGGTACCACATGATCAGGGAGATCGTAGATCGCCGGAAGATCGAGGTGAAGAGAGTAAATACGGAAGATAACACTGCTGATCCACTCACGAAGGCCTTACCCCAGACTCAGTTCGAGCGGCTGATCGAGATGATAGGTCTCCGATACGCCAGTATATGGCCTTAGTGCAAGTGGGAGATTGTTAGTGTATATGCCTTAGAGGCCATTACTGTATCATACTAGTTTGTATATTACTTAATGGAAGCTTGGGATATTCACTATTGTATAGACAATCTTGCTCAAAATAGTAGTATGCTACTTGGTTTGTTTCTACTTCAATGTGTGTACATGTATTTCTTTTAACATATCGCCTATGCACATTAATGGAGCCCTTAGGATCTTTGCTTGATTACCAGCGTTGTGATGAAGGTCACACTCGTGGGGGCTGGGTAATCCACAAGCATATCCTTATGCAGGTCCCTAGTCGTAGGACTATCGAGACATGGCATCGATACTCCGGAGTAGACTAGCGATGCGCTTCTCATCCTAGCAGGGGAGACGGTCTGTCCCACAGCCGTCAGTACGTCGTACTTGAGATAGTATGCGGGTGCTCGTTAGGTTACGAGTACACTGGACAGGACTCGTAGGGAACTGATTGGTTGGTACTATACCTATCGTCAGTCATCAGTTCTCAGATGACATGAATACAGCTTAGTTCGCTGACTTGACACTGTCACTGCGCCTCGAGTGTGTTCCCACTGTACTTTGATTACTACCCTACTAGGGCTCAAAGGAGTCGTGCAAACATGTAGTAGTTGGGTACAGTCCCGAAGCACTTGGAGGCAGTGACGGTTAGACAGGATTCGTCTCTCCCGGTATTGGGATTTGATATCGCGCTGTGTCAAGGAGAGCCATTACACACAGTCGTCCCTGACCAGGGCAAGCGAGATATACTGGTAGCTTTCCAGTGTTATCTCAGGGTGTTCTGGGCTACACTTCGACACGACTTGTACCGCTATTAGGGGACTGACGTTTACCGCCCCCTAGGCCCGCCATGCGATATTCTCAGACGAACAGACCGGATTGTACGGAGACTGTCATATTCAGGCTCAGTAGGAGTTCAGATGAGTTTCACCTCGTCCGTCTTCTTATCGGCATTTACCTGGGGGCCGTTACGCACAGCTAGTGCCGCTTGCGGTCTGTGGTTAAACCCACTGCCAGCGTAGTGTCGAGTCTTTAAAGTCCCAAACAGAAAGCTATTCGCCTTTAGGCAAAATGAGTAGAGGTCGCATGGTTTTGCGACAGGGTTCGGTCACATCCGCGCACTTGTGCACGTTTGGTGGCCGGGCAGTTATTACTAGCGGGCTTTGGTTTAAGCCAGATCCTAGTATACGTTTTGGGATCGGTTTTATCTCGTTTGTATTCGTGTTCCTCGGAACGCGGATGCGGGTGTGTATGCACGGTTGACAGAGACAGAGGCAGAGAATTCTCATTAGGCTTGTTGACTATTGACTTTTGCTAAACCTTAATGAGAATTAGAAATATGATTAATGATAATATTAATTAAGTATTATTGTGCCATGGTTGGGTTGAAATGTTGACTTTGTTGACTTGTTGACTTTGTTGACCGGTTGACTAGGTTGGACTTGTTGACCATCATCATTACAATGGCTATCATTTCATGACAAAGATTTTTGCTTGCTTGTTATACTTTACAAAATGAGTGCATGAAATGATATTGCCATTTGATATGATATGAACCATCACATAATACTCAATTACTATTATTGTTATGATTATTTTTGTGTTATGAGAGGATGGTGGGAAAAAGTCTTCTTCATTTCTATCATTCTCATTCTCTCTCATCTTCAAGCTCTCCCTCTTCCTCTTGCTCTCTCTAGTTCATGGTTCTATTGTCTCATGTGTTGAGAAGCAAGAACCATAGAGATAAAACCCAAAACACCTCTCTACTCATCCTAGTGTACAAGGTCTAGCAAGCCAAGTATTCTAGTTTCCTCTAGATTGAGGTTGGAGCCAAAGGTAGAAGCTTTCGGGTGGATCCATCTTCGGCACAAGGAGACGACGAGATGAGGCCGATCCGACCACCACAAGGAGTTCAACAGAAGGAGTCCAAGATTATGTATAACCCATAACATAGTAGCTAAACTCTTAGCTAGGTTGTTAGATAGTTTGTTTAGCAATGATCCGTTCTTTGAGTCCATGTTACCTCCACCGAAAAAATCGTTTTTCACCATTTCCGCAACCCTAAAGAACCGGGGACGGGTAACGTGGACTTAAACAAGGTATCATTGATACATATTATATCTCCTTGACAAATCAGTTAACAAGTTTATTCACTAAGCCACTTGGGAGTACGGGAGTGAATTTTATTTGTAACAAGTTGGGCATGTTTGATATTTATGCTCCAACTTGAGAGGGAGTGTTAGAATACATGCTTTATATGTATACGTATTATTATAATTCTGCACGTTTGGCTTAGTATATAAAGAGGGAGGAGCTTTTAAGACCTCTACCTTATTTTATTCATTCTAAATTGTTTCGGCTTCAATTAAAAATGGTTACTATTTTGTTTGTTTTTACTATGGTAATTTTATTGTTGTGTATTTTATCTTAAGTTATATATATGTATTTATTTGTGCTTAAGAAAACTAATAGTTATAATGAAAAATATAGTCTTGAATTATTTTATATATATATATGGGTAAGGCTAATTTACTCATAGGGCATAACCAGTTTAGTTATGCTATATGGATAATTACCCCACTTTCTCTTCATTCATGCATAAAGTAAGGGTAGCTTTTGTCATTTATAAGGAGTGAGAAAGTGGAGAATCTTGTATAAATCCTATAAGATTTTCTTTCTCCCTGTATTAATCAATTGCCTCATTATTTCCAAAATCTTTTACCTTCTATATTTTCTTGAAAATGACAAATCTACCATTCCTTATGCATAAATGAAGGACAAATGAAATGATTATCCACATGGCATAACTAAGCTAGTTATGCTCTGAGAGTAAATTAGCCTTATCCTATATATATACATCTTTATATATAATGCAAATACCCTTGGTTAGTGGCCCACCTTTCTTCTTTTTTTTAGAAAAATAGAAAAGATGAGAAAAATTCTCACATCTCAAGCCCTCCACATTATCTCTCACCTCTCAAGTCCACCACGTCATCTCTCTCCTAAAAAAACAATTAATTGTTTATTTAGAACCTTCCATATCATCTCTTCCAATATATATATATATATATTTATATCTTCTATATATAATGCAAACATTTTTCTATATATAATGCAAATACCCTTTGCATAGAGCTCCACCCTTCTTCTTTTTTTCTAGAAAAAAAGAATAAAGGAGAAAAATCTTACATTTTCAAGCCTCCACATCTTCAAAAAGACCTCAACATAATCTAGAAATATCCACCTCAATCTTCTCCCAAAAAAATTAATTTTTTAATTATCATCAAAGAAACCTCCACATCTCTCTCTTCTGCTAAAAAATCAATTTTTTAATTAACACGTGCAACACACGTGCACAAAATCTAGTCTCTATATATAATGCAATACTCTTGGTTAGTGGTCCATCTTTCTTTTTTCTAGAAAAATAGAAAAAATAAGAAAAATTCTCACCTCTCAAGCCCTCCACATCATCTCTTTCCTAAAAAACAATTAATTGTTTATTTAGAACCTTCCATATCACCTTTTCCAATATATATATATATATATATATTTATTTATCTTCTATATATAATGCAAATATCTTTCTATATATAATGCAAATACTCTTTGCATAGAGGTCCACCCTTTTTCTTTTTTCTAGAAAAAAAGAATAAAGGAGAAAAATCCTACATTTTCAAAGCTCCACATCTTCAAAAAGGTCTCCACATAATCTAGAAATATCCACATCTTTCTCTTCTTCCAATTTGTTTTTAATTTTTTAATTATCATCAAAGAAACCTCCACATCTCTCTTTTGCCAAAAAATCAATTTTTTAATTAACACGTGCAACACACGTGCACAAAATCTAGTGTGTGTATAGTACGGATCCGTTCGGCCGGGTTTGTATTTTTAAATTCACGAACCTGAATAACAGCCGTTGGATCTACTGATTTCTTTCAACGGTTCAGATTAAAATGACTTAACAAATCCCTTAAGTAAGAAATAATATTTTCTTCTCTAATTTTAGGGATCCATAATCATATGATTTAAATTAGAAGGACAACAAAAAATTCAAATTTCTTGAACCACAAATGAAAAATCATAACATCCAACAAATCCTTATGATTTGAAACAATATTTACACAAAATATGTAGACAATAGGTATGGATCTCAAAATTTAGAAAATGAAATATTTACTTTATTATTTAAGGGATTTTGAAAGCCATTTTAATCTGAGCCGATGAAAGCAAAGATTAGATCCAACGGCTGTTATTCAGGTTCGTAAATTTAAAAACACGAACCTGTCCTAACGGATCTGTAATCTCTTTCTATATATGTATATGTGTATATGTACATGTGTATATATATATGTGCGTGTTTGTGTGTGTATATATGTATATGTATGTATGTATATGTATATGTGTATATATATATGTATGTATATGTATTGATATCTGTTTGTATGTATGTATGCATGGGAGTGATCTATTGCAAACCGGCTTGTCTTTTTTAAAAACGGGAACTCTCGATCCACAATATATTTGAGCGATCCGAACCGTTCATGTTGCTCACGTTATCTTCGAGTCTATGTTTATGAAAAATCAAAGGATTTGAAGACCTCTAACTCATGTATCAAATGAGTGCAAAATGAACGTCTTTCAATATAACAACATAAGCTCCAGCTAATGCATGGGTTAGAAGTTTTTAAATCTTCTGATTTTTCATCCACATGGATTTGAAGGTAGGGTGATCAACTTGAACGGTTCGGGTCGTTCAAATATGTCGTGGATTGAGAGTTCCCGTTTTTAAAATACGCGGACCTGTTTGCAATGAAGCACTATATATATATATGTGTGTGTGTGTGTGTGTGTGTGTGTGTCTTTGTGTCCTTTTTACAAATTTACCCTGTCACGTGTCCGCACCCGTACCCATGTCTATGTCGGTGCTTCATAGATCATGGCGATTTTGGAGTCAAGTTTAAATAACTTTATAAAATTCTGGTTTTTCTTAAATCAACTCCAATGCCGAACATGCTCTAAAAGATTCCATTCACAGTGCTTTACCTAAACAATATTCAGCTGCCAATAATGTGATTATTGTTGCCTATGAACTTGCCCGACACTGATGCTTTTTGAGTAATTAAATTTGTGTTCGCAAACGTGAACATTGCTGGCTATGAACTTTGTAATCGTGCAAGAATTAGTATTTACGCTTTATGAATCGATTACTCTTTAATCTATTTGTGTCTTGTTTGCCAATGCCAGTGTGTTTCTTTAATTTTTACATGTTATGTGTTTCAAAACTATCACGTTGTTAATTGGATGCAATTTTGTTTGAGTTGTAATTTGTTAATTGATGTATCTGATATGAACTATGACAGTAATTAGTTATAAAGTATTAGATCTACATGTAGTTGTTTTTTCAATATAGATGTTATTAATTCAGTCCTTGTTAAATGCTAAGACTGGATTGTGCTTCCAAGTGAGCCTAAATGAGTCAAGCTCGAAATGAGCCAACCTAGCTGACCCTTAAATGAGTTTGAGCCTTAAACAAAGCTTAACGAGCTTTAAATGAGCTTAACCAAACCGAGTTTCGAACACGAGCTGAACAAGACGAGCTTTTCACGACCAGAGCAAGATAACAGCCCGAGGGTTCATTGCTAATACAATAATACTAAAAGGCTTTAATAATAATATCCCTATTGGGACAAATGCTCGAGTAAATTTATTTGATGTATATTAGTTAGCATAATGCTTATGTGTCCCCTTCAAAAGAAGTTGATCCTTATTTTCCAACCTTTAATCTGAAGATGGAAAAAAGCCATATTTGTCAAGCATAAGTCAAATTGGTCCTCCCCTGTTAGTTACTAAGATCTCTTGATCCTAGCCCACTTCTAACAATCTCGGGAAAAATCATTGGGCAGGCTGCTGTCTGTCATATGACTGATATCTCTCATCTCTCTTATTCATGGAACTTTGACAAAAACTTCATCAAAATTATTGTAGAAAGATTTCTCTTTCACATCCCCTTTGTAAACATGTTATTTTCCCAATTTTTAAGTCCTGATATTTATGATTGACTCCTATATGTCAATATAAAAAACCCAAAGTTTTATGATATACTTGCGTTTTGGTATAAGAGAAACCTTGTGCTAATTTTAATAGATGGCCAGATTAAAAAGTGGAGAAGTAACAAATATACATGGAACCCTTCATAGGAAATGTTGCAAGTACTAGTCACTTATCATATGCTGAAAGCTATTCATTGTGGCAAAGCTTGTATATGCAATTTTGTATCGAGCCCCAGTTACCGCTTCAGCAGTTTTCCAGGTTGTCTTCTCCACATTTTCCCATTTGTAGAACTTTGTTGTGTAAGCTGCGTAAATAGTTGGCTTTGCTGTCAGCTTCATATTTTTTAACTGTTAGAACATTGTTGTGTCTTAGTGCACTCCACATATTATGCATTATAATCCATTAGGCCATTACTATGGGCTCCCATTTTATATGTAAGAAATATAAGAACCATAGGATATTTCTATTGACCTAGTGCACATTATGCCTAGAATACTCAAATCCATATCTAATCTAATTAATTATCAATATACTGCTAAATCTATTCGTGAGAAAAGGAAGCATTGTAGTCAAAGTCACTCTTGAAGCATGTACATTGTTAACCCATGCAATGTCAAAGCACAATGTAGGACATGATAGTTACTGAGATATTTCTGTTGCTGCTGCTTTTCCTTATTGTATTGTTTTGATTTTTTTTGACATCACTGTATAGTGTCCGATTTGTGTGTCTATGCCCAGGCTCTTAGTTTGTTTTTTCGGATTAATGGGAAGTTGGCTTGTGATGCTGTCAAATGTAGGATTGTATCAAAGTATAAACCATACAACATATTTTCCTAGAGTAGAATAAGGAAAAAAATACCATTTGGAATTTAGAGTAAATTTGTAGTCAGATTAGGAACAGTTTTGATAGGGAGACAGAGAGAGTTTGCGTCTTCTGAACCATTTTTGAAAGAACCACAATTTTGGAATGATCCATATTTTGGAGGAGTCGTTTGGTTTTCTTTAAGGATTAAGTGTCATCTAGGGAAAGAGTGTTGATGTGGCCAGGTCGAGATTAAATGTCACCAGCGCAGGGGTGTCAATTAGGTTTGCAACCAAACTATTTTTGACCGATCCGACCCTATAATGTGGTAAGTTATTTGTTCATACCTGAACCTTACCTGATTATAATCGGGTAAACCGACCCCGACACCGACACCGAACCACTAAATATGTTTATTTTAGTTTGTATCTATATAATATAACATATATTGTAAAAACTAATTTCAAGAATGTGAAAAGCTGTCTACTATTTTAAATTAAAAGACTGGTTTTTGTTTATGAAATATAGGTTTTGAGTCTTTTGACTTTTAATCTATTTTATTACGAACAAAACTTTTCAATAGATTAGTAGTTTAGCCGGATCAAATTTCTTGGCCCCATCCCCACTCATTTTGTTGTTTGGGTTAGTCGGTTAGATGGGCCTACCCATTCATGATCCATACTCGTTAATGCTTGACCCTTATCATTTTATGTTGGATCAAGATCGGGAAGGTAATCGGGTTTGCATCTAATCAAAACCCATAATTTAGGGGTTTTATAAGAACAGCCTTTGTGACTTTTAGTAAAAGTTATATTAGCAATAGAATGAGGTTTAATTATAATTAATTCTATTAGGATTAGGAGTTATCTCCACTGTCGAGCATTACAGGCTTTATCGCTGCCTATCCTGCAACAGCCCCTCATGCATTTACTCTCAGCATCGTCTTTGACTTTCAATCATGTTTGCCAAACCTGAGCATCTGAATGTGGACAGTAAAGATTACGTTTCTGGTGATTAATATTTTAAGCCTGAGTATTTGAATGTGACTTTTTTTTGCACTAGTCATTTACCCATTTAAACAACATTCAATTTCAAATAATAACTGAAGAAACAATCACTTAATAGTTTTGTTCCTATGATCTAAGTAGCATGAATGCGGATACTGATACACGACATATGAGACAGATTTTCCGATTCGTCATACTTAAAAATCTAGTATACGATTCATTTGGCTACACTAAATTTTTATTGTTTAAATATATGTGCATAATAACAAAAGTTATATTTTTAGCAAATTGACATGAAGAATATATATAAATCACTAGTTTGACAACGCATTTGGTAATAGATTGTTCTTTTTATTAATGCATATTCTAAACATTTAAAATATAATATAAATTTTACGATATGCTAAAATGAGTCCAACAAGTATCCTTGACAAAGTTGGTTGGATCTGACATGGAATCCTATATGAATTCGTCACCATGATGAAGAACACGATGGATCCATGCCTATGATATTGGCACATTTTTCAGTAGCCATATCTTGGTTCATAATATGAAGGATATTTTCTAACTTGTCGCATATTTTATAAAGCACCTTTGAAATTTCAGAGTTTTGCAAATAGCACCATGGAACTTTAATAAAGCCATGAACTCCCATTGAACTGGCGATGTTTTCTGAAAATGCGAGTTACACTAACTTATTTAAGGCTCGAATGGACTAAATAACCTCAAGAATAACCTTACATGGATTAACTATCCCCAAAATAAACTAAATATGGCATTTTTTTGAAGTTAAATGGTGCTACAAAAATTGGGAAAGTTCAGTGGTGCTTATTAAAGTTTTGCCATTTTGTTAATTCTTTGAAAACCTTAACCCTGCATTTCAATTCTTGGAATAATGGTTTGATTTGATTTGATCGAACATCTTACTATGGCTATATACTTGTTTGAACTCCAGAACTCCATGCTGTTCAGTTAAACAATTAATATGTGACACATTTCTCATTCAAGTTGAAAAAGATATTAATGTTCTGGACCTTGTGGCAAATGGCAATGCGCCAGTTCATAAATTTCTTGCGCATTTCCCTTCCTGGATCACTATCCATGGCACTCAATTTCATTTATCTTTTGATGGTAATGACAATGCAGGAGCATGGTATGGGGAGTGATGTCCCTTTGAAGGATCCAAATAGAACCGTTTCCTCCTTTGCCATGCAATTAAAATATGGGAAAGATCCAAATTTGGAATTGTTATCACATGATACAAGCAGTACAGAGGGAAATAGTGGCAATGTAGAAGAAAACCCAACCATCCATAATTTACACGAGCTCCCTGATCTCGGATTTAAGCACCTTGGAAGTACTTTCAAGGAACTAGGTCATTGCATGATGGAACTTGGGCTTCTGCTAGCACGTGTATGCGATAAAGCCATTGGTAGTAAAGAGTTGGAGCAAAGCATCATAGATTCATGCACAGCCAAGGGTCGCCTTATTCACTATCACTCATTGATCGATAACATTGTACTGAAAGAGAATAACAAGAGAACTAAAGGAACTACGAGGAAAGCAGGACCAGGTACTCATGATCCTTCAGTTTCTCGGATATTTGTGTCATCGGTAAACAAAATTTCTCCTGAATCGAGAACTGTTACCCTAGATGAACAACCGAAATTGGAAAATCTTCAAATTGAGAGCAGTTCAATCGAAGTTGGAAGTTGTAGAACTTCTTTCTTCAATCTGTGGCAACAATGGCATTATGACTATGGAATTTTCACTGTTCTGACTGCGCCATTATTTATATCAAGAAATCAATTGTGCTCTTGTCCAGATGGGCATACATATTTGCAATTGTTTGATGCTGATCAGAACAAATTTCTTGTGGTGAAAACATCACCAGAGAGCTTTATCATTCAAGTAGGGGAAGCAGCGGATATTTTGTCTCGAGGTAGACTTTGCTCCACTCTTCATTCTGTTGGAAGGCCTTTGGAGATTGAGGACATAAGTAGGGAGACTTTTGTTGTCTTTTTGCAGCCAGCTTGGAGTAAAACTCTCTCATATACCGAGCACCCTCTAAATGGTGGAACAAGTCAAGGCCAGTTGATTTCAAACAATGAAACATCATATTCAAAATCACAGCAGTTAGTGCAAGAAATCCTCAGAAAAATTCCACCTTTATCTTCTCGATTGAGAGATGGAATGACATTTGCAGAATTCTCATGTGAAACTACCAAGCAGTACTATGGTGGTGGTGGTACCCAGTCTCGAGATAAGTGAATCTATAAAATGTTTACAAAGACGTATTATTGTATAATGTAAGCGAATCCAATGGGACTGGGAGTTTTGATTCTCTGAGGTTACAATCGCTAAAAGGTGTAGGAGTAAGTTTGCAAGCAATCAACATTTTCTTAGTTAAAAAGTTACAAACCAAAAACAATCCACACATGAAGCTAGAAACAATAGCCGGAAACAATGCTTTTCCTGAAAAAACTTGAATTGATGAATCCAGTTCAACAATCTCTTCTTCCACATTCAACAAACGTCTCAATTTCTTCAACTTCTGCAATTGTCAGATGTGGTTCAGTACTTATTCCCATAGACCTGAAAACATGACCATAATTATTTCAGTGCACTCCAATCTTTTCCTGTGATGTCCAGAAGTCCATACAAAAGGAAAAACATGGTGGCTTCATGAATTAGGAGATTCTCACCTCAGATGGTGCTAAAGATCAACAATAGTTTGTGTTGGTTAATACAGTACTTGTTGAACCACACTCGCTGTCTTTTACAGAAACGGTAGATTGATCAAGCTTGAGATGCCATGGGAACTGATACCTGTCAGCTGTTGAACCAACTTGAGAAGAAGATCGTTGCATCTTAACCCCTCGAGGAATATTCCTCCCCTCAATCGACGGCCTCCTTCTACTTGATTGTCTTTCATATGAGTCTTGCCTTTGCCTCGGGGCACTCTGAGACCGTGCCTTAGCTCTTGAAGACTCTGTGTTCGACATGTAATTAGGGAAGAAGGGGTAGTCAATAGAACCATGGGTTGAATCAGACATTGATATTGCTGAGTAGTATGGGGGACTGCTCTGTGCTGTTGCAAAGGAGAATTCTTCGAAATGACTTCTGCAGGCTTTTGGGCTTATGTCGGTTAAGGCCGAGGGTGAGGGTGAGTAATTTTGTTGAATGTCGGATTTGGAAGGCGTTCGTGCAGTGTAGTAATATATAGAGTGCCTGTGGTCAATTCTTTCGGATTGGGGAATGGGGCCACTGTCTCTGCTCTTTGAGTTGCGTCTTGGTTCTCCGTGGTCCATTTCCACAATTTTGATGTTCTCTTCTGTGTCCATCTCCTGCATGTCAAATCATGTGTTTCTAGTAAATTTGGCGAGTCAGGTTTTCATAATCCATATACTATTGTAAAGTTCCAATATTCCTGTATTGTCCATTACTGTTAACATATTTTTCATATGTACAATATTTGATATTTATAAGATTCTCTTTAATCTCTGATAACTACATATTTGATATTTATAAGATTCTCTTTAATCTTTGATAACATTTTGTTGGTTAATGGTATTGCAACATCCTCTTCCCTATAGTTGTGAAATTGCAGGGATATAATGAGAAGCCTCGATGCATTTTCCTTTTTATTTACATGAAGCATCAAGCACATATGCAGAATGCTGCATAATGTAAGCATGCAAATCTTGGAAGGTATAGTATGAATTTCACAGCTATTTCTTCGTCTTTTCTTCATGTTGTCGTAAAATTTCAGCAACAATATATTTCCAGGATGACAACTTACATATGATTGCTGGAATCTTGGATGCTGCGGTGATCTTCTGTAATTTGTCTGCCATTGAGAGATTGTTTGTGCTTCCTCCGCCATTTGGATCCTTTGGGCACGAACGCTAGCTTGAGCCATCATCAAAGCCTGCATGCGTCGGAGGGTCTCATTGGCTTGTCTCCTGACCAGGTGCCCCCTTATCAGTGCTTGCAGTTTCACTAGTCCTTTCAGTGCACATAGAGCTTTCCTTGCCTGCAGAAAGTTAAATTTAGACGCCCTATAAGTTTTGCATTATTCTAGTAATATTACGAAATTATCTCCTATTTGTTCTTTCCAATAATATTTTTCTCACATTTATATTTATGTGTCCTTCAAAATGTTTACTATTTTATATTTAGATCTAGTGATTTGTATTTGTTTTTTCCATTAGCTTGTTACTCATATTATGGCCAATTTTCATATGCATGTCTATTCATAATATGTTTTCCCCCTATTTAAAATCATCTTTAACAGGGTGCAAACATTCTCATACCTATAATTAGAATTAAGATAATTTATAGTTAAGGTTTATTTTCATTGTTACATATTCATTGTTATAACCAAAATATAACATACTCAGTTGCATTTTCAAATTTTTCTTTGTATTATTTATTGTTAAGGTTTATTTTCCAAATTTATAAAAGGGAAAAATTTGCATCATTCATAGTGCCAGGATATTTACTATACCAACATTTGGAAAATGTCACAAAGAAGACAAATACCAGATATGCTCGAAAATAAGCCTGGATTTTAACCGCAGCTGCATCTTCCTCAACCTCCCTTCTTGTTCTCCCACCACCGCTTGCAGCCGTCAACCTCACCACCGTTGCCGCTGCCTGTGCCGCTGCTACAGCAGCATCTGCTGCGGCGGCTGTGGCTACTGCTATGGCCACTGCATGCCTCTTCTTTTCATGCCCAGGCTCTGAAACTCGTCCATTGCTTGCGGCTGGTGCACTTGCACTCAGATCCACTGTACTATTCAATTCTTTAGATCTTCGGAAGCTCCATCTCTTCTTCTCCTTTGGGCTTGGCACTGCTATCGGTGTCGATTGGTTTCTGATGGGCAATGGAGCTGGTTGGTCTCTCTCATTCTCATTCTCTTTCTCTTTCTTGCCAATTAAGAAACTTTTCAGCCATTTGCCTGCCTTCCCCATGGCTCATCGACAACTTCTTCCACTAGTCTTCTTGGTTATAAAATCTCCAGGTCTATGCTCTTGTTTCTCTAATCTAATGTCCATTTGACCCAATTCTCTCCTTGCTCTGTTCCTGTCATGTATCTATTTAGTGGATGATCTGTTCCATTCTTTGTTTATTGCTGTCTGCTGCAAGTTTGATCTAAAAAATTGTATTCTTCACAGTAGGGGCCGGGTTATAATTGGAAGCTTATTGCTTAAGATTAATGAAATGGGCCAGTGGCCTAGTGAAGGAGAAAGCAATGAATGTGCAAGGATACATAATAGGATACTTATCTTTAATATGTGATTGTCTCATGTAAATTAATCTGGGTCCATTATATGCAATCTTTGGAGCTATGTTTACTGGCATTTTGCACGTGTGATGCATGTGTGTATATTGATATGGATTTGCTCTTGAAAAGTTTTTAAACTCACGTACATCATTTGGAAAATACATAACAAAAGTTGTTGAACTCGAATTTTATATATAGCAGACGATCTATTTTCATCCTTCAATTACCCTACAAGTACTTGTATATTCTGCATAGAAAAAGGAAAAAAATATCACTTTCAGCTCTTGATCCCACTCTGCATCATGAAGAAAGTTGCTCCTATGTTCTTAGTTATGTCGAGTTTCATAATTTCATATAGTGTATATGTTCTCAGGTTTGATATTACGTCGTGATAATGCCGGATATCAATTGAGCAAGGATCAGGTTCGATTCAATCTCGATTTTCTAAACCTGAATTTTTAGTGAAGTTACAAATTTCGGGATTATTGAGAAAAACTTTGAGTGAAGTCTCTAATGGTGAAGAACAGAGGAGAGTTGCCATTCAATCTGCAGCACATGTTTTTATGGTAAGATGTTAGGACTCTGTAGACTAGTAGACTGCATTGGACTAGCATTTAGTGTTGTATCATGAAAATATAATAATGAACAGTAAAGATGTGTCCTTTGGTTTTGGTACATTATTGGGTAAATGACAAGATGAAATGGTCGTTGGCAAACCACATGGTGTTGTTTAAATCCTACTGCCCCTATCTGGCCCATGTGTTAGATGAAGGAAGTTGCTTAGAACGTTCTTAACTTAATTATGTACTTCATTTATCTTGAGAGATATCAGCAGGGTATTTACCAAAACCCATCATGTGGTTTGACTTTTTACTGGAAACCACCATGTGATTTTTATCTGACGAAAAACGAAAAACCATCCTGAAGTATGCAATTTTAGGAAAAAACCCCATGTCGTTAAGTATGTCATAAAATGACATTTTTAGTGAAAAACAACTATATAATTTAATGGTTTTAGCAAGAGCAAAATTGAGATATTCATAAAACCGCCGTGTAGTTTGATAGTTTTAGCAAAAATCTACCATATAGTTTAATATAATAGTTTTAGTAAGAAACAATCTTGTTGGTTTTTTGCTAACATTGCATATTTCATGAGTTTTTCGTCAGAGAAAAACCACTGGATGGTTTCTCGTAATAGGATCAAACCACGGTGGTTTTTGGTAAATATCTCATATCAATATACAACAAAATGACACAAACATCATATAAAATAAACATGTGTTTTCTTTATTACTAATTGGTTTATAAATAGCCGAGTTGGTATGAAACTTCTTTCCTGGAGAAATGCGGGGTTCGATCTCAAGAAGGGAAAGTGTCTACAATTTAACACTTTTTGAGCAAATTCATGGGTTCTGTGGATGCATGTGTGTGCTTGGATGTGTTGTGTGATGAGTTCAGGCTTATGAAGTTATGATCCAATTAAAATATAAAGGTTTTTAAAAACTTCATTTTTATCTAATCTAACACCTAACTTCAATTGCCTTTGGGATTAGTCTTCGACATGAGCTAGCTCGACTTACTAACCAAAGAGAATTAAGAGAGAGGACATGAGAATAAGATAAGTGTGCACCACACAAGCAAACTTGAGACTTTTGGATGGGCTCCAAATATATTGGAAGTCCATGTACATTCATAAAACTCCAACACTCCAAACAATTAAAACTCATAACATAGTACGAGAGCTTAGGGCGTAGATCCACCAGTATATCTGAGAGAGCAATCTACAAGAACCGAATATAGAGTGTCTAAATTTGTTTTAAAATAGTAAAAAAATCAGAAGAAAAAACACAGTTGCATGTGGGGGAGGAAGGTATCAGAATAATAGTCCCATATTAAAAAAATTAAAAAAGATGCACACGCGAGCGTGTATTCCTCTTAAAGTAATTTCAGTGGTCGCGGTGATGCCAAGCGAGCTTATGGTCATCCTTTAGAAATCTCTTCTGTTCTTTTTCTCCAGGGAAAAGCTTGTTACCATGTGGGTTTGGCATATGACAGAGGTGTTGGATTGTGGCTTTGCTTTGTCCAACGTCTACCTATTATTCTCTTCTACTCTTTTTTTTAAAGTTCGCTTTGAATAAACAACCTATAAACAGATCAAGTTATTAGATTATATATTGCCACAAGAAACTATCTTTTTCCTAGAAGTCATGTGCGCATCATTAGCACTAGAAATGCTGACATCTTTGCACAAGATGCTGCCTTCGATCTTAAGAGGAAAGAATGCTCTGCAATCCTCATGTCATCATCAGTCGTTGATTTCAATACAGAAGGAAGCATTTACGGGTACACATCTTCCATTGCCCTGTATGACGTGCTTCATATGTTGGGATTTTGGTTTGACCCAACCTAAATTATGGTTGAGTTTTGACTCAAATGTTATTGTGGGTTGTTGTGTAACTTTCAAGTTGTGGAGATGGTTTGTTATAACCTCTAAAGCATTGGGTGATGACTCATCAAAGTTGTGTACAATATGATAGTTATAGGCTTTGCCATCCATGGCTTTATATGAACTCTCTTTTGATTACAAAGAGAGTAAGACAAAAGGAAATATACAAATCGACAAGGAGTTCTTGGTCCCCATCCTCGAGGGCTGCTGTCCTGTGAGTGACCACCCACTGAAAGATAATCAAAATACACTCATTTGGAAAATAAACCTAAGTGGAATCTGTAACGCTATTCATGCTCGCTGGATGGGTTTAGAAAACGCAGCGGAAACGAAAAACTAAAAACCCCAGTGAGCACAAGCATTCAAATCCTAAAATCAACCATGGACTCTACTAGCTTGTAAACAAAAGGGAGCTAGAGTTAAGGATGTACAACCTTTGAAATATCTTCATTTGCTCCAAAGATTGAATCTCGGATTTTGGCAAAACTCCGAGACGCTCTGGATCGCGCTTTATCTCCGACCGGCTCCGTCGAAGATGATCCACGCGAAAACCACCGGTTCTAGTTTTAACTTCAATCAAATTGAAGTAACTCTCATTTTGTGTGTGCTAAATATCAAAATGAAAGAGATGTGGTAAATTTTGTGAACTCTCAAGCTCTCTACCTTTTTTCTCTTCTTCTCATTCATTTCTCAATTCGGGATGAGAGAAAAACACCTAGAATGTTATGGTTAGAGTCAAGTATACACTTAGCCATAACACCATCATCTTTTCTGCCCTCCTTACACATGGCACAAAGGATGAGAGTGTATGCCACATTGCATACACCTCATCCTTTACCATGTGAAAAAAGAAATGAAAAAGAAAACTATACACACACACATACATATACATACATATATAACTCATGACCATCTCATGTATCATGTACATGATATGTTCCATAACATAACATGTAGTAAAGAAGAGAGAATGTGAGAGTAAAAAATATAATACTAGTATATATACATGCATCATCATATATATGAAATATCATTAAATCAACACGAAATTCAACGACCTGGTTCAATCATAAACCGGCAAGTATCATCCGTCCGATTAATACATGTAGTATCGCATACACATATTTAATTGGACCCCGCACGCGTCGCTGTACATGTACTACACCATTTTGCTAGAAAGGGAAAACCTTATGTGGGACTCTGAAGACCCGACAATATACTGGCAGTAGGTCAGGATTATATCCGATTGATCCGAAATACTTTCAGATCAATCCCCACTAACCTACAAGCACATCAGCGACACTAGCTGTATACAGCGGCTACCCAGATATTGAACGAAAAGCCGGTCGACAAACAAGCTCGTCCGTACCCTGCTAGATCCTATCAGTGACACTCACCGTACAGCCCGGTCTTTTCGTCTAAGGCTATTACATACCGGGTCTAGAAGGTGAAAACCATCAGACTCCTACTGTAACACCCGAGCCCAATACTACTATTTTCTGTTACTGGTTGAGCATTAGATATTACTCATTTCATTTTTCTTGCCTGTTTGACACTTACCGTGGAATTCTATCAGGCTAGGTCATTTCTGCATATAACAAATTTCAGCATCTAAAATAAAATTAAAAATATCCATCTTGGCCAACTCGACACCCCTAGCCGCGTGGTAGCGTCCGTGCATCGAGTTCTCGTCCCGTTCGGTGAAACGGGCGAGTTTGGGCGACTACGCGCGCGTACAGGTGGCCGACTTGGGGGTATGCTTTTTAATCATAAAACATTTCATTTTAAAATTTGGAACCCGCTTAAAATCCTATTATTTGAATTTCAAATTTTTGGACCCAACCCGGGCGCAATTTGGAAATGTTTCATTTGGCGCCAAAATCCCAAGTTAATAAAATATTCGAAATCATATAAAATTTCGTTATAATATAATCTTACTGTTGCTTATAATCTATTAAATCTTTTAGTATTTGCTTTTAAGCTTTCTTCAGCCAATCACGGGGTTCTTAACCCCCGTGGGCCCCTCCAATATCTCTTTCTCTCTCTCTCGTATCTCTTCCCCTCACTCTCTAGCTTTCTCTATATCTTTCTCTCTCTAACTCTCTCTCTCTCCCTAATATATAAATTCCTCCCTTCATTTTTCCTTCTTCACGTAGCCCATGCGAGAAAACCCATCGCGAACCCTAGCCCTAGCCGCCTTCACCGTCGCCGCCGCAGCTCCGACGCCGGCGCTAGCGCCACCGTCGCCCTCGCCTCCGCCTCCTCGTTCCAACCTCAACATCTCCTCCTTCTCTCCATGTGCACGGTGCGGCAGCAACCCCGGATACCCCGTGCCTTCTCTGTACGGCCTGAGACGTCGCCGGCGACCTTCGTCGTCGCCACCCGCGCCACCTTCAGCACCTCCTCATCACCTGCGCACTCCAGCCCCGACCACCTCCTCTCCCTCTCCACCTTCTTTCCCGTTTCCCATACCCGAGCCCTAACCCATCGCCTCACCCTCGCCGGAAACCCATCACCACCGACCACCCGTCATCTCCTTGCCTCCCAGCAAACCCCCTGAACGCCAACACCACCTCTACCAACCGATTCTGCACCTTCCCCGATCATCTCTACCGAAACCCTTCACGTTGTCGTCACCATCGAGGCTTGAACCGCCGGTGATCTTGTCGGCACCGTTCGCCTCGCTGCTGGGTTGCCGAGAAAGCATCCATCTCTGTTCAGATCATCCCGAGCCCTTGCTGTTATCGTGTCGCGTGGGTTCGCACATCCGTTCTCGTGTTCGTCGAGGCAAGTATTCGATACTTGCTACATGCTATTGCTACTTTATAACTTGCCTTAATATTCATGTGTAGTTTAATGATATATTATTTAGTAAATCACCTTACATACCTTGCTTCATGTTTAACCCTAGTAGCATGTCAAATAAATTATTTCCTGATAAACCCGTATATGATAGATTGCATTTGATTCACTGCTATGATGCTTTATTTCCAGTTTAGTTTAACAAATATGCATAACCGGCTAAATTACAATTGCATTCTTTAAACAGATTATACTTGTCGTGGCTTTCTTGGAACACTCAATATATTATTAACCTGACTACAGCAGTTACGTTCATCATCCTGTATTCACATGTTATTGACACTATTTATTTAACACAATTGAAAATGGTACAGCTAGATAATAAATCAGATTATTGTTTAACGTGTTGATTTGAACATGATGCTGCTTATATATCTGTTTGTGAGCACACCCACGATAGCGTTACATCTTGACTTGACATTGTTACACATTGTATATATTGTTATACCTAACATGGTACCGTAGACTGTTGACTTGACCTGATGTACCATGACCCGACCTGTTACCTGATCTCGTGCATAATGCCAACAAACCTGACATGTAGTCCTCATGGACCATTCCTGTTGTCTATCCAGACAAACCTGCTTTTACCTGATCCTGTGTTGGCATTAGTTCTTGATTACTGGATACCTGACCTGACATACATAACTTGGGGGTATGGGGAAATCAAAGGTGAAACCGACTTGTAACTCAACAGTTCGATACCTGTTCTGATCAGTCTTACGGGCTAGGCCAGTCCCGGAGTGATGATGCTGACATCACTCGCCCATCCTGCTACTTGTTACTGCCTAGCGGTACGTCTCGGATTCAGCCCCGAGAACCTTGACCGTGGTCCCGGGCACGCACGGGATACTATTGAGTTACATCGACGATTCATCAATTGATTTCAAAGACTTTAGACTAGAAAACCTGATAGAACAGTTTAGTTACCCACTGCACACTACCCTGTACTGCTTCTTTCATACTATTGCTTTATTCATGTTTATTTCTGCATTGCCTATTACACTGTTCATATTATATTACTGGTTGACATGACGCGCTGACGTCTGGGTTTTGCATGGCCCAGATTCTGTACCGCTGTCGCAGTCCGAGCAGGAGTACTTCAGCCAGCAGGCTGAGCTGTGAGGTGTTAGTATTAGTTAGTTTTTATTTCCTGCATTTATTTCCTGATGTGAGCCCACATTATGGGACATACTTTTCAGTTATTTGTATTGGATCATTTGCTTCCGCATTTATTTATTATTGACTCCTGTTATTCTGGATTATGGACATGTTTTAGAAAATTTTATCTTGATCTTGATATCTCTACAGCCGTAATGTGACTGTGGATGGATACTTCCTACCCACAGGTAGCATGGTTGGCTATGTCACGTGCCCAATCTAGCGTACTCTGGGAAGCGGGGCGTGACATGGTTCTTTTGGTATCAGAGCCATAGGTTAGTTGGGTTGATTCTTTTGTAGTTGGGTATTGTACCCAATAAACGAATCAGAATACCCGTGTTTAGGAAACATGTCCTGCCACTTTGCCATTTACCATTCTTGAATCGCATTCTTCCTGATTATATCTTTTACGACGTGCAAACTTACTTTGCATGTCGACTCGAAAACCTGATCTCTTGTTATCCCTAGGACTTAGGCGACTTGGGTGGAGTTAAGTAATTGTGGCTATGATACCGCGGCATAGTACAATGCAGCACTCTATTTAAGTATCTTGGAGTTCTAGCCTTGATCTATATTCAGAATCTATCATCATGCTAATATTGGGTATTTTGATTCCAGGAATATGGCCGGTAAGAATTTGAAGATGTACTAAAGACGTGCGGACAAAGCCGCCATGCGTAGAGTGATAAGGGGATTGCTGGAGAATCTAAAGAGACAGACCGAGCTGAAACCGGCGTCTGCGTTGAACCAAACGTCTGTACGTAGAAGTGTTCCGGTGAACAGACGCAGCGTAACACCAATGAAGAGAACAATTGTAGGTGATCGGAAAAGGAGCGTGATTTGTAACTACTGCCATGTACCCGGACATGTGCGAAAGGATTGTCGTAAGAGGCTGGGACTCTGTTTTGGTTGTGGAGCGGCAGATCACGCCGTTAGTGCTTGTCCGTCGAAGCTTCGTACAAGGGATGACATTCAGAAGCCTCCGCAGAGACCGTTCCAAGGGCAGAAACAGCCGACTCAAGGACCTAATCAGGCTCGAGCTTTTACCTTGACAGCTGAGGAGGCCAAGGCGTCAGGAGAAGTGGTTTCAGGTACTTTACTCGTTCATGGTTTTCCCGCATTGGCATTATTTGATTCTGGTGCATCCCACTGTTTTATGTCATCCAAGTTTATAACTACACACTCGATTACCTACACGACCCTGTCTAGTTTCTGGGACATACACACTGGGAATGGGAAAATCATAGCTAGTAGGGAGTGTAAAGATTGTACGGTTGTTGTGTGCGGACGGGAACTCTTTGCAGATTTCTTGGTGATAGATACGGGCAGCTATGAAGTTGTCTTGGGAATGGATTTTCTTGGCACTTTCCACGCTCACATTGACTGTAGAGCAAAGAAAGTAATTTTCCAGATTCCCGGACATCCCGAGTTTACCTTCACTGGAGGAAGCAGTTCTGTCGGGCCAGTCGAGTTTAGGGCTAGGCCGACAAACAATGTTCTTGCAGCTATGGAAGTTGATAGTAGTGAAGAGCCGGCGGTTGTTCGCGATTTTATGGATGTGTTTGAAGATATATCGGGTTTACCGCCGAAGCGAGACGTGGAGTTCGCAATTGACCTTATTCCTGGTGCAGCGCCAGTATCTAAAGCGTATTATCCAATGGCACCAGTAGAGTTGGAAGAAGTCAAGAAACATGTTGCTGAATTGCTTGAGAAGGGTTGGATTCGAAGCAGCAACTCGCCTTGGGGAGCTCCAGTCCTTCTAGTAAAGAAGAAGGATGGCACGAGAAGGATGTGCATCGACTATCGAGAATTAAACCGGGTGACTATTAAGAACAAGTACCCGATCCCTCGCATTGGAGAACTTTTTGAGCAGCTTAGTGGCGCGAGGGTATTCTCGAAACTGGATTTGCGATCCGGATATCATCAGGTCCGAGTGAAAGCAGAAGATATTTGCAAGACGGCGTTTCGAACTCGGTATGGACATTACGAGTACCTAGTGATGCCCTTCGGAGTAACGAATTCGCCGGCAATATTCATGGATTTGATGAACCGAATCTTTCCACCGTTCTTGGACCAGTTTATTATGGTATTCATTGACGATATTCTGGTTTACTCGAAGAGTTTTGAGGAGCATGCTGAGCATTTGAAGATCGCACTGCAGACGTTGAGACAGGAAAAATTGTATGCGAAGATGAGTAAGTGCGAATTTTGGCTGGAGGAAGTGAAGTTTCTGGGGCATGTTGTGTCTGGCGATGGAATCGCCGTCGATCTCGAAAAAATTGCAGCAGTTCGAGATTGGCCGATTCCAAAGAATGTTGCTGAGATAAGAAGTTTCCTTGGATTAGCCGGATACTACAGGAGATTTGTGGAGAACTTCGCTCGTTTAGCAGAACCATTGACCAAGCTTACGCGCAAGGAGGTACCCTTTGTATGGACGGATAAGTGTGCATTAGCTTTTGAGACGTTGAAGCAGAAGTTGATAACCGCCCCTATTCTGACCGTGCCAGACAATTCCGGAGGATTGGTGATTCATAGTGACGCATCTGGGAAAGGATTGGGATGTGTTTTGATGCAGCATGGGAAGGTTGTAGCATACGCATCAAGACAACTGAAGACCCATGAGAAGAATTATCCAACTCATGACTTGGAACTTGCGGCTGTGATCTTCGCTTTGAAGATTTGGAGACACTACCTTTTGGGCGAGAGAGTCGAAGTTTTTACAGATCACAAGAGTTTGAAGTATGTGTTCACTCAGAAGGAGTTGAATATGAGGCAGCGTAGATGGTTGGAGCTGATGGCCGACTACGACCTTGATCTTAAGTACCATCCGGGAAAGGTTAACGTCGTGCCGGATGCGCTTAGTCGGTTACCAGCAATTCAGGTGTTAACTACGCAGAGGGAGATCATTGCAGATTTTCGAAGATTTGACTTGGAGGTTGTGCTACCGCGTTCTACGGGACAGTTGATGCAATTGCAAGTACAGCCGTCTTTAATTGAGAAAATTAAAGCAGCACAATCGCAGGATCCTAGACTGCAAAAGTTTCGAGAGCAGGTTGAAGCTGGACTACGAACAGATTTACTGGTCCACGAAGATGGTTCGTTGAGGTATGGTAGCCGTTTGTGTATGCTAAAGGGAGATGTTCGTGAAGAGCTTATGAAGGAGGCACACAGTTCAGCTTATTCTGTACATTCAGGAGGTACAAAGATGTACCGAGATATTCGACAGCATTTCTGGTGGGAAGGCATGAAACGGGAGATTGCTCGCTTCGTGGCTAAGTGCTTGGTGTGTCAGCAAGTCAAGGCTGAACACCAAAGGGTTACTGGTTTGTTGCAACCACTTTCAATTCCTCAGTGGAAGTGGGAACATATAACCATGGATTTCGTGACGGCTTTACCGCGGAGTCCAAAAGGCAACAATGCTGTATGGGTGATTGTTGATCGGTTGACCAAGGCAGCTCACTTTATCCCTTTCCGGGTTGGTCAATCAACAGAGACTTTGGCAGAACGGTACATGCAGGAGATTGTAAGATTACATGGCGTACCGGTGAGCATCGTGTCCGATCGGGACACTCGGTTCTTATCACACTTCTGGAGGAGTTTACAGGAAAGTTTGGGGACTCGATTGAAGTTTAGCACAGCTTATTATCCTCAAACTGATGGTCAGTCGGAGAGAACGATCCAAACTCTTGAGGATATGTTGAGAGCATGCATGTTGGACTTCAAGGGGTCTTGGGAGGATCATCTACTTTTGGTGGAGTTGTCTTACAACAACAATTTTCAGGCAACTATTCAGATGGCTCCATTTGAAGCTTTGTATGGTCGTAAATGCCGTTCACCTGTTTGTTGGGACGATGTCGGTGAATGAAGATTATTGGGACCAGATTTGATTGTGCAGACAGTTGAGAAGATTAACCCTATCAGAAATCATATGAAGGCAGCACAGGACCGACAGAAGAGTTGGGCAGATACGTCAAGAAGACCTCTAGAGTTCACCGTGGGTGATTTGGTATTCTTGAAGATATCACCGACTAGAGGGGTGATTCGTTTTGGAAGTCGAGGAAAGCTTAGTCCTCGATTTGTTGGACCTTTTGAGGTATTGGAGCGCGTTGGAGAGGTAGCGTATCGTTTGGCGTTACCGCAGTCCTTGGCAAATGTGCACGATGTGTTTCACGTATCTCAACTACGAAGGTATGTTCGAGATGAAACACACGTCTTGGATCATTCAGAGTTAACAGTACGGGAAGACCTGAATTTTGAGGAACGACCGGTTGGAATCATGGATCGAAGGGAAAAGGTTCTTAAGAACAAGGTTATCCCCCTTGTGCTCGTTTCTTGGGGTAACCGATCACATGGAGAGTCCACTTGGGAGCGAGAAGATGAGATCCGGCAGAAGTTTCCTCACCTTTTCCTGTAGTTTTCTATCTTGTATTCTTGGAATTTCGAGGACGAAATTCTTTTTTTAGTTGGGTATAATGTAACACCCGAGCCCAATACTACTATTTTCTGTTACTGGTTGAGCATTAGATATTACTCATTTCATTTTGCTTGCCTGTTTGACACTTACCGTGGAATTCTATCAGGCTAGGTCATTTCTGCATATAACAAATTTCAGCACATAAAATAAAATTAAAAATATCCATCTTGGCCTACTCGACACCCCTAGCCGCGTGGTAGCGTCCGTGCATCGAGTTCTCGTCCCGTTCGGTAAAACGAGCGAGTTTGGGCGACTACGCGCGCGTACAGGTGGCCGACTTGGGGGTATGCTTTTTAATCATAAAACATTTCATTTTAAAATTTGGAACCCGCTAAAAATCCTATTATTTGAATTTCAAATTTTTGGACCCAACCCGGGCGCAATTTGGAAATGTTTCATTTAGCGCCAAAATCCCAACTTAATAAAATATTCGAAACCATATAAAATTTCGTTATAATATAATCTTACTGTTACTTATAATCTATTAAATCTTTTAGTATTTGCTTTTAAGCTTTCCTCAGCCAATCACGGGGTTCTTAACCCCCGTGGGCCCCTCCAATATCTCTCTCTCTCTCTCTCTCTCTCGTATCTCTTCCCCTCTCTCTCTAGCTTTCTCTATATCTTTCTCTCTCTAACTCTCTTTATCTCTCTCCCTAATATATAAATTCCCCCCTTCATTTTTCCTTCTTCACGTAGCCCACGCGAGAAAACCCATCGCGAACCCTAGCCCTAGCCGCCTTCACCGTCGCCGCCGCAGCTCCGACGCCGGCGCCAGCGCCACCGTCGCCCTCGCCTCCGCCTCCTCGTTCCAACCTCAACATCTCCTCCTTCTCCCCGTGTGCACGGTGCGGCAGCAACCCCGGATACCCCGTGCCTTCTCTGTACGGCCTGAGACGTCGCCGGCGACCTTCGTCGTCGCCACCCGCGCCACCTTCAGCACCTCCTCATCACCTGCGCACTCCAGCCCTGACCACCTCCTCTCCCTCCCCACCTTCTTTCCCGTTTCCCATACCCGAGCCCTAACCCATCGCCTCACCCTCGCCGGAAACCCATCACCACCGACCACCCGTCATCTCCTCGCCTCCCAGCAAACCCCCTGAACGCCAACACCACCGACCACCCGTCATCTCCTCGCCTCCCAGCAAACCCCCTGAACGCCAACACCACCTCTACCAACCGATTCTGCACCTTCCCCGATCATCTCTACCGAAACCCTTCACGTTGTCGTCACCATCGAGGCTTGAACCGCCGGTGATCTTGTCGGCACCGTTCGCCTCGCTGCTGGGTTGCCGAGAAAGCATCCATCTCTGTTCAGATCATCCCGAGCCCTTGCTGTTATCGTGTCACATGGGTTCGCGCATCCGTTCTCGTGTTCGTCGAGGAAAGTATTCGATACTTGCTACATGCTATTGCTACTTTATAACTTGCCTTAATATTCATGTGTAGTTTAATGATATATTATTTAGTAAATCACCTTACATACCTTGCTTCATGTTTAACCCTAGTAGCATGTCAAATAAATTATTTCCTGATAAACCCGTACATGATAGATTGCATTTGATTCACTGCTATGATGCTTTATTTCCAGTTTAGTTTAACAAATATGCATAACCGGCTAAATTACAATTGCATTCTTTAAACAGATTATACTTGTCGTGGCTTTCTTGGAACACTCAATATATTATTAACCTGACTACAGCAGTTACGTTCACCATCCTGTATTCACATGTTATTGACACTATTTATTTAACACAATTGAAAATGGTACAGCTAGATAATAAATCAGATTATTGTTTAACGTGTTGATTTGAACATGATGCTGCTTATATATCTGTTTGTGAGCACACCCACGATAGCGTTACATCTTGACTTGACATTGTTACACATTGTATATATTGTTATACCTTACATGGTACCGTAGACTGTTGACTTGACCTGATGTACCATGACCCGACCTGTTACCTGATCTCGTGCCTAATGCCAACAAACCTGACATGTAGTCCTCATGGACCGTTCCTGTTGTCTATCCAGACAAACATGCTTTTACCTTATCCTGTGTTGGCATTAGTTCTTGATTACTGGATACCTGACCTGACATACATAACTTGGGGGTATGGGGAAATCAAAGGTGAAACCGACTTGTAACTCAACAGTTCGATACCTGTTCTGATCAGTCTTACGGGCTAGGCCAGCCCCGGAGTGATGATGCTGACATCACTCGCCCATCCTGCTACTTGTTACTGCCTAGCGGCACGTCTCGGATTCAGCCCCGAGAACCTTGACCGTGGTCCCGGGCACGCACGGGATACTATTGAGTTACATCGACGATTCATCAATTGATTTCAAAGACTTTAGACTAGAAAACCTGATAGAACAGTTTAGTTACCCACTGCACACTACCCTGCACTGCTTCTTTCATACTATTGCTTTATTCATGTTTATTTCTGCATTGCCTATTACACTGTTCATATTATATTACTGGTTGACATGACGCGCTGACGTCTGGGTTTTGCATGGCCCAGATTCTGTACCGCTGTCGCAGTCCGAGCAGAAGTACTTCAGCCAGCAGGCTGAGCTGTGAGGTGTTAGTATTAGTTAGTTTTTATTTCCTGCATTTATTTCCTGATGTGAGCCCGCATTATGGGACATACTTTTCAGTTATTTGTATTGGATCATTTGCTTCCGCATTTATTTATTATTGACTCCTGTTATTCTGGATTATGGACATGTTTTAGAAAATTTTATCTTGATCTTGATATCTCTACAGCCGTAATGTGACTGTGGATGGATACTTCCTACCCACAGGTAGTATGGTTGGCTATGTCACGTGCCCAATCTAGCGTACTCTGGGAAGCGGGGCGTGACATGGTTCTTTTGGTATCAGAGCCATAGGTTAGTTGAGTTGATTCTTTTGTAGTTGGGTATTGTACCCAATACATGAATCAGAATTCCCGTGTTTAGGAAACATGTCCTGCCACTTTGCCATTTACCATTCTTGAATCGCATTCTTCCTGATTATATCTTTTACGACGTGCAAACTTACTTTGCATGTCGACTCGAAAACCTGATCTCTTGTTATCCCTAGGACTTAGGCGACTTGGGTGGAGTTAAGTAATTATGGCTATGATACCGCGGCATAGTTACAATGCAGCACTCTATTTAAGTATCTTGGAGTTCTAGCCTTGATCTATATTCAGAATCTATCATCATGCTAATGTTGGGTATTTTGATTCCAGGAATATGGCCGGTAAGAATTTGAAGATGTACCAAAGACGTGCGGACAAAGCCGCCATGCGTAGAGTGATAAGGGGATTGCTGGAGAATCTAAAGAGACAGACCGAGCTGAAACCGGCGTCTGCGTTGAACCAAACGTCTGTACGTAGAAGTGTTCCGGTGAACAGACGCAGCGTAACACCAATGAAGAGAACAATTGTAGGTGATCGGAAAAGGAGCGTGATTTGTAACTACTGCCATGTACCCGGACATGTGCGAAAGGATTGTCGTAAGAGGCTGGGACTCTGTTTTGGTTGTGGAGCGGCAGATCACGCCGTTAGTGCTTGTCCGTCGAAGCTTCGTACAAGGGATGATATTCAGAAGCCTCCGCAGAGACCGTTCCAAGGGCAGAAACAGCCGACTCAAGGACCTAATCAGGCTCGAGCTTTTACCTTGACAGCTGAGGAGGCCAAGGCGTCAGGAGAAGTGGTTTCAGGTACTTTACTCGTTCATGGTTTTCCCGCATTGGCATTATTTGATTCTGGTGCATCCCACTGTTTTATGTCATCCAAGTTTATAACTACACACTCGATTACCTACACGACCCTGTCTAGTTTCTGGGACATACACACTGGGAATGGGAAAATCATAGCTAGTAGGGAGTGTAAAGATTGTACGGTTGTTGTGTGCGGACGGGAACTCTTTGCAGATTTCTTGGTGATAGATACGGGCAGCTATGAAGTTGTCTTGGGAATGGATTTTCTTGGCACTTTCCACGCTCACATTGACTGTAGAGCAAAGAAAGTAATTTTCCAGATTCCCGGACATCCCGAGTTTACCTTCACTGGAGGAAGCAGTTCTGTCGGGCCAGTCGAGTTTCGGGCTAGGCCGACAAACAATGTTCTTGCAGCTATGGAAGTTGATAGTAGTGAAGAGCCGGCGGTTGTTCGCGATTTTATGGATGTGTTTGAAGATATATCGGGTTTACCGCCGAAGCGAGACGTGGAGTTCGCAATTGACCTTATTCCTGGTGCAGCGCCAGTATCTAAAGCGTATTATCCAATGGCACCAGTAGAGTTGGAAGAAGTCAAGAAACAGGTTGCTGAATTGCTTGAGAAGGGTTGGATTCGAAGCAGCAACTCGCCTTGGGGAGCTCCAGTCCTTCTAGTAAAGAAGAAGGATGGCACGAGAAGGATGTGCATCGACTATCGAGAATTAAACCGGGTGACTATTAAGAACAAGTACCCGATCCCTCGCATTGGAGAACTTTTTGAGCAGCTTAGTGGCGCGAGGGTATTCTCGAAACTGGATTTGCGATCCGGATATCATCAGGTCCGAGTGAAAGCAGAAGATATTTGCAAGACGGCGTTTCAAACTCGGTATGGACATTACGAGTACCTAGTGATGCCCTTCGGAGTAACGAATGCGCCGGCAATATTCATGGATTTGATGAACCGAATCTTTCCACCGTTCTTGGACCAGTTTATTATGGTATTCATTGACGATATTCTGGTTTACTCGAAGAGTTTTGAGGAGCATGCTGAGCATTTGAAGATCGCACTGCAGACGTTGAGACAGGAAAAATTGTATGCGAAGATAAGTAAGTAAGTAATTTTGGCTGGAGGAAGTGAAGTTTCTGGGGCATGTTGTGTCTGGCGATGGAATCGCCGTCGATCCCGAAAAGATTGCAGCAGTTCGAGATTGGCCGATTCCAAAGAATGTTGCTGAGATAAGAAGTTTCCTTGGATTAGCCGGATACTACAGGAGATTTGTGGAGAACTTCGCTCGTTTGGCAGAACCATTGACCAAGCTTACGCGCAAGGAGGTACCCTTTGTATGGACGGATAAGTGTGCGTTAGCTTTTGAGTCGTTGAAGCAGAAGTTGATAACCGCCCCTATTCTGACCGTGCCAGACAATTCCGGAGGATTGGTGATTCACAGTTACGCATCTGGGAAAGGATTGGGATGTGTTTTGATGCAGCATGGGAAGGTTGTAGCATACGCATCAAGACAACTGAAGACCCATGAGAAGAATTATCCAACTCATGACTTGTACGTAACGGCTATCCAGGTATTGAGCGAAAGGAAGGCCGACGAGCAAACTCATCCGAATCCCTACTGAGTCTGTCAGTGACAATCTCCATACAGTCCGGTCTGTTTGTCTAAGAGTATCGCATATCGGGTCTGGGGGGTGGACAAAGTCAGACTCCTAATAATGCGATATTTTCGTGTCGGTATGATGCCCATCACCCACTGAGAAACTACTGATCCAAATCAGTAATTCTTGTCTACCTTGGCCATGGATTTCTGGTGATGGCTACCCATGCACCGCGCGACATCAACCCCCAATACCAGGAAAGACGAATCCCTGACGATCCACTCACTGCCTCCATGTGGCTGGGGACTGTACCCAACTAAAACCTGTTTGCACGCTCTTTTGAGCCGTGGTAGGGTAGTAATCAAAACAGAGTGGGAACTCACATAAGACAAATGACGATCTCAGGTCGACGGACTAACTTGTACTCATGTCATCTGGAAACTGCTATCTGACAATAGGTATAATACCATCTAGCATGTTCCCGGCGAGTCCGTCTAGTGTACTCATAACCCAATGAGCACCTGTATACTATCTTAGGTGACTAACTGACACCAATGGCTTATGAGACCGGCCACTGCCCCTCGTCGGAGTCTCGATAAGTATACACTAGTCTACTCCGAAGTATCGATGCACAGTCTCGATACTCCCTCGACTAGGGACATTTAAGGATGTGCTTATAGACCACCTAGCTCCCACGTATATGATCGCTATCATAATGCTGGTAGTCAAGCAAGAATCCTATGGACTCTATCAACATGTAATAGTGATCTGTAATACCACATAATGCATGTACATGATGATAAAGATAAACCAGATAGCATACTATCATTTTGAGTAAGACTGTTCTACCCGTATAGGTCCTCCCTCAATCATCACAATCGCGTGCCTGCGATTACAATAATTGAATTGAGGGCACTATATCCAACAATCTCCCACTTGCACTTAAGGCTGATTATTGCGATATCGCATACTCACAGCCCGTATGATACCGAACACCCAGCTTCTTTACTAATCAGTCTTGCAAAGCCCGTTTGTGAAACTATTGCGTTCGAGAAATAACCTCAGTGAGTGGATCCGCTCCAATATTTCTTTCTTTATCTCTATATATCTCAACTTCATGGAGAAAGACTATCTCTCGAAATGAGCGATACCCGTCTTAGAATTTGTCTGGATATCTGATGGGACTCAGTTCACAGATGAACTCCAAATCCAACAAACTTCTTAGACCGTATCTTCCACTAAATTTAATTAGTATCATGCGCCATGCATTCCACAGTATCCGCTTGGACCACTCGTCCAATATACTGTCCCTCAAAAGAGGGAAAACTATAACTCTGACAGTCACTCTGTCATCCACGTCACCTTGGAAGCCTGAAATGATAACCGCCTCCTGAAGGAGGCTGCCGTTACCATATACAAAGAACATCCACTTATGTTCATAACTGCTTCCCAATGATTCTCCAGGATTGGATTAATATATACTTATTGCAGCCAGTGCAAAAGCAATATCTGGTGTGGTACTGTTAGGAATATGTATGCCCTAGAGCCCATTATTTTACATGCTATGTATATTATAGTGGATGCTTGGACATATATATATAGAGGACTTTCTTGCTGACATGATAGTATGCTATCTGGTTACTCTTTATCTTAACATGTTGACAGGTATTCTTTACTGTTAGTTATATGTATGCTCTAGAGGCATTACTGTACATACGATGTATATTGTAGTGGATGCTTGGACATATATAAGGAGGACTTTCTTGCTCGACATGATAGTATGCTATCTGGTTGCACTTTATCTTAACATGTACTCTGTTTGTCTCTATGTTACATGTTGATAAAGCCCTTAGGATGAGTACTTGACTACCAGGACTATGATGCAAATCATACTAGTGGGGACATCGTAGTCGCTAAGAACATCCTTCAAATGTTCTTAGTCGTAGGTGTATCGAGACAGGGCATCGATATACCAGAATAGACTAGCGTATAGCTTCTCGACCCATACAGATGGGCGATGGATGATCCCATATCCATTGGTGTTTGACATCAGAGACAGTATACGGGTGCTCAGTAGAGACTGGGTACACTGGGCGGATTCGCCGAGAACTCCCAGATGGTATTATACCTCACGTCAGATGGCAGTTCTCTGGTGACACTGTAAGTCCACGTTGCTCATCCCGGTTCTTACGGGGAGGCGGAAACGACGAAAAACAATGATTTGGCGCAAGGCAACATGGACTTAAAGCACGGATCTTTGCTAAACTAGTAACTAGTAAACTACAAGAGGCTTTAACTATTATGCTGTAGAAAGTATACCTTACGAAACCGGTCCTTCGGGTTTTCATTCCGCTGTCCCGCTCGTCCATCCAAGCTCCAAGTGTCGATCCGGACCTTGGGCACCTCCGCGGCCTTCTTGAGTCGAAGACGATCCACCCGAGAGTTGTACACCGAGCTCCACCTCGAGCCGAGGCAACTAGGGCGACGAGATCGCTAATCTAGAAGCCCTAGGTTGTGTAGAAATGGTAGAGGGATGGTTTTGTCAAGTGGAATCCTTTTTCTCTCAACACATGAGATCAAAGGAAGAATCAAGAGGAGGAAGAAGGAGGAGCAACCATGGAACTCTTTCTCATTTCTTTTCTAAGAGAGAGAATGAGAATGAAGAAATGAAAAAGCTTAACCAAGAGAAACACAACCATGGTTGCAATAATACTCAAATATCATCATTACTAATCCTATCATGATAAAGTTGATGGCACTAATGACATGACCATTTTCATAACTCAAGAAATAAAAAGAAATCCAAAGAAAACTCTAGACCTCTCATGAAGGTCAAAAGTCCACTTTGGTCAAACGGTCAACAAAGTCAAGTGTGGTCAAAGAAGGTCAAATGGTCAAAGCAATTAGCCATCATATGATTATCACTAATAGGATTAGTAAGCAATGTCTCCGACTCATAATGGTTTTGACCGAACAAATTGCCAAAACCCCAATGAGCCTGCCACATAATGGTTTTGGCCGAACCAACTGCCAAAACCCTAATGAGGCACCTCCTCCTTCATCACTCCTCAAAACTGTGCATACACACCCGCATCCGCATTCCGTAGAATGCGAATGCACTGAAGACAAAACAAATCCATCCGAGCAATACTAGGATCCGGCTTAAACCAAAGCCCACTAGTATTGCCTGCCCGAACAACATACGCACACAAGTGTACGCAAGTGATCGCAGCCCTGCCGTAAAACCATACGGCCTCTACACGTTTCGCTCAGTGCAGGGAAACTCTCTGTGTGGGACTCTAAACACTCGACACTACACTGGCAGTGGGTTTAACCACAGACCGCAAGCGGCACTACCTGTACGTAACGGTCCCCAGGTAGATGTCGATAAGAAGGCCGATGAGGTAAACCCATCCGAACTCCTACTGAGCCTGTATGTGACAATCTCCGTACAGTCCGGTCTGTTCGTCTGATACATCGCATGGCGGGCCTAGGGGGTGGCGAACGTCAGTCCCCTAATAGCGGTACAAGTCGTGTCGGAGTGTAACCCAAAACACCCTGAGATAACACTGGAAACCTACCAGTATATCTCGCTTGCCCTGGCCAGAGACTACTCGTGTAATGGCTCTCCTAGACACAGCGTGATGTCAACCCCCAATACCGGGAGAGACGAATCCTGTCTAACCGTCACTGCCTCCAAGTGCTTCGGGACTGCACCCAACTACTACCTGTTTGCACGACTCCTTTGAGCCGTGGTAGGGTAGTAATCTAAGTACAGTGGGAACACACTCGAGGCGAAGTGACAGTGTCAAGTCAGCGGACTAAGCTGTACTCATGTCACCTGGGAACTGATAACTGACGATAGGTATAATACCAACCAACAGTTCCCGACGAGTCCTGTCCAGTGTACTCGTAACCTAACGAGCACCCGCATACTATCTCCAGTACGACGTACTGATGGCTGTGGGACAGACCACCTCCCCCGCAGGGATGAGAAGCGTATACGCTAGTCTACTCCAGAGTATCGATGCCCTGTCTCGATAGTCCTACGACTAGGGACCTGTATAAGGATGTGCTTATAGACTACCCAGCCCCCACAAGTATGACTGCCATCACAACGCTGGTAATCAAGCAAAGATCCTAAGGGCTCTACTAATATGTATAAGCGATATGCTAAAAGAAACACATGCACATATTGAAGTAGAAACAAACCAAGTAGCATACTACCATTTTGAGCAAGATTGTCTATACAACTGTGAATATCCCAAGCTTCCATTAAGTAATATACAATCTAGTATGATACAGTAATGGCCTCTAGGGCATATACACTAACAATCTCCCACTTGCACTAAGGCCATGTACTGGCGAATCGAAGACCTATCATCTCGATCAGCCGCTCGAACTGAGTCTGGGGTAGGGCCTTCGTGAGTGGATCTGCAGTGTTGTTCTCCGTATTTACTCTCTTCACCTCGATCTCTCGGCGATCTACGATCTCCCTGATCAGGTGGTATCGCCTCAAAATGTGCCTGGACTTCTGATGGGACCTGGGTTCCTTCGCTAAAGCTATAGCGCCATTGTTGTCGCAATACAGCGGTATTGGATCAACAATGGTAGGAACCACCTGAAGCTCCGTGAGGAACTTCTTCATCCAGACAGCTTCCTTTGCGGCATCGCAAGCAGCTATGTACTCCGCTTCCATAGTTGAGTCTGCAACGGTCTCCTTCTTGGAACTCTTCCAGCAAACCGCCCCTCCATTGAGGGTAAAGACATAACCCGACATGGACTTGGAGTCATCCTTGTCACTCTGGAAGCTGGAGTCAGCAAAGGCCTCGAGCTGGAGGTCTTTTCCGCCATACACCAAGAACATCTCCTTAGTCCTTCTCAGGTACTTGAGAATGTTCTTTACCGCTATCCAGTGTTTCTCCCCTGGGTCTGACTGATACCGGCTTACAACGCTCAATGCGTATGCTACATCTGGTCTGGTACATAACATCGCATACATTATAGAGCCTATCGCAAAAGCGTAGGGTATAATAGACATGCGATCCCTTTCCAAATCAGTCTTGGGAGACATCTCTTTGGAGAGGGTGATCCCGTGACAAGCCGGTAAATTACCGCGCTTGGAATCTTCCATACTGAATCTTTTCAGTATGGTGTCGATGTACCTTGACTGTGAAAGTCCCAACATCCTCTTAGATCTATCACGATAGATCTGGATCCCCAGAATGTAGTTGGCATCGCCCAGGTCCTTCATGGAGAACCTCTGCGACAAGAATTCTTTGACTGACTGTAGCATAGGAATATCATTTCCTATTAGGAGAATGTCATCCACGTACAAGACGAGGAATACCACAGTTCTCCCTACAATCTTACTGTAAATGCATGGTTCATCTGGGTTTTTGATAAAGTCGAATTCTTTGACAGTATCATCAAAGCAGATGTTCCAACTCCGCGATGCCTACTTAAGTCCATAGATGGACTTGAGCAATTTGCACACTTTACCGCTGCTCCCACTCTGAATGAATCCTTCCGGCTGATCCATATAGACGCATTCTTCCAAATTTCCATTTAGAAAAGCCGTCTTTACATCCATCTGCCAGATTTCATAATCGTGGAAGGCAGCAATGGCAAGAAGGATCCGAATGGATTTCAGCATAGCCACTGGAGAAAAGGTCTCGTCATAGTCCAAACCAGGTCTTTGACGAAAACCCTTTGCAACAAGTCTAGCTTTACAGGTCTCAACCTGCCCATCTACACCAATCTTCTTTCTGAAGATCCATTTGCAGCCTACAGGTTTTACCCCTTCTGGAGCAAAATCCAAAGTCCAAACTTTGTTGGTGTACATGGACTCCATCTCGGTCCGCATTGCATCCAGCCATTTTACCAAGTCGCCGCTCTGAATGGCTTGCTGGAAGCTAGTAGGCTCACCATAATCCATAGTGCAATCCTCTCTATCCCCGTCAATGAGAAAACCGTAGTATCTCTCGGGCGGATGAGACTGCCTACTACTCCTGCGGAGTGGCGCTGGGATGTCCGGTTCTCTTGAAACTTCTGGTTCTTCCAAGCTTTCAGTAATAGCTTGTGGTTCTGAAATTTCTTCCAGTTCTACTACGCTCCCACTTGCTTCTTTTTCTAAAAACTGATGTTCCAGAAAGTGGGCATGACGAGAAACAAAAACCTTTTGTTCCTCTGCGTAATAGAAAAAATACCCCCTGGAGTTCTTTGGGTATCCCACAAACTTACACAGTACTGAGCGTGCCTCGAGCTTGTCCGCATGCTGCTTTTTTACAAAAGCTGGACATCCCCATATCTTCAGATACTTAAGACAGGGTTTCTTCCCACACCACATCTGATATGGTGTGGTAGGCACAGTCTTGGAGGGAACCTTGTTCAAGAGGTATGCAGCTAATTCTAGTGCATAACCCCAGAAGGATTGCGGTAACTCAGCCTTACTCATCATGGAACGAACCATATCCAATAGGGTTCGATTCCGTCTTTCCGATACACCGTTGTGTTGTGGTGTGTATGGAGGAGTAAGCTGAGAGAGAATTCCATTCTCTTTTAAGTAGCCCAGAAACTCGGCACTCAAGTATTCACCACCTCTATCAGATCTCAGTGTCTTGATACTTTTGCCTGTTTGTTTTTCAACTTCATTCTTGTATTCCTGAAATTTCTCAAAGGCCTCGGATTTGTGCTTCATCAAGAAGACATGCCCATACCTAGAGAAATCATCTGTGAAAGTAATGAAGTATGAATAACCACTTCGCGCATGTGTAGACATTGGACCACACACATCACTGTGTATGAGTCCCAAGAGCTCGCTTGCTCTTTCTCCGTGTCCAGTGAACGGAGTCTTTGTCATCTTTCCCATGAGACAAGATTCACAAGTGGCATAAGACTGATACTCGAACGAATCCAAGTATCCTTATTTATGTAACTTTGTCAACCGTGTCTCATTGATGTGACCCATCTACAATGCCATAAGAAAGCCTGATTTAATTCCGGAAACTTTCTTTCAAGTGTGTTCTGGACACTGAAGACCCGAGCTTGATTCAAAACGTATATACCGTTTTTCAATGTACCTGACCCAATCAGAACTTGATTTAGGTGGATGTTTACTACATCGCTTACAAAAGTAAAATCATACCCTTCCTTAGAAAGTAAGGATACAGATATAATATTACAAGTCCCACCTGGTACATAAAAACAGTCACGCAGAATCAATATCTGCCCAGTTGTCAGTCCTAGATGATATTCCCCTACGGATTCAGTATACATGCTCATTCCGTTAGCAACCCTGAGAGTCATATCACCTTTCCTGATAACCCTACAGTTTCTCAGAGCCTGTAACGAATTACAGATATGAGATCCTGATCCGGTATCCAATACCCAGGAAGTAGGGTTAACTGACATACAGTTCTCTATTACAAACACACCCGAAGCCGAAGCCACAACATGCTTCGAATTCTGGCTACTGGCTATGCTAGCCCTGCAATCCTTCTGCCAATGTTCATTCCTGTAACAATAGGAACGTCCCTCTTTTACTACATCTAGTCCCGAAACTTCTGCCCTTCCCTTTCTTTCTACTTCTCTGGTTTCCTTTAGGGTAGTAGGTAGAGACTGTTGAACTAAGTCAGCATCTGATCCGTTCTTCAACGTGGTTGTAACGTTTCCAAAATAATAAAATATGATTTTTGGGAAATTTTATAATTTAATATTATTTTAATGAATATTTTAATATTCTGGTATAATTAAATACAAATAAATGGGGAAAAATTATGGAAAATTCTAAAATAGGGTATTTTATGGAATTATGCCATTTTAAAGTTTTTAAGATTAGTTATATGCTAATTTAGTGCTAATCGCGATTAAGAATCGCTAATTGGATTTTTAGCTTTTTTGTGCAAAAATGTGCACATATCATTTTCCACACTTGTTACACTTGTGTTACATTTCTTTTGCCATGGTTCTTTTGGGTTCACTATTGGAGTGAGAAGGAAAAGAAAAGAAAAGGAAAAATTAATGATGATGATGAGAGAGAGAGACCAGGTCAACCCCACTTTTTGAACCATACTCCCATCATTTTCCCCTTCTCATTCTCTCTCCTCTCCCTCCCTTGGAGCTGCTGCTGCTCTCTCTCCCTCTCTCTCCCTCTTCATAAAACCCTAGATCCACCATGAAAACAAAGCCAAAACCCCATTCCCACTTCACAAAACTTACTCCCAAGCTCACTAGCTACACATTGAACCTAGCAAGATTGGATTTGGAGGACTTTGAGCAACTCAAGAATTTTCTTGAGTTGCCAAAGGAGGTAATTTCTGCACCTATTAGAGTAGTATCTCATTTCTTGTGCATCAATTCTAGTTTCATATCGATATTGTGTCGTTTTGAGGAATTTGGAGAATTCAAGTTAGGGTTTAGGGTAAAACTGAAATCAAAGATGGAATTGAGGATTGTGGTGACCTTAGAACCCCTTGTGTGATGCTAATTTGAACCCAAACCTGAACTTGAAAACCAGAATACGGAATTACGGAATCGATATCGGGGAAAACTGTAAATCTGGAAGTGTTTTGTGGAATCTGCTATCACCCCGAGATCCCAAAAATAAAACTGAGTTGACAGTGAGATGTGCAGGCACCATAGAACCACCACACCAAACCCTAGCCCCCAACTCCATTTCCAGGCCGCCAATTTTTCCATTCTGGCCCCAATTTGCGGCCAGAGCAGGAGGGATCTGCCTCGATTTTTGTGCATGGCCCCATTTCCTCTATTCTTGACCCTGGGTATGTCTAGTTTTGACTGATTCCATCTAGGGTGAAATCTGGGTTGATTTGCTTGAGTTGGTGTATGATTTACGACTTGTTTTAGTATGGATTTTGGTATTTGGTGATTCATTGCTGTCGGGTGGCGTTTGGACGTCAACGACAAGTGGATATTGATCGTGTTTACATGCGAGTCGATAGGATTTTACCTATGCGGGTAGCGTGTGCTATTTTGGTTTCCGATGTGATTTTCATGTGCTTTAGCGTTGTGATATACTTGTAGGTACCCTACGAGACGTTGAGGCAAAGAAGATGAAGATGGCGACATCGGCACCGATACATGAGAAGCAAGGTGAGTAGATTTATATCTACGGGGAGAAGTCGGGTGGATGGCGTATAGCACCCCCGCAGTCCGTGGTGATGTATACGAATACGTATACACACATATACGTATACACACATATATTTATTATGTGTTGTTTAGGATTATTGATGGTAATAATGGATTATTGGTGATAAGGATGTATTGGTTGAGTATAGTGCGAAACCCTAGAGTAGTGGTTGCACCCACACTCACACATACACACATACTTGCATACATTCTTTCATTTATCTGTGCGCATATGATGGTATGTATATCTACACATGGGTATGGGACTATGTGTTCATATACGAGTTTTGAGGATGATACGTGGGATTGAGATGAGTCGATGAGATTCGATTGAGGCCGTGAGATTTGGCGACATGACAGAGTTCATATTGGAGATGTGATATGATGGTAGTGATGCCTGTCATGTGATGAGATATGTGATATCGACTCAGATTTAGGTGGTTTCCATACCCCTCTCTATTGACTTGACGGTGGGTTCGTAGTTCGCATAGTAGGCGTTAGACTAGACCCGAGTCATACCTATTTCAAAACTAACGAATCAGGGATATTTTAAAGATAGGAAAAAGGGTTTATACGGATATTTTCAAAAGGCGCATCTTTTCTTAAAACACCGCAGCCCTTATTTTACCAAAAGCCCTGATTCGTCTTATTTCAAAAGGCAAGGTTGCATGTTATATCTATTGAGGCAGGTTCTCTACTGTTGCGTTGACTACTCGATTCCGCACATTCATGCTGTTTGCATTGCATCGCTTATATTGTTGATATATTTCAGTCATGCTGCTAGGACACCAGCACCATTATCGATGATGCGTATGTTCCACGTACACTGTTGCCGGCTCACACACTTCATCATCGATAATTGCCATGTCACTACACTGTAGTACTGTTGCATTCAGGATATGACCCTTGCATGACATATTGATATGCTTACCTTTCTGCTATATGTCGCATACATGCTGCTTTCTGATTATACGCATTGAGATATGTTGATTCCATGATATTTCTGGTTTTTGGGAACCGTGGGTGTTTAAAAAAGGGAATATGTAACTGTTTTAAAACCCGGTTACCCTTGATATGATATTTCAGTGCGTCCACCATGTGTTTTCTCGGTGCTGAGAGCGACATGTGAAACCCGATTCGAGGAGACGGATGAGGCCGATTGCGGGTACATGGTGGACCCGGTATGGTTCCCCGGGGCAAGAAATGTTTTTCGTGGTGTAGACGATGAGCCTGGCAGGGTGGCGAGTACCTACCGGTGATTTTGTTGGACCTGGCGGTTATCCGGAGGATACTGACCAGAGTCGATAGATGGATATGGGCGTACTGCCGGGGCCGAGGGCCGATACCGCAGACAGAGCCTGTGGGCCGATCCGGACTGACGGAGCCCGATATATGAGGATTTACGTGCCGATGCTGGGCACAGTTTTCATGATGTTTTCGAGTGCCGATGCTGGGCACTCCGGTTCCATGATTTTGACGTGTCGCGAGGGACACAGGTTGTTTATATCCTCATATTTCCATGCATATGCTGATGATATTTACATGCATGATGGTTATTGTCATTGGGTGACGAGTGGACGGGATCCACGTACATGCAGATTGATTTCATTGATTGTACCTCACATTTATGATATGCTATTACCTGAGGCACTGGCACGAGCACTTGGCATTACACTCATGTATAGAGATTACATTGCCAGTTTAACATGTTTCAGACTTATTCATATTGAGGTTTATATGTATATCTGATCGTATTGACCTAGGATGGGTCATGCATTCGATCTCTGCTTATAGATATTTTTCTATTCATGAGTTGGCAACTCACCTCCGTTGTGCCACAGTCCTTGCAGGTTTTTCCGTACAGGTTCCTTTGCGGCATTTCTGGCACACTGCTTCCTTGCGGGTGAATTGCATTTGGTAGGTGGTCTCTTTTGTATCAAGAACCACCATTGTACTTATATTATTTATTGTATCTAGTCATTCCATCAACCAAAACTTGTATTTTGTTTCAGACTTAGAAAACAGTGTTGTATTATTTCGACCTTAGAGTCGCGCTTGTAGTATTACGGTTTTCTGGCTGTTTTGAGTTTCTTTTTGGGTTTTGATCCTCGCCCTTTGGCGTTGTATATTATTATTTCTTGCGTGGTTGTGACCGTCGATTGACGAAGAGCTAGCTCCCGCTTGGGGATGCCTTTTATCATTTCTTATATATTATTCTTGCTGTACCCCGTTCGGGGCCAGTTTTTACAAAGGAAACTCTGCCGAAATTTTCAGGAAAGGTTACACATTTTAAAAATACACATTCGGCTTAGTTATTTAAAAACTTTGATTTTCGAAACATGATTTCTTTACTTTTCAAAACCAGTTTTCCTTATTTACTCTTTAAATGGTTTTAGATTGCTGGGCTTTTGGCTTACTTGGATCAGATGGGGTCCTATAGACTTCATATGGTTCAAGGGCCAGTCACGTGCTCTTTCGGGTCGTGACAGTGGTCTCCAGGTCTGTGAGCTCAAAATAGCTGGTCTCTGTAAGGACGTTGCCCCCTACAGATGACCCGATAGCCAACCTCGCTGGAAGCAATTCGTTCGAGGTCTCATATCTTGCGATACGAGATTGCTCTCCTTATAAATCTTTGTTATGGAGGAAGATAGAAACTAAGTCCATCTTCTCGTGTTGCCTCTGGTATGCACCATCAACTGAGGCTAACACGAGGCACTTGGCTTTCGCAGAGTTCCTTTCCGATGTTTCGCGGATATGAATATCCGTGACAGGGGAAACTGGACCTGAGACGGCAGGGGTTGGATCAATCAAGAGGTGTCCCAGCTTGTCATGGGCAATAGACATCTGGACAGACCTTTGCCAGTCATAACAGTCAGATTCAGTCATTTTATTATCTAGATATAACCTAGGTGCGGTCACTTGGTCGCTGCAATTTAAGAGAGAGAGAAGAAAACACTCAGCATGATGCTCTTGCAAGTTTAGATTGGTTTTTAATTTATCTAAACAAGATGGCTCCCACTGTCTCTCGAATCCCTCCTCAAACCATAAAGGAAGAATTAGTCAGGATCAATCTCACCGTACAATACTTGCTTAACCGTTCAGCCAGGCCAGTATCGGTACTTCGAGGGAGGTTTTCCAACGCTTTCGCGAAGTTCCTTAATTAAGTAACCTCTTTTCCCTGTGGGCGTAGCCCCGCTAACACCTTTCTAGACACCTACTTGGTTTATAACATTGATCGTTAAGCGAGAAAGTTCCTGAGGAGTAGCATATACTCACAGTAGGATCGTGATCCAAATATCACCGCGTGACAAAACTGAAGGAATCCTACCAGAATCATCACACTCCAAATGGTATGCAACACTAGCAAGTTTCAGTACTTTTGAAACTCCGTATGTGGATTTTTTGTTAGGTCCACGTTACCTCTCCCGGTACTTTCGGGGTTGCGGAAACGGTAAAACAAAATTTTTTCTAAACATGGTAACATGGACCGTAAAAGCCGGATCTTTGCTAAACAACACACTAGCATCCTGACTAGATATATATCTACTCGGTTAGGGGTTATACCTCAACTTGAACTCCTTCTCTTCTTGTTGTTCTTCTCCTTGCTTGCTCCGAGGGTTGATCCGGACTTTGGTCACCTCCGCGGCCTCCTTGAGTCGAAGACGATCCACCCGAGAGATGTACACCGAGCTCCACCTCGAGCCGAGGTAACTAGGGCAAAGAGATTGCTAGTCTAGAAGCCCTAGGTTGTGTAGAAGTGGTAGAGGGATGGTTTTGTCTTTGTGGGATCTTTATCTCTCAACACATGAGATCAAAAGATGAATCAAGAGGAGGAAGAAGGAAGAGCTAGCAACCATGGTGCATTTCTTTTCTTCTCACTAGAAAAAAGGCAAGAGAGAGAATGAGAAAGAAATTGTGAGCTAAAGAAATTAACCATGGTTGCAATAATGCACTAAAACCATCATTACAAATCCTATCAAGATAAAGTTGATGGCTACATTGAAATGACCATTATCATAATCCAAAAGAAAAAGAAAAAGAAAAGAAGAGTGTAGATCCCTCTTGAAAGTCAATGGTCAACACGGTCAACCGGTCAACAAAGTCAAGAGAGGTCAACGGGGTCAAATGGTCAATGCAATTAGCCATCATAAAATTATCAATAAAAGGATTAGTAAATGATGTCCGCGGCTCATAATGGTTTTGACCAAACGAACCGTCAAAACCCTAATGAGTCCGCCTCAAAATGGTTTTGACCGAATCAACTGTCAAAACCCTAATGAGCCTGCTACATAACGGTTTTGGCCGAACCAACTGCCAAAACCCTGATGAGGCACCTCCTCCTTCATCGCTCCGGAAAACTGTGCATACACACCTGCATCCGCATTCCGTAGAATGCGGATGCGCAGAAGACAAAACAAATCCATCCGTGCAATACTAGGATCTGGCTTAAACCAAAGCCCACTAGTATTGCCTGCCCGAACACCATACGCACACAAGTGTACGTAAGTGATCGCAGCCTTGCCGTAAAACCATACGGCCTCTACACGTTTCGCTCAGTGCAGGGAAACTCTCTGTGTGGGACTCTAAAGACTCGACACTACGCTGACAGTGGGTTTAACCACAGACCGCAAGCGGCACTACCTGTACGTAACGGTCCCAGGTAGATGTCGATAAGAAGGCCGATGAGGTAAACCCATCCGAACTCCTACTGAGCCTGTATGTGACAATCTCCGTACAGTCCGGTCTGTTCGTCTGATACATCGCATGGCGGGCCTAGGGGGGCGGTAAACGTCAGTCCCCTAATAGCGGTACAAGTCGTGTCGGAGTGAAGCCCAGAACACCCTGAGATAACACTGGAAACCTACCAGTATATCTCGCTTGCCCTGGCCAGGGACTACTCGTGTTATGGCTCTCCTAGACACAGCGCGATGTCAACCCCCAATACCGGGAGAGACGAATCCTGTCTAACCGTCACTGCCTCCAAGTGCTTCGGGACTGCACCCAACTACTACCTGTTTGCACGACTCAGTAGAGCCGTGGTAGGGTAGTAATCAAAGAACAGTGGGAACACACTCGAGGCGAAGTGACAGTGTCAAGTCAGCGGACTAAGCTGTACTCATGTCACCTGGGAACTGATAACTGACGATAGGTATAATACCAACCATCAGTTCCCGACGAGTCCTGTCTAGTGTACTCGTAACCTAATGAGCACCCGCATACTATCTCAAGTACGACGTACTGACGGCTGTGGGACAGACCGTCTCCCGTGCTGGGATGAGAAGCGCATACGCTAGTCTACTCCGGAGTATCGATGCCCTATCTCGATAATCCCACGACTAGGGACGTGTATAAGGATGTGCTTGTGGATTACCCAGCCCCACGAGTGTGATCGCCATCACAACGCCGATAATCAAGCAAAGATCCTAAGGGCTCTACTAATGCGTATAGGTGATATAATAAAGAAACACACATGTACACATTAAAGCAGAGACAAACCAAGTAGCATACTACTATATCGAGCAAGATTGTCTGCACAACTGTGAATATCCTAAACTTCCATCAAGTAATATACATACTAGTATGATACAGTAATGGCCTCTAGGGCATATACACTAACAATCTCCCACTTGCACTAAGGCCATGTACTGGCGTATCGAAGACTTATCATCTCGATCAGCCGCTCGAACTGAGTCTGGGGTAAGGCCTTCGTGAATGGGTCCGCTGTGTTGTCCTTTGAGTCCACTCTCCGCACCTCGATCTCCTGGCGATCAATGATCTCCCTGATCAGGTGATACCGCCTTAAGATGTGCCTGGATTTCTGATGGGACCTTGGTTCCTTCGCTAAGGCTATAGCCCCATTGTTATCGCAATACAAAGGTATTGGGTCAACAATGGACGGAACCACCTGAAGTTCACTAATGAACTTCTTCATCCAGACCGCCTATTTTGCGGCATCGCTTGCAGCAATGTATTCAGCCTCCATCGTCGAGTCTGCGACGGTATCCTGTTTGGAACTCCTCCAACATACCGCCCCTCCGTTGAGGGTAAACACAAAACCCGAGACAGACTTGCTGTCATCTTTGTCACTCTGGAAGCTTGAATCGGTAAAGGACTCGACCCTGAGGTCTCCATTACCGTAAACCAGGAACATCTCCTTAGTCCTTCTCAGGTACTTGAGAATGTTCTTCACTGCTGTCCAGTGGTCCTCCCCTGGGTCTGACTGATACTGGCTTACCGCGCTCAACGCGTAAGCTACATCTGGTCTTGTACATAGCATCGCATACATTATAGATCCTACCGCCGAAGCGTAGGGTATAGTGCTCATGCGAACCCTCTCCTCGTCAGTCTTAGGAGATATCTTCTTGGAGAGGGTAATTCCGTGCAATGCGGGTATGTTACCGCGCTTGGAACCCTCTATACTAAATCTCTTTAGTACGGTCTCTATGTACCTGGACTGCGAAAGTCCCAGTAGTCTCTTGGATCTATCTCTATAGATCTTGATCCCCAGAATGTACGAGGCATCACCCAGGTCCTTCATGGAGAACCTTTGTGACAAAAATAGCTTGACGGATTGTAGCATAGGAATGTCATTTCCTATCAAAAGAATGCCGTCCACGTACAAGACTAGGAATACGACAGTTCGTCCTACAATCTTCTTATAAACACAGGGTTCATCTTCGTTCTTGATGAAATCAAATTCCTTGATTGCCTCATCAAAACAGATGTTCCAGCTCCGCGATGCCTGCTTTAATCCATAAATGGATTTAAGCAACTTGCACACCTTTTCCGCTGCTCCCACTGTCTACGAAACCTTCTGGTTGATCCATGTAAACGCACTCTTCCAAACAACCGTTTAGGAAAGCCGTTTTAACATCCATCTGCTAGATTTCATAGTCATGGAAGGCAGCAATGGCAAGTAGGATCCGAATGGATTTGAGCATAGCCACCGGAGAAAAAGTTTCGTCATAGTCCAAACCAGGTCTTTGACGAAAACCTTTTGCAACGAGTCTAGCCTTATAGGTTTCCACCTGCCCATCACACCAAGTTTCCTTTTGTAGATCCATTTGCATTCAACGGGTTTTACCCCAGGTGGAGCAATATCCAAGGTCCACACTTTATTGGCGTACATGGACTCCATTTCGGATTGCATTGCTTCCTGCCACTTATCAGAGTCCCTACTGATAATGGCCTGCCTGAAACTGGTAGGGTCATCTTCTTCCAAGATGCAATCCTCTTGATCCCCGTCAATGAGAAAACCGTAGTATCTCTCGGGCGGATGAGAAATCCTACCAGATCTGCGGAGTGGCTGAGGTTCGTTTGGGGTTATTGAATCTAGCGGTTCCTCCAAATTTTCAGTTATATTTTGTGGTTCCTGAATTTCTTCCAGTTCTACCGAACTCCCACTAGCTTCTTTTGCAAGAAACTCCCTTTCTAAAAAGGTAGCGTGGCGAGATACAAACACCTTCTGTTCCTCAGTGTGGTAGAACAAATATCCTAGTGAGTCTTTAGGATATCCCACAAATTTACACAGAATTGACCGCGCCTCTAGCTTGTCCGGTTTCTGTGTTTTCACATAGGCCGGACAACCCCATATCTTAATAAATTTAAGACATGGTTTCTTACTGCTCCATATTTCATACGGAGTTTTAGGCACAGATTTGGACGGAACTTGATTCAAAAGGTATGCTGCTGTCTGAAGCGCATGTCCCCAGAATGAAAGAGGTAACTCAGCACTACTCATCATGGAGCGAACCATATCCAATAGGGTACGATTCCTCCGCTCTGATACACCGTTGTGCTGTGGTGTATAAGGAGGAGTAAGCTGAGAGAGAATACCATTCTCTTTTAAGTAATCTAGGAATTCCGAGCTTAAGTACTCCCCTCCTCTATCAGACCGGAGGATCTTGATACTTTTGCCAGTCTGGTTCTCTACTTCCTTTCTGAATTCCTTGAATTTCTCAAAAGCTTCAGATTTGTGTTTCATCAGATACACATATCCGAATCTAGAGAGATCGTCAGTGAATGTGATGAAGTAGGAGAACCCACCCCTTGCATGTGTAGACATCGGACCACATACATCACTGTGTATGAGTCCCAAGAGCTCTGCTGCTCTTTCTCCATGTCCGGTGAACGGAGATTTGGTCATCTTCCCTTTGAGACAGGACTGACAAGTTTCATAAGATGAAAACTCGAACGCATTCAAGAGTCCATCTTTATTCAACTTACTCAGTCTTTTCTCTCCGATATGACCAAGTCTATAATGCCACAAGTAGGATTCATTCGCATCTGAATTCTTCCTCTTGCGTGTGTTTTGTATATTGAGAACTGTATTCTGATTTAGAACATAGATACCATTACACAGTGCACCCTCTGCAACCAGTACCTTATGAAGGTAAATGTTCATGATATTTTTATCAAGAACAAAGTTATATCCATCTTTATCGAGTAAAGAAACTGATATGATGTTGCAAACCATGGAGGGTACATAGTAGCAATTGTTCAAAATCATAGTCTTGCTATTTGGCAATACTAGGTGATATTCACCGACGGCTGCCGCATTAACTTGTGCTCCGTTCGCTACTCTGAGCGACATATCACCCGGTACAACTTTCCTACTTTTTCTCAGTCCCTGCAATAAATTACAGATATGAGATCCTGATCCGGTATCAAGTACCCAGGAGGTAGGGCTGACCGTAAAACAGTTCTCAATTACAAGAACAGCTGAAGTAGATGCAAAACCATGCTTCTTCTTCAACCGGGTATCCTGGGAATCCATACAATCCCCTTTCTCTTGCTCATACTTATGACTGTTGTCACAAGTTAGAGCTGAACCAACGTTCCCCAGCCCCGAATAAGAATTTGGATCGGTCAAGCGATACATTTTATTATCTTGATTAGGGCGTGAAAATGTTGCTACCTGGAGAGAGAGAAAAGAAACACTCAGCGTGCGCTCTTGCAAGATTAGATTGGTTTATTAGTTTATCTAACCAGGATGTCTCCCACTGTTTCCTCAAATTCTTTCTTAAAACCTTTTAAAAGAAGAACTAGCCGGGATTTAATTCACGTCACAATACTTGCTTAACCTTTCAGCCAGGCTAGTATCGGTACTTCGAGGGAGGTTTTCCAACGCTTTCGCGAAGTTCCTTAATTTAAGAACCTCTTTTCCCTGGGGGCGTAGCCCCGCTAACACCTTTCTAGACACCTACTAGGTTTATAGTATTGATTGTTAAGTGAAATAATCTCCCGAGAGTAATCCAACTCATCAGTGGGATCGGGATCCAACTATCATTGTGTGATGATCTAGATGGAATCCACTCTAGTCACCACACTCCAGAAGGTATGCTAAATCTGCAAGTTTCAGTTTCTTTTGAAACTCCCGATGTGGTTTTTGCCCCTAGGACCCAAGTGACCTTGACGAATAATCAACAAATCAAAAGGTCCTAGTCAAGTTCAACCCGTCGTTATCCAGGATTGCATTAGACCCGCCCGCATGATCCTTGACGAATAATCAACAAAATCATGCGACCTTCCTAACCAATCGCATCTATCAGTGCAACAGAGAATTATTACTCAGCTACCGTTCACTGTGTCTTGACGAATAATCAACAAACGCAGCACGAATACTAAGCATTAATTTTCTGAAATGACGGAGGGCTACGGCTGGGTTTTTGGCGAAAAACCTGTTAACGTAATGAACTTGATGTAGTTGAAGGAACATGATAGACTTTTTGAAAAAAATATAGTGGCGAAAACTTTTGCTAAAGAGGTCACTCCCTGTGAAGGGATCTCGGCTCTTTCCTCGTCGAATGAGGTGCAGGATATTCCAAACTGAATACCTCGATGCAAAGCAATAATTAATCGACTATAGTGAAGTTATTACACCGACGCAAACTTTTGTCCAAGGGGTCACTCCTGATGAAGGGATCTCGGCCCTTGCCTCGTCGAATGAGGTGCTGGGTATTCATAACCGAATACCTCGATGCAAAACAAAAATGAACGTCCTTGTAATAACAGCTTTTTGAAAAATTGTTCCAACAACGTCTTTTAGGTTTATTTTCTTGCATTAGTTCTTTTAATGTCCCATCATTTAAATCCTACCATTGCAGAAAACAACCAAAATATGACGTACGCTTATGCCATTCGCTTTCGCCACGGGGCCCCGTCATCACCCGTTAGGTTACTTAACTAACGACAGAGCGGGGGATGGGCTAGCGCGGCTGAAAAACATAAGCAACGCCTAAATAGTTATTATATATAGATATACAGCAATGATAGCCAATCCAGATCACAGATGAACACTTTGGATATACTAGGAACCCGCGATTCGTTCGAGCCTGCAACGAAAAGCGGATTACACGGTCGCGATGAATAGCCAATACCCCACCCAAGACCCCTACGGGTGCGGCAAACTATCCGCCAAGCACCCGAAGCGAAGCAACCTCCCTCAACACCGTGAGTAGGCCACTCGGCACTTCGAGATACCCGGTAGTTTGTGCACCCCCTCCATGGGTCTATCCTAGGAGCAAAAACAGTAAAAAGAATTATACAATGACTGCTACAACCCCGACCCGGTTGTGCGGCCATACAAATAATATTACATAAATTTACAAATTCATTACATGAATGAAAGAAAAAGAAACTCTCATCTCACATCCACCCCGGCTATTCATCCGCGACAATCCAACGTGTTCATATACACAAACCATCAACAACACAGATCACAGATATGTATAACCCCCACTAATCGACGTATAGCGATTAGTAGACGTTCAATACACATATAACATTACAGATATAACCATTAGCCAAAGTCTACGGAACATCGACCAAAAAATACGGATTTTTAAGCCCCCAAAACAAATTTTGCTTTCTGGAAAATCTGGGCAGAAAAATCATATTCCAAAAATCCCAAAATACCCAAATAAGAACACTGCAGAAAACCAGAACCCCAACCGAGTTGAATCGGCTACGGTTCCGCGGCATAACCAATCTTATGCCGCGGTTCCGCGGCGCTTTAGACGAGTTAGGGTTTCGTTTTTCTCCAGTGTTCTCTAAAAAGCCTGAGCCGATTTTTAGTGCATGATTTATTAATTTTGGAACAGTTCTAAAATCGGCAGAAACTTGAAATTTCCGGGGTGTTTTGCGGTTTTTCGTCCGGTCGAAATTCTAAATACTTTGCTAACATGCTAAGGTGTGTTTAGTTAGGCTCTGATACCACTGTTAGGTCCACGTTACCTCTCCCGGTACTTTCGGGGTTGCGGAAACGGTAAAACAAATTTTTTTCTAAACATGGTAACATGGACCGTAAAAGCCGGATCTTTTCTAAACAACACACTAGCATCCTGACTAGAGATTTATCTACTCGGTTAGGGGTTATACCTCAACTTGAACTCCTTCTCTTCTTGTTGTTCTTCTCCTTGCTTGCTCCGAGGGTTGATCCGGACTTTGGTCACCTCCGCGGCCTCCTTGAGTCGAAGACGATCCACCCGAGAGATGTACACCGAGCTCCACCTCGAGCCGAGGTAACTAGGGCAAAGAGATTGCTAGTCTAGAAGCCCTAGGTTGTGTAGAAGTGGTAGAGGGATGGTTTTGTCTTTGTGGGATCTTTATCTCTCAACACATGAGATCAAAAGATGAATCAAGAGGAGGAAGAAGGAGGATCTAGCAACCATGGTGCCTTTCTTTTCTTCTCACTAGAAAAAAGGCAAGAGAGAGAATGAGAAAGAAATTGTGAGCTAAAGAAATTAACCATGGTTGCAATAATGCACTAAAACCATCATTACAAATCCTATCAAGATAAAGTTGATGGCTACATTGAAATGACCATTATCATAATCCAAAAGAAAAAGAAAAGAAAAGAAGAGTGTAGATCCCTCTTGAAAGTCAATGGTCAACACGGTCAACACGGTCAACCGGTCAACAAAGTCAAGAGAGGTCAACGGGGTCAAATGGTCAATGCAATTAGCCATCATAAAATTATCAATAAAAGGATTAGTAAATGATGTCCGCGGCTCATAATGGTTTTGACCAAACGAACTGTCAAAACCCTAATGAGTCCGCCTCAAAATGGTTTTGACCGAATCAACTGTCAAAACCCTAATGAGCCTGCTACATAACGGTTTTGGCCGAACCAACTGCCAAAACCCTGATGAGGCACCTCCTCCTTCATCGCTCCGGAAAACTGTGCATACACACCTGCATCCGCATTCCGTAGAATGCGGATGCGCAGAAGACAAAACAAATCCATCCGTACAATACTAGGATCCGGCTTAAACCAAAGCCCACTAGTATTGCCTGCCCGAACACCACACGCACACAAGTGTACGTAAGTGATCGCAGCCTTGCCGTAAAACCATACGGCCTCTACACGTTTCGCTCAGTGCAGGGAAACTCTCTGTGTGGGACTCTAAAGACTCGACACTACGCTGGCAGTGGGTTTAACCACAGACCGCAAGCGGTACTAGCTGTACGTAACGGTCCCCAGGTAGATGTCGATAAGAAGGCCGATGAGGTAAACCCATCCGATCTCCTATTGAGCTTGTATGTGACAATCTCCGTACAGTCCGGTCTGTTCGTCTGATACATCGCATGGCGGGCCTAGGGGGGCGGTAAACGTCAGTCCCCTAATAGCGGTACAAGTCGTGTCGGAGTGAAGCCCAGAACACCCTGAGATAACACTGGAAACCTACCAGTATATCTCGCTTGCCCTGGCCAGGGACTACTCGTGTAATGGCTCTCCTAGACAAAGCGCGATGTCAACCCCCAATACCGGGAGAGACGAATCCTGTCTAACCGTCACTGCCTCCAAGTGCTTCGGGACTGCACCCAACTACTACCTGTTTGCACGACTCAGTAGAGCCGTGGTAGGGTAGTAATCAAAGAACAGTGGGAACACACTCGAGGCGAAGTGACAGTGTCAAGTCAGCGGACTAAGCTGTACTCATGTCACCTGGGAACTGATAACTGACGATAGGTATAATACCAACCATCAGTTCCCGACGAGTCCTGTCCAGTGTACTCGTAACCTAACGAGCACCTGCATACTATTTCAAGTACGACGTACTGACGGCTGCGGGACAGACCGTCTCCCGTGTCGGGATGAGAAGCGCATACGCTAGTCTACTCCGGAGTATCGATGCCCTATCTCGATAATCCCACGACTAGGGACGTGTATAAGGATGTGCTTGTGGATTACCCAGCCCCACGAGTATGATCGCCATCACAACGCCGGTAATCAAGCAAAGATCCTAAGGGCACTACTAATGCGTATAGGTGATATAATAAAGAAACACACATGTACACATTAAAGTAGAGACAAACCAAGTAGCATACTACTATATTGAGCAAGATTGTCTGTACAACTGTGAATATCCCAAGTTTCCATCAAGTAATATACATACTAGTATGATACAGTAATGGCCTCTAGGGCATATACACTAACATTTTTGCCCCATGCTCTTATGACCTTGACGAAGGCCAACATATCATAAGTCACATGTCAAGTTCTACCCGTCATTGTCCAGGTTAATTTGAACCCATCCGTACATACCCTTGACGAAGGCCAAAATAGTAGTACGACTGTCCCAAACCAACGCATCTATCTATGCTACAGATAAATATTCAGCAGCTACCAATCACTATGCCTTGGCGAAGGTCAAAATACATAGCTTGAATACTACTGAATATTTAACTGAAATGACGGAGGGCTACGAATGGTTTTGGCGAAACCGTGAACGTAGTGAACTTGATATAATCGATGGAACGAGATAGCTTTTAAAAGGAGTGGTTCAAGCTCCGCGTTTAAAAAGCTGGTTTTTGAAAAGAACCGAGTAGTTTTAAAAGTGTTCCAACGACTTTTACATGGTTTATTTATCTTGCATTAGTTCTTTTAAAGCGTCCCATCATTTAATCCTACCATTGCAGAAAACAACCAAAATATGACGTACGCTTATGCTATTCGCATTCGCCACGGGGCCCCGTCATCACCCGTTAGGTTACTTAACTAACGACAGAGCGGAGGCTGGGCTAGCGCGGCTGAAAAACATAAGCAACGCCTAAATAGATATCATATATTGATATATAGCAATGATAGCCAATCCAGATCACAGATGAACACTTTGGATATACTAGGAATCCGCGATTCGTTTGAGCCTGCAACGAAAAGCGGATTACACGGTCGCGATGAATAGCCAAACCCCACCCTAGACCCTTACGGGTGCGGCAAACTACCCGCTAAGTACCCGAAGCGAAGTAACCTCCCTCTACCCGTGAGTAGGCCACTCGGCACTTCGAGATACCCGGTAGTTTGTGCACCCCACCTTGGGTCTATCCTAGGAGCAAAAACAGTAAAATGAATTATACAATGACGGCTACAACCCCGATCCGGTTGTGCGGCCATACAAATAATATTACATCAATTTACAAATTTTACAATGAATGAAAGAAAAAGAAACTCTCATCTCACATCCATTCCCGGCTATTCATCCGCGACAATCCACCGAGTTCATATACACAAACCATCAACATTACAGATCACAGATATGTATAACCCCCACTAATCGACTTATAGCGATTAGTAGACGTTCAATACATATATCATCACATCACAGATAATAACCATTAGCCAGAGTTTACGGAATATCGATCAAAATACGGTTTTTAACCACCCCAAAAGTCAATTTGCTCTTTGGAAAATCTGGGTAGAAAAAACATGTATTAAAAATCCCAAAACAGCCAAACTAAAACACTGCACAAAACCCGATCCACTGCCGAGTCAAATCGGCCGCGGAACCGCGGCAATGAGCATGTTATTACCGCGGAACCGCGGTCGTTTGATCGAGTCACTGGATCGTTTTTCTGCAGTGTTTTTACAAAACCCTGAGATGATTTTTCATATATTTTAAATCACTTTTTAAGCAGTATGAAAATCGACAGAAACTTGAGGTTTTGAGGACGTGTTTTGCGACTTTTTTTCTGATCGATATTCTAAACACTTTGCTAACTTACTAGTTTATGTTTAGCTAGGCTCTGATACCACTGTAAGTCCACGTTGCTCATCCCGGTTCTTACGGGGAGGCGGAAACGACGAAAAACAATGATTTGGCGCAAGGCAACATGGACTTAAAGCACGGATCTTTGCTAAACTAGTAACTAGTAAACTACAAGAGGCTTTAACTACTATGCTGTAGAAAGTATACCTCACGAAACCGGTCCTTCGGGTCTTCATTCCGCTGTCCCGCTCATCCATCCAAGCTCCAAGTGTCGATCCGGACCTTGGGCACCTCCGCGGCCTTCTTGAGTCGAAGACGATCCACCCGAGAGTTGTACACCGAGCTCCACCTCGAGCCGAGGCAACTAGGGCGACGAGATCGCTAATCTGGAAGCCCTAGGTTGTGTAGAAATGGTAGAGGGATGGTTTTGTCAAGTGGAATCCTTTTTCTCTCAACACATGAGATCAAAGGAAGAATCAAGAGGAGGAAGAAGGAGGAGCAACCATGGAACTCTTTCTCATTTCTTTTCTAAGAGAGAGAATGAGAATGAAGAAATGAAAAAGCTTAACCAAGAGAAACACAACCATGGTTGCAATAATACTCAAATATCATCATTACTAATCCTATCATGATAAAGTTGATGGCACTAATGACATGACCATTTTCATAACTCAAGAAATAAAAAGAAATCCAAAGAAAACTCTAGACCTCTCATGAAGGTCAAAAGTCCACTTTGGTCAAACGGTCAACAAAGTCAAGTGTGGTCAAAGAAGGTCAAATGGTCAAAGCAATTAGCCATCATATGATTATCACTAATAGGATTAGTAAGCAATATCTCCGACTCATAATGGTTTTGACCGAACAAATTGCAAAAACCCCAATGAGCCTGTCACATAATGGTTTTGGCCGAACCAACTGCCAAAACCCTAATGAGGCGCCTCCTCCTTCATCACTCCTCAAAACTGTGCATACACACCCGCATCCGCATTCCGTAGAATGCGAATGCACTGAAGACAAAACAAATCCATCCGAGCAATACTAGGATCCGGCTTAAACCAAAGCCCACTAGTATTGCCTGCCCGAACAACATACGCACACAAGTGTACGCAAGTGATCGCAGCCCTGCCGTAAAACCATACGACCTCTACACGTTTCTCTCAGTGCAGGGAAACTCTCTGTGTGGGACTCTAAAGACTCGACACCACGCTGGCAGTGGGTTTAACCACAGACCGCAAGCGGCACTACCTGTACGTAACGGTCCCAGGTAGATGTCGATAAGAAGGCCGATGAGGTAAACCCATCCGAACTCCTACTGAGCCTGTATGTGACAATCTCCGTACAGTCCGGTCTGTTCGTCTGATACATCGCATGGCGGGCCTAGGGGGTGGTGAACGTCAGTCCCTTAATAGCGGTACAAGTCGTGTCGGAGTGTAGCCCAAAACACCCTGAGATAACACTGGAAACCTACCAGTATATCTCGCTTGCCCTGGCCAGGGACTACTCGTGTAATGGCTCTCCTAGACACAGCGCGATGTCAACCCCCAATACCGGGAGAGACGAATCCTGTCTAACCGTCACTGCCTCCAAGTGCTTCGGGACTGCACCTAACTACTACCTGTTTGCACGACTCCTTTGAGCCGTGGTAGGGTAGTAATCTAAGTACAGTGGGAACACACTCGAGGCGAAGTGACAGTGTCAAGTCAGCGGACTAAGCTGTACTCATGTCACCTGGGAACTGATAACCGACGATAGGTATAATACCAACCAACAGTTCCCGACGAGTCCTGTCCAGTGTACTCGTAACCTAACGAGCACCCGCATACTATCTCCAGTACGACGTACTGATGGCTGTGGGACAGACCACCTCCCCCGCTGGGATGAGAAGCGTATACGCTAGTCTACTCCGGAGTATCGATGCCCTGTCTCGATAGTCCTACGACTAGGGACCTGTATAAGGATGTGCTTATAGATTACCCAGCCCCCACAAGTATGACTGCCATCACAACGCTGGTAATCAAGCAAAGATCTTAAGGGCTCTACTAATATGTATAAGCGATATGCTAAAAGAAACACATGCACATATTGAAGTAGAAACAAACCAAGTAGCATACTACCATTTTGAGCAAGATTGTCTATACAACTGTGAATATCCCAAGCTTCCATTAAGTAATATACAATCTAGTATGATACAGTAATGGCCTCTAGGGCATATACACTAACAATCTCCCATTTGCACTAAGGCCATGTGCTGGCGTATCGAAGACCTATCATCTCGATCAGCCGCTCGAACTGAGTCTGGGGTAGGGCCTTCGTGAGTGGATCTGCAGTGTTGTTCTCCGTATTTACTCTCTTCACCTCGATCTCTCGGCGATCTACGATCTCCCTGATCAGGTGGTATCGCCTCAAAATATGCCTGGACTTCTGATGGGACCTGGGTTCCTTCGCTAAAGCTATAGCGCCATTGTTGTCGCAATACAGCGGTATTGGATCAACAATGGTTGGAACCACCTGAAGCTCCGTGAGGAACTTCTTCATCCAGACAGCTTCCTTTGCGGCATCGCAAGCAGCTATGTACTCCGCTTCTATAGTTGAGTCTGCAATGGTCTCCTTCTTGGAACTCTTCCAGTAAACCGCCCCTCCATTGAGGGTAAAGACATAACCCGACATGGACTTGGAGTCATCCTTGTCACTCTGGAAGCTGGAGTCAGCAAAGGCCTCGAGCTGGAGGTCTTTTCCGCCATACACCAAGAACATCTCCTTAGTCCTTCTCAGGTACTTGAGAATGTTCTTTACCGCTATCCAGTGTTTCTCCCCTGGGTCTGACTGATACCGTCTTACAACGCTCAATGCGTATGCTACATCTGGTCTGGTACATAACATCGCATACATTATAGAGCCTATCGCAGAAGCGTAGGGTATAATAGACATGCGATCCCTTTCCAAATCAGTCTTGGGAGACATCTCTTTGGAGAGGGTGATCCAGTGACAAGCCGGTAAATTACCGCGCTTGGAATCTTCCATACTGAATCTTTTCAGTATGGTGTCGATGTACCTTGACTGTGAAAGTCCCAACATCCTCTTAGATCTATCACGATAGATCTGGATCCCCAGAATATAGTTGGCATCGCCCAGGTCCTTCATGGAGAACCTCTGCGACAAGAATCCTTTGACTGACTGTAGCATAGGAATATCATTTCCTATTAGGAGAATGTCATCCACGTACAAGACGAGGAATACCACAGTTCTCCCTACAATCTTACTGTAAATGCATGGTTCATCTGGGTTTTTGATAAAGTCGAATTCTTTGACAGTATTGACGAGTCTTTAGAATCCTACACAGGGGTTTCCTGGCTCAAGCGAAACGGAGTAGGAGCACATATGTGATATGTGCGGGACCGAGATTAATACGATATGTGATACCGTATTCTATTCTTGCGATTAGTGACATTGATCGGTTGTATGCGATATAGCCGGGTTATCGGATCAAGTGTTGATTCGATAAGTTGTTACGCATGATATTAGTCGGTTATAGCCTGATTATTAAATCAAGAGTTGATTTAATAATTTAATGTATAATTATATATTTGATATATTAGATTACATTAACTAGTATTAGCTCACTTAAGATTTATTTTCTCACTTTGTGTGCACATTGTACATATGTGATATGTATGTTTGTGTACATACATTGTGTCATGGTTGATGATACATGCACGATGGGTGTATGAGACTTATATCATGATTAGGGTTAAGATTAGGTTTTTTTTATATCTTAAGATTTAACAAATGAGAAAGACTTAGTCAAAGTTCTCAAGCTTGGAAGAAGCTTGGAGAAACTTTGACAAAGTCCACTCTTTTGTCATTTCTCTTGATATTCTTTAACCCAACCCTTAACCTCATACCTTGGTCAATTCTCTACATGAGTTAAGCATGATAGCTTAACTCACCCATGGTTACATTATTGAGGGGAGATAATTCATATGATGATTTATTCTTTCTTCTTCTTCTTCATCAAGCTCCATGAAAAAGCTTGCTAGCTCTAATGGTGTTATGAGAAAAAGTGTGAGAAAATCAATTCTAAAGTGAGCCCACTTCCTACTTCATCATCCTTTACTACTTGCCATGTAGTATAGGGTGTTATCTTCACAAAGTTCTTGACCTAGTGAAAGAATAGCTTGAGTTAGTGTCTCTCCGACGTAGATCATCTTCGGCCTCGAAGTTTTCGAATCAAGCACGTTCGTATCTTCAACGGAGCCTCTCCAGAGTCCGGGTTTTGAGATCGCAGCGGAGGGGGCTACTACACGGAGCTATTTGAAGTGAAGGACCGGTCAACAAAGGTTGTATTCCTTGCTCACTACATATTGCAAAGTTGTTTGCTTTAGATTCCGTATTATTTCTAGTAGACGATCTAGTTTAGGGTTAGCTAAAACGGAAAATTTTTAATTTGGCATAGACGATGCCTCCCGAAACCTTACTGCCGTCGTAGGTAACCCTTCAGTGGTATCAGAGCCATGCTAGAAATTTATACGTATTTTGTTAGGATTACGAAACCGAAACAACTCTAAAACTTGAAACAGAAAATCATAGTTTCTGTCGATTTTAAAAGTTGTCAAATTTTTTTTTAAACAAGTACAGAGTGATGTATGGAATATATCATGAACACTGGAAAAATTTCAGGGCATTCTATAGAAATTGGGCCGGCCACCACCTGTCCCATATCGGCCAAAACCGAGCACCCCCCTGAAATTTTGCCTGTGTTCCAGTGACTTGGTTTTGATGTTTCAGGTGTTGTTTATTTTTGCTAATTTTGCATGTGATGTAATTTTACACTATAAGCAATTCGGAGTGTTTCGTATTCGTAGTTTTAATATTGTTTCGGGTGTTTCACATATTGTCTAGACAATGTTAAAAGGTTCGATCGAATGTCAAAAACCCATTTTTCCAAGTTTAACGTATTCGGAAAAACATGCAAGTGATTCTGTGGACCCTCTAGAAGAACGAAACCTTAACTCGATTTTGTGGCCGTCAAAACCACCACTTGAACCCTAGGGTTTGTGGTAGTTTAGCGTTTCACATGTTAGGCGTTAGTTTAACCCTTCTACGGCCGGTTCATAGGTACTGTGGCATCTTCTGGGTATTACTAAAACTGTGCTCAAGTGTTGAGCTATCGGGAAATAGTGGGACATTGATGAATTGATCGAAGAGTTTAACGTCGTCCGGATATTATGTGATGGGATACAATATTTGGAATCCACATGTAGTTATGAGATAACTAAATTGAATGTTATAAATCTAGCGGTTTAGTCTCAGTTGATCGGTTGCCATGGGATTTTAATGCGATCAAAAGTCCGTCGCAATCACGTAGTGTACGCGGATACTCGCCGGCTAAACTTAATAGATAGCCACGCCCCATAGCCCCGACCAAGTGACTGTAGGAGAACCCCGTCGCCAAAAGCATTTGTTCGGGTGCTCGCGGCAGCGGTGTTCCGCCTTAGTGCACTTCGTCGACGGCTTCGGGGGTGCGGCTGTCTACTAAAGTTTCCGACGAGCATTCGATCAGGATGTCGGGAATCTTGTTGAATTGCCCGACTAGATATTGAAAAGTGTTTTCGAGATCGAGACTAAAATGCAGGGTTTATAATTGTTAGGCATGCGATGTCTAAGGAATTCATTTGGTTAGGCATGCGATGTCTAAGGAGGTTGCGGATTCCAACTGTTGTAGTTTTTCACTTTCTTTTCTGCGACCGTAGGTGTAATATGTGGTGTATCGCCGGTTTCGGTGCTATATGTCAACGATAATTGGGATACGCATATTTACTTACGTTGCTGACATGTGATGTTATGTGTTGCTGTGATATGTTATATTGGATCGTCGCGTTTGAATAGCCGGGGGTTTTATGTGAGATGAGAGTTTTTCATTTTCATTCATGTAAAATTCATTATATGTAATATTCTTTTATTGGGGCACTTCCGGGTTGAGGATGCTGTCACCATTGTATATTATTTACTTTTCCGCATTAGGATACACCCAAGGCGGGGAGCACAAGTAACCAGGTTCTGAAGTCCAGTGGGAGACCATCTCGAGGAGTCGAGACCGGGTCTCCTAACTCTAGAATTGGTAGGGTTGCTTGCCGCTCTCGTAGGGGTCTAGGGGTATAGGATTGGCTATTCATCACGACCGTGGAATCCGTGTTTTATACAGGCTTAATTTAAAACACGGAAATCCTAGTATATCCAATATTTCATATGTTGTTCTTCTGCTGCGATATTGTAAGTCGATGTACTACACCCCAATACTTGTAGGGAGGCGGAATTTTCAAAAACGAACTTGTTTAGTGAACGAACATCGACTAACCGCTTAAATCGAAGCTAAACGATAACTAACAACAAACATATAGTTTCTATACGACTATGTTTAGGGATTATACCTAACGAATCGTGTCCTTCGTCTTTACGAACTCCTCGTTCTCCTCGGCCTTCTCGAAGTAGTAGACGATCCACCCGAGAGCTTAACTCCAAGCTTAGCTTCTAAACTTGAGGCAACTAAACTTCTCTAAGTGCTAATCAAAGAAGCTAGGTGTAATATAGAGAGGGTTATGGATTAATTAGTCTTACTAATCCTTGTACTCAACTCATGAGAGGGGAGGATTAGTCTTTGAAGAGGGAGAGCTTGAGGAGAGAGAAGATGATAAAGATTATGATATGAGAATAGTGAGAGAAGATGATATATATCAAGCATATTGTTTTTATCAAGAAAAGAATAAATCACAATTTAACAACCATGCTTGATAATATCTAGTGATGATTCATTATAATGACAAAAGACATGTATGAATCATCTAGGTGACTCACTAATCACAATCATTCTATATGCCACCTTAACCTCCTTAGTCACCACCTTCTAGAAGCTTCTCGCACAATTACGAGAACGCCCCTCCTTTCCGCAAAAATACGGAAAAACTTTAGACTGTGTAAATCCAATAACCGGATACCAGTAACTGGCTTAAACCAAAGCCGACTGGTAAAAACTGTCCGAAAGTCGTACGTGCGTAAACACACGTATGCGTCCGAACCCTTGTCGTAAAACCATATGACCTCTATATCGTTTCGCCTGGAGTAGGGAAACTCTCTGTGTGGGACTCTAGAGACTCGACTACTACGCTGGCAGTGGGTTTAACCACAGACCGCAAGCGGCACTAGCTGTACGTAACGGTCCCCAGGTAGATGTCGATAAGAAGGCCTATGAGGGAACCCATCCGAACTCCTACTGAGTCTGATGTGACAATCTCCATACAGTCCGGTCCGTTCGTCTATGACTATCGCATATCGTGCCTAGGGGGCGGCAAGCGTCAGTCCCCTAATAGCTGTATAAGTCGTGTCGGAGGGAAGCCCATTACACCCTGAGAAACTACTGGAACCTACCAGCAAATCTCGCTTGCCCTGGCCAGGGAATTTGCGTAATGGCTCTCTGACAAAGCGTGATATCAACTCCCAATACCGGGAGAGACGAATCCTGTCTAACCGCCACTGCCTCCAAGTGCTCGGGACTGCACCCAACTGCTACCTGTTTGCACGACTCCTTTGAGCCGTGGTAGGGTAGCAATCTAAGAACAGTGGGACACACTCGAGGCGAAGTAGCAGTGTCAAGTCTGCGGACTATGCTGTACTCATGTCACCTGGGAACTGTTGACTGACGACTGGTATAAAACCAACCAACAGTTCCCTGTGAGTCCTGTCCGGTGTACCCGTAACCCAACGAGCACCTATATACTATCTCCAGTACGACGTACTGACGGCTGTGGGACAGACCATCTCCCCAACTGGGATGAGAAGCATACACACTAGTCTACTCCGGAGTATCGATGCTCTGTCTCGATAATCCAACGACCAGGGACCTGAATAAGGATGTGCTTGTAGACTACCCAGCCCCCACTAGTGTGACTGCCATCACAACGCTGGTAGTCAAGCAAAATCCTAAGAGCTCTATCAATACGTACACTCACATATTAAGATAGAAAAACCAAGTAGCATACTACCATGTTTAGCAAGACTGTTATATACATGTGAATATCTCAAGCTTCCATTAAGTAATATACAAACTAGTATGATACAGTAATGGCCTTCTAGGGCATAAACACTAACAGATATCTGTGATGTGATCATTTGATATGTTGAGATAGATACATGATATAGTATATGTGATATATTATATTGACGTTTCTTATGTTTTACACCCGCGCTCGCACTGCCCCGCTCTGCCGTTAGTTACCTAACCTAACGGTGCATGAGGGGACATCGAGGTGAATGCGGATGGCATAAGCGTACTGTAACACCCGAGCCCAATCCTACTGGTTTCTGTTGTCGTATGTTGGCGTATAGTATTTATTTCGTTGATTCTAATTGACCGTTGCTAGTGTAGATTTTACCCGGCATTTCAATTTTGCATATAACAATTTATGGCATCTAAAATAAAATTAAAAATATTCGTCATGGCCTGCTTGACACCCCTAACCCTGTTGTAGCGTCCGTGCATCGTGTTCTCGTCCCGTTCGGTGAAACGGGCGAGTTTGGACGGCTACGCGCACGTACGTGTGTCCGTTTTGGGGGTATGCTTTTTGATTGTAAAATACTTCATTTTAAATTTTGGATCCCGCCTAAAATTTTCTTATTTCAATTTCAAATTTTTGGACCCGACCCGGACGCAATTTGGAAATATTTTACTTTACGCCAAAATCCCAATTTCTAATATTTTAACCGTCAAAATATATTTTTATAACCTCATAATATTTTTCCGTTTTCTTTAAATCTTTCAAATTTTTCATCCCAACCAATCACATTTCTCTTAACACCCCTGGGCCCCACTATATTTTCTACGTCTCTCTCTCTCTCTTTCTCTTCCACTAAACTCCAATTTTCTCTCACCCCTATACTTTCTCTCTCCTCTCGATCTCTCTCCCCTCTCTATCTCTCTTCTCTCTCTCCTCTCGCAGTCCCTCTCTCTCTCCCCCCGTCTCTCCCTTTCTCCCCCTCTCTCCCTATCTCTCTCTCTCTCTCTCCTCTATATATATTCTTTCCTCCCTCCTCTTTCTATTTCTTTTCCTTCAGCCGAAGCACCCAACCTCGCGCAACCCTAGCCGCCGTGCCCCTCGCCGCCGCTGTCCCAACGCCGACGCCATCACCACCGGCCTCTTCGCCCTCGTCGCAGCCACTGCACCTCCTTCCTCCTCTCCCCTCATTCCCGAGCGCCTGCACGAGGAACCTGCACACCGCCTGCACACCGCCTGCGCCTCGTGGGATCGCCGCCGGCGATCTCGATCCGCCCCCGGCCTCGCGCATTCCCCCCAGTGAGTGTTTTCTTCTCCTCTCCTCCTCTCTTCTCCTTTATTCTTCTTCTTTCTCGGTTCATATTTTCTTGATCCGTAGGTTTCCGTCGCCGTCGTCGTAGGCCGACCGCCGGAGCTCCGTCGACGTGATCGACGACCACAATCTCCCCACTGATCTTCGTGAGCATTCCCTTCTCCATCCTCCTTCCCTCCTTCTTTATTTTTCTTCTCTTTTCTTGTTGCATATCTTGATTATTTCACTGTTCTGTACTTGGCCGGAATCCGGTGATGCCGACGACGTGTTCCGACGATCCAGCGAGGTACTCTGGTCTGTGTGGTTCCACTGTTCGTCGTTTGGGTTCATTCCGTGAACCGTGCGCCCGTCGCGAGTTTTCCCCGCCGACGTTTAACGTTTCGTATTCCCGGTTCGCGACCCGTCGAGGCAAGTACCCCTTGCTACATGCTAAATAATATTTACATAGACATTGAGAACACCCTAAACCTATAGTTTTAACTTTAGTACGATCATTTCTCATTTTCGTGTTCAATATTAATATATATTATTTTATCTTTCAAACTTGGAACCTACCTGTTGCAATTACTGTTTTGAACCTAATAACCATATTTACATGTTTTAATTTCACTTTCACCAATGACGTGGCCTATGGCACTTTATCTATCATTTTACTTCATTCGGACACTCGTGTACATTTAACTGCATAAACTGTGATTTCATCCTTGGAACCTATATATATATCATTGCATCCATGAAGTCTTAAACTTGTTAACATGATTAAACGGCTATAATTGTCATACTGCATTCTTATGATGTTGAAATCATCTCTGTGACACATTGATAACTGTGCTGCTATTTAATCGATGCTTCTTTATTGTTTAATTCATTGCTTAAATCTATGTTGTTGATGACCATGCTTGATTATGTGACTGAGTATGAGCACACCCATGATATCGTTTACTTTTGACCTGACTTGCTACAAATATATTGATTGACCCGACATGGTACCGTATACTGCTTGACTTGACCTGATGTACCATGACCTGACCCGTTACCTGATCTTATGTCTAATGCCAACAAACCTGACATGTAGTCCTCATGGACCGTTCCTGTTGTCTATCCAGACAAACCTGTTTACCTGATCCTGTGTTGGCATTAGTTTCTTGATTACGAGATACCTGACTTAACTTACACATATAACTTGGGGGTATGGGGAAATCAAAGGTGAAACCTGACTTGTAACTCAACAGTTCGCTACTTGTTCTGATCAGTTTTTAGGCTGGGCCAGCCTTGGAATGATGATGCTGACATCATTCATCTGTACACATTCCTGTTTGTTGCCTAGCGGCATGTCTCGGTTTCAGCCCGAGAATCTGGGGCCGTGGTCCCGGGTATGTACGGGATACTATTGAGTTACATCGATGATTCATCAATTTGGTTTCAAAGACTTTAGAACAGAAAACCTGATAGGACAGTTTAGTTTACCCACTGCACACTACCCTGCACTGCTCTGATTTATATTATTGTTACCCTTGCTTTATTCATGCTTATATTCGCATTGCCTGTTACCCTGTTTATTATGTTATTACTTGATGACTTGACGCGCTGACGTCTGGGTTTTGCATGGCCCAGATTCTGTACCGCTGTCGCAGTCCGAGCAGGAGTACTTCAGCCGACAGGCTGAGCTGTGAGTGTCAGCAGTAGTTAGTTTTCTTTCCTGCATTTTATTCCTGATGTGAGCCTGCATTATGGGACATACATTCCAGTTATTTTGTATTGGATCTTTCGCTTCTGCATTTTATTATTCTTGACTCATGTTATCTTGGATTATGGACATGTTTTAGATAGTTTTATTTTGTTCTTGATATCTCTACAGCCGTAATGTGACCGTGGATGGATACTTCCTACCCACAGGTAGCATGGTTGGCTATGTCACATGCCCATTTTAGCGTACTCTGGGAAGCGGGGCGTGACATGGTTCTTTTGGTATCAGAGCCATAGGTTAGTCGGGTTGATTCTTTTGTAGTTGGGTATTATACCCAATACACGAATCAGAATTCCCGTGTTTAGGAAACATGTCCTTCCTTCTTGCCGTTTTACCATTCTTGAATCACATTCTTCCTGATTTTATCTTTTACGATGTGCAAACTTCCTTTGCATATCGACTCGAAACCTGATTCCTTGTTATCTCTAGGACTTAGGCGACTTGGGTGGAGTTATGTAATTGTGGCTATGATACCGCGACATAGTTACAATGCGGCACTCTATTTAAGTAACTTGGAGTTCTAGCCTCGATCTATATTTTGAATCTATCATCATGCTAATGTTGGGTGTTTTGATTTCAGGAATATGGCAGATAAGAATTTGAAGACGTACCAAAGGCGCCATGCTTGGAGCGATAAGGGGAATGCTGGAGAATCAAAAGAGGCAGACCGAGCTGATCTAGCAGCAAGCGGAATCGTTTCAGGAAGGTTTGCAGATCGTTCAGCAGTCTGCGAACGATGTTAGAGCTAAACCAGTTGACCGAGTAGGGACCGTAGCAGATTTCAGGCGTTTGGGTCCGTCTACATTTACTGGTTTGGAGGAGCCGTTGCCAGCATAGCAGTGGCTAGTTGACACAGAGAACTTGCTTGTTGCGGCACAGATTCCAGATGAGAAAAGAGTTGATGTGGTACGCATTCAGTTAGTGGACTACGCCCGAGAATGGTGGCTTTTGGAGGAGAACCGCTTGCCCAAGCCGATCTATTGGGCGGATTTTTCGAAGAGTTTCCTGGAGAAGTTCTTCCCACGGACTGCACGAGAGGAAATGGAAGAGAAATTCATCGGGCTAAAGCAGAATGGAGCACCCATGGATGTGCATGCAGCAGAATGGACAAGACTCAGCAGATTCGCTGGACTTTTAGTTGCCAACGATGCAGACATGGCACGGAGGTTCATGCGCAGCTTGGACGTGGACATCCATAGGCAGATTGTCTCCCTGGGTTTGACCACTTTCTCACAAGTACTTGCGGCAGCCCGAGAGCAGCAGAGTTTATCTGGGATAAAGGGGAGTTTGCAGCAGACAACAGTTGCGATAAGGAAGCCAGCATTTGTACCAAACCGAGCTCATGGTCGCAGAGGTATTCCAGTGGACCGTCGAGGCGTAGCACCCATGAAGAAGCCTGTTGTCGTCGATCGTAGAAAGAGCATGATTTGTAACTACTGCAATTTACCTGGCCACATGCAAAAGGATTGTCGAAGGAGGCTGGGACTCTGTTTGGTTTGTGGAGCGGCAGATCACGCCGTTAGTGCTTGTCCGTCGAAGCTTCGTACGAGGGATGATTTTCAGAAGCCTTCGCAGAGACCGTTCCAGGGACAGAAACAGCTGACTCAAGGACCTAATCAGGCTCGAGCTTTTACCTTGACATCTGAAGAAGCTAAGGCGTCAGAAGAAGTTGTTTCAGGTACTCTACTCGTTCATGGTTTTCCCGCATTAGCGTTATTTGATTCTGGTGCATCCCATTGTTTTAAGTCATCCAAGTTTATAACTACACACTCGATTGACTGCATGACCCTGTCTAGTTTCTGGGACATACACACTGGGAATGGGAAAATCATAGCTAGTAGGGAATGTAAATATTGTACAGTTGTTGTGTGCGGACGGGAGCTTTTTGCAGATTTCTTGGTGATTGATACGGGCAGCTACGAGGTCGTCTTGGGAATGGATTTCTTGGCACTTTCCACGCTCACATTGATTGTAGGGCAAGGAAGGTAATTTTCCAGATTCCCGGACATCCCGAGTTTAGCTTCACTGGAGGAAGCAGTTCTGTCGGGCCAGTCGAGTTTAGGGCTAGGCCGACAAACAATATTCTTACAGCAATGGAAGTTGATAATAGTGAGGAGCCATCTATCGTTCGTGATTTTATGGACGTGTTTGAAGATATATCGGGATTACCGCCGAAGCGAGACGTGGAGTTCGCAATTGACCTTATTCCTGGTGCAGCGCCAGTATCCAAAGCGTATTATCCAATGGCACCAGTAGAGTTGGAAGAAGTCAAGAAACAGGTTGCTGAATTGCTTGAGAAGGGTTGGATTCGAAGCAGTAACTCACCTTGGGGAGCTCCAGTTCTTCTAGTAAAGAAGAAGGATGGCACAAGAAGGATGTGCATCGACTATCGAGAATTAAACCAGGTGACTATTAAGAACAAGTACCCGATCCCTCGCATTGGCGAACTTTTCGAGCAGCTTAGTGGCGCGAGGGTATTCTCGAAGCTGGATTTGCGATCCGGATATCATCAGGTCCGAGTGAAAGTAGAAGATATTTGCAAGACGACGTTCCGAACTCGATATGGACATTACGAGTACTTAGTGATGCCCTTCGGAGTAACGAATGCACCGGCAATATTCATGGACTTGATGAACCGAATCTTTTCACCATTCTTGGATCAGTTTATTGTGGTGTTCATTGACGATATTTTGGTTTACTCGAAGAGTTTTGAAGAGCATGCAGAACATTTGAAGATCGCACTGCAGACGTTGAGACAGGAGAAGCTATATGCGAAGATGAGTAAGTGCGAGTTTTGGCTGGTGGAAGTAACGTTTTTGGGGCATGTTGTGTCTGGCGATGGAATTGCCGTCGATCCAGAAAAGATTGCAGCAGTTCGTGATTGGCCGATTCCAAAGAATGTTGCGGAGATAAGAAGTTTTCTTGGACTTGCCGGATATTACAGAAGATTTGTGGAGAACTTTGCTCGTCTGGCGGAGCCGTTAGCCAAGCTTACGCGCAAGGAGGTACCTTTTGTGTGGACGGATAAATGTGCGTTAGCTTTTGAGACGTTGAAGCAGAAATTGATAACTGCCCCTATTCTGACCGTGCCAGACAATTCCGGAGGATTGGTGATTCACAGCGACGCATCTGGGAAAGGATTGGGATGTGTTTTGATGCAGCATGGGAAGGTTGTAGCGTACGCATCGAGACAGTTGAAGACCCATGAGAAGAATTACCCAACTCATGACTTGGAACTTGCGGCTGTGATTTTCGCTTTGAAGATTTGGAGACACTACCTTTTGGGCGAAAGGGTTGAAGTTTTTACTAATCATAAGAGCTTAAAGTATGTGTTCACACAGAAGGAGCTTAATATGAGGCAGCGTAGATGGTTGGAGCTGATGGCTGACTACGATCTTGATCTTAAGTACCATCCGAGGAAGGTTAATGTCGTGCCGGATGCGCTTAGTCGGTTACCAGCAATTCAGGTGTTAACTACGCAGAAGGAGATCGTTGAAGATTTTCGAAGATTTGACTTGGAGGTTGTGCTACCGCATTCTACGGGACAGTTGATGCAGCTGCAAGTACATTCATCGTTGATCGAGAATATTAAAGCAGCACAATCGCAGGATCCCAGACTGCAAAAGTTTCGAGGACAGGTTGAAGCCGGACTACGAACAGATTTATTGATCCACGAAGACGGTTCGTTGATGTATGGTAGCCGTTTGTGTGTGCCAAAGGGAGATATTCGTGAAGAGCTTATGAAAGAAGCACACAGTTCAGCTTATTCTGTACATCCAGGAGGCACAAAGATGTACCGAGATATTCGACAGCATTTCTGGTGGGAAGGCATGAAGCGGGAGATTGCTCGCTTTGTGGCAAAGTGCTTGGTGTGTCAGCAAGTTAAGGCTGAACATCAAAGGGTTGCTGGTTTATTGCAACCACTTCCGATTCCTCAGTGGAAGTGGGAACATATAACCATGGATTTCGTGACGGCTTTACCGCGAAGTCCAAAGGGTAACAATGCTGTATGGGTGATTGTTGATCGATTGACCAAGGCAGCTCACTTTATTCCTTTTCGGGTTGGTCAATCAACAGAGACTTTGGCAGAGCGGTACATGCAGGAGATTGTAAGATTGCATGGAGTACCGGTAAGCATCGTGTCCGATCGTGACACTCGGTTCTTATCACACTTTTGGCGGAGTTTACAGGAAAGTTTGGGGACTCGATTAAAGTTTAGCACAGCTTATCATCCTCAAACTGATGGCCAGTCCGAGAGAACGATCCAAACTCTTGAAGATATGTTAAGGGCATGCATGTTGGACTTTAAGGGGTCTTGGGAAGATCATCTACATTTGGTGGAGTTTTCTTACAACAACAGTTTTCAGGCAACTATCCAGATGGCTCCATTTGAAGCTTTGTATGGTCGTAAATGCCGTTCACCTGTTTGTTGGGACGATGTCGGTGAACGAAGATTATTGGGACCAGATTTAGTTGTGCAGACAGTTGAGAAGGTTAACACTATCAGAAATCACATGAAGGCAGCACAAGACCGACAGAAGAGTTGGGCAGACATGTCAAGAAGACCTCTAGAGTTCGCCGTGGGTGATTTGGTATTCTTGAAGATATCACCGACTAGAGGGGTGATTCGTTTTGGAAGTCGAGGAAAGCTTAGTCCTCGATTCGTTGGACCCTTTGAGATCTTGGAGCGTGTTGGTGAGGTAGCATATCGTTTGGCGTTACCGCAGTCCTTGGCGAATGTGCACGATGTGTTTCACGTATCTCAACTCCGTAAGTATGTTCGAGATGAAACGCACGTATTGGATCATTCGGAGATAACAGTACGAGAAGACTTGACTTTTGAGGAGCGACCGATTGAAATCGTGGATCGAAGGGAAAAGGTTCTTAAGAACAAGGTGATCCCTCTTGTGCTTGTTTCTTGGGGTAATCGCTCGCATGGAGAGTCCACTTGGGAGCGAGAAGACGAAATTCGGCAGAAGTTTCCTCATCTTTTCTTGTAGTTATTTTTGTCTTCTATCTTTGTATTCTTGGAATTTCGAGGACAAAATTCTTTTGTAGTTGGGTATAATGTAACACCTGAGCCCAATGCTACTGGTTTCTGTTGTCGTATGGTATTTATTTCGTTGATCCTAATTGACCGTTGCTAGTATAGATTTTACCTGGCATTTCAATTCTGCATATAACAATTTATGGCATCTAAAATAAAATTAAAAATATTCGTCATGGCCTGCTTGACACCCCTAACCCTGTTGTAGCATCCGTGCATCGTGTTCTCGTCCCGTTCGGTGAAACGGGCGAGTTTGGACGGCTACGCGCACGTACGTGTGTCCGTTTTGGGGGTATGCTTTTTGATTGTAAAATACTTCATTTTAAATTTTGGATCCCGCCTAAAATTTTCTTATTTCAATTTCAAATTTTTGGACCCGACCCGGGCGCAATTTGGAAATATTTTACTTTACGCCAAAATCCCAATTTCTAATATTTTAACCGTCAAAATATATTTTTATAACCTCATAATATTTTTCCGTTTCCTTTAAATCTTTCAAATTTTTCATCCCAACCAATCACATTTCTCTTAACACCCCTGGGCCCCACTATATTTTCTACGTCTCTCTCTCTCTCTCCTCTCGCAGTCCCTCTCTCTCCTCTCGATCTCTCTCCCCTCTCTATCTCTCTCTCCTCTCGCAGTCCCTCTCTCTCTCTCCCCCCTCTATATATATTCTTTCCTCCCTCCTCTTTCTATTTCTTTTCCTTCAGCCGAAGCACCCAACCTCGCGCAACCCTAGCCGCCGTGGCCCTCGCCGCCGCAGCCCCAACACCGACGCCATCACCACCGGCCTCTTCGCCCTCGTCGCAGCCACTGCACCTCCTTCCTCCTCTCCCCTCATTCCCGAGCGCCTGCACGAGGCACCTGCACACTGCCTGCACACCGCCTGTGCCTCGTGGGATCGCCGCCGGCGATCTCGATCCGCCCCAAGCCTCGCGCATTCCCCCCAGTGAGTGTTTTCTTCTCCTCTCCTCCTCTCTTCTCCTTTCTTCTTATTTCTCGGTTCATATTTTCTTGATCCGTAGGTTTCCGTCGCCGTCGTCGTAGGCCGACCGCCGGAGCTCCGTCGACGTGATCGACGACCACAATCTCCCCACTGATCTTCGTGAGCATTCCCTTCTCCATCCTCCTTCCCTCCTTCTTTATTTTTCTTCTCTTTTCTTGTTGCATATCTTGATTATTTCACTGTTCTGTACTTGGCCGGAATCCGGTGATGCCGACGACGTGTCCCGACGATCCAGCGAGGTACTCTGGTCTGTGTGGTTCCACTGTTCGTCGTTTGGGTTCATTCCGTGAACCGTGCGCCCGTCGCGAGTTTTCCCCGTCGACGTTTAACGTTCCGTATTCCCGGTTCGCGACCCGTCGAGGCAAGTACCCCTTGCTACATGCTAAATAATATTTACATAGACATTGAGAACACGCTAGACCTGTAGTTTTAACTTTAGTACGATCATTTCTCATTTTCGTGTTCAATATTGATATATATCATTTTATCTTTCAAACTTGGAACCTACCTGTTGCAATTACTGTTTTGAACCTAATAACCATATTTACATGTTTTAATTTCACTTTCACTAATGACGTGGCCTATGGCACTTTATCTATCGTTTTACTTCATTCGGACACTCGTGTACATTTAACCTGCATAAACTGTGATTTCATCCTTGGAACCTATATATATATATATATATATATATATCATTGCATCCATGAAGTCTTAAACTTGTTAACATGATTAAACGGCTATAATTGTCATACTGCATTCTTATGATATTGAAATCATCTCTGTGACACATTGATAACTGTGCTGCTATTTAATCGATGCTTCTTTATTGTTTAATTCGTTGCTTAAATCTATGTTGTTGATGACCATGCTTGATTATGTGACTGAGTATGAGCACACCCATGATATCGTTTACTTTTGACCTGACTTGCTACAAATATATTGATTGACCCGACATGGTACCGTATACTGCTTGACCTGACCTGATGTACCATGACCTGACCCGTTACCTGATCTTGTGTCTAATGCCAACAAACCTGACATGTAGTCCTCATGGACCGTTCCTGTTGTCTATCCAGACAAACCTGTTTACCTGATCCTGTGTTGGCATTAGTTTCTTGATTACGGGATACCTGACTTGACTTACACATATAACTTGGGGGTATGGGGAAATCAAAGGTGAAACCTGACTTGTAACTCAACAGTTCGCTACTTGTTCTGATCAGTTTTTAGGCTGGGTCCAGCCTTGGAATGATGATGCTGACATCATTCATCTGTACACATTCCTGTTTGTTGCCTAGCGGCATGTCTCGGTTTCAGCCCGAGAATCTGGGGCCGTGGTCCCGGGTATGTACGGGATACTATTGAGTTACATCGATGATTCATCAATTTGGTTTCAAAGACTTTAGAACAGAAAACCCGATAGAACAGTTTAGTTTACCCACTGCACACTACCGTGCACTGCTCTGATTTATATTATTGTTACCCTTGCTTTATTCATGCTTATATTCGCATTGCCTGTTACCCTGTTTATTATGTTATTACTTGATGACTTGACGCGCTGACGTCTGGGTTTTGCATGGCCCAGATTCTGTACCGCTGTCGCAGTCCGAGCAGGAGTACTTAGCCGACAGGCTGAGCTGTGAGTGTCAGCAGTAGTTAGTTTTCTTTCCTGCATTTTATTCCTGATGTGAGCCCGCATTATGGGACATACATTCCAGTTATTTTGTATTGGATCTTTCGCTTCTGCATTTTATTATTCTTGACTCATGTTATCTTAGATTATGGACATGTTTTAGATAGTTTTATTTTGTTCTTGATATCTCTACAGCCGTAATGCGACTGTGGATGGATACTTCCTACCCACAGGTAGCATGGTTGGCTATGTCACGTGCCCATTTTAGCGTACTCTGGGAAGCGGGGCGTGACACTTACGTTGTATTTATCTGTGATGATTATGTAACTTAATATGATGGGACTTCATTAATGAGATTAATGAAATAAAAGAAACCTAAAGATGTTGTGGAATCGAATTTTCAAAAACAGGTAGCTCTAGTTGTTGCTTTACATAGCGGTGTTCCTTGTAGAACATCCAGCACCTTATTCGATAAGGAAAGAGCCGAGATCCCTTCACTGGGAGTGACCTCTTTAGCAATAACTGGCAGATACTACAACCCTCGGTTTGTCTTTTGATTGCTTCTATAGTTTTTGCTTTGCATAGTGGTATTTGTGAAATTTCCTGCACCTTATTCGATAAGGAAAGAGCCGACGATCCCTTCACCGGGAGTGACCTCTTTAGCAAAACTAGTAAAAGCATCAATAACACTCCATTTAAATTATTTGATTCTACAACGATATCAAGTTCATTACGCTCATGGTTTTCTTAAAAACTTGTGTAGCCCTCCGTCATTTCAGATAAGTCCTACTTAGTATTCGTGCTATGTTTGTTGACCTCCGTAAAGGCGTAGTGAGCGGTAGCTGACTAATATTTATCTGCTTATGCATATGATGCAGATTGGATTAGGGTCGTTGTGCGGCCTTGTTGACCTCCATCAAGGGTCGTGCGGCCTTTTTGACCTCCATCAAGGGTCGTGCGGGTGGGTTTAATTCAATCAGGAAATGACGGGTTGAACTTGACTAGTAGCCTATGGTTTGTTGACCTCCGTCAAGGTCATAGGACGCTAGGGGTAAAATATTATCGGGAATTTCAAGTGTTGAAATTTGCAATGAGATTGCATACCTCCTATGAAATAGTTGGATCCCGATACCCACTGCGAGTAAGAGTTACTCCTGGGAGAGTTTTACACATTACAATTAGCCGATTAAGTAGGTGTCTAGAAAGGTGTCAACAGGGTTACCCCCTGGGAAAACGAGGTTTATTTTAATTAGGTCCGTGCGAAAGCACGGGGAACCTCCCTCAAAGTACTGGCACTGGCCTGGTTGAAAGATTGGCGAACTTGTAGGGTGTAATTAATCCCGGCTAGTCTTTCCTTTTAGGGTTTGAAGGAAGATTTGACAAAAACAGTGGGAGACATCCTGATTAGATATATTAATAACCAATCTAATTTTCCAAGAGCATACGCTGAGTGTTTTCTTCTCTCTCTCCAGGTAGCGACCATGTCACGCCTTAATCAAGATAATAATACGGATGTATTGACCGAACCCGCTTGTTATACTGCGCTGGGGAACGTTGTTCCCGTTCCAACTTATAATTGTTATAAGACAGAGCAGGAAATAGGGGATTACTAGGATTCCCCTGCCGTCCAAACGAAGAAAGTGCATGATGATGCATCTTCTTCGGGTGTGTTCATTACAGAGAACTGTTTCTCAGTATCCTTTACGTCCTGGGTATGAGATACCGGATCAGGATCCCGCATATGTAATCAGTTACATGGGCTATAGATAGGTAGAGAACTGAGAACGGGTGATAAGTTTTAAGAGTTAAAAATTGGTGCAAGTGTTGCAGCCAAATTTGTTGGCAGTTATCACCCTGTATTACCAAGTACATTGATTCTGAACGAATGTTATTAGATACCGAACCTGATGTACAACATCATATCAGTCTCTTTATTTAGTAAAGAAGGATATGATTTTGTATTGTTGGATAATGTTTTGAACATTTCCTATATCAAGAGTTGATCGGTTCAGGCACGTTATCTAAAAGCATATACGTTCTAAATCAAACCACAGTTCTTAACGTACCGAATACACACAAGAGGAAGAGTTCAGAAATGAATGAATCCTTCTTGAGGCATTGTAGACTAGGTCATATCAATGCGACCCGACTAGCTAAGTTACATAAAGATGCATATTTAAATCAGTTTGAATTTACATCTTGTGAAACCTGCCAGTCATGTCACAAAGATAAGATGACCATAACTCCGTTTATTGGAAATAGAGAAAGAGTTAGTGAACTCTTGAGATTGATACATGCTGATGTATGAAGGTCCCCTGTCTACACATGTCAGGACTGGTTCTTTGTACTTCATTACATTCACTGATGATCTCTCAAGATTCGCACATGTGTTCCTGTTGAAACACAAGTCTGAACCTTTTAAGATATTCAAAGAATATAAGTTAGAAGTAGAGAACCACAATGGGTATAAGTATTATGTCCTTTGATGAGATCAGGGAGGAGAATAATTGAGCACGGAGATCCTGGACTATTCTAAAGGAGAATGAGATTCTCTCTTAGCATTACTCCTCCGTATACACCACAGCACGTCGGTGTATCGGGGCGGAGCAATCGCACCCTATGTGATATGGTGTGCTCTATGATGAGTACTACTGAGTTATCTATTTCCTTTTGGGAGTTATGCACTTGAGAAGCTGCATACCTATTGAATAGGGTTCCAACCAAATCAGGTGCCTACCACTCCATATGAGATATGGTATGGGAAGAGCCCATCTCTTAAGGATGTTAAGATTTGGGGTTGTCCGGCCTATGTCTAAAAGCAATATCCGGACAAGCTCGAGGCAAGGTCAGTTCTGTAGAAATTTGTTGGATATCCCAAGCATTTGCAAGGGAATATCTTCTACCACACTAAGGAGCAAAAGGTGTTTTGTTTCTCAGCATGCCACCTTTTTAGAAAGGGAATTTCTTGTGAAGAAATTAGTGATCATGAGGTAGAACTGGAAGGAGTTCCAGTTATACAAACTACAGCTGATGATTTGGTAGAACCGGAGGATTCAACAGCTTCTAACAAACCTCAGCCTCTCCGCCGATCTAGTAGGGTTTCTCATCCACTTGAGAGATACTTCGGTTTCTCTATGACAGTGGGAGCGAGGATTGCATCATGTGATGATGACCCAACTAGTTTCGAGCAGGCCATCGGGAGTGGGGACTCTGTGAGAATGGCTGGATGCTAAGCGATCTGAGATAGAATCTATATACACCAACAAAGTATGGACTTTGGTTGCTTTATCTGAAGGGTTAAATCCCCATCAGGAGCAAGTATATCTTGAGAAGATTACTACGTGTACATGGAAAAGTTGAAACTTTCAAAGCTATGCTTACGTCCATCCAGATCCTACTTGCTATTGCTACATACCATAACTACGATATCTGGCGGTTGGGTGTCATGACTGCTTTCTAAATAGTGATTTAGAAGAGAGAGTCTATAAGTACACAACCAGATGCCTTCGTAGACAGTAGGAGCAGCGGAAACGTATGCAAGTTGCTTTATGGGTTAAAGCAGGCATCGCGGAGTTGGAACATCTGTTTTGATGTGGTAGTCAAAGAGTTTGACTTCATCAAAATGGTAGATGAACCTTGTATATACAAGAAGGTAGTAGGGAGTATGGTGATGATCCTCGTATTATACGTGGATGACATACTCTTGATAGGAAAGGAGTTTCCTATGCTACGCTCGGTCAATCTCCTCTTATCATAAGGATTCTCCATAAAGATCAATGTGATACCTCATAAACCCTGGGTTTTGGATCTATGAGATAGATCCAATTGGATGTTAGGATTCTCACTAGGTGTAGTGAGATGGTGTCAATCAATCCTGGGGAGAATCACTGGATAGGATCCAGGGTGGTAAGGTCGACTGAATGTTAGTCACAGGTATTGTCTTTTCCCTCGTTGGAGGGACGGTATGTTGGAAGAGTTCCAAGCTAGATACTGTGGCATTCTAGACGATTAAAGGCTAATACATTGCTACCCTAAGATGCTACCAAAGAGTCAGTCTGGATGTATATAAGTTCATGAGATGAACTTCGTTCCTACCATTGTGTGACAATGGAGTTGTGGCTTTGGCCTAGGAACCCCCATGCCATCAGTGATCCAGACATATTCTTAGGCAGTATCACCTGATCATGGAGATGGTTGATCTCCAGGGAGATCGAGGTTAGGAGAGTAGACACAGAGGAGAACAACGCGGATCCACTCACGAATGCCTATTCCCAGTAGAGACTTTTATGGGATGGTTGAGTATGAGATACTTCAACCACTGCTGAGTGTTGGGTATGAGATACTACAACAGATGACCATAGTGCAAGTGGGAGATTGTTAGTTATATGTATGCTCTAGAGGCCATTACTGTACATACGATGTATATTGTAGTGGATGCTTGGACATATATAGGGAGGATTTTCTTGCTCGACATGATAGTATGCTATCTGGTTGCACTTTATCTTAACATGTACTCTGTTTGTCTCTATGTTACATGTTGATAAAGCCCTTAGGATGAGTACTTGATTATCAGGACTATGATGCAGATCATACTAGTGGGGACAGCGTAGTCGCTAAGTACATCCTTCAAATGTTCCTAGTCGTAGGTGTATCGAGACAGGGCATCGATATACCAGAGTAGACTAGCGTATAGATTCTCGACCCATACAGATGGGCGATGGATGATCCCATATCCATTGGTGTTTGACATCATAGACAGTATACGGGTGCTCAGTGGAGACTGGGTACACTGGACGGACTCGCCGAGAACTCCCAGATGGTATTATACCTCACGTCAGATGGCAGTTCTCTGGTGACACTGGTACAGGTTAGTCTGTAGACCCAAGATCGTCATAGAGTCTTGTGTGATTCCCACTGTGCTTTGATTTCCACCTTACCACGTTCAAGAGAACGTGCAAAACGGTGGCTTTTGGGTACAACCCCGAGTCACATGGAGGCAATGAGCGATAGGAGGGGTTTCGTCTCTCCCGGTATAGGGAGTTGATGTTGCGCAGTGCTCGATTGGCTATAACAGGAAGTCTCTGGCCAAGGCAGCTTCAGAGATATACTGGTAAGTATTATTAGTAGTTTCTCGACCCGTTATGAGCCTTATATCGACACGACTTATCGAGTTACTGGGGTCTGACGTTTACCACCCCTAGACGAGATATGCGACATATCAGACGAAGAGACCGGACTGTACGGTAGTGTTACTGATTGGATTCGCAAGAATTTGAGCAGGCTTGCTTGTTGATCTTCTGATCGCTCAATACCCGGATGACCGTTACGTTTAGCAGACCGCTTGCGGCTTGTGGGTGTTTGATATGATCATCACCTACTGCCGGCGTATTGACGAGTCTTTAAAGTCCTACACAGGGGTTTCCTGGCTCAAGCGAAACGGAGTAGGAGCACATATGTGATATGTGCGGGACCGAGATTAATACGATATGTGATATCGTATTCTATTCTCGCGATTCGTGACATTGATCGGTTGTATGCGATATAGCCGGGTTATCGGATCAAGTGTTGATTCGATAAGTTGTTACGCATGATATTAGTCGGTTATAGCCGGATTATTAAATCAAGAGTTGATTTAATAATTTAATGTATAATTATATATTTGATATATTAGATTACATTAACTAGTATTAGCTCACTTAAGATTTATTTTCTCACTTTGTGTGCACATTGTACATATGTGATATGTATGTTTGTGTACATGCATTGTGTCATGGTTGATGATACATGCAAGATGGGTGTATGAGACTTATACCATGATTAGGGTTAAGATTAGGGTTTTGTTTATATCTTAAGATTTAACAAATGAGAAAGACTTAGTCAAAGTTCTCAAGCTTGGAAGAAGCTTGGAGAAACTTTGACAAAGTCCACTCTTTTGTCATTTCTCTAGATATTCTTTAACCCAACCCTTAACCTCATACCTTGGTCAATTCTCTACATGAGTTAAGCATGATAGCTTAACTCACCCATGGTTACATTATTGAGGGGAGATAATTCATATGATGATTTATTCTTTCTTCTTCTTCTTCATCAAGCTCCATGAAAAAGCTTGCTAGCTCTAATGGTGCTATGAGAAAAAGTGTGAGAAAATCAATTCTAAAGTGAGCCCACTTCCTACTTCATCATCCTCTACTACTTGCCATGTAGTATAGGGTGTTCTCTTCACAAAGTTCTTGACCTAGTGAAGGAATAGCTTGAGTTAGTGTCTCCCCGACGTAGATCATCTTCAGCCTCGAAGTCTTCGAAGCAAGCACGTTCGTATCTTCAACGGAGCCTTTCCAAAGTCCGGGTTTTGAGATCGCAGCGGAGGGGACTACTACACGGAGCTATTTGAAGTGAAGGACCGGTCTACAAAGGTCGTATTCCTTGCTCACTACATATTGCAAAGTTGTTTGCTTTAGATTCCGTATTATTTCTAGTAGACGATCTAGTTTAGGGTTAGCTAAAACGACAAAATTTTAATTTGGCATGGACGATACCTCCCGAAACTTTGTTGCTGTTGTAGGTAACCCTTCATTTACTGTCTTGCACTCACATGTTGATAAAGCCCTTAGGATATGTACTTGACTACCAGGATTATGATGTGATCATACTAGTGGGGCCAGGGTCGTCCAAAAGTACATCCTTTATTCAGTTCCTAGTCGTGGGAATATCGATACTAGGGCATCGATATTCCAGAGTAGACTAGTGTGTATGTTTCTTGTCCCTTAGAGGGCGATGGTTGATCCCACAACCATTGGTGTGTGACATCAAAGATTGTACACAGGTGCTCATTGGAGAATGGGTACACCGAACAGGACTCACCGAGAACTCCTAGATGGTTATATACCTAACGTCAGATAGCAGTTCTTTGGTGACACTGGTACAGGTTAGTCTGTAGACCCGAGATCGTCATAGAGTCTTGTGTGGCTCCTACTGTGCTTTGATTTCCTCCCTACCACGGCTCAAAGGAGTCGTGCAAACAGGTGGATTTTGGGTACAGTCCCGAGACACACGGAGGCAATGAGCGATAGGAGGGGTTTCATCTCTCCTGGTATAGGGAGTTGATGTTGCGCTATGCTCGATTGGCTATAAGTAAAAATCCCTGGCCAGGGTTGCTGAGATTTACTGATAAGAGTTATCAGTAGTTTCTCAAACTGTTATGAGCCAAACATCGGCATGACTTATCACGTTACCGGGGTTTGACGTTTACCAACCCTAGACATGATATGCGACATATCAGACGAAGAGATCGGACTGTATGGTAGTGTTACTGATAAGCTTCATGGAGAGTATGGACGAGCTTGCTTGTTGATCTTCATATCGCTCAATACCCGGGTAGCCATTACGTCCAGCTAGTACCGCTGACGGCTTGTAGGTGACTGATGTGATCATCACCTACTGCTGGCGTATTGACGAGTCATTAGAGTCCCACAAAGAAGTTTCCTGGTTCGAGCGAAACGAAGTAGGGCACATATGTTGATATGTGTGTGGGCCTGATTAAATATGAGTATGTGATACCGTATTATAATCTGGCAGTTATCTGATGTCGGTCAGGCTATATGTGATATAACCGGATTATCGAATCAAGTGTTGGTTTGATAATATGATATTCAGATTAATGATATTAGTCGGTTATATGTGATATAACCGGATTATTAGATCAAGTGTTGATTTAATAATGTGATATATATTATATTTGATATAATTATATCTTAACTAATATCATTAGCTCACTAATTGCTTTATATATATATATATATTTATATTGATATATATATATATATATTATATGAAGCATGGCATGTTTTTCTAATTTTAGAAAATAGAAAAATGAGGTGTAAATTGTGGAGATATTCGTGGAATGGGTAAGGCATGGGTTTTATTATTTGTATATTAGTCTTGACTCACTATTCAAGCATGGTTGAAATTTAGAATTGCAATTTTATTCCATGCTTGAATAAGTGAGGAAAGTGAGAGCCATTTGAGTTTACTCTCATCATTTTTCATTTCTTCATGCCTTAGCACTTGCTTCCTCTTGCTCTTTACAATTTTCTTCATCTCACTTCCAAGTTCAAACCCTCACATGTGATGTGAATCATTGAACTTGTGAAAACCCTAGTGAGCAAATTAAATCCCGACTTCACCATCACACATTAGATTAGCAATTTGATGTGGAGTTGCCTTCACTAATGAGATTAGTGAAGGGTTAGCTTGAGCTAGTGGACTTCGGGTGGATCGTCTTTGGCGCAAAGATCACGAAGGAGGTTCGTTCAACTCGAAGAGGAGCCTAGTAGAGTCGCGTGGACTTCAACCCGTAGTTATTGAAGAGAAGGACTTGATCCTATAGGGTATAACTTCTTTTCATAAATCTCTAGTTGTTCACATCACCAATCTAAACCCTAATTATCTTGCAAAGATCTTGTTAGTCTAACTTAGCACCTAATAAATTTAAAATTTGGCATGCTTGATGCCTCTAGAACCTCACCATGGTGCTAAGATAGACTTTCAGGTACTTGACATCTCATGATTGACTCAATTGCCTAAGCAAGTGATATGTCAATCATGCAAATCTCTCTCCTCATCAGTCTAGAAGACATCTCTTTAGAGAGGGTGACTCCTTCACCTGCGGGTACACTACCACGCCAGGAGTCGTCCATTCTAAAATGCTTTAGAATGGTGTCAAGTACCTGAATTGGGACACTTCCTAAATCTAGATCTAAAACCATAGATCTAGTTACCAGAATCCCTGATATTTTATCCAGATCCTATGTGGAGAAACAACTTGTGACAACCACAGTATAACCGATCGTAGTATAGGAAGATCACTTCCTATCAAGAGCATGTCATCCAAATACCAGGACATCACTCCCTACTACCTTCTTACCAGGTCCATCTGTTGTTCCGATGAACTCAAACTCTATGACTGTCACATCAAAACTAGATGATCTATCTCCGCTGTACTTGCTTTAGTCTATAAATAGACATAAGCTACTTTCCCACCATACTTCCGCTGCTCTTACTGACCACAACAACCCTTTGGCAGAGTTATATACACGTGCACTTCTAAAGCAGATTTAGAGCGATGTTATACTCATCCACCTGCCAGATCTTATAGTCTAGAACAGCAGTAGCGACAAATTTGGGTTATCAAAAACCTCCCTGTAACCATTTTTTAGGAGACCGAAGTACCTCTCGGGTGGCTGAGATTACCCATCAAATTTGCGGAGTGGCTAATGGATTGTCGAAATCAATTGAATCCTCAGGTGCTATTAAATTTTCAGTAATCATTTGTGGTTCTGAAATTACTTCCAGTTCTACCATACTTCCACAAATATTTTATGAAAGGAATCCATTTTACTAAAACGGGTGGCGAGTCAAGAACAATATAACTATTGATCCTCCAAATGGTAGAATGTTAACCCTCGTCAAAGCCCGGGATAACCCACAAACTGCCATTACTGAAATGTGCTTTGAGTTTATCCAGATTCTGGTTTTAAGCATAAGCCGGACAACTCCATATACCTTAACATCGTTAAGATATGAATCCATTCTATATCTAATATAGAAACAAAGGCACTAATCTAATTGGAACCAGATTAAAAAATTAAGCAGCTGTTCCCAGTGCATATCGACTAAATAGAAGAAGGCCAAGCAGCATTACTCATCAAGAAATGCACCCACATATGAGTAACCTGAGAGAGAAGCAAGTTCTCAAATATATTACTTATGACGAAATACCTAGCATAACTATCTACATCTTCGATCACCTCGAAGAATCCTGATACTTGCAACATATGGTTCTCGACCTTATTCTTATACTTATAACTTCTCAAAATTTGGACCTTGTATTTCAACGAAATACTTGTCTAAAACTAGAGAAGTCATGAGTAAACAGAATATAGTACGAGTAGCAACCTCTTTGTCCTAACGGATATCGGACAACATACAATACTTTGTAAGTCCACTGAGTTCAATAACTCAAACCCTGTGCGTCGTAGGTTAAAAACTGTGTTATGATTAAAAAGAATTACACCGTTGTTGAATGCACCTTATCTAACCATCAACTGATATAGGTAAATTTTATAAACATAATTTCAAAAAGTTATATCTCACTTTATAAAATAAACGTACAGATATATCAGTTTGAAACTAATGCATAACAACGGATATTCAAAACCAAATATTTACCGTTAGGCAAAACCCAGGTGATTTCCTTAAATATCACCAATTGCAAAAAATTCTGATATATTGAGGATCTAATCACCCAATTCCCAATATTCTACTCCCACTCATAATCTGTAACGCCATACAGATGTGAGAATCAAGTCTGGTAAATACATACCCTGGAGTCAGAATCTAATTAGGAAAACAGTTTTCAATTAATATCGCACAATAAAACTGAAACATGAAAATGTTTCGAAGGGGTAGCCGGGTATTCCTAGTAGTGCCTCTTCCACTATTCAGATTCATAACAGTAACCGTATACTTTCTTGCCTTCACTCCAATCCTTTTATATGTCTTTACTTATTACCTTCTGTACACCACACTTAGGCTAATTGGTTTTCTTTCTTCCATACCTTTCGGCACTTGCCTATGGTTTAGAAGAAGACTATCCAATAAGCGTAATAGGTGTACTCTCCTAACACTAGGAGCTCTCTCAACCTGAGAGAAGGTAAAGAGAAAAGACAACTGAATAATCCTTATTCTATTTCTCCAGAACCAGAATCCATCCTCGATCAGAAACAAGTTTCTTCGAGTTCGTATGTAACTATACGATGGCATATCCAATCAATATGGATCTTCGTAGTGATACGGAGTGTTCTGGAGAATTGCAAAGGTGAAATAGGAGTGGCAGAGGATATACGCGGCTTCGTCGTGAATGATAGTAGTCACAATATCCTTTTCTCTAACTCTAATCCCTTTATATGTCTTTACTTATTACCTTCTGTACACCACACTTAGGCTTAATTGGTTTTCTTCCTTCCCTATCTTTCGGCACCTGCCTATGGTTTGGAAGAAGACTTCCCAATAAGCGTAATAGGTGTACTCTCCTAATACTAGAATTCTCGCAACCTGAGAGAAGGTAAAGAGAAAAGACAACCGGATAATCTTATTCAATTTCTCCAGAACCAGAATCCATCATCGATCAGAAACAACTTTCTTCGAGTTCGTATGTAACCATACGATGGAATATCCAAGAAATATGGATCTTCGTAGTGATACGGAGTGTTCTGGAGAAATGCAAAGGGGATGTAGGAGTGGTAATGATATATGCGACTTAATGACAATCCAAAAGCCAAAGTGTTTTAAGAAGGTTTGGTTAACTTGGTTCATGAGTTTTAGTTTAGGGTCAGGTTATGGTCGCTGCCAAATAGAGAGAGAGAAAAGATAAACTCAGCGTGCACTCTAACTTATATTAGATTGGTTAATTACTTTATCTAATCAGGATGGCTCCCACTGTTTCCTTGAATTCTCGTTCAAACCCTAAAAGGAGAATTATTCGGGATCATCTGAAAATCACCCAAGGAGTAACACCTACTCATCAGCGTGAATCGGGATCCAACTATCATCGCATGATAACTTGATGGAAGCCACTCAAGTCATCACGCTCCAGAAGGTATACGCATGCCTGGCAAGTTTCATGTATGTTTGAAACTCCCGATGTGGTTTTTACCTCTAAGACCCTAGTGACTTTGACAGAGTCAACAAATCAAAAAGTCCTAGTCAAGTTCAACCTGTCATTATCTTGATTGCATTAAACCCACCCGCATGAGCCCTTGACGGAGTTAACAAGGCCGCATGACTGTCCTAACCAATCGCATCGTATGCAACAAATAAGCACCACTTAGCTACCGTACACTACACCTTGACGGAGTCAACAAATACAGCACGAAAACTAAGCACTACTCATAGGAAATGACGGAGGGCTATAGCTGGTTTTTGGCGAAAAACTTTTAACGTAATAAACTTCATTTTACAAATACTCATGAAAGAAGGAAGAAGAAGCTTGGGTGAATATGAGCATGGCTAATGAAAAACTATAATTCTTTTTTTTCTTTTTTCTTTCACTCTTCTCTTTTAATCTTTGAATGAGTGGGCTTATGACTCGCCATGGTGAGTCACAATCCCACACCATTCCCAAATATTCAAGAAGAGATCTGCAGAGAAAAGTGGCCATCTTATTGTACTCATATACATATGTATGTGTATGTTCCCGCCAAAATTTTGGCTCAAAACCCGCTCCCAATAATAACAATAAAATAAAATAATAATAAAAACTCCACATGAAAAGAATGTAACAAATGCCTCAAAGCCAAGAGTTAAAACATTGTGAAGCAACGCTTCAGATTCTGTGCGCTGCGCGCTGCGCGCCACGTGTCAAACGCAGACGCGCTAGCGCCAGGTGCGTTGCGCCCTAGGCAGCGCACCCCCAATCAGAGCAAAGCTCTGTTTTAAAATTCAAAATTTAAAAGTTGAAGCAACGCTTCAGATCCAGCGCTCTGCGCTGCACGCCACGTGTCAAACACGGGTGCGCTAGCGCAGTTGCGCTGTGCTGCGTGCCACGTGTCAAACACGGGTGCGCTAGCACAATTGCGCTGCGCTCTGCGCTGCGTGCCACGTTTCAGACACAGGCGCGCTAGCGCAGTTGCACTGCGCTATGAGCAGCGTGACACGTGCAAAGCACGGGTGCGCCAGCGCTGGAACCTAAAAGCTCCCAACCGTCAGATCAAAAATCTAATAATAATGATAAATCATTAATTAATCAGAAACTAAATTCTGTTAAGGAATGATTCCTCAAAATCTTTCCAAATAACAAGATTGTGCTCTGTAAATCAGAGCACCGTTGGATCAATGATCCAATGGTAAATAAAAATTATCAAAAGACAGAATAAGTTCTGTTATGGAAAGATTTTTTCAATCTTATTAAAACCAAGAAGATTGCCTTCTGTAAAACAGAAGCCCTAGGATCAAAGATCCAACGGTGGGAAATATTCCCAAATCAATCAGAGAAAGATCTCTTAAAACTGATTTAACAAATCATTTGTCCCTATATAAAGGACCTTAGACTTCAAGTCTAAAACACACACACGGAGAGATAGAGAAGACATACAAAAAAAAAGAGAAAAAACCCTCTACAAAAAAGAGCAAACTCTTTGACTGGCGCAAAGCGCCTAGTGCGCTACGTGGCGCGCTGTCAGAATATACTTTGTTCTGATAAATGCTATGCATTCAATATAAGACAAAAAATGTCAGAGCCCAATGCTTGGCATTATTAAAAGGGCAGAGCCCAAACAAAGGTCTAACAGGCAGAACAAAAAATAAAATGTTAAACATTTTTAACTGGACTTAGCCCAATTCTGGCCATAAGTCCTCAATTTAAATTGAACTGAGCTCATCTGCTCTTCCAATCAATTTACACCCGGTTTGAGGGTACATCTCTTCACTCCTCTGATATCTATCGTTGTAATCCTTCAACGTCGTCAGAGAGGTGACAGGTCCCGACAACCATACATTTCATGGACTATGATGTCCTTAACTTCGACCGTGATGTCTTAAAACTAACATCGGACTGTGAGGTCCTTAAACTCATGGACTATGATGTCCTTAACCTCGACCGTGTTGTCTTAAAACTAACACCGGACTGTGAGGTCCCTAAACTCATGGACTATGATGTCCTTAACCTCGACCGTGATGTCTTAAAACTAACATTGGACTGTAAGTCCACGGTAGCGCTCCGGCCTTCTAACAGACGCCAATATGCGGAACAAAACTTTTACGACTGGCGCTATCGCGTACTATAACCCGGATCTGCCATTAAAACTAAACTAACATATTGCAAAGAGGGTAGAATTGTTATACCGAACGATCCGAGTCCTTCGGTCTTTAACCATCATCCCACGCTTTGTTGCGGCGGCTTCAATCTTCTGAAACTCCAGTCTCGTCGTCCAGTTGGCACCACGTCGACGGATCTTTAAACGGGCTCCCGTCTCTAAACCGAGGCAACTCGGTCGTCAAGTTTGCTAAAAGAGACGACCAAGATGTTGTAGAGAAAGAGTAGAACGCTTTGTCTCGTTACGTCCAAGGCTATGGACGAACGGTTAATGAAGTTGCCAATTGGAATCGAGTAAATGGAAATTGGGCTATGAAATTTCCATACACTCAACTATCATAATCTTTTCTCTCAAATCAAAAATCAACAACCATATCATCTTCAAGAGAGGGGGCCAGCCTAAATAGAGGTGGGGGGTGAGTGTAGGAGGGGAGAGAGTAACCATAACCATGAAGCTTATCATAACAATGACTCACTTGAACAATTAATGCAAAAGCATGAATCACAAACCTAGTCATCAAAACAATAAATGCACAATTAAGTCACTCATGACTCACTAGCCTTATCACCACTTCTAGAACCTTCTAGAAGCATGACTCACCCTCATGACTCACCCAAGAAGAAAAGATAAATCCGCATTTAACCGAATGTTAAATACGGCTGATAGAAAACTGGAAACTGGCAACTTCCAAAAGATATCCTGAAATGAATTTCAAGATAACCCCGTAACAGTATAAACATACCCGCATTTGTATTACGACCGAATACAAATGCAGCTGAGACAAAGATATTATATCTACACAGTATAATACTGGGATCCGGCTTAAACCAAAACCTACCAGTATTATCTGCCCGAAAAATGTGTTGGAGATAGTGCCCTCAAAGTCAATTATTGGATCGCAGGTACGTGATTGCAATGATTGAGGATGGACCTATACCGATATGACAGTCTTGCTCGAGATGATAGTTTGCTATCTGGTTTGTCTTTATCATCGTATACATGCTTTAGTTCACTATTGCATGATGATAGAGCCCATAGGATTCTTGCTTGACTACCAGCAGTATGATGGCGATCATATACGTGGGAGCTGGGGTCTGTAAGCACATCCTTAAAGTGTCCCTAGTCGTGGGAGTTTCGAGACAGGGCATCGATACTCCAGAGTAGGCTAGTGTATACAGTCGAGACCCCGACGAGGGGCGGTGGCCGGTCTCACAAGCCACTGGTGTCAGTTTGATCACCTAAGATGTATACAGGTGCTGATTGGGTTATGAGTACACCGGACAGGACTCGCCGGGAACATGCTAGTTGGTATTATACATATCGTCAGATAGCAGTTCCCTGGTGACATGTGTACAGGTTAGTTCATCGACCTGAGATCGTCATTTGTCTCATGTGAGTTCCCACTGTGCTTAGATTACTACCCTACCACGCTCAAAAGAGTTGTGCAAACAGGTTTTAGTTGGGTACAGTCTCGAGCCACATTGGAGGCAAGTGAGCGGATCGGTAGGGGATTCGTCTCTCTCGGTATTGGGGGTGAGATCGCGCTGTGTCTAGGAGAGCCATTACACAAAGCCCTCGGCCGAGGCAGGAGATTTACTGGTAGGTACTCCAGTAGTATATCAGGGTGTTCTGGGCTACTCTCTGACACGACTTATACCGCTATTGGGGGTCTGACGTTACTAGCCCCCTAAGACAGATATGCGATACTCATAGACGAACGGGCCGGACTGTATGCATATTGTCACTGTTAGGCTCAGTAGGGTTTAGAGATGAGTTCGCTCGTCTGCTTCCCTTCCAATCAATACATAGGCAAAACGTTACGTACAACTTGTACCTCTGACATGCTAGTGCTTATACCCAGTGCCAGTGTGTTGATGAGTCATTAGAGTCCCCCACAGACACTTTCCCAAGTTCGGGCGAAACGTTGTAGAGGCCGTATGGTGATATGGCAGGGTTCGGAAAAAGCACGTGCGTTTTCGCACGTGTCGTTTTTCGGACAGATAATACTGGTCGGCTTTGGTTTAAGCCGGATCCGAGTATTATACTGTGTAGATATAATATCTTTGTCTCAGATGCATTTGTATTCGGTCGTAATACAAATGCGGGTATGTTTATACCATTACGGGGTTATCCTGAAATTCGTTTCAGGATCACTTTTGAAAGTTGCCAGTTTCCAGTTTTCCATCAGCCGTATTTAACATTCGGTTAAATACGGATTTATCTTTTCTTGATGAGGGTGAGTCATGAGGTGAGTCATGTTTCTAGAAGGTTCTAGAATGGTGACTAGGATGGTGAGGTGGATTAGTGCATTAATGGTCATTTAATGCAAGTGTGACTAAGCTTAATGATTCATCCTTTGCTTTTAATGTGTTCATACTTGGTGTCATTAGTGAGTCATGATAAGCTTCATTGTTGTGGTCACCTCCTAGCTTCTACACTCACCCCCCTTGCCTATATCTTGGCCGGCCATTCATTTGGTGGAGAACATGGTTACTAGAAAAAGATTGATATTGTTTTGGACTCATGGAAATTAGATAAGCCTCATTTCTCATTTCACCCGATTCCAAAAGGCAACTTCATTAACCGTTCGTCCATAGCCTTGGACGTAACGAGACAAAGTGTTCTACTCATTCTCTACTTCATCTTGGTCGTCTCTTTTAGCAAACTTGACGATCGAGTTGCCTCGGTTCAGAGGCGGGAGCCCGTTTAAAGATCCGTCGAAGTGGTGCCACCTGGACGAGAAGATTGGAGATTCAAGAGATCGGAGCAGCCACAACAAGCGTGGGATGATGGTTGAAGACCGAAGTGTTAGTGTTTATGCCCTAGAAGGCCATTACTGTATCATACTAGCTTGTATATTACTTAATGGAAGCTTGGGATATTCACATGTATATAACAGTCTTGCTAAACATGGTAGTATGCTACTTGGTTTTTCTATCTTAATATGTGAGTATACGTATTGATAGAGCTCTTAGGATCTTGCTTGTCTACCAGCGTTGTGATGGCAGTCACACTAGTGGGGGCTGGGTAGTCTACAAGCACATCCTTATTCAGGTCCCCGGTCGTTGGATTATCGAGACAGAGCATCGATACTCCGGAGTAGACTGGTGTGTACGCTTCTCATCCCAGTTGGGGAGATGGTCTGTCCCACAGCCGTCAGTACGTCGTACTGGAGATAGTATACAGGTGCTCGTTAGGTTACGGGTACACCGGACAGGACTCACAGGGAACTGTTGGTTGGTTTGATACCAGTCGTCAGTGAACAGTTCCCAGGTGACATGAGTACAGCGTAGTCCGCAGACTTGACACTGCTACTTCGCCTCGAGTGTGTCCCACTGTTCTTAGATTGCTACCCTACCACGGCTCAAAGGAGTCGTGCAAACAGGTAGCAGTTGGGTGCAGTCCCGAGCACTTGGAGGCAGTGGCGGTTAGACAGGATTCGTCCCTCCCGGTATTGGGAGTAGATATCGTGCTGTGTCAGAGAGCCATTACGCAAAGTCCCTGGCCAGGGCAAGCGAGATTTGCTGGTAGGTTCCAGTAGTTTCTCAGGGTGTAATGGGCTTTACTCCGACACGACTTATACCGCTATTAGGGGACTGACGCTTGCCGCCCCCCTAGGCCCGATATGCGATAGTCTTGGACGAACGGACCGGACTGTATGGAGATTGTCACATCAGACTCAGTAGGAGTTCGGATGGGTTTACTCATCGGCCTTCTTATCGACAACTACCTGGGGACCGTTACGTACAGCTAGTGCCGCTTGCGGTCTGTGGTTAAACCCACTGCCAGCGTAGTAGTCGAGTCTCTAGAGTCCCACACAGAGAGTTTCCTACTCCAGGCGAAACGATATAGAGGTTGCATGGTTTTGCGACAAAGGGTTCGGACACATACGTGCGTTTACGCGCGTACGACTTTCGGACAGATTTTACCAGTCGGCTTTGGTTTAAGCCAGTTACTGGTATCCGGTTATTGGATTTTTACAGTCTAAAGTTTTTCCGTATTTTTACGGATCGGAGGGGCGTTCTCGTAATTACTCGAGAAGCTTCTAGAAGATGTGACTAAGGAGGTTTGTTTTGGAAAGAGAGTGAGTCATAGTGGTGATTCATTCACTTCATTAATGCACATTTATTGCTTAATGACTCATGTTAATGAATCATCACAAGATATTTTGTGAAGCATGCTTATTCATTTCCTTTATTGATTATTTGATAATAAGAATGCTTCATAATATTATGATACACTCTCTCTCTTCTCTCATTATCATATCACACATTCTCTCTCCTCAAGCTCTCATCTTCAAGATACTAACCTTAATCCTCATGTGTTGAGAACAAAGGTTTAGTTAGACTAAACAATCCATAACCTACACTCTTTATCATTCTCTTATCTTTGATTAGCAATCAAAGTTGATTAGTTACCTCAAGTTAGAGGTTTAGCTTGGAGTTTTGCTCTCGGGTGGATCGTCTACTACCTAGAGAAGGCCGAGGAGAACCAAGGAGGACATAAAGAAGAAGGACCGGTTCATTAGGTATAATCCCTAATCACTTTTGTGAAAAGAAACTCATAGAATACGGTTATTTAGAGTTTAGCTTCGATTCAAGCGGTTAGTCGATGTTCGTTGTTTAAACTTGATAAGTTTTTGTAAATTCCGCCTCCCCATAAGTACTGGGGTGTACTACATCGACTTACACGAAGGACTCGGATCGTTCGGTATAACTTTTCTACCCACTTTGTAGTTTGTTAGTTTAGCTTTAATGGCAGATCCGGGTTATAGTACGCGATAGCGCCAGTTGTAAAAAGTTTTTGTTCCGCATTTGGCGTCTGTTAGACAGCCGGGGCGCTACCGTGGACTTACAATGGTATCAGAGCCTCACCATTAAGCTATACTAATTTGTGCTAACACGTTTAAAATATCGATCGAACGGAATTTCGAAAAACGCAATTTTCAAGTGTTTAAGTTTCTGTCGATTTTAAACAGTGTCTAAAAATTATTTTGATCATCCCAGAAAATTAAGCAGGGTTTCTTAAGCATACGGATGAAAATTGGGCACGTGATCCCACAAGAGCACCGCGGATCCACGGTCAAACCTTGGGTTTGACCGCGGAACCGCGGCGCTTTAGTGGGAACAGTGCATCAATTTTTCACAGTGAGCTGAATTTGGGAAACTGTGGGTTTTGGAATAGTTCTTTTGGGCCCAGATTTTGTTACTGTACAGCAGATGTACGTGGGGCCCACTTCGGGAAATTTTGTAGATTGAAATTTTAAATTTGTTAGTATGCAGTATTTACATTATATCTCCGACCGGGAATGTCATTTGATCGGTAAACCGCGTCTAATTGCTATAGTTCTTTTAGACGGGTTTACGAACGTGACATTCGCGTTGATGTTCTGTGTTGTGCTGTGATGTTGCGGATATGTCGTGGTGGATAGCAGGGTGCAATGATAGTGCAGTTTGGATTTATTTGTACATTTGATATTGCGGGGCGAGCGTCCAACATGTGGACTGCCGTCACTGCCTGTTGTATAATATTCTTTTGGGGCACGACCGGGTTGAGGTCGATGTACCCGTTGTACATATTTTATTTTCTGTACTAGGTTTATCCCGCGAAGGAGTGCACGGATAGCCGGGTTCTGGAGGGCAACGGGTCCTTATCTCATGGCTTTGAGAGGCAGAGGGACCTCACTCTAGAATTGACAGACTATTCGCCGCACTCGTAGGGGGTATAGTTTGACCCAAGGAGGGGTGCTCAATTTACCGGATTCCGTGAAGTGCCGGGTGTTCCATTCACTATGTTGTGGGGGACTACCTCGCTTCAGGTTTTGGCGGGTAACTTGCCGCACCTGTAGGTGTCTAGGTTTCATTGCACATGCTATCCACACGACCAGGGGAACGTCAGGTTTCAGCAGCGGCTCTGTGAAACTCGGGGATCCCAGATTATCTGTATTGTTCTGTAATGCTTATTACTTTTCTGTAATGTTGCATATTATCACGCCTAGAGCGATTATTGTATATTGGTATATATACTATTAGATGTTGTATATGTTTTACACCCGCGCTAGTCCAGCCCCCGCTCTGTCGTTAGTTAAGTAACCTAACGGGTGATGACGGGACCCAGTGGCGAATGCGGATGGCATATACGTACATTTTATTTTCGTTCTTTTCTGGTGTGATTGATTGATGGGACTGCGTTGATTCTTATCAATGCAAGGATAAAACAAACCTATATTTGATGTTGTTGGAACAAATTTTAAAAGGTGTTATTACAAAGATATTTCCTTTTGTTTTGCATAGTGATATTCAGTTAGAATATGCTGCACCTCATTCGACGAGGCAAGGGCCAAGATCCCTTCACCGGGAGTGACCCCTTGGGCAGAAGTTTACGTCAGGGTAATAACTTCAATATAGTCGATTACAAGTTGCTTTGCATCGCGGTATTCAGTTGGAATATCCCGCACCTCATTCCACGAGGAAAGAGCCGAGATCCCTTCATCGGGAGTGACCTCTTTAGCAAAGGTTTTTCACCACTATAATTTTATAAAAAGCTATCAGGTTCCTTCAACGAGATCAAGTTCATTACGTTAAAGGTTTTTTCTCCAAAAACCAGCCGTAGCCTTCCGTCGTATCTTATGGATGGTCAGTAGTATTCAAGCTATGTTTGTTGGCTTTCGTCAGGCATAGTGCTTGGTAGCTGCTGGGGTATTCATTTGTAGCATAGATAGATGTGTTGGTTTGGGACAGTCGTATTACTTTGTTGGCTTTCGTCAAGGGTATGTACGGGTGGGTTCAAATTAACCTGGACTATAACGGGCAGAACTTGACACGTGTCTTATGATTTGTTGGCTTTCGTCAAGGTCATAAGAGCATGGGGCAAAAATCACATCGGGAGTTTCAAATATACAGGAAACTTGCCAGGCATGCGCATACCTTCTGGAGTGTGATAACTTGAGTGGCTTCCATCAAGTTATCATGCGATGATAGTTGGATCCCGATTCTCACTGATGAGTTGGTTTACTCTTCGGGTGATCCCGACTAATTCTTCTTTCTGGTTTGGAGGAGAATTTGAGATAACAGTGGGAGGTTTCCTGATTAGATAAAGTGATAACCATTCTGATCTAGGTTAGAGTGCACACAGAGTGTTTCTTTTCTCTCTCTCTTTGGCAGCGACCTTTTGACCGACCCTAGACTATGACTCAGTGACCAAAGTTGACCGAACCTTCTTAAAATACTGGCTTTTGGATTGTCCAAGTTGCATAAGTCATTGCCGCTCCTTCTTTTACTCTTTGCATTTCTCAGAACACCCCGTATTACTACGGATATCCACTTCCATTGGATAGATCCATCGTATGGTTATATACGAACTCGAAGGGACTTCTTCGAGGATGGATCCAGGTTCAGGAGAAATAGAATTGGTTTATTCAGCTGTCTTTCATTATCACCTTCTCTCAGGTTGCGAGGGCTCCTTAGTTTAGGAGAGTACACCTATTACGCTTATTGGATAGTCTTATTCCAAACCATAGGCTGGTGCCGAAAGGTTGGGAATGAAGAAAACCAATTAGCCTAAGTAGGGAGCCCGTTTAAAGATCCGTCGACGTGGTGCCACCTGGACGAGAAGATTGGAGATTCAAGAGTTCGGAGCAGCCGCAACAAGCGTGTGATGATGGTTGAAGATCGAATGACTCGGATCGTTCGGTATAACTGTTCTACCCACTTTGTAGTTTGTTAGTTTAGCTTTAATGGCAGATCCGGGTTATAGTACGCGATAGCGCCAGTTGTAAAAAGTTTTTGTTCCGCATTTGGCGTCTGTTAGACAGCCGGGGCGCTACCGTGGACTTATAAAATGACACGTGCGAAAACGCACGTGCATTTTCCGAACCCTGCCATAATACCATACGTCATCTACAACGTTTCGCCCGAACATGGGAAAGTGTCTGTGGGGGACTCTAATGACTCATCAATACACTGGCACTGGGTATAACCACTAGCACGTCAGAGGTACAAGCTGTACGTAACGGTTTGCCTATGTATTGATTGGAAGGGAAGCTGACGAGCGAACTCATCTATAAACCCTACTGAGCCTGACAGTGACAATATCCGTACAGTCCGGTCCATTCGTCTATGAGTATCGTATATTAGGCCTAGGGGGTCGGTAAACGTCAGACCCCCAATAGCTGCATAAGTCGTGTCAGAGAGCAGCCCAGAACACCCTGAGATACTACTGGTATACCTACCAGTATATCTCGATTACCCTGGCCAGGAATTTCGTGTAATGGCTCTCCTAAACATAGCGCGATCTCACCCCCAATACCGGGAGAGACGAATCCCCGACGATCTGCTCACTGCCTCCATGTGGCTCGGGACTGTGCCCAAAATATACCTGTTTGCACGACTCCTTTGACCCGTGGTAGGGTATAAATCAAAGCACAGTGGGAACTCACACGAGACAAATGACGACCTCAGGTGAACTAACCTGTACACATGTCACCAGGGAACTGCTATCTAACGATATGTAATACCAACTAGCATGTTCCCGGCGAGTCCTGTCCGGTGTACTCATAACCCAATGAGCACCTGTATACATTTTAGGTGATCCAACTGACACCAATGGCTTGTGAGATCGGCCACCGCCCTTCGTCGGGGTCTCGAATGTATACACTAGTCTACTCTGGAGTATCGATGCCCTGTCTCGAAACTCCCACGACTAGGGACACTTTAAAGATGTGCTTATAGACCCCAGCTCCTACATATATGATCGGTAGTCAAGCAAGAATCCTATGGGCTCTATCAACATCTACATGATGATAAAGACAAAACCAGATAGCACACTACCATCTCGAGTAAGACTGTTCTATCGGTTTAGGTCCTCCCTTAATCATTGTAATCACGTACCTGCGATCCAATAATTGACTTAGAGGGCACTATATCCAACAATCTCCCACTTGCACTTAAGGCTAATTATTGCGATGTCGCGTACTCACAGCTCGTGTGATACCGAGCATCCAACTCCTCTACTAATCAGTTTCACAAAGCTCGTTTGCAAAACTATTGTGTTCGAGAAATAGCTTCAGTGAGTGGATCCGCTTCGGTGTTTCTTTCTGTATCTCTCTATATCTCAACCTCGCGGAGAAAACCATCTCCCGAATTGAGTAATACCTGTCTTAGAATATGTCTGGATATCTGATGGGACCTAGTTCATAAATGAACTCCAAATCCAAACTTCTTAGACTGTATCAATCACTGAAACTAATCAGTGTCCAGCACCATGCCTCCCACAGTATCCCCTTGGACCACCTGTCCATAATACTGTCTCTCGTCTGAGAGAAAACTATAACTCTGACAATCACTTTGTCATCCAGGTCACCTGTGAAGCCCGGAATAATAACCGTCTCCCGAAGGAGGCTGCCGTCATCAAATCCGTAGGACATGTACTTATGTTCTATAACTGCTTCCGTATGTTTCTTCAGGATTGAATTAATTATAAACTTATCGCATCTAGTGCAAAAATGACATCTGGTGTGGTACTTGACATCTCACGATTGACTCAATTGCGCAAGCAAGTAATCTGTCAATCATGTACGTCCCTCTTCCCTTTAGTCTGTAAGATACTTTTAGAGAGGGTGACTCCATCACCTGCAGGTACACCACCATGCCAGGAGTCTACTATTCTAAAATACTATTAGAATACTGTCAAAGTACCCACATTGGGAAACTACCCAAATCTAGATCTAAAACCATAGATCTAGTAACCAGAATGTCAGATATTATATCCATATCCTTTATGAAGAAACAACTGTGTGACGACCACAGTACAACCGATCGTAGTATAGGAATTTTACTTCCTACTCTGTGTATGTCATCCAAATACCAAGACATCACACCCTACTACCTTCTTAACAGATCCATCCCCTATTCTGATGAAGTCAAACCCATGACTGTCACATCAAAATTAGATGATCTATCTCCGATATAATTGCTCAAGTCTATAAATAGACATAAGCTACTTGCCCACTATGCTTCCGCTGCTCCCACTGACTACGACAACCCTCTGGCAGAATAATATATACGTACACTTCTAAAACTAGTTTAGAACGACGCTATACATATCCTCCTGTCGGGTCTTATAGTCTGGAACAACAGTAGTGTCAAGTCTGGGTAAACAAGAACCTCCCTGTCACCGTCCTTGAGGCTACCGGAGTACCTCTCGGGTGTCTGAGGTTACCCACCATATCTGTGGAGTGGCTATTGGAATGTTAAACCTGATTGAATATATAGGTCCTATTAAATTTTCTGTAATCGTTTGCGGTTCTGGAATCACTTCCAGTTCTACCATACTCCCACTACTGTTTTCTGAAAAAATCCATTTTAATAAAACTGTGGCGAGTCAAGAACAATGTCACTATTGATCTTCCAGATGGCAGAAAATCAACCCTCGTCAAAGCTAGGGTCAACCCACAAACTGCCATTTACAGAAACGTGCCTTGAGTTATCCAGTATCTGGTTTTAAGCATAAGCTGGAAAACTCCCCTTACTTTAACATCGTTAAGATATGATCCATTCTATATCTAATATAGAAACTTTGGCACTTATTTAATTTGGAACCAAATTCTAATCATGCAGCTGTCTCCAGTGCATATCAACTTAATGGAGAGAGGCTAATCAGCATTACTCAACTTAGAAATCCTTCCAATTACGAGTAACCTGATTGAGAAACAAGTTTCTCAAAACCATTACTATCAACTGAATACCATTCACAAGAATCTACATCTTCGATTTCTTTGAAGAATCCCGATACTTGCGATACATGGTTCTCTACTTTATTCCTATACCCACAACTTCTCAATACTTAGACATTGTATTTCTACGAAACACTTGTCTATAAACTAGAGAAGTCACAAGTAAATAGAATATAGTACGAGGACCAACCCCTTTGTCCTGATGGACACTGGACAACATACAATACTCTGTATAAGTCCGCTGAGTTGAATAATTCAAAACCTGTGCGTCGTAGGTTGAAAACTGTCCCCAGGCGATTTCCTCAAATATCACCAATTACAACGAATTCTGATATAACGAGGATGATCACCTAATTCCCAATAACTTGCTCCCTCTCAATCATTTGTAAAATCATACAGATGTGTGAATCTTACCTGGTAAATACATACCCTGGAGTAAGTGTCTTGATTGAATGAAAAATTCCGATTGTGTAATATCAAATCAAATGATTCCCGATAACAGTTTCATTTGATTGTTAAGAGTTTCTTTGTGTCGGTAATTAGAAAATTGAATAAAGTTCACAATCAAAGAATTATATTTGACCGCAATCAATTACGGTGTCAGTTGTAGATCGTAAGCGAGTGCGGATCGTCCACAGGGATTGTGCGATTCGTTTTTATATTTGATTTGTTTGAATTGAAAAGTTAATCGAAAAGAAAACAAAACATGATTCAAGATTTTATCAAATGTTTCAAGTGTCACTATTCTGATCAAGAATCAAGAAAATGATAAACAATCGAGAATCAGGGTTTCGATGATATTTCCAACCAAATGTCAAGAATCTAAATGAGGCTCGTAGGAATCGATCGGATCTATAGACGTGATGTATCTCGAGATATCGTGTTCTTTTCCTTCGAAGGATTGATACTAGATCGATGATGATCGACGAGAGTTAGGGCTTTCTCGTGAAACTAGGGTTTCATCGTTTAACCCTTATTCTTTTGTCGATATCATTCACATTCTAGCCTCTAACAATTTCAAGAAACGATCGTAACTCCCCAATCTCGAGCGATATCAATCAAGAAAGCATCGCAACGAATTGGGTCGTCGGTTCTTGAACTTGCCAGGGTTTACAAAACTCGTAGGATTCAAGAATCGATTTAAGATATGTTACATCATCATTCTATTGATCGTCTCGACTCCTCGATGAGCGGAGTATTACTCAAACATCACAACAAGAATTACAATTAGAAATTTAGATTGAATCATGATGCAAGAATTTAAAGAAAACAAGATAAAAGAATATCACCTTTTATTTATATCAACAATTTGATTACAGTCGCTCAAGAACTACAAGAGGAAGAACTAAATTGTCGAATTGGCTTTGCTCGGCTCCGTGAGTCGCGGGTCGGCTTGGACCACTTGCTCTATTGAAGAACGGCTCGGCTCCTAAAAGGTTGCAAGGCTTCTTGCTTGATGGGGTACTCGGGATCTTGGCTTTTGATTGAAATTAGGGTTAGGGTTTCACACAAGCCTTCTCACTAGACTTGTGGAAGAAGAAGATGAAGAAAGAGAGTGAATGGATCTAGATTGATACTAAAATGGGGGATAGATGATTAGATTGGATCCTTTTACAAGTGAGCCTAGGGTCTTATTTATAGATTTCCCAAACCCTAGGCCTTGAGTTTGAAATAGAAGTTCCCTCCAAAAGTTTGTTGAAAGACTTCTAGAAGTAGTTAGTTAGGCTTAGCTTAGGGTTTAAGCTAGGGTTTAGGGAGAAGTTTCTAGAATACAAGGCTAGTTTAGTGTTGATCCCAAAGCTTGCGGATCTGGCAGAAGTCTCTGGAGTCTTCTGGAAAATGTAGTACATTTATGAACTGTAGCCACTGAGAGAGGAGTTTTGCACCAAAAATGAGAAGCTAACTCCTTGGACCCACCGTGGATCCGCGGCGCAAGCAGGCTCCTACCGCGGATCCGCGGCTCTTTGTGGGGCTTGGGCCTTGGGCTTTCTGGTGTGGTCTTGGGACAACATTTGGAGCTTAATCTGATGTGTTGATTTGTATTTTCCCCTTTGTATTGATACCAGAACTGAAATCATTGAGTTGGCGTCATGTTTTAGCGGTGTCAATTTGAGCAAGCTTCTGATTTTCCTGCACAGACTTCGAAACACGGGTTGCGATATATAGAAATGATGTCATGCAATGAAATGCAGTCAATTTCCCTAGAAATGCCGGTTTTAAGGTTTAACACATGTAATCTGATATTCCGCGACTGTTTTGCTAATATGTGAAATATGAATGCCGAACACTTGTATATGAATGCAAATGATGAGGAAATTGCCGGCTAAAAGATGCAATATTTTCGACTAATCATGTCTAATCGGGAAATCAGTTTTCAATTAACAATGCACAGTGTAACTGAAACATGAAAATATTTCGAAGGGGTGTCCTGGTATTCTTAGTAATGCCTCTTCCGTAATCCAATTCATGACTTTAACCGTATATTTTCCTGCCATCTTTCCAATTCCCTTTATTTGTCTTTAGTCGTTACCTTTTGTACACCATCATTAGGCTAAATGGTTTTCTTCCTTCCCTACCGATTGGCACCAGCCTATGGTTTGGAAGAAGAATATCCAGTAAGCATAATAGTTGCACCCTCCTAATCCTAGGAGTACTCGCAACTTGAGAGAAGGTGATGATAAAAGACAACTGAATAAACCTTATTCCTATTTCTCCTGAACCAGAATCCATCCTCGGAAAAATAACCTTCGAGTTCGTATATAACCATACGATGGATTTATCCAATGGAATTGGATGTTCGTAGTGATACGGGTTGTTCTGGAGAAATCAAAGGTGAAGTAGGAGTGGCGATGAAATACGTGGTTTGGTCGTGAATGTTAGCAGTCGCAATTTACTTTGCCCTCTTTCTAATCCCTTTATTTATCTTTACATATTACCTTCTGCACACCCTACTTAGGCTAATTGGTTTTTTTCATTCCCTACCTTTCGGCACCTGTCTATGGTTTGGAATAAGACTATCCAATAAGCGTAATAGGTGTACTCTCCTAAACCAAGGAGCCCTCGCAACCTGAGAGAAGGTGATAATAGAAGACAACTGAATAAACCAATTCTATTTCTCCTGAACCTGGATCCATCCTCGAAGAAGTCCCTTCGAGTTCGTATATAACCATACGATGGATCTATCCAATGGAAGTGGATGTCCGTAGTAATACGGGTTGTTCTGAGAAATACAAAGGGTAAAAGAAGGAGCGGCAATGACTTATGCAACTTTAGACAATCCAAAAGCCAGTATTTTAAGAAGGTTCGGTCAACTTGGTCACTGAGTTATAGTCTAGGGTCGGTCAAAGGTCGCTGTCAAAGAGAGAGAGAAAAGAAACACTCTGCGTGCACTTTAACTTAGATCAGAATGGTTATCACTTTATCTAATTAGGAAAGCTCCCACTGTAATATCAAATTCTCCTCCAAACCTGAAAGAAGAATTAGTCGGGATCACCCGAAGAGTAAACCAACTCATCAGTGAGAATCGGGATCCAACTATCATCGCATGATAACTTGATGGAAGCCACTCAAGTTAACACACTCCAGAAGGTATGCGCAAGTCTGGCAAGTTTCCTGTATGTTTGAAACTCCCGATATAATTTTTATCCCATGCACTTATGACCTTGACGTAGGCCAACAAATCATAAGCCACATGTCAAGTTCTACCCGTCGTTGTCCTGATTAATTTAGGTCATCGTACATGCCCTTGACGTAGGCCAACAAGGCTGTACGTCTGTCCTAAACTAATGCATCTATCTATGCAACAAATGAATACCCAGCAGCTACCAAACACTATGCCTTGACGTAGGCCAACAAACATAGCTTGAATACTACTGACCATCCATAAGAAATGACGGAGGATTACGGCTGGTTTTTGGCGAAAACCTTTTAACGTAAAGAACTTGATCTCGTTGAAGGAACTTGATAGAATTTTATAAAAAATATAGTAGCGAAAACCTTTTGCTAAAGAAGTCACTCCCGGTGAAGGGATCTCGGCTCTTTCTTCGTGGAATGAGGTGCAGGATATTCCAACTGAATACCGCTATGCAAAAACAAAAGGAAACGTTTTTGTAATAACTCCCTTTTAAAATTTGTTCCAACAACATCAAATATAGGTTTGTTTTATCTTGCATTGATAAAAATCAACGCATTCCCATCATTTAATCACGCCAGAAAAGAACGAAAATAAAATGTACGTATATGCCATTCGCATTCGTCACTGGGTCCCGTCATCACCCGTTAGGTTACTTAACTAACGACAGAGCAGGGGCTGGACTAGTGCGGGTGTAAAACATATACTGTTGGATATAGTGCCCTCAAAGTCAATTATTGGATCTGTAACATTTCAAAAAGATAAAATATTAATTTTGGGAATTTTTATAATTTAATATTATTTTATTGAATATTTTAATATTTTGGTATTATTAAATACAAATAAATGGGAAAAATTTTGGAAAAATTATGGAAAATTCTAAAATAGGGTAAATCAGAGAATTATGCCATTTCTAAGTTTAATTGATTAGTTATATGCTAAATTAGTGCTAATCGCGATTAAAAATCGCTAATCGGTTTTTTTGCAATTTTGTGCAAAACATGCACATATCATTTTCTACACCTGTGTTACATTTTATTGCCATGGTTTGTTTTGGGGTTACTATTTGAGTGAGAAGGGGTTTAAGGAAAAAGAAAAGAAAAGGAAATGAAATGGGAAAAGATTAAAGAATGAGGTTTGGTGAGAGAGAGGTATGGGCACCCTTGACTAAACCCTTAGCCATTTCTCCTTCACTCATCTCTCTCTCCCTCTTCAACCTTGCTGCTGCTGCTGCTCCTCACTTCCCTCCCCTCTTCAAAGCCCTCTAAACACATCCTAAACAACTCCAAAACCCTACCCCCATTTCACTAAAAAGATGCACAAGCTCAAGACCTACACGATGGATCAAGAAAGCATGGATTTTGGCCACTAGGGGCAACTCAAGAAAATTCTTGAGTTGCCAAATGAGGTATTTACTGAACCATTAGCTTAGTTTTAGCATTACTTTTAACCCTATGTTAAGATTGAATCGATATCGGGTAATTTTGTGAACATGGGAAAAACCAAGTTAGGGTTTGAGGGAATTTTGTGTTGTACTGTGACATTGAGCTCAGTAGAGGTTTTATAAACACCCTAGTGCTGGAATGGAGACCCTAACCCGAAGCTTAAACCCATAATACGGATTTTAGAAACCGATATCGGGGAATTTATGAAATCTGTGCAGGGTATATTGAATCTGCTATCACCCGAGACACCCTAAACTAAAATTGATTAGACAGTGGTATGTGCAGGCACTCAGGAAGCTACCAACAAGACCCCAGCCCCTACTTCCATTTCCAGGCCGCAAATTCCTCCATTCTGGCCGCAAATTGCGGCCAGACCATGATGGAATTGGCTCGTTTTGGTTTTGGTGTTCCCTTATCTGTATATTAGGCCCCTGGTATACATAGAATTGTCTAATTGGACCTAGGGTGAAATCTGGAACATATTTCCTAAGTTGCTGTTTTGGATTCGTGTTTCCGTATTCCGTATTTTTAAGTCTGAATTTGTGTCTTGTGTTTTACCTCGACTATTTGGCGTTTATACGACGATATAGAGGATTTACTGATGGTTTTGAAGGCGTGCCATAGGTTCTAACCTATAGGCCTCTTATCGTATCATTTTGGGTTTCGTGTGCCGTTTTAGATTTGATTTGGTTTTAATGCACATATACGATATTTTGATATGTAGGTACCCATGAAGACTTCGGGACGACAAGCAAACGCGTGGTGACATCGAAAGATGGAGACGCAAGGTGAGTAGATTATATCTACTGGGGGAAGTCGGGTGGATGGCGTATAGCACCCCCGCAGTCCGTAGTTGTTATATTATATATATGATAGTTAGGTGTATTATGGATAGTGTAGGGTTAGAAGTGACTAGTGTAGTTCATAGTCGCGAACCCTAGAATAGAATTACACCTACACGCACACCCTTGCACATTCCTTATACTTGCACTGTGTTGATGATATTGGATGACATTGGAGATGAGTCGATGAGGTTGGGCCTTGTGCCGCGAGATCGGTGATTTGATGTGATTCGTATTGGGATACGATACGTGATCTCTAGCGGGCCTTAGGACGTGTGCTTGCACACGAAGTTTATTGATGGTATCAGTTGTACTAGACTTAGATCAGTACCCCAGATTATGTGATATGATGATAGTGATACCTGAGACGTGATGAGATAGTGTGATATTGACCCGTACCCAGCTATTGGGATGCCGTACGATGATTTACCGTACGAGCCTATATTGATGATAGATCCGCGCTCATGACTTGAGGATGTCATATGATATACTGTATCGTACGCGATACTATTGAGGCGGGATCACCGACTATTATATCTATATATATCGACTCAGATTTAGGTGGTTTCCATACCCCTCCCGATTTACTTGATACTTAGATCTGTAGTTTGCATAGTAGATGTTAGACTAGACCCGAGTCATACCTATTTCAAAAACTACGAATCAGGAATATCTTAAAAGACAAGTAAAGAGATTCTACGGGTATTTTCAAAGGACGTATCTTTCTTAAAATATACGGTAGCCCTTATTTTACTAAAAATCCTGATTCGTCTTACTTCAAACGACATAACTGCATGATATATACATATTGATGTAGATTCTTCCCTGTGGTGTTGATTATTTGATTCCCGCATATTCATGCTATTCACATTGCTTTGCATATGATTATTGCTATATTATTATCATGCTGTTAGGACACCAGCACCATTATCGATGATGCGTATGTTCCACGTACACTATTTGCCGGCTCACACACTTCATCATCGATAATTGCCATGCCACTACACTGTAGTACTGTTGCGTTCATGATATGATTCTTGCATGGCATATTGTACACTTATACTTGTACACAAACATAGATGATTCTGACTTGATTAGAGATTTGGGAACTGCAAGATGTTCTTCAAAACTGATTCGTTTTAAAAGAGCGGTTTCCCTCGACATGTGCACATTACTATTCCATGTTGCATGACTTATGATATGCTTACCTTTCTTACATGTCGCATACATCACGTTTTGATTATACGCATTGAGATATGTTGTTTCCATGATATTTCTGGATTTGGGAACCGTGGGTATTTCAAAAGAGAATATATAATTGTGTTAAAAACCCGGTTACCCTTGATATGATATTTCAGTGCGTCCACCATGTGTTTTCTCGGTGCTGAGAGCGACATGTGAAACCCGATTCGAGGAGGCGGATGAGGCCGATTGCGGGTACATGGTGGACCCGGTATGGTACCCCGGGGCAAGAACGGTTTCGCTGTGTAGTAGACGGTGAGCCTGGCAGAGGGACTACTACCTACCGGTGATTGTATTTGAGCTCGGCGGATATCTGGAGGATACCGACCGAAGTTGAGAGATGGATATGGGCTGACCCGTACTGCCGGGGCCGAGGGCCGATACCGCAGACGGAGCCCCATATGGATGAGGATACGGGCTGACCCGTACTGCCGGGGCCGAGGGCCGATACCGCAGACGGAGCCCCATATGGACTAGGATTTACGTGTCGATGCTAGGCACGGGTTTCATGATGTTTTTCCATGCTTTTGTTTATATCCTCATATTTGCATACATGATGCTTATTGTCATTGGGTGACGGGTGGACGGGTTCCACGTTTATTGTCATTGGGTGACGGGTGGACGGGTTCCACGTATATACAGACATGGATCATATACAGACTGGATTTACACTGATCATACTTCATTTGTATATATAACAGGGTATGAGGGCGCTGTTATATATACCCTTACACCAATATTAGTGGTATGGGACGCTAATATATGTGTATTGATATCCTTTGATACTTCATCATATTTACTTCATGCAGACATACCTTATACTGATGACATGTTATTACCTGAGTACTTGGCACCACATACCTGTTTAGATGTTGCTTTGCCACCTTATCATGTATCAGGCTTATTCCTTGAGGTTTATTACTGATTGTTGACCTAGGATCATGTCTTGCATTCGGTTTCTGCTTGTAGATATTCTCTATTCACGAGTTGGCAACTCACCCCCGTTGTGCCACAGTTCTTGCAGGTTTGCCGTACAGGTTCCTTTGCGGCATTTCTGGCACATTGCTTCCTTGCGGGTGAATTGCTTTTGGTAGGTGGTTTTTTTTTGCATCAAGAACCACCATTGTACTTATATTATTCATTGTATCTCGAAATTCCATCAACCAAACTTGTATATTGTTTCAGACTTAGACATTGTGTTGTATTATTCGACCTTAGAGTCGCGCTTAGTAGTATTGCGGTTTTTATGCTTACTGAGTTTCTTTTGGATTTGATCCTCGCCTTTCGGCGTTGTATATTATATTGCATGTGTGGTTGTGACCGTCAATTGACGAAGAGCTAGCTCCCGCTTGGGGATGCCTTTTACCATTGTATATATGCTGTTCTTGTTGTACCCCGTTCGGGGCCAGTATTTACAAAAGAAACTCTGCCGAAATTTTTAGAAAAGACTTTACCTTTTAAAAATGCACATTCGGCTTAGTTATTTAAAAACCTTGACTTCAAACATGTTTTCCTTCACTTCTTTGAAAACCAGTTTTCTTTACTTACTCTTAAAATGGTTTTAGATTTTTGGGCTTTGGCTTACTTGGATCAGATGGAGTCCTATAGACTTCATATGGTTCAAGGGCCAGTCACGTGCTCTTTCGGGTCGTGACAGGATCGCAGGTACGTGATTGCAATGATTGCGGAGGACCTATACCGGTTGGACGGTCTTACTCGAGATGATAGTATGCTATCTGGTTTGCCTTTATCAGTCGTGTATAGGTTCAGGTGACTGATCACGATTACACTTTGATAGAGCCCTTAGGATCTTGCTTGACTACCAATAGTATGCGGGCGATCATATACGTGAGAGTTGGGTGGTCTATAAGCATATCCTTAATAGTGGTCCCTAGTCGTGGGAGTTTCGAGACAGGGCATCGATACTCCGGAGTAGACTAGTGTATACAGTCGAGACCCCGACGAGGGGCGGTGGAAGGTCTCACAAGCCACTGGTGTCAGTTGGATCACCTAAGATGTATACAGGTGCTCATTGGGTTATGAGTACACCGGACAGGACTCGCCGGGAATCTGCTAGTTGGTATTATACATATCGTCAGATAGCAGTTCCCTGGTGACATGTGTACAGGTTAGTTCATCGACCTGAGGTCGTCATTTGTCTCATGTGAGTTCCCACTGTGCTTTGATTTCTACCCTACCACGGCTCAAAGGAGTCGTGCAAACAGGTAGTTTTTGGGTACAGTCCCGAGTCACATGGAGGCACGTGAGCGGATCGGCAGGGGATTCGTCTCTCCCGGTATTGGGGGTGGAGGTCGCGCTGTGTCTAGGAAAGCCATTACACCAAGTCCTTAGCCAAGGCAGGTGAGATTTACTAGTAGGTACTCCAGTAGTATCTCAGGGTGTTCAGGGCTTGTCTCCGACACGACTTATATAGTTATTGGGGGTCTGACGTTACTAGCCCACTAGGCCGGATATGCGATACTCATAGACGAACGGACCGGACTGTATATACATTGTCACTGTTAGGCTCAGTAGGGTTTCTGGATGAGTTCGCTCATCAGCCTCCCTTGAGGTCAGTCCATGGGCAGCCGTTATGCATAGCTAGTGCTGCTGACGGTTTGTGGTTAAACCCACTGCCAGGGTGACGAGTCATTAGAGTCCCCCACAGATAGTTTCCCAAGTTCGGGCGAAACGTTGTAGAGGCCGTATGGTTTTATGGCAGGGTTCGAAAAATGCACGTGCGTTTACGCACGTGTTATTTTTCGGGCAGATAATACTGGTGGGCTTTGGTTTAAGCCGGATCCATGTATTATACAGAGTAGATATAATATCTTTTGTCTCAGTTGCATTTGTATTCGGTCGTAATACAAATGCGGGTATATTTATACAGTTACGGGGTTATCCTGAAATTCGTTTCAGGATCACTTTTGGAAGTTGCCAGTTTCCAGTTTTCTATCAGCCGTATTTAACATTTGGTTAAATACGGATTTATCTTTTCTTGAGATGAGTGTGGAAGCTTCTAGAAGGTTCTAGAAGTGGTGAGGTGTTTAGTAAGTCATGGTTGCATTTAATGATTCCATTAATGCTTGATGACTATGTTAATGATTCATCATTTCATTAAGTGTGTTCACACTTTGTGTTCACACTAGAGATATTTTCTTATTGTCACCTCCCCCTCTCCTACACTCACCCCCCCATCTCTATATATGTGGCCGGCCCCTTCCCCCTCTCTCACGCTCTTACACTTGATGTTTTATCTGGTAAAAAGATTATGATAGATTTTGGGGTGTATGGAATTTCACAGCTCATTTCATTCCATCACCCGATTCTCACGGCAACTTCATTAACCGTTCGTCCATGGCTTTGGACGAAGCGAGACAAAGTATTCCACTCATTCTCTACATCAACCTTGGTCATCTCTTCTGGCAAACTTGATGACCGAGTTGCCTCGAGTCAGAGGCGGGAGCTCGTTTAAAGATCCGATGACGTGGTGCCACCTGGACAAGGAGATCGGAGATCGACTAGATCAGAGCAGCCGCAACGGAGCGTGGGATGATGGTTAAAGAACGAAAGACTCGGATCGTTCGGTATAACCTTTCTTCCTTCTTTGTAGATTGTTAGTTTAGCGTTAATGGCAGATCTGGGTTATAGTATGCGATAGCGCCAGTTATAAAAGTTTTTGTTCCGCATTTTGGCGTCTGAAAGACGGCCGGGGCGCTACCGTAGACTTACATATACAACATCTAATAGTATATATACTAATATACAATAATCGCTCCAGGCATGATAATATACAACATTACAGAAAAGTAATAAGCATCACAGAACAATACAGATAATCTGGGATCCTCGGGTTTCACAGAGCCGCTACTGAAACCAGACGTTCCCCTGGTCGTGTGGATAGCCTGTGCAATGAAACCTAGACCCCTACGGGTGCAGTAAGTTACCCGCCAAAACCTGAAGCGAGGTAGTCAACACAACATAGTGAATGGAACACCCGGCACTTCACGGAATCCGGTAAATTGAGCACCCCTCCTTGGGTCAACCTGTACCCCCTACGAGTGCGGCGAATAGTCTGCCAATTCTAGAGTGAGGTCCCTTTGCCTCTCAAAGCCATGAGATACGGACCCGTTGCCCTCCAGAACCCGGCTATCCGTGCACTCCTTCGCGGGATAAACCTAGTACAGAAATAAAAATATGTACAACGGGTACATTGACCTCAACCCAGTCGTGCCCCAAAAGAATATTATACAACAGGCAGTGACGGCAGTCCACAAGTCGGACGCTCGTCCCGCAATATCAAATGTATAAATAAATCCAAACTGCACTATCATTGCACCCTGCTATCCACCACGTCAAATCCGCAACATCACAGCACAACACAGAACATCAACGCGAATGTCACGTTCGCAAACCCGTCTAAAAGAACTATAGCATTCAGATGCGGTTTACCGATCAAATGACATTCCCTGTTGGAGATATAAAGTAAGTACTGTAAACTAACACGTTTAAATTTCGATCGACAAAATTTCCCGAAGTGGGCCCCACAAGCATCTGCTGTACAGTAACAAAATATGGGCCCAAAAAAATATTACCAAAAACCACAATTTCCTGTAAAGAAGCCCCTGTACAATTTTGAAACACTGTTCCAACTAAACGGCCGCGGATGCGAGGTCAAACCCTAGGTTTGACCGCGGATCCGCGGCTGTTATATTGGATCACGTGACCAAATTTGTACGGTATGCTTCAAAAAGCCTGCTTTGTTTTCTGAAGTGCTCAAAATAATTTTTAGAACTGTTTAAAAATCAACAGAAACTTTTTGTACAGAAAAATGTAATTTCGGAAATTCCGTTCGATCGATCTTTTAAACGTGTTAGCACAAGTTAGTAAAGCTTAATGGTGAGTCTCTGATACCACTGTAAGTCCACGGTAGCGCCCCGGCCTTCTAACAGACGCCAATATGCGGAACAAAACTTTTACGACTGGCGCTATCGCGTACTATAACCCGGATCTGCCATTAAAGCTAAACTAACATATTGCAAAGAGGGTAGAATTGTTATACCGAACGATCCGAGTCCTTCGGTCTTTAACCATCATCCCACGCTTTGTTGCGGCGGCTTCGATCTTCTGAAACTCCAGTCTCGTCGTCCAGTTGGCACCACGTCGACGGATTTTTAAACAGGCTCCCGCCTCTAAACCGAGGCAACTCGGTCGTCAAGTTTGCTAAAAGAGACGACCAAGATGTTGTAGAGAATGAGTAGAACGCTTTGTCTCGTTACGTCCAAGGCTATGGACGAACGGTTAATGAAGTTGCCACTTGGAATCGGGTAAATGGAAATTGGGCCATGAAATTTCCATACACTCAACTATCATAATCTTTTCTTTCAAATCAAAAATCAACAACCATATCATCTTCAAGAGAGGGGGCCAACCTAAATAGAGATGGGGGGGGGGAGTGTAGGAGGGGAGAGAGTAACCATAACCATGAAGCTTATCATAACAATGACTCACTTGAACAATTAATGCAAAAGCATGAATCACAAACCTAGTCATCAAAACAATAAATGCACAATTAAGTCACTCATGACTCACTAGCCTTATCACCACTTCTAGAACCTTCTAGAAGCATGACTCGCCCTCATGACTCACCCAAGAAGAAAAGATAAATCCGCATTTAACCGAATGTTAAATACGGCTGATAGAAAACTGGAAACTGGCAATTTCCAAAAGTGATCCTGAAACGAATTTCAGGATAACCCCGTAACAGTATAAACATACCCGCATTTGTATTACGACCGAATACAAATGCATCTGAGACAAAGATATTATATCTACACAGTATAATACTGGGATCCGGCTTAAACCAAAGCCTACCAGTATTATCTGCCCGAAAAATGACACGTGCGAAAACGCACGTGCATTTTCCGAACCCTGCCATAATACCATACGGCATCTACAACGTTTCTCCCGAACTTGGGAAAGTGTCTGTGGGGGACTCTAATGACTCATCAATACACTGGCACTGGGTATAACCACTAGCACGTCAGAGGTACAAGCTGTACGTAACGGTTTGCCTATGTATTGATTGGGAGGGAAGCTGACGAGCGAACTCATCTATAAACCCTACTGAGCCTGACAGTGACAATATCCATATAGTCCGGTCCATTCGTCTATGAGTATCGCATATTAGGCCTAGGAGGTCGGTAAATGTCAGACCCCCAATAGCTGCATAAGTCGTGTCAGAGAGCAGCCCAGAACACCCTGAGATACTACTGGTATACCTACCAGTATATCTCGATTACCCTGGCCAGGGATTTCGTGTAATGGCTCTTCTAAACACAGCGCGATCTCACCCCCAATATCGGGAGAGACGAATCCCCGACGATCTGCTCACTGCCTCCATGTGGCTCGGGACTGTATCCAAAATATACCTGTTTGCACGACTCCTTTGACCCGTGGTAGGGTATAAATCAAAGCACAGTGGGAACTCACACGAGACAAATGACGATCTCAGGTCGATGAACTAACCTGTACACATGTCACCAGGGAACTGCTATCTGACGATATGTATAATACCAACTAGCATGTTCCCGGTGAGTCCTGTCCGGTGTACTCATAACCAAATGAGCACCTGTATACATCTTAGGTGATCCAACTGACACCAATGGCTTGTGAGACCGGCCACCGCCCCTCGTCGGGGTCTCGAATGTATACACTAGTCTACTCTGGAGTATCGATACCCTGTCTCGAAACTCCCACGACTAGGGACACTTTAAGGATGTGCTTATAGACCCCAGCTCCCACATATATGATCGGTAGTCAAGCAAGAATCCTATGGGCTCTATCAACATCTACATGATGATAAAGACAAAACCAGATAGCACACTATCATCTCGAGTAAGACTGTTCTATCGGTTTAGGTCCTCCCTCAATCATTACAATCACGTACCTGCGATCCAATAATTGACTTAGAGGGCACTATATCCAACATGGACTGTGGGGTCCTTAAACTCATGGACTATAATGTCCTTAACCTCGACCGTGATGTCTTAAAACTAACATCGGACTGTGAGGTTCTTAAACTCATGGAGTATGATGTCCTTAACCTCGACCGTGATGTCTTAAAACTAACATCGGACTGTGAGGTCCTTAAACTCATGGACTATGATGTCCTTAACCTCGACCGTGATGTCTTAAAACTAACACTGGACTGTGAGGTCCCTAAACTCATGGACTATGATGTCCTTAACCTCGACCGTGATGTCTTAAAACTAACAATGGACCGTAATGTTCTTAAACTAATTATCGACCGCAATGTCACTAAACTAAGCAATAGAGGCCAATTGTTCTCTTGTTGGATCTAAATGATCCCGTTAAGTTGATCTTAGTCTAGAATTAGACTAACGTGTCCTTAACAAACGTTTAAGTTGATCTTAACCTCAAATAAGGCTAACGTATCCTTAAACACAACCCCCCCAAACCCAAATCTAAGAAAGATACGGATTTGGACTAGTTCACGCCCTACGGGCGACAACATAACTTAGTCTCCGTATACAATCCACGGGCAACCGAACAAAAAACAAACACCCACGACACGAAGTGACCATCTGGAGAAGGAGAAAGTTGTTACCGCGATGCAGTAGCGTAATTAACTGCAGGGGCTTGCGCCTGCAGGGAAGAGCGTCCCCATAATTAAAAACCCCTCAAACGAGGGAGAATCTGACGAAGTCTGCTACATCGGCCGCATCCGTTTAAACCTTCGATACATGGTGCCATAAATCAACTTGGCATCTTCGGAGAGGTGGACGGATAGCACCAATTAGCATCTGCCCCGAAATTCAGGCAAGACGTACATCGCGTCTCCGTCGTGTCTTTCGGAGGGGAACAATGTATATATAAATATATACAAAAACACTAAAACAAGTATATGCTACAAATGCATACACCCGTATTCGTATAAAATACGAATACCCGTATTTGTATAAAGATACAAATACCCGTATCTATACCAAGACACAAATATACGTATCTATACAAATACTCGTATTCGTATAAATACCGTATTCTGTCAAAATAAGAATACCGTAATAGAGACACTAAAAGAGATATATAATACTAGTTCATATTTAATCCAAATGTGATAATCTGGCCATCTTTCAAACTGGCTAGTATTAACAAAATGTCCGATTAAAAGCACGTGTACAAAAACACGTGTTTTAATCGAACCTGAGTACGTATCAAAATACATACACTATATCGTTTCGCCTAAACTGGGAAACTCTCTGTATGGGACTCTAAAGACTCGATAATATGCTGTCATTGGGTTTAATTACAAGTACGTCAGCGACACTAGCTGTACGTAACGGCTACCCAGGTATTGAACGAAATGAAGGCCGACAAGCAAACTCGTTCGTATCCTTACCGAGTCTGAAAGTGACAGTCTCCGTACAGTCCGGTTTGTTTGTCTAAGAGTATCACCTATCGGGTCTAGGGTGTTGGATACAGTAAGACCCCCAATAACGCGATAAGTTGTGTTGGTGTGAAACCCATCGCCCACTGAGAAACTACTGATCCAAATTAGTAAATATCGTCCACCTTAGCCAAGGATTTCTGGTGATGGCCACTCGTGCACTGCGCAACATCTACCCCCAATACCGGGAGAGACGAATCCCTGACGATCCGCTCACTGACTCCATGTGGCTCGGGACTGTACGCAACTAAAACTAGTTTGCACAACTCAGTAAAACCGTGGCAGGATAGTAATCAAAGCATAGTGGGAACTCATACGAGACAAATGACAATCTCAGGTCGACAGACTAACATGTACTCATGTTACCAGAGAACTGCTATCTGACAATAGGTATAATACCATCTAGCAAATTCTCGGCGAGATTGTCCAGTGTAACTTATAACCCAATGAGCACCTGTATACAATATTTGGTGACTAACTAACACCAATGGCTGTGAGATCAGCCATCGCCCCCCGTCAGGGTCAAGAAACGTATACACTGGTTTGCTCTGGAATATCGATGCCCGGTCTCGATATTCACACGATTAGGGACATTTAAGGATTTGCTTATAGACTACCCGGTTCTTATAAGTGTGATCGCCACAATAACCTTGGTAGTCAAGCATGAATCTTATGGGCTCTATCAATATTGTAACATTTCAGAAAAAATAAAATATTATTTGGGAATTTTTATAATTTAATAATAAAATATTGAATATTTTAATAAGGCGGTATAATTAAATACCAATAAATTGGGAAAAATTTGGAAAATTATGGAAATTACTAAAAAGATGGTGCTTTATGTGATTTAAGCAAATTATGAAATTTTACGATTTATTATACACTAATTTTGTGCTAATCGCGATTAAAAATCGCTAATTGGGCACTAAACGTGTTTTGTGCACATGACATGCACATGTCATTTTAACACTTGTTACATTTTTTTCCTACATGATTTTTGGGTGTATGGCTATTTGTTATGGGTTTACTATTATAAAGAGAAGAAAAGAAAACAAAACAAAACAAAAGAAAAAGGAATGATAGAATAATGAGGTATGGGCAAGTGGGAGGAAGTGAGGGGTCAAGAGAGAGCCATGCCCACTTGTTCCCTTCTTCTTCCTTCATCATTTTCTCCCCCCATTTCCTCATGTGCTATTGCCCTCATCTCCCCCTCCACAAATCACTTCACTTCATCTCCAAAACAAACCCAAAACCCCACTCCCACTTCACAAATTTTGTGCACAAGCTCACAAGCAACCCTTTGGACCAAGAAAGTTTGAGTTTTGGCGCTGTAGAGGATTCATGAGTGCAAAATGAGGTAATTATTCCATCATTAGTGTAGAATTTCCATTCCTTTAGCATCCATGTTAAATTAGAACCGATATTGCGTGGTTTTGGGAACTTTGAAAACTTTAAGTTGAGGATTAGGGTTTGAGTTGGACCCAAAGGTGAAATTAAGGTTAGTAGAGGCTATACAACCCCTGTGGTGTTTGATTGGAGACCTAAACCAGAGACTAGAACCTATTTTAGCGAACTTAGAAACCCGATATCGGAAGAATTGTGGATTCTGAGAGTGTATATTGAAATCTGCTAACACCTGGATGACCTGAAAATTATTTAGCATATACAGAGATACCAGCAGGCACCTAGGAAGCACTACCCAAGACCCCAGCCCCTACCCTCTCCCCTGGGCCGCAAATAAATTCATTCTGGCCGCAATTTGCAGCCAGAGCAGTGTGGAATTGATTCTTATTTGTTCTGTGGCTTTATCTCCAGTAAACTAGATCCTTGGCATATGCAAAATTGGCTGATTTCACCTAGGGTAAAATCTGAGATCATTTTCTTGTGTTGGCGCATTGTTTTACGACTTGTTTTAACATGGATTTTGGTATTTGATAATTCGTTTATGTCATGTGGCGTTTGAACGTCAACGACTAGGGTTATTGGTCGTGTTTGCATGCGAGGCTATAGGTTTTTACCTATTAGCGTAGCGTGTGCCGTTTTGGGTTTTTCCGATTGGATTTTAATACGCATTGCGATTGAATTATATGTGTAGGTACCCCATGTGAGGTCGAGACGTTGAAGATAAAGATGACGACATCGGCATCGGCACACAAGAAGCAAGGTGAGTAGATATATATCTACGGGAGAAGTCAGGTGGATGGCGTATAGCACCCCCACAGTTCGTAGTATATTTATGATATATAACTGGATATATATGTGGTTTATGATACGTGGATGATTATCAAGATATGATTATGTGTTCATGATTAGTTTGGGGTTATTAGGAGTGAACTAGCATAGCTTCTTAGTCGCGAAACCTAGAATAGGTTTACACCCACACGCACACACACCTTCATTCATTTTATTACCTGTGCGTATATGGAGATATGTATATATATATATATATACACACACACATGGGTATGGGACTATGTATATATATATATACGTATACATATACATGGATTATGAGGATAGTACTTAGGATGGGAGATGAGTCGATGAGATTGGACTTGAGGCCTTGAGATCGGTGATGTGATATGGTTCGTATTTGAGATACGACATGATGTTTTAGCGGGTCCTTTCGATGTGTTGTTTTCAGACACACGCATGCATATACATATGTGGTATCAGTATTGTACTAGACGTAGATCAGTACCCCCGATCATGATATTTGATAAAGAGGATACCGGATGAATAATGTGATTGATGTGACATTGACCCGTACCCAGATTTGGGATATCGTACGACGGATTTACCGTACTTGCTATATTGATGATAGATCCGCACTCTTGACTCGAGGATGTCATATCGTATTAGGGTATCGTATGGGATACTATTGAGGCGGGATCACCGATTATTATGTGTGTGTATATATATATATATATATATGTATCGACTTAGATGTTAGGCGGCTTCCTTACCTTTCGATTAGCCTGTTAGTTTAGCCTGGTAGTTACTTGTAAATGATGGATTAGACTCGAGTTATACCTATTGTTGGATATAGTGCCCTCAGAGTCAATTATTGGATCATAGACACGTGATTGCAATGATTGAGGGAGAACCTATACCAATAGGACAGTCTTACTCAAGATGATAGTATGCTATCTGGTTTATCTTTATCATCGTGTATTGCTTCAGGTGACCTTACAGGTCACTATTGCACGTTGATAGAGCCCTTAGGATTCTTGCTTGACGGCCAGCAGTATGATGGCGATCATATACGTGGGAGCTGGGGTCTATAAGCACATCCTTAAAAGGTCCTTAGTCGTGGGAGTTTCGAGACTGGGCATCGATACTCTATTAGTAGACTAGTGTATACAGTCGAGACCCCGACGAGGGGCCGTGGCCGGTCTCACAAGCCATTGGTGTCAGTTGGTTCACCTAAGATGTATACAGGTGCTCATTTGGTTATGTGTACACCGGACAGGACTCGCCGGGAACATGCTAGTTGGGATTATACCAGACGTCAGATAGCAGTTCCCTGGTAACATGTGTACAGGTTAGTTCATCGACCTGAGATCGTCATTTGTCTCGTGTGAGTTCCCACTGTGCTTTGAAAACTACCCTACCACGGCTCAAAGGAGTCGTGCAAACAGGTTTTAGTTGGGTACAGTCCCGAACCACATGGAGGCAGTGAGCGGATCGGCAGGGGTTTCGTCTCTCTCGGTATTGGGGGTGAGATCGCGCTGTGTCTAGGAGAGCCATTACACAAAGCCCTCGGCCGAGGCAGGAGATTTACTTGTAGGTATTCCAGTAGTATCTCAGGGTGTTCTGGGCTACACTCCGACACGACTTGTACCGCTTTTGGGGGTCTGACTTTTACCAACCCCCTAGGCCCGCCATGCGATACTCATAGACGAACGGACCAGACTGTACGGATATTGTCACTGACAGGCTCAGTAGGGTGTCAGGATGAGTTCGTTCATCGACCTCCCTTTTAGTGAATACCCGGTAGCTCGTTACGTACGGCTAATACCTCTGACGTGCTGGTGTTTAAATCCACAGCCAAAGTATTGACGAGTCTTTAGAGTCCCCCACAGACAGTTTCTCAAGTTTCGGGCGAAACGCTGTAGAGGCCGTATGGAGATATGGCAGGGTTCGATCTTATACGTGCGGTATTGCACGGATCAAGATCGGACGGATAATACTAGCGGGCTTTGGTTTAAGCCGGATCCTAGTATTGTACAGTGTAGATTTTGTCTCATTGCATTTGTATTCGGTTGGAATACAAATGCGGGTATGTATATACAGTCGCGGGGTTTTCCTGTAATTTATTACGGGATCAGTTTTCTGAAGTTGCCAGTTTGTATTCCGTTTCGGCCAGTTTTCCTTTGTTCCTTCATGGCCGGATTTTTCTGGTGGAGGGGCTAATTTGCATATTTGCAAATTAGCATTGTGGAGGGGGTTATTTGTAAATGAGGGATTATGATGGATATAGCATCTTTGCTTTTTTCTTTTATCATGTGTGCATTTATTGTGATGGGAATGGGAAAAGATTAGATTAGAAATGGATGTGATATAATTTCCTCATTATCTTCACATGGCTTATGGTCACCATTGGTTTTTCCCTACACTCACCTCCCTTGTATTTTCTCTTCTCCATTATTGTTATGGCCGGCCACTTCTTGGGTGAGAGAGAGGTTCATTTTGGTGGTGGGGAAATTTCTTCATCTCATTTTGACTACTACAAATTTCCCCACCTCTCTCAAAAGTTCTCATTTTTCTCCTCCACATCCATACAAGGCAACTTCACAACCCCAATGAGACAAAGTTTTCTACACTTCATCTACAGTATTCTTGGACACGTCGACTCGCCAACTTCGTGCCCGAGTTGCCTCGGTCCAGAGGTGGGAGCCCGTAAAAGAACCCGGCGATGTGGTGCCCGTTCCGACGAGGAGATGAAGACCGGACGTTCCGCGAGGAGATCGGAGTGGAGGCCGAAGACCGAAGGATACGGATCGCTCGGTATAGCCCTCTATCCCTTCTCTTGATAGCTAGTAGTAGATTAATGGTTCGATCCGGGTTTTTAGGATGCGGTAGTGCCGGTTTAAAGTCAAGAAAAATTTTCGTTTCCGCATTTTGGCCTCGGATAGATGGCCGGGGCGCTACCGTAGTCCTACATGGTATCAGAGCCACGCCATTAAGCTAGTCTAGCTTGCTCTAACGTGTTTACAAGATCGATCGAACGGATTTTCCGAAAACCCGATTTCTAAAGTACAGTTTCTGTCGAATTTTTCCAGTGCTCTAAAAATTATTTGGTACATTGTAAAAATACGAGCAGGGTTTTTTAAGCATTTTATGAAAATTTGGTCGTGTGACGTCACTGTTCCACCGCAGAACCGCGGCCAAATCCACGCATTGGCCGCGGTTCCGCCGCCGCTTTAACTCTTCACAGCACCAAATTTTTTACAGTGGGCTTCTGACTTGGAAATAGGGTTTATGGTATATACTGTTTGGGCCCAGATTTTCTTTGAGTGCTACAGTTGTGCTTGGGGCCCACTTCGGTAAATTTAGTCGATAAAATTTTTTAAACATGTTAGTTCACAGTATTTACATTATATCTGCGACCGTGAATGTCACTTGATCGGTAAATCCTGTCTATCTGCTATAGCCCTTTTAGACGGATTTGCGAACGTGACATTCACGTTGACGTTCTGTGTTGTGCTGTGATGTTGCGAATTTGTCGTGGTGGATAGCCTGGATGCAATGGTAGTACAGTTTCGTTTTATATGTACATTTGATATTGCGGGGCGAGCATCCGATATGTGGACTGTCGTTACTGCCTGTTTGTATATTATTCTTTTGGGGCACAACTGGGCTGAGGTCGATGTACCCGTTGTATATTTTACTTTCTGTACTAGGATTACCCTGCGGAGGGGTGCACGGATAGCCGGGTTCTAGAGGGAAACGGGCCCGCGTCTCATGGCGTTGAGACGGAGGGGGCTTTACTCTAGAATTGGCGGGCTATTCGCCGCACTCGTAGGGGGTACAGGTTGACCCAAGGAGGGGTGCTCAAGTTACCGGATTCCGTGAAGTGCTGGGTGGTCCATTCATGTTGTTGAAGGGGGCTGCCTCGCTTCAGGTTTTGGTGGGTAACTTGCCGCGCCCGTAGGGGTCTAGGATTTCATTGCACAAGCTATCCACACGACCAGGGGAACGTCGGGTTTCAGTAGCGGCTCTATGAAACCCGGGGATCCCAGTTATCTGTATTGTTCTGTGAAGCTTATTACATTTCTGAGATGTTGCATTTTATCACGCCTTGAGCGATTATTATATATTGATATATATACTAGTAGATGTTGTATATGTTTTACACCCGCGCTAGTCCAGTCCCCGCTCTGTCGTTAGTTAAGTAACCTAACGGGTGATAACGGGACCCAGTGGCGAATGCGGGTGGCATATACGTACATCGTATTTTCGTTCTTTATTGGTGTGATCAATTGATGAGACTGCATTGATTCGGATCAATGCAAGCAAAACAAACCTATTCTGATGTTGTTGGAACAATTTTTCAATAAGCTGTTATTGCAAGGACGTTCTCTTTTGTTTTGCACAGTGGTATTCGGTTATGAATATCCAGCACCTCAGTCGACGAGGCAAGGGCCGAGATCCCTTCACCGGGAGTGACCCCTTGGATAGAAGTTTGCGTCAGGGTAATAACTTCACTATAGCCGATTGCCTTTTTGCTTTGCATCGTGGTATTCAGTTGGAATATCCTGCACCTCATTCTACGGGGAAAGAGCCGAGATCCCTTCACCGGGAGTGACCTCTTTAGCAAAGGTTTTCGTCACTATATTTTTATAAAATGCTATCCAGTTCCTTCAATGATATCAAGTTCATTACGCTAAAGGTTTTTCGCCAAAAACCAGTCGTAGCCCTCCTTCATTTCAGATTAGTATTGCTTAGTATTCGTGCTACGTATGTCGTGCTCAGCCGAGGCGTAGTGTGCGGTAGCTCTGTAATGCTTTTCTGTCTCATGGATATGTGATTGGTTATGACAGTCGTACGGTCATTTTGGCTCAGTCAAGGACTCGTGCGGGTGGGTCTAATGCAATCAAGATAATGACGGGTTGAACTTGACTAGGATCCTTTGATATGTTGGCTCAGTCAAGGTCACTTGGGTCCTAGGGGTAAAAACACACATCGGGAGTTTCTAAAGAAACTGAAACTTGCCAGGCATGCGCATACCTTCTGGAGTGTGGTGACTTGAGTGGGTTCCATCAAGTTATCATACGATGATAGTTGGATCCCGATTCCCACTGATGAGTTGGTTTACTCCTCGGGTGATCCCGACTAATTCTTCTTTCAGGTTTGGAGGAGAATTTGACGATACAGTGGGAGGTTTCCTAATTAGATAAATTGATAACCATTCTGATCTAGGTTAGAGTGCACGCTGAGTGTTTCTTTTCTCTCTCTCTTTGGCAGCGACCATGACCCGACCCTTGACTATGACTCAGTGACCAAGTTGACCGAACCTTCTTAAACACTGGCTTTTGGATTGTCAGAGTTGCAAACCTCTTTGCCACTCCTACTTTTACCCTTTTCTCCAGAACACCCCGTATTACTACGAACGTCCACTTCCATTGGATAAAACCATCGTATGGTTATATACGAACTCGAAGGAATTTATTCGAGGATGGTTTCTAGTTCTGGAGAAAACGAATAGGACTATTCAGTTGTCTTTTCCTTTTACCTTCTCTCAGGTTGCGAGTGCTCCTTAGATTAGGGCAGTACACCCATTACGCAAATTGGATAGTCTTCTTCCAAACCATAGGCAGGTGCCGACCAGTAGGGAATGAAGAAAAACAATTAGCCTAACGATGGTGTTCAGAAGGTATTAAGTAAAGACAAATAAAGGGATTAGTAAGAGGGCAAAGTAAATTGCGACTGCTGTTCACAACCAAACCAAGTATTTCATTACCACTCCCATTTCACCTTTGTATTTCTCTAGAACACTCCGTATCACTACGAAGATCCACAGTTATTTGGATACTCCATCGTATGGTTATATACGAACTCGAAAGGAACTTGTTCCAGTTCGGGGATGGATTCTGGTTCAGGAGAAATAGGAATAAGGTTTATTCGGTTGTCTTTTATCTTCACCTTCTCTCAGGTTACGAGTGCCCCTAGGATTGGGACAGTACACCCATTATGCTTATTGGATAGTCTTCTTCCAAACCATAGGCTGGTGCCGAACGGTAGGGAAGGGAGAAAACCATTTAGCCTAAAGGGGGTGTACATAAGGTAATGACTAAAGACATATAAAGGGATTTGGAGAGATGGCAAAGAAATATACGGTTACAGTTGTGAATCTAATAATGGAAGAGGCATTACTAGTAATACCCGGATACCCCTACGAAACATTTACATGTTTCAGTTTCACTGTGCATTGTTAAAAGAAAACTGATTTCCCAATTAGTCCTTGCTCCAGGGTATGTATTTACCAGGTATGATTCTCACATCTGTATGGTTTTACAGATGATGAGTGGGAGTAAGTTATTGGGAATTAGGTGATTGTCCTCATTATATCGGAATTCGTTGTAATTGGTGATATTTGAGGAAATCGCCTGGGTAGTTTGCCGGACGGCAAATATTTGGTTTTGAATATCCGTTGTTGTGCACCAATTTCAAATTGATATATCTGTACGTCTATTTTTATAGAGTGAGATATACCTTTTTGAAATTATGTCTATGACATTTACCTATATCAGTGGATGGTTAGGTAAGGAGCATTAAACAGCGGTGTAATTCTTCCTAACCATAAGTACAGTTTTCAACCTACGACACACAGGGAATAAGTTATTAGACTCAGGGGACTTATACAGAGTATTGTATGTTGTCCAGTGTCCATGAGGACAGAGGGGTTGGTGCTCGGACTGTATTCTGTTTACTTGTGACTTCTCTAGTTCTTAGACATGTATTTCGTAGAAATGCAACGTCTAAGTTTTGAGAAGTTATAGGTATAAGAATAAAGTAGAGAACCAGGTGTTGCAAGTATCGGGATTCTTCAAGGTGATCGAAGATATAGATACTTGTGTATGGTATTCAGTTGATAGTAATGATTAAGAGAACTTGCTACTCTTTCAGGTTACTCATAATTGGAAGCACTCCTAAGTTGAGTAATGCTGATCGGCCTCTTTCCATTTAGTAGACATGCACTGGAGACAGCTGCATGATTTGAATCTGGTTCCAATTAAATCAGTGCCTCTGTTTCTGTATTGGATATAGAACAGTTCGTATCTTAACATTGTTAAGGTACGCGGAGTTGTCCGGCTTATGCTTAAAACCAGATTCTGGATAACTCAAGGCACGTTTCTGTAATGGCTGTTTGTGGGTTGACCCGGGCTTTGACGAGGGTTGATTTTCTACCATCTGGAAGATCAATAGAGATATTGCTCTTGACTCGCCACAGTTTTAATAAAAATGGATTTTTTCAGAAAACAGTAGTGGGGGTATGGTAGAACTGGAAGTAATTCCAGAACCGCAAGCGATTACTGAAGATTTGATAAGAACATAAAGATTCAATCTGGTTTGACATTCCATTGGCCACTCCGCAGATATGGTGGGTAACCTCAGGCACCCGAGAGGTACTCCGGTAGCCTCAAGGACGGTGACAGGGAGGTTCTTGTTTACCCAGATTTGACACTACTGTTGTTCCAGGCTATGAGGCCCGGCATGAGGATGAGTATAGCGTCGTTCTAAACTAGCTTTAGAAGTGCACGTGTATATGACTCTGCCATAGGGTTGCCATAGTCAGTGGGAGCAGCGGAAGCATAGTGGACAAGTGACTTATGTCTATTTATAGACTAAAACGGATATAGCGGAGATAGATCATCTATTTCTGATGTCACAGTCATAGGTTTGACTTCATCAGAATAGGGGATGGATATGTTAAGAAGATAGTAGGGTGTGATGTCCTGGTATATGGATGACATACACAGAGTAGGAAGTGAAATTCCTATACTACGATCGGTTATACTTTGGTTGTCACGCAGTGGTTTCTCCACAAAGGACTTGGATATTATATCAGACATTCTGGTTACTAGATCTATGGTTTTAGATCTAGATTTGGGTAGTTTCCCAATCTGGGTACTTAGACAGCATTCTAAAGGTGTTTTAGAATGGACGACTTCTGGCACGGTGGTGTACCTGCAGGTGATGGAGTCACCCTCTTTAAAGGTGTCTTACAGACTAAAGGGGAGAGGGATGCGCATGATTGGCAGATCACTTGCTTAAGCAACTGAGTCAATCATGAGATGTCAAGTACCACACCAGATGTTGTTTTTGCAGTAGATGCAATAAGTTGATATTAATTCTATACTGGAGAAACATTCGGAAGCAGTTTTAGAACATAAGTGGATGTTCTAGGGATACGATAACGGAAGCCTCCTTCGGGAGACAGTTATCATTCCGGGCTTCCAAGGTGACCTGGATGACAGAGTGACTGTCAGAGTTATAGTTTTCCCTCTGACGAGGGGTAGTAGTTTGGACAGGTGGTCCAAGCAGATACTGAGGGAGGCATGGCGCAGGACACTGATTAAGTTTAGTTGACGACACAGTCTAAGAAGTTTGGATTTGGAGTTCATTTATGAACCAGGTCCCATCAGACATCCAAACATATTCTAAGACAGCTATTGCTCATTTCGGGAGATGGCTTTCTCCGCGAACTTGAGATAAAGAGAGACATAGAAAGAAACATCAGAGCGGATCCACTCACTGAGGCTATTCCTCGAACGCAATAGTTTCGCAAACGGGCTTTGTGAGACTGATTAGTAGAGGAGTTGGGTGTTCGGTATCACAGGGGCTGTGAGTATGCGACATTGCAATAATTAGCCTTGAATGCAAGTGGGAGATTGTTGGATATAGTGCCCTCAGAGTCAATTATTGGATCACAGGCACGTGATTGCAATGATTGAGGGAGGACCTATACCGGTAGGACAGTCTTACTCAAGATGATAGTATGCTATCTGGTTTATCTTTATCATCGTGTACTGCTTCAGGTGACCTTACAGGTCACCATTGCTCGTTTATAGAGCCCTTAGGATTCTTGCTTGACGGCCAACAATATGATGGCGATCATATACATGGGAGCTGGGGTCTATAAGCACATCCTTAAAAGGTCCCTAGTCGTGGGAGTTTCGAGACTGGGCATCGATACTCCATTAGTAGACTAGTGTATACAGTCGAGACCCCGACGAGGGGCGGTGGCCGGTCTCACAAGCCATTGGTGTCAGTTGGTTCACCTAAGATGTATACAGGTGCTCATTTGGTTATGAGTACACCGGACAGGACTCGCCGGGAACATGCTAGTTGGGATTATACCAGACGTCAGATAGCAGTTCCCTGGTGACATGTGTACAGGTTAGTTCATCGACCTGAGATCGTCATTTGTCTCGTATGAGTTCCCACTGTGCTTTGATTGCTACCCTACCACGGCTCAAAGGAGTCGTGCAAATAGGTTTTAGTTGGGTACAGTCCCGAGCCATATGGAGGCAATGAGCGGATCGGTAGGGGTTTCGTCTCTCCCGGTATTGGGGGTGAGATCGCGCTGTGTCTAGGAGAGCCATTACACAAAGCCCTCGGCCGAGGCAGGAGATTTACTGGTAGGTATTCCAGTAGTATCTCAGGGTGTTCTGGGCTACACTCCGATACGACTTGTACCGCTTTTGGGGGTCTGACTTTTACCAACCCCTTAGGCCCGCCATGCGATACTCAAAGACGAACGGACCGGACTGTACGGATATTGTCACTGACAGGCTCAGTAGGGTGTCAGGATGAGTTCGTCCATCGACCTCCCTTTTAGTCAATACCCGGTAGCTCGTTACGTACGGCTAATACCTCTGACATGCTGGTGGTTAAATCCACAGCCAAAGTATTGACGAGTCTTTAGAGTCCCCCACAGACAGTTTCTTAAGTTTCGGACGAAACGCTGTAGAGGCCGTATGGAGATATGGCAGGGTCCGATCTTATACGTGCGGTATTGCACGGATCAAGATCGGACGGATAATACTAGCTGGCTTTGGTTTAAGCCAGATCCTAGTATTGTACAGTGTAGATTTTGTCTCATTGCATTTGTATTCGGTCGGAATACAAATGCGGGTATGTATATACAGTCGCGGGGTTTTCCTGTAATTTATTACGGGATCAGTTTTCTGAAGTTGCCCGTTTGTATTTCGTTTCGGCCAGTTTTCCTTTGTTCCTTCATGGCCGGATTTTTCTGGTGGAGGGGCTAATTTGCATATTTGCAAATTAGCATTGTGGAGGGGGTTATTTGTAAATGAGGGATTATGATGGATATAGCATCTTTGCTTTTTTCTTTCATCATGTGTGCATTTATTGTGATGGGAATGGGAAAAGATTAGATTAGAAATGGATGTGATATAATTTCCTCATTATCTTCACATGGCTTATGGTCATCATTGGTTTTTCCCTACACTCACCTCCCTTGTATTTTCTCTTCTCCATTATTGTTATGGCCGACCATTTCTTGGGTGAGAGAGAGGTTCATTTTGGTGGTGGGAAATTTCTTCATCTCATTTTGACTACTACAAATTTCCTCACCTCTCTCAAAAGTTCTCATTTTTCTCCTCCACATCCATACAAGGCAACTTCACAACCCCAATGAGACAGTTTTCTACACTTCATCTACAGTATTCTTGGACACGTCGACTCGCCAACTTCGTGCCCGAGTTGCCTCGGTCCAGAGGTGGGAGCCCGTAAAAGAACCCGGCGATGTGGTGCCCATTCCGACGAGGAGATGAAGACCGGACGTTCCGCGAGGAGATCGGAGTGGAGGCCGAAGACCGAAGGACACGGATCGCTCGGTATAGCCCTCTATCCCTTCTCTTGATAGCTTGTAGTAGGTTAATGGTTCGATCCGGGTTTTTAGGATGTGGTAGTGCCGGTTTAAAGTCAAGAAAAATTTTCGTTTCCTCATTTTGGCCTCGGATAGACGGCCGGGGCGCTACCGTAGTCCTACACCTATTTCAAAACTAACGAATCGTGAGTATTTTAAAGACAGGCCAAGGGATTCTACGGATATTTTAAAGGGCGTATCTTTTCTTAAAAACACCGTAGCCCTTATTTTCAAAACACCACGATTCGTGTGATTTCAATTGGCAAAACTGTATGACTCATATTTATCTACATGCAGATTAGTTATCATTGTGTTTATTCTTCAGCTCCCGCATATTCTTGCTATTCGCATCGCACCACATTCTTATATTGTGTTTCATATGCCATTATTGAGATCATGCTGTCAGGACACCAGCACCATTACCGTTGATGTGTATGTTCCATATACACTTACTTGCCGGCTCACACACATCAGCATCGGTAATTGCCATGTCACGTACACTTTAGAAATTACTATTTATTGACATAACTTGCTAGCGGATAGTTGCAATGTGTTATAACTTCATATGCTAGTTTAACTTTTGCATTCATTGCATGATAGCAGTTGCATTCATATATACTCATTGGCCATGCAGTATTACGGAAATTTATGCCGATATTCACTGTTTACTTACTCTTGATTCTTGGATTTCGGATTCCATGAGATTTCTGGATTTGGGGGAAAACCGCAAGAATATATGTAAAAACTTCTCTCTCTCTCCCTCTTTTTAAAAAAAATGCAAGTTGTGGTTTTCTCATGATGTATGAGTCGTCCACCATGAGTTTTCACGATTGTTGTTGGATTTTGAGACCCGTTGCGAGGAGTGGATGAACCGTCTCGGGTACATGGTGGGCCCGGTAAGGTACCCCGGGGCAATAAGCTCGAGTTGTAAACGATGAGCTTGGCAGGGGAGCACTACCTACCGGTGATTTTACCTGGCGTGTCGGATATCCGGAGGATACCGTTCGTGGTTGTGTGATTGATGATAGGGGCCGATCCGGACTGACGGAGCCCTAGATTTTGAGATTTGAGATATTGAGCTATTGAGATTTGATGATACAGGCCAGTCCGTATAGCCGGAGCCTGAGATATTGAGATATTGGGATTTATGTTTTGTGTCGATGCTAGACACTGTTTATGTTGATTTCATTGATGATATCTTGTTTTAAATATACAGAAATCTCACTAAGTTATGAAAGCAGTTTTCTTCATTTACATGTATTCTGTTTTCATGCCTTCATACCTCATTCATATGATATGTTGCTACCTGAGGCACTGACATGAGCACATGGGATTAGACTTATGTATAAATGTTTACCCTTACCACATTTTCTTGCTTCAGACTTATCATTTGAGCTTATATATATGTATATTGATCGTATTGACCTAGGATTGTGTCATACATACGATTTCTGCTCGGTGGTGTTTTCTACTCACGAGTTGGCAACTCACCCCCGTTGTGCCACAGTTTCTTGCAGGTTTTGCCGTCCAGGTTTCGTTACGGTTTTGCTGGCACATTGTCCCTTCCGGGTGATTGCTTTGGTAGGTGAGTTCTTTTGCATCAGAACCACCATTATATATTTGTTATTTCAGTTGTATCTAGTAAAACTCCATCAACCAGACTTGTATATTTGATAGACATAGAAGACCAGTGTATATTATTTCGACCTTAGAGTCGCGCTTGTATTATTATGGATTTCATGTTGTTTTGAGTTTTCTTTTCAGTTTTAATCCTCGCCCTTCGGCGTTGTATATTATATTGCATTGTGTGGTTTTGTCCGCCGGTTGGCGAAGAGCTAGCTCCCACTAGGGGATGCCTTTATTCATTATATATGCTTTATCAGGTTTGTACCCGTTTGGGTTCAGTTTTTACAAAGTATACTCTGCCGAAATTTTCAGAAAAGACTTGAGATTTTAAAAATGCATACTTCGGCTTATGTTGTTAAACTTCTTGTTTTAAAATTGGTTTTTCCTTCACTCTACTGCTTTACTTGGTTTGGATTTCTGGGTTTTGGCTTACTTAGATTACGTACACCTCGAGACGTTTCGTAATTTAAGTGCCGGTCATGTTCCGTACTTTTCGGGTTGTGACAAGTATGTAATAGTGATCCGTAATACCATATAATACATATACATGATGATAAAGTCAAATCAGATAGCATACTATCATTTCGAATAAGATTGTTCTACCCGTATAGGTCCTCCCTTAATCATCATAATCGTCTGCCTGCAATTACAATAATTGTCTTGAGGACACTATATCCAACACACCATGTATAGATGCGCGTAATGCTGATGGTCGTATTCGGGGTAGCGCCCTTGGTATGGTCGGGCATTGGATACATCAACGACTGCTACATGTGACCCATTTCCACCTGTATGTGACCGGTGGGGGCTACACGTGCCCGGTGGAGGTTAAATGTGTCCATGAAGGCTCATGCTCTCCCCGTTAAATATCGGCGCAAAATGCAAGGCTCAAATGACAATCGATATCTTGGAAACGTCATTTCCACATGAAGCATCTCATTCTCATGTGACCTTATCAAAGCTTCAAGAATACGTGCATGCATCCAAAATTGCGAGGATCCGGGACGGCCGAGTATTTGAGTCATAAATTCTTGTTTATCCGTGTAGGTGGAACTTGTTCCTGGCTCCACATGCAACCCTGAGCATACGATGCGCGTAATGCCGACGGCCGTATCTGGGGCAGAACTTTCGGTATGGCCAAGCATTTGACACAACAGCGTGGCCTATTTCCAACTACATGTGGCCAGTGGGGGCTTCATGTGCTCGGTGGGGGATAAATGTGGCCATGACAGCTTACACCCTCCATGTTGGACATCGGCACAAAATGCAAGGCTCAAACCACAATCTATATATTGGGAACGCCATTTCCGCATGAAACATCTAGTCCTCATGTGGCCTTACCCAAGCTTTGAAAATACGTGAGTGCATCCAAGGTTGCGAGGATTTGGCATATACCCGAGTCATAAATTTTCGTGCATCCGTGTCGGTGGAAAATGTTTCCAGCTCCGCATGCAACCCTAATATCTAATAAGACAATAAGGTGAAGGAAACGGATCGTCGAATCAATAATTGGAATAAATCACCAACACCCCCCACCCCACAGCGCACACATACACGCTTTTGTGTGTAGATACATACATGATTAATCGTATATGTTCAAGGGAAAAAATGCACTTTGACACAACATTGACACAACATGAATAAAATCGTTAGCGGTACTTATCAATTGCTAGTACAATCCTTTTAGCGCATTTTGTCGACACGAGAAATGCCAAACTAAAATATTATATATTTGGCGGCACTTGTTTACAACCACCAATAAGTTATTGTTTACCCGCGCTTATATATGTTCTATCATCAATATATTCAACATGATAATACTATATTTCTTCAAATATTCAAAATGAACGTCCAATCGAGAACCAGTCCAAGAATAGACATCCGAGAAAATTCACAATCGGTAAGCAGTAAAATCCATAGTCGATACAAAAATATCTATCCAAAACACCAGCATTACTGTCATGTAGTCGACCGTTCCTACAACTTTACTGGCAGCTTGTTCTAATTCCTTTGAACTTTTACCTGAAATTTTTTGATGGATATCTGCAGCACGCTCTAAGATGTCTTTTATATCTGCTTTTCCCAGTCCCCCAGCATTGGTGAAAATTTTGAAACCATTGCGATTATAGGCTAGATGACTGGCGGCAAATATTAAACAAATTCCAAACAACCTGACTATTATAATAAAATTCACGCATAATATGGTTGTATAGAGATAGCCCTCGTTTATCTGGTGAGTATAGACACGCTGTAAGAGTAGGATGACACGCGCATAGGCAAGATTTCTATTTTTATTCCTTTTCTTTCTTCACAGCACCTGTGATCATTATAGCTCCATCATAAGATTTATTCAAAGCTATTATTAATGTCATCTTACATGAATTCCAAACCAATAATCTAAGGTCCAAGCAATGCAATGCACGTCCCAACCATTCCCTGCTGTTTAAACATTCACCTAATCCAAAAGCGGGATGAATTGCATCGAGTTGGCGTTACAAGTAATTTCATGGACAAACTGATAACTATAATGAACATGCACATATTAATCTCAGAACAAGTGATGAAAATTGCAATCATGCGAAAATTTGCTAGACTAGGCGAATATTATATATATAATATAGCTCATTCCCCTTGACCACAATATAATCATGCAACAATTTGCTAGACTGGGTGAGATATTACATATATAGTACAGTTCATTCCCCTTGACCACAATATATGCATCATATACATGAAAACAGGCAAAGTTTAGTATGAGCAACAATAATTTTAGCATCAACTTTCAGACCAAAGGTAGATAGCAAACCATGCTAATAAGAAAGCACCGTTAAATTTAGGCACGGGAACTATTTTGGTTAAAAAGTTAAAGCAAGTATAAATTGTGAAGCGAAATAGTGAGCGGTGGAAAGCAAAAAAGCAATATCTCTTTGATATGTCTCATGGAGTCATGGTAACAAATTACAAAAGTCGGTCTGCGTTAAACAAATCACAAGTTTATCCTCCATAAGACTATTGTTAATCAGTAGTCGCCATGTGCTTCTATGAGTGAACCAAAAATATTTGGTAAATAACAGACTAAAATAGAGCCCCAATCAACACAAAACATTTATAGAAATTTCAGTGATATCTTTTGTGGATTTGATTTCAGATAGTTCAACTAACCAATGAAAATCGAAATTGCAAAAACAAATATCACAAAAATTGCGATTTTTACCGAATGTAAAGATGGGTGAAATCAAGGGGGAGCTGAGCATGCCACATAGGAATGGTTAGATGGGATTCTTAAAGTGATGAAAAATTCCGACCACCATCCATCAATCAATTGTAGGGTTCCTAGACACTCTAACAAGGTTCTACAAGGCCTCTACCATGCCCGATTCAAAAATTTAGCCGTGCCGAATAACCCTAACCAAGATCGTATACTAGAGATTATGCGAAAACAAGCAAGTAAACAACTTTATCACTAAGTGAAAGGGATTACAACCTTTGTAGATCCGGTCCTTCACTTCTAAAGCTCCGTGTTGACGTCCTTTCGCTGCGATCATCGAGATCCTGGACTCTTGTGATGGTTTCCTCGAAGAAATGAGCGGGCTAGGTCGCTGACTTCGAGGCCGAAGATGACTACGTCGAGGAGACTCAAACTCAAGCTCCATCTTCATTAGGTTATGAATTTTATGAAGAGAACACCCTAAACTAAATGACAAGTAGTAGAGGGTGATGAAATAGGAAGTGGGTTCACTTTGGATTTGGATTTTTCACTCTATTTCTTCACTTGAAAATTTTCTAGCAAGCTTTTCTTCTTCTTGAAGAAGAAGAAGAAAAGAAAAGAATAAGAATGAAAAATGACTTATCACAAAAGAATAATCAAGTGAAGTCTATCATGATGCAACCATGGGTGAGTTTACCTTTGTAGAGACTAAACCATAGTTTGAGGTAATGGTTTGGTTAATAAAAATCTTATGGAAAACAAAATTAGTGGACTTTGTCAAAAATGCTTGAAAGCTTCATAAAGCTTCAAGCAAAGACAAAGAAAACTACCATTTTGTTTTACCAAAATAAATAAAAACCCAAACCATTATCTTAAATATGGTGTAAGTCATACACACACCCAAGTTTGCATGTATCATCAATCATGATACAAACTAGTGCACAAATATATATCACATATACAACTTGTGCACATCAAGTGAGAAAATCAATCTTAAGTGAACCAATACTAGTTAATGTAAAGTAATATATCAAATATATAATTATATATTAAATCATTAAATCAACACTTGATTTAATGATCCGTTCATATCTCATATAATCGACTAATATCTAGTGTATCAATATATCGAATCAACACTTGATTCGGTAACCCGGCTATATCACATATAACCGACTGCTGATACAAATCGCGAGAATAGAATACAATATCACATACTGGCATTATTCTCGGTCCCGCACATATCTCATATGCGCTCCTATTCCGTTTCGTATGAGCCAGGAAACCTCTGTGTAGGACTCTAAAGACTCGTCAATACGCCGGCAGTAGGTGGTGATCATATCAATCACCCACAAGCCGCAAGCGGTCTGCTAAACGTAACGGCCACCCGGGTATTGAGCGATCAGAAGATCAACGAGCAAGCCTGCTCACACTCCTGTGAATCCAATCAGTAACACTTACCGTACAGTCCAGTCTGTTCGTCTGATATGTCGCATATCTCGCTGTCACGACCCGCAGGGTACGGAACGTGACTGGCACTTAAGTTTACGAAACGTCTCAAGACGTCCGTAAAATAAGTAAGCCAAAGCCCAGAAACCAAAACCAAATAAGCAAAAGAGTGAAGAGAACCCAATCAATTGAAAATGAGTTTATCAAATAAGTCATATAAAGCCTTTTTAAAAACAATATCAATTTTTCCGAAAATTTCGGCAGAGTCTCCTTTGTAAATACTGTCCCCCAAAATGGGTACAACAAGAATATATATGAATCCAACAAATAAGGCATCCCCAAGCGGGAGCTAGCTCTTCGCCACAATGCGGTCACAAATCCCACGCAATATAAAGCAACAACATGCGAAATAATCATAATGAAGCATAAGAAAAACAGCATGTCGACTCAAGTGAGCTCGACCCCAAAATACAGCATAAAAGTCCACAAACCTCACAGTCTCATCTCTAGGTCAATATACAATAATACTGGTAGATACAGTAGATGGAGTACTCTAGATACAAAGAATATACAAGGTGGTACAAAAATAATGATATAACCCACCTAAGAGCAAAACCTCGAGTCCAGGCAAGAGAGCAAAATAAGCAAGTGCGCCCGCCGCTACTGTACTGACGGAGCGGACCTGAAAAAGGCTGTGGCACAACGGGGGTGAGTTGCCAACTCGTGAGTAATAAATAACATCTACACAGGCTATCGTATGCATGCACACAAGCATCCTAGCATCTAAAATACAGGTAAGGCAGGACATAATAGCAGGTAGGTATGCAATATGAATATGCTAGCAGGTATGAATGCAAGCGAATCAACTCGTGATCTGAATGTGTAAATATAAGAAATCATGTTTTTTCCCTTTAAGAATCTCTTTTGAAATACCAGCACAATACCAATAGAATCAACAAGAACCTGTGCCCAGCAACGACACCTCAAAACTATCACAAATCTCATATATCCATGTCATAGTATCTCTGGCCTCAGCCATCCGGCTGACCCAGCTCAATATCAAAATCTCATCATCTCGCGGCCACGGTCGGTATCCTCTGGATATCCGCCGTGCCAAACAGTCACCGGTAGGTAATCCGTCCCCTGCCAGGCTCAACGTCAACACCACATTCATCTTGCCCCGGGGTACCATACTGGGCCCACCATGTACCCGTGACGGTTCCTCCACTCCTCGACACGGATCTCCAAAACCACAGCAAACTCATGGTGGACGACACTTACATCACTAGAAAACCGCAATTTACATATTTTAAAAATATAATAAGTTTAGAAATTTTGCGGCTTTCCCCCGAAATCCAGAAATCTCATAAAATCTCAAAAAATCCTCATAAGTGCATATGTCAATGATAATGAATGCATATGGTATCAATAATCAAGTTGCGATGTGTGATTAATAGATTAGGCACGAACAAATAATATGATGAAGCACATGCACATGAATAGCAATCCTACGATTTCATTTTAAGGAATTAAATACAATAACACAAGTTTAAGTATCATTTATAGTAAAAGGTTTCAATTTAAAGGTTATCTAGTGTGGTGGCATGGCAATTACCAGGGTGTGTGTGTAAGCATGAAAAGTGCTCGTGCTGCATATAAAAACCCTGGCAATGGTGCAGGTGTCCTATAACATGGTTTCGTATATGTATGTCAATATAGGGCATGAATGTAGCAAATAATCATACAAGTATTACACCCCTAATTACTAACATTACTAAGAATCTTTTAAGTTACTAAAACTATCGGGCGGCTTGCCCCATCCAACGATAGTCCCCCGTAGATGTTACATCTACTCACAGAAATCCTCAGCTAGCTACGTCCGATCACCGCTTTCCCTTTTCGTGCCGCATCCGAAGCCTCCGCGACCAAACCTGGAATTTACATCAATACCAAACATAAGGTTACATATCAAGACTGACGCAAAACCCAAACGAAAGTACTAATGTTCACTAGCTAGGAACAACGTGCACAAGGTGCGCGGAACATACGCGAAAATCGCAAAAACTGCCAAAAATCGCCGATTTGGTCGCCCGGCAAAACTAAAACCCGACTACTCAAAAAACCGCACACACGCATCCTAAATGTCATAGGACACGCTAAAATGTCATCAAGACATCGCAAATAGTTCATCACAATATTTTAGTAAAAACTAGTAAGCTAGAATAGCAATTTGGTGCAAACATCGACAATAGCGGCAAAGTTATCACGGTCCAACACAACCATCCAATCCACACAACTAGTTAGCCACCAAAAACACAATTTTAACTTATGTACCATGCTACAAAACCCACATTCTATACACAAACCTCTTCTTGATTTTGGTAATTAGCAACTTAATGCAAATTTCACACAAGTTTAACATAGATTAGCTTAATATGAAGCCACTTAAGCAAGGTAACCATATAGATTGGTTAAGTAACAACTAGATTAAATACCAAAGATTTAATTAACTAAAACATGGCTTAAAGAAACCCTAGTTTAATTTTCAACCATAACCTAAAAAAAACTAGATTAGAACTACACTAAATTACACTACAACAATTTAACTTAAGAAACTTAATCAAAAGAATTTAATTAGCAAGAAATTATACCTCAACTAGAGATCTAGCAAGAATAAATTTGCTTCAATTGATGGCCTCAAGCATCAAGATCCAAGCTAGGGAGGTGAAGGAAAAAAAAAGATGAAGGATGGGTTTATTTGTAAGCTTTAAATTGCAATTTTTTTTTGAAGTAAACTTGAAGAATTTTGAGAAGATGAAAAGAAAAGAGATGAAGGGGGGGGGAGCAGGTCTCGGCCAGAAAAGAGGGAAGGGGAGGGTGTGGGGTGTGTGGGAAAGTCACTAGTCAACTCCCCCAAAGTCAAAGCACCATACTTTCAACAAACTATATTTTAAATAAATTTTCAAAACAACCATTTCAACACATGAAGAAAAAATCAAGGTGAGGCCAGAAATTTCTGGACCTGATCAAGGTGGGGCTGTCCTAGGGCTGAGGGAAGAGAGAGAGGGGTTTTACAAAAGAAATTTTATGCAAAAAGACCCCCTACAAGTCAAAAATTGCAAGTTTAGGCTTAAATTCAATAAATTTCGTTTCCTATAGTAAAAATTAGTTAAAAATCAAAATAAAATACTAAAAATTTATATTACAACTAGATTTTAATTAACAAGATTTTAAAGCTTAAATTTAGCCCATTTAAATTTGTATTTATCGCTAATTTAATGTATTTTCTTACAGGCTTAAAATAATATAAAAAAATTGAAAAATTAGGGAAAAATTTTAAACGACCAGAATTTCATAATTAACTCATTAGATACTAAAAACAAGCAATTACCTATCCATTTTAGGTATAATTAGTCCTAAACTGCAAAATAACAAGAAAGACGGTTTTCGGAAAAATACCGAATTTTCACCGATTTTCAGGAAAAGACCAAAACGACTTTTCAAGACGCTACAATCTTCCCCCCTTAAAGAAATTCGGTCCCCGAATTTAAAAATATAACTACGCGTACCTTCGAAGAGATGGGGATATTTCTTCCTTATCTCGCCCTCGGTCTCCCAGGTAACCTCCTCACTGCTCGGGCTACGCCAAAGGACTTTGACGGTTGGTATAATATTCGACCTCAACTTCTTCACCTGCCGATCCAGGATGGCCACCGGCTGCTCTGCAAAAGAAAGGTCGCGCTCTAGCTGGACTGTCGGGTGCTGAATCGCATGCGAAGGGTCGTGAAGGTACTTGCGGAGCATCGAAACATGGAAGACGGGGTGAACATCGGGAAAGCTGGGTGGAAGGGCCAAACGATATGCAACAGCGCCAACCCGCTCGAGGATCTCGAAGGGACCTACGAATCTAGGGCTAAGCTTCCCCTTTCGCCCAAAACGCATCACACCCTTCATCGGAGAGACCCTCAGAAAAACATGGTCGCCAACTAAGAACTCTAATCTGCGACGGCGCCTGTCTGCATAGGATTTCTGTCTGCTCTGAGCTGCCCTCATCCGGTCTCGAATCAACTGTATCTTCGCTGTCATCTCCTCAACAAGCTGCGGCCCCAAAATGCTGCTCTCGCTGAGCTCTGTCCAACAGACGGGCGATCTGCATCTCCTCCCATACAATGCCTCGAAAGGTGCCATCTGAATAGTATCCTGGAAGCTGTTGTTGTAGGAGAACTCCACTAGAGGTAAATGACGATCCCAGCTACCTCCGAAGTCTAAAACGCACGCTCTGAGCATGTCCTCGAGAGTCTGAATGGTCCGCTTTGACTGTCCGTCGTTCTGCGGATGAAACGCTGTGCTGAAGCTCAAACGGGTGCCCAAAGCCTCCTGAAGTCTCTGCCAAAGTCGGCTGGTGAACTGGGTGCCTCGATCTGACACGATACAAGTCGGTACGCCATGCAACCGCACGATCCCGTCGATGTAAACCTGGGCATACTGAGCGAAACTGAAAGTCGTCTTCACTGGCAGGAAGTGAGCCGCTTTCGTCAATCTATCCACGATCACCCAGATGGAGTCGTACCCTCGACTGGTCCTGGGTAGACCCACAACGAAGTCCATCGAAATCTGCTCCCATTTCCACTCTGGAATGGGTAACGGCTGTAGCTCTCCTGCGGGCCTCTGGTGCTCGGCCTTGACTTGCTGACAAGTCAGGCATCTCGAAACGAACTCCGCAATGTCCCTCTTCATCTCGTCCCACCAGTAGGTCTCTCTCATATCATGGTACAACTTGGTGGAACCGGGGTGGACACTATACACTGATCGGTGTGCCTCCTCAAGAATGTCGCGCCGCAATCCATCAGCATCTGGTACGCACAGTCTAGATCCATAGCATAAAATCCCCTGATCGTCAATCACGAACTCGGAAAATCTGCCCTGTCCCATCTGTGCCATGATCTCTGAGCAACGGTCGTCACTGCGCTGTGCCTCATATATACGGTCAAGCAACTGTGGGCGTGCACGAACATGCGCGAGCTGTCCCCCTGTCTGAGTGAACTCGAACTCCACTCGGCTGTCGCATAACATCTGCCAATCTGCTGACGACTGCCTCTGCACTGCGCGCAAAAAGGATAGACTACCCCCGGGCCTCCTACTCAACGCATCTGCCACCACATTCGCCTTGCCTGGGTGATATAGGATCTCGCAGTCATAGTCTTTCACCAACGACGCTGTCTGAGGTTCAGGTCTCGCTGCTGAAATATGTACTTTAAGCTCTTGTGATCAGTGAATATCTGACATGACTCGCCGTATAGGTAATGTCGCCAAATCTTCAGTGCAAAGACCACTGCAGCCATCTCCAAATCATGAGTGGGGTAGTTCTGTTCATGCCTCTTCAACTGCCGAGAAGCATAAGCGATCACCCGGCCATGCTGCATCAACACGCATCCTAATCCCACTCGCGAAGCATCACAGTAGACCACAAATCCGCCTGATCCCGAAGGCAAAGATAATACCGGCGCCGTAGTCAAACGAGTCCGTAGCTGCTGAAAACTGCGCTCGCACTCCTCCGTCCAAACGAAAGGAACTCCCTTCCGGGTCAAACCGGTCAAAGGTGCAGCTATACGGGAGAAGTCCTGAACAAAACGCCTGTAGTAGCCCGCCAGGCCTAGAAAACTACGGATCTCAGTAACCGATGTAGGTCGGGGCCACTGCTGAACAGCCTCAATCTTCTTCGGGTCCACACAAATGCCGTCTCTCGTAACCACGTGACCCAAGAATCCGACGATGTCCAGCCAGAATGCACACTTGGAGAACTTTGCGAACAGCTGGTGCTCCCTCAGAGTCTGTAACGTAATCTGCAAGTGCTGCTCGTGCTCCTCTCTGCTCCGGGAGTACACCAAGATATCGTTGATAAACACGATGATGAACAAGTCAAGATACGGCCTGAATGTACGGTTCATCAAATCCATGAATGCTGCTGGGGCGTTGGTGAGTCCGAACGACATCACCAAAAACTCATTGTGGCCATAGCGCGTGCGGAAAGCTGTCCTCGGTATATCCTCCTGTCGAACGCGCAGCTGATGGTATCCTGATCGCAAGTCGATCTTCGAAAAATATCCCGCACCCTGAAGCTGGTCGAACAAATCATCAATACGTGGCAACGGATATCTGTTCCGCACGGTAACCTTGTTCATCTGGCGGTAGTCGATACATAAGCGCAAACTTCCATCCTTCTTCTTGACAAATAGGACCGGAGCACCCCATGGAGAAACACTAGGTCGAATAAGCCCCTTATCTAACAAATCCTGCAACTGATCCTTCAGCTCTCGAAGCTCTACCGGGGCCATCCGATAAGGCGGTATAGAAATAGGCCCCGAGCCGGGAATCAAATCGATGCAGAACTCAACATCGCGCTCAGGTGGTAGCCCAGGTAGCTCATCAGGAAAACATCAGGGAACTCACAAACTACCGGGACCCAGTCCAACGGAACCTCTGCAGCTCGAGTATCACAAATAAACGCTAAGAATCCCTGACATCCCTTCCGCAAGAGCTGACCAGCGCGAAGAGACGAAATCAAGCTGGGAAGGGTGACACTGCGGTCTCCCTGAATAACAAGGACTAGCTCTCCCGGAAAGCTAAATATGACTGCCTTCTCACGGCAGTCCACCGAAGCATAACAAGTGGCTAGCCAATCCATGCCCAGAAGCACATCAAAGTCCAACATATCGAGGAGAATCAAATCAACCGATGAATCTCTCTCCCCGATACGAACGGAACACAAACGAAATACAAACCGAGCGACAAACGACTCGCCTACCGGAGTAGCAACAACAAGCGGATGATCTAACGACGACGACTCACGGCCCAACATCGGTGCAAAGTGTGTAGAGACGTACGAATGTGTGGAACCTGGGTCAAATAATACCCGTGCGTCGAAAGAGCAAACTGGAAAGGTACCTGTCACAACGGCATTGGATGCCTGCGCATCCTGCCGGTGTCAAAGCAAAAACTCGGGCCTGTCCTCCACCGATAGCGGGCTGACCTCGACCTCGGCCTCTGCCTCCTCGTCCTCTCTGAACAGGACCGCCGCGTCCACGGCCTCTGGGTGCACCTAACTGGCGTGGAGCATCGCCTGTGGTAGGAAGTAGGGCTCTCTGTGGAGGGGGTGGCGATGGTGGTAGGGTCACATGCGGAACTGTCGCTGCTCCCTGTCGTCTCGCCGGACAGTCTCTGACAAGATGGTGCAGACTCCCGCACCCAAAACACCCTGGCGACGGCTGCTGCCCCTGGGGATAAGAACCATATAACTGTCCCCGTCCAAATCCTCTGCCAGGCCTATCTCTCGGAAAAAATCTGGCGCGCTGCCTCTGAGACGGTACATCGGTGCGAATCCTCTTCGGCCCAGAAACGGCCGAAGTCTGTGATATGCGTGCCTCCATCCGTAATGCCGTATCCATAGCAGCTGAATGCGTGTCGTAGTGCTGGGCGCCAATGGCAAGATATAGCTGGGCATCAAGTCCCTGTACGAACCTCTTCACCATCTTCTCCTCGGTATCCACCAAATACTGAGCATATCGGGATAACTGTGTAAACTGGATGTCATACTCAGACACCGTCATCCCAGGTGTCTTGACTAAGGCCTCGAAGCTACGAGCTCTGGTGTCACGAACGCTCTCTGGAAGGAAACGGGCTAGAAAGACCGCTGTAAACTCGACCCAAGTCATAGGCGGTAGACCTGCAGCTCGACCTCTCAAGACTGACTCCCACCATGTCTGCGCGATACCCTCTAGTCGGAAACTCGCAAGCTCCACCCATCGATCATCCGAACATCTCAGCGAACGGCAGATCCTGGCTAAACTGTCAAGGAACGTCTGTGGGTCCTCCTCTGCCTCGGTGCCGGTGAATACTGGAGGTCTCAGCCTCATGAAATCCTGTAGTGAAACCGGGATGGTCACGGTGGTAGTAGTAGGAGCATGTATCATGGTCGTCTGTGATGTAGTGGGTACGTCATCCGGCCTCGGTGTACGACTGGCTGCAACTAGGGATCCTACCATCTGACGTAGCTCCTGCATGCCTCCCATCATCTGTCGCAACTTCTCCATACCAGTCTCGAGCCTATCCATACGGCCTGGGGAAGGTGGATCGGTCAGTTCCTGCGGCGTAGGCATACCACCCTGCTCAGTCCTAGTCTCGGACGAGCCAGCTCGAATCTCGTCTCGGGCGGCAGCCCTCTGTGCCCTCGTAGCCTTCGGCGGCATAGTGGCTGGTACAGGAAACAGGACAGTGCAATAGGATCATAGGATATACGGAAATGAAGAAGGAATTTCAAGCAAGTATATCCTAAAGTCCTTTAGGCGGAGTACCGTATCGTAAGTATGCCGCGGACATACGCACGCTACGTTACCCTGCTTAAGTCACTTACTCCATCTACCAAGGGTCATCCTACACTCCAAAAGGTAAAACCTATCGCTCTGATACCAACTTTGTCACGACCCGCAGGGTACGGAACGTGACTGGCACTTAAGTTTACGAAACGTCTCAAGACGTCCGTAAAATAAGTAAGCCAAAGCCCAGAAACCAAAACCAAATAAGCAAAAGAGTGAAGAGAACCCAATCAATTGAAAATGAGTTTATCAAATAAGTCATATAAAGCCTTTTTAAAAACAATATCAATTTTTCCGAAAATTTCGGCAGAGTCTCCTTTGTAAATACTGTCCCCCAAAATGGGTACAACAAGAATATATATGAATCCAACAAATAAGGCATCCCCAAGCGGGAGCTAGCTCTTCGCCACAAGGCGGTCATAAATCCCACGCAATATAAAGCAACAACATGCGAAATAATCATAATGAAGCATAAGAAAAACAGCATGTCGACTCAAGTGAGCTCGACCCCAAAATACAGCATAAAAGTCCACAAACCTCACAGTCTCATCTCTAGGTCAATATACAATAATACTGGTAGATACAGTAGATGGAGTACTCTAGATACAAAGAATATACAAGGTGGTACAAAAATAATGATATAACCCACCTAAGAGCAAAACCTCGAGTCCAGGCAAGAGAGCAAAATAAGCAAGTGCGCCCGCCGCTACTGTACTGACGGAGCGGACCTGAAAAAGGCTGTGGCACAACGGGGGTGAGTTGCCAACTCGTGAGTAATAAATAACATCTACACAGGCTATCGTATGCATGCACACGAGCATCCTAGCATCTAAAATACAGGTAAGGCAGGACATAATAGCAGGTAGGTATGCAATATGAATATGCTAGCAGGTATGAATGCAATGCGAATCAACTCGTGATTTGAATGTGTAAGTATAAGAAATCATGTTTTTTCCCTTTAAGAATCTCTTTTGAAATACCAGCACAATACCAATAGAATCAACAAGAACCTGTGCCCAGCAACGACACCTCAAAACTATCACAAATCTCATATATCCATGTCATAGTATCTCTGGCCTCAGCCATCCGGCTGACCCAGCTCAATATCAAAATCTCATCATCTCACGGCCACGGTCGGTATCCTCTGGATATCCGCCGTGCCAAACAGTCACCGGTAGGTAATCCGTCCCCTGCCAGGCTCAACGTCAACACCACATTCATCTTGCCTCGGGGTACCATACCGGGCCCACCATGTACCCGTGACGGTTCCTCCACTCCTCGACACGGATCTCCAAAACCACAGCAAACTCATGGTGGACGACACTTACATCACTAGAAAACCGCAATTTACATATTTTAAAAATATAATAAGTTTAGAAATTTTGCGGCTTTCCCCCGAAATCCAGAAATCTCATAAAATCTCAAAAAATCCTCATAAGTGCATATGTCAATGATAATGAATGCATATGGTATCAATAATCAAGTTGCGATGTGTGATTAATAGATTAGGCATGAAAAAATAATATGATGAAGCACATGCACATGAATAGCAATCCTACGATTTCATTTTAAGGAATTAAAGGCAATAACACAAGTTTAAGTATCATTTATAGTAAAAGGTTTCAATTTAAAGGTTATCTAGTGTGGTGTCATGGCAATTACCAGGGTGTGTGTGTAAGCATGAAAAGTGCTCGTGCTGCATATAAAAACCCTGGCAATGGTGCAGGTGTCCTATAACATGGTTTCGTATATGTATGTCAATATAGGGCATGAATGTAGCAAATAATCATACAAGTATTACACCCCTAATTACTAACATTACTAAGAATCTTTTAAGTTACTAAAACTATCGGGCGGCTTGCGCCATCCAACGATAGTCCCCCGTAGATGTTACATCTACTCACAGAAATTCTCAGCTAGCTACGTCCGATCACCGCTTTCCCTTTTCGTGCCGCATCCGAAGCCTCCGCGACCAAACCTGGAATTTACATCAATACCAAACATAAGGTTACATATCAAGACTGACGCAAAACCCAAACGAAAGTACTAATGTTCACTAGCTAGGAACAACGTGCACAAGGTGCGCGGAACATACGCGAAAATCGCAAAAACTGCCGAAAATCGCAAAAATCGCCGATTTGGTCGCCCGGCAAAACTAAAACCCGACTACTCAAAAAACCGCACACACGCATCCTAAATGTCATAGGACACGCTAAAATGTCATCAAGACATCGCAAATAGTTCATCACAATATTTTAGTAAAAACTAGTAAGCTAGAATAGCAATTTGGTGCAAACATCGACAATAGCGGCAAAGTTATCACGGTCCAACACAACCATCCAATCCACACAACTAGTTAGCCACCAAAAACACAATTTTAACTTATGTACCATGCTACAAAACCCACATTCTATACACAAACCTCTTCTTGATTTTGGTAATTAGCAACTTAATGCAAATTTCACACAAGTTTAACATAGATTAGCTTAATATGAAGCCACTTAAGCAAGGTAACCATATAGATTGGTTAAGTAACAACTAGATTAAATACCAAAAATTTAATTAACTAAAACATGGCTTAAAGAAACCCTAGTTTAATTTTCAACCATAACCTAAAAAAAACTAGATTAGAACTACACTAAATTACACTACAACAATTTAACTTAAGAAACTTAATCAAAAGAATTTAATTAGCAAGAAATTATACCTCAACTAGAGATCTAGCAAGAATAAATTTGCTTCAATTGATGGCCTCAAGCATCAAGATCCAAGCTAGGGAGGTGAAGGAAAAAAAAAGATGAAGGATGGGTTTATTTGTAAGCTTTAAATTGCAATTTTTTTTTTGAAGTAAACTTGAAGAATTTTGAGAAGATGAAAAGAAAAGAGATGAAGGGGGGGGAGCAGGTCTCGGCCAGAAAAGAGGGAAGGGGAGGGTGTGGGGTGTGTGGGAAAGTCACTAGTCAACTCCCCCAAAGTCAAAGCACCATACTTTCAACAAACTATATTTTAAATAAATTTTCAAAACAACCATTTCAACACATGAAGAAAAAATCAAGGTGAGGCCAGAAATTTCTGGACCTGATCAAGGTGGGGCTGTCCTAGAGCTGAGGGAAGAGAGAGGGGGGTTTTACAAAAGAAATTTTATGCAAAAAGACCCCCTACAAGTCAAAAATTGCAAGTTTAGGCTTAAATTCAATAAATTTCGTTTCCTATAGTAAAAATTAGTTAAAAATCAAAATAAAATACTAAAAATTTATATTACAACTAGATTTTAATTAACAAGATTTTAAAGCTTAAATTTAGCCCATTTAAATTTGTATTTATCGCTAATTTAATGTATTTTCTTACCGGCTTAAAATAATATAAAAAAATTGAAAAATTAGGGAAAAATTTTAAACGACCAGAATTTCATAATTAACTCATTAGCTACTAAAAACAAGCAATTACCTATCCATTTTAGGTATAATTAGTCCTAAACTGCAAAATAACAAGAAAAACGGTTTTCGGAAAAATACCGAATTTTCACCGATTTTCAGGAAAACACCAAAACGACTTTTCAAGACGCTACACTCGCCTAGGGATAGTAAATGTCAGACCCCAGTAGCTTGATAAGTCATGCCGATGTAAGGTCCACAACAAGCGTGAAACTACTGATAACACTTACCAGTAAATCACTGCAACCCTAGCCAGGGATTTCCAGTTATGGCCAGTCGAGCATAGCGCAACATCAACCCTCAATACCGAGAGAGATGAATCCCCTCCTATCGCTCATTTCCTCCATGTGAATCGGGACTGTACCCAAAAACCATATGTTTGCACGACTCAGTAGAGCCGTGGTAGGGTGGAAATCAAAGCTCAGTGGGAGACACACAAGACTCTATGACGATCTCGGGTCAACAGACTAAGCTGTACCAGTGTCACCAGAGAACTGCCATCTGTCGTGAGGTATAATACCATCTGGGAGTTCTCGGCGAGTCCGTTCAGTGTACCCAGTCTCCACTGAGCACCCGCATACCATCTCTGATGTCAAACACTAATGGATATGGGATCATCCATCGCCCATCTGATGGGTCGAGAAGATATACGCTAGTCTACTCTGGAATATCGATACCCCGTCTCGATATTCCCACGACTAGGAATATTGAAGGATGTACTCATTGACTACCCAGGACCCACTAGTATGATCTGCATCATAGTCCTGCAAGTCGAGTACACATCCTAAGGGCTTTATCAACATGTAACAGAGAGACAATAAGTATACATGTTAAGATAAAGAGCAACCAGATAGCGTACTATCATGTCGAGCAAGAAAGTCCTACCTATATATGTCCCAGCATCCACTACAATATACATCTCATGTACAATAATGGTCTCTAGGGCATACATATAACTAATAATCTCCCACTTGCACTAGGGCCATCTGTAGCAGTGGTTGCAGTATCTCATACTCAACCATCCCATAAAAGTCTCTCTCTGGAAAAAGGCCTTTGTGAGTGGATCCGCCGTGTTGTCCTCTGAGTCAACTTTCCTAACCTCGATCACCCTGGAGATCAACTATCTCCATGATCAGGTGATACTGCCTTGGAATATGTCTGGGTCACTGATGGGACCGTGGTTCCTGGGTCAAAACCACACTTCCATTGTCATACAATGGTAGGAACTTAGTTCATCTCATGAACTAATATACACCCAAACTGCCTCTTTGGTAGTATCTTTGATAGCGATGTCACCAGCCTTTATCGTCTAGTTTGCCACGGTATCTATCTTGGAACACTTCCAACATACCGTCCCTCCACTGAGGGTAAAGACTGTAGGGTTACTAGGCACACTAACAAGGCACTACAAGGCATCGACCATGCCAAAATTAAATTTTTATGTGCCGAATAACACTAAGCAAGATCGTATACTAGAGTTTAGGCGAATGAATAAGCAAGTAAACAACTTTACTCTAAAGGGATACGAAATACAACCTTTGTCGATCGGTCCTTCACTTCATTTGCTCCTTATTGAAGTCCCTTCGCTGCGATCGTGGATCTCCCGGACCCTTGCATGGCTTCACGAGGCGAAAAGGTGCGACCTTTGGTTGAAGTCTCCGAGGCCGAAGATGATCTACGTCGAGGGAATTCCGACTCAAGCTTCTACTTCACTAACTTGAGAATTAGTGAAGTAAACACCCTATACTAAAGTGCTAATCTAGTAGAGGATGGAGAAATAGGAAGTGGGTTCTCTTTAGAATTTTATTTCTCACACTCTTTCTCATTTTAGATCAAACCCTAGCAAGCTTTTTCTTTCTTTGCAAAAAATGAAGAAGAAGAAGAAAAGAAAGAGATGAGGATAAGGATCAAGTGAGAAGAGTAACCATGGTGAGTGAGTATCATATACTAACCCTTGTAGAGCCATAACCATAGCTAATTGATTATGGTTGGGTTAAAAGGAATCTAAGGTAAAGACAAAGCTAGTAGACTTTGTCAAAGCAAGTTAAGCTTCTACAAGCTTCATGCTCATTCCAAAACTCCACTAATTTTGTAATTATCTTAAATAATCTTAACCCTTCATAATACATAGAATGGTGTATGTCTCATACATGCATGAATTGTGTATCATCAACCATGATACAATATGATAACACATTTTAAACATATATCATATATATGTTAAAGTAGTGTACAAGTGAGAAAAACCCTAAAGTGAACAAGTGTTAGTAAATGTAAACTAGTATATCTAATATACAATTATACACTTAATTATTAAATCAACACTTGACTTAATAATCCGGTCATATCTCATATAACCGGCTAACATCCATCGTATCGACTTATCGAATCAACACTTGATTCGATAACCCGGTCATATCATATATGACCGACCGATACATAAAGTCGCGAGAATAGAATACGGTATCACATACACGCATTTATTCTCGGTCTCGCACATATCACATATGCGCAACTATTTCGTTTCGCCTGAGCCAGTAAAACCTCTGTGTAGGACTCTAAAGACTCGTCAATACACCGGCAGTAGGTGATGATCACATCACCTACCCACAAGCCTTCAGCAGTACTAGCTGGACGTAACGGCTACCCGGGTATTGAGCGATCAGAAGATCAGCAAGCAAGCCCGCTCCAACTCCTGTGAAAGCCTGCCGGTAACACTTCCCGTACAGTCCGGTCTCTTCGTCTGATATGTCGTATATCAAGTCTAGGGGTGGTAAACGTCAGACTCCAATAACCGATAAGTCGTGCCGATGTGAGGCTCATAACGGGTCGAGAAACTACTGGTAACACTTACCAGTAAATCTCTAATCAGCCCTGGCCAGGGACTTCCCTGTTACGGCCAATCGAGCACAGCGCAACATCAACCCCCAATACCAGGAGAGACGAAACCCCTCCTATCGCTCATTGCCTCCATGTGACTCGGGACTGTACCCAAAAACCACCGTTTTGCACGCCCTCATGGACGTGGTAAGGTGGAAATCAAAGCACAGTGGGAATCACACAAGACTCTATGACGATCTCGGGTCTACAGACTAACCTGCACAAGTGTCACCAGAGAACTGCCATCTGACGTAAGGTATAACACCATCTGGGAGTTCTCGGCGAGTCCGTCCAGTGTACCCAGTCTCCACTGAGCACCCGTATACCATCTCTGATGTCAAACACCAATGGATATGGGATCATCCATCGCCCATCTCATGGGTCGAGAAGCGTATACGCTAGTCTACTCTGGTATATCGTTGCCCCGTCTTGATACACCCACGACTAGGGACCTTGAAGGATGTACTTATGGACTACCATGTCCCCACTAGTATGATCCGCATCATAGTCCAAGTAGTCAAGTACACATCCTAAGGGCTTTACCAACATATAACAATAAGACAGTATAAAGAGACATGTATACATGTTAAAGTAAAGAGCAACCGGATAGCATACTATCATGACGAGCAATAAATTCCTCTCTATATATGTCCAAGCATCCAATATAATATACATCATCTGTACAATACTGGCCTCTAGGGCATACATACAACTAACAATCTCCCACTTGCACTAGGGCCAGCTGCTGTAGTATCGCATACCGAGCATCCCGAAGAGTCTCTCAAACTGTATTTGGGGAATGGCCTTCGTGAGTGGGTCCGCTGTGTTATTCTTCGTGTCAACCCTCCTGACCTCGATCTCCCGGCGATCAACTATCTCCCGGATCAGGTGATACCGCCTCAGAATATACCTGGATCACTGATGGGACCTGGGTTCCTTGGCCAAAGCCACCGCTCCATTGTTATCGCAATACAAAGGTATTGGATGCTCAATGGATGGAACCACTCTAAGTTCAGTAATGAACTTCTTGATCCAGACAGCTTCTTTGGCAGCAACGTTGGCAGCGATGTATTCAGCCTCCATCGTCGAGTCTGCCACGGTTTCCTGCTTGGAACTCTTCCAGCTAACCGCTCCTCCGTAAAGGGTAAAGACAAATCCAGACTGCGACTTAGAGTCGTCCTTATCACTCTGGAAGCTCGAATCGGTAAAGGACTCCACTTGGAGTTCTCCGTTACCATACACCAAGAGCATCTCTTTAGTCCTTCGTAAGTACTTGAGAATGCTCTTCACAGCTGTCCAGTGACTCTCTCCAGGATCGGCTTGATACCTACTCACTACACTTAGTGAGTATGCTACATCGGGTCTGGTACATAGCATCGCGTACATGATAGAGCCTACTGCCGAAGCATAGGGTATCCCTTGCATGCGAGCTCTCTCCAAATTAGTCTTGGGAGACATCTCTTTGGAGAGAGTGAGCCCTGAGATCATGGGTAAAAACCCACGTTTGGACTCTTCCATACTAAACCTCTTTAGTATGGTGTCAATGTACCTGGATTGGGACAATCCCAATATCCGTTTAGATCTATCTCTATAGATCCTTATTCCCAATATGCAGGAGGCATCACCTAGATCTTTCATTGAGAATTTTTGTGATAAGAAGAGCTTGACCGATTGCAGCATAGGAATGTCGTTTCCTATCAAGAGTATGTCGTCCACGTACAATACGAGGAAGACAACCTTACTCTCTGCCACCTTCTTGTAGATACAAGGTTCATCTACGTTTTTGACGAAATCAAACTCTTTGATAACGACGTCAAAGCAGATGTTCCAGCTCCGCGATGCTTGCTTCAATCCATAAATGGATTTAAGCAGCTTGCACACCTTCCCGCTGCTCCCACTATCTACGAAGCCCTCTGGCTGAGTCATGTACACGCACTCTTCTAAATCACCGTTTAGAAAGGCGGTCTTAACATCCATTTGCCAGATTTCGTAGTCATGATATGCAGCGATGGCAAGCATGATCCGGGTGGATTTAAGCATAGCCACTGGAGAAAAGGTTTCGTCATAGTCCACACCTGGTCTTTGACGAAAACCCTTTGCAACAAGTCTAGCTTTGAAAGTCTCCACTTTCCCATCTACACCAAGTTTTTTCTTGAAGATCCACTTGCTCCCAATGGGTTTTACCCCTTCAGGAGCAACTTCCAAAGTCCACACTTTGTTGGTGTACATGGATTCCATCTCGGACCGCATTGCATCCAGCCATTTCACTGAGTCCCCACTCGTGATGGCCTGCTCGAAGCTAGTTGGGTCATCATCAACCATGATGCAATCCTCGCTCCCACCATCTATGAGAAAACCGTAGTATCTCTCAGGTGGGTGAGGAACCCTACTAGATCGGCGGAGAGGCTGAGGTTCGTTGGGAACTACCGAATCCTCTGGTTCCACTAAATCTTCAGTTGTAGTTTGTGTTTCTGGAACCTCTTCCAGCTCTACCACTTTGCCACTAATTTCTTTTGCAAGAAATTCCTTTTCCAAAAAGGTGGCATATTGAGAAACAAACACTTTTTGTTCTTCAGCGTGGTAGAAAAAATATCCTTGGGAGTTCTTTGGATATCCCACAAACTTGCAAAGAACTGACCGTGCCTCGAGTTTGTCTGGATTTTGCCTTTTGACATAGGCCGGACAACCCCATATCTTAACTCGTTTAAAATATGGTCTCTTTCCACTCCATATCTCATATGGTGTGGTAGGTACAGATTTAGACGGAACTTGATTCAATAGGTATGCCGCTATCCCAAGCGCATAACCCCAGAAGGAAATAGGTAACTCAGCTGTACTCATCATCGAGCGCACCATATCTAATAGGGTGCGATTCCTCCGTTCCGATACACCGTTGTGTTGTGGTGTATATGGAGGAGTCAGCTGAGAGAGAATCCCATTCTCTTTTAGGAAGTCCAGGAATTCATTGCTCAAGTATTCACCTCCTCGATTAGATCGTAGGATTTTAATACTTTTTCCGGTTTGGTTCTCGACTTCTTGTTTATATTCTCTAAATTTCTCAAAAGCTTCTGATTTGTGTTTCAACAAGAACACATATCCGAATCTAGAGAGATCGTCAGTGAATGTAATGAAGTACGAAGAACCATCCCTGGCATGTGTAGACATGGGACCGCATACATCACTATGTATCAGTCCCAAGAGTTCGGTAACTCTTTCTCCGTGTCCCGTAAACGGAGTTTTGGTCATCTTGCCTTTGAGACATGACTGGCAAGTGTCATAAGATGAAAATTCAAACGGATTCAAATATCCATCTTTATGCAACTTAGCGAGTCGTGTCGCATTGATGTGACCCAGTCTACAATGTCATAAGAAGGATCGTTCAGTTCTGAACTCTTCCTCTTGTGTGTGTTTGTTATGCTCAGAACTGTTGATTGATTTAGAACATAAATGCCATTGCACATCGTGCCTGATCCGACCAACTTTTGGTTTAGGAAAATGTTCATAACATTATCCTGTAATACAAAATTATATCCCTCTTTACTCAACAAAGAGACCGATATAATGTTGCATATCAGGTTCGGCATGTAATAGCATTCGTTCAGAATCAATGTATTACCAGTTGGCAATACAAGGTGATATTCCCCGACGGTTTTAGCTGCAACAATTGCACCATTTCCAACCCTTATATCTTTATCACCTTCTCCAAGTTCTCTACCTTTCCTAAGCCCATGTAACTGATTACATATATGGGATCCTGACCCGATATCTAATACCCAAGACGCAGAGGAAATGGAGAAACAATTCTCTGTAACGAACACACCCGAAGAAAATGCATCAACATGTACTTTCTTCATTCGGGTGGCATGAGAATCCTGGTATTCCCCTATATCCTGTTCAGTCTTATAACTCTTATAAGAAAGAACGGAACCAACGTTCCCCAGCACAGTATAACATGGGGGTTCGGTCAATACATCCATATTATTATCTTTATTAAGGCATGATATGGTCGCTACCTGGAGAGAGAGAAGAAAACACTTTAGCGTATGCTCTTGCAAGATCAGATTGGTTATTATCTTATCTAATCAGGATGGCTCCCACTGTTTTTTATCAAATCTTCCTTCAAACCCTAAAAGGAAAGACTAGCCGGGATTAATTACACCATACAACTTCGCCAATCTTTCAGCCAGGCCAGTGTCGGTACTTTGAGGGAGGTTCCCCGTGCTTTCGCACGGACCTAATTAAAGTAAACCTCGTTTTCCCAGAGGCGTAACTTCGTTGACACCTTTCTAGACACCTATTTGATCGGCTAATTGTCCTGTGTAAAACTCTCCCAGGAGTAACAATTGCTCGCAGTGGGTATCGGGATCCAACTATCTCATAGAAGGTATGCAATCTCATTGCAAATCTCAACACTTGAAATTCCCGATAATATTTTGCCCCTAGCAATTTATGACCTTAACATAGTCAACAAATCATAATTGCTAGTCAAGTTCAACCCGTCATTTCCCGATTGAATTAAACCCACCTGCACGACCCTTAACATAGTCAATAAAGTCGTACAACTACCCTAATCCAATCGCATCACATGTTTTAGCAGATAAGTACTAATTAGCTACCGTACACTACGCCTTAACATAGTCAACAAACGTAGCACGAATACTAACTAATCTTTATCTGAAATGACGGAGGGCTACGCAGGTTTTTCAGAAAACCATGAGCGTAATGAACTTGATATCGTCGTAGAATCATGTAAAATTTTGAAATGGAGTGTTTTTGAGGCTTTCATTAGTTTTGCTAAAGAGGTCACTCCCGGTGAAGGGATCTCGGCTCTTTCCTCATCGAATAAGGTGCAGGAAATATCATATATATCACTGTGCAAAGCAAAACTCTAAAAGCAATCAAAAGACAAACCGAGTTTTGTAGCATCTGCCAGTTTCGCTAAAGAGATCACTCCCGGTGAAGGGATCTCGGCTCTTTCCCCATCGAATAAGGTGCAGGGTATATCATATATACCGCTATGCAAAGCAAAACTGTAGCTACCCTTTTATTTGAAAATTTGATTCTACAACATCTTTTAGGTTATTTTCTTTCATTAATCACATTAATGAAGTCCCATCATTTAAGTCACCTAAACATCACAGATAAATACGACGTACACTTATGCCATCCGCATTCGCCTCGATGTCCCCTCATGCACCGTTAGGTTAGGTAACTAACGGCAGAGCAGGGCAGGGCTAGCGCGGGTGTAAAACATAAGTAACGCCTATATAATATATCATATATACTATATACAGTATTTATCACAGAATATCACATGATCACATCACAGATATCCAAGAAGAAGAAACATATGAAACATTGGATATACTAGGACGTCCGTATTTTATTTTGAGCCTCTATAAAACACGGATTCCATGGTCGCGATGAATAGCCAAACCCACACCCCTAGACCCCTACGAGAGCGACAAGCAACCCTACCAATTCTAGAGTTAGGAGACCCGGACTCGACTCCTCGAGTTGGTCTCCCACTGGACCCTAGAACCCGGTTACTTATGCTCCCCTCCTTGGGTCTATCCTAGTGCGGAAAAGTAAATAATATATAAAAGGTGACATCAACCTCGACCCGGAAGTTCCCCAATAAAAGAATATTACATACATTTTAAATTTACATGAATGAAAATAAAAGCTCTCATCTCACATAAAAACCCCGGCTATTCAGAACGCGACGATCCAATATAACATATCCAGCAACACAGAACATCACATGTCATCAACGTAAGTAAATATGCGCATCCCAATTGTCGTTGACATATAGCAACGAAACCGGCGATATCACATATTACACTTACGGTCGCAGAAAAGAAAGTGTAAAACTACAACATTTGGAATCCACAATCTCTTTAGACATTGTAAATCCGAATATCACATATTTCGCATTTCATGCCTAACCGTGTGAATTCCACATATTGTATCACATTCCAGATAAATAGACAGTATTAAACTTTTCGATCGAATAATCAAATACCCAAGATTTCCTAAATAGCTCAACACTTGAGCGGAGTTCAAAAATTCCAGAATACGTCACAGTAGCAACGGTCCAGCCGTAGAAGGGTCAAGCCAACGCCTCACATGTGGCACGCCGTACTGCCCCAAACCCTAAGGTTCAAAGGGCAGTTCAAGACGGTCACATAATCGAGTTAAGGTTTGTTGTCTTCTAGAGGGTCCGTCACATTTCTTGCACATTTTTCCGAAAGATTCAAACCCGAGAAAAATTCAACACTTGAATATTTTTCGTGCCGGGAGAAATTGAGTAAATGATATCCGTTCGAACATTTTAATACTTTCTAAATTATCCGGAATAACAGAACAAAATTAAATTCTCCGATCGAATCAACGATTTCAAAATAAACCCCAAAATTACTCAACACTTGAGTCAGATATAAAATACCCAGAAAAATCAGTAAACAATTAGGAACTTTACTGCGCAAAACGACAAGGGTGACGTCACCATATGGCCGCGGAACCGCCGCACGAGCCATGCTTGTGCCGCGGTTCCACGGCGCTTTGGGCGCCACTCTGCGTCGTTTTGCATAGTAATCCTTATATTTGCCTACTGATTTTTTTAAGCATTTTTAATTTGGAAAAATCCCAGATTTTAAAAAATGTACAGAGAGGGTTTAATTTCGACATGTTCGGGTTCGTTCGGAGTTTTAACTTCGTTAACACATCGCCTAATGCTCTAGCTAGGCTCTGATACCACTATAGGGTTAGTAGGCACACTAACAAGGCTCTACAAGGCATCGACCATGCCAAAATTCAATTTTTATGTGCCGAATAACACTAAGAAAGATCGTATACTAGAGTTTAGGCGAATGAATAAGCAAGTAAACAACTTTACTCTAAAAGGATACGAAATACAACCTTTGTAGATTGGTCCTTCATTTCATTTGCTCCTTGTTGAAGTCCCTTCGCTGTGATCGTGGATCTCCCGGACCCTTGCATGGCTTCACGGTGCGACCTTTGCTTGAAGTCTCCGAGGCTGTCACGCCCCGCTTCCCAATGTACGCTAAAGTGGGCACGTGACATAGCCAACCATGCTACCTGTGGATAGGAAAAATCCTTCCACAGTCACATTACGGCTGTGGAGATATCAAGAACAGGAAAGTAAACTAACTACCTAGTACATGTCCATAAGCCAGAGTAAAAGAATCAAGAGATAACAATATGCGGAAGCCAAAAGATGCAATAAATGAAACACCTGGAGTGAAATTACGTACCGACAGGAACCTCACCGCTCGTCTAATAGCGGCAAAACTCCTAATCAGTCTGCAGCAAGGTAGAAGAATCTGGGCCATGCAAAACCCAGACGTCAGCGCGTCAAGTCATCAAGTAATAACATAGTAAACAGGCAATGCGAATATAAACATGAATAAAGCAAGGGTAACAATAATATAAATCAGAGCAGTACAGGGTAGTGTGCAGTGGGTAAACTGGATTGTTCTATCAGGTTCTCTGTTCTAAAGTCTTTGAAACCAAATTGATTAATCATCGATGTAACTCAATAGTATCCCGTACATACCCGGGACCACGGCCACAATATTCTCGGCTGCAGCCGAGACATGCCGCTAGGCACAAAACAGGAATGTGTACACTCGATAGTATCCCATACATACCCGGGACCACGGCCATAATATTCTCGGCCGAAACCGAGACATGCCGCTAGGCACAAAACAGGAATGTGTATACTCAGGACAGGTAGTGAACTGTCGAGTTACAAGTCAGGCTTCACCTTTGATTTCCCTATACCCCCAAGTTATATGTGTATGTCAAGTCAGGTATCCAGTAATCAAGAAACTAATGCCAACACAGGATCAAGTAAACAGGTTTGTCTGGATAGACAACAGGAACGGTCCATGAGGACTACATGTTATGTTTGTTGGCATTAGACACAAGATCAGGTAACAGGTAAAGCCATGGTACATCAGGTCAAGCCAGATAATGTATAAAGGTGTCATGTCATGTCAAGAGTGTACGGTACCATGTCATGTCAAGTAGGAAGTGTAACAGGTCATGTCAGGAAGCACAAGATGTCATGTGGGTGCTCATAATCAAACTAACATAAGCATGTGTATAAATAAACAAGCATGAGTACTATCAGAACAATAAACTAGAACATGTAATATGATATGCAAATAGATATAATTTCAAGGATATGGATGCACAGTTATCGATTAGGGTTACATTTATAGTTCCAATATTAATTAGAATGCAATTTATTAAACATGGAGTGTTAATATCACATTATTATGTAGTAATGTGATCTATGGATGCAATTATATGTATCTTAAATGCGATGGATGCAAACGGGTATCCGAAAAGTTATAAAACTATAAAATGGTAATGTGGGATGTACAACTAAGCAATATGTGATATAAATATTGATATAATAATATTAATATGGATAGCATATTCAAAGAGATTAATAACTATAAAAGTGGTATTGATTAACCAGCACAAGAAAGTTCCGTTCAGAAATTCAGCATCACCCTAATTTGTAAAATAGCTTAAAAATAACAAATGTTCTCCAAAAGGGACGTGTCTTATACCAAAACAAAGATAATTCAATAAGGTTTTCAGTTTTATAAGTATAAGCATCTCAGGTTGTCCCTACAAAAAGTTATGAATATTCGAAGTTGAAAGTTTGCTGCTGGATTCCCTGGACAGCAGTTTGGAGACATTTTCATTTGCATTTTACGTTATATAAACAATTTATTTTGCAAGTAAAAATTTCATAGAGTTATAGTATTCTGAGTTAGCTTCAATTCTGTCACGCCCCACCCCCAATACAGAGAGTATTGTCCGCTCTGGCCGAAGCCGCACGGTTTTATCCTTCCGGACGAACCGGACCCGACCAGGGGCCACTTCCCAGGAGGTCACCCATCCCAGAACTTCCCTGGCTCGAGCACGCTTAACTACGGAGTTCTCAAGCTCCTGTAGTGTCGGTTCACTTAAAAGGCGCCTCTGTATTGAAGAGTGGTATCATTCCATTTATAGTACAGATCTGCCCTCTTTCGGAATGTATTCTAAAGAGTCCGCATTGTTCTACTGTGGGTCCCACGGACTCAAGAGGTGGCCCCCACGGATTCAAGAGGTGGCCCCCGCCCACTTAACACGACACTTGGCGTGGCACTTTGTTCCGTGTGGCACTTTGCTCCGTGAGCAAGAACCGGGTCCCGACATTCTCCCCACCTTTGAACAATGGTTCGTCCTCGAACCACAGACCTACTAATGAGAGACCAGCTCTGATACCATTCTGTCACGCCCCACCCCCAATACAGAGAGTATTGTCCGCTCTGGCCGAAGCCGCACAGTTTTATCCTTCCGGGCGAACCGGACCCGACCAGGGGCCACATCCCAGGAGGTCACCCATCCCAGAACTTCCCTGGCTCGAGCACGCTTAACTACGGAGTTCTCAAGCTCCTGTAGTGCCGGTTCGCTTAAAAGGCGCCTCTGTATTGAAGAGTGGTATCATTCCATTTATAGTACAGATCTGCCCTCTTTCGGAATGTATTCTAAAGAGTCCGCATTGTTCTACTGTGGGTCCCACGGACTCAAGAGGTAGCCCCCACGGATTCAAGAGGTGGCCCCCGCCCACTTAACATGACACTTGGCGTGGCACTTTGTTCCGTGTGGCACTTTGCTCCGTGAGCAAGAACCGGGTCCCGACAGAGGCCGAAGATGATCTACGTCGAGGGAATTCCGACTCAAGTTTCTACTTCACTAACTTGAGAATTAGTGAAGTAAACACCCTATACTAAAGTGCTAATCTAGTAGAGGATGGAGAAATAGGAAGTGTGTTCTCTTTAGAATTTTATTTCTCACACTCTTTCTCACTTTAGATCAAACCCTAGCAAGCTTTTTCTTTCTTTGCAAAAAATGAAGAAGAAGAAGAAAAGAAAGAGATGAGGATAATGATCAAGTGAGAAGAGTAACCATGGTGAGTGAGTATCATATACTAACCCTTGTAGAGCCATAACCATAGCTAATTGATTATGGTTGGGTTAAAAGGAATCTAAGGTAAAGACAAAGCTAGTAGACTTTGTCAAAGCAAGTTAAGCTTCTACAAGCTTCATGCTCATTCCAAAACTCCACTAATTTTGTAATTATCTTAAATAATCTTAACCCTTCATAATACATAGAATGGTGTAGGTCTCATACATGCATGAATTGTGTATCATCAACCATGATACAATATGATAACACATTTTAAACATATATCATATATATGTTAAAGTAGTGTACAAGTGAGAAAAACCCTAAAGTGAACAAGTGTTAGAAAATGTAAACTAGTATATCTAATATACAATTATACACTTAATTATTAAATCAACACTTGACTTAATAATCCGGTCATATCTCATATAACCGGCTAACATCCATCGTATCGACTTATCGAATCAACACTTGATTCGATAACCCGGTCATATCATATATGACCGACCGATACATAAAGTCGCGAGAATAGAATACGGTATCACATACACGCATTTATTCTCGGTCTCGCACATATCACATATACGCTCCTATTTCGTTTCGCCTGAGCCAGTAAAACCTCTGTGTAGGACTCTAAAGACTCGTCAATACACCGGCAGTAGGTGATGATCACATCACGCACCCACAAGCCGTCAGCGGTACTAGCTGGACGTAACGGCTACTCGGGTATTGAGCGATCAGAAGATCAGCAAGCAAGCCCGCTACAACTCCTGTGAAAGTCTGCCGGTAACACTTCCCGTACAGTCCGGTCTCCTCGTCTGATATGTCGCATATCAAGTCTAGGGGTGGTAAACGTCAGACTCCAATAACCGATAAGTCGTGCCGATGTGAGGCTCATAACGGGTCGAGAAACTACTGGTAACACTTACCAGTAAATCTCTAATCAGCCCTGGCCAGGGACTCCTTGTTACGGCCAATCGAGCACAGCGTAACATCAACCCCCAATACCGGGAGAGACGAAACCCCTCCTATCGCTCATTGCTTCCATGTGACTCGGGACTGTACCCAAAAACCACCGTTTTGCATGCCCTCATGGACGTGGTAAGGTGGAAATCAAAGCACAGTGGGAATCACACAAGACTCTATGATGATCTCGGGTCTACAGACTAACTTGCACAAGTGTCACCAGAGAACTGCCATCTGACGTAAGGTATAATACCATCTGGGAGTTCTCAGCGAGTCCGTCCAGTGTACCCAGTCTCCACTGAGCACCCGTATACCATCTCTGATGTCAAACACCAATGGATATGGGATCATCCATCGCCCATCTCATGGGTCGAGAAGCGTATACGCTAGTCTACTCTGGTATATCGATGCCCCGTCTCGATACACCCACGACTAGGGACCTTGAAGGATGTACTTATGGACTACCATGTCCCCACTAGTATGATCCGCATCATAGTCCAAGTAGTCAAGTACACATCCTAAGGGCTTTACCAACATGTAACAATAAGACAGTATAAAGAGACATGTATACATGTTAAAGTAAAGAGCAACCAGATAGCATACTATCATGACGAGCAAGAAAGTCCTCTCTATATATGTCCAAGCATCCAATATAATATACATCATCTGTACAATACTGGCCTCTAGGGCATACATACAACTAACAAAGACAATGCCTGTGACTGACATTCAGTCAACCTTACCACCTTGGAAGCTGTCCAGTGATTCTCCCCAGGATCGTTTGATACCATCTCACTACACCTAGTGAGAATCTTAATATCCATTTAGATCTATCTCATAGATCCAAAACCCAGGATTCAGGAGGTATCACCTTTATCCTATTTGGAGAATCCTTGTGATAAGAGGAGATTGACCGTTCGTAGCATAGGAAACTCTTTTCCTATCAAGAGTATGTTGTCCACGTACAATACGAGGATGACCACCTTACTCTCCACTACCTTTTTGTATGTACAAGGTTCATCTACCATTTTGATGAAGTCATACTCTTTGACTACCACATCAAAACAGATGTTCCAACTCCGCGATGCCTGCTTTATCACACAAAGTATCTTGCACACGTTTCCGTTGCTCCCACCTTTTACGAAGCCCTCTGGCTGTGTTCTTATAGACGTTCCCTTCTAAATCAATATTTAGAAAAGCAGTCATGATGCCCAACCATCAGATATCGTATTCATGGTATGCAGCAATGGCAAGTAGGATCCGGATGGACTTAAGCATAGGCACTGGAAAAGGTTTCATCATTATCCACGCCTGGTCGATGATGAAAACCTTTAACAAGTCTAGCTTTGAAAGTCTCAACCTTTCCATCTACACCAAGTAATCTTCTCAAGATATACTTGCTCCTGATGGGGATTTAACCCTTCAGATATAGCATCCAAAGTCCATACTTTGTTGGTGTACATGGATTCCATCTCAGATCGCTAAGCATCCAGCCATTCTTACAGAGTCCCTACTCTTGATGGCCTGCTCGAAACTAGTTAGGTCATCATCTCATGATGCAATTCTCGCTCCCACTGTCATTGAGAAACCGAAGTATCTCTCAGACGGATGAGGAACCCTGCTAGATCGGCGGAGAGGCTGAGGTTCGTCGGAACCTATTGAATCCTTTGGTTCTACCAAATCATCTGCTGTAGTTTGTATAGATGGAACTCCTTCCAGTTCTACTTCATAACCACTAATTTCTTCATAAGAAATTCCCTTTCACAAATGTGGTATGTTGAGAAACAAAACATATTTTGTTCCTCTGTTAGGTAGAAGATATTCCCTTGCGATTGCTTGGGATATCCAACAAACTTCTACAGAACTGACTTTGCCTCGAGCTTGTCCGGATTTTGCTTTTAGACATAGGCCGGACAACCCCAAATCTTAACAAACTTAAGATATGGGCTTTTCCCATTCTATATCACATATGAAGTGGTAGGCAATGGATTTGATTGGAACCCTATTCAATAGGTATGCAGCTTCTCAAGTGCATAACTCCCAAAAGGAAATAGGAAACTCAGTAGTACTCATCATAGAGCGCACCATATCACATAGGGTGTGATTGCTCCGCCCCGATACACCGACGTGCTGTGGTGTATACGGAGGAGTAATGCCGAGAGAGAATCTCATTCTCCTTTAGAATAGTCCAGGAATCCCGTGCTCAAGTATTCTCCTCCCTGATCACATCAAAGGACACAATACTTATACCCATTTTTGGTTCTCTACTTCTAACTTATATTCGGTGATTATCTCAAAAGTTTCGGACTTGTGTTTCAACAGGAACATATGTCTGAATCTAGAGAGATCATCAGAGAATGTAATGAAGTACAAAGAACCGGTCCTGGCATATGTAGACTGGGGACCTTCATACATCACTATGTATCAGTCCCAAGAGTTCACTAACTCTTTCTCTGTTTCCAGTAAACGGAGCTATGGTCATCTTATCTTTGTGACATGACTGGCAAGTTTCATAAGATGTAAATTTAAACTGATTTAAATATGCATCTAAATGTAACTTAGCTAGTCGGGTCGTATTGATATGACCTAGTCTATAATGCCTCAAGAAGAATTCGTTTATTTCTGAACTCTTCCTCTTGTGTGTGTTCTATACATTAAGAACTGTGGTTTGATTTAGAACGTTTATGCTTTTAGATAACGTGCCTGAACGGATCAACTCTTGATATAGGAAATGTTCAAAACATTATTCAACAATACAAAATTATATCCTTCTTTAATAAATAAAGAGACTGATATGATGTTGTATGTCAGGTTCGGTATCTAATAACATTCGTTCAGAATCAATATATTTAGTAATACAGGGTGATAATTGCCAACACCTTGGCTGCAACAATTGCACTGTTTCCAATTCTTGAAATTTATCACCTGTTCTCAGTTCTCTACCTATCTGTAGCCTATGTAACAGATTACATTTGCGGGATCCTGATCCGGTATCTCATACCCAGGACGTAAAGGATACTGAGAAACAGTTCTATGTAATGAACACACCCGAAGAAGATGCATCATCATTCACTTTCTTCATTTGGGCGGCATGGGAAATCTGGTATTCCCCAATTTCCTGCTCGGTCTTATAACAATTATAAGTTGGAGCGGGACCAACGTTCCCCAGCTCAGTATAATAAGCGGGTTCGGTCAATACATCCATATTATTATCTTGATTAAGGCGTGACATGGTCGCTACTTGGAGAGAGAGAGAAGAAAACACTCTGCGTGCGCTCTTGCAAGATTAGATTGGTTATATATTTTATCTAATCAGGATGGCTCCCACTGTTTTTATCAAATCTTCCTTCAAACCTTAAAAGGAAAGTTAGCCGGGATTAATTACACTCTACAAGTTCGTCAATCTTTCGGCCAGGCCAGTGCCGGTACTTTGAGGGAGGTTCCCCGTGCTTTCGCACGGACCTAATTAAAATAAACCTCGTTTTCCCCGGGGCGTAACCCCGTTGACACCTTTCTAGACACCTACTTGATCGGCTAATTGTAAAGTGCAAAACTCTCCCAGGAGTAACTCTTACTCGCAACGGGTATCGGGATCCAACTATCTCATAGAAGGTATGCAATCTCATTGCAAATTTCAACACTTGAAACTCCCGATAATGGTTTTTACCCTTAGCACTTATGACCTTAACTATGGTCAACAAATCATAAGCACTAGTCAAGCTCTACCCGTCATTTCGTGATTAATTAGACCCACCCACATGACCCTTAACTAAGGTCAACAAAGTCACATGACTGTCCTAACTAATCGCATCATATGCGGTATAGGAAGACATCACTTAGCTACCGTACACTGTGCCTTGACTATGGTCAACAAACACAGCACAAATACTAAGTACTCTACTTCCTAAAATGACGGAGGGTTGCGGATGGTTTTTAAGAAAACCTTTAACGCTTTGAACTTGATCTCGCTGCAGAATCAAATGGTTTTAAATGGACTGTTTTTGAGGCTTTTGCTAGTTTCGCTAAAGAGGTCACTCCCGGTGAAGGGATCTCGGCTCTTTCCTCGTCGAATGAGGTGCAGGATATTCACAATACCACTATGCAAAGCAAAAACTAGAAAAGCAGTCAAAAGACAAACCGAAGGTTGTAGCATCTGCTAGTTATTGCTAAAGAGGTCACTCCCGGTGATGGGATCTCGGCTCTTTCCTTATCGAATAAGGTGCTGGATGTTCTACAAGGAACACCGCTATGCAAAGCAACAACTAGAGCTACCTATTTTTTTTTTTAAATTCGATTCCACAACATCATTTAGGTTTATTTTTCTTTCATTAATCTCATTAATGAAGTCCCATCATTTAAGTCCACCTAAACATCACAGATAAATACAACGTACGCATATGCCATCCGCATTCGCCTCGATGTCCCGTCATGCACCGTTAGGTTAGGTAACTAACGGCATTGCGGGGCAGGGCTAGTGCGGGTATAAAACATAAGCAACGTCTATATAATATATCATATATACTATATACAGTATCTATCTGAACATATCACATGATCACATCACAGATAACGCAGCAGAAAACAACATATGAAATATTGGATATACTAGGACGTCCGTATTTTATTTTGAGCCCCTATAAAACACGGATTCCACGGTCGTGCTGAATAGCCAATCCCACACCCCTAGACCCCTACGAAAGCAGCAAGCAACCCTACCAATTCTAGAGTTAGGAGACCCGGACTCGACTCCTCGAGATGGTCTCCCACTGGACCCTAGAACCCGGTTACTTGTGCTCCCCTCCTTGGGTCTATCCTAATGCGGAAAAGTAAATAATATACAATGGTGACATCATCCTCAGCCCGGAAGTGCCCCAATAAAAGAATATTACATACAATGAATTTTACATGAATGAAAATGAAAAACTCTCATCTCACATAAAAAAACCCCGGCTATTCAAACACGACGATCCAATATAACATATCCAGCAACACATAACATCACATATAATCAACGTAAGTAAATATGCGTATCCCAATTGTTGTTGATGTATAGCAACGAAACCGGCGATACACCACATATTACACTTACGGTCGCAGAAAAGAAAGTGTAAAACTACAACAGTTAGAATCCTCAACCTCTTTAGACATCGCATGCCTAATCAAATGAATTCCTTAGACATCAAATGCCTAACTATTATAAACCCCGCATTTTAGTCTCAATATCGAAAACTCTTTTCAATATCAAGTCGGGCAATTCAACAAGATTCCCGACATCCTGATCGAATGCTTGTCGCAAACTTTAGTAGACGGCCGCACCCCCGGATGCCGTCGACGAAGTGCACTAAGGCGGAACACCGCTGCCGCGAGCACCCGAACGGATGCTTTTGGCGACGGGGTTCTCCTACAGTCACTTGGTCGGGGCTATGGGGCGTGGTTGTCTATTAAGTTTACCCGGCGAGTATCCACGTACGCTACGTAATTGCGACGGACTTTTGATCATATCAAAATCCCGTAGCAACCGATCAAATGAGACTAAAGTGCTAGATTTATAACATTCAAATTAGTTATCTCATAACTACTTGTGGATTCCAAATATTGTATCACATTCCAGATAAATAGACAATGTTAAACTTTCTGATCGAAAAATCAAACACCCAAGTTTTCCCAAATAGCTCAACACTAGAAATAAGTTTAAAAACATCCATTTCATGCTACAGTACCAACGGTCCAGCCGTAGAAGGGTCAAGCCAACGCCTCACATGTGGCAACGCCGTACTACCCCAAACCCTAAGGTTCAAAAGGCAGTTCAAGACGGTCATATAATCAAGTTAAGGTTTGTTGTCTTCTAGAGGGTACATCGCGTTACTTGCATGACTTAGAACATTCTTAAACTACGGAAAAATCCAACACTTGGAAATTTTCAGGCAGGGGAAAAAGTGAGTTATTGATATCCGGTCGAACTTTTTAACACGTTCGAAAATTACCCGGAAACAGTCATAGACGAAGTTAAACTTTCCGATCGAATCAACGAATCCCCAACACAACCCAGAAAACTCATTTCTTGAGTATAAATTAAAAATACCCAGAAACAACAGAAAATATAATAGGGACATTACTGTGCAAAAAGGAAAGAATGACGTCATCTTATGGCCGCGGAACCGCCGCGGGAGCCATGCTCGTGCCGCGGTTCCGCGGCTCTTTGGGCGCCAAACTTTGTCGTTTTGCACAGTTTTCCATATAATTGCCTGCTGAATTTTTTAAGCATTTTTAATTCAGAAAATATCACAATTTCAAAAAATGTCCAGAGAAGGGTTTAAATTAGGGTTTCGGGGTTCGACCGGACTTCTAACTTCGTCTACACATCGCCTAAAGCTCTAGCTTGGCTCTGATACCACTGTAGGGTTCCTAGGCACTCTAACAAGGTTCTACAAGGCATCTACCATGTCCGATTCAAAAATTTAGCCATGCCGAACAACCCTAACCAAGATCGTATACTAGAGATTATGCGAAAACTAGCAAGTAAACAACTTTATCACTAAGTGAAAGGGATTACAACCTTTGTAGATCCGGTCCTTCACTTCTAAAGCTCCGTGTTGACGTTCCTTCGCTGTGATCATCGAGATCCCGGACTCTTATGATGGTTTCCTCGGAGAAATGAGCCGGCTAGGTCGCTGACTTCGAGGCCGAAGATGATCTACGTCGAGGAGACTCAAACTCAAGCTCCATCTTCACTTGGTCACGAACTTTGTGAAGAGAACACCCTAAACTAAATGGCAAGTAGTAGAGGATGATGAAATAGGAAGTGGGTTCACTTTGGATTTGGATTTCTCACTTTATTTCTTCACTTGAAAATTTTCTAGCAAGCTTTTCTTCTTCTTGAAGAAGAAAAGAAAAGAATAAGAATGAAAAATGAATTATCACAAAAGAATAATCAAGTGAAGTCTATCATGATGCAACCATGGGTGAGTTTACCTTTGTAGAGACTAAACCATAGTTTGAGGTAATGGTTTGGTTAATAAAAATCTTATGCAAAACAAAATTAGTGGATTTTGTCAAAGATGCTTGAAAGCTTCATGAAGTTTCAAGCAAAAACAAAGAAAGCCACCATTTTGTTTTACCAAAATAAATAAAAACCCAAACCATTATCTTAAATATGGTGTAAGTCATATACACACCCAAGTTTGCATGTATCATCAATTATGATACAAACTAGTGCACAAATATATATCACATATACAACTTGTGCACATCAAATGAGAAAATCAATCTTAAGTGAACCAATACTAGTTAATGTAAAGTAATATATCAAATATATAATTATACATTAAATCATTAAATCGACACTTGATTTAATGATCCGGTCATATCTCATATAACCGACTAATATCTAGTGTATCAATATATCGAATCAACACTTGATTCGGTAACCCGGCTATATCACATATAACCGACTGCTGATACAAATCGCGAGAATAGAATACAGTATCACATACTGGCATTATTCTCGGTCCCGCACATATCTCATATGCGCTCCTATTCCGTTTCGCTTGAGCCAGGAAACCTCTGTGTAGGACTCTAAAGACTCGTCAATACACCGGCAGTAGTTGGTGATCATATCAATCACCCACAAGCCGCAAGCGGTCTGCTAAACGTAACGGACACCCGGGTATTGAGCGATCAGAAGATCAACGAGCAAGCCTGCTCACACTCCTGCGAATCCAATCAGTAACACTTACCGCACAGTCCGGTCTGTTCGTCTGATATGTCGCATATCTCGCCCAGGGGTGATAAACGTTAGACCCCAGTAGCTTGATAAGTCATGCCGATGTAAGGTCCACAACAAGCGTGAAACTACTGATAACACTTACCAATAAATCACTGCAACCCTGACCAGGGATTTCCAGTTATGGCCAGTCGAGCATAGCGCAACATCAACCCCCAATACCGGGAGAGACGAATCCCCTCCTATCGCTCATTGCCTCCATGTGAATCGGGATTGTACCCAAAAACCACCTGTTTTCACGACTCAGTAGAGCCGTGGTAGGGTGGAAATCAAAGCACAGTGGGAGACACACAAGACTCTATGATGATCTCGGGTCAACAGACTAAGTTGTACCAATGTCACCAGAGAACTGCCATCTGACGTGAGATATAATACCATCTGGGAGTTCTCGGCGAGTCCGTTCAGTGTACCCAGTCTCCACTGAGCACCCGCATACCGTCTCTGATGTCAAACACCAATGGATATGGGATCATCCATCGCCCATCTGATGGGTCGAGAAGATATACGCTAGTCTACTCTGGAATATCGATGCCCCGTCTCGATACTCCCACGACTAGGAACATTGAAGTATGTACTCATTGACTATCCAGGCCCCACTGGTATGATCTGCATCATAGTCCTGGAAGTCGAGTACACATTCTAAGGACTTTATCAACATGTAACAGAGAGACAATAAGTATACATGTTAAGATAAAGAGCAACCAGATAGCGTACTATCATGTCGAGCAAGAAAGTCCTACCTATATATGTCCCAGCATCCACTACAATATACATCTCATGTACAGTAATGGCCTCTAGGGCATACATATAACTAACATCAATATGACGATCGACTCCTTACATCTTGTTCTACATATCAATCAACATATGTATACAAAAATTTAAATGATTTTGACACTTCAAAGTTATGGATATCATGGTCGCAAAACGGATGGTTGTTAAAATATCGTAAAAGTTGCGTACATTGCATACCCTTGATGCATGACTTAGAAGCCTTCAAATCGTCTAATTTTTTTTATACACATACATATTTTGACGTGTAGAACATGATACAAAAATTCAATCGTCGATCCAACGGTCGGAATTTTCCATCATAAAACATAGATTTTGTGAGCAGACATTTACAAAAGCAAAAGGCACGAAGTTTATAAACCCAAAAAAACTTATATGTTAACATACAACCAATACATTAAGCACATCCTATATATGTTGAACAAACATTGCCAAAAAAAAGCTATGTTGAACAGAGAATTTTAAAGAAGTAAATCACCTAAATACAACCAAAACATTAAGTAAATACTCATTATAATGTGTGAAGACTCGATGGGTTCTGAAGAGCCAAGATAACATGCATTTCACTTCCTCGGCTTCATTCTTTGCCACTTTTGTTGTCATTGTTCGTGCTTTACGATCGGAATTTTCCATCTAAAAACATAGATTTTGTGAGCAGACATTTACAAATTACAACTAAAGCAAAAGGTACGAAGTTTATAAACCCAAAAAAACTTATATATTAACATACAACCAATACATTAAGCACACCCTATATATGTTGAACAAACAGTGCCAAAAAAAGCTATGTTGAACAGAGAATTTTAAAGAAGTAAATCACCTAAATACAACCAAAACATTAAGTAAATACTCATTATAATGTGTGAAGACTCGATGGGTTCTGAAGAGCCAAGATAACATGCATTTCACTTCCTCGGCTTCATTCTTTGCCACTTTTGTTGTCATTGTTCGTGCTTTACGATCGGAATTTTCCATCTAAAAACATAGATTTTGTGAGCAGACATTTACAAATTACAACTAAAGCAAAAGGTACGAAGTTTATAAACCCAAAAAACTTATATATTAATATACAACCAATACATTAAGCACATCCTATATATGTTGAACAAACAGTGCCAAAAAAAAGCTATGTTGAAGAAAGAAATTTTGATAAGGCTCATAAACGGGAATTCCCTAGATTACGACACGTAGAAGATGACGTGTCGTCCATGTAAGCACACTGGATTTCTGGGGGCCACGGAGGTAGAATTAGTACGATGCATGGGAAACTTTCCTTGGCATCTCGTCTCCAAAATTGCATCCTACCTTTCGGAGACCTCTCCGGAGTACCTTCCCTATGCGTCTAGCGACCCGCCAACAACTCGCCCCCGAGCAATCCTGCAGCCGAGCCTTCACGGCCTCCCCGCTCGTCTCAGAGCTATCCACCGAGCTGAGCTTCCTCCGCTTTCCTGTTCAACCGAGAGCATGAAGCTCAAGCGCCCCGTAACGGCTCCGTATATCTCACCAAAACAAGATCCTCGCAGCTCCACGTCCCACATTCCACGCTGGCACGTCTCTCTATTAACGAGTGTATCCCGCTATTAATGGACGCACCCCGCCATCAACGCGAACGTTATACAGGGGCGTAACGGACGGCGAGAATCTCGTGCCAGTTCGCTTTATGCGACCGCTATATAAACCCTCTCTTCCAAACTATCCAGATAACTCGAACTCATTCCAATACGCCGCTACCCTGCCATTATTTCTCCGTACTTACTTGATCGTCGGAAGGTCCTACGATGGTTACCCATCCTGAGACTTCCCTTACAACGTCAACGGCGACACATTAAGATCCATACATTCAACCTTAACACCAAATCTCAACCGTTCAGAATTGCTTGCAGCAAGATCGACGGAGGACAACAACTGAAAGAGATCCGTACCTCCATCAGTTGACGCCGTCTGTGGGAACATGAGAAGCTTCTCCACCCAAAAAGTTGATCCTCCGCCTCCAATTCAATGGAAAGCGACAACTGCGACGATCCCAGCACAAGCCGTCCTGTCCTCCATAATGGAGGCAGGAGCGGTCCTACTCTCTCTCCTAACGTCATCAACGTCTTATCCGTTCGGATCAATAGGCTTACGGCGATGGTGGATGCGCTCGCTCTGGTTCAAACGGCAAGCCATACCCGCCAAACCGCAGTTCCCCCTCCCTGGAATGACGGCGTACGCAGGAAGACAGAAGGGCACGCTCAGGCTCTCGACCTCACTCACGCTTATCTTGATGATACCGAACACCGGCGTGCCGATTCCGGCTGTCATAACCCGCATGCGGGGAATGATTTCATGACCCGTTGAGCGCCGGATAGCTCGACACCCCGATCTCAGGGGAGACCAGGCTATCACTTCAACGCCCGCCGCGCTTTCTCTCCCCCTGAAGAGGTGTCGGTCAGATCGATTGATTCCAGGAAACACCCGCATCGCCACTTCCATCGAGACCACGCATACGGCGAACGCCGGGACTATACACATCCTGAAGATTTAAGAAACGTGATGAAGAGAAGCCGAAGTCGAAACCGCTCCATCGCGTAAGCCCGGAACAAAGATAGCAGGCGCTCCGATTATGATGAATTCTCGGGGTACCAACAACGAATCGAGGCCCTCGAAAAGAAAATCGAAGACATACGACAGGATAACCGTACTGTCAGCGAAGGGGCGAAGTACTCCGTTGATTCGCTCACAATGACCTCCTTGTGATAACAGCCCGGGTTCACCGTTACGGAGGCCAGAGAATATTGGTCGACTTGGGGAGTTCGGCAGATATCCTATTCTATAGCTATTTCCAGCATATGGGATTAAGTCCGTTCGACCCCCGACCCGGCACGGAAGGTTGAACGACATTCCCAGGAAATCCCAAGAATCAAGAATTCCAAAAATACGAAGGCCTTCGTCAAGAGGCGGCCGAGTAGTTTCCTGCTCGGCTCATCCACTGAAGGCAGCTTCCTGCCCGCCGCTCTGCGAATCCAAGGCCCTCGTCAAGAGGAAGCAGAGTAGTTTCCTGCTCGGTTAATCCACTGAAGGCAGCTCCTTTCCCGGCCGCTTTACGGATCCAAGGCCCTCGTTAAGAGGCGGCCGAGTAGTTTCCTGCTCGGCTCTTCCAAGGATGAATCAAGGGGCGCCGACCTACCTATACTTGGCGTTCGCTCGGTCATACACGGCGCCCGATCGCCACCTCAACTCCAGAGTGTGGGAGGATGCTGGTTTGCCTATACTTGGCGTTCGCTCGTTCGTGCGCGGCGCTCGATCATCACCTGGACTCCGGGGTGAGGGAGGACGCGGGCTTACCTATACTTGGAGTTCGCTTGTTCGTGGGCGACGCTCGGCCCCAGGGTGAGGGAGGACGTCGGTCTACCTGTACTTGACTTTCGCTCGCTCTTACGTCATGCTCGCTTAACACTCGACACTCGACTTTACATATATTGGACATCTGCAAGACACCGACTTATCTACACTTGCAAAAATAGAAACACTCCATAGGCGGGCAAAAAACACTTTATTTATATTCAATACTATGTACAAGGTATTATGGGCTTCCCGGCCTTATAAAATGCCCGGAGACTTACAAAATTTAATAACCAAAACGGGGGTAGATCAAACTGCCTTCTCGGCCGTCACTTCTCTTTACTCAGCGCTTCTGTCAGGGGCTACGATGGCGACCTTCAGCTCGGCGCTTCCGCCTGCCGCCTCGCCTCCGTCAGCTGGCCCAATGCCACCCCCTATGGCACTTCCTTGACAAGGGGATACCTAGCATGAAGCTCCTGGTCATCAAAGCCGAGCATAGCTTCCTTGACGGCATCAAGGGCGTTGTGCCACTCGATGGCCGTGAAGTCGGCAAGGTCAATATAGAATTGATCAGAAGCCTTGTACTCCTCCACGACCCTTTCCGCTCTGCTCTTTGCAAGCTTCGCCGTCTCGTAGGAAGTCCGTGCATCCCTTTTGAACGAGTCCTTCTGACTTTTCATGGCGTCGAAGAGCTCGTTGACCTGCTCCATCTGGACCTGGATAGCCCGGTTAGAGTCGGTCAGGAGCCGATGGGACTCTTTCAGTTTAGCGGCCATCAGGACTTCCGTGACCAACCTCGAGTCGAGAAGGGCCACATTTTCTTCCGCCTGTTGCAGCTGGGCAAGGAGCTTTTCCTCTCGCGAAGAAGATTCACCAACCTTCTTCATCGCTGGGACCACCTCCTCGGACTCTATGGCGGCGAGAAGAGCGCAATGCTGGAGGACCTGAGAAAAACAGGAATCGTGTTAGGAGCTAAAACAGAGTAAAAAACACTTGGAAAAATTCTTGGAGAGCTACCGACCTAAACAGCCTTCTGAGCTATCGCCGCCACTTGGGCCTTCATGGTGCCTCGGGGAATCTTAGCCCCCGCCGCCTTCTCCATGTCCGCCAGTAAACTGTCGATCATAGAGATCCCCGAGGGCATCTTGATGCAGAAGTCGCCCTCCTGCATCTGAATCCCGATCGAGGGTGGCCAGGAAACCACCATCTTTTGCCTCTTGAGTGGAGATTCGGCAGAGAGCGGCACCTTCTTCCTAGCCCGGGGTGCCGGATCCCGGGTGTGCTTCTGCCTTCCTTCGCGGCGTTCCTCCGGAACTGGGGCTATGGAAACCTTGGCCGATGGTGCTTGTGGAGGAGCCACGCCCAAAGCGGATCGGGACGAGCTCGCGCCATCGCCCTTCCTCCCCTAAGCCTTTGCGGCCATGGCAGCCATAATCTTCGAGCGATCTATCGGCTCTGCGAGATACACATAAGACAAAGATCTGTGACCAAAAACAGCAAAATTTTGTATAATTCTAAATAGATCGACGAAAACCATAACTTACCTACAAAGCGCGCGGGACTGAGTCCTGCCCAACTCAAAGCCTGCTCGTAAAGCAGGACATCGGCCCGCTGGATCGGTTCTTACCGTGACACTACCCTTGCCTATGGGGCATTCGACTGTCTAACCCAAGGACAATCGGCAGTATGCAACTTGATGGGCACAGCCCAATCCTCACCCTCGGCGAGTCCGATGAAGACAAACTTCTCCTTCCATTCATGGATGGAAGGGATAACCACTACCCCGACTCGGCCGTCCTACCCTTATGTTTTTTGAACGAAAGGTACACCCAGCTCGATTCGTCCTTGCTGGTACCAGAGTGATTTTTATAACAAAGAAAGGAGAAGAGATGGCTCAAATCAAAAGGGATCCGACCAATTTTCAACCGGACCAGAAACCCAAGGATGATTCTCCACGAATTCGGCGCTAGATGGTCCGGAGCGAGATGGAAACAATGGAGCACGGTGCAAACTTCAGGCGAGAAGGGCAGACACATCCCTGGCCGGAACGCTTCCAAATATAGAGCAATCTCATTGCCCTGCGTCTGGTCTGCCCACTCGCCCTTTCTGGCCAGACGGAATGAATAACCAGGAGGAATATGAAAACGAGCCTGGATATCCGAAAGCTCATCCAAACGGTTCAAAAATGAGGGCGCATCGCGGGTATTCCCAATGTGTATCTTGGGGGGCCTTTTTTTCCCCTCGACGACGAAGGACAAGGGTGTCGTTCCCCCGGGGGCGAGTATTCATACCATAATTTTGCATTATTATATTCCCCATTCTTATTTATTTTACAAATAAACAGGTGCTTTTGATCCATGTCTGCTACATAGTTGCAGGTTACAGGTTCTCGGAACAAAAACAGTGAAAACTGTAGGGTGTTTTTCGTCACCCCATTGAGATGGGAATACGCGCGCACTGGTCGGGCGCAGTACAGATTCCCCCTGCCTAGGGTAGGCTGGGGTTTATTGATTGTGGGGATCCGAATCCCCGGCAGCCGCGGACTAAGCTGCCGTTAATTACCCTTCGCATTTGGAGCGTAGGAACCTCCGATTGACGGGTTAAACTGGTCATGCGAACTCAATATACAGTGCGTTGGTGTGTGCGTATTTTTTTTTGTTTTGTTCCACTTGTAAAAAACAAGATATATATATACATATATATTTTCTATATATAAAAACAAAAATAAATAAGTAAATAAATATTTAGAGATTTTTTTTAAAAAAAATTATTATTATTATTATTATTATTTTTTTTTAATTTTAAAATATTATTTATAATTTATTTTTATTTATTAATTTATTTTTATTTTAAATAAAAATAAAGAATGAAGAAAGTAGAAAAGAGAAGTTTTTTTTTAAAAAAAAAGTGGGGTCACATGTTAGCATGTGACCCCTCATATGAGGGGGTCACATACTAGCATGTGACATGGAGGGTCACATGTTAGCATGTGACCCCTCATGTGAGGGGGGGTGCTAGCATGTGACATGGAGGGTCACATGTTAGCATGTGACCACTCATGTAAGGGGGGTCACATGCTAGCATGTGACCCCTCACATGCTAAGGGGAGTCACATGCAAGCATGTGACATGGAGGGTCACATGTTAGCATGTGACCACTCATGTAAGGGGGGTCACATGCTAGCATGTGACATGGAGCATGTGACCACTCATGTAAGGGGGGTCACATGCTAGCATGTGACATGGAGGGTCACATGCTAGCATGTGACCCATCACATGCTAAGGGGGAGTCACATGCTAGCATGTGACCCCTCACATGCTGGGGGCAAAAAGAGCACCTGATTTTTTTATTTTTTATTTTTTTAAAACGTGGAGTTCAACTCCAAAAGAATTTTATATGGCTAAAAAAATATAATGTGGAGTTAGACTCCCAAAAAAAAGTATTTTTTTATGGAGTTAAACTCTAAAAGAATTTCTGTAGTGGAGTTAAACTCCAAAAGAATTTTATTTGTGGAGTTGAACTCCAAAGGAATTTTATTTGTGGAGTTGAACTCCAAAAGAATTTTTGTAATGGAGTTAAACTCCAAAATAATTTTCCTGGTGGTGGAGTTGAACTCCAAAAGAATTTTATTTGTGGAGTTGAACTCCAAAAGATTTTCTCCTTTCTCCTTTGAGAAGAAACCCAAAATGGGTTCTCTTGAAACTCCAAGATCTGGATCTTGGATGATAAAAAAAGAGACCCTTTTTCCTCTCTTGATGGAGTCTTGGGAGGTGGATTTATGGTAAAACTTTGTTTAGTTTTAAAAAAAATAGAGCTAAGCTCTTGATTTATTTGAAAAATGAAAAGGAAGAGAAAGAACTTGAAAAAGAGAGGGTGGAGGAACAAACCCTAGTTTTTTGAGGGAATGAAAAGTCTATATTTTATTCATCATCATGTTGCCTTATATAGGCTTACACATTTACATATAGCCCCTTGGGCTTTACAAAATGGCATTTTGCCCATCCCATGGTTCATGTGCCATTTCTTTTTGCACATAAGCCATGGGCTTACAAAAATTTGGCTTTATACCCATTTTGTTTACATTCATGCATAAAAAATTACATAAAAATTATTTATTATATGATTTCATTTTGGCATGGGAAGGGTCGGCCGCTTCATGTTTCGGACTCGACCTGGGCATGGGCCCACTTGACCTGGGCTTGGGCCCACCTGGCTTGGGGTTGACCTTGACTTTGACTCGGTCAACCGGGGTGTAAATTTTTACCCCAACAAAATGCCCCCCATCAATAAATGCACACCGCACATTTGAGTTGTGTGCATGAAATTGATGGATCTTGAAGCTGAACTTCGAGGTGGAACATCATTCCGGGGGCGGAGTATCATCCCGGGAAGCATGATTCCCGGGGATCGGAGTATCATTCTGATTCGCGGAGCATAATTCCAGGGTCGGAGTATCCCTAGGGGAGCATGATTCCCGGGGATCGGAGCATCATTCCAAAATGCAGTGCAAGATTCCAGGGATCGGAGTTGTAAGTCTACGGTAGCGCCCCGGCCGTCTACAGACGCCAAATGCGGAACAAAAAACTTTTAACTGGCGCTATCGTATACTTTAACCCGGATCTGCCATTATTGCTAAACTAACAAACTGTAAAGAGTGTAGAAAGGTTATATCGAACGATCCGAGTCCTTCGTTCTTTAACCATCATCCTACGCTCTGTTGCGGCTGCTCCGATCTCATCGATCTCCAATATGCTCGTCTAGGTGGCACCACGTCACTGATTCTTTAAACGGGCTCCCGTCTCTGACTTGAGGCAACTCGGTCGTCAAGTTTGCCAAAAGAGACGACCAAGAATGATGTAGAGAATGAGTAGATGACTTTGTCTCACTTCGTCCAAGTCCGTGGACGATCGGTTAATGAAGTTGCCGAGGGAATCGGGTGATGGAATGAAATGAGCTGTGAATTCCATACACCCCAAAATCTATCATAATCTTTTCAAGTGAAATATCAAGTAGTGAGAGAGAGAGGAAGGGGCCGGCCACTTATAGCAAGAGGGGGTGAGTGTAGGAGGGAAGTGGTGACCATAAGAGGATGAAGCTTATCTTGATCATTAATGAAAAACAATGAGTCACAAAGATACAATGAATCTAAACCCTTAGTCACCATTGCATTAATGACTCCATTAATGCACTAATGACTCACCAATCCATGTCACCCTCTCTAGAACCTTCTAGAACACTGAGTCACTCTCATCCAAGAAAAGATAAATCCGTCTTTAACCAAATGTTAAAAGACGGCTGATAGAAAACTGGAAACTGGCAACTTCCAAAAGTGATCCTGAAACAACTTTCAGGATAACCCCGTAACTGTATAAATATACCCGCATTTGTATTACGACCGAATACAAATGCAACTGAGACAAAGATATTATACCTACTCAATATAATACTCGGATCCGGCTTAAACCAAAGCCGACCAGTATCATCTGCCCGAAAAATAACACGTGCGTAAACGCACGTGCATTTTCCGAACCCTGCCATAAAACCATACGGCCTCTACAACGTTTCGCCCGAACTTGGGAAACTGTCTGTGGGGAACTCTAATGACTCGTCAGTACCCTGGCAGTGGGTTTAACCACAAACCGTCAGCGGCACTAGCAATGCGTAACGGCTGCCCATGGACTGACCTCAAGGGAAGCCGATGAGCGAACTCATCCGGAAACCCTACTGAGCCTAACAGTGACAATGTATATACAGTCCGGTCCGTTCGTCTATGAGTATCGCATATCTGCCTAGGGGGCTAGTAACGTCAGACCCCCATTAGTAGTATAAGTCGTGTCGGAGTGAAGCCCAATAACACCCTGAGATACTACTGGAGTACCTACCAGTAAATCTCCTGCCACGGCCGTGGGCTTTGTGTAATGGCTCTCCTAGACACAGCACGATCTCGTCCCCAATACCGGGAGAGACGAATCCCCTGCCGATCCGCTCACGTGTCTCCATATGGCTCGGGACTGTACCCAAAAACTACCTGTTTGCACGACTCCTTTGAGCCGTGGTAGGGTAGAAATCAAAGCACAGTGGGAACTCACACGAGACAAATGACGACCTCAGGTCGATGAACTAACCTGTACACATGTCACCAGGGAACTGCTATCTGACGATAGATATAGTACTAACTAGCAGATTCCCGGCGAGTCCTATCCGGTGTACTCATAACCCAATGAGCACCTGTATACATCTTAGGTGATCCAACTGACACCAGTGGCTTGTGAGACCGGCCACCGCCCCTCATCGGGGTCTCGACTGTATACACTAGTCTACTCCGGAGTATCGATGCCCTGTCTCGAAACTCCCACGACTAGGGACCACAATTAAGGATATGCATATAAACTACCCAACTCTCACGTATATGATCGCCATCATACTGTTGGTAGTAAAGCAAGATCCTAAGGGCTCTATCAAAGTGTAACATGTAATCAGTCACCTGAACATGTACACGACTGATAAAGGCAAACCAGATAGCATACTATCATCTCGAGTAAGACTGTCCTACCGGTATAGGTCCTCCGCAATCATTGCAATCACGTACCTGCGATCCAATAATTGACTATGAGGGCACTATCTCCAACAATCTCCCACTTGCACTCAAGGCTAATTATTGCAATGTCGACTACTCACAGCCCGTGTGAAACCGAACATCCAACTCCTCTACTAATCAGTTTCACAAAGCCCGTTTGTAAAACTATTGTGTTCGAGAAATAGCCTCAGTGAGTGGATCCGCCTAGAAGTTTCTTTCTATATCTCTCTAAATCTCAAGTTCGCGGAGAAAGCCATCTCCCGAATTGAGTAATACCTGTCTTAGAATATGTCTGGATATCTGATGAGACCTAGTTCATAAATGAACTCCAAATCCAAACTTCTTAGACTGTATCGATCACTGAACCTAATCAGTATCGGGCACCATGCCACCCACAGTATCCTCTTGGACCACCTGTCCATAATACTGTTCCTCATCAGAGTGAAAACTATAACTCTTACAATCACTCTGTCAACCATGTCACCTTTGAAGCCTGGAATGATAACCGTCTCCCGAAAGAGGCTGCCGTCATCAAATCCGTAGAACATTCACTTATGTTCTAAAACTGCTTCCTTATGTTTCTCCAGGATTGGATTAATACAAACTTATTGCATCTAGTGCAAAAACAACATCTGGTGTGGTACTTGACATCTCACGATTGACTCAATTGCCTAAGCAAGTGATCTGCCAATCATGCATATCCCTCTCCCCTTTAGTCCGTAAGACACCTTTAGAGAGGGTGACTCCATCACCTGCAGGTACACCACCATGCTAGGAATCATCTATTCTAAAAACCATTAGAATACTGTCAAAAGTACCTACATTGGGAAACTACCCAAATCCAGATCTAAAACCATAGATCTAGAAACCAGAATGTCAAATATTATATCCATATCCTGTCTGGAGAAACAACTGTGTGACGACCACAGTACAACCGATCGTAGTATAGGAATTTTACTTCCTACTCTGTGATGTTATCAGATACCATGACATCACACCCTACTACCTTCTTAACAGATCCATACCTTATTCTGATTGAAGTCAAAACCCATGACTGTCACATCAAAAATAGATGATCTATCTCCGCTATAACTGCTCTAGTCTATAAATAGACATAAGCTACTTGCCCACCATGCTTCCGTTGCTCCCACTGACTACGACAACCCTCCTACCTGGTCTCATAACCTGGAACAACAGTAGTGTCAAGTCTGGGTAGATAAGAACCTCCCTGTCACCGTCCTTGAGGCAACCGGAGTACCTCTCGGGTGTCTGAGGTTACCCACCATATCTGCGGAGTGGCTATTGGAATGTCAAACCTGATTGAATATATAGTTCCTATTAAATTTTCCGTAATCGTTCGCGGTTCTGGAATCACTTCCAGTTCTACCATACTCCCACTACTGTTTTCTGAAAAAGATCCATTTTACTAAAACTGTGGCGAGTCAAGAACAATATCACTATTGATCTTCCAAATGGTAGAATATCAACCCTCGTCATAACCAGGGTCAACCCACAAACAGCCATTACAGAAACGTGCCCTGAGTTATCCAGAGTCTGGTTTTAAGCATAAGCTGGACAACTCCCCGTACCTTAACATCTTTTAAGGTACGAACTATTCTATATCCAATACAGAAACTTTGGCACTTATTTAATTGGAACCATATTCAAATCATGCAGCTGTCTCCAGTGCATATCAACTTAATGGAAAAAGGCTAATCAGCATTTACTCAACTTAGGAATCCATCCAATTATGAGTAACCTGAAAGAGAAACACGTTTCTCAAAACCATCACTATCATCTGAATACCAATCACAAGAATCTACATCTTCGATCTCTTTGAAGAATCCCGATACTTGTGACACCTGGTTCTCTACTTTATTCTTATACCCACAACTTCTCAAAACTTAGACATGTATTTCTACGAAACACTTGTCTAAAAACTAGAGAAGTTATAAGTAAACATAACATAGTACGAGGACCTACCCCTTTGTCCTGAAGGACACTTGGACAACATACAATACTCTGTATAAGTCCGCTGAGTTAAACAACTCAAAACCTGTGCGTCGTAGGTTGAAAACTGTACCCTGGCGATTTCCTCAAATATCACCAATTACAACGAATTCCGATATAATGAAGATAATCACCTAATTCCCAATAACTTACTCCCACTCATCATCTGTAAAACCATACAGATATGAGAATGAAACCTGGTAAATACATACCCTTGGAGTAAGTGTCTAATCGGGAAAACAGTTTTTCTTTAACAATACACTGAAATATGAAAATGTTTCGTAGGGGTATCCTGGTATTCATAGCAATGCCTCTTCCATAATCCAATTCATGACTTCAACCGTATATTTTATTGCCATCTCTCCAAATCCCTTTATTTTTCTTTAGTCGTTACCTTCTGTACACCATCGTTAGGCTAAATGGTTTTCTTCCTTCCCTACCGTTCGGCACCAGCCTATGGTTTGGAAGAAGACTATCCAGTAAGCATAATAGGTGTACCCTCCTAAACCAAGAAGTACTCGCATCTGAGAGAAGGTGATGATAAAAGACAACTGAATAATACCTTATTCCTTTAAAGGTGAAATAGGAGCGGCGATGAAGTACGCGGTTTGGTCGTGAATGATAACAGTCGCAATTTACTTTGCCCTCTTTCTAATCCCTTTATTTTGTCTTTACATATTACCTTCTGCACACCCTACTTAGGCTAATTGGTTTTCTTCATTCCCTACCTTTCGGCACCAGCCTATGGTTTGGAATAAGACTATCCAATAAGCGTAATGGGTGTACTCTCCTAAACCAAGGAGCTCTCGCAACCTGAGAGAAGGTGATAATAAAAGACAACTGAAAAACCAATTCTATTTCTCCTGAACCTGGATCCATCCTCGAAGAAGTCCCTTCGAGTTCGTATATAACCATACGATGGATCTATCCAATGGAAGTGGATATCCGTAGTAATACGGGTGTTCTGAGAAATTCAAAGGGTAAAAGAAGGAGTGGCAATGACTTATGCAACACAGACAATCCAAAAGCCAGTATTTTAAGAAGGTTCGGTCAACCTGGTCACTGAGTCATAGTTTAGGGTCGGTCAAAGGTCGCTGCCAAAGAGAGAGAGAAAAGAAACACTCTGCGTGCACTCTAACCTAGATCAGAATGGTTATCACTTTATCTAATCCGGAAACCTCCCACTGTCCTGTCAAATTCTCCTCCAAACCTGAAAGAAGAATCAATCGGGATCACCCGAAGAGTAAACTAACTCATCAGTGGGAATCGGGATCCAACTCTCATCGCATGATAACGTGATGGAATGCATCCACGTTACTCATACTCCAGAAGGTATGCGCATACTTGGCAAGTTTCAGTTTCTTTAGAAACTCCCGATATGATTTATGCCCCATGCTCTTATGACCTTGGTGTATGTCAACAAATCATAAGTCACATGTCAAGTTCTGCCCGTCATTATCTTGTTAATTTGAACCCACCCGTACATACCCTTGACGTATGCCAACAAGGTAATACGACTGTCCCAAACCAACTCATCTATCTATGCAACAAATGAATACCCAGCAGCTACCAAACACTATGCCTTGACGTAAGCCAACAAACATAGCTTGAATACTACTGACCATCCATAAGAAACGACGGAGGGCTACGGCTGGTTTTTGGCGAAAAACCTTTAACGTAGTGAACTTGATATCGCTGAAGGAACCTGATAGCTTTTTAAAATATAGTGGCGAAAACCTTTGCTAAAGAGGTCATTCCCGGTGAAGGGATCTCGGCTCTTTCCTCATAGAATGAGGTGCAGGATATTCCACTGAATACCGCTATGCAAAGCAACTTGTAATCGACTATAGTGAAGTTATTACCCTGACGCAAACTTCTGCCCAAGGGGTCAGTCCCGGTGAAGGGATATCGGCCCTTGCCCCGTCGAATGAGGTGCAGGATATTCCACTGAATAACGCTATGCATAACAAAAGGAAACGTCTTTGCAATAACACATTTTAAATTTGTTCCAACAACTGTAAACAGGTTTGCTTTACTTTGCATTGATCAGAATCAACGCAGTCCCATCAATCGATCACACCAGAAAAGAACGAAAATAAAATGTACGTATATGCCATCCGCATTCGTCACTGGGTCCTGTCATCACCCGTTAGGTTACTTAACTAACGACAGAGCGGGGACTGGACTAGCGCGGGTGTAAAACATATACAACATCTAATAGTATATAAACCAATATACAATAATCGTTCCAGGCGTGATAATATGCAACATTACAGAAAAGTAATAAGCATCACAGAACAATACAGATAATCTGGGATCCCCGGGTTTCACAGAGCCGCTGCTGAAACCCGACGTTCCCCTGTCGTGTGGATAGCCTGTGCAATGAAACCTAGACATCTACGGGTGTGGCAAGTTACCCGCCAAAACCTGAAGCGAGGCAGCCCCCTACAGCATAGTGAATGGACCACCCAGCACTTCACGGAATCCGGTAATCTTGGGCACCCCTCCTTGGGTCAACCTGTACCCCCTACGAGTGCGGCGAATAGTCTGCCAATTCTAGAGTGGGGCCCCTCTGCCTCTCAAAGCCATGAGATGCGGACCCGTTGTCCCTCCAGAACCCGGCTATCCGTGCACCCCGTCGCGGGGCAAAACCTAGTACAGTAATGAAAAATAGTACAACAGGTACATCGACCGCAACCTGGTCGTGCCCCAAAAGAATATTATACAACAGGCAGTGACGGCAGTCCACAAGTTGGACGCTCGCCCCGCAATAACAAATGTACAATTAAACTCAAACTGTACTACCATTGCACACTGCTATCCACCACGACAAATCCGCAACATTACAGCACAACACAGAACATCAACGCGAATGTCACGTTCGCAAACCCGTCTAAAAGAACTATAGCAATCAGACGCGGTTTACCGATCAAATGACATTCCCGGTCGGAGATATAATGTAAGCACTGTAAACTAACATATTTAAATTTCGATCGACCAAATATCACAAAGTGGGTCCCACGAACAACTGGTGAACAGTAACAAAATCTGGGCCCAAAAGATATATACCAAAAACCCCAAATTCCAAACAAGAACCCACTGTGAAAATTTGGGGCCACGATCTCACAGTATGGCCGTGGAAGCGCGGTCCAACCATAGGTTTGACCGCGTTTCCGCGGCGGTCTTATCGAATCACGTGCCCAAATTTCTACTGTGTTCTTAGAAAAGCCTGCTGAATTTTCTGTGATGTGTAAAATTAATTTTGGAACCCTTTTAAAATCGACAGAAACTCAGAATTTGGATTTTGCAGTTTTTGATTTTCGGTTCGATCGATATTTTAAACGCGTTAGCACAAGTTAGTAAAGCAAAATGGTGAGGCTCTGATACCAATGTAAGTCTACGGTAGCGCCCCGGCCGTCTACAGACGCCAAATGCGGAACAAAAAACTTTTAACTGGCGCTATCGTATACTTTAACCCGGATCTGCCATTATTGCTAAACTAACAAACTGTAAAGAGTGTAGAAAGGTTATACCGAACGATCCGAGTCCTTCGTTCTTTAACCATCATCCCACGCTCCGTTGCGGCTGCTTCGATCTCATCGATCTCCAATATGCTCGTCTAGGTGGCACCACGTCACTGATTCTTTAAACGGGCTCCCGCCTCTGACTTGAGGCAACTCGGTCGTCAAGTTTGCCAAAAGAGACGACCAAGAATGATGTAGAGAATGAGTAGATGACTTTGTCTCACTTCTTCCAAGTCCGTGGACGATCGGTTAATGAAGTTGCCGAGGGAATCGGGTGATGGAATGAAATGAGCTGTGAATTCCATACACCCCAAAATCTATCATAATCTTTTCAAGTGAAATATCAAGTAGTGAGAGAGAGAGGAGGGGGCCGGCCACTTATAGCAAGAGGGGGGTGAGTGTAGGAGGGAAGTGGTGACCATAAGAGGATGAAGCTTATCTTGATCATTAATGAAAAACAATGAGTCACAAAGATACAATGAATCTAAACCCTTAGTCACCATTGCATTAATGACTCCATTAATGCACTAATGACTCACCAATCCATGTCACCCTCTCTAGAACCTTCTAGAACACTGAGTCACTCTCATCCAAGAAAAGATAAATCCGTCTTTAACCAAATGTTAAAAGACGGCTGATAGAAAACTGGAAACTGGCAACTTCCAAAAGTGATCCTGAAACAACTTTCAGGATAACCCCGTAACTGTATAAATATACCCGCATTTGTATTACGACCGAATACAAATGCAACTGAGACAAAGATATTATACCTACTCAATATAATACTCGGATCCGGCTTAAACCAAAGCCGACCAGTATCATCTGCCCGAAAAATAACACGTGCGTAAACGCACGTGCATTTTCCGAACCCTGCCATAAAACCATACGGCCTCTACAACGTTTCGCCCGAACTTGGGAAACTGTCTGTGGGGGACTCTAATGACTCGTCAGTACCCTGGCAGTGGGTTTAACCACAAACCGTCAGCGGCACTAGCAATGCGTAACGGCTGCCCATGGACTGACCTCAAGGGAGGCCGATGAGCGAACTCATCCGGAAACCCTACTGAGCCTAACGGTGACAATGTATATACAGTCCGGTCCGTTCGTCTATGAGTATCGCATATCTGCCTACGGGGCTAGTAACGTCAGACCTCCCATTAGCAGTATAAGTCGTGTCGAAGTGAAGCCCAATAACACCCTGAGATACTACTGGAGTACCTACCAGTAAATCTCCTGCCACGGCCGTGGGCTTTGTGTAATGGCTCTCCTAGACACAGCACGATCTCGCCCCCAATACCGGGAGAGACGAATCCCCTGCCGATCCGCTCACGTGCCTCCATATGGCTCGGGACTGTACCCAAAAACTACTTGTTTGCACGACTCCTTTGAGCCGTGGTAGGGTAGAAATCAAAGCACAGTGGGAACTCACACGAGACAAATGACGACCTCAGGTCGATGAACTAACCTGTACACATGTCACCAGGGAACTGCTATCTGACGATAGATATAGTACTAACTAGCAGATTCCCGGCGAGTCCTATCCGGTGTACTCATAACCCAATGAGCACCTGTATACATCTTAGGTGATCCAACTGACACCAGTGGCTTGTGAGACCGGCCACCGCCCCTCGTCGGGGTCTCGACTGTATACACTAGTCTACTCCGGAGTATCGATGCCCTGTCTCGAAACTCCCACGACTAGGGACCACAATTAAGGATATGCATATAAACTACCCAACTCTCACGTATATGATCGCCATCATAATGTTGGTAGTAAAGCAAGATCCTAAGGGCTCTATCAAAGTGTAACATGTAATCAGTCACCTGAACATGTACACGACTGATAAAGGCAAACCAGATAGCATACTATCATCTCGAGTAAGACTGTCCTACCGGTATAGGTCCTCCGCAATCATTACAATCACGTACCTGCGATCCAATAATTGACTATGAGGGCACTATCTCCAACAGGAGTATCATTCCGATGAGCGGAGCATGAATCCAGGGGATCGGAGCATCATTCCGATGGGCGGAGCATGGTTCCAGGGATCGGAGCATCATTCCGATGAGCGGAGCATGATTCCAGGGGATCGGAGCATCATTCTGATTCGCGGAGCATAATTCCAAGGATCAGAGCATCATTCCGAAGGGCGGAGCATGATTCCAAGGTATCGGAGCATCATTCCGAAGGGCGGAGCATGATTCCAGGGGATCGGAGCATCATTCCGATGGGCGGAGCTTGGTTCCAGGGATCGGAGCATCATTCCGATGAGCGGAGCATGATTCCAGGGGATCGGAGCATCATTCCGAAGAGTGGAGCATAATTCCAGGATTCGGAGCATCATTCCGAAGGGCGGAGCATGATTCCAAGGATCGGAGCATCGTTCCGAAGGGCGGAGCATCGTTCCGAAGGGCGGAGCATCGTTCCGAAGGGAGGAGCATCATTCCAGGGGATCGGAGCATCGTTCCGAAGGGCGGAGCATGATTCCAGGGGATCGGAGCATCATTCCGAAGAACGGAGCAACATTCCAGGGGATCGGAGCATCATTCCGAAGGGCGGAGCATGATTCCAGGGTATCGGAGCATCGTTCCGAAGGGCGGAGCATGATTCCAGAGATCGGAGTATCATTCCGAGGATCAGAGCATCATTCCGATGAGCAGAGCATGATTTCAAGAATCGGAGCATCATTCCGATGAGCGGAGCATGAGTCCAGGGTTTGGAGCATCATTCCGATGAGCGGAGCATGATTCCAAGGTTCGGAGCATCATTCCGAAGGGCGGAGCATGATTCCAGAGTTCGGAGCATCATTCCGAAGGGCGGAGCATGATTCCAAGGTTCGGAGCATCATTCCGAAGGGCGGAGCATGATTCCAGAGTTCGGAGCATCTTTCCGAAGGGCGGAGCATGATTCCAGAGTTCGGAGCATCTTTCCGAAGGGCGGAGTATAATTCCAGGATTCGGAGCATCATTCCGGAAGGCGGAGCATCATTCCAGGATTCGGAGCATCATTCCGAAGGGCGGAGCATGATTCCAGGGATCGGAGCGTCGTTCCGAAGGGCGGAGCATGATTCCAGGATTCGGAGCGTCGTTCCGAAGAGCGGAGCATGATTCCAAGGATTCGGAGCATCATTCCGATGGGCGGACCATGGTTCCAGGGATCGGAGCATCATTCCGATGAGCGGAGCATGATTCCAAGGGATCGGAACATCATTCCGAAGAGCGGAGTATAATTCCAGGATTCGGAGCATCATTCCGAAGGGCGGAGCATGATTCCAAGGATCGGAGCATCGTTCCGAAGGGCGGAGCATCATTCCAGGGGATCGGAGCATCATTCCGAAGAGCGGAGCATGATTCCAAGGGATCGGAGCATCATTCCGAAGAGCGGAGCATCATTCCAGGGGATCGGAGCATCATTCCGAAGAGCGGAGCATCATTCCAGGGGATCGGAGCATCATTCCGATGGGCGGAGCATGGTTCCAGGGATCGGAGCATCATTCCGATGAGCAGGGCATAATTCCAGGATTCAGAGCATCATTCCGAAGGGTGACAGACATTCTAACCGAAGCATAATTTTGATGCGTAGGTTGATTTCCATGCGAAGCATAATTCCGACAGAGAAGGCAAATACTCCGAGGCGAAGCATGATTTCGACACGGTGTACATTCTGAGACGGAGCATGATTTCGGCACAGAGCTTGTTGGTTGAATTGATTCCGAGGCGAAGCATAATTTCGACAGGGAAGGAAGGTACACCGAGGCGAAGCATCCTTTCGACACGGGGTGCACATTCTGAGACAAAGCTTGATTCCGACGCAGAGCTGGTTGGTTGATTTGATTCCGAGGCGGAGCATAATTCCGGCAGGGAAGGTAGATATCCCGAGGCGAAGCATGATTTCGACATGGGGTAAATTCTGGGACGAAGCATGATTCCGCCGTAGAGGTTGTTGGTTTGATTTGATTTGGGTTGACATCAGCATCGCTACACTGGAATATGGTACCAGAAGAGAATCATCATTTGCCTTTGCTTATTAGGAAACGATGGCTTAGGAGACAGGTTTTAGGTCTCTATCACCTAAGACTTTTCAGTTTTTGTGAGCCGTAAGGGTCTCACAAAGCATTTTCTCCCTACGGGTCGTAAGGATCTCGTAGGTGTATTTTCTCCTTAGGAGTCGTGGGGACTCCAAAGTGTGTTGCTCCTTTGTGAGTCGTAAGGATCTCACGCGGGAATTTTCTCCTCACAAAGTCGAGAGGACTTTGTGGGTGCATTTCATCTCTTTCTCACGAGTTTACGCCCTTTCGGGTATTCACAAACTCGCCGGCGGTCCCGCTGTTTTTACTCACGGAGCCCTTTTGGGTTTTCATCCGTGCCCATTTTGCTTGTGTACATACCTTTTTTATTTTTATTTTATTATTTTTTTTGGAGAGATTGGGATTTTTTTACGCCCGTGGATCGTATACGGTTTTGCAGGATGTATGATCCAGACCGTAGGGCCATAAAAAATTTTGGGACTTTGTTGGCGTCTGCATCGCTGCACTGGAATATGGTACCAGAAGCGACTCATCATTTGCCGTTGGGGTATGGGATTTGGAATTTGGTTGGCGTCTGCATCGCTTCACTGGAATATGGTACCAGGAGCGACTCATCATTCGCCGTTGGGGTATGGGATGTTGGAATTTGGTTGGCGTCTGCATCGCTGCACTGGAATATGGTACCAGGAGCGACTCATCATTCGCCATTTGGGATTTGAGTTTGGAATTTGGTTAGCGTCTGCATCGCTGCACTGGAATATGGTACCAGGAGCGACTCATCATTCGCCACTTGGGGATTTGAGTTTGGAATTTGGTTGGCGTCTGCATCGCTGCACTGGAATATGGTACCAGGAGCGACTCATCATTCGCCACTTGGGGATTGGGGAGCGATGGCTTAGGAGACAGGTTTAGATCCCTATCACCTAAGGCTTTTCAATTTTATGGGCCGTGAGGGTCCCATAAAAGCATTTTCTCCTCACAAGTCGTAAGGATCCCGTAGGTGCATTTTCTCCTTAGGAGTCGTGAGGACTCCCAAGTGTGTTTTTCCTTCGTGAGTCATAAGGATCCCACAAAGGTTTGTTCTCCTCATGTATCGTGAGGACACATGAGTGGGTCTTCTCAATGGAGCATAATTCCAAAGGGCGGAAACCAGCCGCGTAGCTGGTGATTGCGGTGGGATATGGGTATGATGAGAATTATTTGAGCCCGTGGATTGTATACGGTAGTCAATTTGGGGACTGGCCGTAGGGCTGAGAGAATTTTGGAAATTTGAATTTTTGTTGGCGTCTGCATCGCTGCACTGGAATATGGTACCAGGAGCAACTCATCATTCGCCAGTTGTTTTTTTTTCACTGCGATTGCTCTATCATTTCAGCTTTTTTTATGGCGAAGGTCGCGATTGCCCTATCATTTCGGCTATTTATTCACGGTTGCCCCATCATTTCGGCTTTATTTTCATGTTTATCTTTACTCGGTGATTTTTTTTTGCGAGTTGCCCCATCATTTCGGCTTTTCTTTATTTTTCTTTTATTTACACATTTTTTGTTTATTTACATACATATATATTTTTTTACATTCCCGGTTTAAGACTTAGAGGTCGATTGTTCCCAGTTTAATGACGTGGTGGTCGATTGTTTTCAGAGAGAGGTGGATATCTGAGAGAATCAGTTTCACGAAGAACTTCGGTCTCCGTTTGTATGAAATTGGCGGTCGCAGCTGGACTGTTTGTTAACACGCCTTTAGACAGTTCTATCTCTCCTGCCTTGTATTGTTTTTCGACCCAATCTTTGAAGACGAAGCAGACCTCAATGGCATGACCTATCACTCTGTGATAGGGGCAGTATTTGGGGTCGTCGGTCCTATTCGCTTCTTGCGGTCTTTTTGACTCTGGCAGTTGTAGACCGTTCTTCACGGCGTCTTTGAATATTTTACGGATTTTGTCCCTTCTGAAGGAATAGACCTTATCCAGCTTCTCTTTCAGTGGAGATTCTCCTCCTTCTCTGAACATTGGCTTCCGAGGCTGGTTGGCGCTAGGCCTTCTCATCCCTTGCTTATTTCGGTTAGTCGAAGTGTTGAAAGATTCAGAATCATCGGAGTTTCCACCTTTGCGATTATCTTCCTTTCGGATTCTCCAGGACCTATTGTTATTTTGGGAATCCGAGGAGGACTCCTGTTTTGAGCGCTCCAGCATCTGAACTTTCCTGGTCAGCTCTTGGAATGTTTTGAGACCCGCGGTGCATAGAAACAGGGCCATCCAATTGTTGAGATTTCCGACAAGGAGACTGACAGATTGGTCCTGCTCTATCGGCGGTTCGCATTTGACGAAGAGATTGCGCCATCGGGTTATAAAATCCGTGCTGCTTTCGTTGTTCTTGGGCTTGGTCCTTACGAGCTTGGCAATGGTGATCTTATCGCTGACGCTCATGAATCTTTGTCGAAATAAAGATTCCATTTGGATGAAAGTAGTAACGGAGCCATCCGGTATGCTCGCGTACCAGTCGAAAGCAACATCGGTCAAGCTATTAACGAACTGGCGGAGGAGAAGCGCATCATTGCCCCCAGTATTCCAGCATGAGGCTTTGAAGTGGGCGATGTGTTGATTCTCATTTCCCGTCCCATCGAATCTTCCGAATTTGGGGATGACATAGCCGCTAGGAAATTCTACCAGATCATATTGAGCAGGATATGGTCTCCCGCTACTGCTAACATCTTTTTGCGCTTCAGCTTCGGCTACCAGTGTTTTGACTTTGCTGGCAACCAAATTCATGATTTGATCTTGAGATAGCGGGCTACTGTCATCGGTAGCCAAGACATTTCCCGAGATAAGATGCGACTGATTTTCATGCGGTCCGCCCACTTTTGGATTTGAGGGAACGGGTGTCGGCTGTTTTGGGACACCGTTTCCCGGTTCATGAGAGCCCTGCGCCTGATTGGGCTGCTGAGAGGCAAGTTAGGCCGTGAGCTGTAAAACGACATTTGTCAAGTCGTCAATTTTTTAGTAGAGCTTGGCCATCTCCTTGTCTTTGATTCTGAGCTGCTTTCGGAGCTCTTGAAGCAGCTCTTGCTCCGCGGTCCTGGGGCGGAAAGTCGGCTCTTCTTCGCTTTCCGAGCCCGACTCCTCATGGACCGAAAGGTCTTTCTGCCTATCATCCTCATCGAGAGGGTTTTCATCACCCAGTAGAGGCGGCTATTCTTGGGAAGCGGCCACCACATTCAAGCCAGATTGGGTTTGAGATGTGGTAGCCCCGTCCTTGCTCTTACTGCGCGTGCCTACCGTGTAGACAGTGTGGACCACATACCCAGCCATTTCCTCATCTTCGGCGGGGTAACCCTGTTCTTCGAACCTCATGAGGTTCAGCCTGGCAGGAGCCCTAGCCCTTTTGTTGGCTCTATATCTGTGCCTTTTCTCCCTCAGCTTCTCGATTTTGAAGGCTTGGTGGGCATCCGCTATCCGGGAAGCCATTGTGAGTTGATCAGAGGGGGGCTTAGAGAAGACACCCGATCAAGCAATTGTCGAGGGCACCGCTGGAGCTTGCTCGGGACGCATTGTAGCTTTGTTGGTGTTGGTGGCCTTGCCCCCAGCTAGGGCCATGGAGAGTCGTTCGGAAACGGACTTGAGCTTGGGCTGAGGTGCCCTCGCGACCACCACATTTGGTCTCCTGCCTTTCGAGACTGGTTTGTCTGCCACCGGGGCTTGAGGAGCCGGGATGGTGCCAACAGGCATGAACATAATAGAGCCGAATGGTAGCAGCGGCTCCTCCCATTGTCGCCCGAGACTGGCCGGAAGGACCGTCCTGGAGTCTATCTTCATCGTGTAGGAGACAGGAGCTGAGTTCATCACCGAAGACATCGTCGGAAGGTGATTGCTTGAAAATCTGCATGAAAGAGCATTATTTTAGTATAAATACAGGTATGTATATTGATTGAGTTCGCATGAACGTTTAACCCGAAATATGGGAGGAGAGATTAGTCCCACCGGGCGTGCCAGAATCTATAGGGTGTTTTTCGTCACCCCATTGAGATGGGAATACGCGCGCACTGGTCGGGCGCAGTACAGATTCCCCCTGCCTAGGGTAGCCCGGGGTTTATTGATTGTGGGGATCCGAATCTCCGGCAGCCGCAGACTAAGCTGCCGTTAATTACCCTTCGCATTTGGAGCGTAGGAACCTCCGATTGACGGGTTAAACTGGTCATGCGAACTCAATATGCAGTGCGTTGGTGTGTGTGTATTTTTTTTTGTTTTGTTCCACTTGTAAAAAAAAGATATATATATATATATATATATATATATATATATATATATATATATATATATATATATATATATATATATATACATATATATTTTCTATATATAAAAACAAAAATAAATAAGTAAATAAATATTTAGAGATTTTTTTTTAAAAAAATTATTATTATTATTATTTTTTAATTTTAAAATATTATTTATAATTTATTTTTATTTATTTAATATTTATTTATTTTTAATTTAAATAAAAATAAAGAAGGAAGAAAGAAGAAAAGAGAAGTTTTTTTTAAAAAAAAAAGTGGGGTCACATGTTAGCATGTGACCCCTCATATGAGGAGGTCACATGCTAGCATGTGACATGGAGGGTCACATGCTAGCATGTGACCCCTCATGTGAGGAGGGGGTCACATGCTAGCATGTGACATGGAGGGTCACATGTTAGCATGTGACCACTCATGTAAGAGGGGTCACATGCTAGCATGTGACATGGAGGGTCACATGCTAGCATGTGACCCCTCACATGCTAAGGGGGAGTCACATGCTAGCATGTGACATGGAGGGTCACATGTTAGCATGTGACCACTCATGTAAGGGGGGTCACATGCTAGCATGCGACATGGAGGGTCACATGCTAGCATGTGACCCCTCACATTCTGGGGGCAAAAAGAGCTCCAGATTTTTTATTTTTTATTTTTTAAAAACGTGGAGTTCAACTCCAAAAGAATTTTATATGGCTAAAAAAATATAATGTGGAGTTAGACTCCCCAAAAAAAAGTATTTTTTTGCGGAGTTGAACTTTAAAAGAATTTCTGTAGTGGAGTTAAACTCCAAAAGAATTTTATTTGTGGAGTTGAACTCCAAAGGAATTTTATTTGTGGAGTTGAACTCCAAAAGAATTTTTGTAGTGGAGTTAAACTCCAAAATAATTTTCCTGGTGGTGGAGTTGAACTCCAAAAGAATTTTTGTAGTGGAGTTAAACTCCAAAATAATTTTCCTGGTGGTGGAGTTGAACTCCAAAATAATTTTATTTGTGGAGTTGAACTCCAAAAGATTTTCTCCTTTCTCCTTTGGGAAGAAACCCAAAATGGGTTCTCTTGAAACTCCAAGATCTAGATCTTGGATGATAAAAAAAGAGACCATTTTTCCTCTCTTGATGGAGTCTTGGGAGGTGGATTTATGGTAAAACTTTGCTTAGTTTTTAAAAATAATAGAGCTAAGCTCTTGATTTATTTGAAAAATGAAAAGGAAGAGAAAGAACTTGAAAAAGAGAGAGTGGAGGAACAAACCCTATTTTTTAGGGAATGAAAAGTCTATATTTTATTCATCATCATGTTGCCTTATATAGGCTTACACATTTACATATAGCCCCTTGGGCTTTACAAAATGGTATTTTGCCCATCCCATGGTTCATGTGCCATTTCTTTTTGCACATAAGCCATGGGCTTACAAAAATTTGGCTTTATACCCATTTTGTTTACATTCATGCATTAAAAATTACATAAAAATTATTTATTATATGATTTCATTTTGGCATGGGAAGGGTCGGCCGCTTCATGTTTCAGACTCGACCCGGGCATGGGCCCACTTGACCTGGGCTTAGGCCCACCTGGCTTGGGGTTGACCTTGACTTTGACTCGGTCAACCGGGGTGTAAATTTTTACCCCAACAAAAACGATGAAAAGACGATACAAAAGTGAGACTGCGACCAACAAATGGAAAGATTTTGATCATGCCTACAGTTTGAAGACTAAACGAAGATCAATGGACGATTTCATAAAGAACAAAGGCAGCGCAAGGTTCAAGACTTCAACACGAAGCAAGCGGTAAAAGTCTACGAATTTATTCACTGTGGAAATCTGGAAGAAAACTAGAAGACAATCAGAGAAACCAACTGAAGAAACAAGTACCCAAATGCAACCAGACCAAGACCTGAAAGATTGAGCCAACAAGACCCCTATATGGCCGCGGATCCGCGGCCAAACATGGGTTCTGGCCGCGGTTCCGCGGCCATATGGAGCGCGTGTCGGTGCTAAAAAGTGTCGGTGCGACGGTGCGTTGACTAGTCTTCTTAGGGGTATACTTGTAATTGCAGATGTGAGTCGATTGTAACCCTAAGGTTTCTATGTTCTATAAATAGAAACCCTAAAACCTCTTTTAGGTTATGCCTCTTCTTGTACCTCATTTGTATTTATCCAAATTCAGAATTCAATTCCTGTAAATGTTGGAAGAGAGTATCAAATAAAAATTATAGTAAGTTTTCTTTTCATTGCCCTAGTTAATTTTATTATCTGCCATAGTGTAACTTTTATTATCTGCCCTAGTATAGATTTCATTATCTGTCCTAATTAATTAGTTTAGAACATGCTTTTCAATTCCCTAATGAGTGAGTAATTCCTCGCTTGTTAGGGTTAGGAATAGGAAAGGTTTGAAAAATGAAAATCTCTCACCCCTTTCTTGCCCATCACACGTTTTTATAGGACTCCATGCATACATACACACACCGCTCCCTACGGCACCCTATCTCACGAGGTAGCGGTGATACTGTAGTATAAACGACCGGTTGCGTATGTTTTCCATGGAGGTTAGGGTAAGAATTAAGAAAGGAAGGACAAGAACCTAGAGGAAGAAACATCGTTTCTTCCCGATGGTACTAATCCAATTTATTAATTATTACCATAACACCGCATAGATCTTAAATAGGGCATAGAAAGAGGTTAGGAATATTGACTTTCCAAACTTAACTTAAACATAACCATATCAAGATTCTAGTCCTAGTGTAGATCAACTTTAGTTTTTAGATTTAATCAATCCGACAACAATCGGAATTAACTCGTTAGAACAATTTGAGAATACACAAAATCCCTGTGGACCGACCCGTACTCACCGGCTAGCTACCAAGCGACGCCGTTCTTGATTGCGGTTAACAAATATTTTTGATTCATCTTCTTAAAAGCGCACACGCGAAATCTCTATCAATCTAATGGCGCCGTTGCCGGGGTTGGCGTTGTTATTTTCTTTTTGAAATTTCAGGTTAATATAAAATTGAAAAATCATAAAAACTGAAGAAAAAAAATATATAAAAAAAATTATCATATTGTTATTTTGTGCAGGGTATTTTCGTTTGAATTTTGCAGGATCGACGAACGAGTTCGGATCTGGAAAAATCCAGAGAGCAAAACAGAAAACGACAGATCTGAACAACAGAGAAAAAACAGAACAGAGGAGCAGAAGAAGTCTCGGGATCTGAACCAAGCAGGAGACCGCGGAACCGCGACAGGAAGGCTACGTTGGCGGCGGAAGCACGGTCAGGTGGTGACGTCATCATCTGAAAAATCACTGTAAACTTCCTCTTCTTCTCTGCAACCCCAATATCTCCTCTGTAAAAATTTCCTGCAGGATTCTTTGCGCCAAAAATTTCTCCCCCTTCCAATAATTGATCTTGTGCAGGATTCTTTGTGCCGCGCTAAAAAAATTTGTTTGCAAGTGTTTGATTGTGTTTACTGCTTTGCATACTTTAAATTGACTTTAAGGGGCTTGAACACCAATCCAGATTGGGTGGGGATTTCATTACCCTTCCCAGGACCCCAAAAATCACATAAGGCATATTGCATTGACCATCAATCTAATTAAAAAAGATTAGACTCAGCCCTAAGGACTTCGCGCTCAATAGGACAAAGGAATAGTTGTAGGCATCGACCGTTGATCCTAACCTGACTTTGTGGTGCCTAAGCTAGATAGGTAGTGAAAGGTAACTTTAAAAGGCCCGTCTCACGGTGATTCGTGAGTGGATCTCTCCTTTATCTACTCGTGCTTACCTGGCCACAATTGGCGGTGAAGAGGCGGTTTGAGGTCCTACTTCTTGCCCTTTGGAACAGTTAGGAGCTGCCTAGCTGACCTAGGTGACCCTAGATATAGGCCTGATTGTGCATTTGTGGTTGATTGAACGTGTGTCTAAGCCTTTTATCGAAAATCTCTTCTTTTCTTTTGCAAAAAGCTCTATATAAAAAAACACAAAAAGAAAAAAAAAGGGATTTTTTTTTACAAAAACTTGCAACTTGTCGCTAAGAAATCCGTGCACCCCACATTCTTTTTCTTCTCCTTCTTACATCATGGGTACCCCACCTCACAAAACTCTTGCCGAACTTTGGTACCCTCAACCAAACTTTGCTTCTTACGCGAATTGTTTTGGTCGAATTACGGACGACCCCTCCATGCCCAAAATTTCTTTGAAAGATCGAATAGAAGCGTCTAGGAGAAACAGTTCGACTCCACAATCCACTTTGTATTAACCATTTCAACCTTCACCACCTTCTTATATTGATACTACTTTTTCGAGTCCTGTTGTAACTCCGAAACCCATGTCTATCGCTGAACATATTGAACAATCTCGTAACCGATCTTTCACTCCTTTCAACACTTCCAATTCTTGGGATCAACAAGTCCATTCACCTTTTTATCCAAATGTTGATCCTACTCCTGTCCAACCATTCAATTCCTACCAGTCCTACCCGACTTTCACACCTTCCCTAGACATTGATTCTACACAACCATTTGGGAGTTTCACGTATCCAAACAACTTTGAATATTTTATTGAAACCCCTTCACAACCCATGTTTAGTCTAGAATAGTCGTTGGAAGCTTATATTGTAGCGACAAACCGACAGATGAGGAATTTGGATGCGTCCATTGCCGCCCTTATGCAACCTAGTAACCCGGTAGCTAGTTTCCAACTAGCTCCAAAAATTCCAATGTATGATGAGGTGGTTGGACAGATTAAGAATTTGAGTGGAGAGAGTGAGTTGTGCACCCTTCCAAATCAAACATACCCATCCTCAATTGAATCCCACAACTCCGGTTTTCAAACAAGTGTCCCAAATGATTCACCAGTTAAAAATAAAACGTGTAATGAGTTGTGCGACTTTGTAGTGTTTGATTTACCTGATTGTGAAGAGCCCTTTTCGAGTGAACCCAAACCCAATCCTTTCGACCTCTACACCTCCAATCTAGAACCTGAATTGATAAATATCCATGCTTTTGATGAGGTGTCTAAAAAAATGGATTTTCACTTGATTAAGGATATTGACGCAGGGAATATTTTGGATGATGAACCCGTAGATTTGACTGAAATTTTATCTCAAATTCATCATCCCGAGTTATTAAATGTTTCTCCTGAACTTCATATGCGTCTTGATTTTGATGATAATTGCATGGATGAGATAACTTTTGAGGAGAATTATGAGGATAGTATTGAGGATGAGCTATTTTTGTTTGATGAGTCGGATTTTCCAATTCATCCTCCTGAACCATTAACTGTTATACTTCTTAAATCACCCCATCCTTCCAATCGTTCCGACCACGCAAAAGATCACGCAGGAGGACTGTGAGCTTGAAAAATTTCTGTTCGATCACAGCAGTTTTGACGCCACTAGTGCATTCCTCTTTGAATCTGACACAGTTCTCACAGCCGATAACGATTACGAGTGCTTCACTTTTTCGGACGATTTTGAAGACTCACCGCCCGAGTTTGAGTCCTTTGAATTTTCAGATGAGTTAGTTGAACCATCAGACTCGGTTGCTTACAGTCATTTCGAACCATTGATGGAATCCTTCGAGTTCGAGACAGTTTACTTAGGTGAGAATAAGACTATCCCTAAATCACTCCTCTTCGTCCTTTCCATCGTTTCGACCGCGCAAGAATCCGTCGCGCTTCCATTTTCAATGGATGGTTTACCAAGTTCAAAGTACTCATGTTTTCTCGCGAATCTTAAGGGATTTGACCCCATTTCTCGACGGGTTGATAGATTAGCACAATCGCTTTTAACACATCGGTCATCACAATTTTTGCTAATTTATTCACTCAATTTACACCCTCAAGTTCGTACTACACTTCTTTCTCTTTTCCGCCATTCTTCTCCTAATATACCGAGACCATATTCCACCTTTCTTCCCATACGGTCTCGTGTGTTTCTCATTTCTTTTCTCCACACTCCATTCTTTCACCAACCCCACCATTATAACGATAAATTTTTTGAATGGTTGGTGCTAACTTTTGGCCTGTGTAAGGCCTTGTATAGCTCGATACTGTGTTTTTCTCCTCCCTAACTCTGAACTTTAACGCTTAAACAGTGGAAACACTGTTTCACTTAAATTTGGGGGGGACCTTTTTGTATATATATTTTCTGTTTTGTTTTTCTGTTAATAAAAAAATAAAATAAACAGGGGAATACCGGCCATTTTGACCCTCTTGGTGTGGCATGACAGTAAGGACACTGTCAAGTTTAAGTTTTGGGCTGTCACGCCCCGCTTCCCGGTATACGGCGAAGGGGACGCGACGAGGTCCGCTACGTATTTAATGTGAAGTAAATACGCTGAGCGTATCTAAGCAATATAAAGGTAAAACACAAGAGACAAGATATATAAAAATAACAACAACTTTATTAATAACATTCTTTTGTACAATGCATGAAAAGTAAATACATCTGAAATAAAAGCGATGCCTAAACAATGGCATAACAGGAAATGAAAAATACTGAATAGAACAAGGTACAATGTCTAGAGCTCGGGGTCTTCGTGGAACTGATCCAAGTCTTCACCGGTGGGCTCGATCTCTGACGGGTCCAAAACACCTGACGACATTCAAAGAAGAAAGAAATAGAATGTCGTCAGCGAACAGATCGCTCGATAACTCCCAAAGATAAGGAAGAATTAGAAAAGACAGAATAAGAGGTATCTTTTAAAAATTGTATAAGTTGTAGAATATTGTGTTTACGCTGTTGTTTGTAACTTGGTACGGAAGAATGCCGGTGTATACGAGAGGGGTCTCAGTATGCTAGAGACCAGGGTAAACGGAATGTACAAGGAACCGTTAAGCCACGGTATAACAGCAACAGAATATAGGTTAGGTGTCTTAATCTTACCGTCTCGTGCCACTTCTAACACCTTCCGCACCAATCTACCCCTTAAACCCCGTAGTGTTTTGATTGTATTGTTGTGTTGTATTGAATAAGTTGGATGACTAACCAAAACCATGATATCGGTAAACAGTTTGTAACTGCATAATCAAGTAATGGAATAACGGAATAACGGATGTATATCCATGGTTTGATTCAGTCAAGTTGTATAGATTGATAACTGGATTCTGGGATTCATGTGTTCATATTGAGTTGGAATATTATAGATTTATATAGTATTTGAATCATATTCAAGTCGGATTATGATCAGACTCAAACCCGAGTCGGACAGAAGAAATGTAAATCGAAGTACTATAATTGCTAGGGTCCTTAGAGTAATTTATAAAACTTGAAGGGGTTTTATGTAAAAATACTTTTGTATAGTTTTCAAGATACACCCCAAGTATTTATTATTCGTCTTTATAGTTATAATGATTGTAATTTTATTTTGTGATATTTCTAGTGAAAATATCCTAGTTTATAAATAAGGTATTTATCTGTAATATTGATTTATTTGAAATTCATGGTATTTTAATGTAAAATTTAGTCTTGTGATTTTTAGAAAAAGTGGAATATTTATATTATAACAAAATAGATATTTCAATGATAAATATACATATATTTATACAAAAATAATTTCAATAAATATTTTATAATCTAAAAAATATCATTTTCTTAAGATATCGTATTTTAAATCTTTCGAGACCGAATGCTCCTTGCGGAGGTCTGAATCTCGCACTACTAAGCTGATGGTGCACGATAAACCGTAATATCCCTAACGGGTTCCCCAAAGGTGGGTTGTAGTGGCGCTTTGCAAAAATTTTATAAATACTATCCTTTAGAAAATGGTTTTATAAAATAAAAAGTATTTATTTGCAAAAGTCGATTTTCCGTATTTTAGATTCTAGGGTTTTCTAATTCAACCAGGCTATTTTTAAATGGTCTAAACGATAAGTCGTTAGAAGCCTCAAATCGCCTCTTCACCGCCAATTGTGGCCAGGTAAGTACAAATGAGAAAAGGAGGGATCCGCTCACGAATCGTGAGACGGGCCTTTTAAAGTTACCATTTCTCACTTGTCTAGCCTAGACACCACAAAGTCAGGTTTAGATAAACGATCGATGTCCACAATATATCGTATTTTCCTATTAAAAGATATTGTTTTGAAAGTGTATCAAACCTAAAATTTTTAGAAAATGTTTTATTAAGAAAATGGTATTTAAATGTAAAATCTTGTATTATCGTATTCTGAGTTTTGATGATATCATTTAGGATTGTATTTGCGTGTGTGTGGAGGTAGGTCATTACCTCGTGATCTATTTTAAGGTATAGCACTGTTAAGGGGTTAAATGTGAAAACTAAACATTGTGGTATTTAAGTGAAAAAAATACGATAAATGGAAACGTTATCATTTCATGTGATAAAACTTATTCAAATTAGTTGTTAAGTGATTAATAGTCAACATGAAGATGTTCAAGCATGATGGAATTGGTGATAAGTGAGTTTTTATAGAAAACCGAATCGGAAATCGGTTTTGTACCGATTCCGTCGGGTTTGTAAATTCGTATTTTTATGGAAGAAAAGAAAGATAGAAAATGGGGACTTACGGGTTTGGACAACACTAGAGAGTGAGAGGGAAGTAGAGGGTTTGCCGGCGCGTCGAATCGTCGTTGAGAGCTCCTAGCACGATCACCGGAATTTCGCCGTCGATTTCGTCAGCGCTTCGCCTTTCGCTCGTTTCCAACGTACCAAAGTTCTCTTGGGATTTTGGGAGAGTGGACTCAGAAATTTAGGATGAGAGGATAGAGGGTAGGGGGTGTATTTATAGGGTTAGGCTAGGGTTAGGGTTTTTAATTAAAAAAAATGAAAAATTATATAAAAAATCATTAAAATTTGGAGTAAAAGAGGTTTAATGTGCTCTCTGTAACCGATCTAGAAATTTAGTGTGTGCAGGGGGTAGACCAAGTCAAGATGCTCAACTTCGATGTTGACGACTCGGCCGTCCGGCCAAGTTCGGCCGGCGACGCAGGACCGAGTCGGCCGGTCCGCCGGCCGACTCGGCCGAGTCGAAGCGTCGATGGGTGGGGGTCTCCTGGGGGGATTTTTGGTGCATCTAACTTTTTATGTGCAGAAGGAAATTTGGGAGAAACGCAAGTGTAACTGTTGGTATTCTAAAAAATCAAAAACAAAATAATATTAAAAATAATGTGGGGCAGGGGATTCGAACTCTGGTGGCTTGTTCAGCAGTGCAAGGTATTACCAATGAGCTACAAGCTCCTTCTTGTAATTATGGAGTGAATTAAATACTTAAAGAGATATTAGCAACAATAAATACTCCAAGTATACATTGAATTTAAATCAATTCTTTGTATATTAAAAATGGAGTTGTTACAGTCTACCCTCCTTACAAAAATTTCGTCCTCGAAATTTACAACTTTTATTTGAGGACTAGTTTACAAAGAGGTGTGGATATCTAGTACGCATTTCATCCTCCCTTTCCCAAGTGGACTCTCCTGGAGTGTCTTTCCTCCACATCACTCGAACCAAGTTAACTTCCTTATTCCGAAATGTCTTCACTTTCCTGTCCAGGATCTCCACAGGCTGTTGCTCACAAGACAAATCGGGCTGTATCGTGAGCTCAGAATGATCGAGAACTTGACTGGGGTCACTCACATACCTTCTGAGTTGGCATATGCGGAACACGTTATGCACTCCTTCCAATGAAGGTGGAAGCGCTAAATGGTATGCCACTTCACCGACTCGTTCGAGTATGTCGAACGGTCCAATGTATCTCGGAACTTAGCTTACCCCGTCTTCCAAATCGGATCACTCCGCGGTTTGGAGATATCTTCAAGAATACGTGATCTCCTGGCTGGAACTCCAAGTGTCGTCTCTTTGAATCAGCCCAGTGCTTCTGTCGATCTTGGGCTATGCGCATCCTTTCCCTGATAGTACGAACCACATCAACAGTCGCTACTATCATCTCTGGTCCAAGAAGTTCCCTATCTCCGATGTCGTCCCAACTTAATGGCGATCGACACTTCCTTCCATACAATGCTGCAAAAGGTGCCATTCCTATGCTTGCTTGGTAGCTGTTGTTGTACGAAAACTCCACAAGATGTAGGTGATCTTCCCACGATCCTTTGAAGTCTAACATACATGCTCTAAGCATATCCTCCAAGATCTGAATAGTTCGTTCCGACTGACCATCTTTTTGTGGATGATAAACCGTGCTGAAGTTCAGACTTGTTCCCAAACTTGCTTGCAGACTCTGCCAAAATTGCGATCGGGACCCGGTGTCACGATCGGAGACAATGCAGACCGGTACTCCATGAAGTCTCACAATTTCCTCCATGTACTTCTTTGCTAGTGTCTCAGTTGATTGGCCAACTCGAAATGGGATGAAGTGAGCCGACTTTGTGAGTCGATCCATAATGACCCATACAGCATCGTTACCCTTTGTGCTGCGAGGAAGAGCAGTCACAAAATCCATCGTGATATGTTTCCGCTTCCATTCTGGGATTGGTAACGGTTGAAGTAATCCAGCAGTCCTATGATATTCAGCCTTTACTTGCTGACACACCAAGCATTTTGCGACGCTTCTGGCTACTTCATGCTTCATTCCATGCCACCAATAATTCTGACGTAGATCTTTATACATTTTGGTACCTCCAGGGTGTACTGAATAGAGAGAGTTGTGAGCTTCTTTCATTAACTCTTCCCGAACAGGACCTTTTGGTACACACAATCTGCTGTCGTATCTCAAAGATCTGTCTTCATGGATGATGAAGTCTGTTCTAAGTCCATTCTCCACTTGTTCCCTGATCTTTTGCAACTTAGCATCGCTTGCTTGAGCTGCCTTGATCTGATAGACAATAGTTGATTGAACTTGTAAATTCATCAAACTTGAAGCATTACCTGGCATGACTACTTCAATCTCCATCTGATGCAAGTCTTGTTGAAACTTCCACTGAGCGGTATGTTTCCCTCTGAAAGACGGCGCGACTGACGTCTTGCCTGAGATTCGGGGCAGATGCTAATTGATGCTATCCGTCTACCTCTCCGAAGATGCCAAGTTGATTTATGGCACCGTGCATCGAAGGTCTAAACGGATACGTCCGATATAGCAGACTTCGTCAGATTCCACCTCGCTTGAGGGGTTTTTGATTGTGGGGACGCTCTTCCCTGCAGGCGCAAGCCCCTGCAGTTAATTACGCTACCGCATGGCGGTAACAACTTTCTCCTTCTCCAGATGGTCACTTCGTGTCGTGGGTGTTTGTTTTGTGTTTGGTTGCCCGTGGATTGTATACGGAGACTGAGTTATGTCGTCGCCCGTAGGGCGTGGACTAGTCCAAATCCGTATCTTTCTTAGATTTGGGTTTGGGGGGTTGTGCTTAAGGATACGTTAGTCTCATTTGAGACTAAGGTCGACTTAAACGTTTGTTAAGGATACGTTAGTCCGATTTTAGACTAAGATCAACTTAACGGGATCATTTAGATCCGACAAGAGAGCAATTAGGGGAGCCCTGTTGTTTAGTTTAGTGACATTGCGGTCAATAGGTAGTTTAAGGATATTGCGGTCCAGTGTTAGTTTTAAGACGTTGCGGTCAAGGTTAAGGACGTCGTAGTCCGTGGATTTAAGGACTCCACAGTCCGATGTTAGTTTTAAGACATCACGGTCAAGTTTAAGGACGTCATAGTCCGTTGTTACTTTTAAGACATCACGGTCAAGGTTAAGGACGTCATAGTCCGTTGTTAGTTTTAAGACATTCCGGTCAAGGTTAAGGACGTCATAGTCCATTGTTAGTTTTAAGACATTCCGGTCAAGGTTAAGGACATCATAGTCCGTGGATTTAAGGGCTCCACAGTCCGATGTTAGTTTTAAGATATCACGGTCAAGGTTAAGGACGTCATAGTCCATGAGTTTAAGGACCCCACAGTCCGTATCAATGTGTGGTCATCGGGACCCGCCACCTCTTTGAAGACGCTGAGGAATTACAATGCCAAGTATCAAAGGAGTGAAGAGATGTACCCTTAAACCAAGGTAGATTAAGCGATCCATAGTCCAATTTGGAAACTAAGATCAATTATTATATTATGAGCCCATTGGCCCAGTTGAATTTGAATTGAGGACTTATGGCCATCTTGGGCTAAGTCCAATTATGTTTGGGATATTGGCCCTCTGTTGATTCATTAAAGGAGAGGCTTTGCCTCTGGAAACTTAGCCAATTGGGCTAAAGCTAGTGTTAAACACTAGAGACCAACAGTGTTGAACACTGGGAAAAGATTGACAAGTTAGTGTTAAACACTAAAAGATAATTAGTGTTGGACACTGGGAAAATAGTTTTCAAATTAGTGTTAAACACTAAGCAAATCAGTGTTAAACACTGCAAATAGAGTTTTCCAAATTAGTGTTAAACACTAAGGAGAATCAGTGTTAAACACTGGATACAGAGGTTTCAATTTAGTGTTAAACACTAAGGCAAGAGGGGTCACGTGGTAACACGTGAGAGCGCCCTTCTTCTCTTTATTTTGTTCTACAGATAAGTGTTTAACACTTTTAGTTCTGAAAGCCATCACGTGCGGGCACGTGATGGAGGCTCATGCTCTGGTTTATTAGAATACTCATTAGGGGTCACGTTGTGACACGTGGGGGCGCCCCAGAGTTCTCTTTTATTTTGCTGTTTCTTTATGTGTTTCAGGGATCACGTGGGGCACGTGAGGCATTGCCTCAAAGTTCTCTTTTATATATCTTCGCAGGAGTCACGTGGTAACACGTGAGGTGTCTACTTCAGAGCTCTATTCTGTGGGCCTTCGCAGGGGTCACGTGGTAGCACGTGACTCTGCATGTTTTAAAGTTCTGTTCATAGGGTTAAACCCTAAACTTCAGAGGACTTAAATTTTCTGTTTTCTTCTGAAGAATTATACTCTTAATAGGGTTAAACCCTAATTTCTTTTCTTAAGGGAATTAAATTCCTGTGAGTTTGAGAGAATTGTATTCTCAATTAGGGTTAAACCCTAGTTCTGTTCATTTTGAAGGAATTGAATTCCTATAACATAGGGTTAAACCCTAACTTTATCTCAAATGAATTGAATTCCTATCATTTTGTGAGAATTAAATTCTCTAAACTCAGTTCCTCCTCTGTGTTTTAGATCTGCATGATCTCAATCCAATGAGAATTAAATTCTCAATTCATGGGGAGATGTGCACTTTGCAGATCCTCAACCAGAGAAAGAACTAAGTTCTTTTCTTTATATAAGAGTTAAACTCTTTTTGAGAATTAAATTCTCCTTTGAAGCCTCCCTTTTCTTTTCTTACCTAAGGTTTTCCTTTTGCAGAGAATCGAAGGCTCTATCTCTCTCTCTCTCTATGTATCAAAAGATCCAAAGGTCTCAAAGTCTAAAAAAAGGTTTTTGAAAAAGGGCCCTTTCTCTTCTTTTCTTGGCTCCTATTTATAGGAGAAGGAAGAGAATCAATCTGCTTAGTAAATCTCTCATTGAAAGATTTGATTTGTATGTTGAGAGATTTGATTTATATTTATCATTAATCTGGGCCTTTAGATTGTTAAGTGAATTTTATTCACCATTGGATTTTAAATCCAAAGATATCCCTTTGTTATCTCGGTTAGATTTAGGAGGGAAATCTCTCCAAGTTCAAGATTTTTCCATGAATTGGTGATATTTAATCACCTTTAGATTTTTAATCCAACGGTTCCAAATAATCATTCTCTATTTTGGAAAGATTTGAATGATCTCTTCTCAGGATTTAATTTTGTTAAAGAATAAGGCTTTTAAAGCCGGTCACGTGTGGCCACGTGACCCCTGGCCACGTGTAGGCACGTGACCCCTGGAATGGGCTTCTCTTCTTCTGCGCTCTGTTCTCTGGCCGCTGCTCAGCCGTCACGTGCCAACACGTGACCACTGGTCACGTGTGCGCACGTGACCTTTTCTGGAGCTTTTTCTTGAATGAGCTTTGTGCCGCTGCTTTAAACGTCACGTGTCAACACGTGACCACTGGTCAGGTGTGAGCACGTGATGCCTCTTCTGAGTCCTTTCCTGATTTTTAATCAGGGAACAAATGCCCCCATATCGTTGTTCTCACGTGTCTGCTCGTGAGTACGACGCTGTCCCTTTTATGACCTTTGGAATTATTTAGGGAATCGGAGAGATGAAGCGTCTCCATCACATCCTATAAATATAGGGTTCACTTCAGAAGCGCCTCCACTTTTGCTTATCTTCTTCCTTGCATACTTTTCTTTCTGAGAATTTAATTCTCCTTTCCAGAGCTTAGTTCTCTGCCTTGAACAATTTTCAGAGTTTAACTCTGTCCAAAAAGAATTCTTTTCTTCAGGTAACGCTCTCGAACGAACGATGAACTCTTATGTCCTTCTGGATTTTAAATCCATAGCAAGGGTTTCACCCCTTTAAATATGAACACATTTTTCCTTTATGTTTTTCAACCGAAATATGAAACCATTTAATCTTCAGCAGTAAATCTCTTTAGGGTTCATCTGATCCTTCAGGGAGATAATGATGTTGGTTGCTTTTTCTGAGGAATTTAATTCTGTTTAAAGAAAATGTTTCCGGGAATTTAATTCCCTTCTCTTAATAAGGAATTTAATTCCCATGAAGAACTCAGTTCTTCCTATGGGGGATTCTTAGGGTCTTCTTGCCCTAGGTTGTCCTTCTGTAATCAATGAAGAAGAAGCTTGCAATGATGTCTTCTGTGGGAATTTAATTCCCTTGATCCTGTTTGATTTGTTGTACAGTCCAAGGTAGATTTGTCATCTAGGGGGATGTGTAGGGCCACTTGAAACCCACTGCCTATTTAATAAGGATATCCCCTTTGTCTTTTTATGATTGCTTGGCCTCATTATTAACGAGCCGTCAACCTGATTCAACCTGATTCGATGGGGCCCATGTGTTATTTTATCCAACGGTCCCATAAAAAGAGTCTGCTGTCGCTTTCTTCAACTGTCTTCACGTATATATTTATGCTCATATATATATATATATATATATATATATATATATATATATATATATATATATATATATTGCTGGCTTCGCTTTTGACAGTTTTCCTTTACATTATTTCAGGTGCAATGGCTTCTGTTCCGTGCTTTCCCTTCACTCGCTCAGAGGCCGCTTTTTCTCAATCACCATCCGACGAGGAAGCGATGGCGATGATCCGGGCTCATAACCCGAACTGCACCAGCTTACTTCTATGGGGAACTTGGTACAGTCATATCATTCGGGGTCGCCGGAGTTTCCTCTGCGAAGTACCGACAGAGCCTACTTTCCCGTTCTTGCCGATGGACCCTCCGAGGACGGTTTTTGCTGTGGAGATGCCAAATTGGACTCCAGCGGGACAGCTCGAGCCTTCAACAACTGGTATCCCGAACCATCCGATCCCGGCTATAGATATTCCGGGGTGGCGTATTTGCCAGGGTGAGGCCCAACCATGGGGAAAAATCTACAAGATAGGGCTCACCCCTCGACACCCTACGGGGTACCTCCTCTGGGCTCGTTACATCTTGTCCGCCCATCGCGCGCGGCTGCAGAAGGTCGGGCTTTACCAGGCGATATATGCGTCGCTCTTTCACTACCAATCTCCGCACGTCTGGTGGGTTAAGGCGTTCCTGAACCAATGGAATCTCCCAACCAACACTTTTATTCTAGATGACCGCGAGGTCTCGATTTCTTTGGCAGAGTTTTATGAAATCTCGGGATTGCCCATCAGGGGTACACTGTATGAGGAGTTGCTGCCTCCTGACGAGTACGTCTTTGAGCCCGAGCCTGCTCCGGTTGACGGCTTGTCCCCCGAGAACGCCGTCCGCCACAAGCGTCCCAGCTTGATCAAGGTGCTAGGTATTTTTGACCGATTGTTCACTGAATCTGAGGAGCAGGGCGTTACTTTTAAGAGCTTCATTGCCTGCTTCCTTCGCGAGGACGTCCTGTCGAAGATAGCTCCGAAGTTTGCAAACATCAAGGATCCCTTTCGGTTTGGTCCGAAGAAGCTACCGACCACTGAATCGGATCTACCACAGTACTACATTCCCATTATACCGCCGATGTCTTTCGAATCCATTGCAGCTCCTGGCATGGATGAGGAGACGTTCTTCGTGGGGTTTGTCAGTGTCTGGCTCAGTTGGTTTGTCATCCCCATGCATCGCCGCTTTATGAGAGCCTCGGTTATCTACCCGGCTCATTATATCGCTGAGGGGACGTGGTTGGCCATCGGTATCCCGGCGTGGCGCATATTTATCACGGGTTGGGCACTGCAGCTAATACCTCTATTCCTGGCGTGGATGTAGTAAACTTTTCGCTTCATTACTTCACGTCTTGGATCGAAATGCACGTGTTGGGGGCTTGTTCACACCATAATATTGTATTATTATATTCCCCATTCTTATTCTTTTTATAAATAAACAGATGCTTTTGACGCATGTCTGCTACATATTACAGGTTACAGGTTCTTGGAGCGAAAACAGTGAAAAAGACAAAAGACGACACAAAAAAGGGACTTTTGACCAACAAATAGAAGGATCTTAATCAAGCCTACACAAAAGATCAGTACAAGGCGACGCAAGGACCAAGATTACAAAGCAAACGGTTAAAAGTCCACTGCAATTGTTCACTGGAGATCTGGAAGAAATAGAGAAGCCAAATTGAATAAAGATCCAAAGAAATAAAAAGCCCAAGAAGCCCAGAATCAGTTCCAAAATTTCCAGACATAAAATTTTACCAAAGCTTGGAAGTCTACTTTGACTGGGTCTTCCTAAGGATATTTTGGTAAATGTAGACATGCGAATCAATTGTAACCTAGGGTTTCTATGTCTTATAAATAGAAGCCCAAATCATTGTATTCTTTTCATGCCTCCCTATGCCTCTTTTTATGAATAAAATTTAGAATTCTTTTGGAGAGTATCGATGCCTCTTTTCATATCATCTATTCAGATCTGACAACCTTGTGTAAATGTTTGGAGAGAGTCATCTGTAAAGTAAGTAGATTTATTTAATTGCCCTAGTTTAGATTTCAATTCTTGCCCTAGTTAATCTTTTATTCTCTGCCCTAGATAAATGTTCTTCAATTCCCTAATGAGTGAGTAGTCTCCTCGCTTGTTAGGGTTAGATCTGGGGAAGGTTTGAGAGACGAAAATCTCTCATCCCCTTTCTTGCCCGTCATATATTTTCATAGGACTCTATGCATACATGCACATACCGCTCCCTACGGCACCCTATCCCACGAGGTAGCGGTGATACCGTAGTATAAAGGCCCGGTTGTGATTGTTTTCCATGGAGGTTAGGGTAAGGATTGATAAAGGAAGGACAAGAACCTAGAGGAAGAAACATCTTTCCAAATGATTATAATCCTTTTTATTAATAATTACCATAACACCTAATTAGATCTTCATATGGGTATAGAAAGCGGTGAGATTTATTGACTTTCCAAACTTAACCTAGACCTAACCCTAGCAAGATTTAGATATAGATTAATTTAGTTTTTAGATTTAATAATCAATCCGACCATAATCGGAATTAACTCGTTTGAGCGATTAGGAAATTCACAACATCCCTGTGGATCGACCCGTACTCACCGGCTAGCTACATGTGACGCCGTTATTGATTGCGGTAATAGATAGTTTTTAAGATAAATCAAATGGCGCCGTTGCCGGGGATGGCGTAGAACTTTCCTTTTTGCAATTTCGGGTTAATCAAAATAAAAAAATATATATCATAAAAATCTGAAAAATCATAAAAAAATATAAAAATATTCCATCTGTTATTTTTGGAAGGGATATTTTGTTGTTTTAATTTTGCAGGATACACGAAAATCGGATCTGGAAATTTCCAGAAAGCAAAACAGGAAACAAAACTTCGGAACAGAAGCGATTTTAAATAACAGAACAGGGAAATTTTTCTGGAGATCTAAATCCCCCACCCCGCCGCGTTTCTGTGACCAAAACCCACTTTAGGCCGCGGAAACGCGGCAGTCTTGTCGATTCGTTGCACCAAAAAATTTCTGGGGATCTGAGCCATCAAAAAGACCGCGGAACCGCGGTGTTAGAGCTCTATTGCCGCGGAAGGGCGGCGATCTGGTGGCATCTTCTTCTGAAAAATTTTTCTGTAAGATCTTCTGTTTCTCCTGTGTAATTTTTGAAATATATTTTCTGAAAAATGCCTGCAGGATTTTGTGCGCTTTAAAAAATATATTCCCTTCTATATAACAAGTCTTGTGCAGGATTTTTGGGCCCCACTTAAAATAAAAACTGATTGCAAGTAATATTTTGCTGTTGCATATCTTTTATCAAAATCTTTTTGCAACAATTTCCAGATAAAAAGAAAAAAAAAGGAAAAAGGAAAAATCTTTTTAGAAACTTGCAAACTTTTGCTACAAATAAATCCTTGCACCACAAACTTTCTTTCTTTCCCCTTCTTCTAACATGGGTACCCCACATAATAAATCTCTTGCCGAACTTTGGTATCCCGAACCTAATTTCGCGTCGTACGTCAATTTGTTCGGTCAATTTAAAGACGATCCTTCCTTACCTAAAAAATCTTTGAAAGATCAAATAGAGGCGTTTAGGAGAAACAGTTTGACTTTTCAACCCACTTTATGTCAACCGAGTCAATCTTTACCACCTCCGTATGTTGACACCACTTTTTCAAGTCCTGCTGTAACTCTTAAACCGATGTCCATTGCTGAGCATATTGCTCAATCTCGCAGTCGATCTTTCACCCCTCTCCACTCATCTAGTTCTAGGGATCCGCACGACTATTCACATTTTTATCCACATGTTGACCCTACCCCTGTTCAATCACCCACTTCCTACCAGTCCTATCCGACCTTCCCACCTTCACTAGACTTTGATTCTACACAGCCATTAGGGAGTTTTGCATATCCACACGATTTCGAATCTTTTATCGAAACCCCCTTACCACCCAAGTCTAGTTTGGAAGAGTCGTTGGAGGCATATATCGCAGCAACAAACAAAATGACTAGGAATGTGGAAGCGTCTGTGGCCGCCCTTATGCAACCTGCTGAACCGATAGCTAGTTTCCCGCTGGCTCAAATTTTTTCAATGTATAAGGAGGCGGTTGGACAGAGTGAGAATGAGAGAGGATTTCCAAATCAAACCTATCTATACCCAACTGAATCTAACAACTCCAGTTTTCAAACATGTGTCCAAAATGATGAGTTGTGCGACGTTGTAGTGTTTGATTTGCCAAATTGTGAAGAACCCCTTTCGAGTGAAACCGCACCTAATCCGTTTGACCTTTACACCTCCACTCTAGAACCTAAACCGATAAATATCCATGCTTTTGAGGAGGTGTCTAAAGAAATTAATTTTCACTTGATTGAGGATATAGACGCAGGGAATATTTCGGATGATGAATCTGTCGATTTGATTGAAATTTTATGTTCAACTCAACATCCCGAGTCATTAGATGTTTTTCCCGAACTTCATATGCGTCTTGATTTTGATGATAATGGCATGGATGAGTTGAATTTTGAGGAGAATTATAAGGATAGTATTGAGGAGAGTTTTGAGGATCATATTGAGGTTGAACCATTTTTCTTTGATGTGTCGGATTTTCCAATTCATCCTCTTGAACGTTTAACTAAATCACCCTCTCTCCTTTCCATCGTTCCGTCCACGCCTAATATCACGCTCGAAGACTGTGAGTTTGAAAAATTTTCCTTTGAATCTGACACAGTTCTCACAGACGATAATGATTATGAGTGTTTCACTTTTTCGGACGATGTTGATGACTCACCGCCCGAGTTTGAGTCCTTTACATTTTCGGATGAGTTAGTCGAACCATCAGACTCGGTTGCTTACAGTAGTTTCGAACCATTGATGGAATCTTTTAAGTTCGAGACAGTTTACTACGGTGAGAATGAGACTATCCCTAATTCACTCCCTTTCATCTGTCCTATCGTTCCGACCGTGCAAGAGACTGTTACGCCTTCATTTCCGCTACCGAGTTCGATGTACCCATGCTTTCTTGCGAATCTTGAGGGATTTGACCCCATTGCTCGACGGGTTGATAAGTTAGCACAATCGCTTTTAACACATCGGTCATCACAAATTGCGCTAATTTATTCACTCGATTTACACCCTCGAGATCGCGCGACCCTTCTTTCTCCTTTCCGCCATTCTTCTCCCCCACCGAGACCATATTCTACCATTCTTCTTTCCACACGGTCTCGCGTGTTTCTTATTTCTTTCTTCTACACCCCATTATTGCACCAACTATACCATTACTACGATAAGATTTTTGAATGGTTGGTGTTAACATTTGGCTTGTGTAAGGACAAGCTTAAGTTTGGGGGGAATCTTGTTGTATATATGTATATATATATATTTTTATTTTTTTGTTTTCTTTTTCTATAAAAAAATAACAAAAAAAAATTCAAAACAAAAAAATAAAAAAAATTATAAATAAATAAACAGGGGAGTGCCGGTATTTTGACCCTCTTGGTTTAGCATGACAGTGATGACACTGTCAAGTTCAAGTTTGGGGGTATGCTCGGTACGTCTTCTTCCTTCGCATTCATTTGTACATATTTTTTGCATTTGCATACTTATTTGAAAACCCATAAAAATTGAAAAAATTCAAAAATTTATAAAAATTAATGTATTCAATTTTGGCTAATTGACTTGAGTTTGACAAATAGGTCAACTGGCTAGGAACAACTAGATCTTAGACTTAGTAAATTAAAAACCCTAAAAATAACCTTCCTTAAAGTTTAACGGTAGAAAGTATATGTCTTTGTAGTTTATTTAGAAATAGGCAAATTTTGAGTTCACTTTTTGGGCTAAGTCGAAACGAAGGAAAAGTATTGATGTTCTTATTAGAGTATAAGTTTGAAAAATAGTTCCTAGCTTAAGTCTAAATTCTGAAAATGTATACCCTACAATTTGCACAATCACGCACCTTGAAACTTGGAATAGTAGAAGAGACCTTGAAATGCTCTTGTCTAAAGTCCTTAGTACGAAGAAAATAAAAGAAAAAAAAAGTGAATAAAGAATAAAAAAAATGGACACTGGATTTTGTGATTACTTAAGGCTGGAAAAATAGAAAAATATTTAGCGAGGGTGCTTCATCACCTAGTGCCTTAGACCAACTGGTTTGGGAGTCACTGCTAAAAGCCTTGGGTGTTACAAGACTAGGAATTACTCTTTAATGTGCAAACACATCTTGTAATCGGTTGTTGGTACCTCAAGAAGTATTAACGGTCGCATGAAGGATGTGTAAGCAAAAATTCAATTAAAAATTCACCTACTAATAAATGCTTTGGACAACGAACGAGAGTATGATTGCTTGATTTGAATTTCCAAGTGTAGGGGTGATTTATACACACACGTAGGGGTATGTGATTGGGATTTAGATGAGAGAAAGGAATGAAGAATAGAACTTGTATCTTTAGTAGAGTTGATAAAAATTCCTAAGTGGAGATGGAACCCTAGAAGGAAAACTTAAGAGATGCCGAAAGCTAAGTAGGTCTGCAGAACATATATGATCTTAAGTTAAATGATGAGGAAGTGTGAAGAATATGGGTGGATAATTTACGGGTCGAAGATAATAGAATTCCTTGTTAGAAAACCTAATTGGAGAATAAAAGTCGATAAGCCGAATTGATAGGATTTTGTGGGTAGTATCCGCTGAAACCCCACAGGAGACAACACTCCTCCTACTAGGGACACCTAGAGGTTTAACGGCTTGTTGCACGAGTTCAGTGCAATCGCGTTTCCCTGCGAAAGTGCGGTTAGGTTTTTTGTAAAGAATAAAAATAAGTTTGCTTAAGGACGAGCAAAAGATAAGTTTGGGGGTATTTGTTCACACCATAATATTGTATTATTATATTCCCCATTCTTATTCTTTTTATAAATAAACAGATGCTTTTGACGCATGTCTGCTACATATTATAGGTTACAGGTTCTTGGAGCGAAAACAGTGAAAAAGACAAAAGACGACACAAAAAAGGGACTTTTGACCATCAAATAGAAGGATCTTAATCAAACCTACACAAAAGATCAGTACAAAGCGACGCAAGGTCCAAGATTACAAAGCAAATGGTTAAAAGTCCACTGCAATTGTTCACTGGAGATCTGGAAGAAATAGAGATGCCAAATTGAATAAAGATCCAAAGAAATAAAAAGCCCAAGAAGCCCAGAATCAGTTCCAAAATTTCCAGACATAAAATTTTACCAAAGCTTGGAAGTCTACTTTGACTGGGTCTTCCTTAGGATATTTTGGTAAATGTAGACATGCGAATCAATTGTAACCTAGGGTTTCTATGTCTTATAAATAGAAGCCCAAATCATTGTATTCTTTTCATGCCTCCCTATGCCTCTTTTTATGAATAAAATTTAGAATTCTTTTGGAGAGCATCGATGCCTCTTTTCATATCATCTATTCAGATCTGACAACCTTGTGTAAATGTTTGGAGAGAGTCATCTGTAAAATAAGTAGATTTATTTAATTGCCCTAGTTTAGATTTCAATTCTTGCCCTAGTTAATCTTTTATTCTCTGCCCTAGATAAATGTTCTTCAATTCCCTAATGAGTGAGTAGTCTCCTCGCTTGTTAGGGTTAGATCTGGGGAAGGTTTGAGAGACGAAGATCTCTCATCCCCTTTCTTGCCCGTCATATATTTTCATAGGACTCTATGCATACATGCACATACCGCTCCCTACGGCACCCTATCCCACGAGGTAGCGGTGATACCGTAGTATAAAGGACCGGTTGTGATTGTTTTCCATGGAGGTTAGGGTAAGGATTGATAAAGGAAGGACAAGAACCTAGAGGAAGAAACATCTTTCCAAATGATTATAATCCCTTTTATTAATAATTACCATAACACCAAATTAGATCTTCATATGGGTATAGAAAGCGGTGAGATTTATTGACTTTCCAAACTTAACCTAGACCTAACCCTAGCAAGATTTAGATATAGATTAATTTAGTTTTTAGATTTAATAATCAATCCGACCATAATCGGAATTAACTCGTTTGAGCGATTAGGAAATTCACAACATCCCTGTGGACCGACCCGTACTCACCGGCTAGCTACATGCGACGCCGTTCTTGATTGCGGTAATAGATAGTTTTTGAGATCAATCAGGGCTTTCGCTATGCATCAGATGCCCGCATTTTACGACGCCTACCCCTTCTCATGACTTATGCGATTGGTGGATGCTTCTGCTGCCGACCCGACTCAATTCGGGGCTATTCGGGTGTTGATTTCTCCTTATGCTACTGCTGGCGGGCTGGTTTTTAATGATCGGGTCTTGTCTTCTCCTTCAGGTCCAGTTCAACAACTCTGGGACCGGTCAAAAGACAACGTACCTTCTTTGAGGCCCCGGGAGGCCGTGCACTTGTATGCAATTAGACCAGGCTATTTGGTATTCCGCCAGGACAGTGCAGCTCTTTTCATGCGGTACAGCCCGCATCGCTTCGCTCGACAGCTTGGATACGACCAGGGCGTTCCCTTCGAGGCTTTCATAGTTGCACCGGTCCCTTCACTTGATGCCGTTCGCAATGTCGCTCATCATTTCGTGAGGTTGAACACCGGCTCCCACTTCATGGTCCCTGAAGCTGAGTATATGCCCCGATGCGTGGGATCGTTCACGGGTTGGTATCTCCATCGAGTCAACCCAATTATTCTTGAGGAGAGAAGGGTGCTTCTTGGTCATGATGCCCCTCCTCAGGTTCCGGCCATGGGAGCTACGCTGCGACCGCGAGCTCCGGTCCGCTTCCCTCTGAGGGATACTGGCACCGCGCTCATTCCGGGGGAATCGGGGGTGGACCTTACTCCAACAGCTGGTATGCCCCTGGGTACCCGGTCGCGGGGTAGACGGGCTCCAGTAGCAGCACCACCGCCCGCGGCAGCACTGCCCCCCGTGGCATCGACAATGGCGGTGTCATCCTCGGTTGTGGCACCAAGCGAGGGTAATAGGGATGAGGGTGTTGAAGGCGACGTGGGCCGCCGCCGCACCAAGGTTCCACGGGGAAAGAAACGGTCGTCTTCTGCGGCCGGTTCTGGATCTAAGAGGCGGAAGAGGGTAGCCACCAACCTACTTGATTCTTTAACGGAGTCAGAGCCCATACTTCCAGATGAGTCGTTGGTCGTGCAAGAGTCGGACGCTGGTCTTCTTTTCCTGGGTTCGGCTTCCGAGGAGGCCGCACAATTGGCTGAGGCTATAAGACGTTCCCAAGATGAGTCCCAGAACGTCAGGGTTCCGAAGAAGCCCTATCCTGCCGTAATCTTTTATGAAGATCCTTCGTGGATCCGGCGGCGGTTTATTGGCCCCTTGGAGGAGTGGGGTGAAAGGGCGTTGAAGCAGGCCGTCTCGGAGGATGCTGCGGACGCGCTCTCCTTATGGACCGGCGGCCATGAGTCCACCCTCGAACCCCGGCGAGCACGCCTCCTTGAGAAAGAGCATCGGCTTGAAGAAGCCATATTGAAGGCTTCGTTACGCATTGGTATGCCTTTATACTTCTTTGTAGCATTTCAGATTGTTTACACATGTATATACGTATCCTTATTCTTGTGTGAATTGTGCAGAGTCTTCGGCGATGGGAGAGATTCCTACGGGCTTGTTGCAGCTAGAGCCTGTTGATATTCCCGATGCAGCCTTACTCGACAATGCTATTCCTCTTGCCATAGAGCCTCCAGTGGCGGTTCCTGATCATGGAGCGCTTGCTCCTTTGGTAGAGGCTCCATTGGGGGTTGCCATCCCAATGACTCTTCCTGCGGACGGCCCAGAGGCCGGAGGAGAGGTGGTCAGGACTACCCTCCCTTTGCTGGAGCCGGAGATCGTGGCGGAGGCCGTTGAAGCCACCATCCCCCCGTCTCAGAATGGGAGGAGTGTTGAAGGTAACCTTCTACATTTTTAAATTAGCAATCTTTCTGTTGTCTGAACTCTTTTGCTTTCTCAGAATTGCGCGGGCTGGCGGCCTCTATCGCTGATTTGTCTCCCCGGCAATCATTTCATCGTCTGCTGGAGATGGCAGCTCCGCAGGCGATCTCTCCTCAGCGCATTGTCCTTTCCTCTGGGCAAGGTTAGCGTCGTTCACCATTTTTTTTGTGGCATTGTTGCTATTCTGCGAAATAACATTGATGCCTCTTACAATTTTGGAGGCCGATGACGAGGTGGAGGTCGTTGAAGGGCCAGGGGAACCTTCAGCTCCCACTTGCATGACCGTAGGTAAGCGACGTTTCAATATAGTCCCATTTTCTCTTTTGCTTAAGATTTTTACTGACATTTTTCAAATCTGAGCAGTCTTTCCAGCCCCCACAGCGTTGGAATCGCGTATCGCTATGCCGCCTGGTCCCTATGCTTTGCGAGCCTCAGAGCGCTTGGCCCAGTTGAGCCTTGTCTCATTGTCATCCTTGATCGAGGAGCTTCGTGCTGGCAGCGCAACCACAGCCGAAGCATTTGCCGCTGAAGCTAACGGTTCTCTTCCTTTTCTTGCCACCTACCATAGCGAAGAGGTGGTGCGAGTCTGGGTGGAATTCTGTCGGCATGTGGAGGCTTGCTTGCACGCCCTTGAATGTTCCCGCCTTTCCTCGGAGGCCGTGGCTGCAAAGGCGGAGTTACGGGGGCTGATAGCACGGTGCGCGGCAAACATGACATCGTGCGAGAAGAGGCTCGGCCGTAAATTCTCGGAGAGGGAGCTGGCTTCTAAGGCGCTGAGCGAGCTTCAAGCTAATATTACCTCCAAGGCCAACAAAGCATATGAACTCTGGCGGGTGCTTCAAGAATCTATCAAAGAGGTGGTGGCTCTTGATAAAGCTGCCACGTTCACTCGCGAAAGGGTCGAGGCTCATAAGGCCACCGAGAAAGAGCTTGAAGGCCGGCTTGCTTCGTATCAGGCCCAGCAGGCTCAGGCGGAGGCCCGTCTTCTGGCGATCCTGAATAATGAAGCTGTGACCCAGCAAAAGCAGGATGAGCTAGCGAAATTACTAAATCGCCCGCCGGCTTGAAAACTTGTATTTTTTTCTTCTTTTTGTGCATACTCCTGAATGAGAGTATTTTTTGTTCTTTCATGAATTGTACTTTGTATCCATTTTGGTTTATGAATAAAGACATATTTTTTTTCTTCTCAATGGTATGTCCCCTTTTTATTGAATGTGTTCCGCGGACAATTTATCTTGATCTCTTTGCAGGGCAGCGATGGCTTAGGATTCAGGGTTAAGATCTGCCTCCTAAGATTTCTGAGCCTTATGAGCCGTGAGGGTCTTATAAAGAGCTTTTCTCCCTACAGGTCGAGAGGATCCCGTAGGTGTAAGTTCTTCTTAAGAGTCGTGAGGATTCTTAAGCGAGTTCTCCCTTGGGAGTCGTAAGGATCTCACAAGAGATTTTTCTTCCTTGCAGGTTGTGAGGACCCACAAGTGCTGAGTGCGGTCGCCCTTATCCGTATTTCACGGGGTCAGGGGTTGCTTTGGGATGTTCTCCAGGGTACCGTAGTTTAAAGACATCGCGGTCAAGGTTAAGGACCTCATAGTCCGTGGGTTTAAGGACTCCACAGTCCGACGTTAGTTTTAAGACATCACGGTCAAGGTTAAGGACCTCATAGTCCATGGATTTAAGGACCCCACAGTCCGATGTTAGTTTTAAGACATCACGGTCAAGGTTAAGGACCTCATAGTCCGTGGGTTTAAGGACTCCACAGTCCAATGTTAGTTTTAAGACATCACGGTCAAGTTTAAGGACCTCATAGTCCGTGGGTTTAAGGACTCCACAGTCCAATGTTAGTTTTAAGACATCACGGTCAAGGTTAAGGATCTCATAGTCCGTGGGTTTAAGGACTCCACAGTCCAATGTTAGTTTTAAGACATCACGGTCAAGGTTAAGGACCTCATAGTCCGTGGGTTTAAGGACTCCACAGTCTAATGTTAGTTTTAAGACATCACGGTCAAGGTTAAGGACCTCATAGTCCGTGGGTTTAAGGACTCCACAGTCCAATGTTAGTTTTAAGACATCACGGTCAAGGTTAAGGACCTCATAGTCCGTGGGTTTAAGGACTCCACAGTCCAATGTTAGTTTTAAGACATTACGGTCAAGGTTAAGGACCTCATAGTCCGTGGATTTAAGGACTCCACAGTCCGCGGAATGTGTGGTTACCGGGACCCGTCATTTCTTTGAAGACGTTGAGGAATTACAACGCTAAATATCAAAGGAGTGAGGAGATGTACCCTTTAACCAAAGTAAAATCAGTCTAGAATCATCGTGGTTGGTCGTTAGTTTTAAGACATTACGGTCGAGGTTAAGGACATCATAGTCCGTGGATTTTAAGGACTCCACAGTCCGGTGTTTGCTCTGGATGCTTCACACGGGTTCACGGCCGTGCTTGGCGAGGACCAGGCTCCGCTCTGGGCGTTTTCCGCGGGGTCAAAGAGTGACGTTATCCGCGTTCCACGTAACCAGGAATTTTGCGCTAGATGCTTCACACGGGTTCACTGCCGTGCTCGGCGAGGACTAGGCTCCGCTCTGGATGCTTCACACGGGTTCACTGCTGTACTCTGCGAGGACCAGGATCCGCTCTGGACGTTTTCCACGGGGTCAAAGAATGACGTTATCCGCGTTTCACGTAACCAGGAATTTTGCACTAGATGCTTCACACGGGTTCACTGCCGTGCTCGGCGAGGACTAGGATCCGCTCTGGATGCTTCACACGGGTTCACTGCCGTGCTCTGCGAGGACCAGGATCCGCTCTGGACGTTTTCCACGGGGTCAAAGAGTGACGTTATCTGCGTTCCACGTAACCAGGAATTTTGCTCTAGATGCTTCCCACGGGTTCACTGCCGTGTTCGGCGAGGACTAGGCTCCGCTCTGGATGCTTCACACGGGTTCACGGCCATGCTTGGCGAGGACCAGGCTCCGCTCTGGGCGTTTTCCGCGGGGTCAAAGAGTGACGTTATCCGCGTTCCACGTAACCAGGAATTTTGCGCTAGATGCTTCACACGGGTTCACTGCCGTGCTCGGCGAGGACTAGGCTCCGCTCTGGATGCTTCACACGGGTTCACTGCCGTACTCTGCGAGGACCAGGATCCACTCTGGACGTTTTCCACGGGGTCAAAGAGTGACGTTATCCGCGTTTCACGTAACCAGAAATTTTGCACTAGATGCTTCATACGGGTTCACTGCCGTGCTCGGCGAGGACTAGGATCCGCTCTGGATGCTTCACACAGGTTCACTGCCGTGCTCTGCGAGGACCAGGATCCGCTCTGGACGTTTTCCACGGGGTCAAAGAGTGACATTATCCGCGTTCCACGTAACCAGGAATTTTGCTCTGGATGCTTCCCACGGGTTCACTGCCGTGTTCGGCGAGGACCAGGCTCTGCTCTGGATGCTTCATACGGGTTCACTGCCGTGCTCTGCGAGGACCAGGATCCGCCCTGGACGTTTTCCACGGGGTCAAAGAGTGACGTTATCCGCGTTCTACGTGACCAGGAATTTTTTTATCGTATCCGCATTTCACGGAGTTGGGATTTGACTCTCAGTGGGAGTACATCGCCGAGTCATGGAACTGGGAGTTGCCGCTGTTCCGCTTTGCTTGATGTTGTGTCCGTTGTGACGAGACGAATGTTGAGATGATCCCTGGGCTACCTATGGCCCGTCGAGGTTTGACTTCTTCTTCTGATGAAACCTGGGAAAGGAGGAGTGCGATTCCTTCTTTGTTTGTGCCCCTGGATTGTATACAGGGATAGATGTAATATCGCCTGTAGGGCGAAAATTTCATTTTTATTTTATTTCTTTTTCCGCGATGCTCTATCATTTCAGCTTTTATATCGCGAAGGTCGCGATTGTCCCATCATTTCGGCTATTTTTCGCGGTGCCCAATCATTTCGGCTATTTATTTTATTTTTACTCGCTGCTTTTTATTGCGAGTTGCCCCATCATTTCGGCTATTTTTCATGCATACATTTTTACTTGCTGCTTTTTATTGCAAGTTGCCCCATCATTTCGGCTATTTCGTATGCATGTGTGGCTCGCTAGCCTTTTCGCTGCAAGATTGGATTTTAGACACCGATTTTGGCATCAGCATCGCTACAACTGGGACGTTGCCAGGAGCGAATCATCATTTACCTTTGTCGATGTTGAATAAAGGTGGCTTAGTAAACAGGGTTAAGGGTCCTGTCGACTAAGGCTTTTGACTTCATGAGCCGTAAGGGTCTCACAAAGGTATTTCTCCCTACAAGTCGTGAGGATCTTGTAGGTGTGTTTTCTCCTTGGGAATCGTGAGGATTCCTAAGTGCATGTCCTCTTGCAAGTCATAAGGATCTTACAAAAAGGTTTTCTCCTTATAAGTCGAGAGGACTTACAGGGGTTGTTTGCCATATGAACATATCGCTAGTCACGGATGGGACTTGGTTGGGGAAATGTTTATTCGCGCCCGTGGATTGTATACAAGGGTCAGTATTGAGCCACGTGTAGGGCCATATCGCAGGTTGTGGGGGTTTGCTTAAGCACGGGTTTAGATTTCTGTAACTTAAGACTTTCAAATCTTATGAGCCGTGAGGGTCCCATAAGAGAGTTCTCCTTACGAGTCGTGAGGATCTCGCAAGTGTATTTTCTCCTTAGGAATCGTGAGGATCCCTAAGTGTGTTGCTCCCTTGTGAGTCGTAAGGATCTCACGCGGGTGGTTTCTCCTTACAAGGTCGACAGGACCATGTAAGTGTCTTTTAACGAGGTTGCGCCCTTTCAGGTTTTCACAAACACTCGCCGGTAGCCCTGTTGTTTTTACTCATGGAGCCCTTCCGGGTTTTCATCCGTGCCCATTTTGCTTATGGACATACCGGTTTTTTTTTTTTATATATCGGCGTTGAGATACTGCAATCCACCGTAGTTTATTAACATTTCGGTCAACAGCTAGTTTTAGGACGTAGTGGTCCATTGTTAGTTTAAAGACGTTTCGGTCCGTTGCTAGTTTTAAGGACGTTTCGGTCCGCCGTTAGTTTAAGGACGTTTCGGTCCGCCGTTAGTTTAAGGACGTTTCGGTCCGTTAAGCCGGCTACTACTTATAGAGTTTGGGCTTAGGAAGATAGCGAGCGGACATAGTCGTCGTCATCTATCATTGACCTAGGCCATGACTCGTCAGGCGTAGTATTTCTTCAGGAAGCGACCGTTTATTGGCCTGAAAGGTCTTTCACCGTGCATATCTATAAGTAGGTACGCTCCACCCTGGTAGACCTTGTCTATGATGTACGGGCCTTCATAGTTTGGCTCGAATTTTCCCCGCTTGGCGCGATTGGGGATCATAGGTCTCTTGACCACTAGCACGAGTTCGCCTTGGCGGAATGCTCTCGGCCTGGTCAATCTTTCGTATGAGCGCGTCATCTTTGCTTTGTAAGCCTCCAGATTTTGTTGCGCTATGAGCTGGGTCTCATCAAGGGCATCAAGCTCCTCAAGCCGAAGGTGAGCATTTTCTTCGTCCGTCAGCTCGTAGTGGACCGCCACTCGTAGAGAGGGTAACTCTATCTCGAGGGGGGGTACTGCTTCTGTACCGAATACCAACGCATATGGCGTTGTGTTCGTGGCCGTTTTGAACGTAGTTCGATATGCCCAGAGAGCTTCTTGCAATCTCTCGTGCCAGTCCTTTTTGTTTCGGGACACCGTCTTCTTCACGATCTTTGTTAAGGTTTTGTTGAAAGCCTTAGCTAGACCGTTAGCTCGGGGATTATAAACTGAAGAATATCTCCAGTCTATGTTGTGTTGTTGCGCGAAGCGGCTAATCTTGTGGCTTCTGTAGGCTGGCCCGTTATCGGAAATGATCCGTCGCGGAGTTCCAAACTGATAAATGACGTGTGTCTTGAAGAAATGGAGAATATTTTCCGTCTTCACCTCCCTCAGTGGTATTGCTTCTGCCCATTTGGAGAAGTAATCAGTTGTCGCCAGGATGAAACGATGTCCCCTGGATGATGTTGGTTCGATGGGGCCGATTACGTCAGTCCCCCACATTTCGAACGACCAACTAGCCACCGTTGGATGTAGTGGATTTGGGTGCTGGTGGATAAAGTCCCCATGGATTTGGCACGAGTGGCATTGTTTCGCATACTCGAGGCAGTCTTGGATCATCGTGGGCCAGCAGTACCCCATCCGTTTAATTTTCAATTTCATCTTCGGGCCTGCTTGGTGAGAACCGCAGAGTCCGTCGTGGACTTCCTGAACGACTCTCTTCGCTTCGTCAGGTCCCAGGCATCTCAACCACAGAGAATCGAATGACCTCTTGTACAAAGTATCGTTGACGAAGGCGAAAGACAGAGCTCGTTTCATGAGCTGATGTCTTAAGGACGCATCTTCAGGCGTTCGACGGGATTTGAAGTAATGTATGAAGACTTCTCTCCAATCTTCATCCTTCTCTTGGTCATTTATTTGCAGGGCCGCGTGCTCAGTTGCTCCCCTTTCTTCGGGTGACTCCGTAGATATTTCTGCAGGGACAAGTACTCGACGGCTTTGTACCACGATCCTAACGTCATCGAGGTTCTCATCAGCCAGTTCTTTAGCGAGCTTGGCTAAAGCGTCCGCTTTGCTGTTTTCCGCGCGCGGTATGTTTTCCAAAGTGTAGGAAGGGATTTGGGTCAACAGTTGTTGTACTCTCTTTCCATACTTCACCAGCTCTGGCTTGCATGTCTGGTAGTCGCCGTTTACTTGACTAACGACCAGTTGGGAGTCTCCGTATATGAGGAGGCTTTCAATTCCCATGTCGATAGCGATCTCTAGGCCTGCTATCAAAGCTTCATATTCAGCCTCATTGTTCGTCCTCGGTTCTATTAAGGAGAAAGCGAAGCGCATTATCCCTCCTTGTGGAGTTACGAAGATAAGGCCTACCCCCGATTTGATTATAGGCGTACTATGCTTGCGCTTCTTCATGGAAGATGCTCCATCGAAATAAAGTTCCCATCGGGTATCCCCACCGTCAATCGCGTCAAACGCATGTTCGTCTGACAGCTCACAGTTCAGAGGAGAATCAGCAGGTATCGGATGCTCAGCGAGGAAATCGGCGATGGCCTGGCCTTTCACCGCCTTAAGAGGCTGATAAGTTATCGAAAACTCCATTAAGAGCAGGGCCCATTTAGCGAGTCTCCCTGTCAATATGGCCTTTGACATTAAATATTTAAGGGGGTCCACTTTCGAAATGAGACGGACTTCATGCGCCAACGCATAGTGCCTGAGCTTTGTTATCGCGAAGATCAATGCCAGGCAGTGTTTTTCAATGGTGGAGTAGTTGCTTCCTGCCCCCAGTAGAACTCGACTCAGATAGTAGAGCGCTCTCTCCTTCCCTTGGTCGTTCTCTTGTGCCCACAATGCGCCTAAGGAACCTTCAAGGGCGGTTGTATAAAGAATGAGGGTCTTTCCCTTGACCGGAGCAGCCAGCACTGGCGGGTTCTGCAGGTATTGCTTGATCTCGTCAAGCACGCTTTGGCATTTTTGGTCCCAGGCGAACGGGGTTCCCTTCTTCATCAGGTGACTGTAAGGGCGGCACTTACCTGAAAGATTGGCTATAAATCGCCGTATATACGCGAGCTTCCCCTGGAGAGATCGCAATTGTTTGAGAGTCCTTGGCGGTGGCATTTCCATGATCGCTTTGATCTTCGACGGATATATCTTAATGCCTCGGTGGCGGACAATGAATCCTAGGAACTTGCCTGAGGACACCCTGAACGCGCATTTGAGGGGGTTCATCTTCAAGTTGTATTGCTGAAGGTGTTGAAATACAGTCTTCAGGTGCTCTAAATGCTCCTCGTACGATTTGCTTTTCACCACGAGGTCGTCGATATAGCATTCGACGATTTCATGTATAAGGTCATCGAAGATCTTCGTCATGGCCCTTTGATAGGTGGCACCGGCGTTCTTTAGACCGAAGGGCATCAACTTGTAGCAGAATATTCCCAGAGGGGTCCGAAAAGCGGTATGCTTCTGGTCTTCGGGATGCATCTTTATCTGATTGTACCCTGATGAGCCGTCCATGAAGGAGAAAACCTCGTGAGTGGACATGTTGTCTATCATTAACTCTGTGACTGGCACTGGGAAATCATCCTTCGGGCAGGCTTTTTTGAGATCCCGGAAGTCCACGCATATGCGCACTGTTCCATTTTTCTTCATTACTGGAACGATGTTGGCGATCCATTCAGGATATTGAACTTCTTGGATAAACCCAGAGTCGATCAGCTTCTTGACTTCGGCGTTGATGCTCATCTCAAGCTCGAGCCGCATTCTTCTCGGCGCCTGTTTGACTGGCTTGACGTCCGGGGATATTGCCAATTTATGGACAGCAATTTCTGGTTCTAGTCCTGGCATTTCGGAGTAGTTCCATGCGAAGCAATCTCTATGCTGCATAAGCACGTCTTTTAACGCAGCCACCCTTTCTTCAGATAGCAGCTCGCTGACGAATGTCGGTCGTGGGTCGTTCGCCGTCCCTAACTCAATTTTCTTGAGGTTATCTGCAGTAGTATGTATGACATCTTCCAGCTCTTTCGACGCTGGTGGAAATTCTGAGATTACCTCGTCGTCATTGTTTTCGAAGCACCAGGGAAAGTCATCCATATTCTCGGGCTCTTCTTTTGATTTCGTTATCACACGACAGGTACGAGCTCGCTTCCAAGACCGATATGGATCTGGTTCTGCTCTTGTGACTTTGGGTTCGTGCTTTTGTGGCGGCGTTACCCTCCAGCTGTCGGATAGAGCAAATCTGCCTTGCTGGTATTGGTCTTCGACCCAGTTCTTAAAGGTGAAGCAGTCTTCGATAGGGTGTCCTATGGCTCGGTGATAAGAGCAATAGCCCAGATGAGAGACCTCGTTAGTTTGCTCAGGGTGCTTAGACTCCGGAAGTGTGATCATTTGATGGTTTATAGCGAGATCGAGTATCTTCTTCATCTTGTCCTGAGGGAAAGAATATGCTCGACTCATCTTCTTTATGAGGGACGAATCCGGACCGCGCAATACCCGATCACATGACTCTTTGATCCTGCGTTGTCGTTGTCGACCTCCTTTTCAGCTTTTTGACTTACTTCTACCTCTGCGTCGGGCCTTTTGCACAACATGTTTACAAGGATGAGTATTTTTGTCTTCTGCAGCCTGTTGAAGAAGGCGTTGCGTCCTGGCTTTCTCGTAGATGGCCATTTCGCGGTTATGGTCGTCCCAGGATTTTTGACCCATTTTCCTGATGAGCTTGTCCATTCGTTCTTCAAACAACGGACTCGGCACTTCGATCGCAGGATCTAGTTCTGAGGAGGGGTTGGCATTTCCTGACGGGGCGTCCTCTTCTTCATCGAAGTTATATATGGCGTAGCTACCGTAGACCCGTTCCCGTTTTCCGGCTCTCACGTATCCAAGCCCAAGTGTTTCCATTCTCCCATTGGGCAATTTGCGCTGAGTCCCAGGGACATCCCAAATCCTATTATAGAATCGAGCTTGTCGAATAGTCTGTTTTAAGGGTACCCCTTGGTGCTTCAATAGCCTTTTCAATCCGTTTGTGTAATATCTGGGCAAACGGATGGGTTGGAGCCTGTCGAGGGTAGAATCCGCGCCATGCCAGATTTCTTTCTCCACTCTTGTTTCCGTGGACCGGTAGAATAGGATCGCCTTTTCGCTTAGGAGGGACGTAAAACGTCTGCAGGTCTTGCACGTTGTGATCTTCGAGTGCATCAAGGTCTTTGTAGTGCTCCCGCGGAATCATAGTGATTTGCAAACTCTGATCATCACCAGGGAATTCTTGTATTGGCGGCCGACTGGAGAACACGACATTAACCTCATCTTCCGAGTCACTTCCGAAGATCAATATGGGGGCGGACGGCCCCGAGTCGTTGCGTCGAGACGGCCCAGAGTAAACTATCTCTTCTTCTTCTTCGGTATCACTCCCGAAAACAGGAATGGTGGCAGCGGCTTTGTTCTCCAGTTCGCGACATCTCTCTGTATCCTCAAAATCTGGCAAAAAGTACTTTGCATCTTCGTATTTGCGGACTTCGTTCACAGAGAATGGGTTTAGCTCACCTGTTACGGTATACTCGAGACCATCCTTGAAATACTTCATACACTGATGTTGCGTAGAAGGGATGATGTTGTACTCGTGTAACCAAGGCCGGCCGAGCAGAGCGTTGTAACATGTCTTGGCATCTATGACGTGAAACTTAATGTCCGTGACGAGTAGCCCAAAGCATAGTGTCAATATCACAGACCCAAGAGTTCTCGATGATTGAGAGTCGAACCCGGAGATGGTGATCTTGTCCCGAGCAAGGTGCTGGACGCTCATGCAAATTTCCTTTAACACCCGCACGTTGAGGAGATTAACGGAAGACCCATTGTCAACCAAGATTTTGCCTATCTTTATATCGTGGCAATATCCAGAGACGTATAGGGGACGGTTGTGGTCGCACGTCCCAAGGAGTAGGTCTTCGTCACCGAAAGTGATATCGGCCGTGTGCACTTCTTCCAGTTCATCCTTCATCCTTTCTTTGGCGAGAAAGGCTTGGAATTGTTCGGGCTCTTGTAGCGCCTTGATTAATGAATCTCTCGCTTCCTTTGATAACAGGAGGGCATCGAGAATGCTGAGCTGCGAGGGTAGCTTCCTCAGGTGCGATAGGATATTGTAGTCTACCCTACTCTTCTTAGGCGGATCCTTGGTAGTCAGCTCTTTCATAACTTGGTCATCTAAGGTGATATCTTCAGCGCGGCCTTTTCCTTTCCCTTATCTTTTCTAGTTGCGGGTCCGAGATTCTTTTCCGGAAGCGTGCGATTGCGCAGCTGAATGTTTTCGCAAGCTCCTGGTTCTTCCTCTTATCCCGAGGTGGACTCTTTAAAGAGGGGGCTAAGAGCCATTTCCTCGTCAGAATCGCTCCCGAATGTGAGCACTTTCGATCCCCCGGCGTTGACCGTGTAACAGTTACCGGTAGTTCTTTTGTGTCCTTCAGTCGTACTTCTCTGCTCCCGACGAGTTCTGCATTTCATTCGCTTAAAATGTTGCCGATGAGCAACATATCCCTGCCACCATGTCTTAAAAGCGTCGCACTCCTCATTGGGGTGTGAAATCTTCCGATGATATGAGCAGTAATTAAGGTGCCTCTCCGCCCCATCGAGCGTGTTTTCTTCCGAGGGTGGTAGTTTCATTCCTATTGACATGGCTTTGGCAAACCTTTTCCTCGTCTTGAATATGTTTTTATCCGCGTCGGGTGCCTTTCGATCTGGCGGGAGTACTTCGACTCCTTCGTTTAATCGCCTGCGTTTGGCTCCTTCTGATGCGGCCATCTCACGCTCCTGGTCGGCTTTACTTTTCAAACGAATCTCGTCTAGAAAGGTGTCGATCATTTCGTCTGTCGGCCACATAAGCTCCGGTTCAGGCTCTGCCCCCAGTTTCTTAGTGCCAGGAGTTTTTTCATCGTCGGTAAACGAGTGGGAGATCACATTACAACTCGCCACGGATCCATCCGACGAATTCTCCCCCTCATCTTCCTTTTGAAAGACGTGGTTGAGGAACTCTTGGAGTGTGATGGGAGTCCGTGCTTTCTGGTTATATTCCTCCAGCGCGTCAATCTGCTTTTGTAAGTTCGTGCGCTTGTTGCCAGGCTTCACGGGCTTCTTAGCTTTCTTCTTCTTTTTCTTTGAAGATTTCGACGGCTGGTTGTGAGTGCTTGGGCCATCACCACTGATCTTCGGAGTTGGGCGCGGCTTCAGCATCCCTTCAATGATCTGGGGTTCCAGCGGGTTCTTCCACCTGACTGCCGGGCATGCTTGGAGCTCGTTCAGCATTCTTTTGGTTTTTGCTGAAAGCACGACTTCCCATGGAGCTTCCTCAATGAAAGAACAACTTGCCCCCGGTGTGTCCATCTTCTTAGCAGTGTGAGGTTGTGACGGGTTTACCTTCCACTTCTCGGACAGCGCAAACTTGCCCTGTAGGTATTGATCTTCAATCCATCCATTGAAGACGAAGCAGTCCTCAATCGGATGGCTTACCGTTTGATAGTAAGGGCAGTAATTGGGGTTATTCACCTCACTGGGTTGCGGCGGTCGCCTTGGGTTTGGCAAGTTGATAAGCCTGTTGCGTATTGCCAGCTCAAATAGCCTCTTCGACTTATCCCGTAGGAATGAGTAGGGGCGCTTCATTTTCTCATTGTAATACCGCCGTCTTTCTTCCAGTTGATCCACCAGCTTTGGGGCACTGGGTTGCTGCTGAGCGTTCGCAACGAAAGTTGCTTTCCTTTTACCCTTGTCGTTCCGAGGTTTCGGTTTCGGGGGAGACGGTCTGTGACCCATCTGGTCCATCTGGGCCAGCTTGTCGATCAAAGCCTGGAACGTGGTTGGTTTGAAGAACATCATGAACTGTGAAATAGTTGCATGAGGGTCTAGGGTGCCTACGAACATGCCCACCGCGGGCGCTTCCTCAATGCGTTGTTCGCATTTCGACCATAAGTTTCGCCAATGTATAGCGTACTGGACCCACGTCTCGCCTGGTTTCACCCTGGCATTAATCAATGCCGTTATCGGGGTACGTTCGCTGGCGCTCGCAAATCGCTGAGTGAATAGAAACTCCATTTCAGCGAACGTCTTGATGGAATCGTTCGGGAGCTCAGAATACCATTCGAACGCTGTTTCTGACAAGCTGCCGACGAATTGGCGAAGCAAGAGCTTATCGTCGCCACCAGTGTTGCCACAAAGTGTAAGTCCACGTTGCACATCCCAGTTCTTACGGGGAGGCAGAAACGACGAAAAACAATGAATTGGCGCAAGGCAACATGGACTTAAAGCACGGATCTTTGCTAAACTAGTAACTAGTAAACTACAAGAGGCTTTAACTACTATGCTGTAGAAAGTATACCTCATGAAACCGGTCCTTCGGGTCTTCATTCCGCTGTCCCGCTTGTCCATCCAAGCTCCAAGTGTCGATCCGGATCTTGGGCACCTCCGCGGCCTTCTTGAGTCGAAGACGATCCACCCGAGAGTTGTACACCGAGCTCCACCTCGAGCCGAGGGAACTAGGGCGACGAGATCGCTAATCTAGAAGCCCTAGGTTGTGTAGAAGTGATGTATGGATGTGTTTGTCTTTGTGGGATCTTTTTCTCTCAACACATGAGATCAAAAAATAGAATCAAGAGGAGGAAGAAGGAGGAGGACTTAGCAACCATGAGAGCTCATTTTCTTTTCTTCTCATGAGAAAGAGCAAGAGAGAGAAATGAGAATGAATTATGAGCTAAAGAAAAAATGAGCCATGGTTCAATAATGCAAAAACATTATCATTACTAATCCCATCAAGATAAAGTTGATGGCTACATTGAAATGACCATTTTCATAATCAAAAGAAAAATGAAATCAAAAGAAGAGTGTAGATCTCTCATGAAGGTCAATGGTCAACCTCGGTCAACCGGTCAACAAAGTCAAGAGAGGTCATGGTGGTCAAATGGTCAATGCAATTAGCCATCATAAAATTATCACTAAAAGGATTAGTAAACAATGTCCCGGGCTCATAATGGTTTTGACCGAACAAATTGCCAAAACCCTAATGAGCCTGCCACATAATGGTTCTGGCCGAACCAACTGCCAAAACCCTAATGTGGCACCTCCTCCTTCATCACTCCTCAAAACTGTGCATACACACCCGCATCCGCATTCCGTAGAATGCGAATTCACTGAAGACAAAACATATCCATCCGTGCAATACTAGGATCCGGCTTAAACCAAAGCCCACTAGTATTGCCTGCCCGAACAACATACGCACACAAGTGTACGCAAGTGATCGCAGCCCTGCCGTAAAACCATACGGCCTCTACACGTTTCGCTCAGTGCAGGGAAACTCTCTGTGTGGGACTCTAAAGACTCGACACTACGCTGGCAGTGGGTTTAACCACAGACCGCAAGCGGCACTAGCTGTACGTAACGGTCCCCAGGTAGATGTCGATAAGAAGGCCGATGAGGTAAACCCATCCGAACTCCTACTGAGCCTGTATGTGACAATCTCCGTACAGTCCGGTCTGTTCGTCTGATACATCGCATGGCGGGCCTAGGGGCGGTGAACGTCAGTCCCCTAATAGCGGTACAAGTCGTGTCGGAGTGTAGCCCAGAACACCCTGAGATAACACTGGAAACCTACCAGTATATTACGCTTGCCCTGGCCAGGGACTACTTGTGTAATGGCTCTCCTAGACACAGCGCGATGTCAACCCCCAATACCGGGAGAGACGAATCCTGTCTAACCGTCACTTCCTCCAAGTGCTTCAGGACTGCACCCAACTACTACCTGTTTGCACGACTCCTTTGAGCCGTGGTAGGGTAGTAATCTAAGTATAGTAAGAAAACACTCGAGGCGAAATGACAGTGTCAAGTCGGCGGACTAAGCTGTACTCATGTCACCTGGGAACTGATAACTGACGATAGGTATAATACCAACCAACAGTTCCCGACGAGTCCTGTCCAGTGTACTCGTAACCTAACGAGCACCCGAATACTATCTCAAGTACGACGTACTGACAGCTGTGGGACAGACCGTCTCCCCCGCTGGGATGAGAAGCGCATACGCTAGTCTACTCCGGAGTATCGATGCCCTGTCTCGATAGTCCAACGACTAGGGACCTGCATAAGGATGTGCTTATGGATTACCCAGCCCCCACGAGTGTGAGCGCTGATTAGTCGAAAATATTGTATATTTTAACCGGCAATTTCCTCATCATTTGCATTCATATAGAAGTGTTCGGCATTCATATTATACATATTAGCAAATCTATCACAGATTATCAGATTACATGTATTAGACCTTAAAACCGGCATTTTTAGGGAAATTGACTGCATTGCATGGCATCGCAATATTCCTATATGTCGCAACCCGTGTTTCGAAGTCTGTGCAGGAAACTAGAAGCATGCTCGAATCAACACTGCTCAAAAGATACGCCAACTCACTAACTTCAGATCTGGTATCAATACAAAGTAGCAATCACAATTCAGCATATCAGAAGAAGCCCCAAACTCCAGCACAAGTCCACACCAGAAGACCCAAAGGCCAAGCCCATCAAAGAGCCGCGGATCCGCGGCAGGGGCTTGCTAATGCCGCGAATCCGCGGTGGAACCAAGGATTCAGCAACTAAATTTTGGTCCACAATTCTTCATTCAGGGCCCACTGCTCAGAAATGTATCTCAGTTTCCAGAAGACTCCAGGGGTTTCTGCCAGATCAGCAAACTAGGGTTTCCAAGCCTAATTAAACCTAGCTTAAACCCTAAGCTAGCTCCTAACAAACTATCTTCTAGAAGACTCAACAAACTTTTGGAGGGAACTACCATTTCAAACATAAACCTAGGGTTTGGGAAGTCTATAAATAGAAGCCTAGACCTAGGGTGAAAAGGGGGTGGAGATAGATAGAATCAAACCATTTTGTGATTCATTTTAGTTCATTTTTTTTAGCCAATCTCCTTCTTCATCTCCTTCCTCCACAAGTCTAGTGAGAGGGCTTGTGAGAAACCCTAACCCTAATTCCAATTAAAATCAAGATCCCGAGTACCCATTAAGCAAGAAGCCCTACAACCTTTAGGAGCGGAGCCAATCTTCAACGGAGCAAGCGATCCGAGCCGATCCACGACTCACGAAGCCGAGCGACGCCCGATCAACAATCTAGATTCTTCCTCTTGTAGTTCTTGAAGCGAATGTAATCAAAATTGTTGAGATAAATAAAGGTGATATTCTTTTATCTTGTTTTCTTTAAATTCTGCATCATGATATCTTTACAATTCGTGAATATTTTCTGTATGGTGATGTGTGAATAAAACTCCGCTCGTCGAGGAATCGAGACGGTCAATAGAATGATGATGTAACATAGCTTTAATCGATTCTTGAGTCCTACGTGTTTTGAAAACCCTAGCAAGTTCAAGAACGACGACCCATTTTGTTTCGATGCTTTCTTGATTGATATCGTTCGAAATTGGGGAGTTACGATCGTTTCTTGAATTTGGTAGAGGCTAGAAAAGGAATGATATCGACGAAAGAACAAGGGTTAAAAGATGAAACCCTAGTTTCATCAAGAAAGCCCTAACTCTCGTCGATGATCATCGATCTAGTATCAATCCTTCGAAGGACAAGAACACGAAATCTTAAGATTACATCACGTCTATAGATCCGATCGATTCCTACGAGCCTCTTTTAGATTCTTGACTGTCGATTGGAAATATCATCGATACACCGATTCTTGATTGTTTATCATTTTCTTGATTCTTGAATAGAATAGTGACACTTGAAAATCAAAACTCTTGAATCATGTTTTCGTTTATCTTAGCTTAACTTTTCAATTCAAGCATATCATAATACAAACGAATCGTGCAATCCCTGTGGACGATCCGCACTTATTCATGAACTACAATTGACACCGTAGTTTGATTTCGGTCAAAAAAAATTCTTTGATTGTGATTCTATACATTTTCTAATTACCGACACAAAGAAACTCATTCGCTTTGTTCGATTTACACAAACGAGAATTTTAAAGCAATCAAATGGCGCCGTTGCCGGGGATCGCGCGCTAATTCGTTTCATATTATAGTTTGAATTGAAAGAATTATTCCATTGTTATTTTGAGATCAAAATTCGTGCAAACCCTAAACAATTGTTGTGTTTCGTTGCAAGGAAATCAGGAGCTGTTTGGGAATTGAGAAAAAATTTTAGAAAATACCAGAGAGCAGAGGGAGTCTACAGAAGCTCCCTGGTGAATTTTGGTGGAGTGATCTCACCATTCAACCGCGCTTCCGCGGTGGGAGTGCCCAATCGCGGCGGTTCCGCGGCCCCTCTGAGGGTTCTCTGTGCAAAAATTCCTCAGGTGATTCTTTACCTTCTCCTCTCTCCTCTTTTTAGCTCCAACTAATACTTTGCTGCAGGATTCTTTGAAAAGAACAGCAGCTCGCAAATTGCAAATTAAAATTGTGCGTGATTTTGTTTCTTGGTTGTTTTGCATTATAAATACGGATATTAAGGGGCACGGCCAAATCCAAATTAGGTGGGGATTTCATTACCCTTCCTAGGCCCCGAAAACCACCAAACTTGCATCCGCATTGACCCACATTAACTAAAAGAAATATAGAGATGACTCTAAGGACTGTCGCGCTCAATTAGGACAGAAGAGGGCCGTGGGTAATTCATTGCTTATCCGCGTTTTCCTGTGGTGCCTAAGGCGAGTGTGTCTAAGGCTAGTGGTTATTAATTAGGCCCACTACTTACGTAGTGGAGTACCTTCCCACTTACCTGGCACTTATCCGGCCACAGGGGAACAAAGAGGCAGTGGAGGATTCTATCCCGCGACTTGTCTTTTGGCAGTTAGGAGCGGTCTAGAGCCAGACCTAGGTGACCACTAGATTCTAGGGTTGGTGTGCTGCATTTGTTGTGTCGCATCATATTTTTCAAAAATCCGTCCCTTTTTCAAAAAGCAAACACCGCATTCATTTACCCCTAATTATAAGCCAACGCTGCCACTTGTACTAACCCTTTTTAGTACAAGATAGGCTGGACACGGGATTCTAGTGCCCGTTTAGTCCGCGTACCTTTTATCGACTCCGAAGTCGATATTTCTCCATTTACCTTTTCTTTACCCACTACCACACCCACACCGATGGATCCAAATCCATCAAACTTCTTTAACCCTAATCTGCCGCCGTCCGTTGGTGCGCAGAATCCATCCCGCATCTCCCTCCAGGAGAGATGCTATCCACTTAGAGGTCCTCTTTCAACCTGCTTATCCACACCACCAGCCAATGGGGATAACTTTGAGATTAAGCCCCAGTATATCAATCTTTTACCCAAATACCACGGACTCGAGACTGAGGACGCTAACGTTTTCATTACCAAATTTGAAAACGTATGCGCAATGATGGGTACGTCACAACTTTCAGTGGATGCGATGCGTCTACGACTTCTTCCATTTACATTGTGCGATATAGCCGAGAAGTGGCTATATAACACTACCGCACACTCTATTACGAATTGGGAAGAATTCGTCGCTGCATTCCTTAAGAAATTTTACCCAATCCAAAAGACAGCTCGAATCCGTAGCGAACTGAATCAATTTGCCCAGCTCCCTACCGAACCATTTTCAAAATGCTTTGAACGTTTCAAGGATCTTTTGGTTCAGTGTCCTCATCACGGCATCCCGAGATGGGAGCTTTGCCGAATCATTTATGAGGGCATTAACTCAAACACTAAACAGAGCCTTGAAAACATGTGTCAAGGTACTTTTATGACTAAGGATGATGGGGAAGCTTGGAAGTACTTAGAAGAGTTCGCTGAAAAATCACTACAATGGGAGAGTGGAACCCAACCATTGAATAGGAGTGGCGTACACCAAATAGATGTGTCCATAGGTGTTCGAGCTGAGATGGCAGCAATGCAAAAGAAGCTCGACGCTATGGAACACAAATTTTCTGCAGCCTCCCTAAATCCAATGTCGCTCCCCAAAACTGTTTGTGGGTGCTGTTCTGATCCGTCTCATTTAATGGAAGAATGTCCATTAAACTCTGCGTTTCAAGGTCACGAGCATTCTAATACCGCATTTCAAAGACCTCGAAACGATCCATATTCTTCCACGTACAATCAGGGTTGGAGGAATCACCCGAATTTCGCTTGGAACCAAAACCAATCTCAAAACACGGTTCCAAACACGAATAATTTTCAAAGGGCTCTTCCTCCACCACAACAGCAACCCCTTCAACTCACTCAGCACCCCTACCAGTCATAAAATTTCCAAAATCAGGGCAACAATCCTGCACAGTCTAATCCTATGCAGTTGTCCTGTTCTGACGAATTCTCACAATTCACTCAAACCATGAAATCACTTTTATCAAATTTCATAGAGGTTTCAACTGAGGTTAGATCTTCCGTCAGTGAGATAAAGAAAAACTCAGCGTCCCAAGCTGAGAGTATCAGATCGATGGAAGCTGAAATCGCACGCCTAAAAGCCGAAATGAGTGCGAGAGAAAAAGGGAAACTTCCCTCTCAACCCCTACAGAATCCTGGGCATTACAATGTAAATGCCATCACAACGTTGAGATCGGGAAAAGTGCTGAATAATCATGTCGGGGAAGGTATTGATGATACTGAAAATCATATCAACACCCCGGCTGAGACCTTTCCACACACACACAATTCTCCTTCTAATCCTTCTTCTTCTACCACACCATCTTCTCGAGAGCCTATTCTCCATTTCCCATTAGGCTCGACACCTTCTCCCAACCCTTATAGTTATCCACAGACGGTCCCCACACCTCTTTTGGGACCTCGTCTACCCCCTCTTTCTTCTCCTATGATGGACCCTGCGCTTATTGCGAAAGCTCCTTACCCGAACAGGTTAAGGGGTAACAGAACGAGTCCTCATATGGAGAAAATTATAGAAATGTTCAAACAGGTTAACATCAATATCCCTCTCCTAGATGCGATTCAACAAGTCCCCGCTTATGCGAAAATTTTTAAGGACTTGTGCACTAGGAAGAGGAAGACTCAAGTGCCGAAGAAGATCTTTATGTCTAATAATATCAGCACTGCTTTTATTCCCCAGCTACCAAAGAAACGAAAGGACCCAGGATGTCCTACAATATCGATTTCTATTGGGGGTAAAAACATAAATCGTGCTCTTTTAGACCTTGGCGCAAGTGTTAACCTGCTCCCTTATTCTGTCTATGAGCAACTAGGGATTGGAGAGCTGAAACCTGCTCACTGCACTCTCCAAATGGCAGACCGATCTATCACCAAACCAAGGGGTGAATTAGAGGATGTGTTGATAAAGGTCGGGGAATTTGTTTTCCCTGTAGACTTCATTGTGCTCGACACACATCCTGTAGCAAACCCCCGGGGCCAAATTCCGGTGATTCTGGGTCGTCCTTTCCTTGCCACTTCCAACGCTGTTATAAACTGTAGAAATGGTTCAATGAACTTATCATTTGGAAATATGACCATTGAACTAAATATCTACAAAGTTGGAAGTCAGCCATCAGAACCCTCTGCTCATATTTTAGATGTGTGCTCTGTCCATGAGATCGCTCCCGATAGTTGTGGAGCTGAGGAACTTTGCTTTACTGATCTCGATGACATTACCACATCTCTGTTTGATTTCACACAAGATCTTAGTGAGGACACTTTACCTGCACTTGAGTCCTGCACTTCTGACTTTTCTCCACCCGAGTCTGTATCTTTCACAGGCTCTGAGCTTCTTTGTAAATCCAAAAATCATTCAATGATCCCTCCTTCTATCATTTCTCCGCCCGAATTAGATCTCAAAATTTTACTCTCTCATCTGAAATATGCTTATTTAGGTGAGAAGGAGACTTTACCGGTTATAATTTCCGCTTCTCTAGCATTAGAGCAAGAGAATGCACTTTTATCGGTATTAAGATCTAACAAAGAGGCGTTTGGTTGGAGTATGGCGGACATCAAAGGGATTAGTCCCTTGATAGTTGAACATCATATACATGTGATGGATGATGCCAGACCAACACGAGAACCATAGAGACGATTGAATCCCGTCATGAAGGAGGCGGTCATGAAAGAGATCGTCAAATGCTTAGATAATGATATTATATACCCCATCTCCGATAGCCAATGGGTGAGTCCTATACATGTCGTTCCTAAGAAATCCGGCATCACAGTTATAACCAATGAGGCGAATGAGTTGATTCAGACACGCACCCAAACTGGGTGGCGTGTATGTATCGATTATAGAAAACTCAACGCTGCTACGAGGAAAGACCATTTTCCTCTACCATTCATTGATCAGATGCTGGAACGCTTAGCGGGACGAGAGTATTATTGTTTTATGGACGGATACTCAGGCTACAATCAGGTCCCCATCGCCAAAAAGGATCAAGATAAAACCACTTTTACTTGTCCTTTTGGTACCTTTGGTTACAGTCGCATGCCCTTCGGGCTATGCAATGCTCCCGCTACCTTTCAGCTGTGTATGATGGGGATATTCTCTGATATGGTAGAGAATTTCCTGGAGATCTTTATGGACGACTTCTCAATTTTTGGAGACTCTTTTTCCGATTGCCTAGCGAATCTTGACGCTGTTCTTACTCGTTGCAAAGAGAAGAACTTGACTTTAAACTGGGAAAAATGCCATTTTATGGTCCAAGAAGGAATTGTCCTTGGACATGTTATTTCACAGAAAGGCATTGAGGTTGACAGAGCCAAAATAGATGTCATTCAAAACCTTCCTCATCCCAAAAGCGTCAAAGATATTCGCTCTTTCCTTGGCCATGCGGGCTTTTATAGGAGATTCATTAAGGACTTTAGCAAAATTGCTAGACCTTTAACTCTTCTCCTGGCCAAGAATACGACTTTCCATTTTGACTCGGATTGCGAGACAGCTTTCGACTCACTTAAACACTCACTCACTTCAGCCCCCGTTTTATCATCACCAAACTGGGACTACCCCTTTGAGCTGATGTGTGACGCATCTGATTTTGCAGTTGGTGCAGTCCTAGGACAGCACATTGAAAAGATGCCACACGTGATTTACTATGCTAGTAAGACCCTGAATGATGCGCAAATCAATTATACAACCACAGAAAAAGAACTCTTAGCGGTTGTATTTGCATTAGAAAAATTCAGGCCTTACTTAATTGGCTCACCTATAGTTGTGTATACTGACCATTCCGCTTTAAAACATCTTCTGGCGAAGAAAGATGCAAAAGGTCGACTAATACGTTGGATCCTTCTGTTACAAGAATTCGATCTTGTTATCAAAGATAAGAAAGGATGTGAAAACGTAGTAGCTGACCACCTTTCACGCATCATTTCTTCCCCTGTGACCCTGCCGATCAATGACTCGTTTCCTGACGAGCAACTCTTGAGCGTATCCGCTGAACCATGGTTCAGGGATATTGTGAACTATCATGCCACGGGACTGATACCCAGCGATTGGTCGAAACAGGACAAAACCCTTTTCTATCCCAAGTAAAACACTTTTACTGGGACGAGCCCTATTTGTTTAAATATTGTCCTGATCAGATCATTCGCCGGTGTGTCCCGAATGAAGAGTTCAAGAGTGTTCTTTCTTTTTGTCATGATCAGGCCTGTGGGGGTCACTTTGGTCCTAGAAAGACAGCGGAAAAGGTTTTGCAATGTGGATTTTATTGGCCGGCCTTATTCAAGGACGCATTTGAGCATTGCAAAACCTGTACACAATGTCAGTATACGGGTAGAATATCCCAGAGGAATGAAATGCCTCAGCAACCCATCTTGGTTGTTGAAATGTTCGATGTTTAGGGCATAGATTTTATGGGTCCTTTTCCCAACTCCTTTGGGAATCTGTACATACTGCTGGCGGTTGATTATGTCTCAAAGTGGATAGAAGCCATTCCATGTCGCACTAATGACAAGAAAGTTGTCATTAAGTTCTTAAAAGAGAATATCTTTTCGCGATTTGGACACCCACGCGCTATTATTAGCGATAATGGGACACACTTCTGCAACAGGTCTTTCGAGACTCTGATGCGGAAATACTCAATCAACCACCGACTTTCTACACCCTATCACCCCCAAACAAGCGGGCAGGCTGAAATCTCAAACAGACAAATCAAACTTATCCTGGAGAAAACTGTTGCTAAGAATAGAAAAGACTGGTCGACCAAACTGACGGATGCTCTTTGGGCATTCCGAACTGCATATAAGACCGACCTAGGGATGTCTCCATATAGGATAGTGTTTGGAAAAGCATGTCATTTACCTGTCGAGATAGAACATAAAGCATTGTGGGCTATTAAAGAAATAAATTTTGATTTAAACCTTGCTTGCAACTTTCGGAAGCTGCAACTTAACGAGCTAAGCGAACTCCGCGATGAAGCTTATGATAACGCTGTAATCACAAAGAATAGGACTAAGGTTTTTCACGATAAAAACATTTTAAGGAAAACATTTTCACCTGGTCAACAAGTCCTTCTTTATGATTCACGATTACACCTTCACGCGGGTAAGCTCCGATCTCGATGGAAGGGACCTTTTGTTGTGCGGTCTGTATACCCGCACAGGGCAGTAGAAGTTGAAAATGTTAAAAACAGCACTGTTTTCAAAGTAAATGGACATAGATTAAAGCCGTATTTTTCCACTGACCCCACGGAGGAGCTCTTGTTTTTATAAGAGCCAGTTTATTTGGATTAAAATTCCTCCGTCTCACCTTCATATCCAGTATATCACTGCATCATCTTTTGAATGGAGGTGAGTAAAAAGAATAAGTTTGGGGGAAGTTCTTCACTTATATATTTTGCCCCCACTAATAATTCCTCCCAGATTTACAGGTTTTTGTAGATATAACTGTCGGCAACAGTGAGGACACTGTTGAAAACAAGTTTGGGGGAGGTTTGTGCTTATTTTCGCATCATTTGCATATCATCTGCATAAGCACAAAACATTTCTTTTTTAAAAAAATCTATAAAAATTGAAAAAATTTCAAAACCCATAAAAATTTAAAAAAATTTCAAGTATAAAAATAATTTTAATATTTACACCTTTTTTGTATATAAATAAGATAATGAAAGTTTAGATAGTGAACAATTACATCCATGAGATTGGAAAAATTTAAGAAAACTAAGAAAATTAGAAGTTTTCTTATACAAACTAGTAATAAGTAGTTATGAGCCGTTGTCCCAAGGGTTAGTAAGATGAAGGACGTCACTAATCTGAGGATAAAAATAAGTCTGAAAAATAGTTTCTATTCTGAAAGCCAAACATTTTGAACGTTGCTACCCTGCTATTCGCACTTACACACGTCTTAAAGCCTGGGATAGTAGAGGTGTAAGTCTACGCTAGCGCCCCGGCAGTCTACAGACGCCAAAATGCGGAACAAAACTTTTAAACTTGGCGCTATCGTATACTTTAACCCGGATCTGCCATTATTGCTAAACTAACAAACTGTAAAGAGTGTAGGAAGATTGTACCGAACGATCCGAGTCCTTCGTTCTTCAACCATCATCCCACGCTCCGTTGCGGCTACTCCGATCTCGTCGATCTCCGATCTCCTCGTCGATCTCCGATCTCCTCGTCGAGGTGGCACCACATGATCGGTTCTTTAAACGGGCTCCCGCCTCTGACTCGAGGCAACTCGATCGTCAAGTTTGCTAAAAGAGACGACCAAGAATGATGTAAAGAATGAGTAGATGACTTTGTCTCACTTCGTCCAAATCCGTGGACGATCGGTTAATGAAGTTGCCGAAGGAATCGGGTGATGGAATGAAATGGACTGTGAAATTCCATACACCGATAAAACCTATCATATCATTTCTAGCAAATGAAAACTCAAGTAAGAGAGAGCGAATGAGAGAGGAGGCCATCCATTCATATATGAAGGAGGAGAGTGAGTGTAGGAGAAGATAAGGAGGTGACCATAAACCACCATCCTTATCACAATATGAACACAAACTAAATATCTTACAAAAAGATCTTAAGCATAACAAGAAATGGTTGATTACAAAGCATGAGTCACACGACACCTCACCCAATCTAGAACCTTCTAGAATCTTCTAGAAGCATGACTCACTCTCATCCAAGAAAAGATAAATCCGTCTTTAACCGAATGTTAAAAGACGGCTGATAGAAAACTGGAAACTGGCAACTTCCAAAAGTGATCCTGAAACGAATTTCAGGACAACCCCGAAACTGTATAAATATACCCGCATTTGTATTACGACCGAATACAAATGCAACTGAGACAAAGATATTATACCTACTCAATATAATACTCGGATGCGGCTTAAACCAAAGCCGACCAGTATCACCTGTCCGAAAATCGACACGTGCGTAAACGCACGTGCATTTTCCGAACCCTGCCATAAAACCATACAGCCTCTACAACGTTTCGCCCGAACTTGGGAAACTGTCTGTGGGGAACTCTAATGACTCGTCAGCACCCTGGCAGTGGGTTTAACCACAAACCGTCAGCGGCACTAGCTATGCATAACGGCTGCCCATGGACTGACCTCAAGGGTGGCCGAGGAGCGAACTCAAGGGAGACCGATGAGCGAACTCCTCCGAAAACCCTACTGAGCCTAACAGTGACAATGTATATACAGTCCGGTCCGTTCGTCAATGAGTATCGCATATCCGCCTAGGGGGCTAGCAACGTCAGACCCCCAATAGCAGTATAAGTCGTGTCGGAGTGAAGCCCAATAACACCCTGAGATACTACTGGAGTACCTACCAGTAAATCTCCTGCCACGGCCGTGGGCTTTGTGTAATGGCTCTCCTAGACACAGCACGATCTCGCCCCCAATACCGGGAGAGACGAATCCCCTGCCGATCCGCTCACGTGCCTCCATATGGCTCGGGACTGTACCCAAAAGCTACCTGTTTGCACGACTCCTTTGAGCCGTGGTAGGGTAGAAATCAAAGCACAGTGGGAACTCACACGAGACAAATGACGACCTCAGGTCGATGAACTAACCTGTACACATGTCACCAGGGAACTGCTATCTGACGATAGATATAATACTAACTAGCAGATTCCCGGCGAGTCCTGTCCGGTGTACTCATAACCCAATGAGCACCTGTATACATCTTAGGTGATCCAACTGACACCAGTGGCTTGTGAGACCGACCACCGCCCCTCGTCGGGGTCTCGACTGTACACACTAGTCTACTCCGGAGTATCGATGCCCTGTCTCGAAACTCCCACGACTAGGGACCACAATTAAGGATATGCATATAAACTACCCAACTCTCACGTATATGATCGCCATCATACAGTTGGTAGTAAAGCAAGATCCTAAGGGCTCTATCAAAGTGTAACATGCAATCAGTCACCTGAACATGTACACGACTGATAAAGGCAAACCAGATAGCATACTATCATCTCGAGTAAGACTGTGCTACCGGGATAGGTCCTCCGCAATCATTGCAATCACGTACCTGCGATCCAATAATTGACTATGAGGGCACTATCTCCAACAATCTCCCACTTGCACTCAAGGCTAATATTGCGATGTCGACTACTCACAGCCCGTGTGAAACCGAACATCCAACTCCTCTACTAATCAATTTCACAAAGCCCGTTTGTAAAACTATTGTGTTCGAGAAATAGCCTCGGTGAGTGGATCCGCCTAGAAGTTTCTTTCTGTATCTCTCTTAATCTCAAGTTCGCGGAGAAAGCCATCTCCCGAATTGAGTAGTACCTGTCTTAGAATATATCTGGATATCTGATGGGACCTGGTTCATAAATGAACTCCATATCCAAACTTCTTAGACTGAATCGATCACTGAACTTAATCAGTATCGGGCACCTTGCTTCCCACAGTATCCTCTTGGACCACCTGTCCATAATACTGTCCCTCTTCGTCAGAGGGAAAAACTAAAACTCTGACAGTCACTCTGTCATCCACGTCACCTTTGAAGCCTGGAATGATAATCGTCTCCCGAAGGAGGCTGCCGTCATCAAATCCGTAGAACATGTACCAATGTTCTAAAACTGCTTCCTTATGTTTCTCCAGGATTGGATTAATACAAACTTATTGCATCTAGTGCAAAAACAACATCTGGTGTGGTACTTGACATCTCATGATTGTCTCAATTGCCTAAGCAAGTGATCTGCCAATCATGCACATCCCTCTCCCCTTTAGTCTATACGACACCTTTAGAGAGGGTGACTCCATCACCTGCAGGTACACTACCATGCTAGGAGTCAACTTATTCTAAAAACCATTAGAATATCTGTCAAAGTACCCACATTGGGAAACTACCCAAATCCAGATCTAAAACCATAGATCTAGAAACCAGAATGTCAAATATTATATCCATATCATGTCTGGAGAAACAACTGTGTGACGACCACAGTACAACCGATCGTAGTATAGGAATTTTACTTCCCATTCTGTGTATGTCATCCAGATACCATGACATCACACCCTACTACCTTCTTAACTGATCCATCCACTATTCTGATTGAAGTCAAACCCATGACTGTCACATCAAAATTAGATGATCTATCTCCGCTATAACTGCCTAAGTCTATAAATAGACATAAGCATCTTGCCCACTATGCTTCTGCTGCTCCCACTGACTACGACAACCCTCCTACCGGGTCTCATATCCTGGAACAACAGTAGTGTCAAGTCTGGGTAGATAAGAACCTCCCTGTCACCGTCCTTGAGGCTACCGAAGTACCTCTCGGGTGTCTGAGGTTACCCACCATATCTGCGGAGTGGCTATTGGAATGTCAAACCTGATTGAATGTATAGGTCCTATTAAATTTTCCGTAATCGTTCGCGGTTCTGGAATCACTTCCAGTTCTACCATACTCCCACTACTGTTTTCTGAAAAAGATCCATTTACTAAAACTGTGGCGAGTCAAGAACAATATCACTATTGATCTTCCAAATGGTAGAATATCAACCCTCGTCATAGCCAGGGTCAACCCACAAACAGCCATTACAGAAACGTGCCCTGAGTTATCCAGTGTCTGGTTTTAATCATAAGCTGGACAACTCCCCGTACCTTAATATCTTTTAAGGTACGAACTATTCTATATCCAATATAGAAACTTTGGCACTTATTTAATTGGAACCATATTCAATCTATGCAGCTGTCTCCAGTGCATATCAACTTAATGGAAAGAGGCTAATCAGCATTACTCAACTTAGGAATCCATCCAATTATGAGTAACCTGAAAAAGAAACACGTTTCTCAAAACCATCACTATCATCTGAATACCAATCACAAGAATCTACATCTTCGATCTCTTTGAAGAATCCCGATACTTGTGATACTTGGTTCTCTACTTTATTCTTATACCCACAACTTCTCAAAACTTAGACCTTGTATTTCTACGAAACACTCGTCTAAATACTAGAGAAGTTATAAGTAAACAGAACATAGTACGAGGACCTACCCCTTTGTCCTGATGGACACTTGGACAACATACAATACTCTGTATAAGTCCGATGAGTTGAAAAACTCAAAACCTGTGCGTTGTAGGTGGAAAACTGTACCCTGGCGATTTCCTCAAGTATCACCAATTACAACGAATTCCGATATAATGAGGATGATCACCTATTTCCCAATATCTTACTCCCACTCATCATCTGTAAAACCATACAGATATGAGAATGAAACCTGGTAAATACATACCCTTGGAGTAAGTGTCTAATCGGGAAAACAGTTTTTCTTTTAACAATGCACTGAAACATGAAAATGTTTCGTAGGGGTATCCTGGTATTCATAGCAATGCCTCTTCCATAATCCAATTCATGACTTCAACCGTATATTTTATTGCCATCTCTCCAAATCCCTTTATTTGTCTTTAGTCGTTACCTTCTGTACACCATCGTTAGGCTAAATGGTTTTCTTCCTTCCCTACCGTTCGGCACCAGCCTATGGTTTGGAAGAAGACTATCCAGTAAGCATAATAGGTGTACCCTCCTAAACCAAGGAGTACTCGCATCTCGAGAGAAGGTGACGATAAAAGACAACTGAATAATACCTTATTCTTTTTAAAGGTGAAATAGGAGTGGCGATGAAGTACGCGGTTTTGGTCGTGAATGATATCAGTCGCAATTTACTTTGCCCTCTTTCTAATCCCTTTATTTTGTCTTTACATATTACCTTCTGCACACCCTACTTAGGCTAATTGGTTTTCTTCATTCCCTACCTTTCGGCACCAGCCTATGGTTTGGAATAAGACTATCCAATAGGCGTAATAGGTGTACTCTCCTAAACCAAGGAGCTCTCGCAACCTGAGAGAAGGTGATAATAAAAGACAACTGAATAAACCAATTCTATTTCTCCTGAACCTGGATCCATCCCCGAAGAAGTCCCTTCGAGTTCGTATATAACCATACGATGGCTCTATCCAATGGAAGTGGATATCCGTAGTAATACGGGTGTTCTGAGAAATTCAAAGGGTAAAAGAAGGAGTGGCAATGACTTATGCAACTCAGACAATCCAAAAGCCAGTATTTTAAGAAGGTTTGGTCAACCTGGTCACTGAGTCATAGTCTAGGGTCGGTCAAAGGTCGCTGCCAAAGAGAGAGAGAGAAAAGAAACACTCTGCGTGCACTCTAACCTAGATCAGAATGGTCATCACTTTATCTAATCCGGAAACCTCCCACTGTCCTGTCAAATTCTCCTCCAAACCTAAAGAAGAATCAATCGGGATCACCCGAAGAGTAAACCAACTCATCAGTGGGAATCGGGATCCAACTCTCATCGCATGTTAACGTGATGGAATGCATCCACGTTATTCATACTCCAGAAGGTATGCGCATACTTGGCAAGTTTCAGTTTCTTTAGAAACTCCCGATATCATTTTCTTACCCCATGCTCTTATGACCTTGGCGAAAGTCAACAAATCATAAGTCACATGTCAAGTTCTGCCCGTCATTATCTTGTTAATTTGAATCCACCCGTACATATCCTTGACGAAAGCCAACAAGGTAATACGACTGTCCCAAACCAACTCATCTATCTATGCAACAAATGAACACCCAGCAGCTACCAAACACTATGCCTTGACGTATGCCAACAAACATAGCTTGAATACTACTGACCATCCATAAGAAACGACGGAGGGCTACGGCTGGTTTTTGGCGAAAAAACCTTTAGCGTAGTGAACTTGATATCGCTGAAGGAACCTGATAGCTTTTTAAAATATAGTGGCGAAAACCTTTTGCTAAAGAGGTCACTCCCGGTAAAGGGATCTCGGCTCTTTCCTCGTGGAATGAGGTGCAGGATATTCCACTGAATACCGCTATGCAAAGCAACATGTAATCGACTATAGTGAAGTTATTACTCTGACGCAAACTTCTGTCCAAGGGGTCGGTCCCGGTAAAAGGATATCGGCCCTTGCCTCGTCGAATGAGGTGCTGGATATTCCACTGAATACCGCTATGCATAACAAAAGAAAATGTCTTTGCAATAACACTTTTTAAATTGTTCCAACAACTGTATACAGGTTTGTTTTTTACTTTGCGTTGATCAGAATCAACGCAGTCCCATCATTAATCACACCAGAAAAGAACGAAAATAAAATGTACGTATATGCCATCCGCATTCGTCGCTGGGTCCCGTCATCACCCGTTAGGTTACTTAACTAACGACAGAGCGGGGACTGGACTAGCGCGGGTGTAAAACATATACAACATCTAATAGTATATAAACCAATATACATAATCGCTCCAGGCGTGATAATATGCAACATTACAGAAAAGTAATAAGCATCACAGAACAATACAGATAATCTGGGATCCCCGAGTTTCACAGAGCCGCTGCTGAAACTCGACGTTCCCCTGTCGTGTGGATAGCCTGTGCAATGAAACCTAGACCCCTACGGGTGCGGCAAGTTACCCGCCAAAACCTGAAGCGAGGCAGTCCCCCACAGCATAGTGAATGGAACACCCGGCACTTCACGGAATCCGGTAATCTTGGGCACCCCTCCTTGGGTCAACATGTACCCCCTACGAGTGCGGCGAATAGTCTGCCAATTCTGAAGTGGGGTCCCTCTGCCTCTCAAAGCCATGAGATGCGGACCCGTTGCTTTCCCGAACCCGGCTATCCGTGCACTCCGTCGCGGGGTAAAACCTAGTACAGTAATGAAAAATAGTACAATAGGTACATCGACCGCAACCTGGTCGTGCCCCAAAAAGAATATTATACAACAGGCAGTGACGGCTGTCCACAAGTTGGACGCTCGCCCCGCAATATCAAATGTACAAATAAACACAAACTGTACTACCATTGCACACTGCTATCCACCACGACAAATCCGCAACATCACAGCACAACACAGAACATCAACGCGAATGTCACGTTCGCAAACCCGTCTAAAAGAACTATAGCATTCAGACGCGGTTTACCGATCAAATGACATTCCCGGTCGGAGATATAATGTAAGCACTGTAAACTAACATGTTTACATTTCGATCGACCAAATATCAAGAAGTGGGCCCCACGCAAAACTGTAGAACAGTAATAAAACCTGGGCCCAAACTGTATATATCAAAAACCCCAAAATCCCAAACAGAACCCACTGGAAAAATTTGGGAGCACGTGCTCCCCACGTGGCCGCGGATGCGCGGCCAAACCATGGGTTTGGCCGCCCTTCCGCGGCAGCTTGGAGGGATCATGACCCCAAATTTTGTCGTGGCTCATAGAATTCCCTGCACGGATTTTTAAGACATCCAGAAATAAATTTTGACACTGTTTAAAATCGACAGAAACTGTCGGGTAAGGATTTTGTCGGTTTTGATTTTCGGTCGGATCGATGTTTTAAACGCGTTAGCACAAGTTAGTATAGCAAAATGGTTAGGCTCTGATACCACTGTAAGTCTACGCTAGCGCCCCGGCAGTCTACAGACGCCAAAATGCGGAACAAAACTTTTAAACTTGGCGCTATCGTATACTTTAACCCGGATCTGCCATTATTGCTAAACTAACAAACTGTAAAGAGTGTAGGAAGATTGTACCGAACGATCCGAGTCCTTCGTTCTTCAACCATCATCCCACGCTCCGTTGCGGCTACTCCGATCTCGTCGATCTCCGATCTCCTCGTCGAGGTGGCACCACATGATCGGTTCTTTAAACGGGCTCCCGCCTCTGACTCGAGGCAACTCGATCGTCAAGTTTGCTAAAAGAGACGACCAAGAATGATGTAAAGAATGAGTAGATGACTTTGTCTCACTTCGTCCAAATCCGTGGACGATCGGTTAATGAAGTTGCCGAAGGAATCGGGTGATGGAATGAAATGGACTGTGAAATTCCATACACCGATAAAACCTATCATATCATTTCTAGCAAATGAAAACTCAAGTAAGAGAGAGCGAATGAGAGAGGAGGCCATCCATTCATATATGAAGGAGGAGAGTGAGTGTAGGAGAAGATAAGGAGGTGACCATAAACCACCATCCTTATCACAATATGAACACAAACTAAATATCTTACAAAAAGATCTTAAGCATAACAAGAAATGGTTGATTACAAAGCATGAGTCACACGACACCTCACCCAATCTAGAACCTTCTAGAATCTTCTAGAAGCATGACTCACTCTCATCCAAGAAAAGATAAATCCGTCTTTAACCGAATGTTAAAAGACGGCTGATAGAAAACTGGAAACTGGCAACTTCCAAAAGTGATCCTGAAACGAATTTCAGGACAACCCCGAAACTGTATAAATATACCCGCATTTGTATTACGACCGAATACAAATGCAACTGAGACAAAGATATTATACCTACTCAATATAATACTCGGATGCGGCTTAAACCAAAGCCGACCAGTATCACCTGTCCGAAAATCGACACGTGCGTAAACGCACGTGCATTTTCCGAACCCTGCCATAAAACCATACAGCCTCTACAACGTTTCGCCCGAACTTGGGAAACTGTCTGTGGGGAACTCTAATGACTCGTCAGCACCCTGGCAGTGGGTTTAACCACAAACCGTCAGCGGCACTAGCTATGCATAACGGCTGCCCATGGACTGACCTCAAGGGTGGCCGAGGAGCGAACTCAAGGGAGACCGATGAGCGAACTCCTCCGAAAACCCTACTGAGCCTAACAGTGACAATGTATATACAGTCCGGTCCGTTCGTCAATGAGTATCGCATATCCGCCTAGGGGGCTAGCAACGTCAGACCCCCAATAGCAGTATAAGTCGTGTCGGAGTGAAGCCCAATAACACCCTGAGATACTACTGGAGTACCTACCAGTAAATCTCCTGCCACGGCCGTGGGCTTTGTGTAATGGCTCTCCTAGACACAGCACGATCTCGCCCCCAATACCGGGAGAGACGAATCCCCTGCCGATCCGCTCACGTGCCTCCATATGGCTCGGGACTGTACCCAAAAGCTACCTGTTTGCACGACTCCTTTGAGCCGTGGTAGGGTAGAAATCAAAGCACAGTGGGAACTCACACGAGACAAATGACGACCTCAGGTCGATGAACTAACCTGTACACATGTCACCAGGGAACTGCTATCTGACGATAGATATAATACTAACTAGCAGATTCCCGGCGAGTCCTGTCCGGTGTACTCATAACCCAATGAGCACCTGTATACATCTTAGGTGATCCAACTGACACCAGTGGCTTGTGAGACCGGCCACCGCCCCTCGTCGGGGTCTCGACTGTACACACTAGTCTACTCCGGAGTATCGATGCCCTGTCTCGAAACTCCCACGACTAGGGACCACAATTAAGGATATGCATATAAACTACCCAACTCTCACGTATATGATCGCCATCATACAGTTGGTAGTAAAGCAAGATCCTAAGGGCTCTATCAAAGTGTAACATGCAATCAGTCACCTGAACATGTACACGACTGATAAAGGCAAACCAGATAGCATACTATCATCTCGAGTAAGACTGTGCTACCGGGATAGGTCCTCCGCAATCATTGCAATCACGTACCTGCGATCCAATAATTGACTATGAGGGCACTATCTCCAACAAGAGGATACCTTGAAATGCTCTTGTCTTAAAGCCAAAAGTATGAAGGAAATAAAAAAATGAATAAAATATAAAGTGGTGAGAAAAATGGACACTGGTTTTGTTATTACCGAAGGCAATAAAAAAATGTATAGCGAGGGTGCATTTTCACCTAGTGACCTAAGGCCAACTGGTCTGGGAGTCACTGCTATGCCTGAGGTGGTGCAAGACGAGGAAAATACACCAAGTAAGCAAGCACAGGAGTAATCGGTCGGTTAGTACCTCAAGAAGTATTAACGGTCGCATGAAAGTGTGTGAGCAATCTCGTAAATATTCATTAATTAAAAAGTACTGAGGCTGATGGGCAAGAGTATGATAGCTTGAATTGAATTCTCCGGGTGTAGGGATATCTTTACACACACGCAGGGTTATATGATCGATGTTTGGAAGAAAGATAGGAATGAAGAATAAGACGATGTTTTATTGAGGGAGGACGTGATTTCTGACATTTTTTTCATGACTATTAAGATAGGACTCATGACAACCGAAAAGCTAGCTTAGTTGGAAACCCTAATTTTCGAAGCTTTTCTTTTACAATTCTTTTCTTTAAATGTAATATTCATGATCTTCCTTTTATTATTGGATTTTATGGGTGCAATCCGCTGAAAACCCTCAGGAGACAACACTCCTCCTACTAGGGACACCTAGAGGTTTAAAGGCTTGTTGCACGTGCTCAGTGCAATCGTGTTGCCTACGAAAGTGTGCTAGTTAGTTTTTTCTTTCTTTATTTTCTCCTTCTCTTTTTAATAAAACATTCGCTCGAGACGATCGAAATTAAGTTTGGGGGAATTTGATTAGTCGAAAATATTATATATTTTAACCGGCAATTTCCTCATCATTTGCATTCATATAGAAGTGTTCGGCATTAATATTATACATATTAGCAAATCTATCACAGATTATCAGATTACATGTATTAGACCTTAAAACCGGCATTTCTAGGGAAATTGACTGCATTGCATGGCATCGCAATATTCCTATATGTCGCAACCCGTGTTTCGAAGTCTGTGCAGGAAACTAGAAGCATGCTCGAATCAACACTGCTCAAAAGATACGCCAACTCACTAACTTCAGATCTGGTATCAATACAAAGTAGCAATCACAATTCAGCATATCAGAAGAAGCCCCAAACTCCAGCACAAGTCCACACCAGAAGACCCAAAGGCCAAGCCCATCAAAGAGCCGCGGATCCGCGGCAGGGGCTTGCTAATGCCGCGGATCCGCGGTGGAACCAAGGATTCAGCAACTCAATTTTGGTCCACAATTCTTCATTCAGGGCCCACTGCTCAGAAATGTATCTCAGTTTCCAGAAGACTCCAGGGGTTTCTGCCAGATCAGCAAACTAGGGTTTCCAAGCCTAATTAAACCTAGCTTAAACCCTAAGCTAGCTCCTAACAAACTACCTTCTAGAAGACTCAATAAACTTTTGGAGGGAACTACCATTTCAAACCTAAACCTAGGGTTTGGGAAGTCTATAAATAGAAGCCTAGACCTAGGGTGAAAAGGGGGTGGAGATAGATAGAATCAAACCGTTTTGTGATTCATTTTAGTTCATTTTTTTTAGCCAATCTCCTTCTTCATCTCCTTCCTCCACAAGTCTAGTGAAAGGGCTTGTGGGAAACCCTAACCCTAATTCCAATTAAAATCAAGATCTCGAGTACCCATTAAGCAAGAAGCCCTACAACCTTTAGGAGCGGAGCCGATCTTCAACGGAGCAAGCGATCCGAGCCGATCCACGACTCACGAAGCCGAGCGACGCCCGATCAACAATCTAGATTCTTCCTCTTGTAGTTCTTGAAGCGAATGTAATCAAAATTGTTGAGATAAATAAAGGTGATATTCTTTTATCTTGTTTTCTTTAAATTCTGCATCATGATATCTTTACAATTCGTGAATATTTTCTGTATGGTGATGTGTGAATAAAACTCCGCTCGTCGAGGAATCGAGACGGTCAATAGAATGATGATGTAACATAGCTTTAATCGATTCTTGAGTCCTACGTGTTTTGAAAACCCTAGCAAGTTCAAGAAACGACGACCCATTTTGTTTCGATGCTTTCTTGATTGATATCGTTCGAAATTGGGGAGTTACGATCGTTTCTTGAATTTGGTAGAGGCTAGAAAAGGAATAATATCGACGAAAGAACAAGGGTTAAAAGATGAAACCCTAGTTTCATCAAGAAAGCCCTAACTCTCGTCGATGATCATCGATCTAGTATCAATCCTTCGAAGGACAAGAACACGAAATCTTAAGATTACATCACGTCTATAGATCCGATCGATTCCTACGAGCCTCTTTTAGATTCTTGACTGTCGATTGGAAATATCATCGATACACCGATTCTTGATTGTTTATCATTTTCTTGATTCTTGAATAGAATAGTGACACTTGAAAATCAAAACTCTTGAATCATGTTTTCGTTTATCTTAGCTTAACTTTTCAATTCAAGCATATCATAATACAAACGAATCGTGCAATCCCTGTGGACGATCCGCACTCATTCATGAACTACAATTGACACCGTAGTTTGATTGCGGTCAAAAAAAAATTCTTTGATTGTGATTCTATACATTTTCTAATTACCGACACAAAGAAACTCATTCGCTTTGTTCGATTTACACAAACGAGAATTTTAAATCAATCAAGCGCCATCACAACACTGGTAATCAAGCAAAGATCCTAAGGGCTCTACTAATATGTATATAAGCGATATGCTAAAAGAAACGCATGCACATATTGAAGTAGAGACAAACCAAGTAACATACTACCATTTTGAGCAAGATTGTTTATACAACTGTGAATATCCCAAGCTTCCATTAAGTAATATACAAGCTAGTATGATACAGTAATGGCCTCTAGGGCATATACACTAACAATCTCCCACTTGCACTAAGGCCATGTACTGGCGTATCGAAGACCTATCATCTCGATCAGCCGCTCGAACTGAGTCTGGGGTAGGGCCTTCGTGAGTGGATCTGCAGTGTTGTTCTCCGTATTTACTCTCTTCACCTCGATCTCTCGGCGATCTACGATCTCCCTGATCAGGTGGTACCGCCTCAAAATGTGCCTGGACTTCTGATGGGACCTGGGTTCCTTCGCTAAAGCTATAGCTCCGTTGTTGTCGCAATACAGCGGTATTGGATCAACAATGGTAGGAACCACCTGAAGCTCCGTGAGGAACTGCTTCATCCAGACAGCTTCCTTTGCGGCATCGCAAGCAGCTATGTACTCCGCTTCCATAGTTGAGTCTGCAACGGTCTCCTGCTTGGAACTCTTCCAGCAAACCGCCCCTCCATTGAGGGTAAAGACATAACCCGACATGGACTTGGAGTCATCCTTGTCACTCTGGAAGCTGGAGTCAGCAAAGGCCTCGAGCTGGAGGTCTTTTCCGCCATACACGAAGAACATCTCCTTAGTCCTTCTCAGGTACTTGAGAATGTTCTTTATCGCTATCCAGTGTTTCTCCCCTAGGTTCGACTGATACCGGCTTACAATGCTCAATGCGTATGCTACATCTGGTCTGGTACATAACATCGCATACATTATAGAGCCTACCGCAGAAGCGTAGGGTATAATAGACATGCGATCCCTTTCCAAATCAGTCTTGGGAGACATCTCTTTGGAGAGGGTGATCCCGTGACAAGCCGGTAAATTACCGCGCTTGGAGTCTTCCATACTGAATCTTTTCAGTATGGTGTCGATGTACCTTGACTGTGAAAGTCCCAACATCCTCTTAGATCTATCACGATAGATCTGGATCCCCAGAATGTAGTTGGCATCGCCCAGGTCCTTCATGGAGAACCTCTGCGACAAGAATCCTTTGATTGACTGTAGCATAGGAATATCATTTCCTATTAGGAGAATGTCATCCACGTACAAGACGAGGAATACTACAGTTCTCCCTACAATCTTACTGTAAATGCATGGTTCATCTGGGTTTTTGATAAAGTCGAATTCTTTGACAGTATCATCAAAGCAGATGTTCCAGCTCCGCGATGCCTGCTTAAGTCCATAGATAGACTTTAGCAACTTGCACACTCTACCGCTGCTCCCACTCTGAATGAATCCCTCCGGCTGATCCATATAGACGCACTCTTCCAAATTTCCATTTAGGAAAGCCGTCTTTACGTCCATCTGCCAGATTTCATAATCGTAGAAGGAAGCAATGGCAAGAAGGATCCGAATGGATTTCAGCATAGCCACTGGAGAAAAGGTCTCGTCATAGTCCAAACCAGGTCTTTGACGAAAACCCTTTGCAACAAGTCTAGCTTTACAGGTCTCAACCTGCCCATCTACACCAATCTTCTTTCTGAAGATCCATTTGCAGCCTACGGGTTTTACCCCTTCTGGAGCAAAGTCCAAAGTCCAAACTTTGTTGGTGTACATAGACTCCATCTCGGTCCGCATTGCATCCAGCCATTTTACCGAGTCACCGCTCTTAACGGCTTGCTGGAAGCTAGTAGGCTCACCATAATCCATGGTGCAATCCTCTCTATCCCCGTCTATGAGAAAACCGTAGTATCTCTCGGGCGGATGATACTGCCTACTACTCCTGCGGAGTGGCGCTGGGATGTTCGGTTCTCTTGAAACTTCTGGTTCTGCCAAGCTTTCAGTAATAGCTTGTGGTTCTGAAATTTCTTCCAGTTCTACTACGCTCCCACTTACTTCTTTTTCTAAAAACTGATGTTCCAGAAAGTGGGCATGACGAGAAACAAAAACCTTTTGTTCCTCTGCGTAATAGAAAAAATACCCCCTGGAGTTCTTTGGGTATCCCACAAACTTACACAGTACTGAGCGTGCCTCGAGCTTGTCCGCATGCTGCTTTTTTACAAAAGCCGGACATCCCCATATTTTCAGATACTTAAGACAGGGTTTCTTCCCACACCACATCTGATATGGTGTGGTAGGCATAGTCTTGGAGGGAACCTTGTTCAAAAGATATGCAGCTGATTCTAGTGCATAACCCCAGAAGGATCGCGGTAACTCAGTCTTACTCATCATGGAACGAACCATATCCAATAGGGTTCGATTCCGCCTTTCCGATACACCGTTGTGTTGTGGTGTGTATGGAGGAGTAAGCTAAGAGAGAATTCCATTCTCTTTTAAGTAGCCCAGAAACTCGGCACTCAAGTATTCACCACCTCGATCAGATCTCAGTGTCTTGATACTTTTGCCTGTTTATTTTTCAACTTCATTCTTATATTCCTGAAATTTCTCAAAGGCCTCGGATTTGTGCTTCATCAAGAAGACATGCCCATACCTAGAGAAATCATCTGTGAAAGTAATGAAGTATGAATAACCACTTCGCGCATATGTAGACATTGGACCACATACATCACTGTGTATGAGTCCTAAGAGCTCGCTCGCTCTTTCTCCGTGTCCAGTGAACGGAGTCTTTGTCATCTTTCCCATGAGACAAGATTCACAAGTGGCATAAGACTGGTACTCGAACGGATCCAAATATCCTTCTTTATGTAACTTTGTCAACCGTGTCTCATTAATGTGACCCAGTCTACAATGCCATAAGAAAGCCTGATTTAATTCTGGAGACTTTCTTTTAAGTGTGTTCTGGACACTGAAGACCTGAGCTTGATTCAAAACGTATATACCGTATTTCAATGTACCTGACCCAATCAGTACTTGATTTAGGTGGATGTTTACTACATCGCTTACAAAAGTAAAATCATATCCTTCCTTAGAAAGTAAGGATACAGATATGATGTAACAAGTCGCACCTGGTACATAAAAACAGTCACGCAGAATCAATATCTGCCCAGTTGTCAGTCCTAGATGATATTCCCCTACGGATACAGCATACATGCTCATTCCGTTAGCAACCCTGAGAGTCATATCACCTTTCCTGATAACCCTACGGTTTCTCAGAGCCTGTAACGAATTACAGATATGAGATCCTGATCCGGTATCCAATACCCAGGAAGTAGGGTTAACTGACATACAGTTCTCTATTACAAACACACCTGAAGCCGAAGCCACAACATGCTTCGAATTTTGGCTACTGGCTTTGCAAGCCCTGCAATCCTTCTGCCCATGTTCATTCCCGTTACAATAGGAACATCCCTCTTTTACTACATCCAGTCCTGAAACTTCTTCCCTTCCCTTTCTTTCTACTTCCCTGGTTTCCTTCAGGGTAGTAGGTAGAGACTGTTGAACTAAGTCAGCATCTGACCCGTTCTTCAACGTGGTCTTCAGGTCCGAGAGCTCAAAATAGCTGGTCTCTGTAAGGACGTTGCCCCCTACAGATGACCCGATAGCCAACCTCGCTGGAAGCAATTCGTTCGAGGTCTCATATCTTGCGATACGAGATTGCTCTCCATATGAATCTTTGTTATGGAGGAAGATAGAAACTGAGTCCATCTTCTCGTGTTGCCTCTGGTAAATACCATCAACTGAGGCTAACACGAGGCACTTGGCTTTCACACAGTCTTCTTCCGATGTCCTACGGATATCAATATCCGTGACAGGGGAAACTGGACCTGAGACGGCAGGGGTTGGATCGGTCAAGAGGTGTCCCAGCTTGTCATGGGCAATGGATATCTGGACAGACCTTTGCCAGTCATAACTGTCAAATTCAGTCATTTTATTATCTAGATGTAACCTAGGTGCGGTCACTGGGTCGCTGCAATTAAGAGAGAGAGAAGAAAACACTCAGCATGATGCTCTTGAAAGTTTAGATTGGTTTTTAATTTATCTAAACAGGATGGCTCCCACTGTCTCTTGAATCCCTCCTCAAACCATAAAGGAAGAATTAGTCAGGATCAATCTCACCGTACAATACTTGCTTAACCGTTCAGCCAGGCCAGTGTCGGTACTTCGAGGGAGGTTTTCCAACGCTTTCGCGAAGTTCCTTAATTAAGTAACCTCTTTTCCCTGTGGGCGTAGCCCCGCTAACACCTTTCTAGACACCTACTTGGTTTATAGCATTGATCGTTAAGTGAGAAAGTTCCCGAGGAGTAGCATATACTCACAGTAGGATCGGGATCCAAATATCATCGCGTGACAAAACCGAAGGAATCCTACCAGAATCATCACAATCCAAATGGTATGCAGCGCTAGCAAGTTTCAGTACTTTTGAAACTCCCGTTGTGGATTTTTGCCCCATGCTCTTATGACCTTGATGAAGGCCAACATATCATAAGTCACATGTCAAGTTCTACCCGTCATTATCCAGGTTAATTTGAACCCACCCGTACATACCCTTGACGAAGGCCAAAATAGTAGCACGACTGTCCCAAACCAACGCATCTATCTATGCTACAGATAAATATTCAGCAGCTACCAATCACTATGCCTTGGCGTAGGTCAAAATACATAGCTTGAATACTACTGATTATTTAACCGAAATGACGGAGGGCTACGGATGGTTTTGGCGAAACCGTGAACGTAGTGAACTTGATATAATCAATGGAACGAGATAGCTTTTTAAAAAGGAGTGGTTCAAGCTCCGCGTTTAAAATGCTGGTTTTTAAAAAGAACCGAGTGGTTTTCAAAGTGTTCCAACGACTTTTACTTGGTTTATTTTTCTTGCATTAGTTCTTTTAATGCGTCCCATCATTTAATCCTACCATTGCAGAAAACAACCAAAATATGGTGTACGCTTATGCCATCCGCATTCGCCACGGGGCCCCGTCATCACCCGTTAGGTTACTTAACTAGTGACAGAGCGGGGGCTGGACTATCGCGGATGCAAAACATAAGCAACACCTAAATAGTTATTATATATAGATATATAGCAATGATAGCCAATCCAGATCACAGATGAACACTTTGGATATACTAGGAATCCGCGATTCGTTCGAGCCTGCAACGAAAAGCGTATTACACGGTCGCGATGAATAGCCAAACCCCACCCTAGACCCCTACGGGTGCGGCAAACTACCCGCCAAGTACCCGAAGCGAAGCAACCTCCCTCAACCCGTGAGTAGGCCACTCGGCACTTCGAGATACCCGGTAGTTTGTGCACCCCGCCTTGGGTCTATCCTAGGAGCAAAAACAGTAAAAATAATTATACAATGACGGCTACAACCCCGATCCGGTTGTGCGGCCATACAAATAATATTACATCAATTTACAAATTTTACAATGAATGAAAGAAAAAGAAACTCTCATCTCACATCCATTCCCGGCTATTCATCCGCGACAATCCACCGAGTTCATATACACAAACCATCAACATTACAGATCACAGATATGTATAACCCCCACTAATCGACTTATAGCGATTAGTGGACGTTCAATACATATATCACATCACAGATAATATCCATTAGCCAAAGTCTACGGAATATCGATCAAAATACGGATTTTTAACCACCCCAAAAGTCAATTTGCTCTCTGGAAAATCTGGGTAGAAAAAACATGTATTAAAAATCCCAAAACAGCCAAACTAAAACACTGCACAAAACCCGATCCACTGCCGAGTCAAATCGGCCGCGGAACCGCGGCAATGAGCATGTTATTACCGCGGAACCGCGGTCGTTTGATCGAGTCACTGGATCGTTTTTCTGCAGTGTTTTTACAAAACCCTGAGATAATTTTTCATATATTTTAAATCACTTTTTGAGCAGTATGAAAATCAACAGAAACTTGAGGTTTTGCGGACGTGTTTTGCGACTTTTTTCCGATCGATATTCTAAACACTTTGCTAACTTACTAGTTTATGTTTAGCTAGGCTCTGATACCACTGTAAGTCCACGTTGCACATCCCGGTTCTTACGGAGAGGCGGAAACGACGAAAAACAATAATTTGGCGCAAGGCAACATGGACTTAAAGCACGGATCTTTGCTAAACTAGTAACTAGTAAACTACAAGAGGCTTTAACTACTATGATGTAGAAAGTATACCTCACGAAACCGGTCCTTCGGGTCTTCATTCCGCTGTCCCGCTTGTCCATCCAAGCTCCAAGTGTCGATCCGGATCTTGGGCACCTCCGCGGCCTTCTTGAGTCGAAGACGATCCACCCGAGAGTTGTACACCAAGCTCCACCTCGAGCCGAGGGAACTAGGGCGACGAGATCGCTAATCTAGAAGCCCTAGGTTGTGTAGAAGTGATGTATGGATGTGTTTGTCTTTGTGGGATCTTTTTCTCTCAACACATGAGATCAAAAGATAGAATCAAGAGGAGGAAGAAGGAGGAGGACTTAGCAACCATGAGAGCTCATTTTCTTTTCTTCTCATGAGAAAGAGCAAGAGAGAGAAATGAGAATGAATTATGAGCTAAAGAAAAAATGAACCATGGTTCAATAATGCAAAAACATTATCATTACTAATCCCATCAAGATAAAGTTGATGGCTACATTGAAATGACCATTTTCATAATCAAAAGAAAAATGAAATCAAAAGAAGAGTGTAGATCTCTCATGAAGGTCAATGGTCAACCTCGGTCAACCGGTCAACAAAGTCAAGAGAGGTCATGGTGGTCAAATGGTCAATGCAATTAGCCATCATAAAATTATCACTAAAAGGATTAGTAAACAATGTCCCGGGCTCATAATGGTTTTGACCGAACAAATTGCCAAAACCCTAATGAGCCTGCCACATAATGGTTTTGGCCGAACCAACTGCCAAAACCCTAATGTGGCACCCCTCCTTCATCACTCCTCAAAACTGTGCATACACACCCGCATCCGCATTCCATAGAATGCGAATGCACTGAAGACAAAACATATCCATCCGTTCAATACTAGGATCCGGCTTAAACCAAAGCCCACTAGTATTGTCTGCCCGAACAACATACGCACACAAGTGTACGCAAGTGATCGCAGCCCTGCCGTAAAACCATACGGCCTCTACACGTTTCGCTCAGTGCAGGGAAACTCTATGTGTGGGACTCTAAAGACTCGACACTACGCTGGCAGTGGGTTTAACCATAGACCGCAAGAGGCACTAGCTGTACGTAACGGTCCCCAGGTAGATGTCGATAAGAAGGCCGATGAGGTAAACCCATCCGAACTCCTACAGAGCCTGTATGTGACAATCTCCGTACAGTCCGGTATGTTCGTCTGATACATCGCATGGCGGGCCTAGGGGGGCGGTGAACGTCAGTCCCCTAATAGCGGTACAAGTTGTGTCGAAGTGTAGCCCAGAACACCCTGAGATAACACTGGAACCTACCAGTATATCTCGCTTGCCCTGGCCAGGGACTACTTGTGTAATGGCTCTCCTAAACACAGCGCGATGTCAACCCCCAATACCGGGAGAGACGAATCCTGTCTAACCGTCACTGCCTCCAAGTGCTTCGGGACTGCACCCAACTACTACCTGTTTGCATGACTCCTTTGAGCCGTGGTAGGGTAGTAATCTAAGTATAGTGGGAACACACTCGAGGAGAAGTGACAGTGTCAAGTCGGCGGACTAAACTGTACTCATGTCACCTGGGAACTGATAACTGACGATAGGTATAATACCAACCAACAGTTCCCGACGAGTCCTGTCCAGTGTACTCGTAACCTAACGAGCACCCGCATACTATCTCAAGTACGACGTACTGACGGCTGTGGGACAGACCGTCTCCCCCGCTGGGATGAGAAGCGCATACGCTAGTCTACTCCGGAGTATCGATGCCCTGTCTCGATAGTCCAACGACTAGGGACCTGCATAAGGATGTGCTTATGGATTACCCAGCCCCCACGAGTGTGAGCGCCATCACAATGCTGGTAATCAAGCAAAGATCCTAAGGGCTCTACTAATATATATATAAGCGATATGCTAAAAGAAACACATGCACATATTGAAGTAGAGACAAACCAAGTAGCATACTACCATTTTGAGCAAGATTGTCTATACAACTGTGAATATCCTAAGCTTCCATTAAGTAATATACAAGCTAGTATGATACAGTAATGGCCTCTAGGGCATATACACTAGCACAAAGTGCCCTGAACTGGGCCACATGTTGATGGGGATTGCCCGTCCCCTTATAGACATGGAATTTCGGTATTATGTAGCCCGGCGGGTACTTGATCTGGTCATACCAGCTTGGATATGGTCGTCCCGTCCTGACAACTTGACCAGCTGCCTCAGTCGCCTGTTTAACCCGTATCTGCTGAGCTATATATTCGTCTAGGTCAGCTTTGGAGATTGTCTCCTCCTTGGCTGTTGACAGAGCGGGTGGAGGATTTGACGTTTCTCCCCTGTCGTCTTCAAGAACGATTGGAGGATCTTCAGTAGGAGGCTATTGTTGGATCATCATACCCACCATGTCCTGGAATAGAAGGGTCATTCGTTGTATATTGGCTGCTTGTTCAGCAGCCTCTTTATCCTTCTTCTCCAATATCCTACAAAGGAATTCAGCGTCAGTTTCTTGCTCCTGGCATTGATCAGATGACGCTTCGGGGCTTTTTTCGGCCCAGTGAGTGCGGCCATCGCGGTCATCATTTCTTGGAGCTTCTGATGTTGCTCCTGAGCTTTGGTCACTGACCGTGTAAGCGGTCTATAACCTGTGGATGCACGGCTGTCCTCTATTCCAAGCGCCATGTATACTGTATGCACCATCATGCCCCCAGACTTAGGGTATTTAGGCTTATTGTCTTTGACCTTTGCTGCAGGATTGGGGCCTTTCTCCGGCCTTCTTCTCTTTTGAGTAGTCGACGTGGAGGGAGCCGTTGCAGCGGGCACCCAAGCGGCTGTCGTCCTTTGTTGTTTGACGTGACGATTCTTTTCTCCCTGCACTTTCGCCTTTTTCTGTCGGCGGGGATAATCTTGATCAATTACCGAGTCTTGGACTTGACGCCAGACCTTGTAGATTTTGGAGGACAGCCGTTGAGGAGGCTGTTCCGTCTTCGCTTCTGTAACCTCCCTCGCAGGTGGAGGGGATCTTTTGAGAACCGCAGTCGGCGAATTTCTGCGTACGCTATTCAGCAGCTCGAAGCTGTTCCTGGTTGGAACAGCGGCCTCAATTTCCACCGTTGGAGCTGGTAGAGTTAGCCCGGAGGGGGAGTGGCCCCCAGTCTTCCTTATCCGGTGCCAGTGGCGACGTCGGGTATGACGGGTTGTTGGGATTGATTCAGCGACGGCTGCGTCTTGCCCCCTGTTCTGGGGAAGGGCTGCTGCCGGTGTCAGCCTCTTGAAGACTGACGTTCGTTGAGAAGCTACAGTTTTCTGAGCGGGAGCGGGAACGGAGGTAGTCAGTCTCGCGAAGACCAACCCTCTGGGAGGAGAAGCCGCCTTGACGACTTCAGGAGCAGCTGTCTTCTTTGGGATGGCCTTCTCAGGTATCACGGGCTTTTTGGCGGGCCCCTTGGAGTTCAGGCTTAGTCTAGTGAAGACCGAGGAGTTGGACGACCCGCTGAGAGGGGCCGTGGGAGTAGCAAGTCGATCAAAGACCGACTTCTTTGACGCTTCCGGTACGGGCATTGGGATGTTAATGTTCACAGGCGGGAGCATGGTCCCGAAGAAAAGACCAGTGGTAGCTTGAGTCACTTGCTCCACAGGCATAGTGAATAGGGAAGCAGCCTGAGGTCCATATGCTACACCTCCAGGTGAGGCGAAGCGTCGGTTGCAGTTGCAGTTGAAGCAGTTCGAGCAGTTGCCAGCCATTGATCTTTTTGCTTTCTGCAGCAAACGAAACACCAAGTCTTAGTACTTCAAAACCCAAGGGCAACCATTAGCAAACCGCGATTGGTTCGCGAATCACGACACACGAAGTGTGGAGTGGAAAGAGGAAAAGGTCCCACCGGGCGTGCCAGAATCTGTTCCCCTCCGAAAGACGGCGCGACTGACGTCTTGCCTGAGATTCGGGACAGATGCTAATTGGTGCTATCCGTCTACCTCTCCGAAGATGCCAAGTTGATTTATGGCACCGTGCATCAAAGGTCTAAACGGATGCGTCCGATCTAGCAGACTTCGTCAGATTCCCCCTCGCTTGAGGGGTTTTTTATTGTGAGGACGCTCTTCCCTGCAGGCGCAAGCCCCTGCAGTTAATTACGCTACCGCATGGCGGTAACAACTTTCTCCTTCTCCAAATGGTCACTTCGTGTCGTGGGTGTTTATTTTGTGTTTGGTTGCCCGTGGATTGTATACGGAGACTGAGTTATGTCATCGCCCGTAGGGCGTGGACTAGTCCAAATCCGTATCTTTCTTAGATTTGGGTTTGGAGGGGTTGTGTTTAAGGATACGTTAGTCTCATTTGAGACTAAGGTCGACTTAAACGTTTGTTAAGGATACGTTAGTCCGATTTTAGACTAGATCAACTTAACGGGATCGTTTAGGTCCGACAAGAGAGTGATTAGGGGAGCCATGTTGTTTAGTTTAGTGACATTGCGGTAAATAGGTAGTTTAAGGACATTGCGGTCCAGTGTTAGTTTTAAGACGTTGCGGTCAAGGTTAAGGACGTCGTAGTCCGTGGATTTAAGGACTCCACAGTCCGATATTAGTTTTAAGACATCACGGTCAAGGTTAAGGACGTCATAGTCCGTTGTTAGTTTTAAGACATCACGGTCAAGGTTAAGGATGTCATAGTCCGTTGTTAGTTTTAAGACATCACGGTCAAGGTTAAGGACGTCATAGTCCGTTGTTAGTTTTAAGACATTCCGGTCAAGGTTAAGGACCTCATAGTCCGTGGATTTAAGGACTCCACAGTCCGATGTTAGTTTTAAGACATCACGGTCAAGGTTAAGGACGTCATAGTCCATGAGTTTAAGGACCCCACAGTCCGTATCAATGTGTGGTCATCGGGACCCGCCACCTCTTTGAAGACGCTGAGGAATTACAACGCCAAGTATCAAAGGAGTGAAGAGATGTACCCTTAAACCAAGGTAGATTAAGCGATCCATAGTCCAATTTGGAAACTAAGATCAATTATTATATTATGAGCCCATTGGCCCAGTTGAATTTGAATTGAGGACTTATGGACATCTTGGGCTAAGTCCAATTATGTTTGGGATATTGGCCCTCTGTTGATTCATTGAAGGAGAAGCTTTGCCTCTGGAAACTTAGCCAATTGGGTTAAAACTAGTGTTAAACACTAGAGACCAACAGTGTTGAACACTGGGAAAAGATTGACAAGTTAGTGTTAAACACTAAAAGATAATTAGTGTTGGACACTGGGAAAAGAGTTTTCAAATTAGTGTTAAACACTAAGCAAATCAGTGTTAAATACTGCAAATAGAGTTTTCCAAATTAGTGTTAAACACTAAGGAGAATCAGTGTTAAACACTGGATACAGAGGTTTCAATTTAGTGTTAAACACTAAGGCAAGAGGGGTCACGTGGTAACACGTGAGAGCGCCCTTCTTCTCTTTATTTTGTTCTACAGATAAGTGTTTAACACTTTTAGTTCTGAAAGCCATCACGTGCGGGCACGTGATGGGGGCTCATGCTCTGGTTTATTAGAATACTCATTAGGGGTCACGTGGTGACATGTGGGGGCACCCCAGAGTTCTCTTTTTTTTGCTGTTTCTTTATGTGCTTCAGGGATCACGTGGGGCACGTGAGGCATTGCCTCAAAGTTCTCTTTTATATATCTTCGCAGGAGTCACATGGTAACACGTGAGGTGTCTACTTCAGATCTCTATTCTGTGGGCCTTTGCAGGGGTCACATGGTAGCATGTGACTCTGCATGTTTTAAAGTTCTGTTCATAGGGTTAAACCCTAAACTTCAGAGGACTTAAATTTCCTGTTTTCTTCTGAAGAATTATACTCTTAATAGGGTTAAACCCTAATTTCTTTTCTTAAGGGAATTAAATTCCTGTGAGTTTGAGAGAATTATATTCTCAATTAGGGTTAAACCCTAGTTCTGTTCATTTTGAAGGAATTGAATTCCTATAACATAGGGTTAAACCCTAACTTTATCTCAAAGGAATTGAATTCCTATCATTTTGTGAGAATTAAATTCTCTAAACTCAGTTCCTCCTCTGTGTTTTAGATCTGCATGGCAGGATCTCAACCCAATGAGAATTAAATTCTCAATTCATGGGGAGATATGCACTTTGCAGATCCTCAACCAGAGAAAGAACTAAGTTCTTTTCTTTATATAAGAGTTAAACTTTTTTTGAGAATTAAATTCTCCTTTGAAGCCTCCCTTTTCTTTTCTTACCTAAGGTTTTCCTTTTGCAGAGAATCGAAGGCTCTATCTCTCTCTCTCATCAAAAGATCCAAAGGTCTCAAAGTCTAAAAAAAGGTTTTTGAAAAAGGGCCCTTTCTCTTCTTTTCTTGGCTCCTATTTATAGGAGAAGGAAGAGAATCAATCTGCTTAGTAAATCTCTCATTGAGAGATTTGATTTGTATGTTGAGAAATTTGATTTATATTTATCATTAATCTGGGCCTTTAGATTGTTAAGTGAATTTTATTCACCGTTGGATTTTAAATCCAAAGATATCCCTTTGTTATCTCGGTTAGATTTAGGGGGGAAATCTCTCCAAGTTCAAGATTTTTCCATGAATTGGTGATATTTAATCACCTTTAGATTTTTAATCCAACGGTTCCAAATAATCATTCTCTATTTTGGAAAGATTTGAATGATCTTTTCTCAGGATTTAATTCTGTTAAAGAATAAGGCTTTTAAAGCCGGTCACGTGTGGCCACATGACCCCTGGTCACGTGTAAGCACGTGACCCCTGGAATGGGCTTCTCTACTTCTGCGCTCTGTTCTCTGGCCGCTGCACAGCCGTCACATGCCAACACGTGACCACTGGTCACGTGTGAGCACGTGACCTTTTCTGGAGCTTTTTCTTGAATGAGCTTTGTGCCGCTGCTTTAAACGTCACGTGTCAACACGTGACCACTAGTCATGTGTGAGCACGTGATGCCTCTTCTGAGTCCTTTCCTGATTTTTAATCAGGGAACACGGTGAGATTCATTGCTAATGGTTGGCGACTAAGAGCATCAGGTACTACATTCACCCTTCCTGGGTGATATTGCAAGTTGATGTCAAAGTCCGCCATGAGTTCTAACCATGTTCTCTGCCGCATATTCAACTCCTTCTGAGTAAACACGTACTTTAGGCTCTTATGATCTTTGTAGATGTTCACTCGTTCACCAAGTAGATAATGACGCTAAATCTTGAGAGCAAAGATGACGGCTGCCAACTCCAGATCATGCGTCGGATAATTGCGCTCATGAATCTTCAACTGTCTTGAAGCATAAGCCACAACCTTACCGTGCTGATGTAGAACACATCCTAATCCCTTACCGGATGCATCGCAATGCACTTCGAATCCTCCAGATTGATCCGATATAACGAGAATAGGTGCTGATGTCAACCTTGACTTGAGTTCTACGAAAGCTTGTTCGCATGCTTCTGACCACACAAATTCTTCATCTTTACGTGTGAGCTTGGTCAGGGGCATTGCTATCTTTGAAAAGCCTTCAATAAACCTTCTATAATATCCAGCTAAACCCAAGAAACTTCGAATATCCTTCACTGACTTTGGTATAGGCCATTCGCTAACTGCTGAAACTTTCGCTGGATCCACAGAGATTCCTTCTCCTGATACGATATGTCCAAGAAAACCAACTTGCTTCAACCAAAACTCGCACTTGCTGTACTTAGCATAAAGGTGATGTTGTCGAAGAGTTTCTAGGACAATTCGTAGGTGCTTTGCATGTTCTTTCCGACTCTTAGAATACACCAGGATGTCGTCGATGAAGATGACAACAAACCTGTCTAAGTACTCCCGGAAAACTTGATTCATTAGGTTCATGAATATTGCGGGTGTGTTGGTCACTCCAAATGGCATCACTAGAAATTCGTAATGTCCATAGCGAGTTCTGAAAGCTGTTTTGTGAATATCAGCTTCCTTGACCTTCACTTGATGATAACCTGAACGAAGATCCAATTTAGAGAAAACACAAGATCCACTTAGCTGATCGAATAAATCATCGATGCGCGGGAGTGGATACTTGTTCTTTATAGTGACTTCGTTCAAGGCTCTATAATCGATGCACATTCTGTATGAACCTTCCTTCTTCTTTACAAGTAGTACAGGTGATCCCCAACTTGAGGTGCTGGGACGAATCCATCCTTTCGCCAGTAATTCGTCCAACTGTGTTCGGACTTCCTTCAAACCTTCTGGACTTAAACGATAGGGTGCTTTGATCACCGGTTGTGCTCCTGGTACTAAATTAATACTGAATTCAAGAGCTCGATCGGGAGGCAAACCTGATATATTGTCAGGAAATACATCGTCGAACTCTCGAACCACATCTGGTCTTGATTCTTCCTCCGCTTGAGCTGCTGCAACTACTGCTTTTCTTGGCTTCGCTTTGTAGGTACTTGGCTCCAGTGTACGGTCTCCACTTTTGAAATAGAAGACCGGATGGTCTGGAATCTCGAATACTACCCTCCTTTGCCGACAGTCGATGGTAGCATAAAAAGTTCCAAGCCAATCCATTCCTAGAACCACATCGAAATTCGGTATGTCCAGCACTTTGAAGTCAGCATAAAACTCTCTGCTGCAGACGACGACTGGACACAAACGGTATCCCATAGTTGTCTTTAGAACGCCATTTCCTGAACTGACATTCCAGCTGGATACAAGCAGTGAGACTGGAATCGCATGGGTTCGAACAAACCGTTGCGACATAAAGCAGTGTGATGCTCCAGTATCAAACAGTGCTAGTGCAGTGATTGAGGATACTAAGATTGTACCTAAGGTATGTGGGATATGTTTTAGGTATAGGAAAATATGTAGCTAAGTAGCAGGATAGAAAAACAAAGTTAGGAAAGAAAAGTTTACCAGTGATGACTTGGCCAGTGGCCTCAGCTTCTTCCACTGACATAGTGAAAGCCTGGCACCTTGGTACATTCCTCCTGGCCTGAGGAGCATTCCTCGGAACGTTCCTTTGAGCTTGATGGAACTGACGAGGAGGTGGTGCAGCTTGTGGTCCTCTGGGTGGAGCAGGTAGTGCAGGTCTTGGAGCAGGTGCCTGAAGAGCTGGTCGCTGCGGATAGGTAATTGCTGGCCTGGGTGCAACAACTGGGTTTTGTCTTTGGGGACAAGACCCAATATCATGAGTAGCTGAGCCGCAGACTAAGCAAAGACGGTTGGCTCGACGACAGTCTTTCATCATATGTCCAGTTCTCTTACAGTAGGTGCAAAAGGCTGGGCTGGGACGATGGTTCGGTACTCCGGGTCGCATTGGCACGAAAGGTGGCCTGGACGAGGCTCCACCTGCCATCTGGTTGGCAGGGCGTTTGACTCCTGCAGACTGAGGTCTGCCCCTTGCTTTTATCACTGCCTTATAACTGCGGGCAGCTTCCAGAGCATCCTCATGAGTCAGAAATTTTCCCGTGGCTAGGGCAGCCTGAATCTCCATGTCCAAACCTTGTTGAAAGTGACGGGCTCTGATCTCGTCCGTCAGTATCAAATGTGCCGCGAATCTGTTTAAAGATTGTGTTAGCTGTGTAGTATGTGAGATTTAAAAATTGAACTGTTGTGACATATCTTACCGGCTTAGCATAGTGAATTCAGCGTCGTACTCATCTACTGATTTGTCCCACATTGAACCCTGTTGTAGATGAATGAACTGCTGCTCCATGGCAAACCTGGCAGTCACAGGGAAGTATTTCGCGTCGAACTTCTCGCGAAAAGTCTTCCATTCAATAGGCTGTACCAGACGGCTTTCTTCCGCCTTCCACCAGTTGCGAGCATTGTTCGTGAGCTGTAGTTTCGCCACACGGACCCAAGCTAGGTCTGGCACTTGAGTTGCTGCCAGATCGTCTTCTATGCTTTGTGCCCATTCTTCAGCTTCAAGAGGGCTTCCTTTTCCAGAGAACTGCTTAGGGTGCAAAGCCCTGAATTGCTTTACCCCTGGTGCGTCGATCTCAGGACGGTTCAGAAGTTGTTGTTGTCCCTCAAGAAGGCTGCGGATCGCCTCAAGTAGCATTGTTTGCTCGGTAGTTGGCGCAGGAACAACTGGTGTGAGAGGTAGTGCTGGAGGTATGTTGTTGACATTGGTGCTGGTGTTGTTCGGGGAATCCATAACCTTGAAGAAAATTTTGGGTTAGGACAGATTCAAATACATGAAATGATAAGATTCAAGGAATAGAAATTTGTAAGATTCAAGAAACATGAATTGTAAAGAATGTTTTAGTTGCTGGTTCTTGTGTTATATTGCTTAGGTTGTTCACGCAGAACAGAACTGCATAGTATGGTTCTATACAGCTCTGACCTGCATGGGCCACCAACAAAACCTGTCACGCCCCGCTTCTCGGTATACTGCGAAGGGGACGCGACGAGGTCCGCTACGTATTTACTGTGAAGTAAATACACTGAGCGTATCTAAGCAATATAAAGGTAAAACACAAGAGACAAGATATATAAAAATAACCGCAACTTTATTAATAACATTCTTTTGTACAATGCATGAAAAGTAAATACATCTGAAATAAAAACGATGCCTAAACAATGGCATAACAGGAAATGAAAAATACTGAATAGAACAAGGTATAATGTCTAGAGCTCGGGGTCTTCGTGGAACTGATCCAAGTCTTCACCGGTGGGCTCGATCTCTGACGGGTCCAAAACACCTGACGACATTCAAAGAAGAAAGAAATAGAATGTCGTCAGTGAACAGGTCGCTCGGTAAGTCCCAAAGATAAGGAAGAATTAGAAAAGACAGAATAAGAGGTATCTTCTAAAATTTGTATAAGTTGTAGAATATTGTGTTTACGCTGTTGTTTGTAACTTGGTACGGAAGGATGCCGGTGTATACGAGAGGGGTCTCAGTATGCTAGAGACCAGGGCAAACGGAATGTACAAGGAACCATTAAGCCACGGTACAACAGCAACGGAATGTAGGTTAGGTGTCTTAATCTTACCGTCTCGTGCCACTTCTAACACCTTCCGCACCAATCTCCCCTTAAACCCCGTAGTGTTTTGATTGTATTGTTGTATTGTATTGAATAAATTGGATGACTGACCAAAACCATGATATCGGTAAACAGTTTGTAACTGCATAATCAGGTAATGGAATAACGGAATAACGGATGTATATCCATGGTTTGATTCAGTCAAGTTGTATAGATTGATAACTGGATTCTGGGATTCATGTGTTCATATTGAGTTGGAATATTATAGATTTATATAGTACTTGAATCATATTCAAGTCGGATTATGGTCAGACTCAAACCCGAGTCGGACAGAAGAAATGTAAATCGAAGTTCTATAATTGCTAGGGTTCTTAGAGTAATTTATAAAACTTGAGGGGGTTTTATGTAAAAATACTTTTGTATAGTTTTCAAGATACACCCCAAGTATTTATTATTCGTCTTTATAGTTATAATGATTGTAATTTTATTTTGTGATATTTCTAGTGAAAATATCCTAGTTTATAAATAAGGTATTTATCTGTAATATTGATTTATTTGAAATTCATGGTATTTTAATGTAAAATTTAGTCTTGTGATATTTAGAAAAGGTGGAATATTTATATTATAACAAAATAGATATTTCAATGATAAATATACATATATTCATACAAAAATAATTTCAATAAATATTTTATAATCTAAAAAATATCATTTTCTTAAGATATCGTATTTTAAACCTTTCGAGACCGAATGCTCCTTGCGGAGGTCTGAATCTCACACTACTAAGCCGATGGTGCACGATAAACCGTACTATCCCTAACGGGTTCCCCAAAGGTGGGTTGTAGTGGCGCTTTGCAAAGATTTTATAAATATTATCCTTTAGAAAACGGTTTTATAAAATAAAAAGTATTTATTTGCAAAAGTCGATTTTCCGTATTTTAGATTCTAGAGTTTTCTAATTCAACTGGGCTATTTTTAAATGGTCTAAACGATAAGTCGTTAGAAGCCTCAAATCGCCTCTTCACCGCCAATTGTGGCCAGGTAAGTACAAATGAGAAAAGGAGGGATCCGCTCACGAATCGTGAGACGGGCCTTTTAAAGTTACTATTTCTCACTTGCCTAGCCTAGACACCACAAAGTCAGGTTTAGATAAACGATCGATGTCCACAACATATCGTATTTTCCTATTAAAAGATATTGTTTTGAAAGTGTATCAAACCTAAAATTTTTAGAAAATGTTTTATTAAGAAAATGGTATTTAAATGTAAAATCTTGTATTATCGTATTCTGAGTTTTGATGATATCATTTAGGATTGTATTTGCGTGTGTGTGGAGGTAGGTCAATACCTCGTGATCTATTTTAAGGTATAGCAATGTTAAGGGGTTAAATGTGAAAACTAAACATTGTGGTATTTAAGTGAAAAAAATACGATAAATGGAAACGTTATCTTTTCATGTGATAAAACTTATTCAAATTAGTTGTTAAGTGATTGATAGTCAACATGAAGATGTTCAAGCATGATGGAATTGGTGATAAGTGAGTTTTTATAGAAAACCGAATCGGAAATCGGTTTTGTACCGATTCCGTCGGGTTTGTAAATTCGTATTTTTATGGAAGAAAAGAAAGATAGAAAATGGGGACTTACGGATTTGGACAACACTAGAGAGTGAGAAGAAAGTAGAGGGTTTGCCGGCGCGTCGAATCGTCGTTGAGAGCTCCTGGCACGATCACCGGAATTTCGCCGTCGGTTTCGTCAGCGCTTCGCCTTTCGCTCGTTTCCAACGTACCAAAGTTCTCTTGGGATTTTGGGGGAGTGGACTCAGAAATTTAGGATGAGAGGGTAGAGAGTAGGGGGTGTATTTATAGGGTTAGGCTAGGGTTATGGTTTTTAATTAAAAAAATGAAAAATTATATAAAAAAAATCATTAAAATTTGGAGTAAAAGAGGTTTAATGTGCTCTTTGTAACCGATCTAGAAATTTAGTGTGTGCAGGGGGGTAGACCAAGTCAAGATGCTCAACTTCAATGTTGACGACTCGGCCGTCCGGCCAAGTCCGGCCGGCGGCGCCGGACCGAGTCGAAGCGTCGATGGGTGGGGGGTCTCCTGGGGGGATTTTTGGTGCATCTAACTTTTTATGTGCAGAAGGAAATTTGTGAGAAACGCACGTGTAACTGTTGATATTCTAAAAAATCAAAACAAAATAATATTAAAAATAATGTGGGGCAGGGGTTTCGAACTCTGGTGGTTTGGTTCAGCAGTGCAAGGTATTACCAATGAGCTACAAGCTCCTTCTTGTAATTATGGAGTGAATTAAATACTTAAACAGATATCAGTAATAATAAATACTCCAAGTATACATTGAATTTAAATCAATTCTTTGTACATTAAAAATAGAGTTGTTACATGGGATATGCTCGGTAAGCTTTCTTCCTTCGCATTCATATGTACATTTTTGCATTTGCATACTTATTTTAAAACCCATAAAAATTGAAATTTTTTAAAAATTATAAAATTGAAAAAAATCAATTTTGGCCATAATTGACTTGAGTTTGACAAAAAGGTTATCTAGCTAGGAACAACTAGATCTTAGACTTAGTAAATTAAAAACCCTAAAAATAACCTTTCTTAAAATTTAACGGTAGAAAATATATGTCTTTGTAGTTTATTTAGAAATAGGCAAATTTCGAGTTCACTTTTTAGGCTAAGTTAAAACAAGGGAAAAGTATTGATATTTTTATTAAAGTATAAGTCTGAAAAATAATTCCTAAGCTTAAGTCTAAATTCTAAAAGTATATACCCTACAACTTGCACAAACACGAACCTTGAAACTTGGAATAGTAGAAGAGACCTTGAAATGCTCTTGTCTAAAGTTCTTAATATGAAGGAAAATAAAATAAAATTACAAGTGTGAATAAAGAGATAAAAAAATGAACACTGGTTTTTGTAATTACTTAAGGCTGCATAAATAGAAAAAATATTTAGCGAGGGTGCTTTATCACCTAGTGCCTTAGACCAACTGGTTTGGGAGTCACTGCTAAAAGCCTTAGGTATTACAAGACTAGGAATTACGCCTTAATATGCAAACACATTTTGTAATCGGTCATTGGTACCTCAAGAAGTATTAACGGTCGCATGAAGAATGTGTGGGCAATTTCATCTAAAAATTCACCAATTGAAAAGTACTTTGGACGATGGACAAGAGTATAATAGCTTGATTTGAATTTCCAAGTGTAGGAGTGATATATATACACACACATAGGGGTATGTGATTGGGGTTTAGATAAGAGATAGGAATGAAAAATAGGACTTATATTTTTAGTAGAGATGATAAAAATTCCTAAGTTGAGATGGAACCTTAGAAGGAAAACTCAAAAGATGCTAAAAGTTAAGTAAATCTACAAAACATATATAATCTTAAGTTAAATGATAAGGAAGCGTGAAAAATACAGGTTGATAATTTCTGGGTCGAAGATAATAGAATTCTTTGTTGGAAAACCTAATTGGAGAATAAAAGTCAATAGGCCAAATTGATAGGATTTTGTGGGTAGTATCCGCTGAAAACCCTCAGGAGACAACACTCCTCCTACTAGGGACACCTAGAGATTTAACGGCTTGTTGCACGAGCTCAGTGCAATCGCGTTTCCCTGCGAAAGTGAGGCTAGGTCTTTTTTTTCGAGAATAAAACTAGGTTTGCTCGAGGACGAGCAAAAGATAAGTTTGGGGGTATTTGTTCATACCATAATTTTGCATTATTATATTCCCCATTCTTATTCATTTTACAAATAAACAGGTGCTTTTGATCCATGTCTGCTACATAGTTGCAAGTTACAGGTTCTCGGAACAAAAACAGTGAAAACGATGAAAAGACGATACAAAAGTGAGACTACGACCAACAAATGGAAAGATTTTGATCATGCCTATAGTTTGAAGACTAAACGAAGATCAATGGACGATTTCATAAAGAACAAAGGCATCGCAAGGTTCAAGACTTCAACACGTAGCAAGCGGTAAAAGTCCACGAATTTATTCACTGTGGAAATCTGGAAGAAAACTAGAAGACAATCTGAGAAACCAACTGAAGAAATAAGTACCCAAATGCAACCAGACCAAGACATGAAAGATTGAGCCAACAAGACCCCTATATGGCCGCGGATCCGTAGCCAAACATGGGTTCTGGCCGCGGTTCCGCGGCCATATGGAGCGCGTGTCGGTGCTAAAAAGTGTCGGTGCGACGGTGCGTTGACTAGTCTTCTTAGGGGTATACTTGTAATTACAGATGTGAGTCGATTGTAACCCTAGGGTTTCTATGTTCTATAAATAGAAACCCTAAAACCTCTTTTAGGTTATGCCTCTTCTTGTGCCTCATTGTATTTATTCAAATTCAGAATTCAATTCCTGTAAATGTTGGAAGAGAGCATCAAATAAAAATTAGAGTAAGTTTTCTTTTCATTGCCCTAGTTAATTTTATTATCTGCTCTAGTGTAACTTTTATTATCTACCCTAGTATAGATTTCATTATCTGCCCTAGTTAATTAGTTTAGAACATGCTTTTCAATTCCCTAATGAGTGAGTAATTCCTCGCTTGTTAGGGTTAGGAATAGGAAAGGTTTGAGAAATGAAAATCTCTCACCCCTTTCTTGCCCATCATACGTTTTTATAGGACTCCATGCATACATACACACACCGCTCCCTACGGCACCCTATCCCACGAGGTAGCGGTGATACCGTAGTATAAACAACCGGTTGCATATGTTTTCCATGGAGGTTAGGGTAAGAATTAAGAAAGGAAGGACAACAAACTAGAGGAAGAAACATCGTTTCTTCCCGATGGTACTAATCCATTTTATTAATTATTACCATAACACCTCATAGATCTTAAATATAGCATAGAAAGCGGTTAGGAATATTGACTTTCCAAACTTAATCTAAACCTAACCCTAGTAAGATTCTAGTCCTAGTGTAGATCAACTTTAGTTTTTAGATTTAATCAATCCGACAACAATCGGAATTAACTCGTTAGAACAATTTGAGAATACACAAAATCCCTGTGGACCGACCCGTACTGACCGGCTAGCTATCAAGCGACTACATTCTTGATTGCGGTTAACAAATATTTTTGATTCATCTTTTTAAAAGCGCACACGCGAAATCTCTATCAATCAGCGAGCTTGACATGGAAGACGAAGATGAAGAGGAAGAAGAACTCTCTCGACTATCGAAAGCCAAGAAGGAAGAAAACCTGCTTGACCCAGCTTCAGAAGCTGAAGCCTTATTGTCCGACTCAACCCCAACTATATCAATAGATGCTTCGGAGGAAGACATCTAACCTAATTCAAGGAAGGATTGGCCAAGAAAAGTTTTTTTAGTTGAAGTTCCGACCTAAGCAGTTGTAGCCAGGCAATCTTCAGATGACAAGAGACGATTAGGGCGAAGTATCAACTATGGGATAACCCCCTATTTATACACTCAGCAAGAAGGTATCCAATGGCCCAAATCCGTTTCCACCGAAATGAAGCGTCACACCTAGCGGCCACCGGGACTTCGCGTGGCGACCGGCCATTGGATACGTCCCTCCATGCCAGGATTCGGATGACAACCCCTCGTGTCCCACCACTCAGTGGCGGACACGTAGCACGTAGCCCAACTGACCGAGCGAGTGAAACGGCATCCCCTTTAAAGCGCAATCATTTCACTGATCCGCTGACATCACCAAAGATACGCGCCAGAATTGAGACGCTTAATGAGCCGCCACATGGATCCAAGGATCCAGGAGGAGTCGCCGCAAAACGTCGCATCTTCCTCGGACAACCCATTACGGGGAAATCCTAGGTTGAATTGTTAAAAACCGGGTTTACCACTCTCGATCCGACCCATAAATAGGTCAGAGCGAGAGTGAGGGGCTAATGATAAGGTTCATAAACATGAATTCCCCAGATTACAACATGTAGCAGATGACGTGTCGTCCACGTAAGCCCACTAGATTCCTGGGGCCACGAAGATAGAATTAGTATGATGCATTGGGGACTTTTCTCGGCACTTCGTCTCCGAGATTACATCCGACCTGGAGACCTCCCCGGAGTACCTTCCCTATGCGCCTAGCGACCAGCCAACAACTTGCCCCCCGAGCAATCCTGTAGCCGAGCTTTCACGGCCTCCCCACTCGTCTCCGAGCTATCTACCGAGCTGAGCTTTCTCGGCTTCCTTGTTCAACCGAGAGCACGGAGCCCAAGTGCCCCCGTAACGGCTCCGCATATCTCACCAAAACGAGATCTCCGATGCTTCACGTCCGACGTCCCTCGCTGGCGTCTCTCCATTAATGAGTGTATCCCGCTATTAATGGACGCACCTCGCCATCAATGCGAACGTGAAGCAGGGGCATAACGGACGGCGAGAATATCGTGCCGGTTCGCTCCATGCGACCGCTATATAAACCCTCTTTCCAGACGACTCAGGTAACTCGAACTCATTTCAATACGCCGCTACCCTGCCATTATTCCTTGGTACTTGCTTGATCGTCGGAGAGTCTTACGGTGGTTACCCTCCCCAGGACTTCCCTTGCAGGTAGCTCGGCGTCAACGGCAACCCATTAAGATCCACACATTCAACCCTCACACCAAATCTCAACCGTTCATAACCGCTTGCAGCAAGATCGACGGAGAACAATAAACAACAACTGAGACCTCCATCAATTTTAAAGAAGTAAATCACCTAAATACAACCAAAACATTAAGTAAACACTCATTATAATGTGTGAAGACTCGATGGGTTCTGAAGAGCCAAGATAACATGCATTTCACTTCCTCCACTTCATTCTTTACCACTTTTGTTGTTATTGTCCGTGCTTTTTTCGGATGGTTAACTTTTCATTCTAATAAACCTTCCACACACTTGCTATAAATATTAGATAGTAATATGATTATACTAGATAAATTTTGTTGATAGAAGTAAATTATTCCTGTCTTCAAGAGGATAACATTTTTGCGCACGTAATTTTCTAGTTGCAATCAGAAAGATAACATTTTTGCATGCTTGTAATAAAAGCTAGCATGACTAGACATGAGAAGGATGGAAAGGTAACATGACAGAGACCACATTTGAACTCCAAAACAGTGTTATTATCATTTAATGAGAAAAGAATATTAACTTCATAATGTGAAAACGTAAAAGCCTTCTAATGATAAATGCAACACATCCAAGCAGGCATTTGTAAGTGCACCATGCTAAGGCTTAATGTGGCAGCCAATATCCTATAAAGCAAAAGAAAGCCGATGGTTAATTTAAAATGAAAAGGTCGATGAAAATCAAGTTAGTTGAATAAATCTCGAACTCTTGGCCCTTTATAAACAGAAAATCTAAATAGATGTTCTGATCAGAGTTCCATTTAAGTAGACAAAGGTAATATAGCAGTGTATCCGTTGATAGTTGGTCTTAAAACGGAGCAAACTGTTGCATTTGAAAGTTCTGAATTTTGTTGTTGAGATTTTCAGATGAAGATTGGTCACGTGCTTTGTTTATAGAGCTTTGCCGTCGGGATCTACACGACTTGGTAGCTATCTAAAATGGCGATATTTTTACTCAAAAAACCGTTATGCATGTCTACTCCAAATTATAAAATTTCAGAATAAGAACCCTTGATGACTCTTGTTACACTAATATATAACATAAAAAAACAATAGTATTCAAAGCACCAAGCAATTATCTCAATTGATTGGTTTATACCGAATCAAGCAAATATTGGTATATTGATGTATACTGCTTTTCAAAAAGTTGGAATAGAATTTTCCAGCTGCTAACTTAGATGCCCATTTGATTCTTAAATAATTTAGTTAAAGTAATAAACAATGGTTATCTAAGGTGAAGAAATACCATAAAATGATTGGACTTGGCATCTCCTCTCTATCAAATATCATTGGTACTACAATAAAAAAAGAACAACAATAAACATCAGAACCTCGCAATGACCAAGGCTTATATCAGTACCAGAAGGGATGAGAAGATTAATATTTGAGTAGCTTCTTTTTCTTATTCCTATTTCAGTCAAAGAATTGAAGGCATTAGATTAAAAGTTATCAAGTAATCTCGATCGAGAGGGAAGTTCAATTACCTTTCAAGAAAACATGATCTCTTTCTCATGTCTCCTTCAATGCCAAGTGCCCAAAGCCCTTCGACGAGTCCTAACAAACACCCAAAAAACTCACATTATCAAGACATGAGAGACCTAGAACAGAATAAACCACAGTATACATTTTTGTAATAAAAAATACCTGATCTTGGTCCATTTTGATCAAACCTGAAGGACCCAAAATCTGTTGCAGTTGTTAACTATTTAAAATCGTGAAGATTGATAAGTAAAAAAAACACTAAGAAAAAAGAAGATTTAAAAAGCGTAGAAGAACATCAGCATTTTTTTAAGCATTCATAATTAAATGTTTCCATAACAAACATGTTCAATAGTATCATTAAGCTCACAAAAGTCCATCCACACCTATCCTAACTTGCACATTCTTATATTCTTCTGCTTTTATTAGAATGCCTAAAAAATTAATTGGAGAAATAAAAATTTTGAACTATTTTTCGTATGCGATCAATTGGTTTGTAATTAGAGGAGACCTATAATATATTAAATAGTTTAAGATCCAGGCTCTCTGAGAAGTGAGACTTGCCTGCCAAATGCGAAAAAAATCGGGAATTCAATAACAGAGAACTGATATTTCAAAACAGAAAAATAAAGTCCAAACATTACAAGTCCAAATTTGTAACGTTAAAGAGCATGATAAAGTTGAACATAAAACCAAACTGTTTACTAAGGAACTCATAATAGAATTGGTCATCCTCTCATCACCATCAAATTTCTTCAGCTGCTACAATTCACAGAAAAGATAAACAATAAAGATCATTTTTTTCCTTATTTTTCAATTTCATAAATAAATGGAAAGGATAGGATAAGCCTTAAATCAGTACATATAGGCTTACAAAGCTTATAATTGAGAACAACTTCTTTGAGTGAATCAAAATTTCAAATTAAACACGATTTCCTTACTCAGAAACAATTTTAATTTTACGTGCATGGGAAGGGGGAATTTTTTTCACCAATTTGTTAGCAGAAAACCTTCCCCCCCTCCCCACACCCCCAAATTATCTCACAAATTAATGGCTAAAACATATTTTGCATACCTAAGCCGAAATCATGAACAACACAACGAATTTCTTATCAAATAAACCCATAAAACAAAGCCTGGTGCCCAATTCGAGAAGAAGGGAAGATTTTACAGAAAAATAAAAAATGCAGGAGAGAAGCTAAAATAACGATAAGAAAATTCTTACTCAGCAGCCAAATATGGAGCAGAAAGAGTCTTCATATAAAGTTAATGATACATCTTTAATTATACATTTCCTCTTTCTAGTTTAAAACCCCAACTTTCTTAAAACCATGGCGGATAGCCCCCCAAGGGCTGGAACCCAAAATTAACTGGCTTTAGGGAATGGGATGGGCTCTTACGTACACTGGCAACCTGCCATTCGTTGCGATGGCTTTCACTAGTCAGACGAGATCCAACGGTCCAGATCTAAATTTTGGCTGTTTTGTCAAAAACACTCTTGCAAATAAATTGCCAACATTTGTAACCCCAAAAAATAAAATAATCAAAGACATCTACGCCATAACTCCTTCAATGCCTGCTTCTCCTTGTCGCTAGTCATCTGTCCATGATCTGGTTGTTCATCGTCCTATTTACTTATATATTTTAGGGTTTGATGATGCTCGATATTGACGATCTCCAAGATCAGAACACGTGGCAGATAACGTGTCCCAGAACTCAAAAGAAAGGGCCCACAGAGACCGACCAGGACACCTCTGTACCCGACCTGCAAGCACAAGCTGGCTCTCCTCAGAGCCCCTGAAAATTGGCCTCCTCGGCCTCTTAGCTCGTCCCGAGCTGCCACAGGACCAAGACTCCTCGGCTCTCTCGCTCGTCCCCGAGCTCCCCAGCCGAGGCCTTCCTCGGTCCTCCGACCGACCAACTCCACCACTCACAGGCGTAACCGTCGCTCCGCAAATCTCGCCATGCGCAGATTCTCCGCCAGCAACATCCCATGTTCCACGCCATCACGATCTCCATTAACGGACGATCCGCTCTTTACGCGGGCGTGACGTCGGGAGCGTAACTGCCGGCAAGATTCTCGCGCCTGCTGCTGCGTGCTGCTGCCACTATATAAACCCCCATCACAGAGGAGTTAGGTAAGCTTTTTTGACCCCACTTAGCCGTTACTCTGCTCGGATCTCGTGCTAACTTGATCGTCGGAGGGTCTTCGGTGGTACCAAACCACCTCGGGACTTCCTTGCAGGTACTCGGCGCTAAACTCCTCAAATCACCAATCTCTTCAAAACTCATTGAGACCCCGCGCGCAACAGGAGATCACCTCCAAAATCCACCGGGAGATCGACGGAAGACAACATCTGACGGAGACCCGAAAAGGACCTCAATCAGTTGGCACCGTCTGTGGGAAACTAAACTCCACAAAAACAAAGTTGGCCTTCCGATCTCCATCCACATGGTAAGCAATTACCTGAAGTTCCAGGAGTACACCCCACTCAACGTCTCCCTCGCAGTGTTACTAGAAGAGGCCCAGGGCGAGGGGTTCTTCAAGTTCCCTCCAATCCCGCGTCAGGCCTCGAAGCGAACCTGGGGCCCTTACTGAGCGTTCCATTGGACGCTGGGCCACGCTACGGAGGATTGTAAGCAACTCCGGGACTACATCGAGGAGCTCATCCGATCGGGGCACCTCGCCGCCTACTTGAGGGACAAACGGCGGGCCGACCGCGAGCAGGATCAGCGTCCCCCTCCCGCCGAGCTGACCATCGGCCAGATCATACTCGTTTCGGCAGATGACCAGTCCGGCGCTCAGGGAGCCCCGTACCCGGTGCCAAGCACGGAGACCAACAAGCCTTCGGGGAGCTCAGGCCACGCTAATAAGGTCATCTATTAGCATGTACTTTTCTTTTAGGGCAATGTAAACTCTTCCTAGGGTCTGTTGTTAATTTAATAAAGATCGATGGAACATTGCGAAAAAGAAGGAAATGTCTCATTTATTCAAAAAGGCATTATGGGCTCCTCAGCCATACATTCAAAAAGAAAAAGAAAACTACCGCAGCGGGGGAAGAGGGTGCAGAAAGCACTGCTCATGGTACTCGGAAAAGATCTCCGCCAGCCGAGGCCACGCGAGATCCAGTACTCGGTAAAGATCTCCGCCAGCCTCGGCCCTCGATCCCCCCCGCGCGCGCTCTGGCGGAATCGAAACGACGTGACCCTGGCGCTTCGCCTCCCCCCACATTCAATGCGCATGCTACGCGCACGTTCGCCGCGGCCGTTCCTGTTCCCCATACCTGCAACTGGATGGTCGGGCGAAACCCCATAAAGAATCAACGGGGCAGCTACCCTACTCGGTTATCCCTGGCCGGTGGCTTCCCCAGTCGCAACGCCAGGGATCAGAGCCCTCGTCAAAAGGTAACCGCGCAGCTTCACTGCCCGGTTATCCTTAGCAGGCCTCCTACGGCCCCTCCAACGCTAAGGATCGAAGTCCTCCGTAGAGGCAGCCGAGCGGCTTCCCTGCTCGGCTATCTGTTAGTGTTTATACCCTAGAAGGCCATTACTGTATCATACTAGTTTGTATATTACTTAATGGAAGCTTGGAATATTCACATGTATATAACAGTCTTGCTAAACATAGTAGTATGCTACTTGATTTTTCTATCTTAATATGTGAGTATACGTATTGATAGAGCTCTTAGGATCTTGCTTGACTACCAGCGTTGTGATGGCAGTCACACTAGTGGGGGCTGGGTAGTCTATAGGCACATCCTTATTCAGGTCCCTAGTCGTAGGATTATCGAGACAGGGTATCGATACTCCGGAGTAGACTAGTGTGTACGCTTCTCATCCCAGTTGGGGAGATGGTCTGTCCCACAGCCATCAGTACGTCGTACTGGAGATAGTATACAGGTGCTCGTTAGGTTACGGGTACACCGGACAGGACTCACAGGGAACTGTTGGTTGGTTTTATACCAGTCATCAGTTAACAGTTCCCAGGTGACATGAGTACAACATAGTCCGCAGACTTGACACTGCTACTTCGCCTCGAGTGTGTTCCACTGTTCTTAGATTGCTACCCTACCACGGCTCAAAGGAGTCGTGCAAACAGGTAGCAGTTGGGTGCAGTCCCGAGCACTTGGAGGCAGTGGCGGTTAGACAGGATTCGTCTCTCCCGGTATTGGGGGTTGATATCGCGCTGTGTCAGAGAGCCATTACGCAAAGTCCCTGGCCATGGCAAGCGAGATTTGCTGGTAGGTTCCAGTAGTTTCTCAGGGTGTAATGGGCTACGCTCCGACACGACTTATACCGCTTTTAGGGGACTGACGCTTGCCGCCCCCTAGGCCCGATATGCGATAGTCTTAGACGAACAGACCGGACTGTACGGAGATTGTCACAGCAGGCTCAGTAGGAGTTCGGATGGGTTTCCTCATCGACCTTCTTATCGACATCTACCTGGGGACCGTTACGTACAGCTAGTGCCGCTTGCGGTCTGTGGTTAAACCCACTGCCAGCGTAGTGTCGAGTCTTTAGAGTCCCACATAGAGAGTTTCCCTGCTTCGGGCGAACGATATAGAGGTCGTATGGTTTTACGACAGGGTTCGGACGCATACGTGTTTTTACGCACGTACGATGTTCGGACAGTTTTTACTAGTCGGCTTTGGTTTAAGCCAGATTCTAGTATCGGATTATTGGATTTATATAGTCTAAAGTTTTTCCGTGTTTTTACGGATAGGAGGGGCGTTCCTGTAATTTGTCGGGAAGCTTCTTGAAGCATGGTGACTTGGGGGTTAAGGTGGCATTTGCATTAATTGGATAAGTGAGTCATGGTGTGATTCATACATGGAGTTAATGAATCAATTATGATTTATATGACTCATGTGATGAATCACTTAGTGTATTAATGAAACATGATGATATATCATTATTTGTTATTCATTTAATATATATGATATGTTTCATATATACACACATGATCTATTCATCCAAGAGGATTCTCACTCTCACCTTCTCTCTCCTCAAGCTCTCCATCTTCAAACCCTAACCCTAACCTCTCATGTGTTGAGATCAAGGGTTAGCTAGACTAATACTTCCATAATCCAACTCTATATCACCTAGGTTGCTTAGATTAGCACTTTGAGTAACCTAGTTACCTCAAGTTAGAGGTTAAGCTTGGAGTAGGAGCTCTCGGGTGGATCGTCTTTGACTCGAGGAGGCCGTTGAGGTGCCGACGTTCCAAAGAGCCTACAAGAAGTGGAGGATAGTGATGAAGACCCGAAGGACAAGAAACGTGAGGTATAACTTCGAATCAGAGTAGTTAAACCTTTCGTAGTTTGCTAGTAACGGTTTAGATACGATTCATGCGCTCAAGTCCGTGTTACGAACCTTTGATGATCGTTTTTCATATATTCCGCCTTCCCGCAAGTTCGTGGGGTGCGTGACATGGACTTACAGTGGTATCAGAGCCAACTAAACCATTACTAGCTTGTTAGCAACTAAGTAGAACTTCGATCGATGGAAAACACGAAAACAACACCGCGTAAGCCTATCAGTTTCTGTTGATTTTAAAAGTGTCAGAAATTTTTTTTGATAGGCCTTAAAATTCACAGCAGGGTATTATAAGAGTTCTGGGAAAATACGAGCTCACAACTCGGCAAGACGGCCGCGGAATCGCGGCCAAATGGTGCTTTTGGCCGCGGATCCGCCGCCGAGTCAACGCCGAGTTGACTCGGAGTTTCACAGTAATTCTTTATTTCTGGTGTTTTGTTTTCCTGTATGTTCTGTTTCTACCCAGGTTACTTCAGTGCAGGTTTGCAATTGGGGTAGACACGGAAAATGGTTATCGATCGATATTCTAAGTTATTTGCTAATCGGGTTTTTATCTGTAATGATTAATGTGTTCGTAAACCTCCCCTAACAGCTAGTATGTCGGTTGGCAGGGCGTTGCACATTTCTGTAATGTTTACTGTTTGTGTATATGAACTTGATTGGACGTTGTGATGATTAGACGGGGTATGAGATGGGTTTTATATTCATTCATTCGATGTAAATTGTAATATGATGTAATATTCTTTTGCAGGGCACATCCAGGTTGCGGTTGTAGCCACCGTGGTATTATTTCATTTACTGTTTTTTGCTCCTAGGATAGACCCAAGGTGGGGTACACAAAACTACCGGGTATGTCGAAGTGTTTAGTGGCCTACTCACGTTGTTGAGGGAGACCGCTTCACTTCGGGTACTTGGCGGGTAGTTTGCCGTACCCGTAGGGGTCTAGGGTGGGGTAAAGGCTATTCATCACAACTGTGTAATCCGTATTTTGTTGCAGGCTCAAAGCAAACGCGGATTGCTTGTATATCCAATAATGTTCATCTGAGATCTAGAATGCCTATTATTGCGTCTGACGAATGTACAATATCTATATATGATAGCTATTTAGACGTCACTTATGTTTTACACCCGCGCTAGCCCAGCCCCCGCTCTGTCGTTAGTTAAGTAACCTAACGGGTGATGACGGGACCCAGTGACGAATGCGGATGGCATAAGAGGACGTTGTATTTTCGTTGTTCTCTGCAATGATAGGTTAAATGATGGGACGCATTATTTTAATGCAAAGAAAATAAACCAAAGTTGAATCGTTGGAACAAATTTAAAAGAAACCACTCGGTTATTTTAAAAGAGCAGAATTTTTAAATTGCGGAGCTTTAACCACTCCTTTTAAAAAAAAGCTATCAGGTTCCTTCGATTATATCAAGTTCACTACGTTCACGGTTTCGCCAAAACCGGTCGTAGCCCTCCGTCATTTTTTATGGATGGTCAGTAGTATTCAAGCTATGTTTGTTGGCTTTCGTCAAGACATAGTGTTTGGTAGCTGCTGGGGTATTCATTTGTTGCATAGATAGATGAGTTGGTTTGGGACAGTCGTATAACCTTGTTGGCTTTCGTCAATGGTATATACGGGTGGGTTCAAATTAACAAGATAATGATGGGCAGAACTTGACATGTGTTTTATGATTTGTTGGCTTTCGTCAAGGTCATAAGAACATGGGACAAAAATCCACATCGGGAGTTTCTAATGAAACTGAAACTTGCTAGTGTTGCATACCATTTGGAGTTTGATGAATGTTGGTAGGATTCCTTCAACATTATCATACGATGATATTTGGATCCCGATCCTACTGTGAGTATATGCTACTTATCAGGAGATTCGTCACTTAACGATCAATGCTATAAACCAAGTAGGTGTCGAGAAAGGTGTCAGCGGGGCTACGCCCACAGAGAAAAGAGGTTATTTAATTAAGGAACTTCGCGAAAGCGTTGGAAAACCTCCCTCGAAGTACCGACACTAGCCTGGCTGAACGGTTAAGCAAGTATTGTACAGTGAGAATAGTCCTGGCTAATTCTTCTTTTGTGGTTTGAGGAAGGATTCGAGAAACAGTGGGAGCCATCCAGTTTAGATAAGTTAAAAACCAATCTAAACTTGCAAGAGCATCATGCTAAAGTGTTTTTCTTCTCTCTTTCTCTCATTGCAGCGACCTTGTGACCATGACTAGGTTATATCTAGATAACAAGTTGACTGAATCTAACTTATATGACTGGCAAAGGTCTGTCCAGATATCCATTGCCTATGACAAGCTGGACCACCCTATTACTATTCAAGATCCCGCCGTCCCAAGTCCAGTTTCCACCGTCGCGGATAAGGATATCCGTCAGACAATGGAAAAGGATAAAGCGAAAGTTGAGTGCCTCGTGTTGGCTTCAGTTGATGGTGTATACCAGAAGCAACACGAGAAGATGGACTTGTTTTCCATCTTTCTGCATAACAAAGATTTATATGGAGTGCAAACTCATATCGCAAGATATGAGACCTCGAACGATTTAATTCAAGCGAGGTTGGCTGTTGGGTCATCTGTAGGGGACAACGTCCTTACAATGACTAGCTCTGTTGATGAGCTCAAGGACCTGGAGACCACGTTGGGAAACAGGTCATACGCTGACTTATTTCCACAGTCCCTACCCTCTACTTACACCCTGAAAGAAACCAGGGAGACACAAGCTCTGCTTAATGGGGGACATTCTTCTTCTATATCCAGGGCGAAAGCAAAGGGTGAACAGAAGAAGACCTCTACGAAGCCGATATATGGTGTCAATAAAGTAGGAGGAAAGGGAAGAGCAAAAGTTTCGGGACTTGGTATAGCTAAGGAGGGATGTTCCTATTGTTATGGAAACGGGCATTGGCAGAAGGATTGCAGGGCTTTGGAAGCCAGTAGCCAGGATACGAAGCATGTTGTGGCTTCAACCTCAAGTGTGTTTATAATTGAGAACTGTTTGTCAATTAACTCTACTTCCTGGGTACTAGATACCGGAGCAGGATCTCATATCTGTAATTCATTACATGCTTTGAGAAACCATAGATTTATAAGGGTAGGTGATAAACTCTCAGAGTTGCTAACGGAATGAGCGTGGACGCTGAATCCGTGGGAGAATATCGTCTAGGTTTGACAAGTGGGCAGATATTGATTCTACGTAACTGTCTGTATGTACCTAGTTTGACTTGTAATATCATATCAGTGTCCTCACTTTCAAGAGAGGGATATGACTTTACATTCGTAAGCGATGTAGTTCACATCCACCTAAATCAAGTTCTGATTGGGTCCGGTACATTAGATGACGGTATATACGTATTGAGTCAAGCTCAGGTTTTCAATGTCCAGAACACACTTAAAAGAAAGTCTCCAGAAATGAATCAGGCTTTCTTATGGCATTGTAGACTAGGTCACATCAATGAAACACGATTAACGAAGTTACATAGAGAAGGATATTTGAATCCGTTCGAATATCAATCTTATGCCACTAATGAATCTTGTCTCATGGGAAAGATGACAAAGACTCCGTTTACTGGACACGGAGTAAGAGCGAGCAAGCTCTTAGGACTCGTACACAGTGACGTGTGCGGTCCAATTTCTACACATACGCGAGGTGGTTATTTACTTCATTACTTTTACGGATGATTTCTCTAGGTATGGACATATCTTCTTGATGAAGCATAAATCCGAGGCCTTTGAGAAATTCCAGGAATACAAGAATGAAGTGGAAAACCAAACAGGTAAAAGTATTAAGACACTAAGATCTGATCGAGGTGGTGAATACTTAAGTGCCGAGTTCCTGGGTTACTTAAAAGAGAATAGAATTCTCTCTCAGCTTACTCCTCCATACACACCACAACACAACAGTGTATCGGAGAGGAGGAATCGAACCCTATTGGATATGGTTCGTTCCATGATGAGTAAGGCTGAGTTACCGCGATCATTCTGGGGTTATGCGCTAGAATCAGCGGCATATCTTTTGAACAAGGTTCCAACCAAAACAGTGCCTACCACACCATATCAGATGTGGAGTGGGAAGAAACCCTATCTTCAGTACCTGAAGACATGGGGGTGTCCAGCTTTTGTAAAAAAGCAGCATCCGGACAAGCTCGATGCACGCTCAGTAGAGTGTAAGTTTGTGAGATATCCAAAGAACTCCATGGGATATTGCTTCTATTACGCAGAGGAACAAAAGGTTTTTGTTTCTCGTCATGCCCGCTTCTTAGAAACTGAATTTTTAGAAAATCAGAAGAGTGGGAGCGCAGTAGAACTGGAAGAAATTCCAGACCCATAAGCTGTTACTGAAAGTTTGGTGGAATAAGAAGTTTCAGAAGAAAGGGACATACCAGCGCCTATCCATAGAAGTAGTAGGCAGTATCATCCGCCCGAGAGATACTACGGTTTTCTCATAGACGGGGATCGAGAAGATTGCGTCATTGATAATGACGACCCTACTAGCTTCCAGCAAGCCATTCAGAGCGGCGACTCGGTAAAATGGCTAGATGCAATGCGGACCGAATTGGAGTCCATGTACACTGCTCCAGATAGGGTAAACCCCGTAGGATACAAGTGGATCTTCAGAAAGAAGATTGGTGTAGATGGACAGGTTGAAACCTATAAGGCTAGACTTGTTGCAAAGGGTTTCCGTCAAAGACCTGGTTTGGACTATGACGAAACCTTTTCTCCAGTGGCTATACTCAAATCCATTCGGGTCCTTCTTGCTATTGCTGCTTTCCACGATTATGAGATATGGCAGATGGACGTAAAGACGGCCTTTCTAAATGGTAATTTGGAAGAGAGCGTCTATATGGATCAGCCAGAGGGATTCATTCAGAGTGGGAGCAGCGGTAAAGTATGCAAGCTGCTTAAATCCATTTATGGACTAAAGCAGGCATCGCGGAGTTGGAACATCTGTTTTGATGATACTGTCAAAGAATTCGACTTTATCAAAAATCCAGATGAACCATGCATATACAGTAAGATTGTAGGGAGAGTTGTTGTATTCCTCGTCTTGTACGTGGATGACATTCTCCTAACAGAAAATGATATTCCTATGTTACAGTCAGTCAAAAGATTCTTGTCACAGAAGTTCTCCATTAAAGACCTGGGTGATGCCACCTACATTATGGGGATCCAGATCTATCGTGATAGATCAAAGAGGATGTTGGGACTTTCGCAGTCCAGGTACATAGACACCATATTAAAAAGATTCAGTATGGATGATTCTAAGCGCGGTAACCTACCGGCTTGTCACGGAATCACCCTCTCCAAAGAGATGTCTCCCAAGACTGATTTGGAAAGGGATCGCATGTCGATTATACCCTACGCATCTGCGGTAGGCTCTATAATGTATGCGATGTTATGTACCAGACCAGATGTAGCATACGCATTGAGCGTTGTAAGCCGGTATCAGGCAAACCCAGGGGAGAAGCACTGGATAGCAGTAAAGAACATTCTCAAGTACCTGAGGAATACTAAGGAGATGTTCTTGGTGTATGGAGGAAAAGACCTCCAGATCGAGGCCTTTGCTGACTCCAGCTTCCAGAGTGACAAGGATGACTCCAAGTCCATGTCGGGTTATGTCTTTACCCTCAATGGAGGGGCGGTCTGTTGGAAGAGTTCCAAGCAGGACACCGTTGCTGACTCAACGATGGAAGCGGAGTACATAGCTGCTTGCGATGCCGCAAAAGAAGCTGTCTGGATGAAGAAGTTTCTCACAGAACTTCAGGTGGTTCCTACCAGTGTTGGTCCAATACCTCTGTATTGCGACAACAACGACGCTATAGCTTTAGCGAAGGAACCCAGGTCCCATCAGAAGTCCAGACACATCTTAAGGCGGTATTGTAAGTGCACGGCGGCGCCCCGGCCGTCAATCCGACGCCGGAGTGCGGAAGCGGTGATAAACTTTAATTTTGCGAACTTAGCAAACCGACACCACCGCGCACTAAACACCCGGATCTGGCCATTAAACTAGTTCTAGCAAACTACAAGATGGGTTAGAGATATACCGAGTGATCCGAGTCCTCCGGTCTTCTCGTCATCGTCCCGATCTCCCGCGGAAAGTCCTGTCTCCATGTCGTCGCCTCCTCGCCGGAAGGGCACCACATCGCCTGCATCTTTTACGGGCTCCCACCTCAATACCGAGGCAACTCGGGCACGAAGCTGGCAAGTCGATGTGCCCAAGATTTGCTATAGACTGTAGTGTAGAGGCTATGTATGGGGTTTTGTTACCATGGAGGATGGAGGAGGAGGTTAGGAAAATTGGTGCTTTCAATTTTCTAGCAAGAAGAATATGAGATGAAGAATTCCTCACATAACAAAAATGAACTCTCTCATTCTCTCTCCCTCAAAGTGGCCGGCCTCTCTTTCTTGAAATGGTGGAGAGAATGGATAAAACATGAGGGAGGTGAGTGTAGTAAAAGGTGGAGGGTGACCACATCCAAAGCAATGATAACCATGTCATCTCCAAATCTAATCAACTCTAATCACCATTAATACAAAGGAAAAGATGGAAAAAGAATATAATGATGATGGTCATATCATGAAGCCACAAATGCATAAAACCCCTCCTCAATAAGTTATTTGCAAGCTTGCAAATAACCCCCTTCATTGGAAAAGTCCGGCCGGGAAAGAACAAAGGAAAACCGGTCGGAACGGAATGCAAACTGGCAACTCCAGAAAACTGGTCCCGTAATAAATTACAGGAAAAACCCCGATACTGTGCATACACACCCGCATCTGTATTCCGACCGGATACAAATGCAATGAGACAAAATCTACACTGTACAATACTAGGATCCGGCTTAAGCCAAAGCCGGCTAGTAAAATCCGTCCGATCACGATCCGTGCAATACCGCACGTATCTGATCGAACCCTGCCATATCTCCATACGGCCTCTAGTACAAACCGTCCGATCCTGATCCGTGCAATACCGCACGTATCTGATCGGACCCTGCCATATCTCCATACGGCCTCTACAGCGTTTCGCCCGAAACTTGAGTAACTGAAAGTGTGGTGGACTCTAAAGACTCGTCAATACTATGGCTGCGGATTTAACCACTAGCACGTCAGAGGTATAAGCCAATACGTGACGGGCCACCAGCTATTGACCAAAAGGGACGTCGATGAGCGAACTCATCCTGACACCCTACTGAGCCTGTCAGTGACAATATCCGTACAGTCCGGTCCGTTCGTCTATGAGCATCGCATGGCGGGCCTAGGGGGTTGGTAAAAGTCAGACTCCCAAAAGCGGTACAAGTCGTGTCGGAGTGTAGCCCAGAACACCCTGAGATACTACTGGAATACCTACCAGTAAATCTCCTGCCTTGGCCAAGGACTTCGTGTAATGGCTCTCCTAGACACAGCGCGAACTCACCCCTAATACCGGGAGAGACGAACCCCTGAAGATCCGCTCACTGCCTCCATGTGGCTCGGGACTGTATCCAACTAAAACCTGTTTGCACGACTCCTTTGAGCGTGGTAGGGTAGTAATCAAAGTACAGTGGGAACTCACACGAGACAAATGACGATCCTCAGGTCGATGAACTAACCTGTACAAATGTCACCAGGGAACTGCTATCTGACGTCAGGCATAAGACCAACTAGCATGTTCCCGGCGAGTCATGTCCGGTGTACTCATAACCCAATGAGCACCTGTATACATCTTAGGTGAACCAACTGATACCAGTGGCTTGTGAGACCGGCCACCGCCCCTCGTCGGGGTCTCGACTGTATACACTAGTCTACTCTGGAGTATCGATGCCCTATCTCGAAACTCCCACGAGTAGGGACCTTTTAAGGATGTGCTTATAGACTACCAGCTCCCACGTATATGATCGCCCTCATACTGCTGGCAGTCAAGCAAGAATCGTAGGGGCTCTATCAACGTGCAATAGCGACCTGTCAGGTCACCTAAAACAGTACACGATGATAAAGGTAAACCAGATAGCATACTATCATCTCGAGTAAGACTGTCCTACCGGGATAGGTCCTCCCTCAATCATTGCAATCACGTGCCTGTGATCCAATAATTGACTCTGAGGGCACTATCTCCAACAGGTATCACCTGATCAGGGAGATCGTCGATCGCCGGGAGATCAAGGTAAAGAGAGTAGATACAGAGAATAACACTGCCGATCCATTCACAAAGGCCATTCCTCAGACGCAGTTCGAGAGGCTATTCGAGATGATAGGTCTGCGATATGCCAGTACATGGCCCTAGTGCAAGTGGGAGATTGTTAGTGTTTATGCCCTAGAAGGCCATTACTGTATCATACTAGTTTGTATATTACTTAATGGAAGCTTGGGATATTCACATGTATATAACAGTCTTGCTAAACATAGTAGTATGCTACTTGGTTTTTCTATCTTAATATGTGAGTATACGTATTGATAGAGCTCTTAGGACCTTGCTTGACTACCAGCGTTGTGATGGCAGTCACACTAGTGGGAGCTAGGTAGTCTACAGGCACATCCTTATTCAAGTCCCTAGTCGTAGGATTATCGAGACAGGGCATCGATACTCCGGAGTAGACTAGTGTGTACGCTTCTCATCCCAGTTGGGGAGATGGCCTGTCCCACAGCCATCAGTACGTCGTACTGGAGATAGTATACAGGTGCTTGTTAGGTTACGGGTACACCGGACAGGACTCACAGGGAACTGTTGGTTGGTTTTATACCAGTTGTCAGTTAACAGTTCCCAGGTGACATGAGTACAGCATAGTCCGCAGAATTGACACTGCTACTTCGCCTCGAGTGTGTCCCACTGTTCTTAGATTGCTACCCTACCACGGCTCAAAGGAGTCATGCAAACAGGTAGCAGTTGGGTGCAGTCCCGAGCACTTGGAGGCAGTGGCGGTTAGACAGGATTTGTCTCTCCCGGTATTGGGGGTTGATATCGCGCTGTGTCAGAGATCCATTACGCAAAGTCCTTGGCCAGGGCAAGCGAGATTTGCTGGTAGGTTCCAGTAGTTTCTCAGGGTGTAATGGGCTACGCTCCGACATGACTTATACCGCTTTTAGGGGACTGACGCTTGCCGCCCCCTAGGCCCGATATGCGATAGTCTTAGACGAACAGACCGGACTGTACGGAGATTGTCACAGCAGGCTCAGTAGGAGTTCGGATGGGTTTCCTCATCGACCTTCTTATCGACATCTACCTGGGGACCGTTACGTACAGCTAGTGCCGCTTGCGGTCTGTGGTTAAACCCACTGCCAGTATAGTATCGAGTCTTTAGAGTCCCACACAGAGAGTTTCCCTACTTCGGGCGAAACGATATAGAGGTCGTATGGTTTTACGACAGGGTTCGGACGCATACGTGTTTTTACGCACGTACGATGTTCGGACAGTTTTTACTAGTCGGCTTTGGTTTAAGCCAGATTCTAGTATCGGATTATTGGATTTATATAGTCTAAAGTTTTTCCGTGTTTTTACGGATAGGAGGGGCGTTCCTGTAATTTGTCAGGAAGCTTCTTGAAGCATGGTGACTTGGGGGTTAAGGTGGCATTTGCATTAATTGGATAAGTGAATCATGGTGTGATTCATACATGGAGTTAATGAATCAATTATGATTTATATGACTCATGTGATGAATCACTTAGTGTATTAATGAAACATGATGATATATCATTATTTGTTATTCATTTAATATATATGATATGTTTCATATATACACACATGATCTATTCATCCAAGAGGATTCTCACTCTCACCTTCTCTCTCCTCAAGCTCTCCATCTTCAAACCCTAACCCTAACCTCTCATGTGTTGAGATCAAGGGTTAGCTAGACTAATACTTCCATAATCCAACTCTATATCACCTAGGTTGCTTAGATTAGCACTTTGAGTAACCTAGTTACCTCAAGTTAGAGGTTAAGCTTGGAGTAGGAGCTTTCGGGTGGATCGTCTTTGACTCAAGGAGTCCGTTGAGGTGCCGACGTTCCAAAGAGCCTACAAGAAGTGGAGGATAGTGATGAAGACCCGAAGGACAAGAAACGTGAGGTATAACTTCGAATCAGAGTAGTTAAACCTTTGGTAGTTTGCTAGTAACGGTTTAGATACGATTCATGCGCTCAAGTCCGTGTTACGAACCTTTGATGATCGTTTTTCATATATTCCGCCTCCCCGCAAGTTCGTGGAGTGCGTGACATGGACTTACACTATCCCTGGCCGGTAGCTTCCCTACTTGCAACGCCAGGGGTCGAAGCCCTCGTCAAGAGGCAACCGCGCAGCTTCACTACCCGGATATCCTTGGCAGGCCTCATACGGCCCCTCCAACGCTAAGGATCCAAGTCCTCCTTAGAGGCAGCTCAGCAGCTACCCTGCTCGGCTATCCCTGGCTGGTAGCTTCCTACCACGACCGACAGGGATCAAAAGCCCTCCTATAGGCAGTCGAGCCCGACCCTCGCTCGGCTATCCTTCAGGACAAAAGCCCTCGCCAAGAGGCACCGGGCAGTAACCCTGCCCGGCCAAGGGTCCTTGGTAGGCTTCTTACGGCCCCTCCCGCACTAAGGACCAAAGTCCTCCCAGAGGCTATCCCCGGCTGGTAGCTTCCTACCACAACCGACAGGGATCAAAGTCCTCGCCAAGAGGCACCGGGCAGTAACCCTGCTCGGTCCCCGTCCTGAAGGATCAAAGCCCTCGCAAGAGGCAACCGAGCGGCTACCCTGCTCGGTCATCTCCGGCTGGTAGCTCCCTACCCATGACGCCAGGGATCAAAGCCCTTGCAAGAGGCATCCGAGCGGCTACCCCGCTCGGTCATCCCAGGCTGGTAGTTGCCTACCCACGACGCCAGAGATCAAAGCCCTCGCCAAGAGGCAACTGCGCAGCTTCACTGCCCGGTCATCCTTAGTGGGCTTCTTACAGCCCCTCCAAAGCTAAGGATCAAAGTCCTCCATAGATGTCACGACCCAAAAATGGTACGTGATGGCCCTAATACTACGCAACGCCTCCAGACGTAACGCAGTAAAAGAAAGCCAAAACCCAGAAATCTAAACCATAAAAATACGGAAAAGATAATAAAAAGTTTTGGAAACATTTGAAATCACAACCCAAATTCTTTAAAAGGGTCCACTTTTTCTTTAAAATTTTGGCAGCACCTCCTTTGTAAAACAAGCCCCCAAAAAGGGTACAACATGAATATAAAGTAAAACATCCCAAACGGGAGTAAAATCCACGCCCAACGGCGGAAAACAACACCACAACAGATATACGACGCCGTAGCGAAGAAATAAGAGACAAAAGAAAGGAAACTGTATAAAGCACAAATCCACAAATATATACAAAATCGTCCTCACCAAGTCTCTATGTCACAACATACTGCTAGTAGATGGAGAGTACAAGATACAACGAATATACAATACATCTCAGATAACCACAAAACCCACCTGGGCAAAACTGCACACTATCAGGCGAAGTGGTATCCGCAGCCAAAAGATGATAGATGGGTGAATAGCTGAATAGCTTGAAAGCTTAAAAGCTGAATAGCTTGCCTCGACTACTCTGGGGAAAACACCTGCAATACCTGTGGCACAACGGGGGTGAGTTGCCAACTCGTGAATAGTAAATAACATATGCAGGTAATCGCAAGAATGTACGTACAGCATGAATCTAATATATGACATTTCAATAATAACAGGTCATGAGTACGAAATAATGGAAAGTACACTAACCAGTACCACCAATATATCAAGCAATAATGATATGACAACAGTATGCAATAATCATGCACTGGGGATATGAGAAAGTAAATGTGCAACACTCATGAAGGTACACTCACAGGTACTCCTAATACATGGAACAGTGCACAAGTATATAAAGATGAGGTATGGAGTGAAATATGTCATTTCCACGGAAACCTGACATCGTGGTAGGATCACAATCCAGCAAGACAAATCAAATCCCAGTCCCTCAAATCAGTCACCAAATTGGCTCTCATATCATCTAGGTGTCACATCTCTTCAACTACACAATATCAAATATATCTCGCATAAGTATCGAATGTACAACATCAAGTAGATCTCACATCTCTAGTATGTACAATATCAGGTATATCTCACATATAACAAATGTACAACAGCAAGTGGATCTCACATCTCTCGTATGTACAATATCGGTATATCCCACATATATCAAATGTACAACAGCAAGTGGATCTCACATCTCTCGTATGTACAATATCAGGTATATCTCACATATAACAAATGTACAACAGCAAGTGGATCTCACATCTCTCGTATGTACAATATCGGTATATCCCACATATATCAAATGTACAACAGCAAGTGGATCTCACATCACTCGTATGTACAATATCAGGTATATCTCACCTATATCAAATGTACAACAGCAAGTGGATCTCACATCTCTCGTATGTACAATATCAGGTATATCTCACATATATCAAATGTACAACATCAAGTGGATCTCACATCTCTCGTATGTACAATATCAGGTATATCTCACATATATCAAATGCACAACATCAAGTGGATCTCACATCTCTAGTATGTACAACATCAGGTATATCTCACATATATCAAGTGTACAACATCAAGTGGATCTCACATCTCTAGTGTGTACAATGTCATCATCCAATCCCAATGAATCTCGTAAGTCTCAAGTCAAATCTCCAGCACAGTTCTAACATCCTAAATATAATGACATAAATAATATGATGAGGGCAATACACATATATTAGCGTCCCATTCCACTAATATTGGTGTAAAGGCATATATAACAGCGGCTCAATCCCCTGTTATATATACAAAGAGTATTTAGAAATATCATGAAACCAATGTGTCAAGCATCGACACAGAAATACTGATAAGTACGTATCATACGCTATCCCGAGAGCTCGAGTGCCTAGCTCTGCCCCTCGCCTCTCGACGTATCCATACGCATGTGACTCCCGTCGGTATCCACTCGATAGCCGATGAGTCAATGGTCCTGTCACCGGAAAGTATGGTTCCCCTAGGCCTCATCGCCTCACTGCGATGTCGACTCACTTCGACAACTTTCTTGCTTCAGGGTACCTCCGGGCCCCACCATGTACCCGTACACGGATCCCTCCTTTCCTCGCGTAGGGTATACATCAGAACCGATAAATCTCATGGTGGATGCTATAATATCATATCAAGGAAACCGGGTTTTTCAATGTATGCATAATTTCATGAACTACCACGGTCCCCAAATCCAGAAAACATCATGAAGAATCCATATAACAATGCGATAATCCATGAATAAAGTATACGCAATATGAAAACTGTAATGAAAGAGTATAAAAGAACAACATAGCATTCACCAGATATAAATGAATACATGAATGGTATAGCAGAAATATAGGTATCTACCTACATGATAATGTGATATACCTATCAGGTATAAGTAAAATATGAAATGCAAGTACACCTACCTGTATGATGATGTGATATACCTATCAGGTATAAGGAAAGTATGAAATGCAAGTACACCTGTAGCTATGTCCCTAGGTGTATATGTACCTAACACTAATGGTACAAAACCCTATAGGTAAACATGAACTAGCATATCAAGTCTAAATTATAAACGATAAGAAATATGTATCAAAGTCACAATGTCCCTAACCATACAATATCATTTCTAAATATGGTTGTGTATGACATGGCAATTATTGACGGTGTGTGTGGCATACAATCAGTGCTCTCGCAATCTGAGCCGTCAATAATAGTGCAGTGTCCTAAGGATACTAGTCCAATCACAACTATCACTAAGCAGTAAGGTATATGCGCAATTCTAAACATGATATAGAATATGCGACAAGGTAAAGGTTTCTAGCCCAGACGCATAACGCCATGCGGGCGATTCCCCTGTAGATGTTAAATCTACTCACCCACACTCCAAGCTAGATGAAGTCTACCACCAGAATCTACTCACATACATATATTAATAATAGCTACGAAATACGAACTAGCTATATCTAACCGACACAACAACACACAACCACCTCTTAAGTGTTCGTATCGTGGCTAACGAGAGTAGCGACACGACGAAAACAACTTAAGAGCGAAACCACGAAAACTGCACGACCCGTGTCGTAACACGTATCGCACGAACACGAAACACTAGAAACTACCCAATTGATCCCAGATTTGCCTACTGTGAAAACTAAACAATTTAAGTAAGACCAGAGGAACTCAAACCCTAGCAGACACCTACAGAACAAAAACCCAAACCCTAACTCCACTACTTGGCCGGCGTCGCCGGCCCCTCCTCTTGAAGTCGCCGGCCCTGGCCGGTGGCATGGGGTCCGTCTCCTAGGTAGTGCTCCAGGTCCCCTAGTACAATACTACCACTATGTTTAATTTTTCAGTAAACACTCCGGATCACAGCAGGTCCTAGAAACCACAAACCGACACTAAAATACGATATTACCCGACAAAACCTAATTTAACAATCTAAACAGCAAATAAAAAGCTAAGCTACACTAAAAACACTTAAATAACAGTAAAGGAATTTTACCTACACAAAAGAACACCAAGAATCCAAGCTCAAGAGCACTCCAAGTCAAGAAAATGAGAAAACTTGAAGAAAAATGGGATTTTTGTGAAAAGAGATGGATTTTGTGAAGGTTTTATGAAAGAAATATGAAGAAATGAGATGGGAATTGGATAAGGGCAGTAGAGGGGAGAGGGAGCTCGGCCAAGTGGAGGGAGGAGAGAGAGAGAGGGAATTTCCTAGCTATTTCCAAACAAAACAAAGCAATAAATGCATACACACCAATAATTCCACATTCATGCATCTTCTTTTCCTTTCTTTTCTATTCTTTTCTTTTCTTTTTCCCTTTAATCCTTGTCCACACATTCAAAGCTATGTGGTTTAGATTAACTTAGGAAAATTTAAGAAGAGATGAAAAGAGAAGATTCCAAAAATGTGCAAGCCGGATTAAAATAACATTAAAAATGGGAAAAATTCAAATTGGACCAAAACGTCATATATACTCCCAAAGTGTGCGCACTAGCTTTATTTTATCAAAACTAGGTGCTGGCAAGTCGATATGGCCGTTTGATCAAAATCGGTATAAAACTGACAATACCGACGAATTTCACCCAAAAACAGAAACAAACACAAAACGAATTCTAGAACGTTACAATCTCCCCCCCTTATAAAAATTCGTCCCCGAATTTAAAATTTTCACCAAACATACCTTCAAAGAGAAGAGTACAAAAACTCCCAAATCTCGCTTGCAGCTTCCCAAGTGATCCCCTTACTATACAGCTACGTCCAAGAAAACACTCCACAGATGGCAAGACCCTTGACCGAAGTTTCTCCACCTGCCGAACCATTACACACATGGCTGCCGGTGAATGAAAAGATCGAGTCCAAACCAATGGTCTGTGCTGAATCATGAGAAAAAGCCATGAAGGTATTTGCAAAAATCAACACCATGAATACGAGGTGAATAATCTATAATCTGGGCGGAAGTGCCAAATTAAAGCAACGAAAACTAACTCACATAAAGGATTTCAAAAGGATCAAAAATCCTGGGATAAGCTTCCCAAAACTCAACATGTCATTCATCGGAAAAGTCCGTAGGAATACATGATCTCCCACTGCGAACTCAAATCTGCGACCTACATGGTCGGCATATGACCTCTGTCTGCACTGGGCTACTCATCCTGACCTGAACCAACTGGATCATCTCCGAAGTCTCTAGACTAGCTGATGTCCAAAATCCTACTACGCTGAGTCAGAAAAACAGACTGGTGATCGACACTACCTGACTAAACCTAAAGGTTGCCAATTGAAATGTCTCCTGATAACAACTATCAAGAAATATCCTACTATGGCGAGTGACAATCTCAACTGTCGCAAACAATTAACCAAAAAAACACTCAACATTAACAAAACAACTGAGCAAATTGAGTATAACCGGACGACAAGAATCCGAATGGAGTCACACCCTGACCAAACTTGGGTAGAAACCATAACGAAATTCGTGGAGATCTGCTCCCATTCCTACTTCGGAACGGTAAAAGGTTGCAACTCTCCAGCCGGCCTCAGATACTCGACTCAAGCACACAACAAGGCAAACACCTGGAAACGAAACCTGAAATTTCTCTTTACATTCCGGTCCACCCGTAACTATCTCACCAGTCACGTCAATGTTGACAGAACTTGAATGAACACAGAGAGTTAACTGATGTGCTTGCTCTAGGATTTCACGTCTCTACCCGATAACCTCAGGTACACAAACGCATCCCTAACTTAGCACAACCTTGTCACAAATCAAGGTCTCCGAATCATTACCAGCCGAATATACTCAAGTATCTCTAACGAACGAGCATCGGCGGCCAGTGTCTCTCGAAAAACGATTTAAGGGAGGTGGTCGGGCGCGGACATGAGCAAGCTGTCCCCTCCGTAGAGACGAACTAAGCTATGCTCAACGATCACACAAAAACTGTAAATCTGCAGAAGACTATCACAACAATCAAGTCCGCTGCAGGAAGATGTACATTAAGCTCTAGTGGTCCGTGGAAAATCTGACACGACTCTCAAACAAGAAGTGTCTCCAAATCTCCAACGCAAAACCACCGTGGCCATCTCCAGATCATGAGTGGAATATCCTTCTCGTACTTCCTCCAAATGTAGGGAAGCAAAAGTGATGACTCGGTAATGTCACACCAGTACACCCTCGAGCCCACTCAAGAAACACTACAGTTAGACAACAAGGTCGCCCGAACCAAAAGCAAAGAAAGACTGATGCAATTGCTAACTGAATCTTCAACTGCTGAAAACTCTGCACACAAGCCTCAGTCCAAAGAAAAGAAACCTCCTCACTTGGTCTTTACAGTCAACGGTGCAGCAATACTCTAGTAATCCTGCACGAAACGGCGGTAAAAACCTGCTAAGTCCCAAAATCTGCGGATCTCCGTCCTGCACACAAGTCTGGGCCTAAGCTGTACGGTCACAATCTCCCTCGGAACCATACGAAACCGTCTCCCGTAACTACAAGACCTAGGAGTCAACACAACAAGCCTGAAGGAACACTCCGAGAATCTAGCAAACAGCTGGGGCTCTACCAATGTCTGCAAAACAAATTCTCAAGTGCTGCTCCTGTTCCTCAAGACACAAAGACTTGACCAGAATGTCGTCAAAACACAACAGTAACTGGTCGAGGAACGGCCTGAAGAAATCTGGTGCATCATATCCACAAATGCTGCTAGGGCATTGGCGAGTCCAACGACACCACCAACACACAAACTGCCCGTAGCACGCACAAAAACAGAATTCGGAATGTCACTACTCCGAACCCGCAACAATGATGACCTGATCCCAAACAAACTTAGAAAAAGTCTCGCACTCTGGAGCTGATCGAAGAAATCGTCAAAGCGAGGTAAATGATACCTAACCGCACCGTAAGCCGGTTCAATTGACGATCCATCAATCCACAACCGCAAACTGTCGTCTTTCTCCAGAACGAACAGAATTAGGAGCTCCCCAAAAGCGAAACACTCGGACACACCAACCTCCCAACAAACAACTCTGCAGCAGATCCCTAAGCTCCCAGAATTTCGCTAGCTCCCTTGGAACATCGTCGAACAACTCTTGCACGATAAGTACCCGGTCCAACAAATCTCAACGTGGCTCCGGTATCTCAAATGAACGCCAAGAATCCACGACATCTCCTCCAAAGCTGATTAGCGAAAAAGGCTGAATTCAAGCTGTGAAAGGCGGCACAACTATCCACCTGTACAGCAAGAACTGACTCGCCGGGAAAACAAATCCTGACTGTTTCCACACGGTAGTCCACAGACGCCTAACACGTAGCTAACCAATCCATGCCCAGAAGAATGTCAAATCCAACATCTCAAGAAGGATCCAATGACGGCAAAATCTCCTCACCGATTGGCATACGACTGAAATACGTGTCGCGTAACAAAAGAATCGCTGACAGAAATTAACACAACAAAACGGCTGATCTAACTAACACGACCCTCGTCCCAACCACGGCACAAAGTGCGAAAAACCAACAAGTACAACAAAAGAACAAGAACAAGGATACCTGACTAATCTGCACTGGACGCCCGTGCGTCCGGATGAGTAGAAACAAACTCTCGTGTCTGCCTTCTACCCACAACTGGCTGAACTCTTCCTCTGCCAGACTGACCCCTCTGAGCAAACCTCCCGCGTCCACGGCCTCTCTGAACTCTACCCTGACGCGGCGCTAAGGAACAACCCCTGATGAAGTGGTGAAGGCTACCACATCAATAGCATCCAGTATAACGCTGCTGACCCTCCTGGGGATAAGAGCTGAACGTCTGTCCACGTCCTATGCCTCTGTTGCTCCCGCGATGGTCACGAAATCTATCTCGACGACTGAACCTCTGTCCCTGGACTGGCACACCTGTACAGGTCCTCTACTGTCCTGGAACTCGCAAAGTCTCTGGAATACGGGTCTCGTCGACTGGGGCTACATCCACTGGTGCTACGTAAGTGACAGACTGCTGCATGCTGATCCCAAGGAACAACTGACTAACTGGGGTGTCAACCTCCTGTCGCTGCGCTCGAATGGCATCAACCAATGATCTCATCGTCTGGCGCAAGTCCTGCATCTCTGTCACAAGCCTAGCGAGCTGATCAGTCGAAGGCTGATCCGTCTGCAACTGTGCAACACGAGTGCCGTCCTGGTCAGTGCTCGTCTCACCCGAGCTAACTCTGACCTCGGCCCTCGCTGCATCACTCTGAGTCCCCATAGTCATCGACGGCAAGGCTATAAATAGAGATAGGATTCGATAAGAACAAGGAAATCGAATCACAAGGATATGTATCATCAAGGAAGGAATCTCAAGCAATTTGTACTTAGGCACTTTAGGCGAAATACTGCATCGTGGGTATGCTGCAGACATACACACACTACGTTACTCCGCTTAGGTTACCTACTCGATCATACCAGGTCATCCTACACTCCGAAAGATAAAACCACGCTCTGATACCAACTTTTGTCACGACCCAAAAATGGTACGTGATGGCCCTAATACTACGCAACGCCTCCAGACGTAACGCAGTAAAAGAAAGCCAAAACCCAGAAATCTAAACCATAAAAATACGGAAAAGATAATAAAAAGTTTTGGAAACATTTGAAATCACAACCCAAATTCTTTAAAAGGGTCCACTTTTTCTTTAAAATTTTGGCAGCACCTCCTTTGTAAAACAAGCCCCCAAAAAGGGTACAACATGAATATAAAGTAAAACATCCCAAACGGGAGTAAAATCCACGCCCAACGGCGGAAAACAACACCACAACAGATATATGACACCGTAGCGAAGAAATAAGAGACAAAAGAAAGGAAACTGTATAAAGCACAAATCCACAAATATATACAAAATCGTCCTCACCAAGTCTCTAAGTCACAACATACTGCTAGTAGATGGAGAGTACAAGATACAACGAATATACAATACATCTCAGATAACCACAAAACCCACCTGGGCAAAACTGCACACTATCAGGCGAAGTGGTATCCGCAGCCAAAAGATGATAGATGGGTGAATAGCTGAATAGCTGAATAGCTTGAAAGCTTAAAAGCTGAATAGCTTGCCTCGACTACTCTGGGGAAAACACCTGCAATACCTGTGGCACAACGGGGGTGAGTTGCCAACTCGTGAATAGTAAATAACATATGCAGGTAATCGCAAGAATGTACGTACAGCATGAATCTAATATATGACATTTCAATAATAACAGGTCATGAGTACGAAATAATGGAAAGTACACTAACCAGTACCACCAATATATCAAGCAATAATGATATGACAACAGTATGCAATAATCATGCACTGGGGATATGAGAAAGTAAATGTGCAACACTCATGAAGGTACACTCACAGGTACTCCTAATACATGGAACAGTGCACAAGTATATAAAGATGAGGTATGGAGTGAAATATGTCATTTCCACGGAAACCTGACATCGTGGTAGGATCACAATCCAGCAAGACAAATCAAATCCCAGTCCCTCAAATCAGTCACCAAATTGGCTCTCATATCATCTAGGTGTCACATCTCTTCAACTACACAATATCAAATATATCTCGCATAAGTATCGAATGTACAACATCAAGTAGATCTCACATCTCTAGTATGTACAATATCAGGTATATCTCACATATAACAAATGTACAACAGCAAGTGGATCTCACATCTCTCGTATGTACAATATCGGTATATCCCACATATATCAAATGTACAACAGCAAGTGGATCTCACATCTCTCGTATGTACAATATCAGGTATATCTCACATATAACAAATGTACAACAGCAAGTGGATCTCACATCTCTCGTATGTACAATATCGGTATATCCCACATATATCAAATGTACAACAGCAAGTGGATCTCACATCACTCGTATGTACAATATCAGGTATATCTCACCTATATCAAATGTACAACAGCAAGTGGATCTCACATCTCTCGTATGTACAATATCAGGTATATCTCACATATATCAAATGTACAACATCAAGTGGATCTCACATCTCTCGTATGTACAATATCAGGTATATCTCACATATATCAAATGCACAACATCAAGTGGATCTCACATCTCTAGTATGTACAACATCAGGTATATCTCACATATATCAAGTGTACAACATCAAGTGGATCTCACATCTCTAGTGTGTACAATGTCATCATCCAATCCCAATGAATCTCGTAAGTCTCAAGTCAAATCTCCAGCACAGTTCTAACATCCTAAATATAATGACATAAATAATATGATGAGGGCAATACACATATATTAGCGTCCCATTCCACTAATATTGGTGTAAAGGCATATATAACAGCGGCTCAATCCCCTGTTATATATACAAAGAGTATTTAGAAATATCATGAAACCAATGTGTCAAGCATCGACACAGAAATACTGATAAGTACGTATCATACGCTATCCCGAGAGCTCGAGTGCCTAGCTCTGCCCCTCGCCTCTCGACGTATCCATACGCACGTGACTCCCGTCGGTATCCACTCGATAGCCGATGAGTCAATGGTCCCTGTCACCGGAAAGTATGGTTCCCCTAGGCCTCATCGCCTCACTGCGATGTCGACTCACTTCGACAACTTTCTTGCTTCAGGGTACCTCCGGGCCCCACCATGTACCCGTACACGGATCCCTCCTTTCCTCGCGTAGGGTATACATCAGAACCGATAAATCTCATGGTGGATGCTATAATATCATATCAAGGAAACCGGGTTTTTCAATGTATGCATAATTTCATGAACTACCACGGTCCCCAAATCCAGAAAACATCATGAAGAATCCATATAACAATGCGATAATCCATGAATAAAGTATACGCAATATGAAAACTGTAATGAAAGCGTATAAAAGAACAACATAGCATTCACCAGATATAAATGAATACATGAATGGTATAGCAGAAATATAAGTATCTACCTACATGATAATGTGATATACCTATCAGGTATAAGTAAAATATGAAATGCAAGTACACCTACCTGTATGATGATGTGATATACCTATCAGGTATAAGGAAAGTATGAAATGCAAGTACACCTGTAGCTATGTCCCTAGGTGTATATGTACCTAACACTAATGGTACAAAACCCTATAGGTAAACAGGAACTAGCATATCAAGTCTAAATTATAAACGATAAGAAATATGTATCAAAGTCACAATGTCCCTAACCATACAATATCATTTCTAAATATGGTTGTGTATGACATGGCAATTATTGACGGTGTGTGTGGCATACAATCAGTGCTCTCGCAATCTGAGCCGTCAATAATAGTGCAGTGTCCTAAGGATACTAGTCCAATCACAACTATCACTAAGCAGTAAGGTATATGCGCAATTCTAAACATGATATAGAATATGCGACAAGGTAAAGGTTTCTAGCCCAGACGCATAACGCCATGCGGGCGATTCCCCTGTAGATGTTAAATCTACTCACCCACACTCCAAGCTAGATGAAGTCTACCACCAGAATCTCCCTGTGGCAGTGTCCGTAGTCCTTGTTGGGGTAAAAATTTACACCCCGGTTGACCAAGTCAAAATCAAAGTCAACCCCAAGCCAAGTGGGCCCAAGCCCAGATCCAGTGGGCCCATGCCTGGGTCGAGCCCGAACATGAAGCGGCCGGCCTCCCCCCATGCCAAGATAAAAAATTTTGTAATAAATAATTTTGTTGCATTTCTTTTATTTTATTTATGGATAAATGTAAGAAAAATAGGCATAAAGCCAAATTTTTGTAAAGCCCATGGCTTATGTGCAAAAAGAAATGGCACATGAGCCATGGGATAGGCAAAATGCCATTTTGTGAAGCCCAAGGGGCTATGTGTAAAATGTATGGCCTATAAAGGCAAGGATAATGAAATATCCCAACAACTTTTCTCTTTCCAAAAAAAAAAGTCTTAGAGCTGAGCTCTTTTCTTCCATCTTCAAGGTTCTAAACCTTTTCATTTTCTTTTGAATTTAAATCAAGAGTTTTACTCTTTCTTTCCCAAAAACTAAGTAGTTTTCCACCACAAAACCCACAAAGGGGAACTCAGATCTCCCATCAGATCTAAAAAAAAAGGAGTGATTTTTAAAATCTCCTGCTTCTTGATCTTCAAGATCCGGCCAAGCGATAGGAGGAAGAAGAAGAACATCTTTCACTAAATCCCTCCCAAAAAAAAAAGAAGAAGAAGAAGAAGAAGAACACTCAGGAGTCCAACTCCTCTTTGATTTCTCATCAGAGAAATCTTTTTAGGCTAAAAGCCTCTTTTTCTCGCCGGCGCTCAAGCGCAGAGCGCCCACGTGCCGACACGTGGCGCGCTTGCGCTCCAGCGCAAGCGCTCGAGCGCAAGTCGCCTTCGTGCCGACACGTGGCGCTCTTGCGCTCCAGCGCAAGCGCCCGAGCGCAAGTCACCCTGGTGTCGACACGTGGCGCGCTTGCGCTCCAGCGCAAGCGCTCGAGCGCAAGTCGCCCTCGTGCCGACACGTGGCGCTCTTGCGCTCAAGCGCAAGCGCTCGAGCGCAAGTCGCCCTCGTGCCGACACGTGGCGCGCTTGCGCTCCAGCACTCTGCGCTCGAGCGCAAAGCGCCCACATACCGACACGTGGCGCGCTCGCGCTCAAGCGCATAGGCGCTGGCCCCACGCATCCTTTGGATGTCTTTTTCCTCTTTACTTATATATACATGTATATATATACATATGTATATAAATATACACATACACATACTCCGCCACACTCTCCCCCTCAAAAAAAATTTCGGGCCGGGGCGCTGCCCCGAACCCCGCAAGGGGGCTGCTAGCCCCCTTGACCCCCAGCCCGCTATCCGGGTAGCGGGACCCCCGTAAAAACTCTGCGTGGCTCCCGATATACCCAAAACCCCCTTTTCAAACAAAACACACGCACACCGCACATTGAGTTCGCATGACCAGTTTAACCCATTAATCGGAGGTTCCCTCGCCCCAAAGGCGAGGGGTAATTAACGGCAGCTTAGTCCGCGGCTGCCGGAGATTCGGATCCCCACAATCATTAAACCCCAGCCTACCCTAGGCAGGGGGAATCTGTAGTACGCCTGACAAGCGTGCGCGTATTCCCATCTCACTGGGGTGACGAAAAACACCCTACAGATTCTGGCACGCCCGGTGGGACCCTATCTCTCCTCCCATATTTCGGGTTAAACGTTCATGCGAACTCAATCAATATACATATCGATTGCCTATACTGAAATGATGTTCTTTTTTTTTTCTTTTTTTTTCGTGCAGCAATCAACTTTCGACGATAATGTCTCCCAAGACGAACTCAGCTTCCAACGTGACCCCGATTCCGTACGTGGTCAAGATCAACGCTCGTGTGGTTCTCCCCGCAAGCCTCAGTCGACAATGGGAGGAACCGCCCCGCCAGTTTGGCTCTGTCATCATCTACCCTGCCGGAAGCGCTCCTCTGGCAGAGATCCCAGCGGAACAGGTGGCCAAGCCAGTCTCAAGGGGTAAGAGGCCGAATGTCGTGATCGCCAAGGCCCCACAACCGAAGCTTAAGATGGTGTCTGAACGAGTCCCTGGCGCTCTAGCTGGGGGCAATACTTTCGATGCGAAGGGCAACATTAAATGTTGCGAACGAGCTCAGGCGATGACTCCAACAAATGCACAATCGAGCGTATCTCCAAGGCCCTCCATCAACCGGTCTGTGGCGTCTTCCCAAAGAGTTGAAGTCTGCCAGGCGCTTAGAACAGAAAAGTTAAGGCAGAAGCGGCTCAGGTATCGAGCCAACAAGAGGGCCAGGGCTTCAGCCAAATGGAATCGTGTGAAGTTCCAAGTGCAGGATTGCCCTGCGACGACGGCTGAGTCGGACGTAAGAATCAGCAATTCCTTCGAACCTTTGAAGTGGGTTCAGAAAAACGCCATGACCGCCAGAATCAGGAAAACAGCGGTCCGAACAGTGCCACAAAGAGACGTGTCCCGGCCCCAACAGAAAAAGTACGACACTATCTCTTCAAGAGTCTATCAGGTGCTCTGTGCCGCACGAAAGCAGCGGGGCAAATCCAGAAAAGAAACGCCAGCACCATTCAAGAACCTGGTTAGGCCAGCCGCCTTCAATCGATTACCAGCTACCGAAGCAAGGGGGTCAAGACAGCGACCCGTCAAATCAGCTTCTAATGATAGAAAGACGGCCGGATACATCATCCATACGGTCTATATGGCGGGCGGACGCCCCAGCGACAACCTTCGCAGCAAAAGCAAGGACGGGGCCACCACATCCCAAGCCCAATCTAGCCTGAATGTGGTTGCCGCCGCCCAAGAACAGCCGCCCCTGCTGGATGAAGAAAACCCTCTCGATGAGGATGATAGGCAGATAGACCCCTCGGTCCATGTAGAGTCAAGCTCGGACAGCGAGGAAGAGCCGACTTTCCGCCCTAGGACTGCGGAGCAAGAGCTGCTTCAAGAACTTCGAAAACAGCTCAGGAGCAAAGATAAAGAGATGGCCAAGCTCTATTCGAAGATTGACGACTTAACGAACGTGGTGATGCAGCTTACGGCTCAAATTGCTCGAGCGCCTCCTAATCAAGCACAAGCCGCTACTAATCAGCCGGGTGATGACAATCCGAGGCAGCCAATGCCTGTTCCTTTGGGACCAAGACTGGTCGAGCCGAATGAAAGCCGGCTACATTCCGCTTCTGGGGACGCCTTGGCCCCAGATAGCACCATCCCGCTAACACAGGATCGGATAATGGATTTGGTCACCAGCAAAGTTAAAACATTGGTGGCCGAAGCTGAAGCTCAGAAAGAAATCGGCAGTAGTGGGCGGCCATATCCCGCGCAGTACGATCTGATTGAGTTCCCAAGCGGCTACGTCATTCCTAAGTTCGGAAGATTTGATGGAACGGGGAATGCAAATCAACACGTTGCCCACTTCAAAGCATCGTGCGGAAATACAGGGGGCAATGACGCGCTCCTTCTTCGTCAGTTTGTCAACAGCCTGACCGGCGTCGCCTTCGACTGGTACGCGAGCATACCAGACGGGTCCGTCATTACCTTCGCCCAAATGGAGTCTCTGTTTCGGCAAAGGTTCATGAGCGTCAGTGATAAAATCTCCATTGCCGACCTTGTGAGGACCAAGCCGGGGAAGAATGAAAGCAACACCGACTTTATCGCCCGATGGCGCAATCTCACAGTCAAGTGCGAACCGCCGCTGGAGCAGGACCAGTCCGTCAGCCTTCTCATTGGGAACCTCAGCAATTGGATGGTCCCCTTCTTGTGTACAGCGGGCCTCAAGATGTTTCAGGAGCTAACCAAGAAAGTCCAAATGCTGGAACGCTCGAAGCAAGAGTCCCCGCCAGACTCTCAGAGAGACAAAACCTGGAAAAGCAAGCGGGACGACAACCGTAGAAGCGGGAGTTCCAGCAGTACCAATGTCTTCAATGCCTCCGACAATGAAGAAAAGCGAAGGGCGGGCGAATCCAAAACCAACCGGTCTCGAAAGCCATTGCTGAGAGGAGATGGGCCTTCCCTAGAGGAGAAAAAGAACAAGGTTTACTCTTTCAGAAGGGACAAGGTCCGTAAGATATTTAAAGATGCCTTGAACAATGGCCTACAACTGCCGGAGTCGAAAAGACCCCAAGAAGCAAAAATGACCGACAATCCCCTGTATTGCCCGTACCACCGAGTAGTGAGCCATGCGATCGAGGATTGCTATATCTTCAAGGATTGGGTCGAGAAGCAGTACAAGGCTGGAGAGATCGAGCTGTCCAAAAGCGTGTTGGTGAACAATCAAGTTGCAACCGCCAACTTTATACAGACGGAAGCTGAAGCCTTCTGGGAGCAGACAGCCGAACCCGCTGCCCTGACAAACGAAACTGACTCATCGCGGCCTCCGTGGAGTACGCACATATCTAATAAGACGAAGAAGATGCTAAAGCTACTTCAGAAAGAGCCCAGGATGGAATGGGAAGGACAGAAGAAGCCTACCAGTCCAGCTACCAATGCGGCTCCATCAGGCTCAAAATCCAAGAAGCTCAAGAAGAAGAAAAGTGCAACTCGGCGCGAAAAAGAGTCTGCAGGGAGATCGACCATTCAAAAATATATCGATTCCCTCGAAGAATATGAACAAAAGGAAAGAACATTGATTCAATTGAAGGAGTTCTTCCCTGTACAAGCGGCTGAAATTCTGGAGGAGTTAGAAGAAGACTCCAATGAAGAGATCCCAGTAGTGACCTGCTACGCCATCCATCTTGGCAGCGACTCCGAGGATGATCTCTGTTTTCCGGAAGAGGACGAGGAGCTCGCCACAACGGCCAATCAAATCCAGCTCAGAAGTGGCAGGGCTCTACCGCCAAATCAGGGCAATGCCCCAAAAGGGAAGGAAAAACAAGTCGCTAATGAAGAAGATGGCAGAGAACCGGCTGATGAAAACATAAGTCCTTCCTCGGTGGACTATAATGTCTTGGCGCATCTCCGGAAGCTTCCGTCTCTCCTGAGCATCTACGACGCCTTGGTCCTATCTAAGGAGCTTAGAGATGTTCTCATCCACGCTCTGCAAAACCCCGAGCGGTATCAGGCTCACTTTGCGGAAATTAACATGAAAGAAGCCCAGCATGCTTTGTATGCCGCTGCAGTCACATTTAAGGATGAAGACTTGCTACTGGGAACGACTGAGCATAATCGGCCGCTTTACGTGACCGGGTACAGCGACGGAGATCGAATTAATCGCATATTGATTGATCCGGGGTCCTCAGTGAACATCATGAACTTGCGAACTCTGAAGAGTTTGTCAATGGACGTCCGACACCTGTCAAGGGAAAGGATTGTCATTCAAGGCTTCAACCAAAATTGCCAGCAAGTTCTGGGGTCTATAGCTCTGCCAATCAAATTTGGGGATCTGCAAACTGAAGCTAAGATATACGTGATCGACGCCGACACGTCTTATAAGATTCTCTTGGGGCGGCCGTGGCTCCACGATTACGGCATCATTCCGTCAACTCTCCATCAATGCATGAAGTATACTAAAAATGGCGAAGAAAGACGCATTGACGGAGACATCCAGCCGTTCGGTGTGCATGAAGTCCGATATGAAGATTCTCGGTACTTTACGAACCACCAAAATGCTAAGCCACAACTGACCGAGGATAGAACGGCCCCAAGACTCAAAACCAAATCTGCGCCGGCTATCACTTTCAAAAGCAAAAATACCCAAGTGCGCCCGCATTTCGGCAACGACTCTGATGAGTTCGACGCTGGAAGCCCGTCCTTCCGCAAAACTCGCCCTCATTTCGGCAGCGATACGGACGAATCTGTTACTGAAGGCCCATCTAGCAGCAAAGTCCGCCCTCATCTTGGCAGTGACACTGAAGAGTCAGAGGAGGAGGACCTGTCGTGCAACAGCGGTGCAGATTGGACCCCCACGCAACAAGCGAAACTACGAGAGACCTTCGAAGTTTCAGAAGGGTCCCTAGCCGTTACAAGGGTACCAGAGCAAATGTGCAAAGAGCTCGATGCATTATCAATCTCCACCGTGGACCAGCTGAAAACTTTCTACGTTCCCGGGAGGAAAAGTGGACAGAAGGGCATCTTGTTTTATGGGTCAAACCCCGTTGTGCACCCGGACGACCTTTCTGTCGCGTGCCTTCCCTATGAGAGAGGCATAAGAGCCGTCCTCAATCCCAGATACTATGCGCCCGAGATGCGGGAATACTTTAAGAAGTGCGGATGCCGGTTATATCAAACGGAGTCCGAAGCAAAGTTTTACGAAGGGCTATGGTATCCGCCCCAGGTCCGAGCACTCATCGATGGACGGATTCCAGATAGACGGGGCATAGGCTACATTCAACCTGATTCCAAAGCGTGCTACATGATCCATGTTGGTGAGACCAGCGAAAGATCAAATGATGATGACGAGATAGCCGAGCCAGAAGAAGCTCCTCAAGAGCTCGAAGATGGCGGACAAGCAACCTTTGATGAGCTAACCGAGATTGACTTAGGAACGCCCGATAATCCAAGGCCGACCTACATCAGCTCACTCTTGTCGGAGGAAATGAAAGAGCAGATAATTGCCCTGCTGCGTGAGTTCGTCGACTGCTTCGCGTGGACGTACAAAGAAATGCCTGGCCTAACCCCTGAGGTAGCCGTGCATAAGCTGGCTATATCTCCTGATGCTAAGCCAGTCAAACAAGCTCCTCGAAGAATGAGAAGGGAGTTGGAAGAAAAGGTCATCGAGGAAACCAAGAAACTCATCGATGCCGGCTTCATCAGGGAAGAGAAATATGCAGACTGGATCGCATGCATAGTCCCATTGAAGAAGAAAAATGGGCAGATTCGAGTTTGTGTCGATTTCAGGGACCTCAACAAGGCATGTCCTAAAGACGACTTCCCGCTACCGGTCATGGAAATGATGGTCGATGACACCTCAAATTACGAACTGTTCACCTTTATGGATGGCTCGTCTGGATATAATCAGATCAAGATGTCGCCTGAGGATGAGAAGCACACAGCATTTCGAACCCCGATCGGAATATATTGCTACAAGGTAATGCCATTCGGACTGAAGAACGCAGGTGCTACATATCAAAGGGCGATGACTAATATCTTTGATGACCTAATCCATAAAGTCGTCGAATGCTATGTTGATGATCTGGTCGTCAAGACTAAAGCCAAGGCCGATCATATCCAAGATCTCAGGACCGTTCTCACCAGACTGAGGGAATACGATCTGAAGATGAATCCTCTGAAGTGCGCTTTTGGCGTGTCATCGGGAAAATTCCTGGGCTTCATAGTCCGACATCGAGGGATCTAAGTTGACCCATCAAAGATAAAGGCCATCATGGAGATGCCCCCTCCGAAGAGTCTGACGCAGCTAAGATCTTTTCAAGGCAAGCTTGCTTATATACGGAGGTTTATCTCAAATTTATCAGGGAGATGTAGGCCCTTCTCGAAGCTCATGAAGAAAGGAGCTCCTTTTATCTGGGATGCCGAATGTCAAGCAGCGTTCGAAAGCATTAAACAATACTTGTTGCACCCTCCAGTGCTGGCCGCTCCCATTCCAAATAAACCGCTGATTCTCTACACTGCCGCGCTGGACGAGTCGCTCGGTGCGCTCCTTGCCCAGAATAACGAGGAAGGAAAAGAAAATGCCCTCTACTACCTCAGTCGAACTCTAGTCGGGGCGGAACACAACTACTCCCCAATCGAAAAGCAATGCCTGGCTCTGATATTTGCTGTGAAGAAGCTGAGGCACTATCTGCTCGCTCATCGGGTTATGCTGATCTCCAAGGTCGACCCGCTCAAACACTTGATGACCAAAGCAAGCCTAGCCGGCAGAATGGCAAGATGGGCTGTCATGCTACTTGAGTTTGACATAGTTTACACTCCTCAGAAAGCAGTAAAAGGGCAAGCTCTTGCAGACTTTCTCGCTGCTCATCCCATACCAGAAGGGTCGCCACTAAATTGTGAGTTACCCGACGAACAAGTGCTGCATCTCGAGGATGACGAGCCATGTTGGGAGCTCTACTTCGATGGGGCCTCATCGATAAGAACCTCCAGTAAATCAAGCGTCCCGGAGATAAAAGCAGGGATAGGATTGGTGTTCATCACACCATCAATGGGAACCCTACGGCGTTCTTTTGCTCTCACCGAGCCTCGGACAAACAATGAAGCTGAGTATGAAGCTCTGATAGCTGGTTTGGAGCTCGCCATAGAAATGGAAATCCGTCGGCTACGAGTTTACGGTGACTCCCAGCTCGTCGTCAACCAAGTAAGCGGCGACTATAAGATATACAAACCCGAGTTAGCTCGGTACAGAGGTCGAGTGGTGGAACTCATGAAACGGTTCACTCATATTGAACTAACGAGAGTCCCTAGAGCGTTGAACGGAAAGGCTGATGTACTCGCTCGCTTGGCCAAGGAACTGGCTGATCCTGAAATGGACGAAATTCTGATCACAGTCAGGAGCCGGCAAATCCTACCCCCTGTCTCTCTACGAGAAGAGGAAAGCGCGGAACAGAAAAGCAATCCCGCCGAAGAAGCTTCGATCGTCCAAGACGAGCCCGATTGGAGAGAACCCTTCATAGAGTACCTCCGATATGACAAGCTGCCCGAAGAAAAATCTGCGAGGATTCAGCTGAAGAAAAGAGCTCTCCGGTACGTGTTTGTAAATGACACGTTATACCGCAGGTCATATGACCAACTATGGCTCAGGTGTCTGTCATTGGCCGAAGCCCAAAAGGTCATGAAAGATGTCCACTCGGGCGTTTGCGGTGCTCACCAATCTGGCCCCAAGATGCGACTTCAAATCAAACGGCTTGGGTATTACTGGCCCACCATGATACGGGATTGCGGAGAGCATGCAAAGAAATGTTATATCTGCCAAATTCACGGTGATTTTATTCACAAGCATCCCAACCCATTGCATCCTACAGTGGCGTCGTGGCCCTTCGAAGTTTGGGGCACCGACATTGTTGGCCCAATTGATCCTCCGTCATCTAAAGGCCACCGGTTCATACTGGCCGCGACAGACTACTTCTCCAGGTGGGCTGAAGCTGTCCCGCTAAAAGAAGTCAAGACAAAGGATATTCTGACATTCTTCCAGCATAATATTCTATACCGCTTCGGTACACCAAGAAGAATCATTTCTGACAACGGGCCTTCTTTCAAGAGCTTCAATGTCTCAAGGTTCGCTACTCAGCACAAGATAGACTGGAGATATTCCTCTATCTATAATCCAAGAGCCAATGGGCTAGCCGAAGCTTTCAATAAGACTCTATGCAAGCTCCTGAGGAAAAATGCTTCAGCCAACAAGAGAGACTGGAATCTCAAGCTTCACAAGGCATTGTGGGCATATCGTACCACGCACCGTACTCCAACTCAGTCCACTCCATACTCATTGCTCTTCGGAGTGGAGGCGGTCCTCCCCCTCGAAGTCGAAGTTCCAAGCTTAAGAATGGCCGTTCAGCATGAGTTGACGGAGGAGGAAAACGTGCTCCTTCGACTTGAAGAACTCGATGCCCTCGAAGAAAAGAGGCTCGCGGTGCAACAAAATCTGGAGCTATACCGAGCCCAAATGTCACGGGCTTATGACAAGATAACCCGTCTCCGCGCCTTCAAGAAAGGTGAATTGGTGTTGGTCCTCAAAAGACCGATTATCCCCAATCGACATGCCAAGGGAAAATTCGAACCAAACTGGGAAGGACCATACGTCATCGAGAAAGTGTTTGACGGAGGATCCTACCAACTAATAAGTGCCGAGGGAGAAAGGCCCATGCCACCCATCAATGGCCGATATCTCAAGAAATACTACACGTGAATGCTCCAAGTCGCAGGCGAATTGAGCACATCAGCCCTACGGTCTGGATCAGACATCCTGCAAAACCGTATACAATCCACGGGCGTAAATGACCCCTATTTCTCCCAAATCCTGCCAGTGAGACTACTTTAAAGTCCCACCAGCGGCAAAAAAAAAAGAAAAAAGAAAAAAAAAGAAAAAAAAAGGTATGTCCACAAGCAAAACGGGCACGGATGAAAACCCGAAAGGGCTCCGTGAGTAAAAACAGCAGGACTACCGGCGAGTCTGTGAAAACCCGAAAGGGCGCAAACTCGTAAAAAGGAAAGGAGGTGAAATACACTCACAAAGTCCTCTCGACTTTGTGAGGAGAAAACCCCTGCGTGAGATCCTTACGACTCACAAAGGAGCAACACACTTAGGAATCCTCACGATTCCTAAGGAGAAAATACACCTACGAGATCCTTTCGACTCGTAGGGAGAAAATGCTTTTATGGGACCCTCACGGCCCATAAAATTGAAAAGCCTTAGGTGGTAGGGACCCAAACCTAACTCCTAAGCCATCGTTCCCCAACGGGCAATGGCAAATGATGATTCGCTCCTGGCATTTCGCTTCAGTGTTAGCGGTGCTGATGCCGACCGAAAACCCAAATCCCAAGTCCTCCCGAGGCAAATGATGAGTTGCTCCTGGCATTATTCCAGTGCAGCAATGCTGATGCCAAACAATATCCAAATTCCAAGTCCCCAAACGGCGAATGATGAGTCGCTCCTGGTACCACATTCCAGTGCAGCGATGCAGACGCCAACCAAAATCCAATTTTTAAAAATATTCCCGGCCCTACGGTGGGTCCCCAAATTGACCATCGTATACAATCCACGGACTCAAATAATTCTCATCATACCCATGCCCCACCGTAATCACCAGTTACGCGGCCGGTCTCCGCTTTGGGAATGATGCTCCATTGATAAGACCCACTCATGTGTCCTCACGATATATGAGGAGAACAAACCTTTGTGGGATCCTTACGACTCATAAAGGAAAAACACACTTAGGAGTCCTCACGACTCCTAAGGAGAAAATACACCTGCGGGATCCTTACGACTCGTAGGGAGAAAATGCTTTTATGGGACCCTCATGGCCCATAAAATTGAAAAGCCTTAGGCGATAGGGATCTAAACCTGTCTCCTAAGCCATCGCTCCCCAATCCCCAAATGGCGAATGATGAGTCGCTCCTGGTACCATATTCCAGTGCAGCGATGCAGACGCCAAATAAATTCCAAATCCCATACCCCAACGGCGAATGATGAGTCGCTCCTGGTACCATATTCCAGTGCAGCGATGCAGACGCCGACAAAGTCCCAATTTTTTTTTCGGCCCTACGGTCTGGATCATACATCCTGCAAAACCGTATACAATCCACGGGCGTGAAACAATCCCAATCTCTCCCAAATCCTCTTGGGGCAAATAATGAATTGCTCCTGGCATTATTCCAGTGCAGCAATGCAGATGCCAAACAAAAACCAAAATCCCAGAATCCTCTCAATGACAGATGATGATTCGCTCCTGGTACCATATTCCAGTATAGCGATGCTGATGTCAACCCAAATCAAAATCAACAAGTCAATTTCCACTCCGACACCGCAGAAAGCGGAGCGAGTCAGAATCCAATCTCGACACCGCAAGAAGCGGAGCAAGTCAAGTCTACCCCTGACACTGCAAGAAGCAGAGCAAGTCAAATCAAGCATCGACCGTCCAAGTCGCTAAAAGGGCAGCATCGACCGTCCAAGTCGCTAAAAGGGCAGCATCGACCGTCCACGTCGCTAAAAGGGCAGCACCGACCGTCCACGTCGCTAAAAGGGCAGCACCGACCGTCCAAGTCGCAAAAAGGGCAGCACCGACCGTCCAAGTCGCAAAAAGGGCAGCACCGACCGTCCACGTCGCTAAAAGGGCAGCACCGACCGTCCAAGTCGCTAAAAGGGCAGCATCGACCGTCCACGTCGCTAAAAGGGCAGCACCGACCGTCCAAGTCGCTAAAAGGGCAGCATCGACCGTCCAAGTCGCTAAAAGGGCAGCACCGACCGTCCAAGTCGCTAAAAGGGCAGCATCGACCGTCCAAGTCGCAAAAAGGGCAGAACCGACCGTCCACGTCGCTAAAAGGGCAGCACCGACCGTCCAAGTCGCAAAAAGGGCAGCGCAGGATTCCTACAAAGCGGGAACCAGATAGCTCCGGGCCAGGGAAAACGCTTATCACGGACACTCCGTCTCGGAGACATGTCAAGCAACGACCGTCCATGTCGTAAAAAGGGCAGTGCCAGCTCCCCAAAAGGCGGGAACCAAATCAAGTCGCTTCCACGTGAAAGAAGATCCATCAATTTCATGCACACGACCCACATATGTGGTGTGCATCTATTGATGGGGGGCAATTTGTTGGGGTAAAAATTTACACCCCGGTTGACCAAGTCAAAATCAAAGTCAACCCCAAGCCAAGTGGGCCCAAGCCCAGATCCAGTGGGCCCATGCCTGGGTCGAGCCCGAACATGAAGCGGCCGGCCTCCCCCCATGCCAAGATAAAAAAATTTTGTAATAAATAATTTTGTTGCATTTCTTTTATTTTATTTATGGATAAATGTAAGAAAAATAGGCATAAAGCCAAATTTTTGTAAAGCCCATGGCTTATGTGCAAAAAGAAATGGCACATGAGCCATGGGATAGGCAAAATGCCATTTTGTGAAGCCCAAGGGGCTATGTGTAAAATGTATGGCCTATAAAGGCAAGGATAATGAAATATCCCAACAACTTTTCTCTTTCCAAAAAAAAAAGTCTTAGAGCTGAGCTCTTTTCTTCCATCTTCAAGGTTCTAAACCTTTTCATTTTCTTTTGAATTTAAATCAAGAGTTTTACTCTTTCTTTCCCAAAAACTAAGTAGTTTTCCACCACAAAACCCACAAAGGGGAACTCAGATCTCCCATCAGATCTAAAAAAAAAGGAGTGATTTTTAAAATCTCCTGCTTCTTGATCTTCAAGATCCGGCCAAGCGATAGGAGGAAGAAGAAGAACATCTTTCACTAAATCCCTCCCAAAAAAAAAAGAAGAAGAAGAAGAAGAAGAACACTCAGGAGTCCAACTCCTCTTTGATTTCTCATCAGAGAAATCTTTTTAGGCTAAAAGCCTCTTTTTCTCGCCGGCGCTCAAGCGCAGAGCGCCCACGTGCCGACACGTGGCGCGCTTGCGCTCCAGCGCAAGCGCTCGAGCGCAAGTCGCCTTCGTGCCGACACGTGGCGCTCTTGCGCTCCAGCGCAAGCGCCCGAGCGCAAGTCACCCTGGTGTCGACACGTGGCGCGCTTGCGCTCCAGCGCAAGCGCTCGAGCGCAAGTCGCCCTCGTGCCGACACGTGGCGCTCTTGCGCTCAAGCGCAAGCGCTCGAGCGCAAGTCGCCCTCGTGCCGACACGTGGCGCGCTTGCGCTCCAGCACTCTGCGCTCGAGCGCAAAGCGCCCACGTACCGACACGTGGCGCGCTCGCGCTCAAGCGCATAGGCGCTGGCCCCACGCATCCTTTGGATGTCTTTTTCCTCTTTACTTATATATACATGTATATATATACATATGTATATAAATATACACATACACATACTCCGCCACACTCTCCCCCTCAAAAAAAATTTCGGGCCGGGGCGCTGCCCCGAACCCCGCAAGGGGGCTGCTAGCCCCCTTGACCCCCAGCCCGCTATCCGGGTAGCGGGACCCCCGTAAAAACTCTGCGTGGCTCCCGATATACCCAAAACCCCCTTTTCAAACAAAACACACGCACACCGCACATTGAGTTCGCATGACCAGTTTAACCCATTAATCGGAGGTTCCCTCGCCCCAAAGGCGAGGGGTAATTAACGGCAGCTTAGTCCGCGGCTGCCGGAGATTCGGATCCCCACAATCATTAAACCCCAGCCTACCCTAGGCAGGGGGAATCTGTAGTACGCCTGACAAGCGTGCGCGTATTCCCATCTCACTGGGGTGACGAAAAACACCCTACAGTCCTCGTCTGCGAACCTGCAACATATAAACAACAACAACATACATATATTAATAATAGCTACGAAATACGAACTAGCTACATCTAACCGACACAACAACACACAACCACCTCTTAAGTGTTCGTATCGTGGCTAACGAGAGTAGCGACACGACGAAAACAACTTAAGAGCGAAACCACGAAAACTGCACGACCCGTGTCGTAACACGTATCGCACGAACACGAAACACTAGAAACTACCCAATTGATCCCAGATTTGCCTACTGTGAAAACTAAACAATTTAAGTAAGACCAGAGGAACTCAAACCCTAGCAGACACCTACAGAACAAAAACCCAAACCCTAACTCCACTACTTGGCCGGCGTCGCCGGCCCCTCCTCTTGAAGTCGCCGGCCCTGGCCGGTGGCATGGGATCCGTCTCCTAGGTGGTGCTCCAGGTCCCCTAGTACAATACTACCACTATGTTTAATTTTTCAGTAAACACTCCGGATCACAGCAGGTCCTAGAAACCACAAACCGACACTAAAATACGATATTACGCGACAAAACCTAATTTAACAATCTAAACAGCAAATAAAAAGCTAAGCTACACTAAAAACACTTAAATAACAGTAAAGGAATTTTACCTACACAAAAGAACACCAAGAATCCAAGCTCAAGAGCACTCCAAGTCAAGAAAATGAGAAAACTTGAAGAAAAATGGGATTTTTGTGAAAAGAGATGGATTTTGTGAAGGTTTTATGAAAGAAATATGAAGAAATGAGATGGGAATTGGATAAGGGCAGTAGAGGGGAGAGGGAGCTCGGCCATGTGGAGGGAGGAGAGAGAGAGAGGGAATTTCCTAGCTATTTCCAAACAAAACAAAGCAATAAATGCATACACACCAATAATTCCACATTCATGCATCTTCTTTTCCTTTCTTTTCTATTCTTTTCTTTTCTTTTTCCCTTTAATCCTTGTCCACACATTCAAAGCTATGTGGTTTAGATTAACTTAGGAAAATTTAAGAAGAGATGAAAAGAGAAGATTCCAAAAATGTGCAAGCCGGATTAAAATAACATTAAAAATGGGAAAAATTCAAATTGGACCAAAACGTCACATATACTCCCAAAGTGTGCGCACTAGCTTTATTTTATCAAAACTAGGTGCTGGCAAGTCGATATGGCCGTTTGATCAAAATCGGTATAAAACTGACAATACCGACGAATTTCACCCAAAAACAGAAACAAACACAAAACGAATTCTAGAACGTTACAGTAGAGGCAGCCGAGCGGCTTCCGTGCTCGGCTATCCCTGGCCAGTAGCTTCCCTACTCGCAACGCCAGGGGTCGAATCCCCCACTGAGAGGCAACCGCGCAGCTTCACTGCCCGGTTATCCTTAGCAGGCCTCCTACGTCCCCTCCAACGCTAAGGATCCAAGTCCTCCTTAGAAGCAGCTCAGCAGCTACCCTGCTCGGCTATCCCCGGCTGGTAGCTTCCTACCACAACCGACAGTGACAAAAGCCCTCGCCAAGAGGCACCGGGCAGTAACCCAACCCGGCCAAGGGTCCTTGGCAGGCTTCTTACAGCCCCTCCCGCGCTAAGGACCAAAGTCCTCCCAGAGGCGGTCGAGCCCGACCCTCGCTCGGCCATTCCCAGCTGGTGGTCGTTGCTTGCAACGCCAGAAATCAAAGGCCCTCGCCAAGGGGCACCGAGCAGCTTCCCGGCTCGTTCATACCCAACAGACGCTGCGGGCTTGTAGCCCTCATAGCGAGGCCTCTGAGCCTATTCATGCTCGGCACAAAATACGACGGACATCCCTCTGCCCATCACATGCAGAGGACCCGAGGCCCCAACAAGGGGCACCAGGTCTATCCAAGTCTGAGCGATCCCCCCTCGACTTCGGGGCCATGGAGATGCCTCCTTCTCAGCAGCGCTTGGCACGCTTGGAAAGTGATCGAAATCAACTCGATGAACGGTCGCTAGACAGATAGCTGACCTGACAGGGAAGCCGAACAATGCAAGCAGAGATATTTTACGAGCATTCTTCACAAACAGAAGATAAAGTGCAAACCGATGAAACAAAAAAAAGGTTTTATTACCAAAAGCAAAGTCTTTACAAAGGGTATTTTGGGCTCCCCAGCCTTATAGACTGCCCGGAGGCTTACGAAAATCCCAGAAGCGACAAAATAAAAGGAGGAGGAAGACGGGGGCTTTAGACCTCGGGGCCAGGCGCGACCTCAGGGTCCTCGACATCCACCACGAGACGCGCAGGGTCCTCGGCCACCTCCTCGTCAGGAATCTCTTCCCCCTGCTCATTGCGTCTGCGAAGGGGTATTCGGCCCGGAGCTCTTCGTCGGCGAACTCCGGCATCCGGGCCTTAACGGCGTCGAGGGCCTGTTCCCCTCCGAAGGACGGCGCGACTGGGCTGTCTCGCCTGAAATTCGGGGCAGATGCTAATTGGTGCTATCCGTCCACCTCTCCGAAGATGCCAAGTTGATTTATGGCACCATGTATCGAAGGTTTGAACGGATGCGTCCGATGTAGCAGACTTCGTCAGATTCCCCCTGGCTTGAGGGGTTTTTGATTGTGGGGACGCTCTTCCCTGCAGGCGCAAGCCCCTGCAGTTAATTACGCTACCGCATTGCGGTAACAACTTTCTCCTTCTCCAGATGGTCACTTCGTGTCGTGTGTGTTTGTTTTGTGTTTTGTTGCCCGTGGATTGTATACGGAGACTGAGTTATGTCGTCGCCCGTAGGGCATGGACTAGTCCAAAACCGTATTATCTTAGATTTGGGTTGGGGGTTTGGGTTTAAGGATACGTTAGCCTCATTTGAGCCTAAGATCGACTTAAACGTTTGTTAAGGATACGTTAGTCTAGTTTTTAGACTAAGATCAACTTAACGGGATCGTTTAGATCCAACAATAGAGCAATTAAGGAAGCCCTGTTGTTTAGTTTAGTGACATCACGGTCGATAGGTAGTTTAAGGACATTACGGTCCATGGGTAGTTTAAGGACATTGCGGTCCATAGGTAGTTTAAGGACATTGCGGTCCAATGTTAGTTTTAAGACGTTGCGGTCAAGGTTAAGGACCTCATAGTCCGTGGATTTAAGGACTCCACAGTCCAAAGTTAGTTTTAAGACATCTCGGTCAAGGTTAAGGACGTCATAGTCCATGGGTTTAAGGACTCCACAGTCCACAGTTAGTTTTAAGACATCTCGGTCAAGGTTAAGGACCTCATAGTCCATGAGTTTAAGGACCCCACAGTCCATAGTTAGTTTTAAGACATCTCGGTCAAGGTTAAGGACCTCATAGTCCATGAGTTTAAGGACCCCACAGTCCATAGTTAGTTTTAAGACATCTCGGTCAAGGTTAAGGACCTCATAGTCCATGAGTTTAAGGACCCCACAGTCCATGTCAATGTGTGGTCATCGGGATCCATCACCTCTTTGAAGACGTTGAGGAATTACAATACCAAGTATCAAAGGAGTGAAGAGATGTACCCTTGAGTCGGGGTGGATTAAATAGTCTTTGGCCCAATTTGGGATCAAGACCAATTAATTATGTTATGAGCCCATTAGCCCAGTTAAGTCTGAATTGAGGACTTATGGCCATCTTGGGCTAAGTCCAATCATGTCTGGAATATTGGCTTCCTGTTGGTCCATTGAAGGAGAGGCTTTGCCTCTGGCCATTTAGCCAATTGGGCCAATGCCTAGTGTTAAACACTAAAGACCAATCAGTGTTGAACACTAGGAATGAGATTGACAAGTTAGTGTTTAACACTAAAAGATAGTTGGTGTTAAACACCAGCAACAAGGCTTTCAAATTAGTGTTAAACACTAAAACAGATCAGTGTTAAACACTGGCAACAGAGATCTCAAATTAGTGTTAAACACTAAGGTAATCAGTGTTGAACACTGCAAATAAAGTTCTTTGATTAGTGTTGAACACTAAGGCCAAACAGTGTTTTAACACTGGATTCAGGGGTTCCAATTTAGCGTTAGACGCTAAGGCAAGAGGGGTCACGTGGTAGCACGTGAGGGCGCCCTCCCTTCATTTGTTCTGCTGAGAATATCGCATCTTTTGGAGTATCACGTGCCATCACGTGACGGGTGTTTAAATGGAGTATGTTAAAGCCTCTGCCAAGGGTCACGTGGGTCACGTAAGGCACTGCCTCAAAGGGGCTTCTCTGTAGATCTTTTTGGGGGTCACGTGGTGACACGTGACCCTGCCTCTATGTATGTTTTTTAGAAGATCTGTTAATCCCTTTCAGGAATTAAATTCCTCGTAGGGTTGAAACCTGACAATAATTTCAGAGGAATTAAATTCCTACTTCCTTTTGAAGATTTATATTCTGGGATAGAGTTGAACTCTGAATTTTCTGTAGGAATTAAATTCCTCATATATGTGAAGAACTGAATAGGGTTAAATCCTAATAAAAGCTTTAAGGAATTAAACTCCCACTCTCTGTTAAAGAATTATTCTGGGGAATGAGATTAAGGGAATTAAATTCCTGTTGTTTTAACAGAACTAAGTTCTTAACTAGGGTTAAACCCTGATTCTGTTCATTCTGAAGGAATTAAATTCCCATAACACAGGGTCAAACCCTAATTTTATTTTAAAGGAATTAAATTCCTATAGTTCTGTGAGAATTAAATTCTCGTGCTTCCATTCCCTCTCTATGCTTTGGATCTGCATGGCAGGATCTCAACCCATTGAGAATTAAATTCTCAACTCAAGGGGAGATGTGCACTTTACAGATCCTCCCCCAAAGAGAGAACTATGTTCTTCTGTTTTTATATCAGAGTTAAACTCTGTTGAGAATTAAATTTTCTTATCCTTTCAAAAGGCCTTCCCTTTCTTACCTAGGGTTTTCTTTTGCAGAAGATCCAAATTTCTCCAAAGTATCAAGGCTCTCCTTTTTTTTGTCTCGATTCCTTTCTGCCTCTATCTCTCTCTCTCTATCTATCCCTCTCTGTTTCTCTTGGCTCCTATTTATAGGAGAAGCAGCCGAATCAATTAGTTTTGGTGAATCTTTCATTGGGAGATTTGATTTGTATTCACCATTCGTTTTGGACCTTTGGATTATTAGGTGAATTTTATTCACCATTGGATTTTAAATCCAGAGATTCTCCTTTGTTATTTCGGTTAGATTTAAAGGGGAAATCTTTCCAAATTCGAGATTTTCCCATAGATAGATAATGTTTAATCACCCTTTAAATCTTTAATTTAATCGGTTGCTTATAATCTTTTTCCTTTGGAAAGATTTGAGTGATCCCTCCTCAGAATTTGATTCTGTTAAAAGATAGGCTTTGAAAGCCGGTCACGTGTGGCCACGTGACCCCTGGTCACGTGTGGGCACGTGACCTCCTTGGAACGAGCCCTCTTCTTCTTTTGCGCTCTGCCTTCTGGTCGCTGCTTAGCTGTCACGTGCCACCACGTGACCCCTGGTCACGTGTGAGCACGTGACCCTCGTCTGGAGCCTTTTTCTTGATTTAACCGGAGAATGAGTCTGCTGCTTTGAGTGTCACGTGCCAACACGTGACCCTGGTCACGTGGGAGCACGTGACCCTTTCTGAAGCCCTTTTCTTTGATGTAGTTGGGAAACTGAATTTGCCTTGCCGATGCTTTTAGATGTCACGTGCCAACACGTGACTGCTGGTCACGTGTGAGCACGCGACCCTTTTCTGAAGCCTCTTCCGTAGGCTTTCCTGATTTTAAATCAGGAAACGGGGCCTCGTGCCAGATGCGGGTTGTGGCCACGGCCAGGTCTTCATAGAAGTCTTTCGACTTCTTGTAGCCCTCCACCGCCTTCGCCGCTGAGAGGTCAGCCAACTTCGCCGCTCTCAGGTCGGCCGACTTCGCCGCCTCGGCCACCGCCCCCAGCTCCTTCCGGAGGGTCCTCACCGTCTTCTTCAGGTTGCCGGTGAGCACCTGAGCGTCCTCAAGCTTGACCTCGGCAGCCACGGCGGCCTCGCGGTACCGGGCGACCTCCCGTTTCCCGACCTCCACCTCGCCCTCCAGGGTGGCAACCCTCGCCATCACCGCCTCCAGCTCCCGCTTGGAGCTCTCTTCCAGCGAGGCAAGCTGGCCCGCACCCTTCATCGCCGGGGCTAGCACCTCGGCCTCCATGTGCAAGGCAAGGGCAACGTGCTGGAGAACCTGAAAAATTGGAAAGAGATCAGAAAGACGGAGGCACCGAATCTCGCAAAAAACCAAACACTTACCTGCACGGACTCCTGGGCGATGGACGCCATCTGGGCCCTGAAGGTCCCCCCGGGGACCCTACCCCTCGCCGATTTCTCTATTTCATGCAGTAGGTTATCCGCGACGGATAGCCCTGAGGGCACCGCGAACTGGAGGCCCCCCTCCTCCACCATGATCGGCGAGGATGGGCCCCGGGAAGACCTCCGGGAACCCCTCTTGAGCGGCTCCGAGGGAGAGCCGATCTCCAGCTCCGAGACCGGGTCCTCCAGAATCCGAGACCGCTTCCGTCCCGACGCTCTGCTAGGCTCTGGGGCGGGATCCGCCCCCGAATGCTCACGGGACGCGACCACCGGAGGAGAAGGAGCCGGGGCGGGCTTCGAGCGGGAAGAGCTGGTGCCTCCGGCCTTCGTGACCCTCCTTGGCTGGCGCATGGAGTCTCGGAGCTCGTTCATGTCCATGGGTCTTGCACAAAACCAAATGTAAAGAAGTCAGCGACACATGCAATATAAAATCTAAAAAGCAAGCCTAACTTACCGACGAACTCAACGGGGCTGAGCCCGGCCCAACTCAGGACCCTCTCAGACAGCAGCACGTCGAATCGGGGAACGGGCTCCCACGACGCTACTCTCACCGCGGCGGGGTCATTGGACTGGTTCCCAGGCAAGCATTTTTCCCTCGACCACTTGGTAGGCACGGGCCAGTCCTCGCCCTTAGGAGGGGAAACGAAGAAGAACTTCTTCTTCCAGTCGTGAATGGAACAAGGCAGGGCCACAACCCCTGTCCCGACGGCGCCTCCCTGTCGCTTTCTAAAAGAGAGGTAGACCCACCTCGGGTCGCCCGCTCGACCCCCATGATGATTTTTGAAAAAGATGGAAGAATCAAGGAGGGAGAGGCTGAAGGGAACCGCCTGTAACTTCAGGCGGATCAGGAACCCGAGAAGAATCCTCCATGAGTTCGGCACTAACTGGCCAGGGGCTAACACGAAGAAGTTCAGCGCTTCGACGACCTCGGGAGAGAAGGGCAGGCGCATTCCACCCCAAAAAGCTTCCAAGTACAGGGTGATCTCCCTACCCCGTACTTGGTCTGCCCTCTCTCCCTCCTTGGCCAGACGAAGCGTATAACGTGAGGGGATGTGGAAGCGAGCCCGAGCATTGGCGAGCTCGTCCTCATGCCTCACCCAACACAACGCGCCGGGGGCAGCGTCTACCTCCTCCTCCCTGGGGACTGCCCCCGCCGCACGATCCCGGGAAGGGGATCTGACCCCTGCTCCCCGGGAAGACTCAGGCTCAACTAGAGGGTCCTTAGAACCTACTCCTACGACATCTATAGATTCCACGAAAGAAGACATCTAACCTGGAGAAGAGGGATCCTCGGGAAACGAAAGCAGAAGAAAGAAGACGAGCGCCGAGCAACCAGGGCTTATAGCAAGGAAATATGAAGGAGTAGGGACCCTGGAGTGGGCCCACCCCTATTTGTCTCCGCAATCGCCCTCATCCAAAGACGCCCTTCATCTCCCGCCAAAACACCTCCTCGCGTCCAACGGCTCCGATTGCTCCACTTGTCGTTCCCACACTGGACCGCACCCCATCAGATGCCGCAGGTCTGCACACGTCGCGTCGGCCAACCGACGCTTGACGCGTGGACCGTCGCTTCAGTGGCAGGATGCACGAACCGGCGCACCTTCCTTAAATGCAGAGATCTCGTCCTGATTCGTTGGCAGAAAAGACAGCTGACAGCCCGGAGACGCGTCCCGACGAAACCATTAGGAGGGAGCTCACCCCGGGCGGCCCGACAGTCCACTCCTGACCCGACCCGCTAGCTGGTCGGGACAAGAGTGGGGGGCTAATGATGATGCTCAATATTGGTGATCTCCAAGATTAGGACACGTGGCAGATGACGTATCCCAGAACTCAGAAGAAAGGGCCCACAGGGGCCGACCAGGCCACCCCTGTACCCGACCTGCAAGCACAAGCTGTCTCTCCTCAGAGCCCCCTGAAAATTGGCCTTCTCGACCTCTTAGCTCGCCCCGAGCTGCCACAGGACCAAGACTCCTCGGCTTTCTCGCTCGTCCCCGAGCTCCCCAGCCGCTGCCATCTTCCTCGGTCCTCCGACCGACCAATTCCACCACTCACAGGCGTAACCGCCGTTCTACAAATCTCGCCATGCGCAGATTCTCCGTCAGCAACATCCCATGTTCCACTCCATCACGATCCCCATTAACGGGCGATCCGCTCTTTATGCGGATGTGACGTCGGGAGCGTAACTGCCGGCGAGATTCTCGCGCCTGCTGCTGCGTGCTGCCACCACTATATAAACCCCCATCACAGAGGGGTCAAGTAAGCTTTTTTGACCCCACTCAGCCGTTACTCTGCTCGGATCTCGTGCTGACTTGATCGTCGGAGGGTCCTCGGTGGTACCAAACCACCCCGGGACTTCCTTGCAGGTACTCGGCGCTAAACTCCTCAAATCACCAATCTCCTCAAAACCCATTGAGATCCGCGCGCAACAGGAGATCACCTCCAAAATCCACCGGGAGATCGACGGAAGACAAAATTTGACGGAGACCCGAAAAGGACATCCATCAGGGTTAATTGCAGATATATCCCGGCACTATGGAGGGTTGAGTGCTTATACCTCTGCATTATCATAATAAGCGTTTTGACCGGTTTTGATTATAAATTCTTTTCTAATTCCTATGTTGTCCATTTTTTCTTTCTTTTTCCAACCCACAACAATTGATCATCAACCCTAATATGTAAACTCTATGGTCTTCAATTATTATTCATCACAATTCCAATATTTCTTCCATTATTCCCAAGTTATTTTGTTTTGTCAATTGCTTTCCTTAATTTTTATTTTCAAAAGATGATGATATTCAATATCTTTTCTTTGATATTCTAACGAGGAAAAAAAAAATCTAAGATGGGCATTTTTTATTTTTATAATGTTATTTTCTCAAGTTGTTTTATTGGATGTTATCCGTTCTATTTGACTGCTAGGGTTTCAAGTTCTATATGGTTGAAGTGAAGAATAACAAAAAGGGTAAAATTGGAATTATAAAACTATTTTGTATTCATTATTTCTTTGAAGTGCTTTTTATGATAGGTCAGTGTTATAAATGCTCAACCCTTCATAATACAGATGCTGTTCGCAATTAACCCCCTATATTTTAATTGTTACTATTGCTCTAGAGTTTACCCTCGAGAGAGACGATCAGAGGATATCAACCCTAATCTCTTCCTTCGCCTAAATTTAGGGTTAAATTAAGCGATTCCATGGAAAACAACAACATCCAAGATCACTCAAAATCGGGGATCAGCGTCGAATCAAGGAAATTGATGGATAATTGCAAGCCATCATCGACGCACATTAGCAATGGGTACCGGCTCTTCGATCAGCAGCGGACCATTTACCAAATCATCGGCGGAGGTAAAGGTACTTCTTTTCATCATTGAAGCTCGGATAAGCGATTCCACGATTTTTTGAGTTTAAAAAAATTGGGTTTCGAGCCATCGGAACCTTTTGAAACCGCCCATTTTGGTTGCCAAACGGCATGTGGTTACAAATTTTAGAGTTTAGCCTCCAAACCCACGAAACTACGGTTTCGGAAACCGTAATCTTGTTGCCAAACTAGCCCTAATACTTGACTTGGTTTGAAAATTTCAAGCAATCAAAACTGTGTCCGACTCTGCACGTTGCCTTGTCTTGTGCGTCGGAGATAATGAAGATTATGATTTAGTGGGAGAAAGACATTAAAGTTGCAACTTTAAAAAAAATCCATATGCTATATCATATATTTCAAGTTGAGAAGAGGGATGCTCTAAGCCATTGATTGAATAGGGAAAAAAATAAAGAGTGAAGGTTCGTAGCATGTGTAGTATAATGTAGTGTAATATCATATTCGGTGTAGCCCACACCCACTGATAGAAGGATTCCACTTTTTCAATCCTATGACAACTTTAATTTTAATACACAGACATATAGAGTTTGAATATAATAAAAAACACTTGGCTAGATAGTTTGCTAAATTTTCCTTACTCTCAAACTCACTCTCAACCTCAAAGAATTGTAAATATGAAATGTCCTTTCCACTTCTCCATAGCTCCAAAGTTATTGTCACGTCCCACTTTCCAAAATACGGAATTCGAGGATGACTAGGCCAACCATGCTCATACGGTCAAGGAATAGTCCTACCGTAGTCACACTTCGGCTTCTGATAGTACATGGTAGTAGTAATATAACACAAATAATGAGATAATACATTCATTAAAATTATCAGGTGAAAAGGAAACTGAGCGCAGCAAATACAACAACTAACCAGTGATAATGAAAGGAACGATAGGGCCGGTTCACTGGTCTAAAAATCCATGATCTCCTCGAAATCAGAAGGGCCCACTTCTTTCATTGAGCATGCATACTCATGTCGTCAGAGCGGCAAAATAGTAATATATAATACGTGCAATGATGATAAATATGAAGTGGTGAGTATAGGATAAAGGATGAGTATGAAATAGCAGGCACAAGTAAACACTATAGCAAGAGTATCAGATTAGTAAATTGATGCAAGTCCATGTCATTAATCCTATCAGTCTTTAGGTCTCAATGTCCATGTCACTATCTTATCAGCTTGAGCGTAAGAGCCGACCATTAGAAACACATGACTCTCTCCCGTAATCAGTAATAATCAATAACACGCGTTCACGTAATGGGACCCTGAGGGGTCTTCTCCTGTATTCAGTACACGCTCATATAATGGAACCCTGAGATTCCGTTGACCGAACTTATACTCAAACTATCCTAACACCCACGGTTTACATTAAGGTCCAACCACGAACCAAAATACCGGTTAGTCATGAAAAGTCTGCTCGATAATTGGAGACCGATCTCCATCGAGTATGACTAGGCCTGTACTTTAGACAAGTAAACAACCCCCAATGTCTTATCTATAACACTAATATAAGTGCTTTCATAATCATTCCATTCCAGTTATAGTTACACTTATATACGTCCCACGGACGTCGATAATGCAATAATTAAATGGTTGGGCTGATTGTGTACAAATATGTGTCATGATCACTATTCGTTCACGCTTTTACGCTAATGTACTTGCCATAATCTAATCACTAATATTTCGGTGATCTAAGAACATGCGTTAGGGTATTGATACAATATTCATTAATTACCGAGGGTGTAACAGTCATGCAACATGTTAGAGATACAGTAAAATGTACTACTAACAATATGAGCAGCCGGTGTCGTTTGGATTAGGAAAATCATATTAAATCACACGTGCATAATTTGGCGAAACAGTATGAAAGCCGTAAACAATATATTTAATTATCTGCACAGCAAAATTGATTTCGAGTCAATCGGGTTTCAGGTTTGGGAGACGCGGTTGTTTAAATGCGGGTGTTCGCTGCTGGAATTACAGCTTTTGAACCGAAAGTCCATTTTAAAACGTGGTTTACCCCTAATTACAGCCGCGATTAGGCGTTGTTATAGTTCAATGTATTTAGGGTTATCAGTCAGGAGTTCAACGCACAAGAGGGGTTAGAAATAGCCATCGTGTGCTAGGAGTTATACTCTATGTAAAAACTGATACTGCTGCTATGTAAAAACTGATACTGCAGTAATCAGCTATATCTATCAACAGTGTAAAATATGTTATAAATATCACGACACTGGAATTTGGCGAAACGAGTGTCACTAGAAAGCTAACTTAAATTCCTACGCCTCGATATATGGTTCCTGCTCTGGACTGCAGTTCAGACCCATGAATTGTCTCGATTTTCGTTGTCATAAGTTATTAAAATTCAAAGATCAACTATGGGTTGCTGTAGGTTTATCTGTTAGCGTCGATACGAGTCGTGGAACGCTAAGATCCGGTGTATAGATGATTTATTATGAATTTAATGGTCTAGTATGTCCGGGAAAATTCAGTTTCGTAAAGGTTATCGGGGTGTCATTTCATGGTGTAAACTTCACTATTTTCAACATAAATTTCTACATGATGTTCGTTATCAGTAAACATATCTATCTATAACAAGTTCCACCATTTTAAAGTAGATTTTCTTTTAGGGTCTAGCGTCGAACACTTGATTATATGGATAGCAATTGAAACTTTGGTTTCGTTTAATCGATCAAAGCGCGATTTATTCCATATAAATTCTTACCTGATTCATGTTCCACGTCATGCTATGCATAATCACGGATCGCAACACGTCCGAATCCATGATATTATAACTAATCTTGATTAATTAAAGCAATGTAAACTTATATATAAATATGTGTATCAGTATATAACATATTATCATGTAAAGCAAGTCTTTGGATTTCCTGGCGACAACTGCAACCACGACGGAATACGGTAGCGACGGCAACGACACGAGTAGTGACAGCGACAACGGCATGGACACGAGCACAGTAGAGCAGCTCGGTAGTAGCACGGCCAGGGTTCGCAGTGGCTCGGCTGTGATGCGGCGCTGGTACGGAAGTGGGCACGATGATGGGAGCTCGAGGGGTTTGCAGTGGTCACGGTGATGGCTTTAAGGGCGGCTTCGGCAAGGTGGGGAGTTCGGGAGGAGGCAAACGACGGGTGCAGGAGGTCTTGGGAAAGGGAGGTGTTAGGGGGAGCTCGGGCTCGTGGGGTCACTGGCGGTGAAGTAGACGTTTGAGGTGGCAGTGGTGGTTTGTGATCGCCGACGGTAGTTGATTGATGGGGTGGGTCTTGTAAGGATAGAGCGGGGAAGCTCGGGAGAGGTGGGTTGTGGGTGTAGGTGTTGGTGGTGTTGCTCGGCGATGGAGGCGCAGTGGGCGGCGATGAGCGCTTGAGTTCTCGGTTGTGGGTCTGTGATGGAGTAGTGGCAGAGGAAGCCCGGAAGAGGAAATGAGGCTCGTCGGTGGTGATAGGGGTTCGTCGGAGGTCGGGAAGGAGGTTGCCTGGTGAGTTTTTGAGGGAGAGAGAGCGTGAGTAAAAGAGAGGGAGAGAAGGACTGTGAGAGAGGTTGAGAGAGGGAGTTGTTGTGGAGATAGGGGCCGAAAATCAAGGAGGCGGGCGACGGGGATTGCGGGGGAGAGGAAGCGGAGCCATTATGTGAGGGAGAAGGAGAGCCGTTGGGGGAGGAATGGGTCTCGGGCAATAATGAAGAAAAAAGGAGGAAAAAGGGGAGAGGGAGTTTGGGCTGGGGTTTGTTGGGCCTGGCCTGGGTGTTGGTTAGGGTAGGGTTTAGGAGTTTAGAAATTAGATCAAAATATAGGAAAAGGAAATAGGATTTAATAAGGAAAAAATTATTTATTCAAAAAAATAATATGTATGTAAGGAAACCGGGTATTACAGTTATGATGAGGGTTGAGGACTATACTTTTATGTTGTAACACTCCCCTACAAGCCGAGCGCCCTTTTATGGGCTAAAACTGGGCCTTTGTGCAACATTATGCTATTAATTAGCTAATTAAATTCATGCCCGGTGGGAATTAAACCTGGGTTTCTTTGATACATTCTTAAAGTTCCTGCCTTTGCATCACATCTTTGAAGTTGTGTTGAGGACGACGGATTTTTTGTTTATATTCTAACGAGCGCCTGCAACTTGAAGCCCTTTTTATGGGCAGAAATCTCGGTTTTGCACATCGGTATTTATTTTCTTTGATTAATCCTCTAATTACACACATGGTAAGAATTGAACTTAGGTTGCTCTAATATCATCTTAAATGTCCCCTTCATTGCACTACAACTCTGAAGTTATGATGAGTGTTGAGGGATATATCTTCAAATTCTAAATGTAAACACATCCAAAGTCACACTTGTACGTGATAAAATAAAGCTAAAATAAAAAAGAGCCGCAGCACTAACAAGACTCAAAAGTTGATGCTCCCTGTCAAAATGTAATCCGTAATGTGGACGCAAGCATATTGACCAATATTACTTCTTTTTTACATTACTGTGATGTTAGATATGTTTACGGTGAAAATAAAATTTTATTATGCATGTTATGAATTTAGTTCTTCCCATCCCCTTTCGCTTTTTTAGTTGTTGCATGATGTGTCAAATTTATACCAGTGGAGTCAGACATCTCTGCCCGGCGCTATATCCAGACCAGCAATAAAATTCTTTCTAATATACCATGATGAGTTCATTATTAATTACAGCTTATTTATTTGTTGCAAACAGCTGCTGATGTCATCTTGTTGAAACAGCATCAAAGTTCAATTGGTGTAATTGTAGTTGCGACTGTTGCTTGGCTTATATTTGAACAATCAGGATTGTCATTCCTGACCATCTCTTCAGATATTTTGCTTATTTTAATTATCATTCAGTTCATTCGGGAAAACAGTGCTGTTATGCTGAATACGTAAGGCAACCTATGTTTTAACCCTTGTTTCCATGTTCCAATTCTATTATAGAGCAGGCATGTTTTGAATTTCTCTGACTATTTCCTTTCTACCTTTTGGAAGAAGACAACTTAAACCATTACCAGAGCTGGTTCTAACAGAAGAAATGGTCAACACTGTCGCCGCTTCATTACGTGTTAAAGTGAACAATATGCTGCTTATAGCACATGATATCACTATTGGCAATGACTTCAAACTATTTTTTCAGGTTAGCAATCATTTTGTCAAAATTTAGTCTCAAAAGAGTTGGAAATTGAAATGGGCACTGGTGAATTGAACATGTATTTCTAAGAGGCTCTTTGTTTTCTGGGCAGATGGTGGTCCTTCTTTGGCTTTTATCTGTCCTAGGCAGTTTCTTCTCGTTTTTCACTTTTGCGTATATTGGTATGATCACTACCCGTTCGTTCACTAAATTAGTAAAAGTAAATTCCATTTCACCCTCAGTATATTAGAAGTAAATTCCATTGTTCCAACTGGCATCATCATCTCACCATCTTCTGCAGCATATTGATACATCTGCTTCCTTTCTCCCATTTTCACTAACAAAGCACAATGATAAGCAATAATTAGCAATTTGAATTTGTACATGACACCTATATTGAGTAATATCTGTTAAATTTATCCATGTTCAGGCATGTAGTTTTTTCTTCAGATATCATGTTTATGTTTTATCTAAATCATAAATGGCAAGTATGATTTTTGCATCCATCGCTATTATGTAGAGAAACAAAATAGTCTCTGAAACATTAGAAAAGCTTATTTTAGGTCTTTTTAGCTTTAAATTTTGCAAACAAACTTAATAACATGCAAGATAATCTCGCTTGCTTCTAAAAATGCAGATCTATGATGCTACCTGGGAAAGCTTAAAATATACGATATCGAGTATTTACTTGGTCGTTTACATTTGAGATATTGTTAATCATATACTCTATTCAGAAATGGTATTTTCTAACCATCTTGTTGTGGTTGTTTACCTTTGTTCTTATTCTAATATCTGGATATCTACAGGGACTGTTATATCTATTACGGGTCCTGCAATATATAATAAATACAAAGTACACGTGGATCGTTGTGCTGGATTGGTCCATCAGAAGCTTTCCAAGCAGTACAAAATAGTTGATGAAAATGTAATACAAAGACTACCGAGACAATTTTCCAAGAACAAGGATGCATGAGTCCATATCCAGGTTATATGAATTACGCTTTTATTTATATAAAGTTAGTGTGCATCGGTTTCTGGAAATCTAAATACTCTCCATTTAATTTCTCATTACTTAAAGAACTGGGAACAGAGATACGCAACACCCTATGCCAACCTCAGGCCATGCATCATGATGTTGTTCTATTGCACATGTTTTTACATACCATCTTTTGATTGCTTACCTTTAATACATTTTTTTATAAGGAAATAGTTTTCAAGGGGTGAATTTTTGGGTTCTGAAGAGTTGGATTTAAGTGTCATACTTGCTTTGATAGGGCATCTCTCTTCCTTCCAAGCAATTGTCCACTCCAGTTGAAAATATACGGGACAACATGATGCTAACCCCTTTATAAAATCACAATTTTATAAGCCTTTTACCATCAAATGGTGGCGGGCGTTCCTTCAAAGATTTGATGATCTTTTACTCGTGGTTGTTGATATGATGCCTATATTCTCTTCATTTTCCTCTCCAAAAAACTATCGGCAAGAAAGGGACTTTTATAATCCTAAACGACCTGTTGGACTTGATATTCTCATAGACTCATATAAAAAGTTTAGAATTAGGAAATTTGTGGCAGATTTGTATAGGTAATATGATCAACTTAAACAATGTCCCTTCCAATGCACCACAACTCCCAAGTTACATTGGAGTCCAAAATTTCCGAGTTATTGAGTGTGCAGGATGAACTTTCGTGGAATACCAGCTCGAATTTACTTAGCTAATAAAGTGGGATCAAGTCCCAAACTTGAACTGTCAAAATATAGATTATAGGTGTTTTACTCAACTTTAATATTTACATCGGGCATATAGTTTCATTTCATTCTTCCATTTCTGTATCTAATGGTACTATTATCAACACATGTTCTGCTTTAAATTCTTCAATTCCCACGTGAAGATTACTAGTAGTTTTATGTAGTTTATTAATCACAGCTATCTCCTATCAGGACCTCAAAATAAAAAAAATGTTCGAAATGCTATACAAAATGTCGCTGAAGATTCCTAAACTGCATCCCATATAAACCAACTTAAAATGTTATGCTCAACGCTTTGGATAATCCAAAACTAAGAGCTAACCATTCAAATCGATTCCTAAACATACATAAATAGAGATATCCAATAGAACTATGAAACTCAATAAATTATCTTGACCCAATCAAAAAGTCTGACAATTGACCTCGTATTGTGTCTAAAGTTGAGACCTTATAATAATACTTCTTTCTAACATTGAAAAACTAATTAAGAAATGCAAGCAAGAAGCTTGATCCTAGCTTCATTTTTTCGTCGATGTCAATGTGTCTGTGTCGGCTAATCTTATTGTATTCTATTGGATTCACTTGAAAATAAGGTAAATTTAACAATTGAGCAGCCAAACACAATACTGATCTGAGATGTACTGTCAATACATGAAGGAAGGTTGTTGGGTGTCTTAACAAAATCTGTATTGATCTACTCTGGATCACATGACTAACCTTAACAAGAGGTTATGGAACACTTGTAGAATGTTCTGCTCAGGAAAGTGATTACATTATCAACAGATTCAACAGATTCGGTGTCAATAGATTGAGCAAAAACTTTATGAAGCTCTTCAAGATGATATGCAGGGTCCCTTAAGACTGTTAATAGGAATGACATCAAATGATGACTTTGAAAACTCATTAATTTTCTCAACTAGACCACCACTAATAGAAAATCTATGGACTTTCAAGAAATGGCACTAGTGTCGTTAAGAACATGGTGCTTTGGGGACTCTTTAACAATCTCCTGTTCTACTAACAGGATATGTAATGGGATCTGTAAAGGTCACAACTTTCCTAGGGGCGAAGAAAATTCAGAAAATGCTTATTTTCTCGATCATTGTAATCGTACTCATTATGAAAATGGTCACCATAATCTGATTGTTAATGTATTATGCATCACAATTAAGGACACCTCTAGAGACAACATTACATATATTATATTATTTTGCGACTTTAGATTCAACTTTAGAACTATGAGTTGGATAGATTTAATTTATCTACTTGGCTTTCATAACTTCCCAATATCTAATAAGCTCTTTTCCTTCTTTCAAGTTGATATTCTAGTTTAGTCCAATACTTTTCAGCTCCACCTCTCAATTTCCATCTACTAATCCTAAATTCCTAATACTTTGACAATCAGAAACACTGTAGTAGTCAAAATATTCGTTCATATTAAACAATCAATCACCGATAGACGACATATGACATTAACCATAAAAGTTAGGAAGATCACATTTACGTCCAACTCTTTTCCTATCATGAGTGTTACTAAGACTAGGCGTGGCTAATGAAGCGAAGCGAGACGATTCGCCTGCTTCGTCGTACAAACGAGACGAGTTGGGCCCGTCTCGCCAGATAAACGAGTTGGGCTCGCCTCGCCAGATAGGCGAGGCGAGCCCAACAGTAGCCGGTCTCGAAACCACTCGCATCGTCGCCTCGCCTAGCAGACTCGCGAGGCGAGGCAAGGCGATTCGTACGAGCAAGGCGTTGCCTGGCTCTGGTTACTATTTTAAAAAAAATTCAAAAAAAACTTAAAAATTAAGGGAAAAATTGAAAATTGAAGAATTATTTTCAAAAAAATAAATCAAATTACAATTTCATAATACAATCTGTTGTTCTTTACATTAAAGGCCGAACCTACTCGGTCTGCCTACGTATCCCTCCCAAATATCGAGCTCAATGAGAGGGAATTGGGTCTACATAGTTCTTTACTACTATTACAGATCCAACTCACTGCACGTCGGCGCTGGTTGTGGTTTCTTCTTCGGTGGTGGTCTCATCCGATCCTGTAAGCTCCTCAGGTAGATAATCCGAATCTAAAGTAATTGCATTTTTTTTCCTGACAGTTGCAACTTCTTAATCTTTCGAGCAAATCATACACTCCATTGTGTCGTACGCCAAGCTGCATCTCTTCTCGTTTAATATCCTGCCATCTGTACTGAAAACACTTTCCGAGGCTACTGTGGACATTGGAATAGTTAGTAAATCACGAGCCGTAGTAGAAAGCACTGAATACAAATATCCGTGGCTTTTCCACCAGGCTAAAATATCAAACTCATCTATAGTTAACTCTACATCTGACTCAATTTGTAAATATATTGATAAATTTTTTAAAAATGACGATGATGAGGCCGTGGGGCCTCGTGCCTTTTTCTTTTGTTGAATAAGTGCTAAAGCTGGAGTCGAAGCACGTGAACTGGTTGCGGCCGGTGGTCTACTAGTTCTGCCAACAGAAGATCGTACGACATACAAATCAAACACTTCTAAATTACTGTTAACGGTCCTAATATAATCGTCAATATCTATATTATGCCCCATGGCTGCATGGAACCCGTTTAAAAGAACTTTAAAACCTTCAAATTTAATTCTAGTGTCTATTATCGAACACAAACAAAAAACAATTGGAATTTGAGTGAAATATTTAGAAATCTTACATAGCATAGCAAGTATAATTTGGTGAAGTAAATGATTTTCAATGCAACTAGCGAGCTATATTATACAATTCAGAGACAAGAACATGAGAAGTGGGGGTATAAGTAGCAGGCCATCGTTCGGTTGCTATTTTAAAAGTCCTAAGAAAATCTTGAAAAAGATCTGCAACCGTCTGATGATCATCTGTTAAGTGGCTTTCTACAGATATAGCTTCATTCCACATGTTACTAATAATTATGGCAGTCTTTGATGCAGTACGAAGCATATCATATGTACTATTCCATCTAGTGGCCACATCTTTTCTAAAAGACGACCTTACTCATGCAGCCAGACATCTAGTTTTAAATTCAGCTTTTATTTTTGCAATAATCTTGCATGCATCTTTAATCATTTGAATATTTGCGCTGCATACGGTATATGCATCATGTACAGCTAGATTAAGCATATGACATGCACAACGAATATGAAAAAAGCGACCATTGCAAATTGGTTTGCATAGCCTAATAAGATCAGGAATGGCTGAATTATTGTTGCTGGCATTATCGAAAGATATAGAATTTTTTTTATTTACACAATGATATTCTTCTAAAATAGATCTAATTTCAGTAGTTATGAAAAGCACTATGCGGGTATGGAAATTGTCTAAAAGCAATAATTCTTTTTTGCAAATACCAGTCGGAATCTATTTAATGTGCAGTAACACAGATCCAGGGAATATCCCTTCTATCATCAGACGTTAATGCAATACTGGTATCTAAATAAGCAAGAGTAGCAATTAATACCTGTTTACTGTCGTCGTAGAGGTTAAAACATGACTTTTAAGCGTAGTCCTCATAAGTCTTTTGTATACCGGTTGCAACGCCGTTTGAACGTACCGCTCAAATGCCGCGCCGAATCTGAGAACCTGTTCATCTACCATAACATATCTCGCCATTTCTGAAACATTTAAATCATGATTATATTGAAAAAGACCTTGACCGGCGAAATCAATTTGTGTTTTGTGGTGAACCAGCCAGGGCTTCTATATGTTTTTTGCATGTTTATGTAAATTACCGGTGCCGGCATCATCCTTGTGTTTATATGCATTGCTTCAATATCTGCCAACGGTGTATCTAACATTGTCTCAAAATTCAACTTTATAGTGATCCTAAATATTACCAATAGTTGCACATTTTTTTAGTTTCTCTAGATGTATTGGTAGATCCTTCTGCTTGTGGTTCTATTTCGGGTTCTTCGGGATGGGAAATTTAGATTTGATGCGTACCGGATGGTTCCTCCATTTCAATATTTTAACTAATTAAAAAAAGAGTATTAGAGTAGAAATAACAAATTAAAAACAAGAAATAAGAAAGAGAAGAATTTCAGAATAGCAGTAGAGTATAATGAGTCGGTCGGAGGCTCAAAGCTTCGAAAACTTGGAGTCGGACTGTTAGAGGATCTGATCAGAGCTTCTATTCTTGAAAACTTGAAAGTTAGAGTTTTTTTTTGAGAGATGGTATTTTTGGAGAGATGTTTTTTTGTGGGAGATAGGGTTTTTTTTAATCTGGGAGAGAAATGGATTTGGAATGAGAAGAAATGGGGGTTTGGGGGTGTATTTATAGGTTTTTTGAATAATTTGACTATTTATAACTGTTACAAGGCGAGGCCGTTGGATGCGGTTTCCAAGGCGAGGCGAAGCGAATCCGAGGCGACACATGGCGAAGCGGACGGCTCGTCGAACTTCAATGAGGCAACGCCACGGATTTGGGAAACCCACTCGCCTTGTCGCGACGAGGCGAGTTAATTCGTTGCCTCGCCCACGTCATCACGAGGCGAATTTTTTCGCCTCGAGGCGAGACGGCTCGCAAGCGCTCGCTTCATTAGCCAGGCCTAACTAAGACCTGTTGGGTTGTATAGCACAACAGCAAGGTTTCGGAAGGTATTGTCCATGCCAATTTCAAATTTTTGCCGTTCTAACTAACCCTAACCCTAGGTTCTTAACTAAAGAATCATACGGAATCGATAAAGCAAACATCTTTACTACTAAGTGATAAGAGATTACAACTTTTGTAGTCCGCTCCTTCACTTTATAAGCTCCAAGTAGTGGTCCCTTCGCTGCGATCCTAGAACTCCCGGACTCTTGAGAAGCTCCACAAGGCGTATGGTGCATGCTTGCTTGTAGTCTTCGAAATCCAAGATGATCTATTTCGAGAAAACACTAACTCAAGCTATCTCTTCACCAATATGAAATTAGTGAAGCCAACATACTAAACTATATGGCAAGTATAGAAGAGGATGATGAAGTAGGAAGTGAGCTCTTTTTAGTTTTCTTTTTCTCACTTTATTTCATCACATGAAAAAAATCTAGCAAGGTTTTGTGAGGAAGAAGATGAACAAGTGATGAATGAATAATGAGTTTAGGTTAGAAATGCAACCATGGTGAGTTAGTATATGTTATGGTCAACTTATGTAGATAATAAACCATGATTTAGGGTTAAAGGTTAGGTTAACAAATATCTTAGTAAATATCAACAAGGTGGACTTAGTCAACTATGAAAAATATCTTAGCATAAATCCACAATATCGAATTAACTAAAATATAATTAAAATCTAACCCTAATCTTTAGCCATGGCGTGAATCTCATAAACCCTAGTTGCATGTATAACCTACCATGTTACAATTATACATATCACATATATATAATTTTGTAACAATCGAAAAGAATACAATAAACATATATCACATATATGTTTAATGTATTCAAAGTGAGAAAATGAAATACTTGAGTGAGCATATATTAGTTAATGTAATTTAATATATCAAATATATAATTATACATTAAATTATCAAATCAACACTTAATCCGATAATCCAGCTATATCACATACAACCGACTAATATAAAATGTATCATTTCATTGAATCAACACTTGATCCGATGATCCGGCTATATCACATATAACCGGCCGATATCACATATCGCGAGAATAGAATACAATATCACATACACGTGTCAATCTCGGTCCCGCACATATCACATATGTGCTCCTACTCCGTTTCGCCTGAGCCAGGAAACCTCTGTGTAGGACTCTAAAGACTCGTCAATACGCCGGCAGTAGGTGATGATCATATCAAACACCTATAAGCCGCAAGCGGTCAGTTAAACGTAACGGCCACCCGGGTATTGAGCGATCAGAAGATCAATAAGCAAGCCTGTACATACTCCTGCGAATCCAAACAGTAACACTACCGTACAGTCCGGTCTCTTCGTCTGATATGTCGCATATCCAGTCTAGGGTTGGTAAACGTCAGACTCCAGTAACCGATAAGTCGTGTCGATGTGAGGCTCATAACGGGTCGAGAAACTACTGATAACACTTACCCGTAGATCTCCATATCAGCCCTGGCCAGGGACTTCTAGTTATAGCCAATCGATCACAGCGCAACATCAACCCCCAATACCGGGAGAGACGAAACCCCTTCTATCGCTCATTGCCTCCATGTGATTCGGGACTGTATTCAAAAGCCACCGTTTTGTACGTTCTCATGAACGTGGTAAGATGGAAATCAAAGCACAGTAGGAATCACACAAGATTCTATGACGATCTCGGGTCTACAGACTAACCTATGCCAGTGTCATCAGAGAACTGCTATCTGACGATAGGTATAATACCATTTAGGAGTTCTCGACGAGTCCGTTCAGTGTACCCAGTCTCCACTGAGCACCCGTACACTATCTTTGATGTCAAACACCAATGGATGTGGGATCATCCATCGTCCATCATATGGGTCAAGATGCGTATACGCTAGTTTACTCTGGAGTATCGATACCCTGTCTCGATACACCATTGACTAGGAACAATTATTGGATGTACTCGTGGACTACCCTGGCCCCACTAGTATGATCTGCATCATAGTCCTAGTAGTCAAGTACATATCCTAAGGGCTTTATCAACATGTGAGAGCAAGACAGTAACACAATACAAGTCAACATGTTTAGACAAAGAGCAACCAAATAGCATACTATCATATCGAGCAAGAAAGTCCTCTCTATATATATCCAAGCATCCACTATAATATACATCATATGTACAATAATGGCCTCTAGGGCATATACATAACTAACAATCTCCCACTTGCACTAAGGCCAGCTGTTGTAGTATCTCATACCCAACATCCCGAAAAGTCTCTTAAATTGTATCTGGGGCATGGCCTTCGTGAGTGGATCCGCAGTGTTGTCCTTCGTGTCAACTCTCCTGACCTCGATCTCGCGGCGATCAACTATCTTCCGGATCAGGTGATACCGCCTCAGAATATGCCTGGATCTCTGATGGGACCTGGGTTCCTTGGCAAAAGCCACAGCTCCATTGTTATCACAATACAAGGTATTGGATGCTCAATGGACGGAACCACTCCAAGTTCAGTTATGAACTTCATCATCCAGACAGCCTCTTTGGTAGCATTGTTGGCAGCGATGTATTCAGCCTCCATCGTCGAGTTTTCCACGGTTTTTTGTTTGGAACTCTTCCAACACACCGTCTCTCCATTGAGGGTAAAGACAAATCCCGAGTGCGACTTAGAGTCGTCCTTATCACTTTGGAAGCTCGAATCGGTAAAGAACTCCACCCGGAGTTCTCCGTTACCATACACCAAGAACATCTCTTTAGTCCTTCTCAAGTACTTGAGAATGTTCTTCACAGTTGTCCAGTGACTCTCTCCAGGATCTGCTTGATACCTATTCACTACACTTAGTGAGTATGCTACATCGGATCTGGTACATAGTATCGCGTACATGATAGAGCCTACTGCCGAAGCATAGGGTATCCCTTGCATGCGAGCTCTCTCCAAATCAGTCTTAGGAGACATCTTTTTGGAGAGAGTGAGTCCAGAGATCGTGGGTAAATTCCCACGCTTGGATTCTTCCATACTAAACCTCTTTAGTATGGTGTCAATGTACCTGGATTGGGACAATCCCAGTATCCGTTTAGATCTATCTCTATAGATCTTAATCCCCAAGATGCAGGAGGCATCACCTAGATCTTTCATTGAGAATCTATGTGATAAGAAGAGCTTGACCGAGTGCAGCATAAGAACATCATTTCCTATCAAGAGTATGTCATCCACGTACAATATGAGGAAGACAACTTTACTCTCTGCCACCTTCTTGTATATACAAGGTTCATCTACATTTTTGATGAAGTCAAACTCTTTGACTACCACATCAAAACAGATGTTCCAACTCCGCGATGTTTGCTTTAACCCGTAGATGGATTTAAACAGCTTGCACACCTTTCCGCTGCTCCCACTATCTACGAAGCCCTCTGGCTGAGTCATGTACACGCACTCTTCCAAATCACCAATTAGAAAGGCGGTCTTAACATCCATTTGCCAGATTTCGTAGTCATGGTATGCAGCAATGGCAAGTAGGATCCGGATGGACTTAAGCATAGCCACTGGAGAAAAGGTTTCGTCATAATCCACACCTGGTCGTTGACGAAAACCTTTTGCAACAAGTTTAGCTTTGAAAGTCTCAACTTTTCCATCTACACCAAGTTTCTTCTTAAAGATCCATTTGCTCCCAATGGGTTTTACCCCTTCAGGAGCAACTTTCAAAGTCCATACTTTGTTGGTGTACATGGATTCCATCTCAGATCACATTGCATCCAGCCATTTCACAAAGTCCCCACTCGTGATGGCCTGCTCGAAGCTAGTCGGGTCATCATCTTCCATGATGCAGTCCTCGCTCCCACCATCAATGAGAAAACCGTAGTATCTCTCAGGTGGATGAGGAACCCTACTAGATCGTCGGAGAGGCTGAGGTTCGTTGGGAACTATCGAATCCTCTGATTCCACTAAATCTTCAGTTGTAGTTTGTTCTACTGGAACTTCTTCCAGCTCTATCTCTTCGCCACTAATTTCTTTTGCAAGAAATTTCTTTTCTAAAAAGATGGCATGTTGAGCAACAAACACCTTTTGTTGTTCACTGTGGTAGAATAGATATCCATTTGAATGTTTAGGATATCCAACAAACTTACAAAGAACTGATCGTGCCTCGAGTTTTTCCGGATTTTGCCTTTCGACATAGGCCGGACAACCCCATATCTTAACTCGTTTAAGACATGGTCTCTTCCCACTCTATATCTCATATGGTGTGGTAGGTACAGATTTTGATGGAACTTGATTCAATAGGCATGCTGTTGCTTCAAGCGCATAACCTCAAAAGAAAATAGGTAACTCAGCGGTGCTCATCATAGAGCGCACCATATCTAATATGGTGCGATTCCTCCGTTGCGATACACCGTTGTGCTGTGGTGTATATGGAGGAGTAAGCTGAGAGAGAATCCCATTCTCTTTTAGATAGTCTCGGAACCCATTGCTCAAGTATTCTCCTCGATCAGATCGAAGGATTTTAATACTTTTACTCTTTTGGTTCTCGACTTCATGCTTTTATTCTTTGAATTTCTCAAAAACTTCAGACTTGTGTTTCAACAGGAACACATGTCCTTATCTTGAGAGATCGTCAGTGAATGCAATGAAGTACGAGGAACCATCCCTGGCATGTGTAGACATGAGACCACATACATCACCATGTATCAGTCCCAAGAGTTCCGTACTCTTTCTCCATGTCCACTAATCAGAGTTTTGGTCATCTTGCCTTTGAGACATGACTGACAAGTATCATAAGATGAAAATTCGAACGGATTCAAATATCCATCCTTATGTAACTTAGCTAGTCCTGTCGCATTGATATGACATAGTCTACAATGCCACAAGAAGGATTCGTTCATTTCTGAACTCTTCCTCTTATGTGTGTTTTGTACATTAAGAATTGTGGTTTGATTTAGAACGTATATGCCATTATTTAACGAGCCTGATCCAATCAACTTTTGATTCAGGAAGATGTTCATAACATTATCCTGTACTACAAAATTGTATCCTTCTTTACTTAATAAAGAAACTGATATAAGATTGCATATCAGGGTCGGAATGTAATAGCATTCGTTCAGAACCAATGTTTTACCATTTGGTAACATAAGGTGATTTTCGCCAACTGCTTTGGCTGCAACATTTGCACCATTCCCTACTCTTATGAAATGATCGCCCTCTCCCAGTTCCCTTCCTTTCCTTAGCCCATGTAATATATTACATATGTGGGATCCCAATCCGGTATCTAATACCCAGGACGTAGAGTGTACTGAGAAACAGTTTTCGATAACTAACACATCCGAAGAAGATGCATCATCATGCTTATTCTTCGTTTGGGCGGCGTAGGAATCCGTATATTCCCCTATTTTCTGCTCTGTCTTATAACAATTATAAGAAAGAACGGAACTAACGTTCCCCTGCTCAGTATAATAAGCGGGTTCGGTCAATACATCCATATTATTATCTTGATTAAGGCCTGCTATGGTCGCTACCTGGAGAGAGAAGAAAACACTTTAGCGTACGCTCTTGCAAGATTAGATTGGTTATTATCTTATCTAATCATGATCGCTCCCACTGTTTTTATCAAATCTTCCTTCAAAACCTAAAAGGTAAGACTGGCCGGGATTAATTACACCTTACAAGTTCGCCAATCTTTCAGCCAGGCCAGTGTTGGTACTTTGAGGGAGGTTCCCTGTGTTTTTGTACGGACTTAATTAAAATAAACCTCGTTTTCCCAGAGGCATAAACCCGTTAACACCTTTCTAGACACCTACTTGATCGACTAATTGTGATGTGTAAAATTCTCTCAGGAGTAACTCTTATTCGCAGTGGGTATCGGGATCCAACTATCTTATAGAAGGTATGCAATCTCATTGCAAATTTCAACACTTGAAATTCCCGATAATACTTTTTCCCCTAGCGTGCTATGACCTTGACAAATGTCAACAAACCATAGTGCACTAGTCAAGTTCAACCTGCCATTTCATGATTGAATCAAACCGACCGGCACGACCCTTGACAGAGGCCAACAAGGTCGTACGACTACCCTAATCCAATCGCATCATACTTTACAGATAAGCACTAATCAGCTACCGCACACTACGTCTTGACAGAGGTCAACAAACGCATCACGAATACTAAATAATTCTTATCTGAAATGACGGAGGGCTACGACGGGTTTTTCAGAAAACCTTTTGCGTAATGAACTTGATATCGTTGTAGAAACAAGTGATTTTGAAAAGGAGTGTTTTTGAGGTTTTTACTAGTTTCGCTAAAGAGGCCATTCCCGGTGAAGGGATCTCGGCTCTTTCCTTATCGAATAAGATGCAGGATATTTCACAAATATCGCTATGTAAAGCAAGAACCATAGAAACAATCAAAAACAAAACCGAGTGAGTTGTAGTATCTGCTAGTTTCGCTAAAGAGATCACTCCCGGTGAAGGGATCTCGGCTCTTTCCTTATCGAATAAGGTGCTGGATATTCTATAAGAAATACCGCTATGCAAAGCAAAAACTAGAGCTACCCTTTTTTATAAATTTGATTCTACAATATCTTTTAGGTTTCTTTTCTTTCATTAATCTCATTAATGACGTCCCATCATTTATGCTTCTTAAGCATCACAGAAGAAACGAAAATACAACGTACGCTTATGCCACCCGCATTCGCCACAGTGTCCCGTTATGCACCGTTAGATTACTTAACTAACAGCATACCGGGACGGGACTAGCGCGGGTGCAAAACATAAGCAACGTTTATTATATATCATATATAAAATAATAAAGCATTCGTCTCACGCATATAAAATGATCACATCACAGAATATCAGCAGCAGAAGATAACATATAAAATATTGGATATACCAGAAGGTCCGTATTTTATTTTGAGCCTGTATAAAACATGGATTCTACGGTCGCGATGAATAGCCAAACCCACACCCCTAGACCCCTACGAGAGCGGTAAACAACCCTCCCAATTCCACGGTTAGGAGACCCGGTCTCGACTACTCGAGATGACCTTCCACTGGACCCTAGAACCCGGTTGCTTGTGCTCTCCTCCTTGGGTCTATCCTAATGCGGAAAAATAAATAATATACAACAATGATGACATCATCCTCAACCCGGAAGTGCCCCAATAAAAGAATATTATATACAATGAATTTTACATGAATGAAAATAATAACTCCCATCTCACATAAAATCCCCGGCTATTCAAAACACGACGATCTAATATAACATATTACAGCAACACATAACATCACATGTCATCAACGTAAGTAAATATGCGTATCACAATTGTCGTTGACATATAGCAACGAAAACGGTGATACACCAAATATTACACTTACGGTTGCAGAAAAGAAAATGTCAAACTACAACATTTGGAATCCACAATCAACTTAGACATCGTAAACCCGAAATATCATATATTACGGATTTCATGCCTAACTATATGAATTCCACATATTGTATCACATTCCAGAAAAAGCTAGACGACGTTAAACATTTCGATCGAATCAACAAACACCCAAAATTTCCCAAAAGCTCAACACTTGAGCGTAGTTTAAAAATACTCAGAATATGCCACAGTAGCTATGAACCAGCCGTAGAAGGGTCAACCAATGCCTCACCTGTGGCGCCGCGGAACTACCGCAAACCCTAGAGTTTAGCGGCGGTTCTTATGGTCACAGAATCGAGTTAGGATTTCGTTCTTCTAGAGGGTCCACCGCATCACTTGCATGATATTTGAATGTTCTTAAACTATGAAAAAAATCCAACTTTTGGAAAATTTTCCGGCAAGGGTTAAAGTGGGTATTTGATATCCGATCGAATTTTTTAATACCGTCTAAATAACCCGAAAACAAACTAGAATTACGAATACGAAACACTTCGAATTGCCTCTGTAAAAAGATAACATCACATGCAAATTTAGTAAAAACAAATAACACCTGAAATACCAAACCCCAGAGACTGGAACACTGTGAAAAATTGAACCCTGAACTCCCTGGTATGGCCGATCTGGCCGGATTTCTTGCTCATGTGGCCGGCCCAAAAAAGGTGGGGGGGGGGGGTTGAAATTTCTACGGTGTTCATATTATATCTCATACAACATTCTGCAGCTGTTTAAATTTTTTTTGATTCTCAGAAAATTTCGATAGAAACTAGGGTTTTTATTCGGGTGTTTCGGAGTTGTTTCGGTTTCGTAATCCTACACTATCCGTCTAATTCTCTAGCTAGGCTCTGATACCACTGTTTGGTTGTATAGCACAACAACAAGGTTTCGGGAGGTATCGTCCATCCAATTTCAAATTTTTGCCGTTCTAGCTAACCCTAACCCTAGGTTCTTAACTAAAGAATCATACAGAATCGATAAAGCAAACATCTTTACTACTAAGTGATAAGAGATTACAACCTTTGCAGTCCGCTCCTTCACTTCATAAGCTCCAAGTAGTGGTCCCTTCGCTGCGATCCTAGAACTCCCGGACTCTTGAGAAGTTCCACAAGGCGTATGGTGCATGCTTGCTTGTAGTCTTCGAAATCCAAGATGATCTATTTCGAGGAAACACTAACTCAAGCCATCTCTTCACTAATATAAAATTAGTGAAGCCAACACACTAAATTATATGGCTAGTATAGAAGAGGATGATGAAGTCGGAAGTGGGCTCTCTTTAGTTTTCTTTTTCTCACTTTATTTCATCACATGAAAAAAATCTAGCAAGGTTTTGTGAGGAAGAAGAACACAAGTGATGAATGAATAATGAGCTTATGTTAGAAATGCAACCATGGTGAGTTAGTATATGTCATGGCTAACTCATGTAGAGAATAAACCATGAGCTAGGGTTAAAGGTTAAGTTAACAAATATCTTAGTAAATATCAACAAGGCGGACTTAGTCAACTATGAAAAATATCTTAGCATAAATCCACAATATTGAATTAACTAAAATATAATTAAAATCTAACCCTAATCTCTAGCCATGGTGTGAATCTCATAAACCCTAGTTGCATGTATAACCTACCATGTTACAATTATACATATCACACATATAATTTTGTAACAATCGAAAATAATACAATAAACATATATCACATATATGTTAAATGTATTCAAAGTGAGAAAATGAAATACTTGAGTGAGCATATATTAGTTAATGTTATTTAATATATCAAATATATAATTATACATTAAATTATCGAATCAACACTTGATCCGATGACCCGGCTTATCACATATAACCGACCAATATCACATATCGCAAGGATAGAATACGGTATCACATACACGTATCAATCTCGGTCCCGCACATATCACATATGTGCTCCTACTCCGTTTCGCCTGAGGCAGGAAAGCTCTGTGTAGGATTCTAAAGACTCGTCAATACGCCGGCGTAGATGATGATCATATCAAACACTTACAAGCCGCAAGTGGTTAGCTAAACGTAACGGCCACCCGGGTATTGAGCGATCAAAAGATCAACAAGTAAGCCTGTACATCCTCCTGCGAATCCAAACAGTAACACTACCGTACAGTCCGGTCACTTCGTCTGATATGTCGCATATCCAGTTTATGGGTGGTAAACGTCAGACCCCAGTAACTGATAAGTCGTGTCGATGTGAGGCTCATAACGGGTCGAGAAACTGCTGCTAACACTTACCAGTAGATCTCCATATCAGCCTTGGCTAGGGACTTCCTGTTATAGTCAATCGAACACAACACAACATCAACCCCCAATACCGGAAGAGACGAAACCCTCCTATCGCTCATTGCCTCCATGTGATTCGGGACTGTATCCAAAAGCCACCGTTTTGCACGTTCTCATGAACGTGGTAAGGTGGACATCAAAGTACAGTGGGAATCACACAAGACTCTATGACGATCTCGGGTCTACAGACTAACCTGAACCAGTGTTACCAGAGAACTGCTATCTGACGATAGGTATAATACCATCTAGGAGTTCTCAGCGAGTCCGTTCAGTGTATCCAGTATCCACTGAGCACCTGTACACCATTTTTGATGTCAAACACCAATGGACGTGGGATCATCCATCGCCCATCATATGGGTCAAGATGCGTATACGCTAGTCCACTCTGGAGTATTGATGTTCTGTCTCGATACACCCTTGACTATGAACAATTATAGAATGTACTCGTGGACTATCCTAACCCCACTAGTATGATCTGCATCATAGTCCTAGTAGTCAAGTACATATCCTAAGGGCTTTATCAACATGTGAGAGCACGACATTAACACAATACAAGTCAACATGTTTAGACAAAGAGCAAGCAGATAGCATACTATTATATCGAGCAAGAAAGTTCTCTCTCTATATATCCAAGCATCCACTATAATATACATCATATGTACAATAATGACCTTTAGGACATATACATAACTAACAAGACCATGAGTGTCTCACCTAAGGGAATAGTCATATGAGTCATATCGAATATAATTAACATGGTCATGGTCATGGTCGTATTTACCATAGTGATAACTTCAACCAGCGTCAGATTACTCTCGGTGTCGGTGATGCTTGATGTTCATAGTGAGATTCGAGACTTGATGGAAACTAATAATCAAATGAATGAAATGAAAGTAGGCAATGGTAATAATCAAATGAATGAAATGAAAGTAGATAATGGATGCAATCCTAACCTAGATACCCGTGAGTGTATGTGAGATTCAGAAGTAGATATTTTGTGAATAATAAATCATAAAAACGATCAGTTAGTTATACATATACCACTAAACTTTAGATTTTAAAATTTTGATTAGGGTGATGATTGATAGCCGGAGATTGTAAATCAAGTTTTATTACACAGATCCAAATATCATATTTAATTTTTTTTTGATTTTGCACACCCAAACATTGATATTTTAAAAAAAAACATCACTAAAGTTGTTATTTCTTAAAACATGCATAGTGCTTTGGTAAGATTAACCATGGTTGGATTCAAGCATTGCCTTCTTCATCTTACATTTGTATCTTCTTCTTTCTCCAAATCTTGAGTTTTTGCTTCCTCCTCGATCTTGGCGGCCTGACGGCGGCCTCACAACTTATCGACACGGTTTATGCGTGGTGCCTACTCGCCGAGGTGGGCCTTTCCTTCGCCCCCACCAACCCTACCTGCCATGTCTCCTTGTCCCCTACTTTCAAAAAAAAAAAGCCTCCTCCCCCATCTTCCTCATGTCACCGCCTCCATCTTTACTGTGATCTCCACCTCGTGACACGAGTAGCTCCTCTCCTTCCTCGGCTCCTTGATGGAGTTGATAACTGATTAATGGAATTTGATTACTATATTAATCTTAAGTAACAACTAATTAACGCAATTTGGATGTTAATTGGATGAAGCCTATGAGGTATATTTTAGTTAACTTTTCGGATTTGGGAGTGTTTTTTAGAAATAACAAGTTTATGGTGTGTTACTTGGAAATGTCAAAGTTTGGATGGTGCAAAATCAAAAAGACCCTTAAAAAATTTATAACCTACAAGTTACATCAATCTAAAAAATGCTTAGTAATTAATTAACTTAATTCCTAAACAGTTGCTAATTTATATATCAAACTATTTAACCAAAACAAGTCAACTTATACCTCAAACTATATTACGAGGAGTAATTCATTCTTTCTCTATACAAAAGATCTAACAACACAATTTATACTTTTCTGATCTACTGAAGCCAAGTGCTTATGCCCAACCCCCCATGCACTGATATGGAGTTGCTTAGGCTATTGTATTCTTGGATGCGACCCCTTTAGGATTCAAACCAGACTTCTCACTTTGTACAGAAAAGTTATGCCAATTGAGCTATGCCCGGTTGGTGTTGTTTAGGATACTGTGGCAGGAATACTTGTAGTAGTGGGTTGCTGTGACGGTATGATTAACACAAGTGGTCACAGTTACTGTAGCAATGAGTTGTATCGTAAAATGAAGTTGTTTATGCTTGGATCTAATGCGACGTCAGTAGACGATTGAAATTGAAGTTGGACATTATTTTCGTCCGGGATTTGGATTGATTTTTCGACTATGGTACAAATTTTGATGTTGAACAATTTACATATACTCCCATCGGGGACTGTTGAAACTGTACCTGAAAAGCTTTCTGGGTACGGTTACAACAGTATCCCGCTAGGGAACCGGTCCTATCCTATGGGTTCCCGGCTAGAGGGTACCGTCGAAACCGTACCCCAGTTGGGGGTACGGTTACAACGGTACCCCCAAATTATTTAGGGGTAACATCCAAACCGAACCTTATTTGGGGTACGGTTGAACCGGTACACCCTATTTATTTAGAGGTACTGGTTTAACCGTACCCCCAATTGGGGTATAGTTTCAACTGTATCCAAATTGTAATTTTTTTAAAATCATTTTACTAAAAAAATCATCCGTCATGTTTTACAAAATCTGGATTTCAACATCTTACGTATGCAAGGACATAAATCACAATACCACACCCACCTACCCACACACACATATGTAGAGAGAACAATGGAGGACAAAGGCCAGAGGAAGGGATTTCATCCTATTGCGGCAGAATAAGTCTACCCTCCAATATTTTTTCGTCGATCGATACACCATTCTCATCCTTGTCGGCTAAGTGTGTATATGCCAAATTTCATATGATTCCAACATGTTTTCACCATTGTTTTAATAGTTGCATAAATTAATGGTTTTCTGACAATAGAACATTTTTAAATTTTTTACATCGCTAGAGCAATGATGAAAATATGTTCGAATTGTATGAACTTTGGTGTATCTACATCTCAGATGATAATGATCAAAATAGACGGTGCCAATCGTCGGATAAAATGATGGAGGGTATATTTTTATCGACATCATTGGAGGGTTTCCCTCTTAGGCCTTTGTCCTCTCTCTCTATATGTGTGTATCTACATCTCAACTTTGGTGTATCTACATCTCAGATGATATATATATATATATATATATATATATATATATATATATATATAAAAGATGTTTTAGGAGGATTTTTCATCTGGTGGCGTAAAAAAACCTTCCATTTTATTCGACACTATGCACTTTCCAACTTGATCTTCATCGTTTAATATATCGATACACTAAATTTTATATGATTTTTTTTTACATCTTTTCACCATTGATTTAGCAATGTAAAAAGTTGTATTGTCGGTAAACTGTTAATTTTGTATCCACTAAATCAACGGTGAAAAAGTGTTTGAATCACATGAAATTTGGTGTATCGACATGTTAGAAGATGAAGATCAAGATGAATGGTGCCGATCGTCGAACAAAATGGTGGAGTTTGTACTTTTTGATGCCACATAATGAAAAAGCCTCCCAGGGCCTTTCCCCCCATTATTCTCATATATATAACAACATACATATACCACACGATACATACACACGCACACAATCATATTTCAAGCGCTATAACTCAAAAACAGGATATAACGTATGTTGCACATACAATAATGAACAAACATTATCCAAATATCTATAACATTAGTCACATTAGGTTGTATACAAGGATTACTAACTACAAATGCACATTCTCCAAAGAATTAACAAAGAAATACAACTCTTTACATTTTTTCCCTTTCTAGGTCCGTCCCAACCCAATCCATTACAACCCATCCCATAGTAACTAAAAGCTCATAAGTGCTCAATGCATCTCCTCAATAAGCAAGCGTGCATGTCGAACCTTATGTGGTAATGCTATATGATACGAAGTCTTCCACCATATCGAAATGCAAAGTTGATATGAATTTCCACCATGTCCATGCCGCAATAACCAACGTAGTTATGGTGTTCAAAGTATCATTTGTTAGTATTCGATCATGTTCAACCTTACGTCGATCTCGGTGGACAAGATTGCCAAGAATTCTTTCCAACGTGCATAGACTTGAAAAAGATGTTCCACGGTTTCGAGTGTATTCGTTTGACAGAGTCCACAATTCGGAGACATTTGAACTTGTCTTCGATGGTGATTAAAAGCGGGAAAAAAGCGGTGCGGCCAAAGGGCCTGGGCACATAGGTGACGCCTAGGCCATTGCCTAGGCTGTATTAACATCAATTTATGTGTATTTTGAATTAATCTAGTTGTTTCTTAAACTTGTTTGTTAAACATTAATTCTAATTTGATTGTTAATTATTTTGTTTTTCTTTTACTTGTAGAAGTGGCCTAAATAAGCATTTTCAAAAGTGTTAATAATTAAATGCAAGCTGGCGGTGACGTCAATTTTTCAAAGATCCAAAAAAATTTAATAAAATAGTTAATTAATTGTCTAAGCTAAATCTCTTTATTTTTAAGTCCAAAAAAGCAAAAAAGGAAAAGGAAAAAAACCATTGTCAAAGGCTCAAAGCTCGAAGGCTTTCGAAACTCGAAGGCGGTTTTGACGTGGTTGAAACTTGAAGTCGAAGGTGACTTCGAAGTTGAAGATCAAAGGTGCAGAAAAGATTAAAATTTGAAGTGGATATCAAAGTGGAGATATTGGTTCAAGATCGACTTGGAAAATTTCGAAGCCGACGACGGTCACTAGCTCTCACGGCCTTCGAAATTGGCAGTGTTCGGCAGTGGAAGGCTCTCATGGTGGCCATCAGTGTTTAATAGTGTTAAAACAACTTCAATTTATTATATATTACATCCCAATTAACAAATAAAGAGAATATGCCCACAAGAATACAAGCGTAAGCATAATTTCCGACTAAGCGGTCTAATACAGTTCGGCGCAACTCTTTTACGCGTCTAGACGGCCGCATAGGCGTCTAGACGGCCGTCTTTTAAAACACTGGTATTCGATTGAGGAAATCCCCGGTCGGCAGCTTGTTATTGAGTAGTCGCCAAATGAACCAATGCATCCTTATGATCGACAGTTTCCTCGGGATTAGTACTTCAGGTTGGCTGGTGGTTGTATTCTCAGCTATTCGTTGATGAAATTCTTGACGAACCCGAAAGCCTGAATTATTGTCAAACTTGGTCCACCGTGGAGCATCCTTAGGAGTGGTTATTGTTTTGCGTCTTATCAGTTGCAGAACCTCATCCGGAATTCCATGTAGCCGCTGTAAATTCCATCCTTCCGCTGTTTGCCATGCTTTGACGCAAGAGTTGTCAACGATGTTAATGTCCACCGTCCAAGGAAACCTGTCCAATGTCCTATCAAGTATCCATGCATCCTTCCGGAAACGGATCATTTCCCCGTTTCCTAAATCCCAAACATCTCATACTTAGCATTTCCGTTTCCATTTGTAACTGCCAAGCTGATATCATTGGTCCTACTTTCCACTGGTTTGTCCGATTATTATATTTTTTTGCCCTTACAAGACCCATCCATGTTGATTGTAACTTCAATTTTATAGTGGTATTAACGAAAGAATAACCCGTGGTATTGGATTTACTTAATTTAGAGTGTATTAACGAAAGAATATGAGGGGGTAGTTAGATAAAAGACAATAGAATATGTAAAGATCAAAATAAAATAAAATAAACCAGCTACCAAAGTATTTCACTTCAACCCACCAACTTTTTGGACTTCCAATATTAATGCATGCATATCATTATAGAAATTCTAAAGACCGCAACAGCCCATGAATCCAAATAGATGCAAATTAAGTTCACAGTTCCCAGCCGAACATTAGGGATCTATTCAAGATTGGAAGTTCCCAGCTTGAAAAAGCCTTTCAGATTCTCACTTAATATATACAATCAGTGTCCATTCCTTTCTTTTAATTACTAATTACAACCTTCATTTTGTCTATAATACATTGCATCTTTCATTTTCTTCTCACCATGTTATACTTCTCCTCAAACATATAAAATAAAAGAGAAATCCACATTTGGTTGTGTGGTAATTGTTGAAAAGCTATCAAGTATAGCTTTATCTTTTATTTCTTCAGTTAAGGTTGATAATAATGTAAATTATTATACTTCATTTCCTTTAATACGGTCGACAGTGTTTGTACCGATTTCTTCGAACTCGAAGTTGTTGCTTGTTTCGGAGGTGTGATGCCTCTACTTATTATCCTTATGTTGGATCATTTTTGTTATGGTTATAATTAATAATTGATTGATATATAAGAAATATTCTTAAGTGACTGATGAATTTGTTGTTGTTTGATTAAAGTTGAGGCGATTCTTGAAATTTTATACTTTTATGTAATAGTTACTTTCTAGAGTAATATGCATGGATGGAAAATCCATTGTATACTGAGGAAAACACAAAAAAAGCAGCAAGAGAAAATTAAAAGCAGATATATAATATACACAATGAAAATGTAGAGCTCCAAAAAAGAAATGAGAATCAATCAATCTTCCATATTGTTGATACGATACTTTCGCTCTTGGGAAGAGCATGGGGTTCGAACCCAGTGGGGAAAGCAACAACATATTAATGCTTTCGGGTGCATGTGCTATGTGCGTGTGCTGTGTGCGTGGATATTGTGTGTGCTTGTGTGAGGCTTATGGGTCAGTTAAAAATATAAAACGTCAAAAAGGATTTGCAAGCATGAATAATTTATTTTGATTTTTTCTCAAAAGAAAATCCTGATCGATTATATACGTTGTATTATTAATTGTTAGAATATGGTAAAAGCTTATTCTTATTTTCATATCTATTTTTTCTTTAGCATAGTTGACGTTTTTGCAAGTTTTTGTATTATGTCTTATAGGGAGAATAGATGCATGATGCATCAAGGTTCATTAATATATTTTTTATTCCATAAATAAAAGAAGTTGATATCAAAATTTTATAGAATAAAATTAAGATGCTCTATTTACTAATAAAAAGTTGTTATTTAATAGCATGGTAGAGGGGATTTTGAATTTTAGCTCAAAATATATGTTTAATTATACATGTATAATTAATATTTCATTTATCATTGTTTTTGTTATTTATCCCTCAAAAATCAATTCATATTACTTTATTTATTTTAGTTTTAAATGATATACATATTAAATTGGTACTTTCAAACATTTTACTATTTTTTATTTATATATCTAAAACCAAGTCGATGTTATTATGTTCATTTAGTGAGTTATTATCATAGAGATTTCTCATGCAAAGTTTTTGTTTTCTATTTTCCAAATTACAACGCACACATGACTAACATGACTAATACAAACAATATCACTAATATATTAATGTTATAAACAATATCTAGTAGGAGTGATTGGATAAAAGTAGTCACAAGAACTAACAGACATATCATGGTGCTAACATCAAAGTTGATATATATCTTTATTTATAATGATTTGACACAGGTATATATAACAAACTTTACTACAACATCATTGAATTTTAGTAGAACTACATACTACACAAAAATAGGAAAGTAGGAAAAATATGTTAAGCTATTAAAGGGACCGCAAAATAAAAAAAAAAACGGAGACAGTGACGTAGAGAGCAACAAATCACAGTCATGTTTGTAAAAATAAATCTGACTCGATCCACCTCAATAAAGCGATCATGGAAATGCATCCTTATAAACCGAGTTGAACAAGTAGGATCGCTTTGGATGGCTTGATACGCTACATTTCTTACTACAAATTCAACCGAGGAGCAACTAGAGGAGTAATAATATGTAGTTTGAGCAGCCACGTCCAAGCATGCACCACTCATCAGAACCTTAACAAGTTATCTGATTTTAATTTCAATTAATATCAATCTGTTTTAATCTGTTCGTGTTTTAATTGGTATCGGAGCCAGGTTGACCCACCATTATTTAAAAAAACCGGACAAAAACCAAAAAAAGAATCTTAATAAAAATGCTAGTGAACAACTGAAACAAAGAGAAATCAAACCAAAACCCATAAAACTTCCTTTCCTGATTAAAAGATGGATCTCGAAAAAGAATTAGAAAATATTAGAATAAAAATAAATCATTTTCTAACAATAGGTTTATAGAAATAGATGCTGATAAAATAATTATAATAAAAGGTGGTGTTCCTGAATGGTTAATATATAATCATATATTAACATACGATCAAGCCAGAATATCAAGAATAATAAAACTTGAGAATGAAATAGAAGATGGAAGTGAAAACAATTCATACAATAAGATTGAAACGCTTATAAAAAATTTAGGTAAAAGGTTAGGAGTTAATCTTGATCAAACGTTTCAACAGATAAATTTTCCTTCATTAGAAGGAGTTTTTCATATAAAAATGAATAAGTATACATGATATTCGTATTCAGAACTAGAAAACTTATGACTTCTCGAAAAGAATTAGGAGATATTTGTAGAGATGTGTCAAAATTAACAGCTAAAGAAAACATAAAAAGTACAGAATTCTCGAATATTACAGAACACCGCCAACCATTAGGCCAACCATGCATACCGACGAAACATCAACATCTTATTTTAATCCATTTGAATATATAGATAAAAGAGATTATAGACATAACAAGAGAAAATTTGATAGAGAAGAGATCGAGGAGTTTATACCAAAAGAAAAAACACTAGAATTCATGAGACTTAACGGATTTATATTAGATATAGATTGCACAAAAAACCCCGAAAAAATTATAGACATGTAGGCTCAAGCATTAATATATCAAGCACAAACTAAAACATTTACATCAGAACAAATGCTAAAATTCATAGAAATCGAACTATCAGGGATCGTAGATATGTTTTATAAAATATTATCAGTAAATTCAAAAAGATATCTTTTAACAGGTTCTATAACATAAGAAACATTCCTCGAACCCATAAAATTAATAGAAAATTTTAAGAAAGCTATAAAATATGAATTCTTAGGACAAATATATAATGATCCAGATATGGAAAAAGAAAAAAAATTAGAAGCCAAAAAATTAATAGAAAGACTATCTATATGTGATATGTGTTATTTTGAGAAATATACATGTGAATTTCAAAAATATTATTATCAAAGTAAACCGACAACTGAAGATCAGGGAATGTTATTAATATATTATCTTAAACTTCCAGAACCATAAGGAATTCGTTTACATAACAGTTATGAAATTTATAATAAAGATAAAGTTGATAATTTAGGAAAAAGAATACACTTTGCTGGAAGAAAAATTAATGAATGATGTTCAGAAAATCAACTTATGTTTCGATAAAAAAGAATATATAAAAAAGGGTTATCCTGCAATAAAATATCTGAACCAACTCAACGGGGATGTAAATCGTATTATAAAAAGCCATATAAAAGGAAAGATAAAAAAATATAAAAGGAAATATAAATATAATCCAAATTCGAAAGATAAAAAGTATAAGTTTATAAAAAGTAAAAGATTTGAACCAAGAAAAATATATTTTAAAAGAAAAGATAAATTTACTAAACATCGAAAGGAACCTAAAGAATGTAGACGCTAGACTTGTAATGAATTAGGTCATTATACATCTAATTGTCCAAAGAAAACAAATTACAAAATGATACGGTTATTTGAAGAATGCAAAGAAATATTTGAATCAATAGAAAAATTAACAGATCTCCAAAATGAATATTATGAAATAATTACAGATAGTTCGAGTAATGAATCTTTTTCAAATAGTCAAGAATCGAATTCTTCATATTCTGAGATAGAATATATATACATGAATATGAATATGAGACTTTCAGAGAAACTTTAGCTATAATAGAAACGATAAATACAAAAGATCCAAATGAAAAAGAAGAATTAATATTTAGAAATCCTCCTAAATATAGAACAAAGAAAATATTATATGATCATGATAAATACAAAGTAAAAACGAAAACAAAAAGGAATAAAACTTTTACAATTATAAACCCAAAAGATAATTATGAGAATGAAAGTACTTCGTAATTCTCTATGGATGACGAAGAAGAAAATTTTATTAAATCTCTAGAATTAGAAGATAATACTATAAATATGGAAACAAGTGTAACATTTTTAGATAAAAACTTTAATGACGAACCTATAGAAATTGAAGAAATCATAGAAAATCAACAGGAATTGGATAGAATGTTAATAGTAGATGAAAAGAAATATCAAGAAATAAAAAAAAACTTTACTCTAACCTCAAATAAGATTTACTCTATACCCCTAATAGACTTTAGAAGTGAAACTAAATATGCGATAAGACATTTGGAAAAATTTATAGATATCAAAACTATTAAGGGACAAACATCATTAAAACTATTAACAAGAGATATGATTAATAAAGAATTAAGAGCGCTAAGCAAAAGATTTGTAAACAAAGTTAAATGTTTACACCAAGGAGCCATACAGATAATAATAAAATCCTATTTTAGAGAATGTATAAATGTACCTAATAAAATATGGATCTTAGACGATAGAATTTTACAAGATACTAATGATGCTTTGCTCGGAGTATTATATGGTAATCTGGTTTATAAAAAACTAATATTTACTATATTTCCCGATTATGAAATAAGTTTACAAGACCAAAACATAGATTTAACTTTGTTCTTAGGATATCAATTGGAAAACATATAAATGCCTTCGGAAAGTAGCGTTTTTAGTTTAACAGCTTGTCTAGCTTATGCGTATTTCTCAAGCCATCATATAATGACAAAATACCAAAACAATAAAATAACAATAGATCCCTTATTCGATAATATATGTGAAACAATAGAACCAAGAAAATTAAATGATAAAGAAATAAATATATCTCAAGAAATAGCCATTAGTAGACTTAACTGAATACAACAAACGAAAGAAATAGAACATCAATATAAATCTACTCCAATAGAGTTCATTATTTCTAAAGACAAAGGAAAACAGAAATTAGAAGAGATAATAGAACCTCCAAAAAAATCTTTAAGTTTACTAAAAAGTTATAAAGAGTGTTATATAGAAAGATATGTTGAAAATCAAAAGATCAAAGTATTATTAGATACAGGAGTGTGTAGCTCTCATATACATCCCAAATATATACCATTAGGAAAAAGATTGGAAGCACCACCGTATAAACTAAAAATTTATGAAGGAAAAATATACTCATTAACAGAAAAAACTATGATACAACTAATGCTAATAGATGTTAAAGGGTGAACCATATATATACGACATAGAAGTATATATAGATGATATAATAGAAGATGTAGGAAAAGAATTGTTATTAGGCATGAACTTTATAAAACAAATAGGACCATTGTTAATAAGTACACAGACCATAAAATTAGGAGAGATTACCATATCAAGATATGAAGAAAGACTTAGTCTCACTAAATCTAGAAATTCAACCTACATAAAGGTAACAATAATTTGGGAAAACTATAAGCCTATAACAATTCATGCTTACATAGATACTGGGACAGAGATGCCATTAATACAACATATGTTATTACCCCCAGATCTATGGCAAAAAGATCTCAATAAAAAAGTTATTGGTTTAGATATAAATGAAAGGTTAAATGAATACAATACATTTATTGAAAATTTAGATATTCAAATCGACAATATGCACATAAAAATACCAATAATATGGCAATTATCTAGTCTTGCACCAGACATGCTTCTGGACAATGATTTCTTATTAGCACATTCTCCGTTTATACAAATAATAGAAAACATAACAATAATCATACCGTATGGCAACATGTTAACAACGCCAAGACTCCACCAAGCTTATTCCATAACAAATCCTATTATCCCATTTCCCGCACAAACCAACGTGGTGATCTTCCTATCAAAATAGACAAAGAACCCTTATTAATCATTCAAATTTTAACCTCTAAAGATATGCTAAAGAAATTTGAATTAACTTACTCGAAAAACCCATTAGAGAAATGGGAAAAAGAAAAAGGTATATGAAAGAATAGAACTATTAGATCCTACGAAAATTATCAGAGTAAAACCAATGAGATATAACAATGACGACATAAAAGAATTTAACAAGCAGATACAGAAGTTGTTAAATATGAAAATTATATAAAAAAGTAATAGCCCACGTGGTAGCCCTGCCTTTCTGGTCAGAAATCATGCAGAACAGTTAAGAGGTAAAGCCAGATAGTGATAAATTATAAAAAATTAAATGAAACCACCAAGTTTGATGGATATTATTTACCTAATAAAGAAGTTCTACTTAATTCCATATAAGGATCCAAATATTTTACTAAATTAGATTGTAAATCGGGTTTCTGGCAAATAAAACTAGAAACAAATAGTATCTCTTATACGGCGATTAATTGTCCTCAGGGACAATATGAATGGAAAGTAACGCCTTTCGGCCTTAAAAATACGCCTTAAATATTTCAGCGAAGAATGGATGATGTGTTTAAACCTTATAGACAATTTTGTATAGTTTATATAGATGACATACTAATATTCTCTAAAACAGAATAAGAACACACTAGACACTGAAATATCATAGTAGAAAGGTGTATCGAAAAATGAATAACATTATCAAAAATAAAAGCTGAAATAAATAAAAACAAAATAAATTTTCTAGGAATAATAATCGATAAATGTGAGATAGAATTGCAGCCTTATATATTGGAAAAAATATCTAAATTTCCAGATAAAATGGAGGATGCTAAACAACTACAAAGATTTTTAGGATGTTTAAACTATGCAGAAAATTTTATAGAAAATTTAGCTTCCTACAGACAGAATTTACAAAAGAAACCACGGAATAACCATAAATGGCAGTGGATAGAAGAAGATACAAATGATGTATTAAAAATAAAAGATATCTGTAAAAAAAAAGCCTAAACTAACCATACCATTAGAAAATGATGAATTAATAATAGAGACTTATGCCTCTGAGTCATATTGGGGAGCAGTCTTAATATGCAAAAGAGACAATATAGAAAGAGTTTGTAAATATAAATCCGGTATGTTTTAAAGAAAATGAAAAGAATTATCATAGTAATGATACAGAATTATTAGCAATAAAATTAGCCATAAAAGCGTTTGAAATATGCTTAAATAAACCATTTCATTTTAGAACAGACAGTGTTACGACCACTGCACGAATTAAAAATAAGATAGCAGAAAACGAGCCAAATAAATGACTAATAAGATGGCAAGATTGGTTTAGTCATTACAATTTTACTATTTCTCATATTGCAGGAAAAAAGAATATTCTAGCAGGCTCTTTGACAAGAGAAATGGCTTGGATGAATATAAATGTTACTTCTCTAAAGATGATAAGCAAAGAACTACAAGAAATACATAATGATATGGTGAAAGTTATGCTCAAAATCTATAAACTTGAAGGTATTATCGAAAAATCTCTGTGAAGAGAGATTAAAGATGATATTTCTAAAAAATTAAAAGAATCTTCTGTTGATGATAAAAAGAGTTTTGAAGAAGAAAGAAAAAGTGGCTCAGAGATGATAGAAGATACGGAAGAAGAAAGCGCTACAGAGAAGAGTTCTACAATACCATATGATTTTATTAAAGATTTTGTTAACTGGCAAGAATTTTGTTCAGTTACTATGAAAAATGAAGATGAATGGTTTGTGGGTGCCAAAGGATACCATCATAATTCATCATACATATATCCAAACGCAGATCTCGATGTGGTGAAGGCATTATATGATTACGGATTAGTTCATATTATATATCCGTCAGAGGATTTTAAAGAATTAGAGAAATTTCCAGATATTAAAAATGCAGTCCAACAATTCTGCAATATCATAAGACATAAAAAAGTTTATATAAAATTCATAGTGCAATCCCTGAAGTGTAAGAATATTTTTGGCCTCTTCTACAAGCAAAACATATGGTAGAAATTGGCATTAGAGGATATCAATTTATTCCTAATTATGCTAGAGGACGAGTGATCGATGACTCAGACGAAATATCCTCAGTCCGTGCATGGGAAATATAGCACCTCTTATGCAATGCAGCTAACGAAGACCCTAACAGCTTTTGGGCATATGATAGTAAAGAAGAAGACTTTATTATATCACCGACCAAAAACACATAAAATATAGAACATGAAGAAATGAAGAAATAAGAAAAGATCGGATACAACGAATCTATGGTGGAAGGTTTCTATCACAAGCCACTAAAGAAAAGATGGTAAGGATATTCGCAGAAGGACCCATGGAACAAAAGTCGGGAAAATTAAGCAAGGAGGGCCCATCTCACAAAGACATAGTGCTGCCCACAATACTTTGTTTCCGCTAGCTGGCACCTTTTTCTTTGTAAAAAGTGATGTGATATAAAGTGTGATATGATGTAGAGTTTGAGTGAGGTGTAAAGTTTGAGCAGTAAAGATTGTACGATTAGAAGTGTGTAGAAGGGCATGCCCCTCCTATGAAAGGAGACACCCTAATTTGTTTTGGGAGGACGGACCGAGAGATACCAGAGTGTGCTTGTAATCAGAGAAGAAAAGTTTGATTTAATAAAATCCTTCTTCCTTTATCAAAATTCATTCTTTCTTCCATAGTTCTGTAGTCTTATGAGGCATAAGTAAGTCCTACTGTAAGTCCTAAAGAGGCAACAAACCGGTTTGTTTGAGGAAAACAGATCAACGGAAGCATGATGGACCAGATTTAGAGAGAGATATTCAGGTATAACACTTCTTCTAAAAAATTTCAGGTATCTGATTTTAATTTCAATTTAATATCAATCTGTTTTAATCTGTCTGTGTTTTAATAGGTATCAAAGCCAGGTCGACCCTCCATTATTAAAAAAAAAACTGGACAAAAATCAGAAAAAGAATTTTAATAAAAACGTTAGTGAACAACTGAAACAAAGAGAAATCAAAGCAAAATCCATAAAACTTCCTTTCCTATATCAGGTGATGGACAGAAGGACCTCGAAAAAGAATTAGAAAATATTAGAATAAAAATAAATTATTTTCTAACAATAGGTTCTATAGAAATAGATACTAATAAAATAATTATAATAAAAGGTGCTGTTCCTGGATGGCCAATATATGATCATATATTAACATACAATCAAGCCAGAATAGCAAGAATAATAAAACCCAAGAATGAATTAGAACATGGAAGTGAAAATAATTCATACAATAAGATTGAAACACTTATAAAAAATTTAGGTAAAAAGCTAGGAGTTAATTTTGATCAAACGTTAGAATAGATAAATTTTTCCTCATTAGGAGTTTTTCATATAAAAATGAATATGTAACAGAATAAGTATACATGATATTCATATTCAGAACTAGAAGACTTTTGGCCTAAGTTTTTCATAAAAAATTTTAGGCCCTCTCTTTGCAAGATAGTGCTGCCCATAATACTTTGTTTCCTCTAGCTGGCACCTTTACTTTTCTTTGTAAAAGGTGATGTGATGTAAAGTGTGATATGATGTAAAGTTTGAGTGAGGTGTAAAGTTTGAGCTGTAAAGATTGTACGATAAGAAGTGTGAAAGGGCATGCCTCTCCTATAAAAGGAGACACCTCAATTTGTTTTGGGAGGACGGACTAAGAGATACCAGAGTGTGCTTGTAATCAGAGAAGAAAAGTTTGATTTAATAAAATTCTTCTTCCTTTATCAAAATTCATTCTTGCTTCTATAGTTTTGTAGTCTTCTGAGGCATAAGTCCTACTCTAAGTTCTAGGGAGGCAACGAGGCTGTTTGCTTGAGGAAACAGATCAACGGAAGCATGATGTGTTGGGTTACACTAACGCCCTGGCCATCTACCGTGGCCGTTTGCGGAACAACTAGGGTTTCGAAAAACTGGCGTAAGAGTAACCCGATCTAGGATTCTACCATAAACTTAAACTAGCTAACATGAGAGGAGCTAACTACTATGATAGAAATTCTCACCCAAGGATCCGTGTCCTTCGTTCTTCTTTCCTCTTTGTTCGCTCTAAGTGATCTCCTTGAACGAGCTTGTTCTTCTTTGCTTGCTCCTTCGGTTCTCCGGAATCGAGCTTGTTCGTCGGTCCTCCTCCGTCGAAGACGATCCACCCGAGAGATGTAGCCCATGGCTCTAGCTCCACACTAAGTGTCAAGTGGAGCCACTAGAGATTTTAGATTGCTAGTCTAAAGAGTCTAGGATGTAGTGTATGGTTCAATGTGTGTATCTACCTCTCCTCTCTTGATTCTCAATATATGAGTGTATAGAGGAGATAGATGATGAAGGTGGAGGAGCTCAAGAAAACAAGAGAAGGGAGTAAAGCAAAATGGTGAGAGTGAAAAATAATGAAGCATGCATGTGAAAGAAAATCCTCACCTTAGTTTTGTAAAATGATTTTTACAATATAAAAATCCAACCATGCTTCAACAGTTAGCACAAATGAATTGAAAATTCATTTGTCAAAATTATTGAGGTATGGTTCTCACCATACTCCCCTCACTTTGCTTTACACCTCATTTTCTATTTAAGATAAATGGAAAAGTCTAATAATGAGGTGTCCACCTTCTAGAACGTTTTCTGTATAAATACGGATTACACTCTACTGTATATACCTTCTAGAATGTTTTCCGTATAAATACGGATTACACTCTACTGAATATACATACCTGTATTCGTATCGAAATACGAATACCCAAAGAGATAGTATAACACAAAGAACATAATACTAGAATATATATATGTAAATTATTAAATCAATACCTGATTTAATAATCCGGCTCAATCCCGAGTCGGCTAGTATTATCAACTGTCCGATTGAAAGTCCGGGTACATAGTACAATCAATTGATCGGAACCCTGCACGTATCCAATACGGCTACTACATCATTTCTCCTGAACCAGGGAAACACTCTGTGTGGGACTCTAAAGACTCGACAGTACGCTGGCTGTGAGTTACTGGATAAATCCATAACCACATGTACGTCAGCGGCACTAGCCGTACGTAACGTCTTTCCGGGTACCTGTCGAAAAGGAAGGCCGACGAGCAAACTCATCCGGATCCCTGCTGAGCCTATCTGTGACAATCTCCATACAATCCGGTCTCTTCGTCTGAGAGTATCGCATACCGGGTTTAGGGGTGGTAAACGTTAGACCTTAATAACTCGATAATTCATGCTGATGCGGCTAAGGACCAATCCGGAAAACTACTGATCAACCTATCAGTAAATCCCACCTGCCTTGGCCAAGGTCATATGGTCTTGGTCAATCGAACACAGTGTGATATCGACTCTTTATACCGGGAGAGACGAATCCCCAACAATCACTCACTGCCTCCATTTGGCTCGGGACTGTACCTAACCAAAACCTGTTTGCACGACTCAGTAGAGCCGTGGTAGGGTAGTGATCAAAGTACATTGGGAACTCACACGAGACAAATGACGGTCTCAGGTCTGAAGACTAACCTGTACTCATGTCACCTGAGAATTGCTATCTGACGATAGGTATAGTACCATCTAGAAGTTCTCAGCGAGTCCGTACAGTGTACTCACCCCTAGTGAGCACCTGTATACAATCTTAGGTGCAAAAGACCAATGGCTGCGGGACCAACCATCACCCCTCATCGGGGTCTGGAAACGTATACACTAGTCTACTTTAGAATATTGATACCCAGTCTCGATACTCTCACGACTAGGGACCTTTTAAGGATGTGCTTATCGACTACCCAGCTCCCACAAGTATGATCGCCATCACAACGCAAGTAGTCAAGTAATGATCCTACGGGCTTTATCAACATGTATAGATGATACGTAATAACAAGTAAAACATATGCACATGTTAAGATAAAGACAAACCAGATAGTATCTGTGGCAGTATCACCTGATCATGGAGATAGTTGATCCTCAGGGAGATCGAGGTTAGGAGAGTAGACTCAGAAGACAACACGGCGGATCCACTCACAAAGGCCTTTTCCCAAAGAGAGACTTTTATGGGATGGTTGAGTATTAGATACTGCAACCACTGCTACAGATGGCCCTAGTGCAAGTGGGAGATTGTTAGTTATATGTATGCCCTAGAGGCCATTACTGTACATTGGATGTATATTGTAGTGGATGCCGGGACATATATAGGTAGGACTTTCTTGCTCGACATGATAGTAAGCTATCTGGTTGCTCTTTATCTTAACATGTATACTTTCTGTCTCTCTGTTACATGTTGATAAAGCCCTTAGGATATGTACTCGACTTTCAGGACTATGATGTAGATCATACTAGTGGGGCCTGGGTAGTCCATGAGTACATCCTTCAATGTTCCTAGTCGTGGGAATATCGAGACGGGGCATCGATATTCCAGAGTAGACTAGCGTATATCTTCTCGACCCATGTGATGGGCGATGGATGATCCTATATCCATTGGTGTTTGACATCAGAGATGGTATGCGGGTGCTCAGTGGTGACTGGGTACACTGAACGGACTCGCCGAGAACTCCCAGATGGTATTATACCTCACGTCAGATGGCAGTTCTCTGGTGACATTGGTACAACTTAGTTTGTTGACCCGAGATCGTCATAGAGTCTTGTGTGTCTCCCACTGTGCTTTGATTTCCACCCTACCACGGCTCTACTGAGTCGTGCAAACAGGTGGTTTTTGGGTACAGTCCCGATTCACATGGAGGCAATGAGCGATAGGAGGGGATTCGTCTCTCCCGGTATTGGGGGTTGATGTTGCGCTATGCTCGACTGGCCATAACCGGAAATCCCTGGCCAGGGTTGCAGTGATTTACTGGTAAGAGTTATCAGTAGTTTCACGCTTGTTATGGACCTTATATCGGCATGACTTATCAAGCTACTGGGGTCTGACGTTTACCACCCCTATGCGAGATATGCGACATATCAGACGAACAGACCGGACTGTACGGTAAGTGTTACTGGTTGGATTCACAGGAGTGTGAGCGGGCTTGCTCGTTGATCTTCTGATCGCTCAATACCCGGGTGGCCGTTACGTTTAGCAGACCGCTTGCGGCTTGTGGGTGTTTGATATGATCATCACCTACTGCCGGCGTATTGACGAGTCTTTAGAGTCCTACACAGAGGTTTCCTGGCTCAAGCGAAACGAAATAGGAGCGCATATGAGATATGTGCGGGACCGAGAATAATACCAGTATGTGATACTGAATTCTATTCTCGCGATTTGTATCATCGGACGGTTATATAAGATATAGCCGGGTTACCGAATCAAGTGTTGATTCGATACATTGATACACTTGATATTAGTCGGTTATATGCAGTATAGTGTTGATTTAATGATTTAATGTATAATTATATATTTGATATATTACTTTACATTAACTAGTATTTGTTCACTTAAGATTGATTTTCTCACTTGATGTGCACAAGTTGTATATGCGATATATTTTTGTGCACTAGTTTGTATCATGTTTGATGATACATGCAAACTTGGGTGTGTGTAAGACTTAAACCATGTTTAGGTTAATGGTTAGGGTTTTAACTTATTTATTTATTTCATTTATTTATTTTTGGCAAAAATAAAATGGTGGCTTGCTTTGTTTTATTCTTGAAGCTTCATGAAGCTTTGAAAGCCTTGACTATTTTGTTTTTTCCTTAACCTAACCATTACACCTAAACCCTAGTTTATTCTCTACATGTGTTTACTTCACCCATGGTTGCAACATGATAAGTCTTCACTTGATTATTTTTTTTGATATTATTCTTTTTATTCTTTTCTTTCTTCTTCATCTTTTTCTTCAAGTGAAGAAAGCTAGCTAGAAAATTTCAAGTGAAGAATCCAAGTGAGAAATCCAATTCTAAAGTGAACCCACTTCCTATTTCTTCATCCTCTACCACTTGCCATGTAGTAGAGTGTGTTATCTTCACAAGTTTCATGACCTAGTGAAGATGGAGCTTGGGTTTAGTCGCCTCGACGTAGATCATCTTCGGCATCGAAGTCAACGACCTAGCCCGATCATTTCTCCGATAAAACCAACGCTAGAGTCCGGGATCCGGTTGATCGCAGCGGAGGGACGTCATCACGGAGCTAAAGAAGTGGAGGACCGGATCTACAAAGGTTGTAGTCACTTTCACTTGTAGTTAAACTGTTAACTTGCTTTGTATCGCCTTACTTCTAATTAACGATCTAGCATTAGGGTTCTTTGGCACATAAAAAATTTGATTTTGGCATGGTTGATCAGTTGTAGAACCTCATGAGTGTGCCTAGGAACCCTACAGTGGTATCAGAGCCTAGCTAGAGCTTTAGGCGATGTTAGAAACCCGATCGAACCCCAAAACCCTAGATTCACCCTTCTCTGTACATTTTTTAAAATAGTGGATTTTTCCTAATTAAAAATTCTCAGAAAATAGAGCAGTAAATTCTAAGAAAAACTGTAGAAAACGACACCCTATCTCTACAGTACCGCCGCGGAACCGCGGCCTAACCCTACTTGTTGTGGCGGTTCCGCGGCCGTCTGTGATGATTAAACAATGAGTTTTCCACAGTTATCTCTGTAGGTGTTTCTTGTTTCTTCTGGGAATTTTTAATTGATACTCAACAGTTTGAGTTTTCTGGGTTGTTTTGGGGACTCGGTGATTCGATCGGATTGTTTAACTTTGTCTATGTGTTTTTCCGGGTTATTTTAGAACATGTTAAAAAGTTCGACCGGATATAAATACCCAATTTTTCCCCTGCCGGGAAATTTCCAACTGTTGGATTTTTCCGTAGTTTGAGAACGTTCTAAGTAGTGCAAGTAACGCGATGGACCCTCTAGAAGACAACAAACCTTAACTCGATTATGTGACCGTCTTGAACTGCCCTTTGAACCTTAGGGTTTGGGGCAGTACGGCATGCCACATGTGAGGCGTTGGCTTGACCCTTCTACGGCTGGACCGTTGGTACTGTGGCATGAAGTGAATGTTTTTAAACTTATTTCATGTGTTGAGCTGTTTCGGGAAAAATTGGGTGTTTGATTGTTCGATCGGAAAGTTTAACATTTTCTATTTATCTGGAATGTGATACAATATTTGGAATCTATAAGTAGTTATGAGATAACTGATTTGGATGTTATAAACATAGCAGTTTAGTCTCACTTGATCGGTTGCCACGGAATTTTGATGTGATCAAAAGTCCGTCGCAATCACGTAGCGTACGCGGATACTTGCCGGGTAAACTTAATAGATAGCCACGCCCCATAACCCCGACCAAGTGACTGTAGGAGAACCCCGTCGCCGAAAGCATCCGTTCGGGTGCTCGAGGTAGCGGTGTTCCGCCTTAGTGCACTTCGTCGACGGTATCGGGGGTGCGGCCGTCTACTAAAGTTTGCGACGAGCATTCGTTCAGGATGTCGGGAATCTTGTTGAATTGCCCGACTTAATATTGAAAAGTGTTTTCGATATTGAGACTAAAATGCGGGGTTTATAATTGTCAGGCATGCGATGTCTAAGGAATTCATTTGATTATGCATGCGATGTCTAGAGAGTTTGCGGATTCCAACTGTTGTAGTTTTACACTTTCTTTTCTGCGACCGTAAGTGTAATATGTGATATCGCCGGTTTCGTTGCTATATGTCAACGACAATTGGGATGAGCATATTTACTTACGTTGATGACATGTGATGTTATGTGTTGCTGGATATGTTATATTGGATCGTCGTGTTTGAATAGCCGGGTTTTTTTTTATGTGAGATGAGTGTTTTTCATTTTCATTCATGTAAAAACTTGTATGTAATATTCTTTTATAGGGGCACTTCCAGGTTGCGGAAGATGTCACCGTTGATGTATATTATTTACTTTTCCGCATTAGGATAGACCCAAGGAGGAGAGCACAAGTAACCGGGTTCTGGAGTCCAGTGGGAGACCAACTCGAGGAGTCGAGTGCGGGTCTCCTAACTCTAGAATTGGTAGGGTTGCTTGCCGCTCTCGTAGGGGTCTAGGGGTGTGGGATTGGCTATTCATCACGACCGTGGAATCCGTGTTTTATTCAGGCTCAAAATAAAACACGGACGTCCTAGTATATCCAATATTTCATATGATATTTTTTGCTGTGTTATCTGTGATGTGATCATGTGATTTGTTCAGATAGATATTGTATATAGTATATATGATATATTATATAGACGTTGCTTATGTTTTACACCCGCGCTAGCCCTGCCTCTCTCTGGCGTTAGTTATCTAACCTAACGGTGCAGACGGGACATCGAGGCGAATGCGGATGGCATAAGCGTACGTTATATTTATCTGTGATGTTTAGGTGGACTTAAATGATGGGACTTCATTAATGTAATTAATGAAAGAAAATAAACCTAAAAGATGTTGTGGATTCGAATTTCAAAAATAAAAACAGGTAGCTACAGTTCTTGCTTTGCATCACGGTGTTCCTTATAGAACATCCTGCACCTTATTCGATGAGGAAAGGGCCGACGATCCCTTCACCGGGAGTGACCCCTTTAGCAATAACTGGCAGATGCTACATCCCTCGGTTTGTCTTTTGATTGCTTCTATAGTTTCTGCTTTGCACAGCGGTATATATGATATATCCTGTACCTTATTCGATGAGGAAAGGGCCGACGATCCCTTCACCGGGAGTGACCCCTTTAGCAAAACTAGAAAAGCCTCAAAAACACTCCATTTAAAAACCATTTGATTCCGCAACGAGATCAAGTTCAATGCGTTAAAGGTTTTCTTAAAAACCATCTGCAACCCTCCGTCATTTTAGGAAGTAGAGTACGTAGTATTCGTGCTGTGTTTATTGACCATAGTCAAGGCACAGTGTACGGTAGCTAAGTGATGTCTTCCTACACCGCATATGATGCGATTAGTTAGGACAGTCATGTGGCTTTGTTGACCTTAGCCAAGGGTCATGTGGGTGGGTCTAATTAATCACGAAATGACGGGTAGAACTTCACTAGTGCTTATGATTTGTTGACCTTAGCCAAGGTCATAGGTGCTAGGGGTAAAAACTTTTATCGGGAGTTTCAAGTGTTAAAATTTGCAATGAGATTGCATACCTTCTATATGATAGTTGGATCCCGATACCCACTGTGAGTAATTGTTACTCCTGGGAGAGTTTTGCACTTTACAATTAGCCGATCAAGTAAGTGTCTAAAAAGGTGTCAACGGGGTTACGCCTCTGGGAAAACGAGATTTACTTTAATTAGGTCCGTGCGAAAGCACGGGGAACCTCCCTCAAAGTACCGGCACTGGCCTGGCTGAAAGATTGGCGAACTTGTAGAGTGTAATTAATCCCTGCTAGTCTTTCCTTTTAAGGTTTGAAGGAAGATTTGAAAAAAACAGTGGGAGCCATCCTGATTAGATAAAATAAATAACCAATCTAATCTTGCAAGAGCGCACGCAGAGTGTATTCTTCTCTCTCTCCAGGTACCGACCATATCACGCCTTAATCAAGATAATAATATGGATGTATTGACCGAACCCGCTTGTTATACTGAGCTGGGGAACGTTGGTCCCCCTTTAACTTATAATTGTTATAAGACCGAGCAGGAAATAGGGGAATACCAGGATTCCTATACAGCCCAAACGAAGAAAGTGCATATGATGCATCTCCTTTGGGTATGTTCATTATAAAAAACCGTTTCTCAGTATCCTCTACGTCCTGGATATTTTGATACCGGATCAGGATCCCAGATATGTAATCTGTTACATATGGCTACAGAAAGGTAGAGAACTGAGAACGGGTGATAAGTTTCATGAGACAGAAAACGGTACAAGTGTTGCAGCCAAGTCTGTTGGTCACTATTACCCTGTATTACCAAAATACACTGATTCTGAACGAATGTTATTAGATACCGAACCTGATATACAACATCATATCAATCTCTTTATTTACTAAAGAAGGATATAATTTTGTATTGTTGGATAATGTTTTACACATTTCCTATATCAAGAGTTGATCGGTTCAGGCACGTTATCTAAAAGCATATACATTCTAAATCAGACCACAGTTCTTAACGTATAGAACACACACAAGAGGAAGAGTTCAGAAATGAACGAATCCTTCTTGAGGCATTGTAGACTAGGTCATATCAATGCGACCCGACTAGCTGAAGTTACATTTAGATGCATATTTAAATTAGTTTGAATTTACATCTTGTGAAACTTGCTAGTCATGTCACAAAGATTAGATGACCATAGCTCTGTTTATTGGAAACAGAGAAAGAGTTAGTAAACTCTTTGGACTGATACATGATGATGTATGTCAGGTCCCCTGTCTACACATGCCGGGACTGGTTCTTTGTACTTCGTTACATTCTCTGATGATCTCTCAAGATTCAGACATATGTTCCTGTTGAAACACAAGTCTGAAATTTTTGAGATATTCACAGAATATAAGTTAGAAGTAGAGAACCAAATTACGGGTATAAGTATTATGTCCTTTGATGAGATCAAAGAGGAGAATACTTGTGCATAGAATTCCTGGACTATTCTAAAGGAGAATGAGATTCTCTCTCGGTATTACTCCTCTGAATATACCACAGCACAACGGTGCATCGGGGCGGAGCAATTACACCCTATATGATATGGTGTGCTCTATGATGAGTACTACTGAGTTGCCTATTTCCTTTTGGGGGTTATGCGCTTGAAAAGCTGCATACTTATTGAATTGGGTTCGAATCAGATCATTGCCTACCACTCCATATAAGATATGGTATGGGAAGAGCCTATCTCTTAAGTAAGTTAAGATTTGGGATTGTCCGGCCTATGTCAAAAGCAAAATACGGACAAGATCGAGGCAAGGTCAGTTCTGTAGAACTGGAAAGGTTCCAGCTATACAAAACTGCAGCTGATGATTTGACAGAACCAAAGTATTCAATAGTCCCCAACGAACCTCAGCCTCTCTGCCGATCTAGCAGGGTTCCTCACCTGCCTGAGAGATACTTCGGTTTCTCGATGACAGTGGGAGCGAGGATTGCATCATGAGATGATGACCCAACTAGTTTCGAGTAGGCCATCGAGAGTAGGGACTCTGTAAGAATGGCTGGATGCTTATCGATCTGAGATGGAATCCTTATACACCAACAAAGTATGGACTTTGGTTGCTTGATCTCAAGGGTTAAATCCCCATCAGGAGCAAGTATATCTTGAGAAGATTACTTGGTGTACATGGAAAATTTAAGACTTTCAAAGCTAGACATGTTAAAGGTTTTCGTCATCGACCAGGCGTGGAAAATGATGAAACCTTTTCCAGTAGCTATGCTTAAGTCCATCCGGATCCTACTTAACATTGCTGCATACCATGACTACGATATCTGGTGGTTGGGTGTCATGACTATTTTTCTAAATACTGATTTAGAAGAGAACGTCTATAAGTACACAGCCAGAGGGCTTCGTAAACAGTGCGAGCAGCGGAAACGTGTGCAAGTTGCTTTACAAGATAAAGCAGGCATCGCGGAGTTGGAACATCTGTTTTGATGTGGTAGTCAAAAAGTTTGACTTCATCAAAATGGTAGATGAACCTTGTATATACAAAAAGGTAGTAAGGAGTATGGTAATGATCCTCGTATTGTACGTGGACAACATACTCTTGATAGGAAAAGAGTTTCTTATGCTACACACGGTCAATTTCCTCTTATCACAAGGATTCTCCAATAGGATAAAGGTGATACTCCTAAATCCAGGGATTTGGATCTATGAGATAGATCTAAATGGATGATAGGGTTCTCTCTAGGTTTAGTGATACAGTATCAATCGATCCTGGGAAGAATCACTGGAAAGGTTCCAGGGTGATAAGGACGACTGAATGTCAGTCGCAGGCATTGTCTTTACCCTCAGTGGAGGGACGGTATGTTGGAAGAGTTCCAAGATAGATACCGTGGCAAACTAGACGATAAAGGCTGGTAACATCGCTATTAAAGATACTACCAAAGAGGCAGTTTGGGTGTATATTGGTTCATGAGATGAACTAGGTTCCTACTATTGCGTGACAATGAAAGTGTGGTTTTGGCCCAGGAACCCTGGTCCCATCAGTGACCCAGACATATTCTGTGGCAGTATCACCTGATCATGGAGATAGTTGATCCTCAGGGAGATCGAGGTTAGGAGAGTAGACTCAGAAGACAACACGGCGGATCCACTCACAAAGGCCTTTTCCCAAAGAGAGACTTTTATGGGATGGTTGAGTATTAGATACTGCAACCACTGCTACAGATGGCCCTAGTGCAAGTGGGAGATTGTTAGTTATATGTATGCCCTAGAGGCCATTACTGTACATTGGATGTATATTGTAGTGGATGCCGGGACATATATAGGTAGGACTTTCTTGCTCGACATGATAGTACGCTATCTGGTTGCTCTTTATCTTAACATGTATACTTTCTGTCTCTCTGTTACATGTTGATAAAGCCTTTAGGATATGTACTCGACTTCCAGGACTATGATGTAGATCATACTAGTGGGGCCTGGGTAGTCCATGAGTACATCCTTCAATGTTCCTAGTCGTGGGAATATCGAGACGGGGCATCGATATTCCAGAGTAGACTAGCGTATATCTTCTCGACCCATGTGATGGGCGATGGATGATCCCATATCCATTGGTGTTTGACATCAGAGATGGTATGCGGGTGCTCAGTGGTGACTGGGTACACTGAACGGACTCGCCGAGAACTCCCAGATGGTATTATACCTCACGTTAGATGGCAGTTCTCTGGTGACACTGGTACAGCTTAGTTTGTTGACCCGAGATCGTCATAGAGTCTTGTGTGTCTCCCACTGTGCTTTGATTTCCACCCTACCACGGCTCTACTGAGTCGTGCAAACAGGAGGTTTTTGGGTACAGTCCCGATTCACATGGAGGCAATGAGCGATAGGAAGGGATTCGTCTCTCCTGGTATTGGGGGTTGATGTTGCGCTATGCTCGACTGGCCATAACCGGAAATCCCTGGCCATGGTTGCAATGATTTACTGGTAAGAGTTATCAGTAGTTTCACGCTTGTTATGGACCTTACATCGGCATGACTTATCAAGCTACTGGGGTCTGACGTTTACCACCCCTAGGCGAGATATGCGACATATCAGACGAACAGACCGGACTGTACGGTAAGTGTTACTGGTTGGATTCACAGGAGTGTGAGCGGGCTTGTTCGTTGATCTTCTGATCGCTCAATACCCGGGTGGCCGTTACGTTTAGCAGACCGCTTGCGGCTTGTGGGTGTTTGATATGATCATCACCTACTGCCGGCGTATTGACGAGTCTTTAGAGTCCTACACAGAGGTTTTCTGGCTCAAGCGAAACGAAATAGGAGCGCATATGAGATATGTGCGGGACCGAGAATAATACCAGTATGTGATACTGAATTCTATTCTCGCGATTTGTATCATTGGACGGTTATATAAGATATAGCCGGGTTACCGAATCAAGTGTTGATTCGATACATTGATACACTTAATATTAGTCGGTTATATGCAGTATGACCGGATCATTAAATCAAGTGTTGATTTAATGATTTAATGTATAATTATATATTTGATATATTACTTTACATTAACTAGTATTTGTTCACTTAAGATTGATTTTCTCACTTGATGTGCACAAGTTGTATATGTGATATATTTTTGTATACTAGTTTGTATCATGTTTGATGATACATGCAAACTTGGGTGTGTGTAAGACTTAAACCATGTTTAGGTTAATGGTTAGGGTTTTAACTTATTTATTTATTTCATTTATTTATTTTTGGCAAAAATAAAATGGTGGCTTGCTTTGTTTTATTCTTGAAGCTTCATGAAGCTTTGAAAGCCTTGACCATTTTGTTTTTTCCTTAACCTAACCATTACTCCTAAACCCTAGTTTATTCTCTACATGTGTTTACTTCACCCATGGTTGCAACATGATAAGTCTTCACTTGATTATTTTTTTGATATTATTCTTTTTATTCTTTTCTTTCTTCTTCATCTTCTTCTTCAAGTGAAGAAAGCTAGCTAGAAAATTTCAAGTGAAGAATCCAAGTGAGAAATCCAATTCTAAAGTGAACCCACTTCCTATTTCTTCATCCTCTACCATTTGCCATGTAGTAGAGTGTGTTATCTTCACAAGTTTCATGACCTAGTGAAGATGGAGCTTGGGTTTGAGTCGCCTCGATGTAGATCATCTTCGGCATCGAAGTCAACGACCTAGCCCGATCATTTCTCCGATGAAACCAACGCTAGCGTCCGGGATCCGGTTGATCGCAGCGGAGGGACGTCATCACGGAGCTAAAGAAGTGGAGGACCGGATCTACAAAGGTTGTAGTCACTTTCACTTGTAGTTAAACTGTTAACTTGCTTTGTATCGCCTTACCTCTAGTTAACGATCTAGCATTAGGATTCTTTGGCACATAAAAAATTTGATTTTGGCATGGTTGATCAGTTGTAGAACCTTATGAGTGTGCCTAGGAACCCTACAGTCATGCGAACTCAATGTGCAGTGTTGTGTTTTGAAGGGGTTTTTGGATATATCGGGGGCCCCGCAGAGTTTTTACGGGGGTCCCGCTACCCGGATAGCGGGCTGGGGGTCAAGGGGGCTAGCAGCCCCCTTGCGGGGTGCGAGGCAGCGTCCCTTTAGAAATTTTTTTCTAACGGAGGACAGTGTCGTGGAGTATGTGTGTGTGTGTATATGTATACATATGTATATATATATATATATATGTACATATATATAAAAAAGGGGAAAAGGAATCCAAAAGATGCGTGGGGCCAGCGCCTCGCGTGCATGGCACGCAAGCTCTGGGCGCGAGCGCTCTGGGCGCTGGGCGCTCCACGTGTCGGCACGTGGGCGCACACGCTCTGGGCGCTGGGCGCGCCACGTGGGCGCAAGCGCTCTGGGTGCTGGGCGCGGCACGTAGGCGCAAGCGCTCTGGGCGCGCCATATGTCGGCACGTGGGCGCAAGCGCTTTGGGCGCGGGGCGCGCCACGTGCTCGGCACGTGGGCGCAAGAACTCTGGGCGCGGGGCGCGCCATGTGCTCGGCACGTGAGCGCAAGCGCTCTGGGCGCTAGATGCTGGGCGTCAAACAGAAAGGGGACTTTGTCCTTGCACCAGAAGCTATGCTTCAAAAAGAAAAAAAATATATTATTGTGTGTGTGTGTGTATATATATATATATATAAATATTCTTAAGGAGTTGAACTCCTAAGATATTTTGGAGCTGATGAAGGGCTTCTCCCCTTGAGCCCTAGTTCTTTCCCAAAGTGGGGTTTCTGGAGATGAGTCTCCTTCTTTCTCCTCTGTTGGCATGATCTTGAAGATCAAGAGAGATGATATTTCAAAAATCTCTTCTTTCTGAGATTTCATGGAAGATCTGAATTCCCTTTTGTGGGTTTTGTGGTGGAAAACTTCTTAGTTTTGGAAAAGAAAGAGTAAAACTCTTGATTTAATTCAAAAGAAATGAGAAGGTTTAGAACTTTGGAGAAGGAGCGGGAGGCACAAAGAACCCTAGTTTTTTGGGGAATGAAAATTGTATTTCTTTATTCATCATCATGTTGACTTATATATGTTTACATATTTACATATAGCCCATTGGGCTTTACAAAATGACATTTTGCCCATTCCATGTCTCATGTGCTATTTCTTTTTGCACATAAGCCATGGGCTTACAAAAATTTGGCTTTATGCCCATTTTGTTTACATTCATGCATAAAAAATTATTTATTACATGATTTCATTTTGGCATGGGGGAGGGGCGGCCGCTTCATGTTCGGACTCGACCTGGGCATGGGCCAACTTGGCTTGGGGTTGACTTTGATTTTGACTTGGTCAACCGGGGTGCAATTTTCGACTTCAACTAAGTGCCCCCCATCAATAAATGCACACCACATGTCTGAGTCGTGTGCATGAAATTGATGGATCTTTGTCACGACCCGCAAGGTACGGAACGCGACCGGCACTTAAGTTACGAAACGTCTCAAGGCGTCCGTAAAATAAGTAAGCCGAAGCCCAGAATAAAAAACACAATTAAGAATTTGAGTGAAGGAAAACCAATTTATTTAAAACATTTTTCACCATTAATCCACATCAAGTCCCTTTTTAAAATATCCTTCCTCTTTCCAAAATTTCTGCAGAATTTCCTTTGTAAATCAGGCCTCAAACGGGCGCAAACCCGAAATATAAATAAATAACATGAATATGGCATCCCCAAGCGGGAGCTAGCTCTTCGCCTCAAGGCGGTCACAAATCCCACGCAATGTAAAACAACAATATGCATAAATAAGTATGAAGCATGGGTAAAATAACATGTCGACTCAAGTGAGCTCGACCCCAAAGAACATATCATAATATCCCCAAGTCTTACAACCTCGTCTCTAGGTCAATATACAGTAATCCAAATAACCGGTACAGCTGAAATAGTAGTAGTAGCAGTGGCAGCAGTAGTTGTAGCAACAGTAGATGGAGTACTCTAGATACAATGAGCATATATAAGGTGGTACAAAATGATAACAACCCACCTATGAGCAAAAGTCTCGAGTCCAAGCAAAAAGGGCAAAATGAGCAAAAGTGTCCGCCGCTACAGTGCTGACGGAACGGACCTGCAGAAAAGCTGGGCATAATGGGGGTGAGTTGCCAGCTCGTGAGTAATAAATAACATTTACTAAGGCTATCATATGCATGCACACAAGTATCCTAGCATCTCTAAAACAGGTATGGCTATATGTACTAGCAGGTATGTATGCATCATCAGGGTTCTAACCAGTATGTCACATGGATGCAATAACATGTATGTATGCCACATGAGTCAACTCAGGATCTCATCATGAAGGTATAAGAATTGTTCCTTCATTTGTTTTGAAAACTTCTTTTAAACATCAGCATAATATCCATGAAATCAATAAAATCCGTGTCTAGCAACGACACCTCAAATCTGTGTAAATCTCATATATCCATGTCAAATATCTCTAGCCTCAGCCATCCGGCTGATCCATGTCAAATATCCAAATCTCAATCTAGCGGCCACGGTCGGTATCCTCTGGATATCCGCCGTGCCAAATGAAATCACCGGTAGGTAATCCGTCCCCTGCCAGGCTCAACGCCATCATCTGCGATCCTCTTGCCCCGGGGTACCTTACCGGACCCACCATGTACCCGTGACGGTTCCTCTACTCCTCGACACGGATCTCGAAAACCACAGCAAACTCATGGTGGACGACACTTTACATCACTAGAAAACCGCAACTTTTATATTAAAAGATCGTAAGTTTGGAAATCTTGCGGCTTTCCCCAAAATCCAGAAATATCATAAATCTCATGAAATCATCATGGGTGCATATGTCAATGATAATGAATGCATAAGGTATCAATCTGCAATGTATGATCTATACTACGCAAGGGCAAGTGAATTAATGCATTTGCATGAGAATAGCAATTCTTATGATTTCTTTTAATATATTTATTGCAATAGCACAATTCTAAGCAATTAACATGTTTCAGAATTGCAGTTATCTAGTGTTGTGACATAGCAATTACCAGGGTGTGTGTCCACATAAATAGTGCTCGTGCTACATATAAAAACCTGGTAATGGTGCATGTGTCCTATAAATGAGTTTGCGTATATGGGTATGACATATTGATCTAATTGCAGCAATTATCATGCAAGTGTTATTATTCTAATGTCACAAGTGATTATCCAGTTTACTATTTTCCAGTTTACTAAATCTATCGGGCGACTTGCGCCATCCAAACGATCGTCCCCCGTAGATGTTAAATCTACTTACCCATGATCCCGTGTTAGGTATGTCCGACCACCTGCTTCCCTTTCTCCGCTGCGCTCGAAGTCCCTGCCGGCGAACCTAGAATTTACAAAAGTCACCATATAAGGAAAAATCCTGCAAAACACAATATATCTATAAAAAGGATACGCGTGCGTGAAGCTAAACGCGCGTGCACACGACGCGACGCGCACAAACCCACCAGAACCTACGCCGACACGCTGTGTCGCGCAGCGCGCTACAGAACCACGCGTATCACGCGCGTGTCGCACGAGACTTAAATCATCGGAAACACGTTATTAGCTCCAGATTTTGCCTCTGGACCAAACTTAAAAAGTTACAGATACCAACAGACTAACCTACCCAGCATGACCCTACTCCCAAAAATCCAACACCCTACCCCCTACTCTGGCCGCAATTTGCGGCCAGATAGAATAAACCGGCGGCCTCCATTGTGAGGTGGGTCCCCGTGCTTTGTGTGTGTGTCTCTGCTAGTCTCACTATGCTACAGTCTCCTCAATTTTTACCTGAGTGGATCGGGTCAAAAGCAGATTTCAGAAAGGCTAAAAAGTCGCTAAAACTGCTAATTTACGCCAAGTCGGATAAATCGGGTATTTTTATGAAATCTGGAACCTAACTTTGGTGTTCTAGTCTCAATAGCATCTAATAAGGCTACTCTAACCATCACAACCATCACATTCCCAAAATTCTCTTAATTCACCCAAAATTACCACTAAAGCATGCAATAAACACCAACTAAGCTAGATGACCATAACTTTAGCAATTTAGAGTCGGGTTAAGGGGGTTATACCTCAAAAGACCCTAGATGAAGGAGAAGAGAAGAAGTAGAAGAGTGTGTGCTGTTGCTACAGCTCCTGGTGCTGCAAACTTGGCTGGAAATGAGCTATGATGGGCAGCAGAGGCTGATCTTTGCCTTGCTGAAGTTCACAGAGAAGCTGCTGCTGTTGCTCTTGATCTTGTTGCTGCTGTTTTCTTTTGCTAGTGTTGCTGTTTGAAGCAGCAGCAGCAGCAGCAGGGATTGTAGTATGATTGTGGGAAGGGTTGTGTGATTGTGGGGGAGGGTTTATGTAAGGAGTTGGGGCTGATGTAACAGCTGTTGCTGCTGAAAATGTCTTGCTGATGTTATAGGCTGATGAAGTTGATGTTTTGTTTTGGAGCTGAAATGTTGCTGATGTGAGTGTTGTAGCTGAAACGTGTTGCTGTGAGTGTTGTCGTGGTGTGGTGTGTGGTGTTGTGTGTTGAAACTATGGGCTGGTGTGATGCTATAGGCTGGTATGAGGTGATGTTGCTGCTGTTTTTTTTTTAGGATTAGGTGGCTGTTGCAGCAGCTATAGCTGACCTTATGGCTGAAATTGGGCAGAAATTTGGGCTGATGTGATGTTGGTGCTGTTTTTGATATAGCTACAGCTGAGCTATGAGGTTATAGGTGTTGCTGAAATTGACTTTTGGTGGCTGAAATGATGATATAAGGCTGATGTGATGTTGTTGAAATAGGCTGATATGTACTGATGTGTGGGGCTGAAATGAGCTGTTTTGGTAAACTTTTTACCAAAAGATCCCACATTAACACGCAACTACTACTAAACACAGACTCGGGTGTTACAGTCTTCTCCCCTTAAGAAAATTCGTCCCCGAATTTTAAAATATGCAACTACGCGCACCTTCAAAAAAAAATAAGGGAATTTCTTCCGCATCTCTCCCTCAGCCTCCCAAGTGATCTCCTCACCATTCGGGCTGCGCCAAAGAACCCTTACCGACGGTAGGACTTTTGATCGAAGTTTCTTCACCTGCCGATCTAATATCTCAACTGGCTGCACGGTGAACAAAAGGTCGGGCTCAAGCTGAACGGTCTGATGCTGAATTGTGTGGGAAGGGTCATGAAGATATCTGCGTAGCATTGACACGTGGAAGACGGGGTGAACATCTGAAAAGTTGGGTGGAAGCGCCAAACGATATGCAACCGCGCCGATGCGTTCGAGAATCTCGAAGGGACCTACGAATCTCGGGCTAAGCTTTCCCTTTCGCCCAAATCGCATCACGCCCTTCATTGGAGAGACCCTCAGAAAGACATGATCGCCAACCGCGAACTCTAATCTGCGACGGCGCCTATCTGCATATGATTTCTGCCTGCTCTGAGCTGCTCTCATCCGGTCTCAAATCAACTGCACTTTATCGGTCGTCTCCTGCACGACCCGTGGCCCAAAAATATTGCTTTCGCTCAGCTCAGTCCTGTAAGTCGATGTTCAACACCCCAATACTTGTGGGGAGGCGGAAATATGAATAACAATCAAGTTCTATGATCAAACATCGATTAACCGTACGAATCGTTTGCTATACAAGTTTTAACAAAAGCTTTAGAGTTTTAATCTACTATGCGAAGGGATTATACCAAACGGTTCTAGTCCTTCGTCTTGATGTTCTCTACGGCCTCTTTGGATCTCCACGCCCTCTTCGGCTTTCTTCCGTGATAGACGATCCACCCGAGAACCCTAATCCAAGCTATAACCTCTAAACTTGAGGTTACTTAGTTTCTCTAGTTGCTAAATAGAGTAGCTAAGGTGATGTAGAGATTGGTTATGGAGTAATTAGTCTTTCCTAATCCTTGTTCTCAACTCATGAGGGTAGGATTAGGGTTTGGTGAAGGAGAGAGAACTTGAAGAGAGAGAGTGAGAAGATGATAATGATAATATTATATTGAATAAAGCTTCTCACTTGATATATATGAAACATAATGAATAAGAAAGAAATGAATAATAAGTGAATATTCATCATGTTTCATTTAATCAAGTGTGTGATTCATCATGTGAGTCATTAAGCAATAAATGATGCTTTAATGACATGATGAATCACTCACAATGAGTCACTAATTCAATAAATGAAAATGCCACCTCTCTCTTTATGTCACATCCTTCTAGAAGCTTCTCGGAAAATTACGAGAACGCCCCTCTCATCCGTGAAAACACGGAAAAACTTTAGACTGTGTAAATCCAATAACCTGATACTAGAATCTGGCTTAAACCAAAGCCGGCTAGTAAAAACTGTCCGAATGTCGTACGTGCGATCAAACACGTACGCGTCCGAACCTTTGTCGTAAAACCATACGACCTCTATATCTTTTCGCCTGGGTTTGGGAAAACTCTGTGTGGGACTCTAAAGACTCGACTACTACGCTGGCAGTGGGTTTAACCACAGACCGCAAGCGGCACTAGCTGTACGTAACGGTCCCCAGGTAGTTGTCGATAAGAAAGCTGATGAGGTAACCCATCTGAAATCCTACTGAGCCTGTCTGTGACAATATCCGCGCAGTCCGGTCTGTTCGTCTGAGAGTATCACATGTACGGTCTAGGGAGGTGGTGGACGTCAGACCCCTAATAACCATACAAGTCATGTCGGTATGGCTCTATCACCATCCGAGAATCTACTGATCAACCTATCAGTAATTCTCAATCAGCCCTGGCCAGGGAATTATGGTAATGACCAACCGATCACCGTGCGATATCAACTCCCTATACCGGGAGAGACGAATCCCTAACAGTCACTCACTGCCTCCACATGGCTCGGGACTGTGCCCAACTGAAACCTGTTTGCACGGCTCCTTTGAGCCATGGTAGGGTAACAATCAAAGCACAGTGGGAACTCACACGAGACAAATGATGACCTTAAGTCAACGGACTATCTGCACACATGTCACCTGAGAACTGCTATCTGACGTTAGGTATAATACCATCCAGTCAGTTCTCGGCGAGTCCTGTCCGGTGTACTCACATCCAGTGAGCATCTGTATACAATCTTAGGTGAACGCCACCAATGGTTGCGGGACCAATCCATCGCCCCTCGTCAGGGTCTAGATATGTATACACTAGTCTACTCCGGAGTATCGATGCCCAATCTCGATACTCCTGCGACCAGGGACATCTAAGGGTGTGCCTATTGACTATCCAGCTCTCACTAGTACGACTGCCATCACAACGCCGGTAGTCAGACAAACACCCTATGGGCTTTATCAACATATATATATAAATACCAAGTAAAATATATTATACGTTAAGACAAAGTCAAACCAAATAGCGTACTATCATATCAAGCAAGACTGTCATGTACATACATATCCCAAGCATCCTATACAATGTAGGCCTCTAGGGCATATATATCCAACAATCTCCCACTTGCACTAAGGCCTATAATTGGCGCAATGAGTACTCACTGTCTCTACCAGATCCAGTTGCTTGCGTACCGCATGCCCAACATCTCAAAAAGTCTCTCGAACTGTACTTGAGGAATGGCCTTGGTGAATGGATCTGCCGTGTTGTCTTTTGTGTCTACTCTCCGTATCTTGATCTCCCGACGATCCACGATCTCCCTGATCAGGTGAAAACGCCTTAAGATATGCCTGGATTTCTGATGGGACCTTGGTTCCTTCGCTAAAGCTACAGCGCCATTGTTATCGCAATACAACGGTATTGGATTGGCAATGGACGGAACCACCTGAAGTTCAGAAATGAACTTCCTTATCCAGACAGCCTCTTTTGCGGCTTCACTAGCAGCTATATACTCAGCCTCCATAGTTGAGTCTGCGACGGTATCTTGTTTGGAACTCTTCCAACTCACCGCCCCTCCATTGAGGGTAAACACAAAACCCGAAATAGATTTAGAATCATCTTTGTCACTTTGGAAGCCGGAGTCGGTAAAAGCCTCTACCTGGAGGTCCTTATTGCCGTAAATCAAGAACATCTCCTTAGTCCTTCTCAGGTACTTGAGAATGTTCTTCACCGCTATCCAATGTTTCTCACCTGGGTCCTATTGATACCTGCTTACCACACTAAGTGCGTAAGCTACATCTGGTCTGGTACATAACATCGCATACATTATTGATCCTACCGCCGAAGCGTAGGGTATAATGCCCATGCGAGCCCTCTCTTCATCAGTCTTTGGAGACATATCTTTGGAGAGGGTGATTCCGTGACAAGCGGGCATATTGCCGCGCTTGGAATCTTCCATACTAAATCTCTTTAGTATAGTGTCTATATACCTGGACTGTGAAAGTCCCAATATTCTATTAGATCTATCTCGATGGATCTTAATGCCCAGAATGTATGATGCATCTCCCAAGTCTTTCATAGAGAATTTCTGTGACAAGAAGAGCTTTACTGATTGTAACATAGGGATATCATTCCCTATCAGTAGTAAGTCGTCGACGTACAAAACGAGGAAGACTACTGCTCCTTCTACAATCTTCCTATAAACACATGGTTCATCTACATTTTTGATAAAGTCAAATTCCTTGACTGTTTCATCAAAGCAGATGTTCCAACTTCGCGATGCTTGCTTTAACCCATAAATGGATTTAAGCAATTTGCACACTCTTCCGCTGCTCCCACTGTCTAAGAAACCTTCTGGTTGATCCATGTAAACACTCTCTTCTAGATGTCCATTTAGAAAAGCTGTTTTTACATCCATCTGCCAGATTTCATAGTCATGGAAGGCAGCAATGGCAAGCATGATCCGAATGGATTTAAGCATAGCTACTGGCGAAAAAGTTTCATCGTAGTCCAATCCTGGTCTTTGACGAAAACCTTTTGCTACTAGTCTAGCTTTGTGCGTTTCCACTTGTCCAAATGTACCAATCTTCTTTTTGAAGATCCATTTGCATCCAACTGGTTTTACCCCAGGAGGAGCAACTTCTAAAGTCCATACTTTATTGGTATACATGGATTCCATTTCGGATCTCATTGCATCCAGCCACTTTACTGAGTCGCTACTTGTGATAGCCTGCTGAAAACTAGTAGGCTCATCATCATCGATGATGCAATCCTCTCGATCCCCATCAAGAAGGAAACCATAGTATCTTTCAGGAGGATGAGAAAGCCTACTAGATCTGCGGAGTGGCGTTGGTTCGTCATGTTCTATTGAAGTCTGAGATTCTTCTAAGTCTTCGGTTGCAGTTTGAGGTTCTGGAATTTCTTCCAGTTCTACCGCGCTCCCACTAATTTCTTTTGCAAGAAATTCGCTTTCTAAGAAGACAATGTGACGAGCGACAAACACCTTTTGTTCTTCAGTGTGGTAGACCATGTACCCCCTTGAATGCTTGGGGTATCCTACAAAGTTGCACAAAACCGATCGTGCCTCGAGCTTGTCCGGATTATGCTTTTTAACATATGCCGGACACCCCCATATCTTTATATACTTGAGATATGGTCTCTTCCCACACCACATTTCATATGGAGTGGTAGGTACAGACTTAGTTGGAACTCTATTTAATAGATATGCGGCTGATTCTAGAGCAAATCCCCAGAAGGAAAGTGGCAACTCAGCACTACTCATCATTGATCGCACCATATCTAATAGTGTGCGATTCCTTCTTTCTGATACACCATTATGCTGAGGTGTATAAGGAGGAGTAAGCTGAGAGAGTATTCCATTTGCTTTCAAGTATTCAAGGAAACTGGTACTTAAGTATTCTCCACCTCGATCAGATCGAAGTGTCTTGATGCTTTTACCAGTTTGTTTTTCTACTTCATTTTTATACTCCTTAAACTTCTCAAAAGCCTCGGATTTATGCTTTATTAAGAACACATGCCCATACCTAGAGAAGTCATCAGTAAAAGTGATGAAGTAGGAGTGACCACTTCGTGCATGTATAGACATCGGACCACATACATCACTGTGTACTAGTCCCAAGAGTTCGGTGGCTCTTTCTCCGTGTCCGGTGAACGGAGATTTGGTCATTTTTCCTTTGATACATGATTGACAAGTTGCATATGATGAATATTCAAACGAATCTAGATATCCATCTTTATGTAACTTAGTCAACCTTGTTTCATTTATATGACCAAGTCTACAATGCCATAGGAAGGCTTGATTCGAATCTGGAGCCTTTCTTTTACGCGTGTTTTGAATATTGAAAATTTGTGGTTGATTAAGTATGTATATTCCGTTTTCCAGTATGCCAAACCCAATCAGTTCTTGATTTAGGAGAATGTTCATGACATTTCTTTCAAGCACAAAATTATATCCTTTATTAGACAATAAAGATACTGATATAATATTACACAACATACTGGGAATACAAAAACAGTTATACAATACCAAAATGTTTCCACTATTCAACCCTAGGTGATATTCCCCTATTGCAACTGCATCTACATGCATTCCATTGCCCATCCGGAGAGTCATATCACCTGCCCCCAGTACTCTACTGTTTCTCAGATCCTGCAAAGAATTACAGATGTGAGAACCAGAACCGGTATCAAGTACCCATGAAGTAGAGTTTACTGAAAGACAATTTTCGATTACGAACACACCTGAAGTAGAAGCAACTGCTTGCTTCATGTCCTTGGCTTTGAAGGCCTGACAATCCTTCTTCCAGTGCCCCTGCTTGTGACAATAGAAACACTCGTTCTTTTCTGCCTTCACCCTTCCTGCCTTGTTCGTTCCCTGCACCTTCTTGACCCCACCCTTCGGTTTGGTGGCTTTCATCTTCTTCTTCCCTTTAGCTTTCGCTTTAGTTTTAGAAGAAGATGATTGGCCAACATACAGAACGGGGGTCTTCTCCTTTTTCAAGGAGGTCTCTGCTACCCTCAACATATTGAGGAGCTTTGGAAGATCCGCTTCCATTTCATGCATGTTGAAGTTCAGCACGAACTGAGAGAAGGTGTGGGGAAGGGACTGCAAAATCAAGTCGATGTATAAATCATTCTCTAGCACGCATCCCAGGTTTGCGAGTTCCTCAATGAGGATGATCATTTTGAGGACGTGCTCTCCAACAGGCGATCCTGGAGCTAACCTCATCTGGAATAGTTTCCTTGAGGTTTCGTACCTCGCGATACGGGAGTGTTCACCATACAATTCCTTGCAATGGAGGAATATGGATGCAATATCCATACTCTCGTGCTGTTTCTGGAGTTCATTATTCATGGACGCCAGCACGATACACTTAGCTCGCTCACAATCTAGATCCCAGGTTTTACGAACTTCCTTGTCCGCAACTGAGGAATCTGGTCCTGGGATAAGGGGAGGAACAGCGGTGGTAACATATGCAACTTTGTCATAAGTCAGCGCAATATTGACGTTTCTTAGCCAATCTTTATAGTTCTGCCCGGTCAATATATTCTTTTCAAGTAATAGTTTTAGTCCAGTCATGGTAGCTGCCAGAGAGAGAGAAAAGAAAACACTCAGCATATGCTCTTGCAAGTTTAGATTGGTTTATTAATTTATCTAAACAGGATGGCTCCCACTGTTTCCTCAAATCCTTCTTCAAAACCTAAAAGAAGAACTAGTCAGGATTTAATCACACATCACAATACTTGCTTAACCTTTCAGCCAGGCTGGTGTTGGTACTTCGAGGGAGGTTTTCCAACGCTTTCGCGAAGTTCCTTAATTAAATAACCTCTTTTCCCTGGAGGCGTAGCCCCTCTAACACCTTTCTAGGCACCTACTTGGTTTATAGCATTGATTGTTAAGTGAGAGAAATTCCCGAGAGTAATCCTACTCATCAGTGGGATCGGGATCCAACTATCATTGCATGATGCCCTAGATGGAAGCCACTCTAGTCACCACACTCCAGAAGGTAAGCTAAATCTGCAAGTTTCCTTTATGTTTGAAACTCCTGATGTGATTTTTACCCCAAGCTCTTATAGACCTTGACGTAGGCCAACAAGTCATAAGACGCAAGTCAAGTTCTACCCGTCGTTGTCCTGATCAATTTAAATACATCGTACAAGCCCTTGACGTAGGCCAACAAGGTGTACGTCTGTATTAAACTAATGCATCTATCTATGCAACAAATAGGCACACACACTGCTACCATACACTATGCCTTGACGTAGGCCAACAAGCATAGCATGAATACGATGTGCTGTCTATCTGAAACGACGGAGGGTTACGGCTGGTTTTTGGCAAAAAACCGTTAACGTAATGAACTTGATTTGATCGAAGGAACTATGATAGCTTTTTAAAAGGAGTGGTTTAAGCTCCGCATTTAAAATTTGCTTTTTCAAGAAAACCGAGTGGTTTTTAGAAATTGTTCCAACGATTCAGTTTAGGTTTTATTTTCTTTGCATTAATAATAATGCGTCCCATCTTTAACCTATCATTACAGATAACAACGAAAATATGACGTCCTCTTATGCCATCCGCATTCGCCACGGGGTCCCGTCATCACTCGTTAGGTTACTTAACTAACGACAGAGCGGGGGCTGGGCTAGCGCGGGTGTAAAACATAAGCGACGTCTAAATAGCTATCATATATATAGATATTTTACATTCGTCTGACGCAATGATATACATTCTAGAACACAGATAAACAATATTGGATTTGCAAGCAATCTGTATTTCTTTTGAGCCTGCAAGAAAAGACAGATTACACAGTTGTGATGAATAGCCGTTACCCCACCCAAGATCCCTACGGGTACGGCAAACTACCCGCCCGGCAGTTTGTGTACCCCACCTTGGATCTGTCCTAGGAGCAAAAACAGTAAAAAGAAATAATACAACGGTGGCTACAACCGCAACCTGGATGTGCCCCGCGAAATAATATTACAACTTGTTACAATTACATCAAATGAATTAAAACAATAACCCATCACTAAACCCGGCTAATCACCACAACAGTCCAATACAGTTTATATGCACAAACAGATAAAAACATTACAGAAATGTGCAACCCCCTGCCAACCGACATACTAGCAGTTAGGGGAGGTTTACGAACACATTATACAATCACAGATATAATCCAATATGCAAATACTGTACAATTTCGATCGATTAAACACTTTCAATATTGCTCCAAAATCTGCTCTGTAAAACTGAAACCTGAGCAACAATAAAATATTCCAGAAAATCCCAAATTCAACAGAGAACCCACCCAAGAAAACTGGGATCATGACTCGGCAACTCGGCCGCGGAAGGGCGGCGGATCGGTGGGATCCGCCGCGGAACCGCGGTCGTTTGGTCGAGTCATGGCCCCAAATTTCTTGGGTGTTCTTCTGGAGTCACAACAAGCTTTCTGAACATCCCTGAACCAATTTTGGACTTCATTTAAAATTCGACAGAAACTTGTAATTTTTAGGGTTTTCCGGCTTCGTTTTTCCGTTCGAAATTCGTACAAATTTGCGATTAAGTTAAAACTTGTTTAGCTAGGCTCTGATACCACTGTAAGTCGATGTTCAATACCCCAATACTTGTGGGGAGGCGGAAATATGAATAACAATCAAGTTCTATGATCAAACATCGATTAACCGTACGAATCGTTTGCTATACAAGTTTTAACAAAAGCTTTAGAGTTTTAATCTACTATGCGAAGGGATTATACCAAACGGTTCTAGTCCTTCGTCTTGATGTTCTCTACGGCCTCTTTGGATCTCCACGCCCTCTTCGGCTTTCTTCCGTGATAGACGATCCACCCGAGAACCCTAATCCAAGCTATAACCTCTAAACTTGAGGTTACTTAGTTTCTCTAGTTGCTAAATAGAGTAGCTAAGGTGATGTAGAGATTGGTTATGGAGTAATTAGTCTTTCCTAATCCTTGTTCTCAACTCATGAGGGTAGGATTAGGGTTTGGTGAAGGAGAGAGAACTTGAAGAGAGAGAGTGAGAAGATGATAATGATAATATTATATTGAATAAAGCTTCTCACTTGATATATATGAAACATAATGAATAAGAAAGAAATGAATAATAAGTGAATATTCATCATGTTTCATTTAATCAAGTGTGTGATTCATCATGTGAGTCATTAAGCAATAAATGATGCTTTAATGACATGATGAATCACTCACAATGAGTCACTAATTCAATAAATGAAAATGCCACCTCTCTTTTTATGTCACATCCTTCTAGAAGCTTCTCGGAAAATTACGAGAACGCCCCTCTCATCCGTGAAAACACGGAAAAACTTTAGACTGTGTAAATCCAATAACCTGATACTAGAATCTGGCTTAAACCAAAGCCGGCTAGTAAAAACTGTCCGAATGTCGTACGTGCGATCAAACACGTACGCGTCCGAACCTTTGTCGTAAAACCATACGACCTCTATATCTTTTCGCCTGGGTTTGGGAAAACTCTGTGTGGGACTCTAAAGACTCGACTACTACGCTGGCAGTGGGTTTAACCACAGACCGCAAGCGGCACTAGCTGTACGTAACGGTCCCCAGGTAGTTGTCGATAAGAAAGCTGATGAGGTAACCCATCTGAAATCCTACTGAGCCTGTCTGTGACAATATCCGCGCAGTCCGGTCTGTTCGTCTGAGAGTATCACATGTACGGTCTAGGGAGGTGGTGGACGTCAGACCCCTAATAACCATACAAGTCATGTCGGTATGGCTCTATCACCATCCGAGAATCTACTGATCAACCTATCAGTAATTCTCAATCAGCCCTGGCCAGGGACTTATGGTAATGACCAACCGATCACCGTACGATATCAACTCCCTATACCGGGAGAGACGAATCCCTAACAGTCACTCACTGCCTCCACATGGCTCGGGACTGTGCCCAACTGAAACCTGTTTGCACGGCTCCTTTGAGCCGTGGTAGGGTAACAATCAAAGCACAGTGGGAACTCACACGAGACAAATGATGACCTTAAGTCAACGGACTATCTGCACACATGTCACCTGAGAACTGCTATCTGACGTTAGGTATAATACCATCCAGTCAGTTCTCGGCGAGTCCTGTCCGGTGTACTCACATCCAGTGAGCATCTGTATACAATCTTAGGTGAACGCCACCAATGGTTGCGGGACCAATCCATCGCCCCTCGTCAGGGTCTAGATATGTATATACTAGTCTACTCCGGAGTATCGATGCCCAATCTCGATACTCCTGCGACCAGGGACATCTAAGGGTGTGCCTATTGACTATCCAGCTCCCACTAGTACGACTGCCATCACAACGCCGGTAGTCAGACAAACACCCTATGGGCTTTATCAACATATATATATAAATACCAAGTAAAATATATTATACGTTAAGACAAAGTCAAACCAAATAGCGTATTATCATATCAAGTAAGACTGTCATGTACATACATATCCCAAGCATCCTATACAATGTAGGCCTCTAGGGCATATATATCCAACAAGTCCAACAGACGGGCAATCTGCATCTCCTCCCATACAATGCCTTGAAAGGTGCCATCTGAATAGTATCCTGGAAGCTGTTGTTGTAAGAGAACTCCACTAAAGGTAAATGACGACCCCAGCTACCTCCGAAGTCTAAAACACACGCTCGAAGCATGTCCTCGAGAGTCTGAATGGTCCGCTCTGATTGTCCGTCGGTCTGCGGATGAAATGCTGTGCTGAAACTCAAACGAGTGCCCAATGCCTCCTGAAGTCTCTGCCATAGTCGACTGGTAAACTGGGTGCCTCTATCTGACACGATACAAGTCGGTACGCCATGCAATCGTACGATCTCGTCGATGTAAAGCTGGGCATACTGAGTGAAGCTGAAAGGGGTCTTCACTGGCAGGAAGTGAGCCGCTTTCGTCAATCGATCCACGATCACCAAAATGGAGTCGTACCCTCGACTGGTCCTGGGTAGACCCACAACAAAGTCCATCGAAATCTGCTCCCATTTCCACTCTGGAATGGGTAAAGGCTGCAACTCTCCTGCTGGCCTCTGGTGCTCGGCCTTGACTTGCTGACAAGTCAGGCATCTCGATACGAAGTCGGTAACATCCCTCTTCATCCCGTCCCACCAATAGACATCTCTCAAATCACGGTACATCTTAGTGGAACCTGGATGAACGCTGTATGTAGATCTATGCGCTTCGTCAAGAATCTCACGCCGCAGCCCCTCGGAATCTGGTACGCACAATCGAGTCCCAAATCGTAGTACTCCCTGATCGTCGATCATGAACTCGGAATCTCTGCCCTGTCTAATCTGTTCCATGATCTCTGAGAGTCGGTCATCACTGGGCTGTGCCTCTCGAATACGGTCAAGTAACTGCGGACGTGCACGAATGTGCGCAAGCTGTCCCCCTGTCGGAGTGAACTAGAACTTAACTCGGCTGTCGCATAAAATCTGCCAATCTGCTGACGACTGCCTCTGCACTGCGCACATATAAGATAGATTACCCCCGGGCCTCCTGCTCAGAGCATCCGCTACTACATTTGCCTTGCCCGGGTGGTATAAGATCTCACAGTCGTAATCTTTTACTAGTTCCATCCAACGACGCTGTCTCAGATTCAGGTCTCGCTGCTGAAATATTTATTTTAAGCTCTTGTGGTCAGTGAATATCTGGCACGACTCGCCGTATAGGTAATGTCGCCAGATCTTAAATGGAAAGACTACTGCAGCCATCTCCAAATCGTGAGTGGGGTAGTTCTGTTCATGTTTCTTCAATTGCCGTGAAGCATACGCGATCACCCTGTCATGCTGCATCAATACACATCCTAGCCCCACCCGTGAAGCATACGCGATCACCCTGTCATGCTGCATCAATACACATCCTAGCCCCACCCGTGAAGCGTCACAATAAACCACGAATCTGCCTGATCCTGAAGGCAATGATAATACCGGTGCCGTAGTCAAACAGGTTCGTAGCTGCTGAAAACTGTGCTCGCACTTCTCCGTCCGAACGAAAGGAACTCCCTTCCGGGTCAAACCGGTCAAAGGTGCAGCAATACGGGAGAAATCCTGTACAAATCTCCTGTAGTAGCCCGCCAGGCCTAGAAAACTACGGATCTCCGTAACCGATGTCGGTCTGGGCCACTGCTGGACGGCCTCGATCTTCTTCGGGTCCACACATATGCCGTCTCTCGTAATCACGTGACCCAAGAATCCGACGCTGTCCAACCAGAATGCACACTTGGAAAATTTTGCGAAAAGATAGTGTTCCCTCAAGGTCTGCAAAGTAATCCGCAAATGCTGCTCGTGCTCCTCTCGGCTCCGGGAATACACCAAAATATCGTCGATGAACACGATGATGAACAAGTCAAGATATGGCCTGAATGTACGGTTCATCAAATCCATGAATGCAGCTGGGGCGTTGGTGAGTCCGAACGACATCACCAGAAATTCATAGTGGCCATAGCGTGTACGGAAGGCTGTCTTCGGTACATCCTCCTGTCGGACTCGCAGCTGATGGTACCCCGATCGCAAGTCGATCCTAGAAAAATAACCCGCACCCTGAAGCTGGTCGAACAAATCATCAATGCGTGGCAACGGATATCTGTTCCGTACGGTAACCTTGTTCAGCCGGCGGTAGTCGATACATAAGCGCAAACTTCCGTCCTTCTTCTTGACAAACAGGACCGGAGCACCCCATGGAGAAACGCTAGGTCGAATAAGGCCCTTATCTAACAAATCTTGCAGCTGAACCTTCAATTCACTAAGTTCCGCCGGGGCCATCCGATAAGGAGGTATAGAAATAGGCCCCGAGCCGGGAATCAAATCAATACAGAACTCGACATCGCGCTCAGGCGGCAGTCCAGGAAGCTCATCAGGGAAAACATCAGGGAACTCACAAACAACCGGGACCTGGTCCAACGGAACATCTGTAGCTCTAGTATCACTGACATAAGCCAAGAATCCCTGACATCCCTTCCTCAACAGCTGAACAGCACGAAGAGAAGAAATCAACATGTGAGGGGTGGCACCACGGTCCCCCTTCACAACAAAAACCGACTCGCCAGGAAAACAAAATCTAACTGTCTTCTCGCGGCAGTCCATAGACGCATAGCACGTGGCTAACCAATCCATGCCCAAAAGGACGTCGAAGTCCAACATCTCAAGAAGGATCAAGTCGACAGGCAGCTCTCGCTCGCCAATATGGACAGTACATGATCGGAACACGTACCAAGCAACAAATGACTCTCCCACGGGAGTGGTCACAACAAGCGGCTGATCTAACGACAATGACTCACGACCCAACATCGGTGCAAAGTGTAAAGAGACATACGAATGTGTGGAACCTGGGTCGAATAATACCCGTGTATCAAAAGAACAAACTGGCAAGGTACCTGTCACAACGGCGTTGGATGCCTGCGCATCCTGCTGTGTCAAAGCGAACACTCGGGCCTGTCCTCCACCGATAGCGGGCTGTCCTTGGCCTCGACCTCTGCCTCCTCGTCCTCTCTGGATCGGTCCGCCGCGTCCATGGCCTCTGGTTGCACCTAGCTGGCGTGGAGCATTGCTTGTGGCAGGAAGTAAAGCTCTCTGAGGAGGGGGCGGTGATGGTGGTAGGGTCACATACGGAACTGTCGCCGCTCCATGTCGTCTCATTGGACAATCCCTAATACGATGGTGCAGACTCCCGCACCTAAAGCATCCTGGCGACGACTGCTGTCCCTGTGTATTCGATCCATACAGCTGACAACGTCCAAACCCTCTGCCAGCCCTATCTCTCGGAAGGAATCTGGCATGCTGCCTCTGATCTGGCGTGCCAGTACGAATCCTCTTCGGCCCGGTAACAGCCGAAGTTGCTGAAATACGTGCCTCCATCCGCAATGCCGTATCCATAGCCGCTGAATAAGTGTCGAATTGCTGGGCGCCAATGGCAAGATATAGTTGGGCATCAAGTCCTTGTATGAATCTCTTCACCCTCTTCGCTTCGGTATCCACCAGATACGGAGCATATCGGGACAATTGTGTAAACTGGACGTCATACTCAGACACCGTCATCCCTGGTGTCTTGACCAAGGCCTCGAAACTACGAGCTCTGGCGTCACGAACGCTTTCCGGAAGGAAACGGGCTAGAAAAACTGCTGTGAACTCGGTCCAGGTCATGGACGATAGACCTGTAGCTCGACCTCTCAGAACGGACTCCCACCATATCTGTGCGAGGCCTTCTAGTCGGAAACTCGCCAGCTCTACCCATCGGTCATCAGAACACCTCAGCGAGCGGCAGATTCTGGCCAAACTGTCAAGGAACGTTTGCGGGTCCTCTGCTACATCGGTACCCGTGAAGACTGGAGGTCTCAGCCTCATGAACTCCTGTAGCGAAACCGGAATGGTCACGGTGGTAGTAGTAGGAGCAGGTATCATAGTAGTCTGGGATGCAGTGGGTACGTCCCCCGGCCTCGGTGCATGACTGGCCGCAACAAAGGATCCTACCATCTGACGTAGCTCCTGCATACTCCCCATCATCTGTCGTAGCTCCTCCATACCAGTCTCCAGCCTATCCACACGGCCTGGGGAAGGCAGATCAGTTTGTCCCTGCGGTGTAGGCATACTACCCTGCTCAGTCCTAGTTTCGGACGAGCCAGCTCGAATCTCGTCTTGGGCGGCAGACCTCTGTGCTCTGGTAGTCTTTGGCGGCATAGTAGCTGGTACAGGAACAGGAAAATAAGATCGGTGCAATAATATCGTAGGATACACGGAGTTGAACAAGGAATTTCAAGCAAGTATATCCTAAAGTCACCTAGACGGAGTACCGCATCGCAAGTATGCCGCGGACATACGTACGCTACGCTACCCTGTTTAAGTCACTTACTCCATCTACTAAGGGTCATCCTACACTCAGAAAGGTGAAAGCTATCGCTTTGATACCAACTTTGTCACGACCCGCAAGGTACGGAACGCGACCGGTACTTAAGTTACGAAACGTCTCAAGGCTTCCGTAAAATAAGTAAGCCGAAGCCCAGAATACAAAACCCAATTAAGAATTTGAGTGAAGGAAAACCAATTTATTTAAAACATTTTTCACCATTAATCCACATCAAGTCCTTTTTTAAAATATCCTTCCTCTTTCCAAAATTTCTGCAGAATTTCCTTTGTAAATCAGGCCTCAAACGGGCGCAAACCCGAAATATAAATAAATAACATGAATATGGCATCCCCAAGCGGGAGCTAGCTCTTCGCCTCAAGGCGGTCACAAATCCCACGCAATGTAAAACAACAATATGCATAAATAAGTATGAAGCATGGGTAAAATAACATGTCGACTCAAGTGAGCTCGACCCCAAAGAACATATCATAATATCCCCAAGTCTCACAACCTAGTCTCTAGGTCAATATACAATAATCCAAAAAACCGGTACAGCTGAAATAGTAGTAGTAGCAGTGGCAGCAGCAGTAGTAGCAACAGTAGATGGAGTACTCTAGATACAATGAGCATATATAAGGTGGTACAAAATGATAACAACCCACCTATGAGCAAAAGTCTCGAGTCCAAGCAAAAAGGGCAAAATGAGCAAAAGTGTCCGCCGCTACAGTGCTGACGGAACGGACCTGCAGAAAAGCTGGGCACAATGGGGGTGAGTTGCCAGCTCGTGAGTAATAAATAACATTTACTAAGGCTATCATATGCATGCACACAAGTATCCTAGCATCTCTAAAACAGGTATGGCTATATGTACTAGCAGGTATGTATGCATCATCAGGGTTCTAACCAGTATGTCACATGGATGCAATAACATGTATGTATGCCACATGAGTCAACTCAGGATCTCATCATGAAGGTATAAGAATTGTTCCTTCATTTGTTTTGAAAACTTCTTTTAAACATCAGCATAATACCCATGAAATCAATAAAATCCGTGTCCAGCAACGACACCTCAAATCTGTCTAAATCTCATATATCCATGTCAAATATCTCTAGCCTCAGCCATCCGGCTGATCCATGTCAAATATCCAAATCTTAATCTAGCGGCCACGGTCGGTATCCTTTGGATATCCGCCGTGCCAAATGAAATCACCGGTAGGTAATCCGTCCCCTGCCAGGCTCAACGCCATCATCTGCGATCCTCTTGCCCCGGGGTACCTTACCGGGCCCATCATGTACCCGTGACGGTTCCTCTACTCCTCGACACGGATCTCGAAAACCACAGCAAACTCATGGTGTACGACACTTTACATCACTAGAAAACCGCAACTTTTATATTAAAAGATCGTAAGTTTGGAAATCTTGCGGCTTTCCCCAAAATCCAGAAATATCATAAATCTCATGAAATTATCATGGGTGCATATGTCAATGATAATGAATGCATAAGGTATCAATCTGCAATGTATGATCTATACTACGCATGAGCAAGTGAATTAATGCATTTGCATGAGAATAGCAATTCTTATGATTTCTTTTAATATATTTATTGCAATAGCACAATTCTAAGCAATTAACATGTTTCAGAATTGCAGTTATCTAGTGTTGTGACATAGCAATTACCAGGGTGTGTGTCCACATAAATAGTGCTCGTGCTACATATAAAAACCTGGTAATGGTGCATGTGTCCTATAAATGAGTTTGCGTATATGGGTATGACATATTGATCTAATTGCAGCAATTATCATGCAAGTGTTATTATTCTAATGTCACAAGTGATTATCCAGTTTACTATTTTCCAGTTTACTAAATCTATCGGGCGACTTGCGCCATCCAAACGATCGTCCCCCGTAGATGTTAAATCTACTCACCCGTGATCCCGTGTTAGGTATGTCCGACCACCTGCTTCCCTTTCTCCGCTGCACTCGAAGTCCCTGCCGGCGAACCTAGAATTTACAAAAGTCACCATATAAGGAAAAATCCTGCAAAACACAATATTTCTATAAAAAGGATACGCGTGTGTGAAGCTAAACGCGCGTGCACACGACGCGACGCGCACAAACCCACCAGAACCTACGCCGCGCGACACAGAACCACGCGTATCACGCGCGTGTCGCACGAGACTTAAATCATCGAAAACACGTTATTAGCTCCAGATTTTGCCTCTGGACCAAACTTAAAAAGTTACAGATACCAACAGACTAACCTACCCAGCATGACCCTACTCCCAAAAATCCAACACCCTACCCCCTACTCTGGCCGCAATTTGCGGCCAGATAGAATAAACCGGCGGCCTCCATTGTGAGGTGGGTCCCCGTGCTTTGTGTGTGTGTCTCTGCTAGTCTCACTATGCTACAGTCTCCTCAATTTTTATCTGAGTGGATCGGGTCAAAAGCAGATTTCAGAAAGGCTAAAAAGTCGCTAAAACTGCTAATTTACGCCAAGTCGGATAAATCGGGTATTTTTATGTAATCTGGAACCTAACTTGGGTGTTCTAGTCTCAATAGCATCTAATAGGGCTACTCTAACCATCACAACTATTACATTCCCAAAATTCTCTTAATTCACCCAAAATTACCACTAAAGCATGCAATAAACACCAACTAAGCTAGATGACCATAACTTTAGCAATTTAGAGTCGGGTTAAGGGGGTTATACCTCAAAAGACCCTAGATGAAGGAGAAGATAAGAAGTAGAAGAGTGTGTGCTGTTGCTACAGCTCCTGGTGCTGCAAACTTGGCTGGAAATGAGCTATGATGGGCAGCAGAGGCTGATCTTTGCCTTGCTGAAGTTCACAGAGAAGCTGCTGCTGCTGCTCTTGATCTTGTTGCTGCTGTTGCTGCTGTTTTCTTTTGCTAGTGTTGCTGTTTGAAGCAGCAGCAGCAGCAGGGATTGTAGTACGATTGTGGGAAGGGTTGTGTGATTGTGGGGGAGGGTTTATGTAAGGAGTTGGGGCTGATGTAACAGCTGTTGCTGATGAAAATGTCTTGCTGATGTTATAGGCTGATGAAGTTGATGTTTTGTTTTGGAGCTGAAATGTTGCTGATGTGAGTGTTGTAGCTGAAACGTGTTGCTGTGAGTGTTGTCGTGGTGTGGTGTGTGGTGTTGTGTGTTGAAACTATGGGCTGGTGTGATGCTATAGGCTGGTATAAGGTGATGTTGCTGCTGTTTTTTTTTTTGGGATTAGGTGGCTGTTGCAGCAGCTATAGCTGACCTTATGGCTGAAATTGGGCAGAAATTTGGGCTGATGTGATGTTGGTGATGTTTTTGATATAGCTACTGCTGAGCTATGAGGTTATAGGTGTTGCTGAAATTGACTTTTGGTGGCTGAAATGATGATATAAGGCTGATTTTTCTTTGGCTGATGTGATGTTGTTGAAATAGGCTGATATGTACTGATGTGTGGGGCTGAAATGAGCTGTTTTGGTAAACTTTTTACCAAAAGATCCCACATTAACACGCAACTACTACTAAACACAGACTCGGGTGTTACAATCTTCTTTTGCGTGGAGGCGACTTGCTTTGGTTCCCACTTTTTGGGATGTACTGCCCTTTTTACGACATGGACGGTCGACTCTTGACGCGTCTCCGAGACGGAGTGTCCGTGGTAGATGTTTCCCTGGCCCGGAGTGATCTGGTTCCCGCTTTGTAGGAAGCCTGCACTGCCCTTTTTGCGACATGGACGGTCGACGCTTTGATCCGGAGCGATTTGGTTCCCGATTTGTGGGGAGCCTGCACTGCCCGTTTTGCGACATGGACGGTCGACGCTCTGATCCGGGGCGATTTGGTTCCCAATTTGTGGGAAGCCTGCACTGCCCGTTTTGCGACATGGACGGTCGACGCTCTGAACCGGAGCGATTTGGTTCCCGATTTGTGGGAAGCCTGCACTGCCCGTTTTGCGACATGGACGGTCGACGATCTGATCCGGAGCGATTTGGTTCCCGATTTGTGGGAAGCCTGCACTGCCCGTTTTGCGACATGGACGGTCGACGCTCTGATCCAGCGCGATTTGGTTCCCGATTTGTGGGAAGCCTGCACTGCCCGTTTTGTGACATGGACGGTCGACGCTCTGATCCGGAGCGATTTGGTTCCCGATTTGTGGGAAGCCTGCACTGCCGGTTTTGCGACATGGACGGTCGACGCTCTGATCCGGGGTGATTTGGTTCCCGATTTGTGGGAAGCCTGCACTTCCCGTTTTGCGACTTGGACGGACGACGCTCTGATCCGGAACGATTTGGTTCCCGATTTGTGGGAAGCCTGCACTGCCCGTTTTGCGACATGGACGGTCGATACTCTGATCCGGAGCGATTTGGTTCCCGATTTGTGGGAACCCTGCACTGTCCGTTTTGCGACATGGACGGTCGACGCTATGATCCAGTGCGATTTGGATCCCGATTTGTGGGAAGCCTGCACTGCCCGTTTTGCGACATGGACGGTCGACGCTCTGATCCAGAGCGATTTGGTTCCCGATTTGTGGGAAGCCTGCACTGCCCGTTTTGCGACATGGACGGTCGACGCTCTATTTGACTTGCTCTGCTTCCTGCAGTGTCAGGGGTGAACTTGACTTGCTCCGCTTCTTGCGGTGTCTAGATTGGATTCTGACTTGCTCCGCTTTCTGCGGTGTCGGAGTTGAAGTTGACTTGTTGATTGTGATTTGGGTTGACATCAGCATCGCTATACTGGAATATGATACCAGGAGCGAAACATCATTTGTCTTTGAGAGGATTTGAGGATTTATTATTATTATTTTTTTTGTCGGTATCTGCATTGCTGCACTGGAATAATACCAGGAGCAACTCATCATTTGCCTCGTGAGGATTTGGGAATTGTTTTTTTTCTTTCCGGCATCTGCATTGCTGCACTGGAATAATGCCAGGAGCAACTCATCATTTGCCCCGGAAGGATTTGGGAATTTGTGGCTTAGGAGACATGTTTAGATCCCTATCACCTAAGGCTTTTCAATTTTATAGGCCGTAAGGTGTAAGTCTACGGTAGCGCCCCGGCCGTCTAATAGACGCCAAATGCGGAATAAAAACTTTTACAACTGGCGCTATCGTGTACTATCACCCGGATCTGCCATTAAAGCTAAACTAACAAATTACAAAGTGGGTAGAAATGTTATACCGAACGATCCGAGTCCTTCGGTCTTCAACCATCATCCCACGCTTTGTTGCGGTTGCTACGATCTCCTCGATCTCCTGTCTTCTCGTCCAGGTGGCACCACGTCGACGGATCTTTAAACAGGCTCCCGTCTCTGAATCGAGGCAACTCGATCATCAAGTTTGCTAAAAGAGATGACCAAGATTGATGTAGAGAATGAGTAGAACAATTTGTCTCACTTCGTCCAAAGCTATGGACGAACGGTTAATAAAGTTGCCATTTGAATCGGGTGAAATGAGAATTGTAGCTATCTAATTTCCATGAACCCAAAACTATATTCTTTTTCCAAATCAACAACCATCTCATTTTCCAAGAGGGGCCGGCCACTTTAGAGGGGGGGTGAGTGTAGGAGAGGGGAGTCGTGACCATTAGCACTTAATCAAAAGCATGAGTAAAATGAACACCTAGCATAAACATTAATGAACTAATGAATCATCTAACCTAGTCATGCTATCATTAAATGAACATTTAAAGCACAAATGAGTCACTAGCCACCTCATCATCCTAGTCGCCATCTAGATGCTTCTAGAACCTTCCACACTCATTAAGAAAAGATAAATCCGTCTTTAACCGAATATTAAAGACGGGTGATAGAAAAACTGGAAACTGGCAACTTCCAAAAGCGATCCCGAAACGAATTTCAGGATAACCCCGCAACAGTATAAACATACCCGCATTTGTATTACGACCGAATATAAATGCAACTGAGACAAAGATATTATATCTACACAATATAATACTCGGATCCGGCTTAAACCAAAGCCTACCGGTATTATTTGTTCGAAATATGACACGCGCGTAAACGCACGTGCATTTTCCGAACCTTGCCATAAAAACATACGGCCTCTACAACGTTTCGCCCGAACTTGGGAAACTGTCTGTGAGGGATTCTAATGACTTATCAACACACTGGCACTGGGTATAACTACTAGCACGTCAGAGGTACGAGCTGTACGTAACGGTTGTCTATGTATTGATTGGAAGGGAAGCTGACGAGCGAACTCATCCAGAAAACCTACTGAGCCTGACAGTGACAATATACATATAGTCCGGTCCGTTCGTCTATGAGTATCGCATATCGGCCTAGGGGGCTGGTAACGTCAAACCCCCAATAGCGGTATAAGTCGTATCAGAGAGTAGCCCAGAACACCCTGAAATACTATTGGAGTACCTACCAGTAAATCTCCTGCCTCGGCCGAGAGCTTTGTGTAATGGCTCTCCTAAACACAGCGCGATCTCACCCCCAATACCGTGAGAGACGAATCCCCTGTCGATCCGCTCACTTGCCTCCATGTGGCTCGGGACTGTACCCAAAAAATACCTGTTTGCACGACTCCTTTGAGCCGTGGTAGGATAGAAATCAAAGCACAGTGGGAACTCACACGAGACAAATGACGACCTCAGGTCGATGAACTAACCTGTACACATGTCACCAGGGAACTGCTATCTGACGCTAGGTATAATACCAACTAGTAGATTCCCGGCGAGTCCTGTCCGGTGTACTCATAACCCAATGAGCACCTGTATACATCTTAAGTGAACCAACTGACACCAATGGCTTGTGAGACCGGTCACCTCTCCTCGTCGGGGTCTCGACTGTATACACTAGTCTACTCTGGAGTATCGATGCCCTGTCTCGAAACTCCCACGACTAGGGACTCTTTAAGGATGTGCTTACAGACCCCAGCTCCCACGTATATGATCGCTATCATACTGCTGGCAGTCAAGCAAGAATCCTATGGGCTCTATCAACATGCAATAGTGAACTAAAGTATGTATACGATGATAAAGACAAAGCAGATAGCATACTATCATCTCGAGCAAGACTGTCATATCGGTATAGGTCCTGCCTCAATCATTGCAATCACGTACCTGCGATCCAATAATTGACTTTGAGGGCACTATATCCAACATAAGGGTCCCATAAAAGCATTTTCTCCCTACGAGTCGAAAGGATCTCGTAGGTGTATTTTCTCCTTAGAAGTTGTGGGGACTTTTAAGTGTGTTTCTCCTTTGTTAGTCATAAGGATCTCACGCGGGAATTTTCTCCTCACAAAGTCGAGAGGACTTTGCGAGTGCATTTCATCTCTTTTTTACGAGTTTGCGTCTTTTCGGGTTTTCACAATCTCGCCGGTAGTCCTACTGTTTTTACTCACGGTGCCCTTTCGGGTTTTTATCCGTGCCCATTTTGCTTGTGGACATACCATTTTTTTTGGGACTTTGAATGTGGTCTCACCAGTAGGACTTGGGAGAGATTGGGATCGCTTTACGCCTGTGGATTATATACGGTTTTGCAGGATGTATGATCCAGACCGTAGGGCCGGAAGAATTTCGAGATTTTGTTGGCGTCTGCATCGCTGCACTGGAATATGGTACTAGGAGCGACTCATCATTCGCCATTGGGGTATGGGATTTGGAATTTGGTTGGCGTCTGCATCGCTGCACTGGGATATGGTACCATGAGCGACTCATCATTCGCCATTTTGGGATTTGGAATTTGGTTGGCGTCTGCATCGCTGCACTGGAATATGGTACCAGGAGCGACTCATCATTCGCCGTTTGGAGTATGGGGTTTGGAATTTGTTTGGCGTCTGCATCGCTGCACTGGAATATGGTACCGGGAGCGACTCATCATTCGCCACTTGGGGATTGGGGTTTGGAATTTGTTTGGCGTCTGCATCGCTGCACTGGAATATGGTATCAGGAGCGACTCATCATTTGCCACTTGGGGATTGGGGAGCGATGGCTTAGGAGACATGTTTAGGTCCCTGTCACCTAAGGCTTTTCAATTTTATGGGCCGTGAGGGTCCCATAAAAGCATTTTCTCCCTACGAGTCGTAAGGATCCCGCAGGTGTATTTTCTCCTTAGGAGTCGTGAGGACTCCTAAGTGTGTTTTTCCTTTGTGAGTCGTAAGGATCCCACAAAGATTTGTTCTCCTCATGTATCGTGAGGACACGTGAGTAGGTCTTCTCAATGGAGCATAATTCCAAAGGCAGAGACCAGTCGCGTAACTGGTGATTGCGGTGGGATATGGGTATGATGAGAATTATTTGAGCCCGTGGATTGCATACAGTAGTCAATTTGGGGACTGGCCGTAGGGCTGGAAGAATTTTGGGAAATTGGATTTTGATTGGCGTCTGCATCGCTGCACTGGAATATGGTACCAGGAGCGACTCATCATTCGCCGTTGTTTTTTTTGTTTTGTTTTTGTTGTTGTTTTTTTACCGCGATTGCTCTATCATTTCAGCTTTTCTTATCGCGAAGATCGCGATTGCCCTATCATTTCGGCTTTTATTCGCGGTTGCCCAATCATTTCGGCTTTATTTTCATCTTTATTTTACTCGCTGATTTTTATTGCGAGTTGCCCCATCATTTCGGCTTTTCTTTATTTCTCTTTTATTTACACATTTTTTTGTTTATTTACATGTATATATTTTTTACATTCCCAGTTTAACGACTTAGAGGTCGACTGTTCCCAGTTTAATGACATGGTGGTCAGCTGCTTCCAGTTTAACGACTTAGTGGTCAATTGTTCCCAGTTTAACGACGTGGTGGTCATCTTTGCTTATCCCAGCTCCTTGAATTTTGATCTTGGCGGAGCTGTATTGATGACCGCAGCTCTGTGGCTTGCCGATACATCCGAGGACTGTGAGGTTTTTCCAAGCTTGTATTGGTCCTCTGCCCAATCTTTAAAAACACAACAGTCTTCAATGACATGACTTATCACCCTGTGACAGGGGCAGTATACGGGATTGCCGGTCATATTCATTTCATATGGCCTCTTCGGAATAGGCAATTGCAGACCGTTGTTCAAGGCTTCCTCGAATATATTGCGGACCTCATCCCTCCTGAAGGAGTACACCTTCTTCTTTCTCTCCATTAGAGTAGGTGCCCTTACTGATGCTGGTCCTTGAGGCCGATCAGTCTTTGGTTCGCCCTTTCCAGATAATAGCATATGTCTGGGAGGATTAGGTTCCCGAAAGGCTTCGGTCTCCATTTGTATGAAATCGGCGGTCGTAGCTTGACTGTTTGCTAACAGGCCTTTAGACAGTTCTATCTCTCCCGTCTTGTATTGCCTTTCGACCCAATCTTTGAAGACGAAGCAGTCTTCAATGGCATGACCTATCACCCTGTGATAGGGGCAATATTTTGGGTCGTCGGTCATATTCGCTTCTTGTGGCCTCTTTGATTCTGGCAGTCGTCGACCGTTTCTTAGGGCGTCTTTGAATATTTTACGGATTTTGTCCCTCCTGAAGGAATAGACCTTATCTAGCTTCTCTTTTAGTGGAGATTCTCCTCCGGTGTATGTATCGGAGGGACTAGAGGCTGATTGCGGCTGTTTTTTGCGAAGGCGCTCCACTCTTAGGTTGAAGAAGGTATCAGTTGGCTGCCTCCGGGTATCAATCCCTGGCTCATGAACCAAAATTTGATTCTGCTGTAATTGCAATCGGGCGACTTGTGTCGCGAGATCTGTCGCGACGTTTGCCAATTCGTCGACTTTGGACTTTACCTTGGCTAACTTCTCGTCCCTGTCCTGAAGCTGTCTCTGAAGCCATCAGAATAACGCTTGTTCTGTAGTTCTGGCTATGACAACCGGGTCATCTTTATTGCCTGAGCTCAATTCCGCAGGAACCACGGGCTCCTCTGGCTTATCAGCATGAGCGGGCTCTTAATCACTTAGATCGAGCCGATGCTGGGTAGCGTCAATCATATCATCACCATGGCTGTGAAGAAGAAGGGGATTCGTTTCTTCATGTCCGATCATGTAGACAGTGCGAACCACATACCCAGCCATCTCTTTATCTTTAGCGGCGGATTTCGCGGAGCGGTCCGGGCTTTGGAAATTCATAAATTTTAACATGGCCAGAGCCCTAGCCCTTTTGTTGGCTCTGTATCTGAGCCGCTTCTGCCTCAGCTTCTCTGGCTTGAGCGCCTTGCAGGCTTCTGCTCTTCGGGAAGCCGCCATAGGCTGAGTGATGGGGAGGCTTGAGAAGACACCCAATCGAGCAGTTGTCAGAGGCGCCGCCATAGGCTGAGTGATGGGGAGGCTTGAGAAGACACCCAATCGAGCAGTTGTCAGAGGCGCCGCTGGAGCTTGCCCGGGATGCCTTGTTGCTTTGTTGGTATTGATGGCCTTGCCCCCAGCTGGGGCCAAGGAAAGTCTTTCAAACACCGACTTGCGTTTGTGTTGGGGCGCCCTCGCGACCATGACATTCGGCCTTTTCCCCTTTGAGACCGGTTTGTCTGTTACCGGAGCTTGAGGAGTGTTCCCCTCCGAACGGCGGCCTGGACTCGGGCGTCCGTGCCCGAGGTTTGGGGCAGATGCTAATTGGTGCTATCCGTCCATCTCTCTGAAGATGCCAAGTTGTTTATGGCACCGTGCATCGGAGGTTTAGACGGATGCGGCCGATGTAGCAGACTTCGTCAGATTCTCCCTCGTTTGAGGGGTTTTTGATTGTGGGGACGCTCTTCCCTGCGAGCGCAAGCCCCTGCAGTTAATTACGCTACCGCATCACGGTAACAATTTTCTCCTTCTCTAGATGGTCACTTCGTGTCGTGTGTGTTTATTTTATGTTTTGTTGCCCGTGGATTGTTTACGGAGACTGAGTTATGTCGTCGCCCGTAGGGCGTGGACTAGTCCAAATCCGTGTTTATCTTAGATTTGGGTTTGGGGGTCTGGTTTGAGGATACGTCAGCCATACTTGAGGCTAAGATCAGCTCAAACGTTTGTTAAGGATACGTTAGTCCGATTTGAGACTAAGATCAACTTAACAGGATCGTTTAGATTCGACAAAAGAGCGTTTGGGCTCCATTGTTCCAGTTTAGGGACATAGTGGTCTATCGTATATGTGGCCGTCGGGACCCGTCACCTCTCTGACGACGTTGAAGGATTACAACGACGGATGTCAGAGGAGTTCAGAGATGTACCCTCGAGCCAGAGTTAATTTGGGGGATTCATAGTCCAGTCTGTTTGAAGGTTTAAGGATACGTTAGCCATCTTTGAGGCTAAGATCAACTTAAACGGGACCGTTTAGATCCGACAAAAGAGCATGCTGGGCTCTATTGTCCTAGTTTAAGGACATTGCGGTCCAAGGGTAGTTTAAGGACATTGCGGTCCATGGGTAGTTTAAGGACATTGCGGTCCATTGTTAGTTTTAAGACATCTCGGTCAAGGTTAAGGACATCATAGTCCATGGGTTTAAGGACTCCACAGTCCGGTATGTGCTCTGGATGCTTCACACGGGTTCACTGCCGTGCTTGGCGAGGACCAGGCTCCGCTCTGGGCGTTTTCCGCGGGGTCAAAGAGTGACGTTATCCACGTTCCACGTAACCAGGAATTTTGCACTAGATGCTTCACACGGGTTCACGGCCATGCTCGGCGAGGACTAGGCTCCGCTCTGGGCGTTTTCCGCGGGGTCAAAGAGTGACGTTATCCGCGTTCCACGTGACCAGGAATTTTGCATTAGACATGGGTTTAGGGACCCCACAGTCCATATCATGGGTGGTCATCGGGACCCGTCACCTCTTTGAAGACATTGAGGGATTACAATGCCAAGTATCAAAGGAGTGAAGAGATGTACCCTAGAACCGGAATGGATTAAATAGTCCTTGGCCCAATTTGGGATCAAGACCCATTAATTATATTATGAGCCCATTGGCCCAGTTAATTACGAATTGAGGACTTATGGCCAGCTTGGGCTAAGTCCTATCATGTCTGGAATATTGACTTCTTGTGGATCCATTGAGGGAGAGGCTTTGCCTCTATCCCTTTAGCCAATTGGGCCAAAGCCTAGTGTTAAACACTTCAGAGCAATCAGTGTTGAACACTGGGAATGAGGTTGACAAGTTAGTGTTTAACACTAAAAGATTATTGGTGTTAAACACCAGCAACAAGGCTTTCAGATTAGTGTTAAACACTAAAACAGATCAGTATCAAGCATCGGCAACAGAGCTCTCAAATTAGTGTTAAACACTAAGGTAGTCAGTGTTGAACACTGCAAGTAAAGTTCTTTGATTGGTGTTGAACACTACGGCCCAACAGTGTTTTAACACTGGATTCAGGAGTTCCAACTTAGTGTTAAACACTAAAGCAAGAGGGGTCACGTGGCGACACGTGAGAGCGCCCTCTCTCCATTCATTCTGCTGAGATTATTGCATCTTTCAGAGCATCACGTGCCATCACGTGACGGGCATTCATATGCCTATGTGTTAAAGCTTCTGTCAAGGGTCACGTGGGTCACGTGGGGGACTGCCTCAAAGGGCTTTCTGTAGATCTTTTGAGGGGGTCACGTGGTGGCACGTGACCCTGCCTCCATGTATATTGTTTAGAGAATCTGTTGATCCTTTTTCAGGAATTAAATTCCTCGAGCTTTAATTTTCAAAGGAATTAAATTCCTACTTCCTTTTGAAGACTTATATTCTGGAGTAGAATTGAACCCTGAATCTTCTGTAGGAATTAAATTCCTCGTTTATGTGAAGAACTGAATAGGGTTAAACCCTAATAAAAGCTTTTTAAGGAATTACACTTCCAGTCCCTGTTAAATTATGATTAAGGGAATTGAATTCCCGTTGTTTCAACAGAACTAAGTTCTTAATTAGGGTTAAACCCTGTTTCTCTTTGTTCTGAAGGAATTAAATTCCCATAACACATGGTCAAGCCCTACTTTTATCTTAGAGGAATTAAATTCCTATAGTTCTGTGAGAATTAAATTCTCGTTTTTCCATTCCCTCTCCATGTTTTGGATCTGCATGGCAGGGTCTCAACCCATTGAGAATTAAATTCTCAACCTAAAGGGGAGATGTGCACTTTGCAGATCCTCTATCAAAGAGAGAAAAAATATGTTCTTCTGTTTTTTATTTTATCAGAGTTAAACTCTGTTGAGAATTAAATTCTCCTTCTTTCAGGAAGCCTTCCCTTTCTTACCTAGGGTTTTCTTTTTGCAGAAGCTCCAAATTCCTCAAAGTATCAAGGCTCTCTCCTTTTTTCTCCCTCTGCGTGTATCTATATCTTTCTTTTGTGTCTCTAGGCTCCTATTTATAGGAGAAGCAGCCGAATCAATTAGTTTTTTGATGAATCTTTATTAAGAGATTTGATTTGTATCCATCATTTGTTTTTGACCCTTGGATTATTAGGTGAATTTTATTCACCATTGGATTTCAAATCCAGGGATTCTCCTTTGTTATTTCTGTTAGATTTAAAGGGGAAATCTTTCCAAACTCGAGATTTTCTATAGATAGATGATATTTAATCATCTCTGAATCTTTAATTTGATCGGTTCCAGATAATTGCTTTCCTTTGGAAAGATTTGAATCTCTTTCAGAATTTAATTCTGTTAGCAAAATGGGCTTTGAAAGCCGATCACGTGTGACCACGTGACCCATGGTCACGTGTGGACACGTGACTCCCTTGTAACGAGCCCTTTCCTTCTTTTGCACTCTGCTTTCTTCTGCTGCTTAGCCGTCACGTGCTACCACGTGACCCCTGGTCACGTGTGAGCACGTGACCCTTGTCTGGCGCCTCTTTCCTTGGTTCAACTGGAGAGCGAGTCTTCTGCTTTGAACGTCACGTGCCAACACGTGACCCTGGTCACGTGGGAGCACGTGACCTCTTCTGAAGCCTTTTCCTTGACTTGATCAGGAAACCAATGTGCCCTTTTCCGCTGCTTTTATATGTCACGTGTCAACACGTGACTGCTGGTCACGTGTAAGCACGTGGCCCCTTTTTGAAGCTTTTCCCAGAAGCTTTCCTGATTTTAAATCAGGAAACAAATGCCCCCACAGCGTTGTTCTCACGTGTCTGCACGTGAGTGCAACGCTGTCACCTCTTGTGACCGTTGGATTCCTCTAGGGATCTGGGAAGATGAAACGTTTCCACTGCCTTCTATAAATACCACTGTCTCTTCAGAAGGGCCTTCACTTTGCTCATCTTCTTCTTCTTTTGAGAACTTCTTCCTTGAGAATTTAATTCTCGCTTTCAGAGCTTAGTTCTCTGTCTTGAAACAATCTTCAGAGTTTAACTCTGTTCGAAAAGAGTTCTTTTTCTCAGGTAATGTTCTTGGACAACGATGGACCTTCACATTTCTCTGGATCCAAAACAAGGGTTTTTTCCCTTTTTCCTTCATATTTTCCATAAGAACATGAAACCGCTTAACCTTCAAACTGTAGATCTCTTAGGGTTTAGGTGATCTTTGGGGAGATGATGATGGCGTTTCAACCCCATGGAATTTAATTCCATCAAAAATGTTTCTGGGAATTTAATTCCCTTTTCTTAATAAGGAATTTAATTCCTATGAAGAACTCAGTTTCTTCGCATGGAGGCTTCCTGAGGTCTCTTGGCCCTAGGTGGTTCTTCCTGCCATTAATGCAATGGGGTTTTTGTAATGATGTCTTTTGGTGGGAATTTAATTCCTTTGATTTTGCTAGATTCTTTATAGAGCCCGAGACAGCTTCTGTTGGGGGGGAATGTGCATGGTCATCATTCTTTGAGGATATTCCCTTTGTTTTATTGTAACGCTTTTGGCCTCATTATTAATGAGCCGTCATCCGGATTCTGCGTCGTTGTTGTCGGCTCCTCTTCCCGCTTCTTAATTTATTTCCGTCTCCGCATCGGGCCTTTCGCACAACGGGTTGACAAAGATGAGCATCTTTGTCTTTTGGAGCCTGTTGAAATAGGCGTTGCGTCCTGGCCTTTTCGTAGATGGCCATTTCGCGGTTGTGGTTTTCCTGAGCTTTCGGACCCATTTTCCTGGTAGGCTTGTCCGTTCGTTCTCCAAACGACGGACTCGGCGTTTCGATCGCGGGGTGTAATTTTGACGAGGGGTTGGCATCTCCTGACAGGGCGTCCTCTTCTTCATCAAAGGTGTATATGGCGTAGTTACTGTGGACCCGTTCCCGTTTTCCCGCTCTCGCGTATCCAAGCCCGAGTGTTTCCATTTTCCCGTTGGGCAATTTGCGCTGAGTCCCAGGGACATCCCAAATCTTGTTGTAGAACCGAGCCTGCCGAACAGTCTGTTTTAAGGGTACTCCTTGGCGCTTCAATAGCTTCTTTAATCCATTTGTATAGATCTGGGCAGACGGATGAGTTGGAGTCTGTCGCATGTAGCATCCGCGCCATGCCAGATCTCTTTCTCTATTTTCGACTCTGAGGATCGGTAGAATAGGATCACCTTCTCAACCCTTTGCCTGGGAGGGATGTAAAATGTTTGCAGGTCCTGCACATTGTGAGCTTGAAGCGTGTCGAGATCCTTGTAGTGTTCTCGCGGTACCATGGTGATTTGCAAACTATGGTCATCGCAAAGGGGTGCTTGTATCGGCAGCCGATTGGAGAACACGGTATTAACCTCATCTTCCGAGTCACTTCCGAAGACTAACATGGGGGCGGACGTTCCCGGGTTGCTGCGTCGAGATGGCCCTGCATAAACTATCTCTTCCTCTTCTTCGGTATCGCTCCCGAAAACAGGGATGGTGGCGGCGGCTTTGTTCTCCGGGTTGCGACACCTTTCTGTATCCTCGAAATCTGGCAAAAAGTATTTCGCATCCTCGTATTTGCGGACTTCGTTCACGGAAAATGGGTTCAACTCGCCTATTACAGTATACTCGGAACCATCTTTAAAGTACTTCATACACTGATGTTGTGTAGAAGGGATGATGTTGTACTCGTGTAGCCAAGGACGACCGAGCAAGGCGTTGTAGCAGGTCTTGGCGTCGATGACATGGAATTTGATGTCTGTGACGAGAAGTCCAAAGCGTAATGTTAGTATCACAGATCCGAGAGTCCGTGAAGATTGTGAATCGAAACCGGAGATAGTAATTTTGTCACGAGCGAGATGTTGCACACTCATGCAGATTTCCTTCAACACCCGAACATTAAGGAGATTGAAGGAGGATCCATTATCCACCAGGATCTGCCTATCTTGATATCATGGCAGTATCCGGAGACATATAGGGGACGGTTATGGTCGCACGTCCCGAGAAGGAGGTCTTCATCACCGAAAGTGATATCGGCCGTATGCACTTCCTCCAGTTCATCCTTCATCTTTCAGTGGCGAGGAAGGCTTGGAATTGCTCTGGTTCTTGCAACGCCTTAATTAGTGAGTCTCGCGCTTCTTTTGATAATAGGAGGGCGTCGAGAATGCTAAGTTGAGAAGGTAGCTTCCTTAGGTGCGCGAGGATGTTATAGTCCACTTTACTCCTCCTAGGAGGGTCTTTGGCAGCCAGTTCTTTCATGACTTGGTCATCTAAAGTGATATCTTCAGTGACCTTTTCCTTTCCCTTATCTTTTCCACTCACGGGCCCGAGATTCTTTTCTGGGAGTGTGCGATTGCGCAGCTGAATGTTTTCGCAGGCTTCTAGTTCTTCCTCTTTCTCTAAAACGGATTCTTTAAAGAGAGGGCCCAGAGCCATTTCTTCATCAGAGTCGCTCCCAAAGGTGAGAACTTGTGACCCCCTGGCGTTAACCATGTAACAGTTGCCAGTAGTTCTGTTATGCCCTTCGACAGTACTTCTTCGCTCCCGACGGCTCTTGCGTTTCATGCGCTTAAAATGTTGCCGACGAGTAACATATCCTTGCCACCATATTTTAAAGGCATCGCACTCCTCCGTGGGGTGTGAGATTCTCCGATGATATGCGCAATAATTAGGGTGCCTCTCCGCCCCATCGTGTGTATTTCCTTCCGAGGGTGGTAGCTTCATTCCCATTGACATGGCTTTGGCAAACCTTTTTCTCGTCTTGAATATCTTCTTGTCTACTTCGGACGCCTTTTGATCTGGCGGGGGTAGTTCAACTCTTTCATTCAGTCGCCTGCATTTGGTTCTTTCTGACGTCGCCATCTCACGCTCCTGATCCGCTTTACTTTTTAGACGGATTTCGTCTAGAAAGGCATTGATCATTTCATTTGTCAGCCACACACGCTCTGGTTCAGGCTCTGTCTCCAGCTTCTTAGTGCCAGGAGTTTTCTCATCATCGGTAAACGAGTGGGAGATTACGTTACAACTCGCCACATACCCTTCGGATTCATCCGATGAGCTCTCTCCATCATCTCCCTCTTGAAAGATGTGGTTGAGGAACTCTTGCAGTGTGACAGGAGTTCGCGCCTTTTGATTATACTCTTCCAGCGCGTCGATTTGCTTCTGCAAGTTCGTGTGCTCGTCTCCAGGCTTCACGGGCTTCTTGGATTTCTTCTTCTTCTTCTTTGAAAATTTTGACGGTTGGGCATAAGTATTTGGGCCCTTATCACGAGTCTTCGTAGTTGTGCGGGGCTTCAACATCCCTTCGATAATTTGAGGTTCAAGAGGGTCCTTCCATTCGACCGCAGGGCACGCGTGAAGGTCTTTCTGCATTCTTTTGGTTTTCGTTGATAGCACGACCTCCCATGGAGCTTCTTCAATAAAGGAGCAGGTTGCCCCCAATGTATCTGCTTTCTTGGGAGTATGCGGTTGTGGTGGGCTCACCTTCCACTTCTCGGACAGTACAAACTTCCCCTAGAGGTATTGATCTTCAATCCATCCTTTGAAGACGAAGCAATCTTCAATCGGATGACTTACCGTTTGATGGTAAGGGCAATAGCTAGGGTTGTTCACCTCGGTGGGTTGCGGCGGTCGCCTTGGATTTGGTAGGTTTATAAGTCTGTTGCGTATTGCCAGCTCGAATAACCGTTTTGTCTTGTCTCGTGGGAACGAGTAGGGACGTTTCATCTTCTCATTATAATACCGGCGTCTTTCTTCCAGTTGATCTGCCGGTTTCGGGGCGTTAGGTTGCTGTTGGGCATTCGCGACGAAGGTTGCCCTTCCTTTACCCTTGTCATTCCGCGGTTCCGATTTCGGGGGAGGTGGTCTATGACCCATCTGGTCCATCTGAGCCAACTTGTCGATTAAAGCCTGGAATGTGGTTGGCTTAAAGAACATCATGAACTGGGAGATAGTTGCGTGGGGGTCTAGGGTTCCCACGAACATGCCCACTGCGGGTGCCTCCTCAATGCGTTGCTCGCATCTCGACCACAAATTCCACCAGCGTATAGCATACTGGACCCAGATTTCGCCTGGTTTTACCCTGGCGTTAATCAAAGCAGTTATTGGAGTGCGTTCGCTGGCACTTGCGAATCGCTGAGTGAATAACGACTCCATTTCAGCGAACGTTTTGATAGAATCGTTCGGGAGTTCCGAATACCATTCGAATGCTGTTTCTGATAAGCTGCCCACGAACTGTCGGAGCAACAGTTTATCATCACCGCCGGTGTTACCGCAGAGGGCCCGGAACTGGGCGACATGTTGATGGGGATTGCCGGTCCCCTTGTACACGTGGAATTTTGGTATCGTATAGCCTTGCGGATATTTGATTTGGTCGTACCAGCTTGGATACGGCCACCCCGTTTTCACGACTTGACCAGCTGCCTCAGTCGCATGATGGACCCGGATTTGCTGGGCTATGTAGTCAGCCAAGTCCGCCTTAGAGATTGCCTCCTCCTTGGCCGTTGAGAGGGCCGGCAGTGGATTCGACGTTTCTCCTCGGTCGTCTTCAAGAACGATTGGGGGATCTTCGGCGGGCAAGTCCTGCTGGATCATCATTCCTATCATATCTTGGAAGAGAAGGCCCATACGTTGTATGTTGGCCGCTTGTTCAGCAGCCTCTTTGTCCTTTTTCTCTAGTATCCGGCGAAGGAATTCAGCGTCGGTCTCTTCTTCTTGGCGCGCGTCTGAGGATGTTTCTGGGCTTTCTTTTGGCCCGGTAAGTGCGGCCATAGCATTCATCATTTCTTGGAGCTTTTGTTGCTGCTCCTGGGCTTTCGTCACGGATCGGGTAAGTGGTCGGTGGCCTGTAGAAGTGCGGCTCTCCTCCTTTCCAGAGGCCATGTATACGGTGTGGACCATCATGCCCCCAGACTTGGGGCGTCTGGGCTCAGTGCTTTTAGCCGTCGTTGCACGTTGGGGGGGTCTTCTCTGGCCTCCTCCTTTTATGAGCCATGGAGGTTGAGGGGGCCGTTGAGGTGGGCGTCCCGACAGCCTTTCGGGGTTCAGCCTGGTGACCAGCTTCCGGTTGGATTTTCAGCTTCTTGTGCTGGCAGGAGGAGTTTGGATCGATGATCGAGTCTCGGGCCTGCCGCCAAACCTTATAGATTTTGGAAGACAGCCGTTGAGGAGATTGGGGCTGTTCTGATTCCATTTCCACAACCTTTTTTAATGGGGGAGGAGACCTCTTCAACACTGCAGTAGGAGAATTTCTTCGCACCTTATTTAGCATTTCGAAACTGTTCCCAGTTGGAACAGCAGCATTAACTTCTGCCACCGGGGCTGATGGAGTCAACCCAGAGGGGGAGTTGCCCCCAGCCTTCCTTACTCGGCGCCAATGGCGACGTCGAGCGTGTCGAGCGGACGGCGTTGGGTCAGCGGTAAGAATGGTTTTGTCTTGCCCCCTGTGTGGGTGGGGGGTTGTTGTTGGTGTTAGCATGTCAAAGACCGACGTCCTTTGGATAGCAGGAGCGGGAGCTGGAGCCGTCAATCTTGAAAAGACCGACTTTGTGGCAGGGGAAGTCGCTTTGATGTCTTCAGGAGCAGGACCGGTCACTTTCTTAGAAGCATCCTTCTCTGAGATTGTAGGCCCTATGATGAGTTCGCAGGATTTCCGGCCCAATCTAGAGAAGACCGAGGCGTTGACGTTGGGCGACTCGTTGAGAGGAGCCGCGGCAGGGGTAAGACGATCAAAGACTGACTTCTTGGGAGCTTCCTTTGTCAGTATCGGTGCCGCGAAGCTTGATGATGGGAGTATAGTCCCGAAGAACAATCCGGTAGTGGCTTGAGTCACTTGGTCCACCGGCATTGTGAACAACGAAGCAGCTTGGGGTCCATAGGCTATACCTCCTGGCGAGGTAACGCGTTGGTCGCAATTGCAGTCTGAGCAGTTGGAGGATTTCGCAGAAGTAGAAGCCATCGATCCTTTACTTTCTGCAATAAGCAAGACGCCAATTCTTAGTATCTTGAAACCCAAGGGCAACCATTAGCGAACCGCGATTGGTTCGCGAATCACGACACACGAAGTGTGGAGTGGAAAGAGGAAAAGGTCCCACCGGGCGTGCCAGAATCTGTTCCCCTCCGAACGGCGGCCTGGACTCGGGCGTCCGTGCCCGAGGTTCGGGGCAGATGCTAATTGGTGCTATCCGTCCATCTCTCTGAAGATGCCAAGTTGTTTATGGCACCGTGCATCGGAGGTTTAGACGGATGCGGCCGATGTAGCAGACTTCGTCAGATTCCCCCTCGTTTGAGGGGTTTTTGATTGTGGGGACGCTCTTCCCTGCAGGCGCAAGCCCCTGCAGTTAATTACGCTACCGCATCGCGGTAACAACTTTCTCCTTCTCCAGATGGTCACTTCGTGTCGTGTGTGTTTATTTTATATTTTGTTGCCCGTGGATTGTTTACGGAGACTGAGTTATGTCGTCGCCCGTAGGGCGTGAACTAGTCCAAATCCGTGTTTATCTTAGATTTGGGTTTGGGGGTCTGGTTTGAGGATACGTCAGCCATACTTGAGGCTAAGATCAGCTCAAACGTTTGTTAAGGATACGTTAGTCCGATTTGAGACTAAGATCAACTTAACAGGATCGTTTAGATCCGACAAAAGAGCGTTTGGGCTCCATTGTTCCAGTTTAGGGACATAGTGGTCCATCGTATATGTGGCCGTCGGGACCCGTCACCTCTCTGACGATGTTGAAGGATTACAACGACGGATGTCAGAGGAGTTCAGAGATGTACCCTCGAGCCAGAGTTAATTTGGGGGATTCATAGTCCAGTCTGTTTGAAGGTTTAAGGATACGTTAGCTATCTTTGAGGCTAAGATCAACTTAAACGGGACCGTTTAGATCCGACAAAAGAGCATGCTGGGCTCTATTGTCCTAGTTTAAGGACATTGCGGTCCATGGGTAGTTTAAGGACATTGCGGTTCATGGGTAGTTTAAGGACATTGCGGTCCATGGGTAGTTTAAGGACATTGCGGTCCATTGTTAGTTTTAAGACATCTCGGTCAAGGTTAAGGACATCATAGTCCATGGGTTTAAGGACTCCACAGTCCGGTATGTGCTCTGGATGCTTCACACGGGTTCACTGCCGTGCTTGGCGAGGACCAGGCTCCGCTCTGGGCGTTTTCCGCGGGGTCAAAGAGTGACGTTATCCACGTTCCACGTAACCAGGAATTTTGCACTAGATGCTTCACACGGGTTCACGGCCGTGCTCGGCGAGGACTAGGCTCCGCTCTGGGCGTTTTCCGCGGGGTCAAAGAGTGACGTTATCCGCATTCCACGTGACCAGGAATTTTGCATTAGACATGGGTTTAGGGACCCCACAGTCCATATCATGGGTGGTCATCGGGACCCGTCACCTCTTTGAAGACATTGAGGGATTACAATGCCAAGTATCAAAGGAGTGAAGAGATGTACCCTAGAACCGGAATGGATTAAATAGTCCTTGGCCCAATTTGGGATCAAGACACATTAATTATATTATGAGCCCATTGGCCCAGTTAATTACGAATTGAGGACTTATGGCCAGCTTGGGCTAAGTCCTATCATGTCTAGAATATTGACTTCTTGTGGATCCATTGAGGGAGAGGCTTTGCCTCTATCCCTTTAGCCAATTGGGCCAAAGCCTAGTGTTAAACACTTCAGAGCAATCAGTGTTGAACACTGGGAATGAGGTTGACAAGTTAGTGTTTAACACTAAAAGATTATTGGTGTTAAACACCAGCAACAAGGCTTTCAGATTAGTGTTAAACACTAAAACAGATCAGTATCAAGCATCGGCAACAGAGCTCTCAAATTAGTGTTAAACACTAAGGTAGTCAGTGTTGAACACTGCAAGTAAAGTTCTTTGATTGGTGTTGAACACTACGGCCCAACAGTGTTTTAACACTGGATTCAGGAGTTCCAACTTAGTGTTAAACACTAAAGCAAGAGGGGTCACGTGGCGACACGTGAGAGCGCCCTCTCTCCATTCATTCTGCTGAGATTATTGCATCTTTCAGAGCATCACGTGCCATCACGTGACGGGCATTCATATGCCTATGTGTTAAAGCTTCTGTCAAGGGTCACGTGGGTCACGTGGGGGACTGCCTCAAAGGGCTTTCTGTAGATCTTTTGAGGGGGTCACGTGGTGGCACGTGACCCTGCCTCCATGTATATTGTTTAGAGAATCTGTTGATCCTTTTTCAGGAATTAAATTTCTCGAGCTTTAATTTTCAAAGGAATTAAATTCCTACTTCCTTTTGAAGACTTATATTCTGGAGTAGAATTGAACCCTGAATCTTCTGTAGGAATTAAATTCCTCGTTTATGTGAAGAACTGAATAGGGTTAAACCCTAATAAAAGCTTTTTAAGGAATTACACTTCCAGTCCCTGTTAAATTATGATTAAGGGAATTGAATTCCCGTTGTTTCAACAGAACTAAGTTCTTAATTAGGGTTAAACCCTGTTTCTCTCTGTTCTGAAGGAATTAAATTCCCATAACACAGGGTCAAGCCCTACTTTTATCTTAGAGGAATTAAATTCCTATAGTTCTGTGAGAATTAAATTCTCGATTTTCCATTCCCTCTCCATGTTTTGGATCTGCATGGCAGGGTCTCAACCCATTGAGAATTAAATTCTCAACCTAAAGGGGAGATGTGCACTTTGCAGATCCTCTATCAAAGAGAGAAGAAATATGTTCTTCTGTTTTTTATTTTATCAGAGTTAAACTCTGTTGAGAATTAAATTCTCCTTCTTTCAGGAAGCCTTCCCTTTCTTACCTAGGGTTTTCTTTTTGCAGAAGCTCCAAATTCCTCAAAGTATCAAGGCTCTCTCCTTTTTTCTCCCTCTGCGTGTATCTATATCTTTCTTTTGTGTCTCTAGGCTCCTATTTATAGGAGAAGCAGCCGAATCAATTAGTTTTTTGATGAATCTTTATTAAGAGATTTGATTTGTATCCATCATTTGTTTTTTACCCTTGGATTATTAGGTGAATTTTATTCACCATTGGATTTCAAATCCAGGGATTCTCCTTTGTTATTTCTGTTAGATTTAAAGGGGAAATCTTTCCAAACTCGAGATTTTCCATAGATAGATGATATTTAATCATCTCTGAATCTTTAATTTGATCGGTTCCAGATAATTGCTTTCCTTTGGAAAGATTTGAATCTCTTTCAGAATTTAATTCTGTTAGCAAAATGGGCTTTGAAAGCCGGTCACGTGTGACCACGTGACCCATGGTCACGTGTGGACACGTGACTCCCTTGTAACGAGCCCTTTCCTTCTTTTGCACTCTGCCTTCTTCTGCTGCTTAGCCGTCACGTGCTACCACGTGACCCCTGGTCACGTGTGAGCACGTGACCCTTGTCTGGCGCCTCTTTCCTTGGTTCAACTGGAGAGCGAGTCTGCTGCTTTGAACGTCACGTGCCAACACGTGACCCTGGTCACGTGGGAGCACGTGACCTCTTCTGAAGCCTTTTCCTTGACTTGATCAGGGAACCAATGTGCCCTTTTCCGCTGCTTTTATATGTCACGTGTCAACACGTGACTGCTGGTCACGTGTAAGCACGTGGCCCCTTTTTGAAGCTTTTCCCAGAAGCTTTCCTGATTTTAAATCAGGAAACAAGGAGCTGGGACGGCGTTAGCTGACACGAACATAATAGAGCCGAATGGTAGCGACGGCTCTTCCCATTGTCGTCCGAGACTGGCCGGAAGGACCGTCCTGGAGTCTATCTTCATCGTATAGGAGACGGGAGCTGTGTCGAGAGCTGAGATGGTCTTGGAGACATCTTTGCTGCGTCCGAAGATTGCAATTGGAGAACGTTAACCTGCACAAAAAAACATGATTTTAGTACAGGCAATTGATATGCATATTAATTGAGTTCGCATGAAAGCTTAACCCGAAATATGGGAGGAGAGATTGGTCCCACCGGGCGTGCCAGAATCTGCAGGGTGTTTTTCGTCATCCCATTGAGATGAGAATGTGCGCTTGCTTGTCAGGCGCATTACAGATTACCCCTGCCTAGGGTAGGCCGGGGTTTATTGATTGTAGGGATCCGAATCTCCGGCAGCCGCGGACTAAGCTGCCGTTAATTACCCCTCGCATTTGGAGCGAGGGAACCTCCGATTGACGGGTTAAACTGGTCATGCGAACTCAATGTGCAGTGTTGTGTTTTGAAGGGGTTTTGGATATATCGGGGGCCCCGCAGAGTTTTTACTATGGTCCCGCTACCCGGATAGCGGGCTGGGGGTCAAAGGGGCTAGCAGCCCCCTTGTGGGGTGCGGGGCAGCGCCCCGTTCGAAATTTTTTCTAACGGAGGACAGTGTCGTGGAGTATGTGTGTGTGTATGTATACATATATATATATATATATGTACATATATATAAAAAAAAGGGGAAAAGGCATCCAAAGGATGCGTGGGGCCAGCGCCTCGCGTGCATGGCACGCAAGCGCTGGGCGCGAGCGCTCTAGGCGCTGGGCGCGCTACGTGTCGGCACGTGGGCGCAAGCGCTCTGGGCGCGGGGCGCGCCACGTACTCGGCACGTGGGCGCAAGCGCTCTGGGCGCTGGGCGCGCCACGTGCCGGCACGTGGGCGCAAGCGCTCTGGGCGCTGGGCGCGCCACGTGCTCGGCACGTGAGCGCAAGCGCTCTGGGCGCTAGACGCTGGGTGTCAAACAGAAAGGGGACTTTGTCCCTGCACCAGAAGCTATGCTTCAGAAAGAAAAAAAAAATTATTTTGTATATATATATATATATATATATATATATATATTCTTGAGGAGTTGAACTCCTAAGATATTTTGGAGCTGATGAAGGGCTTCTCCCCTTGAGCCCTAGTTCTTCCCCAAAGTGGGTTTTCTGGAGATGAGTCTCCTTCTTCCTCCTCTGTTGGCAGGAACTTGAAGATCAAGAGATATGGGATTTCAAAAATCTCTCCTTTCTGAGATTTGATAGAAGATCTGAGTTCCCCTTTGTGGGTTTTGTGGTGGAAAACTACTTAGTTTTGGAAAAGAAAGAGTAAAACTCTTGATTTAATTCAAAAGAAACGAGAAGGTTTAGAACCTTGGAGAAGGAGCAGGAGGCACAAAGAACCCTAGTTTTTTGGGGAATGAAAATTGTATTTCTTTATTCATCATCATGTTGACTTATATAGGCTTACATATTTACATATAGCCCCTTGGGCTTTACAAAATGGCATTTTGCCCATCCCATGTCTCATGTGTCTTTTTGCACATAAGCCACGGGCTTACAAAAATTTGGCTTTATGCCCATTTTGTTTACATTCATGCATAAAAAATTACATAAAAAATTATTTATTACATGATTTCATTTTGGCATGGGGGAGGGGCAGCCGCTTCATGTTCGGACTCGACCTGGGCATGGGCCCACTTGGCTTGGGGTTGACTTTGACTTTGACTTGGTCAACCCGGGTGCAATTTTCGACTTCAACAAGTAATCCTACTCATCAGTGGGATCGTGATCCAACTATCATTGCGTGATAAACTAGATGGAAGCTACTCTAGTCACCATACTCCAGAAGGTATGCAACGCTAGCAAGTTTCCTGTATATTTGAAATTCCCGATGTGGTTTTTGCCCCTAGGACCCAAGTGACCTTGACTGAGCCAACATATCAAAGGGTCCTAGTCAAGTTCAACCCGTCATTATCTTGATTGCATTAGACCCAACCGCACGAGTCCTTGACTGAGCCAAAATGACCGCACGACTGTCCTAAACAATCGCATCTAATGCTACAGAAAAGTATTACATAGATACCGAACACTACGCCTCCGCTGAGCACGACATACGTAGCATGAGTACTAAGCAATACTAATCTGAAATGACGAAGGGCTACGGCTGGTTTTTAGTGAAAAACCGTTAACGTAATGAACTTGATATCGTTGAAGGAACCGAGTAGTTTTGATAAGGACTAGTTTATGCTCCGCTTTTGAAAACCAGTGGTTTTGAAGAAAACTGAGTAATCTATAGCATAAAGTTTTGCTCAAGAGGTCACTCCCCACGAAGGGATCTAGGCTCTTGCCTCGTAGAATAAGGCGCTGGATGTTCATGACCGAACACCACTATGCAGAGCAAAAGAATATAACTATGGTTTTTCGTAATTTGTTCCAACATCTTTTAAGTTTTTTTTCTTACATTAATCAAAATTAATGCGGTACCATCAATTAACTTATCACACTAGAAAAGAACGAAAATACAATGTTCGTATATGCCATCCGCATTCGCCACGGGGTCCCGTCATGCACCGTTAGGTTACTTGAACTAACGGCAGAGCGGGGGCTGGACTAGTGCGGGTGCAAAACATATACATCTACTAGTATATATAAATATATATAACATTCGTCTCAGGCATGATATAAGCAACATCACAGATCAACAACAAGCAACACAGAATGGTTGATAATCTTAGAGCCTCAGGTTTCATTTGAGCCGCAAATAAAACCCGACGTTCCCGCTCGTGTGGATAGCCCGTGCAATGAAAACCTGGACCCCTACGAGCGCGGAAAGTTACCCGCCAATTCCATAAGTAAGGCAACCCCAATCAACAAAGTGAATGGGCCACCCAGCACTTCACGGGATCCAGTAACTTGAGCGCCTTTCCGTGGGTCATCCTATACCCCTACGATTACGGCGAATAGCCCGCTAATTCTAGAGTAAGGCCCCCTCCGTTTCAACGTCATGAGATGCGGGCCCGTTTCCCTTTAGAACCCGGCTATTCGAGCACTCCACCGTGGGGTAATCGTAGTACAGAAAAGAAGAAAAATATATATACAATGGTGACATCGAACTCAACCCGGTCGTGCCCTAATCAAATAATATACATTCCGGCATAGACGGCAGTCCATATGTCGGACGCTCGCCCCGCAATATGAATATGCAAATGAATCTGAACTGTACTACTGCCATTGCAACATCGGCTATCCACCACGACATTCCAACCACAATATCAGCACATTACAGAACATCAACGTGAATATCATGTTCGCAAACCCGTCTAATAGAACATATACCAATTAGTCGGGTTATACCGCTCAATGATATTCACAGTCGCAGATAACAACATATGTACTGATAAAACACGTATTTAAAATTTTGATCGACAAAAACTTTCCTGTATAGGCTTCAAGTGCTAACCAGTACTCAAAAAAATCTGGGCCAAAAATATACATCCTAAAAATCACAATTCCATACACTAGAGCTTCTGAAGAATTTTTGAGCACAGAGGCCCCACTCCGACCGCTGAACCACTGCAAACAAGCATGTTTCGCGGCGCTTCCGCGGCGGAATGAAGGGTTCATGTGCTCAAATTTCTTGTGGCTCTCTAAAATACCCTGCATGTATTTTTAAGCTTACTGAAAATATTTTTTAAACACTTTTCAAAATCGACAGCGGGCATATTAATGGAATTGCGGTTTTGAAATTTTTTTCGATCGATATTTTGAACACGTCTAAACTAGCTAGTATGGGTTTATGGGATAGCTCTGATACCATGTTGGGTTAAACTAACTCCCTGGCCATCTACCGTGGCTGTTTGCGGAACAAAATTTTTCTAGAGTTTTGAAAAACTGGCGCTAAAGTAACCCGATCTAAGATTCTACCATAAACCTAAACTAGCTAACATGAGAGGAGCTAACTACTATGATAGGAATTCTCATCCAAGGATCTGTGTCCTTCGTTCTTCTTTCCTCTTCGTTCGCTCCATGTGATCTCCTTGAACGAGCTTGTTCTTCTTTGCTTGCTCCTTCGGTTCTCCGGGATCGAGCTTGTTCGTGGGTCCTCCTCCGTCGAAGATGATCCATCCGAGGGATGTAGTCCCTGGCTCTAGCTCCACACTAAGTGTCAAGTGGAGCAACTAGAGGCTAAAGATTCTAGGATTTAGTGTATGGTTCAATGTGTGTATCTACCTCACCCCCTCTCTTGATTCTCAACACATGAGAGTGTAGAGAGGAGGTAGACGATGAGGGTGGAGGAGCTTAAGAAAACAAGAGAAGGGAGTAAAGAAAAATGGTGAGTGAAAAATAATAAAGCATGCATGTGAGAAAATCCCCACCTTAGTTTTGTAAAATGATTTTTACAATATAAAAATCCAACCATACTTCAATAGTTTGCACAAATGAATTGAAAATTCATTTGTCAAAACTATTGAGGCATGGTTCTCACCATACTCCCCTCATCTTGCTTTACACCTTATTTTCCATTTAAGATAAATGGAAAAGTATAATAATGAGGTGTCCACTTTCTAGAGTATTTTCCGTATAAATACGGATTATACTCTACTGTATATACATACATGTATTCGTATCGAAATATGAATACCCAAAGAGATAGAATAACACAAAGAACATAATAATAGAATATACATATCGAAATACATACATATATATATATATATATATATATATATAAATTATTAAATCAATACCTGATTTAATAATCCGGCTCAATGCCAAGCCGGCTAGTATTATTAACTGTACGATCAAAAGTCCGGGTACATAGTACAATCAATCGATCGGAACCCTGCACGTATCCAATATGGCTACTAAATTATTTCGCCCGAACCAGAGAAACCCTCTGTGTGGGACTTTAAAAACTAGAGAGTATGCCGACAGTGGGTTACTGGATAAATCCATAACCACAAGCACGCCAGCGGCACTAGCTGTACGTAACGGCTATCCGGGTACCTGTAAAAAAGGATGGCCGATGAGCAAACTCATCCGGATCCCCGCTGAGCCTATCTGTGACAATCTCCGTACAGACTCATCCGGTCTTTTTGTCTGAGAGTATCGCATACCAGGGTTAGGGGTTGTAAACGTCAGACCTTAATAACCCAATAACTCGTGCTGATGCTGCTCAGGACCAATCCGAGAAACTACTGATCAACCTATCGGTAAATCCCAACTGCCTTTGCCAAGGTCTTATGGTCCTGGCTGTTCACCGCCGGAAGCCGGGAAGACTGGACGTCTTGCCTGAATTCGGGGGCATATACTAATTGGTGCTATCCGTCCACCTCTCCGAAGATGCCAAGTTGATTTATGGCACCATGTATCGAAGGTTTAAACGGATGCGGCCGATGTAGCAGACTTCGTCAGATTCCCCCCTCGTTCGAGGGGTTTTGATTATGGGGACGCTCTTCCCTGCAGGCGCAAGCCCCTGCAGTTAATTACGCTACCGCATCGCGGTAACAACTTTCTCCTTCTTCAGATGGTCACTTCGTGTCGTGGGTGTTTGTTTTGCGTTCGGTTGCCCGTGGATTGTATACGGAGACTAAGTTATGTTGTCGCTCGTAGGACGTGGATTAGTCCAAATCCGTATCTTTCTTAGATTTGGGTTTGGGGGGGTTATGTTTAAGGATACGTTAGCCTTATTTGAGGCTAAGATCAACTTAAACGTTTGTTAAGGACACGTTAGTCTAATTTTAGACTAAGATCAACTTAACGGAATCGTTTAGATCCGACAAGAGAGCAATTGGGCTCTATTGTTTAGTTTAATGACTGTTAGTGTATATGCCCTAGAGGCCATTACTGTATCATACTAGTTTGTATATTACTTAATGGAAGCTTGGGATATTCACCATTGTATTGACAATCTTGCTCAAAATAGTAGTATGCTACTTGGTTTGTTTCTACTTCAATGTGTGTACATGTGTTTCTTTTAACATATCGCCTATACACATTAGTAGAGCCCTTAGGATCTTTGCTTGATTACCAGCGTTGTGATGGCAGTCACACTCGTGGGGGCTGGGTAATCTACAAGCACATCCTTATGCAGGTCCCTAGTCGTAGGACTATCGAGACAGGGCATCGATACTCCGGAGTAGACTAGCATATGCGCTTCTCATCCCAGCACGGGAGGCGGTCTGTCCCACAGCCGTCAGTACGTCTTACTTGAGATAGTATGCGGGTGCTCGTTAGGTTACGAGTACAGTGGACAGGACTCGTCGGAAACTGTTGGTTGGTACTATACCTATCGTCAGTCATCAGTTCCCAGGTGACATGAGTACAGCTTAGTCCGCTGACTTGACACTGTCACTTCGCCTCGAATGTGTTCCCACTGTACTTTGATTACTACCCTACCACGGCTCAAAGGAGTCGTGCAAACAAGTAGTAGTTGGGTGCGGTCCCGAAGCACTTGGAGGCAGTGACGGTTAGATAGGATTCGTCTCTCCCGGTATTGGGAGTTGATATCGCGCTGTGTCTAGGAGAGCCATTACACATTGTCGTCCCTGGCCAGGGCAAGCGAGATATACTGGTAGGTTTCCAGTGTTATCTCAGGGTGTTCTGCGCTACACTCTGACACGACTTGTACCGCTATTAGGGGACTGACGTTTACCACCCCCTAGGCCCGCCATGCGATATTCTCAGACGAACAGACCGGACTGTACGGAGATTGTCACATACAGGCTCAGTAGGAGTTCGGATGGGTTCGCCTCATCAGTCTTCTTATCGGCATCTACCTGGGGGCCGTTACGTACAGCTAGTGCCGCTTGCGGTCCGTGGTTAAACTCACTGCCAGCGTAGTGTCGAGTCTTTAGAGTCCCACATAGAGGGTTATTCGCCTTTGGGCAAAACAGAGTAGAGGTCGCATGGTTTTGCGACGGGGTTCGTTCACATCCGCGCACTTGTGTACGTTTGGTGTCCGGATAGTCATTACTAGCGGGCTCTGGTTTGAGCCAGATCCTAGTATATGCTTTGGGGTTAGTTTTATCTCATTGTATTCGTGTTCCTCGGAACACGAATGCGGGTGTGTATGCACAGTTGTTTGAGGCGGAGGAAGAGGATTTTCATTAGGGTTTTGGAACGGGTGTGTATGCACAGTTGACAGTTGTCTTTTTCCAAACCCTAATGAATATATGAAATATCAATTAATAATATTAATTAAATAAAATTGAGTTATTGTTAGGGTTGTTGACTTGTTGACCAAGGTTGAAAAGTTGACCATCATCATTTCAAGCAAAGATGCTCATTGATCTTTACAAAACTCATTTATTGTGAAATGATAATCGTCATTTCAACATACCATCACCTTTTTCATTTTGATTAATATTGTTAATTAGTTAATTCACATATATTGGTTATGGTTGTAAAACTATGCTCATTCTCTCATTTCCATTCTCTCTCATCTCTTCTTCTTCCTCTTCCTCTAGCTCAAGGAAAATTCATCTCATGAGTTGAGAAACATTTCCTTAGAGAAAAAACACCAAAGCCACTCTCTACCTATCCTAAGGTTGAAGGTCTAGTAAGCCGGACACTTTAGTTTTCTCAAGTTCGAGGAAGGAGCTCAAGGTAGAGACCCTCAGGTGGATCCATCTTCGGCAAGAGAAGGCGACGAGGAGAGAACCATCCGACCACCACAAGGAGTCCAAGAGAAGGAGTTCAAATTGAGGTATAACCCCTAACCGAGTAGGTAAATCTCTAGTTAGTTGCTAGTGTGTAGTTCAGCAAAGATCCGTATTTTATAGTCCATGTTACCATAACCCTAAAAATCGTTTTTCACCATTTCCGCAAGCCCGAAAGAACCGGGAGAGGTAACGTGGACTTACAGTGGTATCAGAGCCTAGTTAAACACACCCTAGCATGTTAGCAAAGTATCTAGAATTTCGATCGGACAAAAAACCGCAAAACACCCCGAAAAATTCAAGTTTCTGCCGATTTTTATTTCTGCTCAAAAAATAATAAATCATGTACTAAAAATCGGCTCAGGCTTTTTAAAGAACAGGCAAGAAAAACGATCTAGTGAGTCGACCAACTCACCGCGGATCCGCGGCACGAGCTTGCTCCTGCCGCGGATCCGCGGCCGAGTTGACTCGGCATTGGATCGTTTCTCCTGCAGTGTTCTTGTGTTGGTGTTTTGTGATTTTTAGGATGGTTTGTTTCTACCCAGAATTTCCAGAGAACAAATTTGTTTTTCGGGTGGTTACAAATCCGTATTTTGATCGATTTTCTGTAGACTTTGGCTAATGGGTTGTATCTGTAATGTTATATATGTATTGAACGTCTACTAATCGCTATACGTCGATTAGTGGGGGTTATACATATCTGTGATCTGTAATGTTGATGGTATGTGAATATGAATTCGTTGGATTATCGCGGATGAATAGCCGGGGTGTTTTGAGATGAGAGCTTTTTCTTTATCTTTCAATTCATGTAATATGTAAATTTGATGTAATATTATTTGTATGGCCGCACATCCGGGATGAGGTTGTAGCCGCCATTGTATAATTTATTTTTACTGTTTTTGCTCCTAGGATAGACCCAAGGTGGGGTGCACAAACTACCGGGTATTTCGAAGTGCCGAGTGGCCTACTCACGTCGTTGAGGGAGGTTACTTCGCTTCGGGTACTTGGCGGGTAGTTTGCCGCACCCGTAGGGGTCTAGGGTGGGGTATTGGCTATTCATCGCGACCGTGTAATCCACTTTTCGTTACAGGCTCGAACGGAATGCGGATTCCTAGTATATCCAATGTATTCATCTGTGATCTGGAATGACTATCATTGCTATATATCTATATATGATATCTATTTAGGCGTTGCTTATGTTTTGCATCCGCGCTAGTCCAGCCCCCGCTCTGTAGTTAGTTAAGTAACCTAACGGGTGATGACGAGGCCCCGTGGCGTATGCGGATGGCATAAGCGTACGTCATATTTTCGTTGTTTTCTGCAATGGTAGGATTAATTGATGGGACACATTAAAATTAATGCAAGAAAATAAACCAAGTAAAAGTCGTTGGAACACTTTCAAATCCACTCGGTTCTTTTCAAAAACCAACTTTTAAATGCGGAGCTTGAACCACTCAGTTTAAAAGCTATCTCGTTCCATCGATTATATCAAGTTCACTACGTTCACGGTTTTGCCAAAACCATTCGTAGCCCTCCATCATTTCAGTTAAATATTCGGTAGTATTCAAGCTATGTATTTTGACCTCACGCCAAGGCATAGTGATTGGTAGCTGCCGGATATTTATCTGTTGCATAGATAGAATGCGTTGGTTTGAGACAGTCGTACTGCCATTTTGGCCTACGTCAAGGGTAGGTACGGGTGGGTTCAAATTAACCTGGATAATGATGGGTAGAACTTGACATGTGACTTATGACATTTTGACCTCACGCCAAGGTCATAAAAGCATGGGGCAAAAATCCACATCGGGAGTTTCAAAAGAAACTGAAACTTGCTTGCGCTGCATACCATTTGGAGTGTGATGATTTTGGTAGGATTCCTTCAGTTTTGTCACGCGATGATATTTGGATCCCGATCCTACTGTGAGTATATGCTACTATTCGGGAAATTTCTCACTTAATGATCAATGCTATAAACCTAGTTGGTGTCTAGAAAGGTGTTAGCGGGGCTACGCCCCCAGGGAAAAGAGGTTATTTAATTAAGGAATTTCGTGAAACCGTTGGAAAACCTCCCTCGAAGTACCGACACTGGCTTGGCTGAACGTTTAAGCAAGTATTGTATGGTGAGATTGATCCCGACTAATTCTTCCTTTATGGTTTGAGGAAGGATTCGAGAGACAGTGGGAGCCATCCTATTTAGACAAACTAAAAACCACTCTAAACTTGCAAGAGCATCATGCTAAAGTGTTTCTTCTCTCTCTCCTAATTGCAGCGATCAATCGACATGACTGAACTTAAGTTATTACTAGATAAAAATATACTGACAGGGCCAAACTACAAAGATTGGCTCAGGAATGTCAAAATGGAAATCACTTACGACAAGTTGGGGTATCTCCTTACCACCAAAGCTCCCTCTGTCCCAGGTCCCACCTCCAGCGTCGCGGATATAGAAATCCGTAAGACATGGGAGATCGACTGCGCGAAGGCCAAGTGCCTCGCGCTTGCCTCTATGGACAATGAACATCAGAGGAGGCACGAGAATATGGACCTGGAATCCATATTTCTTCATACAAAAGAACTGTATGGAGAGCAATCCCGTATCGCCAGATACGAAGTCTCGAAAAAGTTGTTTTCGACAAAATTGGCCATCGGATCATCGGTAGCGGAACACGTGCTTAAAATGATTGGCTTCATTGAAGAGCTCGCGGACCTTGGGACCACGTTAGAGAACGGGCTCTATACAGACTTGATTCTCCAGTCCCTTCCTTCCACTTACGCCCAGTTTATCCTGAACTTCAACTTGCAAGGAAAAGAGGTTGAACTTCCGGAGCTCCTCAACATGTTGAGGAGTGCAGAGGGCACCCTACAGAAAGGTAGGGAAACATCCACTTTGTTTGTAGGAGGATCTTCCTCTTCTAAGTCCAAGGCGAAAGCCAAGGGAAAGAAGAAGAAAGCCCCCGCCAAACCAAGGGGCGGTGTTAGTAAAGTGGATATGAAGGGAAAGGCAAAGGCAACAAAGGTAGCGGGAAAGCTTGTGGGAAAGGAAGAATGCTTTTACTGTCATAAGAGTGGACACTGGAAAAAGGATTGTAAGGCTTGGAAGGCCAGAAACCAGGATCTGAAGCAAGTTGCGGCTTCGGCTTCAGGTGTGTATGATATTGAAAGCTGTCTTTCAATAAACTCTACTTCCTGGATATTGGATACCGGATCAGGATCTCATATATGTAATTCTTTGCAGGCATTGAGAAGGCGTAGGGTTTTGAAGGCAGGTGATATGACCCTCAGAGTTGCAAACGGAGCTGGCATGGATGCTGAGTCCGTGGGGGACTATCACCTAGGAATGTCAGATGGAAATGTTTTGGTTTTGCATGATTGTTATTTTATACCCAATGCAACCTGTAATATCATATCTGTATCTTTATTATCTAAAGAAGGTTATGAATTTGCATTTGTAAGTAAAGTTGTGAACATTCACCTTAATCAAGTTTTGATTGGGTCGGGTACATTAAACAATGGTATATACATATTAAACCAACCACAGATTTTCAATGTCCAGAATACACACAAAAGAAAGTCTCCAGAAATCAATCATGATTTCTTATGGCATTGTAGACTGGGTCATATCAATGAGAGAAGGTTGACGAAGTTACATACAGAAGGATATTTGGATCCGTTCGAATATCATTCATATGCAACTTGTCAATCCTGTCTCAAAGGAAAGATGGCAAAGACTCCGTTCACTGGACACGGGGTAAGAGCGAGCGAGCTCTTGGGGCTCGTACACAGTGACGTGTGCGGTCCAATGTCTACATATGCGCGATGTGGTTATTCTTACTTCATTACTTTTACGGATGATTTTTCAAGGTTCAGACATGTCTTCTTAATGAAGCATAAATCTGAAGCCTTTGAAAAGTTCCAGGAATACAAGAATGAAGTAGAAAAACAAACATGCAAAAGTATCAAGACACTAAGATCTGATCGAGGTGGTGAATACTTAAGTGCCGAATTCCTGGATTATTTAAAAGAGAATGGAATTCTCTCTCAGCTTACTCCTCCATACACTCCGCAACATAACGGTGTATCGGAGAGACGGAACCGAACCCTATTGGATATGGTACGGTCCATGATGAGTAACGCTGAGTTGCCGCGATCATTCTGGGGATATGCGCTAGAATCAGCCGCAGACCTTTTGAACCGAGTTCCAACTAAGACTGTGCCTACCACACCATATGAGTTATGGAGTGGGAAGAAACCCTATTTTCAATATCTAAAGATCTGGGGATGTCCAGCTTTTGTCAAAAAGCAGCATGCGGACAAACTCGAGGCACGCTCAGTACTGTGCAAGTTTGTGGGATACCCAAAGAACTCCAGGGGGTATCTTTTCTATCACGCAGAGGAACAAAAGGTCTTTATTTCTCATAATGCCCACTTTCTGGAACACCAGTTCTTAGAAAAGGAAATTAGTGGGAGCACAATAGAACTGGAACAAATTCCAGAACCACAGACTATTACTGAAAGCTTAGTAGAACCAGAAGGTTCGAAAGAACAGGACATTCCTACGCCGCTCCGCAGGAGTAGTAGGCAATCTCATCCGCCCGAGAGATACTATGATTTTCTCATAGACGGGGATAGAGAGGATTGCATCATTGGTAATGATGATGAGCCGACTAGCTTCCAGCAGGCCATTCAGAGCGTTGACTCGGTAAAATGGCTGGATGCAATGCGGACCGAAATAGAGTCCATGTACACCAACAAAGTATGGACTTTAGACGTTGCTCCAGATGGGGTAAAACCCGTAGGATGCAAGTGGATCTTCAAAAGGAAGATTGGTGTAGATGGACAGGTCGAGACCTATAAGGCTAGACTTGTTGCAAAGGGTTTTCGTCAAAGACCTGGTTTGGACTATGACGAAACCTTTTCTCCAGTGGCTATGCTGAAATCCATTCGGATCCTTCTTTCCATTGCTGCCTTCCACGATTATGAAATTTGGCAGATGGACGTAAAGACCACTTTTCTAAATGGAAATTTAGAGGAGTGTGTCTATATGGACCAGCCAGAGGGTTTCATTCAGAGTGGGAGCAGCGGAAAGGTGTGCAAGTTGCTTAAGTCCATTTATGGACTAAAGCAGGCATCGCGGAGTTGGAACATCTGTTTTGATAAGACGGTCAAAGAATTTGGCTTTATCAAAAATCCAGATGAACTATGCATCTATAGTAGATTTGTAGCGCGAACTGTCGTATTCCTCGTTTTATATGTGGATGACATTCTCTTGATAGGAAATGACATTCCGATGCTACAATCTGTCAAAGGATTCTTGTCACACAGTTCTCCATGAAAGACCTGGGTGATGCCTCTTACATTCTGGGGATCCGGATCCATCGTGATAGATCCAAGAGGATATTAGCACTTTCACAGTCCAGGTACATTGACACCATACTGAAAAGATTCAGTATGGAAGATTCCAAGCGCGGTAATCTACCGGCTTGTCACGGGATCACCCTCTCTAAAGAGATGTCTCCCAAGACTGATTTGGAAAGGGATCGCATGTCTATTATACCCTACGCTTCTGCGGTAGGCTCTATAATGTATGCGATGTTGTGTACCAGACCAGATGTAGCTTATGCACTGAGTGTGGTAAGCTGGTATCAGTCAAACCCTGGGAAGAAGCAGGATAGCGGTAAAGAACATTCTCAAGTACCTGAGAAGGACTAAGAAGATGTTCTTGGTGTATGGCGGAAAAGACCTCCAGATTGAGGCCTTTGCTGACTCCAGCTTCCAGAGTGACAAGGATGATTCCAAGTCCATGTCGGGTTTTGTCTTTACCCTCAATGGAGGGGCGGTGTGTTGGAAGAGTTCCAAACAGGAAACCATTGCTAACTCGACAATGGAAGCGGAATATATCGCTGCATCTGATGCAGCAAAAGAAGCCGTCTGGATGAGGAAGTTCTAGAAAGAACTTCAGGTGGTTCCGTCCATTGTTGATCCAATACCTCTGTATTGCGACAACAACGGGGCTATAGCTTTAGTGAAGGAACCCAGGTCCCATTTGAAATCCAGACACATCTTAAGGCGGTATCACCTGATCAGGGAGATCGTGGATCGCCAGGAGATCGAGGTTCGGAGGGTTTCTTCAGAAGATAACACTGCAGATCCATTCACGAAGGCCTTGCCCCAGACTCAGTTCGAGCGGCTGATCGAGATGATAGGTCTTCGATACGCCAGTACATGGCCTTAGTGCAAGTGGGAGATTGTTAGTGTATATGCCCTAGAGGCCATTACTGTATCATACTAGTTTGTATATTACTTAATGAAAGCTTGGGATATTCACCATTGTATTGACAATCTTGCTCAAAATAGTAGTATGCTACTTGGTTTGTTTCTACTTCAATGTGTGTACATGTGTTTCTTTTAACATATCGCCTATACACATTAGTAGAGACCTTAGGATCTTTGCTTGATTACCAGCGTTGTGATGGCAATCACACTCGTGGGGGCTGGGTAATCCACAAGCACATCCTTATGCAGGTCCCTAGTCGTAGGACTATCGAGACAGGGCATCGATACTCCGGAGTAGACTAGCGTATGCGCTTCTCATCCCAGCACGGGAGGCGGTCTGTCCCACAGCCGTCAGTACGTCTTACTTGAGATAGTATGCGGGTGCTCGTTAGGTTACGAGTACACTGGACAGGACTCGTCGGGAACTGTTGGTTGGTACTATACCTATCGTCAGTTATCAGTTCCCAGGTGACATGAGTACAGCTTAGTCCGCTGACTTGACACTGTCATTTCGCCTCGAGTGTGTTCCCACTGTATTTTGATTACTACCCTACCATGGTTCAAAGGAGTCATGCAAAAAGGTAGTAGTTGGGTGCAGTCCCGAAGCACTTGGAGGCAGTGACAGTTAGATAGGATTCGTCTCTTCCGGTATTGGGAGTTGTTATCGCGCTGTGTCTAGGAGAGCCATTACACATTGTCGTCCCTGGCCAGGGCAAGCGAGATATACTGGTAGGTTTCCAGTGTTATCTCAGGGTGTTCTGGGCTACACTCCGACACGACTTGTACCGCCATTAGGGGACTGACGTTTACCACCCCCTAGGCCCGCCATTAGGGGACTGACGTTTACCACCCCCCGCCATGCAATATTCTCAGACGAACAGACCGGACTGTACGGAGATTGTCACATACATGTTCAGTAGGAGTTCGGATGGGTTCGCCTCATCAGTCTTCTTATCGGCATCTACCTGGGGGCCGTTACGTACAGCTAGTGCCGCTTGCGGTCTGTGGTTAAACTCACTGCCAGCGTAGTGTCGAGTCTTTAGAGTCCCACACAGAGGGTTATTCGCCTTTGGGCAAAATAGAGTAGAGGTCGCATGGTTTTGCGACGGGGTTCGTTCACATCCGCGCACTTGTGCACGTTTGGTGTCCGGACAGTCATTACTAGCGGGCTCTGGTTTGAGCCAGATCCTAGTATATACTTTGGGGTTAGTTTTATCTCATTGTATTCGTGTTCTTCGGAACACGAATGCAGGTGTGTATGCACAGTTGTTTTAGGCGGAGGAAGAGGATTTTCATTTGGGTTTTGGAACGGGTGTGTATGCACAGTTGACAGTTGTCTCAAACCCTAATGAATATGTGAAATATCAATTAATAATATTAATTAAATGAAATTGAATTATGGTTAGGGTTGTTGACTTGTTGACCAAGGTTGAAAAGTTGACCATCATCATTTCAAGCAAAGATACTCATTGATCTTTGCAAAACTCATTTATTGTGAAATGATAATGGTCATTTCAACATACCATCACCTTTTTCATTTTGATTAATATTGTTAATTAGTTAATTCACATATATTGGTTATGGTTGTAAAACTATGCTCATTCTCTCATTCTCATTCTCTCTCATCTTTTCTTCTTCCTCTTCCTCTAACTCAAGGAAAATTCATCTCATGAGTTGAGAAACATTTTCTTGGAGATAAAACACCAAAGCCACTCTCTACTCATCCTAAGGTTGAAGGTCTAGCAAGCCAGACACTTTAGTTTTCTCAAGTTCGAGGAAGGAGTTCAAGGTAGAGACCCTCAGGTGGATCCATTTTCGGCAAGAGAAGGCGACGAGGAGAGAACCATCCGACCACCACAAGGAGTCCAAGAGAAGGAGTTCAAGTTGAGGTATAACCCCTAACCGAGTAGGTAAATCTCTAGTTAGTTGCTAGTGTGTAGTTTAGCAAAGATCCGTATTTTATAGTCCATGTTACCATAACCCTAAAAATCGATTTTCACCATTTTCGCAAGCCCGAAAGAACTGGGAGAGGTAACGCGGACTTACAATGACATTGCGGTCGATAAGTAGTTTAAGAACATTGCGGTCCAATACCGGTTTAGCGACATAGTGGTCCAAGGTTAAGGACATCGTAGTCCATGAGTTTAAGGACCCCACAGTCCGTGAAATGTGTGGTTGTCGGGACCCGTCACCTCTCCGACGACGTTGAGGGATTACAACGACATGTATCAAAGGGGTTCAGAGATGTACCCTCGAACCGGGTGTAAATTGATTGGAAGAGCAGACGTGCTCTGTTCAATTTAAATTGAGGACTTATGGCCAGAATTGGGCTAAGTCCAGTTATTTTTGTTCTTCCTGTTAGGCCTTTGTTTGGGCTCTGCCCTTTTATAATGCATAGCATTGGGGTCTGTAATTAAATGCATAGAATTCATATTTGGCCTGTTAGACCTTTATTTGGGCTCTGCCCTTTTATAATAATGCATAGCATTTTCAGTGGTCTGATAGTGCGCCACGTGGCTTGTCAGGCGCTTTGCGCCAATCATAGAGCGCAATGCGCTAGCGCATGCGAGGGTGACACGTGTCACGCTCTGCGCTAAGCGCAAGTTTGTTAGCGCACAGCGCTTTCTGAGTGCGCTGCGCCAGTGCGCTGCACCAATGAATGACACGTGGCGCGCTATGGTGCAGTGCGCCAGCCCAAGAGCGCAGTGCGATATATTTTGAAGCGCAAAGCGCAGATTGTTCTGTGGTTGACACGTGGCGCGTTCTGGCGCAGTGCGCCAATCCAATAAGCGCAAAGGCGCATTTCAAAAGTGCAAGGCACTGTCCAATAGCACAGAGCGCATCTTGATCAAATTAAGATCAAAGAGCAAGTTCTTTGTTCTATCAAAAGAGGTTCTACCTCAAGATTCAAGAACCAAGGTTCTTATTCTCATCAAAAGGCTGTGCCTTTATAGATCAAATGATCTAAGAATGAAGTAAATTACTTCTTTAAATTTTTATGATTAGATCTTTCTTTGACCTTTTTCTTTTTGAAGATCTTGATCTTGTTCTTAGATCTTTGATCTTTTCAGAAGGGAATTCTTCTTTTAGTGAGATGTTTTCACCTCTGTTCTTCTAAGATTTTAATTCTTTACCTTTAAAGATGAAGAAGATGATTTTCTTTCTTCAAAAGCCTGCCTTTCTTCTTTTAGAGTTTTTTCTCAAAGTTTTTAGAGGGTTCTCTCTCTTCTGTCTCTCTGAGACTTGGAGTCTAGCGGCCTTTATATAGGGCCAATTGATTTGTTAAGTTAGTTACAGAGATCTTTCTCTGATTGATCTGGGGATATTTCCCACCGTTGGATCTTTGATCCTAAGGCCTCTGTTTTACAGAAGACAATTTTCTTATTTTAATAAGATTGGAAAGATCTTTCTAGAATTTTAATTCTGATTAATTAATAATTTATTATTTAAATTCCAGTGCTGGCGCAATTGGCGCTGGCGCACCTGCGTTCGACACGTGGCGCGCAGCGCAGGACGCAGCGCAACTGCGCTAGCGCGCCTGTGTTTGACACGTGGCGCGCAGCGCAGAGCGCAAGTGATCTGAAGCGTTGCTTCATTTTAAAATTTGAATTTTGAAATAGAGCTTTGCTCTGATTGGGGGTGCGCTGCCTTGGGCACAGCGCTCTTAGCACTGGCGTGTCTGCTTTAGACACGTGGCGCTCTGCGCGCACCGCAATGAATCCGAAGCGTTGCTTCAATTTTTGAATTTTGAAATTCAAACAGAGCTTTGCTCTGATTGGGGGAACAGAAGCGTCGCTTCTTTTCCAGTCTTGGAAGTTGAACAGAGATTTGCTCTGATTGGAGAAACAAATGCCCCCCACTGTTGCGCTCCCGTGGCGCACACGTGGTTGCAGCGGTGACAACATCTGAGCCCTTGGATCAACTCAGAAGTTGAGGAGGCGCTTCAGCGCCTATAAATAGGACCCTTGGTCCTCAGATGATTATCATCTCCTTTAAGAATTTTATTTTCAGAGCCTTGCTCTCATTTTCAAGAACTTCAAGAGTTAAACTCTAGAAAAATTTTAGGTAAAAATTTAAATTATATTAATTTTTTAAAATCCTTGCTCTTATTAGATTCCTGATCTAAAGAAAACCCATTTAGGGTTTCACTAGTAGAGTTTTGCTCTATAGGTCTAAAGGGATCTAAAGAGAACTAAAGAGAACCCTATTAGGGTTCCATTAATAGGGCTTTGCTCTCTAAAAGGATTTTTCTTGTTTTTTCTTAATTCATTAATGGAGCTTTGCTCCTTCCAAACCATATAGAAGAACTCATAAGAGTTTTTCATGGATCTTGAAGGTTAAAGATGACATTTTATTTTTTGATGAATTATATCATCTTGCTTAATCTGCCTGTCTGCTAATTTTGTTGATTTTCTTTTACAGGAGTAATGGACGCCCACATGTATGACCTTGATGAGATCATCTCTTACGGAGACATCCGCCGTCTCGGCCGTTCTCAGGACCGAGAATTCACAAATACTGAGTGTGCCGAAATTATGAGTCGCTTTGACGCATATAATGGCCAACTGCTTCCTCGGCGTTCCTCTCTCTTGAAGCTTATCGTGGGAGCAATCTGGGAAGCGCTTCCCTTATTCTGTACTGGTGTGCCACTTGGGGCATTGGATGCCGCCGAGGATAAGGTGCACTCGGTGTATCTGATGAGCCTAATCTCAAAGAGGAGGCGAGATAATCTTATCGATCTTCTGCATCAAGCTTTTCAACAGTCTGCAATACTTGCTGCCTATCGGAGGGAGGAGGACATCAGTGAGGATCCCGACGCTCGTGCTCGCGAAAGAAAGCACACTAGGATGGTTCGCCAGGCTTGGAAAGTTTTGGACAAGGTCACTTTTGAGTTCCTCAATCCATGTCCTGGATTTGAGGTTTTGCCATTGTAATTATTTTAGTAGCATCTTTGTTTATTTCTTTCATAATTGTAAGAACCCCCCTTTTTTTGAAGTATGAATGGTAAATTTCTCATTTCATCTTGTCTTATTTCACGTACTAAATCTTTTGCACATGCATGAATGTGTATGTCTCAAATGCTTAATCAGATGCAAATCGTATGTTCTTTCTGTCGCTTTCTTCCTTTTGCTGTGTTGTTTGTCATGTGATTTTAGCAAGTGCGGTCTGTAGATAGCGTATAGCTGTCAGTTTTAGGCTCTTGGTAAGGTAGTGATGGCTTAGGAGGCAGGTTCAGATCTGCTGCCTAAGACTTTTCAAATTCATGAGCCGTGAGGGTCTCATAAAGACTTTTCTCCCTACGAGTCGAGAGGATCCCGTAGGTGTAATTTCTCCTTAGGAATCGTGGATATCTCTAAGGGTGTTTTCTTTTGAGAGTCGTAAGGATCTCACAAAAGGATTATCCCTCTTACAAGTCGAGAGGACCTGTAAGCGGTTGTTTCCCTCCTTGTCGAGATTCGACTTTGGAGAATGTGGCCCGTGAATAGTATGCAGGAGTCCATTTTGAATTGACTTGCAGGGCCCCGGTGCTTAGGGAACCGATTCTTATCCCGATAGCCTAAGGCTTTTTCCTACGAGTCGAGACGAATCGAGCATTTCTCGTAAGGATATCCTAACGTCACAGTTAACCTCTGCTCTTTACGACAAAGGTCCGTTAGGGTCTGTAGTACTAGGGTTTTGTCCGTCGTACCGTCGCGTTGGCTGATGTATTCCTCGATAGGCAATCTTGCTGTTCGAGTACCCTTGCGACTGTCATGTCTCTGATCCCTTCGGGGGCTGGACAAGACGTTTTCAAGCAATCTTCCTAGGCAGTTGACCGTCGGAAGAGCAAGCATTAGGAATTTTGCCATGCCGCTTTTTACTTGAGGTTAGGCCCATTTTGGAGAGCCCCGATGAGTCATAACCACTCCGCGTTGGTGTGGGATGATCTCCGATAGTCTTTCAGGTTTTATATGAGTTGCCGTCAAGGCCCTGAAGCTAGGAATTTGGCCTTCGCTTCGTTTGCTGGCACCGCGTCTGCTGTATCGAGACGAATGTCGCGGTTGTCTCTAGGTTGTTGGCGAACCGTCGAGGTTTGGAACTAGGGATTTTGCCGTGGCTCCTTTTGGTGATGTTGCGTTTGCTGTATCGAGACGAATACTGAGGTGGAGTTGGGATTTTGCCATCACTCCACTTTGCTCTGACCGTGAGGTCTTTTGTTGACATTGCGTCCGTTGTAATGAGACGAATGCTGATGTGGAGTTGGGATTTTGCCGTCACTTCGCTTTGCTCTGACCGTGAGGTTTTTTTTTGACATTGCGTCCGTTGTAATGAGACGAATGCTGAGGTGGAGTTGGGATTTTGCCGTCACTCCACTTTGTTTTGCCGTTGCATCTGCATCCTGCTGGATTGCGAAGGAATGCCGTTGTTGACATTGCGTCTGCTGTATCGAGACGAACGTCGAGGTGGTGACCACTCCGCGCTGGTGTGAGATGATCTCCGATGGTCTTTCAGGTTTTATATGAGTTGCCGTCAAGACCCCGAAGCTAGGAATTTGGCCTAAGCTTCGTTTTGTTTCGACCACGAGGTCTTTTGTTGACGTTGCATCTGCGTCCTGCTGAACTACGAAGGAATGCCGTTGTAGACATTGCGTCTGTTGTAACGAGGCGAATGCTAAGGTGGAGCTGGGATTTTGCCATCACTCCGCTTTGTTTCGACCATGGGGTCTTTCGTTGACGTTGCATCTGCATCCTGCTGGACTACGAAGGAACGCCGTTGTTGACATCTCGTCTGCTGTATCGAGACGAATGCTGAGGTGGAGCTGGGATTTTGCCATCGCTCCGCTCTGTTTCGACCGTGAGGTCTTTTGTTGACGTTGCATCTGTATCCTGCTGGACTGCGAAGGAACGCCATTGTTGACATCTCGTCTGCTGTATCGAGACGAATGCTGAGGTGGAGCGGGGATTTTGCCGTCGCTCCGCTTTGTTTCGACCGTGAGGTCTTTTGTTGACATTGCATCTGCATCCTGCTGGACTGCGAAGGAACGCCGTTGTTGACATCTCGTTTGCTGTATCGAGACGAATGCTGAGGTGAAGCTGGGATTTTGCCGTCGCTCTGCTTTGTTTCGACCGTGAGGTCTTTTGTTGACGTTACATCTGCATCCTACTGGACTGCGAAGGAACGCCGTTGTTGACATCTCGTTTGCTGTATCGAGACGAATGCTGAGGTGAAGCTGGGATTTTTCCGTCGCTCCGCTTTGTTTCGACCGTGAGGTCTTTTGTTGACGTTGCATCTGCATCCTGCTGGAATGAGGAGGCACACCGTTGTTGGTCTCCAGGCTGTAGGTGTGGCCATTGAGATTTGGAACTAGGGACTTCGCCATGGCTCCGTTTCGTTGTGACTCTGAGGTCGGTTGTTGACGTTACGTCTGCATCTGGTTGGAGTGAGGAGAAACGCCGTTAGTGATCTCTAAGTTGTCGATATTGACGTCGAGACCCTGAAGCTAGGGATCTTCCTTTGCTTCGTTTGTTGACATTATGTCTGCAATATTGCGACAAATGTCGAGGTTGTCTCTAGGTTGTCTATGAACCGTCGAGATTTGGCTTCACTTTCTGATGGAGCCTGTTGGGAAGGTATGGTTTCCCCTTTGTTTGCGCCCCTGGATTGTATACAGGGATTGATGTGATAGCACCTGTAGGGCATAAATTTCATTTTTCTTTATTTCTTTCCGCGATGCTCTATCATTTCATCTTTTGTATCGCGAAGGTCGCGATTGCCTAATCATTTGGGCTATTTTTCGCGGTGCCCAATCATTTCGGCTATTTGTTTTATTTTTACTCGCTGCTTTTTATTGCGAGTCGCCCAATCATTTCGGCTATTTTGCATGCATGCATTTTTACTTGCTGATTTTGTTTGCAAGTTGCCCCACCATTTCGGCTATTTCGTATGCATGTGTGGCTCGCTAGCTTTTTGCCGCAAGCTTGGGATTAGACACCGATTTCGGCATCAGCACCACTACAACTAGGATATTGCCAGGAGCGAATCATCATTTGCCTCTGTCGATATCGAACAAAGGTAGCTTAGCGAACAGGGTTAGGATTCTGTCGACTAAGACTTTTAACTTCATGAGCCGTAAGGGTCTCACAAAGGTATTTCTCCCTACAAGTCGTAAGGATCTCGTAGGTGTGTTTTCTCCTTAGGAATCGTGAGAATTCCTAAGTGCATGTTCTCCTGTAAGTCGTAAGGATCTTACAAGAGAGTTTTCTCCTTATAAGTCGAGAGGACTCATAAGGGTTGTTCACCGTGCGAATATATCCTTAGTCACGGGTGGGACTTGGCTAGGGAAATGTTTATTCGCGCCCGTGGATTGTATACGGGGGTCAGTATTGAGCCACTTGTAGGGCAGTATCGGAGGTTGTGGGGATTGGTTAAGAACAAGTTCAGGTCTCTGTAGCTTAAGGCTTTCAAATCTTATGAGCCGTGAGGGTCCCATAAGAGAGTTCTCCTTACGAGTCGTGAGGATCTCGCAAGTGTAATTTCTCCTTAGGAATCGTGGGGATCCCTAAGTGTGTTGCTCCCTTGTGAGTCGTAAGGATCTCACGCGGGTGATTTCTTTTCATAAAAGGTTGAGAGGACCCTGTAAGTGTCTTTTAACGAGATTGCGCCCTTTCGGGTTTTCACAAACACTCGCCGGTAGCCCTGCTGTTTTTACTCACGGAGCCCTTTCGGGTTTTCATCCGTGCCCACTTTGCTTATGGACATACCGTTTTCCCTCTTTTTCTTTTATTCTTTCTCTTTTTTTTTGTTCAAACGAGGTTGCGTCCTTTCGGGTTTTCACAAGACTCGTCGGTAGCCCTGCTGTTTTTACTCACGGAGCCCTTTCGGGTTTTCAGCCGTGCCCACTTTGCTTATGGCCATACCGTTTTTTTTACCACGTCAGCCTAAGGATGCCGCGGGTTGGTAGTAGTTTAACGACGTTTCGGTCAATTGCAAGTTTTAGGACATTGCGGTCCATCGTTAGTTTAACGACGTTTCGGTCTTTATCCAGTTTTAGGACATAGTGGTCCATGGGGCTTTCTTTATGAACGAGTATGATTCCCCCGGCATGTCCATCTTTCTCGGATTATGTGGTCGTGGCGGGCTCACCTTCCAGTTGTCAGACAATGCGAATTTGCCCTGTTGGTATTCATCCTCAATCCAGTCTTTGAAGACATAGCAATTCTCGAGTGCGTGACCCATTACTCTGTGGTAGGGACAATAGTTAGGATTGTTAACGTCACCTGGCCGCAACGGACGTCTTGGATTCGGCAGAGTGATGAGCCCTCTGCGCACCGCTAGCTCGAACAGTCTTTTTGTTTTATCTCTGGGAAACGAGTAAGGACGTTTCAACTTCTTATTGAGGTATCGTGACTTGTTGCTTTGACGACCAAACGGTCTCGGGTTATTCGGCTGTTGTTGAGCGTTGGCGATGAAAGTCGCTCTTCCATTCCCCTTATCCCTTTTGTTCGATCCCTTGTTTGCGATTTCGAGATTCTTTTCGGGTAGCGTGCGATTGCGCAGTTGAACGTTCTCGCAGCTCTTCTTTTCTTCCTCTTTTCCTGAGGTGGATTCTTTGAAGGGAGAGCTGAGAGTCTTTTCTTTTTTAGAATTGCTCACGAAGGTGAGAGCTTGCGATCTTCTGCCGTCAACCATGTGACCGTTGCCGGCACTTCTTTTAAGCTCATCTGTCGCATTTTTCCGTTGTCTACGAGCTTCACGCTTTGTCCTGTTGAAGTGTTGCCTGTGAACGACATACCCTTGCCACCAACATTTAAAGGAGTTGCAGTCTTCAGTAGGATGTGCGATCTTCTGATGATATAAGCAGAAGTTAGGATGTACGTTCGCTTCATCAAGATGTATACCACCAGGAGAATTTTCTCCGAAAGAGGGCAGCCTCATCCCCATCGATATGGCTTTGGCGAATCGTTTCCTCGTCTTGATCCCGCTTTCATTTACGGCGGATGTACTTTGATCTGGTGGGAGTGTTTCGACCCTTTTGTCTAGTCGCCGGCGTTTGGCCTTTTCAAATATGGCCATCTCACGCTCCCGATCGGCATTACTTTTTAGATGAATTTCACCCAGGAAGGCGTCGATCATTTCGTCTGACGGCCATAGAAGTTCCGGTTCAGGACCTGCCCCCGGATTCTGTGCGTCAGGAGCTTCTTCACTGTCTATCGACGAGTGAGAGATCATATGGCAGCTTGCCACATAATCCTCAGGTTCATCCGACGGGTCTTTGTCATCATCTCCGTCCTCAAGGACGTGGCCGAGGAATTCTCGGAGTGTTTCTGGGGTCTGCGCCTTCTGATTATATTCTTCCGGCGTGTCAATATGTTTTCGCAGATCCGTGCGCTTGTCATCAAACTGCGCGAGCTTTTTCTTCTTTTTCTTTGAAGACTTTGACGGCTGTGCCTGGGTGTTTTGCCCACTGCTATCAATTCTCGGTGTTGGGCGTGGTTTCAGCATCCTATCAAGGACCTCGTGCTCCGGTGGACTTTTCCACCTGTCGGCTGGGCGTGTATGAAGATCCTTCAGCATTCTTTTCGTCTTGGTTGAAAGAGCGACCTTCCATAGAGCTTTTTCTACAAAAGAGCACGATGCCCCCGGCATGTCCACTTTTTTAGGGGTATGAGGTTGTGGCGGGTTTACCTTCCAGTTTTCGGATAATGCGAACTTGCCTTGTTGGTATTGGTTCTCAACCCAGCCTTTGAAAACGAAGCAATCTTCGATTGGATGGCTTACTGCTTGATGGTAAGGGTAGTAATTAGGATTGTTGAGATCGCCTGGCTGCAACGGAGTTTTGGACTCGGCAGATTGATGAGTCTGTTGCGCACTGCCAGCTCGAACAGTCTTCTCGTTTTATCCTGAGGAAATGAGTAAGGACGTCCTAATCTTTCCTCAAGGGATGGGCGTGGACGCATATTGTTTTGACGGATAACCGGCTTTAAGTTGCTCGGCTGTTGTTGAGTATTGGTGACGAAAGTTGCTTTTCCTTTTTCTTTTTCATTCCGAGGATCCGTCTTTGAAGGAGATGGTCTATGACCCATCTGATCCATTTGGGCCAGCTTGTCAATCAAGGACTGGAAAGTAGTTGGCTTGAAGAACATCATGAATTGCGAGATGGTCGTTTGTGGATCAAGAGTGCCGAACATGCCTACCGCAGGTACTTCTTCGATGCGTTGTTCGCATTTCAACCATAAGTTTCGCCACCGTATTGCGTATTGAACCCACGTTTCGCCTGGCCTTAACCTGGCGTTGATCAATGCGGTGACCAGGGTGCGCTCGCTGGCGCTTGCAAATATTTGCATAAACAGCAGCTCCATCTCCGCAAATGTTTTGACAGAGTCGTTAGGCAGCTCCGAATACCATTCGAAGGCCGTTTCCGCTAAGCTGCCGACGAATTGACGAAGCAACAGCTTATCGTCGCCTCCGGTGTTGCCGTATAAGGCCCTGAATTGAGCGACATGCTGATGTGGATTCCCCGTCCTTTTATACACATGGAACTTAGGGATCGTATATCCCGGCGGGTAACTTATTTGGTCATACCAGCCCGGATAGGGTCGTCCAGTCTTGACAACTTGGCCAGCCGCTTCATTCGCCTGGTGAGCTCGTATTTGCTGAGCTATATAGTCATCCAGTGTGGCTTTTGAGATGGTTTCCTCCTTGGCTGCTGACAGAGCCGGAGGAGGATTAGATGTCTCCCCTCTATCGTCTTCAACAATGATCTGAGGGTCTTCAGCTGGAGGGTCCGGCTGTAGCATCATCCCTACCATGTCTTGGAAGAGAAACGCCATTTGTTTTATATTAGCCGTTTGTTCTGCGGCTTCTCTGTCCTTCTTTTCGAGGACTCTGCGTAGGAAGTCAGCGTCAGTTTCTTGTTCGTGACGCTGTTCTGATGATGCCTCCGGGCTTTCTTTTGGCCCGGTAAGTGCGGCCATTGTAGTCAGCATCTCTTGAAGCTTCTGTTGTTGCTTTTGGGCTTTTGTCACGGATCGGGTGTGCGGTCGGTGGCCTGTCGAAGTGCGGCTTTCCACTTTTCCGGAAGCCATGTAAACAATATGCACCATTATGCCCTCGGACTTGGGGCGTTTGGGCTCGGTACTTTTACGGTTCGCCATGTTCACAGGGGCTTTCTGCGGCCTCCTTCTCTTTGGAGTGGTTGACGTTGAGGGAGCCGTTGCAATGGGCACCTAGGCAGTTTTCGTCCTTAGTGGCTTGCTAGGACGATTCTCTTCCTGTTGAACCTTCAGCTTCTTTTGTCGGCGAGGATAGTCTTGATCGATCACCGACTCCCGGACCCGTCGCCAGACTTTGTAAACTTTGGAGGATAGCCGTTGAGGGGGCTGCTCCGGCTTTGTTTCTGTAACATTCTCCACAGGTGGAGGAGATATTTTCAGCACAGCAGTTGGAGAATTCTTGCGCACCCTTCTTAGTGGTTCAAAGCTGTTCCCAGTTGGAACAGCGGCATCAACTTCTACCATTGGAGCTGGCGGAGTCAGTCCAGAAGGGGAATTGCTCCCAGCTTTCCTCACTCGGTGCCAGTGGCGACGTCGAGCATGTCGTGTGGCCGGGATTTCTCCACTGTTGGATCAGCTTTTCCATGCCCCCTGTTTTGGTGAGATGTCATCGGTACCAGCCTCTTGAAGACCGACCTCCGTTGAGCAGCAGTGTCTAACCTGTCCAAGACAGACCTCTGGGTGGGGAAAGTAGCTTTGAGAACTTTAACTGGAGCGGGAGCCGGAACAGTCAGTCTTGTGAAGACCGACCCTTTGGCAGGAGAAGCCGCCTTGACGACTTCCGCAGCAGGGATGGCTATCCTCCTCGGAATAACCTTTTCTGGAATTGCAAGCTTCATCATGGGCCCACATGAACCATGGCCCAGTCTGTTAAAAACTGAGGCAGTGGAGTTGGACGACCCGTTGAGAGGGGCCGCAGTAGTTGTAAGCCGATCAAAGACCGACTTCTTTGGAGCTTCTTGCGACGACATTGGGACATTGAAGCTCATCGGTGGGGGCATAGTCCCAAAGAACAATCAAGTGGTGGCCTGAGTCACCTGTTCCACCGGCATAGTGAAGATGGAGGCCGCTCGGGGCCCGTAAGTCATTCCTCCAGATGAGATGGAGCGAGAGTTGCAGTTGCAGTTAGTGCAGTTTGAAACCATTGATCTTCTGTCTTCTGCACGGAGCAAGATACCAAATCTAAGTATCTCGAATCCACAGGCAACCATAGCGAACCGCGATTGGTTCGTGAACACGACACACGAAGTGTGGAGTGGAAAGAGGAAGAGGTCCCACCGGGCGTACCAGAATCTGTTCACCGCCGGAAGCCGGGAAGACTGGACGTCTTGCCTGAATTCGGGGGCAGATGCTAATTGGTGCTATCTGTCCACTTCTCCGAAGATGCCAAGTTGATTTATGGCATCAGGTATCGAAGGTTTAAACGGATGCGGCCGATGTAGCAGACTTCGTCAGATTCCCCCTCGTTCGAGGGGTTTTTGATTGTGGGGACGCTCTTCCCTGCAGGAGCATGCCCCTGCAGTTAATTATGCTACCGCATCGCGGTAACAACTTTCTCCTTCTCCAGATGGTCACTTCGTGTCGTGGGTGTTTGTTTTGCGTTCGGTTGCCCGTGGATTGTATACAGAGACTAAGTTATGTTGTCGCCCGTAGGACGTGGAATAGTCCAAATCCGTATCTTTCTTAGATTTGGGTTTGGGGGGGTTGTGTTTAAGGATACGTTAGCCTCATTTGAGGCTAACATCAACTTAAACGTTTGTTAAGGACACGTTAGTCTAATTTTAGACTAAGATCAATTTAACGGGATCGTTTAGATCCGACAAGAGAGCAATTGGGCTCTATTATTTAGTTTAATGATATTGCGGTCGATAAGTAGTTTAAGAACATTGCGGTCCAATACCGGTTTAGGGACATAGTGGTCCAAGGTTAAGGACATCGTAGTCCATGAGTTTAAGGACCCCACAGTCCGTGAAATGTGTGGTTGTCGGGACCCGTCACCTCTCTGACGACGTTGAGGGATTACAACGACATGTATCAAAGGGGTTCAGAGATGTACCCTCGAACCGGGTGTAAATTGATTGGAAGAGCAGACGTGCTCAGTTCAATTTAAATTGAGGACTTATGGCCAGAATTGGGCTAAGTCCAGTTATTTTTGTTCTTCCTATTAGGCCTTTGTTTGGGCTCTGCCCTTTTATAATGCATAGCATTGGGGGCTGTAATTAAATGCATAGCATTCATATTTGGCCTGTTAGACCTTTACTTGGGCTCTGCCCTTTTATAATAATGTATAGCATTTTCAGTGGTCTGATAGTGCGCCACGTGGCTTGTCAGGCGCTTTGCGCCAATCAACCTTCGCATGCGCTAGCGCATGCGAAGGTGACACATGTCACGCTCTGCGCTAAACGCAAGTTTGTTAGCACACAACGCTTTCTGAGTGCGCTGCGCCAGTGCGCTGCACCAATGAATGACACGTGGCGCACTCTGGTGTAGTGCACCAGCCCAAGAGCGCAGTGCGCTATATTTTGAAGCGCAACGCGCAGATTGTTCTGTGGTTGACACGTGGCGCGTTCTGGCGCAGTGCGCCAATCCAATAAGCGCAAAGGCGTATTTCAAAAGTGCAAGGCACTGTCCAATAGCGCAGAGCGCATCTTGATCAAATTAAGATCAAAGAGCAAGTTCTTTGTTCTCTCAAAAGTGGTTCTACCTCAAGATTCAAGAATCAAGGTTCTTATTCTCATCAAAAGGCTGTGCCTTTATAGATCAAATGATCTAAGAATGAAGTAAATTACTTCTTTAAATTTTTATGATTAGATCTTTCTTTGATCTTTTTCTTTTTGAAGATCTTGATCTTGTTCTTAGATCTTTGATCTTTTCAGAAGAGAATTCTTCTTTTAGTGAGATGTTTTCACCTCTGTTCTTCCAAGAATTTAATTCTTTACCTTTAAAGATGAAGAAGATGATCTTCTTTCTTCAAAGGCTTGCCTTTCTTCTTTTTGAGATTTTTCTCAAAGTTTTTAGAGGGTTCTCTCTATTCTGTCTCTCTGAGACTTGGAGTCTAGGGGCCTTTATATAGGGCCAATTGATTTGTTAAGTTAGTTACAGAGATCTTTCTCTGATTGATCTGGAGATATTTCCTACCGTTGGATCTTTGATCTTAAGGCCTCTGTTTTACAGAAGACAATCTTCTTATTTTAATAAGATTGGAAAGATCTTTCTAGAATTTTAATTCTGATTAATTAATAATTTATTATTTAAATTCCAGTACTGGCGCAATTGGCGCTGGCGCACCTGCGTTCGACACGTGGCGCGCAGCGCAGGACGCAGCGCAACTGCGCTAGCGCGCCTGTGTTCGACACGTGGCGCGCAGCGCAGGAAGCGCAAGTGATCTGAAGCATTGCTTTATTTTAAAATTTGAATTTTGAAACAGAGTTTTGCTCTGATTGGGAGTGCGCTGCCTTGGGCTCAGCGCTCTTGGCGCTGGCGTGTCTGCTTTAGACACGTGGCGCTCTGCGCGCAGCGCAAGGAATCTGAAGCGTTGCTTCAATTTTTGAATTTTGAAATTCAAATTGAGCTTTGCTCTGATTGGGGGAACAGAAGCGTCGCTTCATTTCCAGTCTTGGAAGTTGAACAGAGCTTTGCTCTGATTGGGGAAATACTGGCCAATCGAACACAGTGCGATATCGACTCCCTATACCGGGAGAGACGAATCCCTAATAATCACTCACTGTCTCCATGTGGCTCGGGACTGTACCCAACCAAAACCTGTTTGCACGACTCAGTAAAGCCGTGGTAGGGTAGTCATCAAAATACAGTGGGAACTCACACGAGACAAATGACGATCTCAGATCTGAAGACTAACCTGTACTCATGTCACCTGCGAACTGCTATCTGATGATAGGTATAGTACCATCTAGAAGTTCTCGGCGAGTCCGTCCAGTGTACTCACCCCTAGTGAGCACTTGTATACGATTTTAGGTGCAAAAGACCAATGGCTGCGGGACCAACCATCGCCCCTCGTCGGGATCTGGAAATGTTTACACTAGTGTACTCCAGAATATCGATGCCCAGTCTCGATACTCCCATGACTAGGGACCTTTTAAGGATATGCTTATCGACTACCCAGCTCCCACAAGTATGATCGCCATCACAACGTAGGTAGTCAAGCAATGATCCTACAGGTTTTATCAACATGTATAGTTGATACGTAATAATAAGTAAAACATATGCATATGTTAAGATAAAGACAAATAGATAGCATACTATCATATCGAGCAAGATTGTTCTGATTTGAAGAAAAATCTGAATCGATGGTCCCTCAAGAAAGAGTGGAGTTATACATACATATGTCCAAGCATCTGCATGTATACATATACAATAATGGCTTTTAGGGCATACATATCCAACATGATGGACCAGATTTAGAGAGAGATATTCATGTATAACTCTTTTTCTAAAACATTTCAGGTATCTGATTTTAATTTCAATTTAATATCAATCTGTTTTAATCTGTTCGTGTTATATATATATATATATATATATATATATATATATATTTGCATTGTGATCACATTAATAATAAGTATTTTTTTTTAAAGAGTGATCAAGGCAAGAGAAAGAAAACATATGTCTAACATCCCAAGGTAAGAACTTTACTAAAGTGCATGACCCCAATTGTTGGGTTACTTGGGTATGACTCATTTTTACTTGAGTGAAAGTGCAGGTGATGCAGCTAGGTTTCCATATCCAAATGTTAGTTTTTCTAACCATTGTCACCGTGCACAAGAATGGTGGATTTGTGCAAGCCTCCACATACTTGCAAAATGTACATTTTGCTAGGGAATTTGTATGTGCTTGTTACACATGTTCACGAGAAGATTGGTCTAGGTTTTTACACAACCCTGCCTGGCACTCCCACAGTAGATACGACCTCTTCTTTAATGAAGAAATATATTTTGCAAATCATGCTTTCGTGCCAAGTATTTGTAGAATACACAAAAATTGTGCATAAACTGTTAGCCCAAAAAGAAAAAAAGCTGTCCCCATCAAGATTCCTCATCTTAATCTTAGAGCCGAGCTCATCTATTTAAAATTTCACTGCAATCAACCTGATGGAGGTCCTTCTCAGGCCTCCTTCAGATGTTGTCTTCCGTCGATCTCCCGGTGGATTTTGGGAAGTGATTTCCTGTTGCGTGTGGGTCTCAATGGGTTTGAGGAGATTGGCGATTTGAGGAGTTTAGCGCCGGGTACCTGCTAAGAAGTCCCGGGGTGGTTTGGTACCACCGAGGACCCTCCGACGATCAAGATAGTGCTAGATCCGAGCAGAGTAACGGCTAAGTGGAATAAAAAATGGCTTACTTGACCTCTCTGTGATGGGGGTTTATATAGCGGTGGCGGCACGCAGCAGCGGGCGCGAGAATCTCGCCGGCGGTTATGCCCCCGATGTCACGCACGCATAGAGAGCAGATCGCTCATTAGTGGGAATCGTAGAGGCGTGGAACGTGGGATGCTGCTGGCGGAGAATCCGCGCATGGCGAGATTCGCGGAGCGGCGATTACGCCTGTGAGCGGTGGAGTTGGTCGGAGGGCCGAGGAAGACGGCCTCGGCCGGGGGGCTCGGGGACGAGCGAGAGGGCCGAGGGGCCTTGGTCTTGTGGCAGCTCAGGGCGAGCTGAGGGGCCGAGGAAGCCAATCAACATCGGGGGCCCCGAGGAAGGCTAGCTTGTGCTTGCAGGTCGGGTACAGGGGCGGTCGGGTCAGCCTCTGTGGGCCCTTTCTTTTGATTTCTGGGACATACCATCCGCCACGTGTCCTGATCCTGGGGATCGCCAATACCGAGCGTCATCATTAGCCCTCCACTCTTGTCCCGACCAGCTAGCGGGTCGGGTCAGGAGTGGACTGCCGGGCAGCCCGGGGTGACCTCCTTCCCAAGGTTCCGTCGGGACGCGTCTCCGGGCCGTGAGCCGTCTTTTCTGCTAGCGAATCAGGGCAAGATCCCCGCATTTAAGGAAGGTGCGCCGGTTCATGCATCGGCCATTAAAGCGACGGTCCACGCGTCACGCGTCGGTTGGCTGACGGGACGTGTGCAGACCTGCGACGTCTGAAAGGGTGCGGTCCAGTGTGGAGACGACAAGTGGAGTAATCGGAGCCGTCGGACGCGAGGAGGCGTTTTGGCGGGAGACGAAGGGCGCCGTTGGATGAGGTTGCTCGTGGTGATAAAATAGGGGTGGGGCCCGTTCCAGGACCCCTACTCCTTCGTATTACCGTTCTTCTAAGTTTTAGCTGCTCGGCGCTCTTCTTCCTTGGGACACATGGTTCGTTCCCACTCTTCGGGTCGCTCGCTCCAGAGGGAGGCCCGCAACGCGGCCGTGCCCCTGGCTGGCCTAGGTGCCGCGTCGAACGTTTTGCGGCGACAGGGTCGCCCGCCTCGTTGGTGGCTCCTGGGGATTTTTCCGGCAGCGGTCAGAGGTGCCCGCGGTCATCCGAGCCCCGGACGGGAGACGGAGGGGAGGGCGAGGACGGGGCCCCCTTAAAAGGAAAAGGACAATTTCTCGTGCGCCGCTGTCAATGGTCCCTGAAGGGATCCCCGTGCAGGAGGGCGATGCCCTGTTCATGGTTCCGTTGCCGCCGGTTTGCTCGCCGGGATGGAAGAGTCGGCAGGAGGAAGACTTCCGTGCGGCACCTTGAGGACCCAAATGGAGGCCATAGCCCATGGGGCGGTCCAGGTACGAACCCCTTCACGCATTGTTTTGGCCTTCCTTTTTGGCCCAAGCGACTCCCGGTTTCTCATCCGCTTTCCGTCAGGTCCTTCAACACTGCGCCGTCGCCGCTCGTATGGAGGCCGATGGGGCGTTCTACGCACCGAGGCCAGTAGAAGCATTTCCTTCGGAGGTCGGGGTCCTGCGGCGTGACCTGCGTCTGGAGAGGGCTAGGGCCGATGTCCTGGCAGCCCGTGCGGAGGCTGCGAAGCTCGCCAATTCAGCGAATCAGGTCGTCCGCTGTCGCCTGAGTGCATCTCACCGGGTCGCCGAGAGGAAGCTGGCGGAACTGGCCGATCGCTTCGCGGCCATGGAGAAGGAGAGAGATGCTAGCAGGAGGGATGCCGAGGCGGCGCTCCTGGCGGCTCAGGCTGCCGAGGTCCGGGCCAGGAAACTCGTGGCCGATTACAAGTTGTCAGAGCAGTTTTACGCCGAGCTTGGTGAGTATTCCGCTGTCGCGTGGAATAAGGCTCTGGATGCCATGAAGGAGCAGCTTCCCGAGTTTGCCGATGGCGAGCTCCGTGCTCGGGTCCCACTCCCGGTGGCAAGGCCTCCGGCTGACAACGATGGGGGAAATGAGGCGTGCCCCTGGTGGCAAAGCCTCCGATGATGAAGCCCCAGTGATGAGGGAGGGGGTTTGCGACTTAGGCCTTTTTGATATTTCCTCGTCCCTCTTTTGTAAGCCTCCGGGCAGTTTGTAAGGCTGGGAAGCCCGAAGTACCCTTTGTAAAGACTGCGCGCTTGATAATAAAACTCCTTTGTTTTCATAGGTCCGCACTTTATCTTCTGTTTGTGAAGAATGCTTGTAAAATATCTCTGCTTGCGCTGTTGGGCTTTCATGCCAGGTCGGCCATCTATCTAGCGATCGTTCGTCGAGTTGATTTCGATCACTTGCCAAGCGTGTCAAGCGCCGCCGAGAAGGAGGCGTCTCTATGGCCCCGAAGTTGAGGGGGGATCGCTCGAGACTTGGATAGACCTGACGCCTCTTATTGGTGGCTCGGATCCTCTGCATGTGATGGGCAGAGGGCTGTTCGCCTTATTTGTGCCGAGGATGGATGGAGGCTGCTCCGTTGCCCTTTGGCGAGGGCTTCTAATTTCTGGCGTTGTGGGTAGGCAACTACCAGCCTGGGATGACCGAGTGGGGTAGCCGCTCGGATGCCTCTTGCGAGGGCTTCAATCCCTGGCGTCATGGGTAGGGAGCTACCAGCCGAAGATGACCGAGCAGGGTAGCTTCCCGGATGCCTCTTGCGAGGGCTTTGATGCTTCAGGACGGGGACCGAGCAAGGTCACTGCCCAGTGTCTCTTGGCGAGGACTTTGATCCCAGGTGTCGTGGTAGGGAAGCTACACGCCGAGGATAACTGGGTAGGGGTGACTGGGCAGTGGAGCTGCGCGGTTGCCTCTTGGCGAGGGATTTGATCTCTGGCATCGTGGGTAGGCAACTACCAGCCTGGGACGACCGAGTGGGGTAGCCGCTTGGATGCCTCTTGCGAGGGCTTCGATCCCTGGCGTCACGGGTAGGGAGCTACCAGTCACAGATGACCGAGCAGGGTAGCTGCCCGGTTGCCTCTTGCGAGGGCTTTGATTCTTCAGGACGGGGACCGAGCAGGGTTACTGCCCAGTGCTTCTTGGCGAGAACTTTGATCCTTGTCGGTTGTGGTAGGATGCTACCAGCCGGGGATAGCCGAGCAAGGACTCGACTGCCTCTGGGAGGACTTTGGTCCTTGGCACGGGAGGGGCTGTAGAAGCCTACCAAGGACCCTTGGCCGGGCAGGGTTACTGCCTCGTGCCTCTTGGCGAGGGCTTTTGTCCTGAAGGATAGCCAAGCGAGGGATCCTCGGGCTCGATTGCCTCTGGGAGGGCTTTCTGATCCCTGGCGTTGTGGTAGGGAAGCTACCCGCCAGGGATAGCCGAGCGATGGTTGGGCTCGACTGCCTCTAGGAGGACTTTCTGATCCCTGGCGTTGCGGTAGGGAAGCTATCCGCTAGGGATAACCGAGCAGGGCAGCTGCTGGGTTGCCTCTGGAAGGACTTTCCGATCCCCGGCATTGCGGTAGGGGAGCTACCCACCGGGGATAACCGAGCAGGGCAGCTGCTGGGTTGCCTCTAAAGAGGACTTTTGGCTCTCAGCGTTGGAGGGGCTGTAGGAAGCCACTAAGGATAACCGGGCAGTGAAGCTGCGCGGCCGCCTCTTGGTGAGGGATTTGGGTTGTAAAGACAGAACTCTATTCGAGATGCTCCGACGTTTCTTTATTCGAATGGACATGATTTTTAGAGAACATTTTACATCATCTTTGCGAAGAAAAGAAAGGAGGGGTACACATTTGCTGGCTTTGACCTCATTGGTATAACTTGAGCTTCTCGGCGTTGTAAGGCCATGGGAGCTTGCGTCCGTCTGCGTCTTGTAGGCGATAGGCTCCGCCGGGGAGCGCTTCAGAGACGAGGAAGGGACCATCCCACTTCGGGGAGAACTTGTGAAGCCTGCCTTGGTCGATGAACTCGTTTCGCCGCAGGACCAGATCCCCGGTCTCGAAGGAGCGGTGCTTGACCCAAGCGTTGTAGTATCGGGCCGTTTGTTGTTGATAAGCGGCAACCCTGATCTGAGCCTGGTCTCTTTTCTCCAACAAGATGTCCAGGTTGGTACGTAGTGCTGAGGTGTTTGCGTCATCATCGAAGTGCTCGACCCGGTGACTGGGTAGCCCGATCTCCGCTGGGACCACCGCTTCGGTCCCGTAGCAGAGATTGAAGGGGGTCTCCCCGGTAGGAGTCTTCTTTGACGTGTGCAGGGCCCATAAGACCTGCGGTAGTTCTTCGACCCAACTGCCTTGTCGCCCTTCTAGGCGGGTCCGGAGACCTCGGAGGACATCTCGGTTAGCGACTTCGGCCTGCCCGTTGCATTGAGGATGCGCGACCGCGGCGAACTTCATGAGGATATGGTATTCCTTGCAGAAGTCCTTCACTTTCTCGTTCTCAAAGTTCGTCTCGTGGTCGGTGATGATACACCTCGGGATGCCGAACCGGAGTATCATGTTGTTTTGCAGGAACTTGATGGTTGTGGCGGCGTCCGGTTTCCTGATGGGGACGGCCTCAATCCACTTGGTGAAGTAGTCTACCACGACGAGGATGTATTTGTGTCCGCCTGTACCGGTAGGGAACTGGCCGATCATATCCAATCCCTACTGGGAGAACGACCATGGGGATGTTAGGGCAGTCAGCTCGGTAGCCGGGAGGCGGGGGATGCTGCCGTGGAGCTGGCAGCTCTTGCATCTCCTGACTAGCTTTTGGGCGTCCTCGTGAATGGTGGGCCAGTAGTACCCCTGGAGCAACGCCTTTTGGATCAAGGTTCGGGCCCCCTGGTGTGCACCGCCAACCCCCTCATGGATCTCCCGAAGGACATAGTCGGCTTCGTGGGGGTCAACGCATCGGAGTAGGGGCTGAGTGAAGGCCTTCTTGTAGAGGTTCCTATTGCTCCAGACGAAGTGGCGGGTTTTGGCCCGGAGACGGCGGGCGGCTTCCCGGTCTTCTGGGAGCGTACCGTCCTTCAGGAATTCCACGAGGGGCTTCCTCCAATCTTGGTCGCCCTCCTGCGCCGCATACACGTGGAGTGTCGTCGCCCCGTCTTCCACGCTGGGTCGAGGCAAGGTTTCAAAGAGGATGGACCGCTTATTGTTGGCCGAGTATGACGAAGCCAGCTTTCTCAGGGCGTCGGCTTGGGCATTCAGTTGCCTGGGTATTTGTTCTACCTAGACTTCGTCAAAGTTCCTCCGGAGTTTCCTCACCTCGTCCAGGTACTTCATCATCAGAGGCTCTCGAGCTTCAAAGCGGCCGGTCACATGACCGACAACAAGGGCCGAGTCGCTGCGGATTCGAATTACCTTCAGTCCCAGCCCGGCGGCCATGCGCAGTCCGGCCAGGAGGGCCTCGTACTCTGCCGCGTTGTTCGAGGCCTTGAAACCGAGTTTCAAGGAGTACTCCATTTCTGCTTCATTCGGGCCCCGGATAATGAGGCCGGCACCGCAGCCTTCCTCGGTTGAAGACCCGTCGACGTAGATGACCCATTCAGGAACCGAGCTAGGCCTTTCCGCGATGGGACATTGAGTTGCGAGGGGCGGCGTGGACTCCGGCTTCTTGCTAGGGATGGTGCATTCAACGATGAGATCGGCCAGGGCCTGCGCTTTGATGGCCTGCCTCGGGCGATATTTTATATCAAACTGAGATTGCTTCCACCTCCATTTTTCTAAGCGGCCCGAGGATTCTGGGGACGCTAGGATAGCCCCCAACGGGCGCTCGGTGAGGACGATGATGGTGTGCGCTTGGAAGTAGTGCCGCAGCTTCTTTGAGGTTACCACGAGAGCTAAGACAATCTTCTCTACGACAGGGTACCTCGTTTCTGCGTCTTTAAATACGTGGCTCACATAGTACACTGGCTTCTGCGCTCCATCGGCTTCCCGGACGAGCACCGAGCCTGTTGCTTGGTCGGATACCGCCAGATACAGCGACAGCTTGTCTCCTTCGACCGGTCGGGTGAGCAGTGGTGGCGTCGTGAGGTGCTTCTTCAATTGGTCGAAGGCGGCTTGGCACTCCTCCGACCACTCGAACTTTGGGATTTTCCTCAGAGCTTTATAGAACGGAAGGCATTTCTCCCCTGACCTGGACATGAAACGGCTTAGAGCGGCGACTCGTCCCGTTAGCCGCATGATCTCGACGTTGGTCTTGGGCGCGACCATGTTGAGGATAGCGTCGATTTTCTATAGGTTAGCTTCGATTCCGCGGTGAGTGACCATGAACCCGAGGAACTTTCCTCCGGTGACTCCGAATGCGCACTTGGCGGGGTTTAGCTTCATCTTGAACTTGCGGAGCACTTCGAAGGCCTAGCCCAGATCCCTGGCATGGTCGGCCGACGGGACGGATTTGACGAGCATGTCGTCAACGTAGACCTCCGTATTCCTGCCGATCTATGGTTTGAACATGCGGTTGGCCAACCTTTGGTACGTGGCTCCGGCGTTCTTGAGGCCGAAGGGCATTACCTTGTAGCAATATACCCTCCGGTCCGTTGTGAATGCGGTGAGATCTTCATCTTCAGGATTTATACGGATTTGGTTGTATCCAGAGAAAGCATCCATGAAGCTCAACAGCTCGTGCCCGGCTGAGCTGTCGACGAGCTGGTCTATCCGGGGGAGTGGATAGTCGTCCTTGGGGCAGGCCTTATTGAGGTTGGTGAAGTCGACGCACATGCGCCACTTCCCACTTGACTTCTTGACCAGAACTACGTTCGCCAGCCACTCCGAGTAGGGTACATTTCTGATAAAGTTGGCGGCAAGAAGCCGATCAACCTCCTCTTCGATAGCATTCTGTTTGACCGGGGCGAAGCTCCTCTTCTTCTGTCTGACGGGTCGGGCCGAAGGATCAACCCCGAGCTTGTGGGAGATGATTTTGGGATCAATCCCAGGCATGTCATCAGGCGCCTAGGCGAAGACGTCGGCGTTATCTCTGAGGAATCTGACCAGGTCATCTCGCTGAGTCTCCGTAAGAAGTGATCCGACCAGGACGGTTTTTCCTGGGTCCCCCTCTGTTAGGGGCACCTCGGTCAGGGGTTCGACCGGCGCCCCCCGGACCTCCTTCCGCTCGTCTCGGGTGTCCAGGGAACCCTTGATGTCGTCACTTACCTCGGCGTCGTCGGCCGGCTGCTCGGGCGAAGACGTTTCGGTAATGCATATCTTCGCGACCCGCTTGTTCCCGTAGACCCGACCTATCCCGCCCTGGTCGAGAGGGAACTTTATCGCCAGGTGGTAGGTCGATATCTGGGCCTGGAGGGAGTTCAGCGTCGGACGACCGAGGAGGACGTTGTAGGCCGATGGGACTCTTGCTACGATGAAGTCCACAGTAACGTACGCGTGCGTCCGGGCTCCCCGATGTTGAACCGCAGGGTGACCACCCCTTGTGTCGGAATGGAGTGGTTGGTGAACCCCGAAAGGACGTGAGAGGTCAGTTTCAAGTCTGCTGGAGTGAGCCCCATGTGTAGAAAGCAGTCGTGGAAGAGGATGTCCGCCGAGCTGCCTGAGTCGACGAGTATCCGGTGGACCTCGTACCGGTGTATTCGGGCCGAGATCACCAGTGGGTCGTTGTGGGGCACGGATATGCCGTGGAGGTCCTCGTCGCCAAAGGTGATGGGCTCATGTCCTCGGGCCTTTTTGCTAGGGCGGCCGCTGGCGCCTGTTGCCGGCGTGGGGTGCCGGGCCTCGCAGGAGCCAGATTGGCCCCCTGTCGCCATGACCATAGCTCTCGATGGGCCTTGGTTTCCTTCGGCGGGGTCCGTGAGGCAGTGGCCGGAGGAGGGGCGATGACATTCGGTTGAGGTTCGCCCGCGCCTCTGTTGAGGGGAAGGTGGTGGCTGATACCCGGATTTTCAGGGAGATTACTTGCCATGTGGAAGGAGATCGGAAGGCCAACTTTGTTTTTGTGGAGTTTTTGATTTCCCACAGACGGCGCCAGCTGATGGAGATCCTTCTCAGGCTTTCTCCAGATGTTGTCTTCCGTCGATCTCCCTATGGATTTTGGGAGGTGATCTCCTGTTGCGTGTGGGTCTCAATGGATTTGAGGAGATTGACGATTTGAGGAGTTTAGCGCCGGGTACCTTCAAAGAAGTCCCGGGGTGGTTTGGTACCACCGAGGACCCTCCGACGATCAAGTTAGTGCTAGATCCGAGCAGAGTAACGGCTAAGTGGAATAAAAAATGGCTTATTTGACCCCTCTGTGATGGGAGTTTATATAGCGGTGGCGGCACGCAGCAGCGGACGCAGGAATCTCGCCGGCGGTTACGCCCCCGACGTCACGCCCGCATAGAGAGCGGATCGCCCATTAGTGGGGATCGTGAAGGCGTGGAACGTGGGATGCTGCTGGCATAGAATCCGCGCATGGCGAGATTCGCGGAGCGGCGGTTACGCCTGTGAGCGGTGGAGTTGGTCGGAGGGCCGAGGAAGACGGCCTCGGCCGGGGGCTTGGGGATGAGCGAGAGGGCCGAGGGGCCTTGGTCTTGTGGCAGCTCAGGACGAGCTGAGGGGCCGAGGAGGCCAATCAACATCGGAGGGCCCCGAGGAAGGCTAGCTTGTGCTTGCAGGTCGGGTACATGGGCGGTCGAGTTGGCCTCTGTGGGCCATTTCTTCTGATTTTTGGGACATGCCATCCGCCACGTGTCCTGATCCTGGGGATCGCCAATACCGAGCGTCATCACAACCAGTCCCTATCAAAAATTCAAGAGCATCCGCGTTGAATCGAGCCAAAACAAGCACCGATCTACAAAAATATGTATCCAGCTAGCAATCCTTTGTGACGATTGATTAAACCAAAAACTTACCTAAGCACATTCTATACATAGCATCAACAACCCCATCAATTATCATAACCACTCAAATGACTTCATCCCTGAATAATTTCTAACATCAACGATAAGTACATAAGAGATGAAAAATTGAAGCGAAAGAGTGAAAGAAAGAGGACCTGGAGGGATCTCAGGGACCCAACGAGGGCCGCAGCTCCATCGACAGTCTATGGCTTCGAATCCCTTGAGGTTCTCTCGAAATCCTTCGAAATCCCTCCGACCCCATTTAGAGAGAGGGGGGAGGGGGAGGGAGAAACAGAGAGATGGCGTGGAGGTGGAGGCGATTGGCGGAGGCGTTAGCGGAGCTCGAGGGGATCAGCAACTTCGGAATCGAGGCGATCGAGGGTAGGGGGCTCGAGGGGATCAGAGTGGCTGTGGAGCTCGAGCACTCAAGCGGTGGAGCTCTACCACTCGGTGGCAGCGGCAAAGCTCAAGTATTCAGTACGTTCAAGATGATATGTCATGTGGCCTCAAGTCCAATGAAAATTTGACGGCTCACCAAAAAGTTATTTAATCCGATTTATTGATCAAAAAGTAAAATAAATTCCCAAATTTTCTCATTTTAGTCTTCCTTCCATTGTCGTCTCCGCCGTCGCATGTCGCCTCACCTCCGTCGTCGGGTATCTTCCCCCGCCTCTAGCATCTTCGGCGAGCTTATCCCTCTGGACCTTCGCCGTGAGCTTCTTCGGTAATAGTAACAACACAAATTACTCAAATTAAAACTAGGCGGTTGGAATCATTGATGATCCAACAATACTAGGCTTGATTCTTCAAAGAGAAGGATAAAAAAACACAACAGAGCACAAAAAAATGTAGCAATTCTTCAATTGAAGGATAACAGAGAATGGGAATTAAAGATCACCGAAGAGATAACACGGCGACTGGCCGCTTGCGGTGGCGGTTTGGATCGAAAGGAAGTTTCTTTTCGATAATTGCAAAATTCACCGTTCTAATTCGATCTGTTAGCGATGGCGCGTCAAGGTTATCATCGGTATATGATGGATTTTCTTTTGTTGAATCGAGATCTGATTTTTATTCATTGGAGCAATCGAGTGTTAGAGATGCCGGCGGAGAAATATCATCGGCAATGGAAATCGAGGATGAAGAGGGGTAGTCTATAGAGGTGAGAAGCTCGATGAGGACGGAGGTGGGGCGGCATGATGCAGTGGAGATGATGACGGGAGAAAAAAATAAAGAAAAAATTAGAGATATTAATTTACCTTTAATTGATTGATTGATTGGATTTAATTATTTAGGTGAGGTGTAAAGTTTTAATTGGACTTGAAGCCGCCACCTATCCGGATGACACGGGAGCCTCAAGGTATTGGATACTTTTTCCATGAAGAGAGAGAGAAAAGGCTGTTTTGAGATCGAAGTGAAGTTTTTTTTTTATTTGGAGATATTGAAGAGAAGGGTTTGGGATAAGGGGTCCACGGAGTGGGCTTTTTATTTTTATTGAGGATACGGTTAGAGTCATACCCCGCTTCTACATTTCGAAGCCTGGTAGAGTTGAAACTGTACTCCAAAAAATAGGGTACGGTTGAAACCATACCCAACACCCGTATCCTATACCCCTATTCGTAGTAGTGAAAAAGAAGAAAAGACAGGAAAAAACAAATAAATTTAGATTAAGAGAATTATAAGAGAACTTACAAATAAAATGAACTTTAAGCGGAGAACAACACTGAAATAAACTGGAGGAATTTTATTATCTATCAAACTTAATTTATTCAATAAATGAGGTTTTTTTCATAGGAGCAAATAGAGAATAAAATAATAATTAGTTCTTACTAAAATCAACCTGAAACATCTAGATCTCTTTGAACATGGGAAGATCTCAATGCCCTTCCACTCTGATCTTCACTCAGATTGCTTCACCTAAAACAGATATTTGATGCCATTAAAATGTATCGCTGTCACACTGTACAAATCACACCATATTTTGTGCCGTGATTTAGATCCAACATTTTTTGGATCCCTATTTTTTCTTCGTATGTAGCTAACTCTGTTGTATTTATAATATAGTGTGCCTCAGGATCTCTCTCGATGTCTCTTGACTCTCTTCTATACGTCATTTGTTTTTAAATGAATATTTTGCAAGCTGAATTAAAACTCCATGTTCCTGGTTTTTATTCATTATTGTGCCTGTAATGGTATGGATATGGTACTTTTTGGATACATTATTGGAGACCTATAGCTGTTTGGTCAGTATTTGGACAATGTGCATATAATACTCAAGAAGATCAAATCACTCAAAGATGAAATCGAGCACAGCTACTCAAAAAGAGAGAAAAATAACGAGATGAAAGAAAAACAAGGTCACAGGGAATACAAAATCTTTCCTTACACAAGAAATCTTATTCTTCTTTGTAACACCACAAAACGCAACACAAAACCCCTCTCACCATTGCTAGTCACAGCACAAATAAAACCTCTTTCTAAATTTCATCATTAAGCCTCAAGAGAATATTTACATGACTCCAAAAACACTACCAGAAACAAGACTACTGAAGTACCTTAACGAAAACTTCCAAATATTTTACGGATCCAAAACCAACCCAAACTTCTTAAACACACAATATATTCCTTCAAGACCGAAACCTAAAATTCTCTACCTTTACTTGAATTTTGCATACCTCCACCATATCTCTCTTCTTGTCATGCTCAAACCGGCATAACCCCTAACGCTCGGATAAGGGGTACCAATACGGCCCATCGTCGTCGTGCAGCAAAATATGGCTTTACTTCTATAACACAACTACAAACATGACCTCTACCTTTCAATACACTCCCTAAGAGGCGATACAAACATGCCCACACAGCACAACCTGCTCTTATTTTGTCACTATGATGGCTCCCCCTTGAATTGAGCACGTATAGCCCTTTGAGTCCAATGCTCAGAATGAAATCATGTTCTTTATGAGATTCGGTACATGCCTAATTTCGGTCATGGTGACCGATCGATGAGGTACTCGGCAGTAGAATGGGCTCTAGTCCGAAACTCCCTCAGAAACTCAACCGTAAGCCGTAAAGTTTTGTTCTTCCCAACTGTCCGAACCATCCGCTCTACAATGCCATATGATTGAGGATCTCCCAAAGTGGTAACCTGATACACGATCCTCTCCCACCTGCACAATCCTGTAAAGTGAACCCTTCGCCTAAATCTGACTAATGAATCTTTATTCGATTCCCAGACTGCTTTAAATAGAATTGGTTAGTAAGAGATTTTTTCATGTAAACGGACTCCAACTTATTCCACAATGTTGTCGTTGTCATCTCTAGCGTCATTTTGCTAAGAACTTTATCAGCCATTGAAAGCTGGGTCGAACTATGAGCACCGTTATCTTCAATCTCCATAAACTGAAATTATTGAGCCCATCAAACTTTTCGACCTTGTAATTTGTAAACGTCATCTCCAAAACACGAACTTGACGCTCTGATACCCCTTGTTGTAACTATTATATATATATGCACAACGGAAATTCAAGACCGTTGTTTTAGGGTAGATTGAAAATGAATAGCCGACGGATATTAAATTACACGAAAAACACACCAACACACAAGATTTACCAAGATTCGGCACAAACTCGCACCTAATCCTGCAAACCGTGATGAGAACTTCCACTATAAGAAAGAATTATAAGAAATTACACCGAGTTCTCACCCTCTTTTACAAAGAAACATCATCTCTCAAAATATCTCTCTTTATCCACGACCGTGTTTGGCTGCCCTCTTCCATTCTATTCAAACCTTATGTTATTAGAGAATTATAGATACCATAAAGCCTGATTACGTATCTATGCACATCGGAAATTCAAGACGTTGTTTTAGGATAGATTGAAAAAGACCAACCGACGGATATCAAATCACATGAAAAACACACCATCACAACAATAACTATCAAGCGCACACAAAAAAGGAGAAGGAACTAAGATTCAAAAAGATTTTTTTTTGATTTTTTAATTAATTTATTAATTAGTCCTAGAATTATATAATAGTTAGTTAACCCAATTAATTGATTTTAAGAATCTATAAAGATCATAAAAACAAAGGAGACCCTAAGTTTGTTAGATCTTGATTACATTAAAAAAATCTAGGAAAGGAAATTTTTACCGACCATGGGTTGGTCCGAAGTGTGAGCCCGGGTACCTCGATGGCGCTCTTCGTGCTTTCTCGAATGTACGGATGTTGAAGTTAGTGCTCGCCATTGCTTTTGTCCGGTTGCAAACCACTGTTGATCAAATGCCAAGAGATTGTGTAAGCTCACCACTCTTTTAAGACGCAAAATCTCAAGAGAGGCCTTCTTCTTGGTAATATTTCCTGCAAAAGATAACAAGCGTTCCAAAACATCGAGTTTTAGTGCACTAAAGATGCCCTAAAAATAAAAATAAAAAACTCAAAAGAATAACAGAAGAACTAGCCGGTCGTTTGACCGGGAAAAAGTTGATCCCTGTCCCCATGGGTTGTGATTAATATGCATGAGTGGAGTTGTTTAAAAAAGATGGTTTTCTTTAAAAGAAAAAAGGTTATACTTCTTCTTTTTTGTTTTCTTAAGAAGGATGCAAGATTTAACTAGATGAAAATTTAACTGAATACAATGATCAAGAATCCTGCACAAGAAATGCCTCTCTCAGAAAGCGAACTGAGAGTAGGCAATTTGGGCGATTTCGATCGCCATGGTTCTTTCTCTCTCACCTCCTCCCTCCTCGACCTCTCTCAAAGTACTCAAGCATGCCTTCCTCTTCCCTCATCCTCTCTCTTGGATCTCTCCTCGTATTCTTCATCGGTCCTCTTCTCATGGCAGGATCCTAACCATAGAAATCCCAAATCTTTTTTCGAAAACCCTAGATCTGGAGATCTATTGCCTTCTTCGCCTGTTGGATATAGTGCCTTCAAGGCAATTATTGTAATTACAAGTAGGCGATTATGATAATTGAAAGAGAACCTATATAGGTCGAACAGTCTTACTCGAGATGATAGTATGCTATTTGGTTTGTCTATATCATCATGTGTATACATTTTGATAAAGCCTGTAGAATTATTGTTTGACTATCAGCATTATGATGACGATCATATATATGGGAGCTGGGTGGTCCATAAGCACATCCTAAATGTCCCTAGTCGAGTGAGTATCGAGACTGGCATCGATATTCCGGAATAGACTAGTGTATACTTTTCGAGACCCCGATGAGGGGCGGTGGCCGGTCTCACAAGCCATAGGTGTTAACTCACCTAAGATAGTATATAGGTGCTCACTGGTGGTGAGTACACTGGACGGACTCACCGAGAACTTCTATATGATATTATACCTATTTTCATATGGAAGTTCTCTTGTGACATGAGTATTTGTTAGTCCTTTGATATGAGATTTTCATTTGTCTCGTGTGAGTTGTCGCTGTACTTAGATTACTACCCTACCACGGCTGAAAGGAGTCGTGAAAATAGGTTTTAGTTGGGTACAGTCCCGAGCCACATGGAGACAATTAACAATCGTCAGGGATTCGTCTCTCCCTGTATTAGGAGTCGATATCGCACTATGTTGGAGCAGCCATCACCAGAAATCCTTGGTCAAGGTGGATAAGATTTACTGATGTGATATCAGTAGTTTCTCAGTAGGTGATATGCTTCAGATCGGCGCAACTTATCGGGTTAGTAGGGGTCTGGCGTTATCCAGCCTTAGATCTGGTATGCGATTATCTCAGACGAAGAGACCAGACTGTACGGAGATTGTCACAGACATGCTCAGTAGGGGGTACGGATGAGTTTGCTCGTCGGCCTTCGTTTCGCTCAATACCTGGGTAGCCGTTACGTACTGCTAGTGTCGCTTACATACTTGTGGTTAAACCCACTGCCAGCGTATTGACGAGTCTTTAGAGTTTCACACAGAGTTTTTCCGGTTCAGGAAAAATGATATAGTGGCCGTATATTGATACGTGCAGGGTTCCGATTAGGTATGTGTGCTAGCCACACGGACTTCAATCGGTCGGATGATAATACTAGCCGGCTTAGGATTAAGCTGGATTATCAAATCAAGTTTTGATTTAATAATTTACACACATACACACACACATATATATTTAGATATGTATATTTTAGCATTATATTTATTGTATTTTTCTATCTCTTGGGTATTCGTATTTTGATATGAATACGAGCATGTATTTGCAGGGACATATTCTTGTATTTACAAGAATACTTCTAGAAGGAGGACACCTCATTTCTAAGTTTTTATTTCTTTTTAAAGAAATTAAGAAATGAGGTGGAAGAAAGAAATGGTGGAGGGTATGGGCAAATGAATTGTTAATTCATTTGCACATACTATTCAAGCATGGTTGCAATTTTAAAATGTGAAAAATCTTTTAACAAAAGTAGAAAACATGCACGCTTGAATTTGTGAGTTTTAATCCATTCTACCATTGAGCTTCTCTCTCTTCCATGGCTCCTTCTTCTTTTTCATCTTTAACCCTCTCATGAGTTGAGAATCATGAAGATAAAGAGAAAGAAAAATACTAGAACACTCACACACATCATTAAGCATCCTAGATTAGCAACCTATGATTTTTAGTTACTTCATTGATAAAGTTGAAGCTTGAACTTGGTTTGCTCGGGTGAATCGTCTTCGGCAAAGGAAGACCGGATTCCAAGCGCGATCCGGAACTCTTGAGAGCATACTAGAGTCCAACCCAATTGGAGTAAATGAAGACGCTACAAAGATCGTGATTTCTACTCTTTTATGCTTGCTAGTTTAGGTGTTTGATTTAGATTCTTGAGTATAAGTTTCTAGTGCTACGAAAATTTTCGTTTTTGAATTCCGCATTGGCCACAGGTTAGCGACAAGGGCACTAGGAACTTTTAATGGTATCAGAGCCACCTAAATAGCCTAAACTAGATAGATACGACTTCCGAATCCTGCTGGTTTTTGCCCTATAAAACCAGTAATTTATTTCATGTTATCTTAATATTTTGACTCACCGCGGGCTCTCGGTTTAGACCGAGAAGCCATAGAGTGGTGTACGGAGACCCCGGGCATGTCCCGAAAGGACTTAGGGAGGGCTCACCCCCCGAGACCACCCTAAGATGGCCTAAGGGGGTGGGGACGCAAGAACTGTCGAGGCAGTTTCGGGTCTGCTTACCCTCTGGCCACCTTAGGGTGGCCTAAGAGAGTGGGTACCCCATAGGTGCCTTCAGGTCGACTTTAATTTTTTTTCAGGGTCCTCCGCGAAGTTTCGGATCAATCCGAGCTTATTTCGGCCTTCCGTTGTGGGTTTTAGCATGAAAATTTTGCCGGTTTTTAGCACACTTGATTTTCGGTGTTTTGGAAAATTGAAGTGTTGGCTATTTGTGTGCGGTATTCAATCGTCGTAGGCTTAGTGATGGTTGTGTATATCATAACGTTTAGTAAAACATCGTCTAATTACTATACGTATTAATTAGACGGGGTTACGGAATTGATACTTGCAAGTTTGCATGTTCTATGATGGATATTGCTTATTGATTGTGGTTGTATTGGATTTGTCGTGATGGATAGCCTGGTCTATACAGTATTAGATGTTATTCTCTGTGATGTAATGTATATTCATATTGCGTGGCAAGCGTCCGACATATATTGCCGTCACTGCGGTTTGTATTATTTTTTGAGGCGCATCCTGGTTGCAGACGTAGTCACCGTTGTATATTCAGGTTTTCATTACATGCACTAGGATTACCCTTCGGCGGAGTGTTCGAGTAGCCGGGTTCTAAAGGGCAACATGCCACCATCTCATGGCGTTGAGACTGGGGTGCCTTACTCTAGAATTGGTGGGCTATTCGCCACACTCATAGGGGGTATAGAATTGACCGGCAGAGGGGTGCCCAAGTCACTGGATTTTAGAAGTCTTGGGTGGCCTACTCACTTCGTTTATTGGGGTTGCCTCGCTTCTGGGATTGGCGGGTGGCTTGCCATACTCGTAGGGATCTAGGATCCGATACTACGGGCTATCCACACAATCGGGAAAATTGCATTTCATATTTGACTCTATTGAAATGCACTTTTCCTAAATTATCTGCATTTTCATACTATGTTTGAATCTGCTGTGATGTTTCTGTGATGTTGCTTGATATCATGCATGAGACGAATGTTTGTTTATATTATATATATTTAGTAGACGCTATATATGTTTTGCATCTGCAATAGTCCTGTCCCCGTCCTGCCGTAAGTTAAGTAACCTTACGATGAAGACCCGGGACCCTGTGGCGAATGCGGATAACATATATGTGCATGCTTATTTTCGTGTCTTTTCTGGCATGATATGATTAATTGAAGGGACTGCATTAATTCTTATTAATGCAAGGAAAAAACCTAAATGATGTTGGAACCAAGTTTTTAAAACTGACATTACAAGCGTATCCTTTTGCTTTGCATCGCGGTATTCATTCAGGAATATCCCGATCCTCATTCGATGAGGCAAGAGCCTAAATTTCTTCACAGGGAGTGACCTCTTGGGAAAAAGTTTACGTCACTGTAATAATTTTACTATAGTCGATTCTTTTGCTTTGCATCGTGGTATTCGGTTAGGAATATCCAACACCTCATTCGATGAGGAAAGAGCCTAAATCCTTTTATAGCGAGTGAGTTCTTTGGAAAAAGTTTGTGTCACTATATATTTGTAAAACAACTTGAGTTCCTTTAATGATATCAAGTTCATTACATTAAAGGTTTTTTCGCAAAAAACCAGCCGTAGCCCTCTGTCATTTTAGATTGGTATTACCTAGTATTCATGCTGTGTTTGTTGGCCTTTGTCAAGGCGTAGTGTTTGGTAGCTATATAGTGCTTTTCTGTTGTATAGTAATGCGATTATCTAGGACAGTCATATTGTTTTGTTGGCCTTTGTCAAGGGCTTATATGAGTGGGTTTAGAGTAATCCAGGATATTGACGGGTTGAACTTGACTTGTGACTTATGATTTGTTGGCCTTTGTCAAGGTCATAAGACGCTTGGGTCAAAAACCATATCGGGTTTCAAATATAAGGGAAATTTTCCAAGTTTGCGCATACCTTTTGGAGTATGGTAATTTTGGTCGGCTTCTGTCAAGTTTTACAAGATGTAAATCCAAACTAATTTAAATATGCATCTTTATATAACTTCAGTTAGTCGGGTCGCATTGATAGGACCTAGTCTACAATGCCTCAAGAAAGATTCGTTCATTTCTGAACTCTTCCTCTTGTGTGTGTTCTGTATGTTAAGAACTGTAGTTTGATTTAGAACGTCTATGCTTTTAGATAACGTGCCTGAACCGATCAACTCTTGATATAGAAAATATTCAAAACATTATCCAATAATACAAAATTATATCTTTTCTTTACTAATAAAGAGATTGATATGATGTTGTATATCAGGTTCAGTATCTAATAACATTCGTTCAGAATCAATGTATTCTGGTAATACAGGGTGATAACTGCCAATAGACTTGGCTGCAACACTTGCATCATTTCCAACTCTTGAAACTTATCACCCGTTCTCAGTTCTCTACTTATCTATAGCCCATGTAACAAATTATATATCTGGGATCCTGATCCGGTATCTCATACCCAGGACGTAAAGAATACTGAGAAACAGTTCTCGGTAATGAACACACCCGAAGATGATGCATCAGCATGCACTTTCTTCGTTTGGATGGCACGGGAATTCTGGTAATCCCCTATTTTCTGCTCAGTCTTATAACAATTATAAGTTGGAGCGGGACCAACGTTCCTTAGCGCAGTATAACAAGCGGGTTCGGTCAATGCATCCGTATTATTATCTTGATTAAGGCGTGACATGGTCGCTACCTGGAGAGAGAGAGAAGAAAACACTCAGCGTGCGCTTTTACAAGATTAGATTGGTTATTAATTTATCTAATCAGGATGGCTCCCACTGTTTTAGTCAAATCTTCCTTCAAACCCTAAAAGGTAAGACTAGCCGGGATTAATTACACTCTACAAGTTCGCCAATCTTTCAGCCAGGCCAGTGCCAGTACTTTGAGGGAGGTTCCCCGTTCTTTCGCACGGACCTAATTAAAATAAACCTCGTTTTCCCAGGGGTGTAACCCCATTGAAACCTTTCTAGATACCTACTTGATCGGCTAATTGTAATGTGTAAAACTCTCCCAGGAGTAACTCTTACTCGCAGCGGGTATCGAGATCCAACTATCTCATAGAAGGTATGCAATCTCATTGCAAATTTCAATTCTTGAAATTCCCAATAATCTTTTACCCCCAGCGTTCTATGACCTTGATGAATGCCAAACCACCAATAGTCCGCTACTCAAGTTCAACCCATACATTTCCTGATTGAATTAAACCCACCCGCACGACCCTTGACGAATGCCAAACAACGCCGTACGAATACCCTAATCCAATCGCATCGTATGCTAGCAGATAAGCACTAGTTAGCTACCGTACACTACGCCTTGACGAATGCCAAACTACCGCAGCACGAATACTAAGTAGTACTTATCTGAAATGACGGAGGGCTACGACGGGTTTTTAAGAAAACCCTTTGCGTAATGAACTTGATATCATTGTAGAATCGAGTGATTTTAAATGGAGTGTTTTTGAGGCCTTTCTAGTTTTGCTAAAGGGGTCACTCCCGGTGAAGGGATCGTCGGCCCTTTCCTCATCGAATAAGGTGCATGATATATCATATATACCACTATGCAAAGCAGAAACTATAGAAGCAATCAAAAGACAAACCGAGTTTGTAGCATCTGCCAGTTATTGCTAAAGGAGTCACTCCCAGTGAAGGGATCTCGGTCCTTTCCTTATCGAATAAGGTGCTGGATGTTCTATAAGGAACACCGCTATGCAAAGCAAGAACTAGAGCTACCAGTTTTTTAACAAGTTTCTACAACATCTTTAGGTTTCTTTTATTTCATTAATCTCATTAATGAAGTCCCATTTTATTATGCTTCACAAGCATCACATTTGAAATGAAATCTGCAATATAACATATATCTCATATATATAATATAAACATTCGTCTCAGGCAGTAATATGATCTCATCACAGAACATTGCAGCAGAAGAACATATATGAAATATTGGATATACTAGGAGGTCCGTGTTTTTAATACGAGCCTGTATAAAACACGGATTCCACGGTCGCGATGAATAGCCAAACCCACATCCCTAGACCCCTACGAGAGCGGCAAGTAACACTGCCAATTCTAGGGTTAGGAGACCCGGTCTCGACTCCTCGAGATGGTCTCCCTCTGGACCCTAAAATCCGGTTACTTATGCTCCCCGCCTTTGGTCTACCTAATGCGGAAAAGTAAATAATATACAATGGTGACATCATCCTCATCCCGGAAGTGCCCCAATAAAAGAATATTACATACAAATGAATTTTACATGAATGAAAAAGAAAAACTCTCATCTCACATAAAACCCCTGGCTATTCAGAACACGACGATCCAATATAACATATCACAGCAACACATAATATCTCATATCATCAACGTAAGTAAGTATGCGTATCCCGATTGTCGTTGATGTATAGCAACGAAGCCGGCGATACACCACATTCTACGCTTAAGGTCGTAGAAAAGAAAGTGTAAAACTAAAACAGTTGGAATCCGCAACCTCCTTAGACATCGCATGCCTAACCAAATGAATTCCTTAGACATCGCATGCCTAACAATTATAAACTCCGCATTTTAGTCTCAATATCGAAAAATCTTTTCAATATCTAGTCGGGCAATTCAACAAGATACCTGGCATCCTGATCGAATGCTCGTCGCAAACTTTAGTAGACGGCTGCACCCCCGGATGCCGTCGACGAAGTGCACTAAGGTGGAACACCGCTGCCGCGAGCACCCGAACGGATGCTTTTGGCGACGGGGTTCTCCTACACTCACTTGGTCGGGCCTATGGGGCGTGGCTGTCTATTAAGTTTATCCGGCGAGTATCCGCGTACGCTACGTGATTGCGACGGAGTTTTGATCGCATCAAAATCCCGTGGCAACCGATCATCTGAGACTGAAGTGCTAGATTTATAACATTCAAATTAGTTATCTCATAACTACTTGTGGATTCTAAATATTGTATCACAATCCAGATAAATAGACAATGTTAAACTTTCCGATCGAATAATCAAACACCCAAGTTTTCCCAAATAGTTCTCAACACTTGAAATTAGTTTAAAAACATCCATCACATGCCACAGTACCAATGGTCCAGCCGTAGAAGGGTCAAACCAATGCCTCACATGTGGCAACGCCGTACTGCCACAAACCCTAAGGTTTAGAGGCGGTTCAGACGGTCACATAATCGAGTTAAGGTTTGTGTTCTTCTAGAGGGTCCACCGCGTTACTTGCACGACTAAGAACGTTCTTAAACTACAGAAAAATCCAACACTTGGAAATTTTCCGGCAGGGGAAAAAGTGAGTTATTGATATCCGTTCGAAGTTTTTAACACGTTCTAAATTACCTGAAAAAAGTTAAACGAAGTTAAACTTTCCGATCGAATCAACGAGTTCCCAATACAACCCAGAAAACTCAACACTTGAGTATAATTAAAAAATTCTCATAATCATCAGGAATTGCCTACGGATATTACTGTGTCAAACGAAAACCATAATTTTACTGTTTGGCCGCGGAACCGCCGCGCAAGCCATGGTGCGGCCGCGGTGCTTTAATGGTATTGGTGGCTCGTTTACACAGTAATGCTTGTATTTCCCTGCTTAATTTTCTGAGTATTTTTAATATAAAAAATGTCAACTTTTGAAATTTTTTCCAGAAACTAGGGTTTTACGGGTATTCGGAGTTCGATCGGACTTTAAATTTCGCATAGACTTCGCCTAAAGCTCTAGCTTGTCTCTGATACCACTGTAGGGTTACTAGGCACTCTTACAAGGTTCTATAAGGCATCAACCATGCCCGATTTAAAAATTAGACGTGCCGAACAACCCTAACCAAGATCTTTAAACTAGAGATTAGGCGAAACAAAGCATGTTAAACACTTTAACATCTAAGAGTTTGGGATTACAACCTTTGTAGTCCGTTCCTTCACTTCTAAAGCTCCATGTTGAGATCCCTTCGCTGCGATCATCGAGTATCCGGACTCTAGAGAGGCTTCACGAAGAGAAAGATGCAAGCTTGCTTCCGATCTTCGATAACAAAGATGATCTACCTTGAAGAAACTCAAACCCAAGCTCTTGCTTTGTTAATCAAGTATTAGCAAAGCAAACACCCTAATCTAAGCGGCTAGAATAGATGAGGATGATGAAGTAGGAATTTAGCTCTCATTTGTTTTCGATTTCTCACTCATTATAATCACTTATCAAAAAGCTAGAAAGCTTTTCAAGCCAAGAAGAAGAAGGAAGAAGAAGATCTATTTCTTTTGTGATGAATAATGAAAACCATAGTGAGGTTAGAAATACAACCATGGGTTAAGTATGAAGACTTAACCCATGCGGAGAATTAACTATGGTGAAGGGTTGGGTTGGGTTAAGCAAATATCTACACAATATATCCAAAGTCAAAGTCAAAGCTTCAAGAAGCTTCTTGAAAGCTTCATGCAAGCTTAACCCTAATCCAAACCTTAACCACATTTAAACTCCACAAAACATGTTGCATTTATAACCCTAACTTGTTACAATATTATATATCACATATACAATATTTATTGTAACAAAATAAAATAATACAATTAACATATATCGCATATATATCAATGTATTACCCGAGTGAGAAAAAAAATCCTTTAGTGAGCTTATATTAGTTAATGTAATTTAATATATCAAATATATAATTATACATTAAATTATCGAATTAACACTTGATCCAATAATCCGTCTATTTCACAAATAACCGACTAATATAATCTGTATCATTTCATTGAATCAACACTTGATCCGATGACCCGGCTATATCACATATACCCAGCCGATATCTCATATCGCGAGAATCTAATACGGTATCACATACACGTATTGTTCTCGGTCCCACACATATCATTTATGTGCTCCTACTCCGTTTTGCCTGAGCCAAGAAACCTCTGTGTAGGACTCTAAAGAATCGTTAATACGCCGGCAGTAGGTGATGATCATATCAAACACCCACAAGCTGCAAGCGGTCAGCTAAACGTAAAAACCACCCAGGTATTGAGCGATCAGAAGATCAAGAAGCAAGCCTATACATTCTCCTGCGAATCCAGTCAGTAACACTTCCGTACAGTCCGGTCTCTTCGTCTGATATGTCGCATATCTCGCCTAGGGGTGGTAAACGTCAGACCCCAGTAGCTTGATAAGTCGTGTTGATATGAAGTCTATAACACTTCGAGAAACTACTGATAACACTTACCAGTAAATCTCAGCAACCCTGGCCAGGGATTTCCAGTTATAGCCAATCGAACACAGTGCAACATCAACTCCCTATACTGGGAGAGACGAATCCCCTCCTATCGCTCATTACCTCCATGTGATTCAGGACTGTACCCAAAAGCCACCTTTTTGCAAGCCCTCTTGGACGTGGTATGATGGAAATCAAAGCACAGTGGGAATCACACAAGACTCTATGACGATCTCGGGTCTACAGACTAACCTGTACCAGTGTCACCAGAGAACTGCCATCTGACGTGAGGTATAATACCATCTGGGAGTTCTCGGCGAGTCCGTCTAGTGTACCCAGTCTCTACTGAGCACCCGTACACCATCCTTGATGCCAAACACCGATGGGATCATCCATCGCCCATCATATGGGTCAAGATGCGTATACGCTAGTCTACTTTGGTGTATCGATGCCCTGTCTCGATACACCCTCGACTAGGAACAGTTATAGGATGTACTCGTCGACTACCGTGGCCCCACTAGTATGATCTCATCGTAGTCCCAGTAGTCGAGTACATATCCTAAGGGCTTTATCAACATGTAACATAGAGACAATCAGAGTACATGTTAATATAAAGTGCAACCAGATAGCATACTATCATGTCGAGCAAGAAAGTCATCCCTATATATGTCCAAGCATCCACTACAATATACATCGTATGTACAGTAATGGCCTCTAGGCATACATATAACTAACAGTACACTGGACGGACTCGCCGAGAACTCCTATATGGTATTATACCTCACGTCAGATGGCAGTTCTCTGGTGACACTGGTACAGGTTAGTCTGTCAACCCGAGATCGTCATAGAGTCTTGTGTGATTCCCACCATGCTTTGATTTCCATCTTTCCGCGTTCAAGAGAACGTGCAAAACGGTAGTTTTTGGGTACAGTCCCGAGTCATATGGAGGCAATGAACGATAGGAGGGGATTTTGTCTCTCCCGGTATTGATGGTTGATGTTGCGCTGTGTTCGATTGGCTATAACAGGAAGTCCCTGGCCAGGGCTGTTTCTGAGATTTACTGGTAAGTGTTATCAGTAGTTTCTCGACCCGTTATGAGCCTCACATCGGCACGACTTATCAAGCTATTGGGGTCTGACGTTTACCACCCCCAGGCGAGACATGCGACATATCAGACGAAGAGACCGGACTGTACGATAGTATTACTGATTGGATTCGCAGGAGTATGAGCAGGCTTGCTTGTTGATCTTCTGATCGCTCAATACCTAGGTGGCCATTACGTTTAGCAGACCGCTTACGGCTTGTGGGTGTTTGATATGATCATCACCTACTGCCGGCGTATTGACGAGTCTTTAGAGTCCTACACAGAGGTTTCCTGGTTCATGTGAAACGAAGTAGGAGCACATATGTGATATGTGCGGGACCGAGATTAATGAGCGTATGTGATACCCATTCAATTCTCGCCATATGTGACATCGGTCGGTTATATGTGATATAGCCGGATTATCGGATCAAGTGTTGATTCGATAAGTTGTTACATTAGATATTAGTCGGTTATATGTGATATAGCCGGATTATTAAATCAAGTGTTGATTTAATAATTTAATGTATAATTTATATTTGATATATTAAATTACATTAACCAATATTAGCTCACCTAAGCATTTCTTTTTCTCACTTGTGTGCATTAGTGTATATGTGATATATATTGATGTACATTATTGTGTGTCATACTAGATGATACATGTAACATGAGTGCATGAGACTCACACATGCTTTTGATAATAATTGGGCGTTTATTTATTTAAGTAACTCATAATTAATGGTAATTAGTCACATGGTTGAAGCTTGTGGAACTATTGACCAAGTCCACTAATTTTGTTTTACTTGTAGATATTTATTAACCTAACCATTATCCTAAGCCATGGTTAACTCTCTTCATGAGTTAGTGTATGACATAAACTTACCCATGGTTGCTATCCTCACCTCATGAGTTTCATTTTCTTATCTTGATTTTTCATCTTCTTCTTCCTCTTGAAAAAGCTTTCTAGCTTTTGAAAATGTGAGAAAATATTGTGAGAAAATTAAATCTAAAGTGAGCCCATTTCCTACTTCATCATCCTCTACTATATTAGCCATTTAGTTTAGGGTGTTTGCTTCACTAATCTACCATTAGTGAAGAGGTAGCATGGGCTTGAGTCTTCTCGACGTAGATCATCTTCGGCCTCGAAGACTTCGAGCAAGCTTGTTCATTTCTTCAAGTGAACCCTTTCTAGAGTTTGGATGTTCATTACTTGCAGCGAAGGAACTACTACACAGAGCATTAGAAATGAAGGATCGGTCTACAAAGGTTGTATTCCTCATTCACTTAGATGTAAAGTTGTTTACATGTTGTATCGTCGGATTTTCTAGTTAAGATTCTAGGGTTATGGTTAGCTAGGACGACAAACTTTTGAAAATGGAATGGATGATACCTCCCGAAACCTTGCTGCTGTGCTAGACAAACCTACAATATCAGGGTCTTCGAGAAGATCGAAGATATAGATACTTATACTAAGCATTCCATCATAGTAATATTGAGAACATGATTCTCTCAGAGGTTACTCATCCGTGCGTGCACTCCTTGATGAGTAATGTTGTATGGCCTTTTTCCATATGGGATATACACTAGAAAAGTTGCATAATAGTTGAATATGGTTCCGTATAAATTAGTGCCTTTGTTTCTATGTGGACATAGAATGGTTGCATATCTTGAGGATGTTAAGATATGGAGTTATCCGGTTTCTGTTTAAAAGCTGAATCCGGACAAATTCAAAGCACGTTTATGTAACGACAGTTTGTGGGTTATTCCAGGCTTTTAGCAAGGGTTTAATTTCTACCATTTCAAGATCAAAAGTTAATTTGTTTTTGACTCTCTACCATTTTATAAAAGGAATCTTTCTGCAAAAGAAACAAGTGGGAGTATGGTAGAACTGGAAGTGATTTCAGAACCATAAACGGTTACTGAAAATTTAGTAGAACTTGGAGATTCAATTGGATTCGACAATCCATTAGCCAATCCGCAGATTTAGTGGGTAATCTCAGTCACTCGAATGGTACTTCGGTTTCTTCAAACGGTGACAGGGAGGTTTTGATAACCCAAGCTTGTCACTACTGCTTTCCTTGACTATGAGATATGGTAAGTGGATGACTATAACGTCATTCTAAATTGAATTTAGAAGTGCACATGTATATGACTCTGCCATAGGGTTGTTGTAATCAGTGGGAGCAGCGGAAGCGTGGTATGCATGTTGCTTATGTCTATTTATAGATTAAAGCAAGGAGAGCGGAATTGGTCATCTAGTTTGATTAAAGGTCAAAGATTTTGACTTCATCAGAACAACAGATGGACCTGGAAAGAAGGCGGTAGGGAGTGATGTCCTGGTATTTGGGTGACATGCTCCTGATAGGAAGTGGTGTTCCTATACTACAATCGGTCAAACTTTGGTTATCATAAGGTGTTTCTCCACATATGATATGGAAAATATATCACGGATTCTGGTAACTAGATTTATGGTTTTAGATTTAGATTTGGGAGGTGTTCCAATCACGGTACTTTGACACCATTCTAAAGTAGTTTAGAATGGATGACTCCTGGCATGGTAGTCTACCCGCAGGTAATGGAGTCTCCCTCTCTAAAGAGAAATCTTTTAGACTGATGAGGAGAGGAACTGGCATGAATGACATATCATTTATTTAGGCAATTAAATCAATCATGCAATGTCATGTACCAGACTAGATGTTGCATTTTGCACTTTCTGCACTAAGCAGATATTAATCTAATCCTGGAGAAACAAAAGGAAGCGGTAAAAAACATAAGAGGATGTTCTTGGTGTATGGTAATGAAAGTTCTTAGTGCTCTCACCGCTAACCCACGGCCAATGCGGAATCCGAAAACAAAAATTTTGGTGGCACTAAAAACTTGTAACCAAGAATCTAAATCAAACACCTAAACTAGCATTACAACAAGGTAAAAATTACAACCTTTGTAGCGTATTTATTTTCTCCAATTGGGTTGGACTCTAGCATGCTCTCAAGGGCTCCGGATTGTGCTTGCAAGCCGGTCTCCCTTTGCTGAAGATGATCCACCCGAGAGAATCAAGTTCAAGCTTCAACTTTATCTATGAAGTAACAAAAGATTCTAGGATGCAAATCTAGGATGCTTAGTAATGTGTGTGAGTGTTCAAGCATTTTTCTTTCTTTTTATCTTCATGATTCTCAACTTATGAGAGAGTTGAAGATGAAGAAGAAGAAGGAGCCATGGAAGAGAGAGAAACAAAAATGGTAGAATGAATAAAATTTTTCACAAATTCAAGCATGCTTCAACTCTTTTGTAAAAAGAATTTTCCCATTTTAAAACTACAACCATACTTGAATAGTATTTGCAAATGAATTATAAATTCATTTGCTCATACCCTTCGCCATTTCCCTTTTCCTTCTCATTTCTTAATTTCTTAAAAAGAAAAACCTTGAAATGAGTTGTCCTTCTTCTAGAAGTATTCTTGTATAAATACAAGAATACGTCCTCGCAAATACATGCCCGTATTCGTATCAAAATACGAATACCCAAGAGATAGAAAAATACAATGAATATAATACTAGAATATACATATCGAAATATATATATGTAAATTATTAAATCAAAACTTGATTTAATAATCCGGCTTAATCCTAAGCCGGCTAGTATTATCATCCATCCGATTGAAGTCCGCGTGACTAGCATACATATCTAATCGGAACCCTGCACGTATCAATATACGACTACTACATCATTTTTCCTGAACTGGGAAAACCCTCTGTGTTAGTGATATATGCTCTAGAGGCCATTATTTATAATACTGGATTGTATATTACATTTTGGAAGCTTGGGATATACACAGATATAATAACAGTCTTACTCAATATGATAGTATGCTATCTGGTTTGATTCTATCTTAATATGTGTATACGTTTCTTTTAGCATATCGCTAATACATATTGATAGAGCCCTTAGGATCTTTGCTTGACTGCCAGCGTTGTGATGACAGCCACACTAGTGGGGGCTGGGTAGTCTATAAGCACATCCTTAAGTTTGTCCCTAGTCATAGGATTATCGAGACAAGGCATCGATACTCCAGAGTAGACTAGTGTATACGCTTCTTATCCTTAGTCAGGGGAGGTGGCCTGTCTCGCAGCCATTGGTATACGGTACCAGAGATAGTATACATGTGCTCATTGGGTTATGAGTTACACTGGACGGACTCGATGGGGATTGCTTGTTGGTATTGTACCTATCGTCAGTTAGCAGTTCCCGGGTGACATGAGTACAGGTTAGTCCGTTGACTTGACTTCACTATTTGTCTCGAGTGTGTTCCCACTGTACTTAAATTACTACCCTACCACAGCTCAAATGAGTCGTGCAAACAAATAGCGGTTGGGTGCAGTCCCGAAGCACTTGGAGGTAGTAGTGGATAGAAATGATTCGTCTCTCCCGTTATTGGGAGTTGATATCGCGCTGTGTTCGGATAGCCAAAACGCAAAAGTCCCTGGCCAGGGTAAGTGAGATTTACTGGTAGGTACACCAGTAGTTTCTCAGGATGTATTGGGCTCTACACCGACACGACTTATTGTGCTATTAGGGGTCTGACGTTTACCAACCCCTAGGCCCGATATGCGATACTCTTAGACGGATAGACCGGACTGTACGGAGATTGTCACGGATAAGCTCAGTAGGGGTTCGGATGAGTTCGCTCGTCGACCTTCTTTTCTACAGGTACCTGCGTAGCCGTTACGTATAGCTAGTGCCGCTGACAGACTTGTAGTTAAACCCACGACCAGCGTACTGTCGAGTCTTCAGTTTCCCACACAGAAGGTTTCCCTGGTTCAGGTGAAACAATGTAGAGGCCATATGGTTTTACGTGCAGGGTTCCGATCATATACGTGTACTCGCTCCACGGATGTTGTTCGGACGGATAATACTAGTAGGCTTAGGATTAAGCCGGATTCTAGTATTTTATTATTGGATTATTATTATCTCATCGTATTCGTATTTTTGCAGTACGAATACAGGTATGTATATACGGTGAGGGTATTCTTGTAATTTTATAAGAGATGCTTCTAGAAGGGGACACCTCATTATTGGATTTATCTATTTTTGGAAAATAGATTAATGAGGTGGAAATGGAGATATTTGTGGCATGGTGATGCATGGATTATTCCTTTGTTTATTTCATTTGACTTTTACTATTCAAGCACGGTTGATATTTTTCTATGGAAAAATATTGCATGCTTGATCATTGAGAAAGAATGAGCCATTCTTCACTTGCACAAGACTTGCTCATTTATGTTTTCTCTTTCTCTCTCCATTATTCTTCTCCTTCTTCCTCAAGACCCTAACCCTCACATGTGTTGTGAATCCTAGGGCATTTGAGATAAAATACTCCAATTAACACTCTACATCTCCTAAGCTACTTAGATTAGCAAACTAAGTACTTTAGTTATCTCGGTTTAGAGGTTGGAGCTTGAACCATAGACTCTTGGGTGGATTGTCTTTGACATGAGGAGACCGAAAATCATGCGCGATCCGCATCTTCTAGGAGATCAAGGAGAGGAGAAGAAGACCCTAAGGACTTGAATCAAGGAGGTATAAAACTTTTTCATAGTAGTTTAGAACCTCCAAGTGTTTAGCTAGTTAGGGTTTCCAAAAAGATCCTGTATGATAGGTCGATGTTGCAAGTTTTAAAATCGTTTTTCGTATATTCCACCTCCCTACAAGTGTGTGGGGTGTGCGACATCGACTTACACACCGTGTGGGACTCTAAAGACTCGTCAATACGCTGGCTGTGGGTTTAACCACAAGCACGTCAGCGACACTAGCTGTACGTAACGACTACCTAGGTATTGAGTGAAAGGAAGGTTGACGAGCAAACTCATCCATACCCCTACTGAGCTTGTCTTTGACAATCTCCGTACAGTCCGGTCTCTTCGTCTGAGATAATCTTATACCGAGTCTAGGGAGTGGATAATGTCAGACCCCTATTAACCCGATAAGTCATGCCGGTCTGAAGTTTATCACCCACCGAGAAACTACTGACATCACATCAGAAATTCTCATCCACCTTGGCCAAGGATTTCTAGTGATGGCTGACCTAACACAGCGCGACATCGACTCCCAATACCGGGAGAGACGAATCCCTGACGATTGTTCACTGCCTCCATGTGGATCAGGACCGTACCCAACTAAAACCTGTTTGCACGATTCCTTTGAGCCGTGGTAGGGTAGTAATCTAAGTACAGTGGGAACTCACACGAGATAAATGGAAATATCAGGTCAAAGGACTTACCTGTACTCATGTCATAAGAGAACTTCCATCGTATAATAGTTGGATATAGTGCCCTCAAGGCAATTATTGTAATTGCAGGCATGTGATTATGATAATTGAGGGATGATCTATACAGGTAGAACAATCTTACTCGAAATGATAGTATGCTATCTGGTTTGTCTTTATCATTGATTTGTACACATTTTACTTGTTATTACGTGTCGCTAATACATAATGATGAAGCCTGTAAGATTCTTTCTTGACTACCAGTATTATGATGGCGATCGTATACATGAGAGATCGGTTGTTTATAAGCACATCCTTAAATTTCTCTAGTCATGGGAGTATCGAAACTGGGCATCGATATTCCAGAGTAGACTAGTATATACGTTTCGAGACCACGACAAGGGGTGGTGGCCGGTCTCACAAGCCATTGGTGTTATATCACCTAAGATAGTATACAGGTGCTCGCTGGAGGTGAATACACTGTACGGACTCGCCGAGAACTTCTTGATGGTATTATATTTATCGTCAGATGGAAGTTCTTGAGTGGCATTAGTACAGGTTAGTCTTCTGACCTGAGATCATCATTTGTGTCGTATGAGTTCCCATTGTACTTTGATTACTACCCTACTATGGCTCAAAGGAGTCATGCAAACAGGTTTTAGTTGGGTACAGTCCCGAGCCACATAGAGGCAGTAAGCGATTGTTAGGGATTTGTCTCTCTTAGTATTAGGAGTCGATGTCATGCTGTGTTTAGTAAGTTATCACCTTAAATCCGTGGCCACGGTAGATGAGATTTACTGATGTGAGTCAGTATTTTCTCGGTTGGTGATGAGCTTGACTCCGACACGACTTATCGGGTTATCAGGGGTCTGGCGTTTCCACCCCCTAGACCCGGTATGCGATACTCTCAGACGAAGAGACCGGACTGTATGGAGATTGTCACATTCAGGCTCAGCAGGGTTCGGATGGACTTGATCGTTGACCTCCCTTTCGACAGAAACCTGGGCAGCCGTTACGTATAGCTAGTGCCACTGACGTGCTTGTGGTGTTTGGATTTATCCAGTAAATCATTGCCAGTGTATTGTCGAGTCTTTAGAGTCCCACAAAGAGAGTTTCCCAGTTCAGACGATATGATATAGATGACGTATGTTGGTGCATACAAGGTGTCCAATTAAATACGTGTACAGGCTACACGGACTTTAATTGGATGGTTGATAATACTAGCGGCTTAGGATTAAGCCAGATTATTAAATCAGGTTTTGATTTAATAATTTATATATATTTTTAATATTTAAATTCTAGTATTTTGTTCACAATTCATTTTTTCTCTGTTGGCTATTCATATTTTTATATGAATACGCGTATATATATTTCGATACGTATACCAGGTTGTATTCCGTATTTATACGGAATTTGTTCTAGAAGATGGATACTTCATTTATTGATTTTTCTTTTATAGAAATTCAAAAATGACGTGGAGGATGAGGTGTTTTGTAGCATGGTAGAGAGGTATGGGTTGATTATTATATAGTATTTTCATTTGTGAATACTATTCTTGGATGGTTCCTAAAATACTTAGTCATTCCTTTGCTACCTTTTGCTACTAGCTCTTCACAAACACTATAGCCATTTTTCCATGGCTTCTTCTTCTTCACCTCCTCCTCCTCCTTCTAGGTAGCTCTCTTGAGCTTGGAAAATAGAGAAAAAGATAGTGAAAATATTCCTATATCCCCACTCTCCATTCGTAGCGAGCTTCGAGCGTCGGTCGCTTCACTAGGTGAAACCGGAGCTTGGATCGGTTTCCCCCATGTTGGTCTTCTTCGAAAAGGGCGGTCGCCACTCAAGCACGATCTGGAAAGTTTACACGGAGCTTGGAGGGGTCTTCCACGATTGGGTGGACACGCGTTGAAGGTAGTATTCCCTATCTTTGCATGCTTGGTTTACTAGTTTAGGCGTTTGGATCGATTCTAGGTTCGGGGTGAAATTTTTGTTCACTTGAAATTTTTGTTCACTATTCATGCTTCCACTGAGCCGCGGATACTAGAGAACCTTACAGTGGTATCAGAGCCTCCCAAACACCTTAAACTATCTAGTTACGACATTAGAATTCGCATTTTTCCGGACATTGAAAACCGCCGAAAAAACAGTCCCGAAATTTTGAGTTTTAACATGTTTGCACGCCCCGCGGGCTCACGGTTTGAACCGAGAAGCTGTGGGCTGGAGCGTAGGCACCCCGCAGAGACCTCCGGGAGGGGAGGGTAGGCGAAGGGCTGGGCCCAATCCCCAAGACCACCATGAGGTGGTCTTGGGGGGGCCCGAAACTGCTCCTCATAGGAAGTTTCGGGTTTGCCTCACTCCCTGGCCACCTCCTGGTGGCCTCGTGGGTAGGTGTTCAGTCGAAAATATTCCACTTTTAAACATGAAAATTTTCTTACTTTTCTTAATCATTTAAAAGTGTTTGTTATAAATATAACACATATTAGAAGTTTATCTGCAAAATAGCATTTACCATGTGTTTATATATTATAATCAACATTATGAAGGAAAATGTGCTTAATATTTTGATACACATATCATATCAAATCGTATCTCAAATATAACTAACATTGTTCATTGAGATATTCTACAAGATTAGCTCAGGTCAGATATCAGGAATCAAGAATCTGCCGATAAAGTAAAGAAAGTCGAAGAATCAAATACTGGCAGAGACTCAGAAGAGATAAGAAGATTCCAGACATCAAATAAACACCCAAATACTAACATAAGAAGACTCCAGAAGATTGAAGCCATGAACTCATCATAAAGCTGCGGAACCGCGGCCGAGTCTGGCCGAGTCACCGCGGATCCACGGCGGATTCAAGGAGTCAGGGTTTGGAAAGGTTCTGGAATCTTCGGTGCAACAAACTCAGTTTGTTGGGGGCTTCGGTTACTGGTTTCAAGGCTATAAAAAGGTCCGAGGGCTACATCTCACAAACATCAAAAGATCTAAAAAAAATCAATTCCAAAGATCAAAAACCAATCTAAAAAAGGATCTAAGATCAAGAATCAACGATCTTGAGATCCAAGATCAAAAAATCATCGAGAAATCCATCAAGCGATCAATCAATCACGTCTCCTTTACATGAAGCCAATCTCCATCAACAGACTAGCGATCCAAGACAGGTCCAGGATTCGAGGTGATCAAGCGACGTAATCGACGAAACATCTACTTCTTCGAGGCAGAGATCGAGAGCAAATTCTTTTTCCACTTGTAATCTAAACTCGAAGAATTGTATTGTGAAGTTGAGTAATAAAGGTAGATAATTAGTTTTATCATTTCGCTTTCTTTTAATTTCCACATTATGAATTCTTTCTCTATTCTTTCTTTTACTTTGATGATGTGTGAATAATTCTCCACTTGATAGGATTCGTAAGATTATGGTAGATCAATGGATGAGAAAATTCTATACTCTTTTTAAGTCTTATGAAGTTTATAAATTTTAACAAAAGAATCGTCAACATCCTTATAGGGCGCGATATCAAATTCTTGATAATCTTGACCACGATTTGAGATAAGATTGATGATCTTTTTGTTAATAGCTAGACATGAATGGAGATCAATGAAAAGACAAGGGTCAATAGAGGAGAAACCCTAGTTTCTTCCAAAGAACCCTAATCCTCATTCATCGCCATCAATCTAGTTTTAAATCTATCAATAGATAAAAGGAGTAATATTTATTAGTCATCCATGCCTACCAAATCCTAAAGAATCCTACAAGCCTTCTTCATATAAATTTTCTTGATAATTCAATTAGATCTTGAAACAATTTTCTTGATAATTCAATTAAATCTTGAAACCATTTTCTTGATTTTCTTCAATTAGATCTTGAAACTATCTTCTTGATTTTCTTGATTTTCTCTTTTCTATTTCTTTCGACCCATCTAAAGCAAGAATTATAAAATTCCACGAATCCCAGAGGACGACCCGTATTCACCACAGCTAGCTACATGAGACGCCGTGCTGATTGCGGTTACTTTACTAAAACTTCTTCTTTCTCCAAAATCAAAAACGAAACAATCAAATGGCGCCGTTTTCGGGGATCTGTGCGTAATTTTTTATTTCTTGATATTTGGGTTGAAATATTAGCAAATCCATAAAAATATAAATCAAGAACGCATCTTGTGTTTAACGATTAGTGTGTGAATTTTGCAAGGGGATCTGGAATCACTGTAGCAGGGAGATAAAAATTCAGAAGCATTCATCAAGACCATAGGAGCAAGGGAAGCACCCGTACAAAAAATTGTTCAAAGAACCCTCAACTTGGCCGCGCAACCGCGACAAGAAGGCCATTTTCGCAGCGGAACCGCGGTGTTTTGGGTGACTGAGAGCTTCATGTTTCTCTGGTATCTTTTCTGTCTTTTTCTCTCTCCTCTGAAAAGTCCAATAACAATTTTTCTGCAGGATTCTTTGCAAAAATTCGCCGCTTAAAAGATTCCTTTTGCGTGCTTTTTTTTTGGGTTGTTTTTGCATATTGTAATACGGACAATTAAGGGGAAAGACCCAAATTCAGATTAGGTGGGGATTTCATTACCTTTCCTAAGCCACACAAATCATAAAACGAGCATCCGCATCACCCTTCATTAATTAAAAAATATCTAGACCAAGACTCTAAGGACCGTCGCGCTCAATTAGGACAGAGAAAGGTCGTGGGTAATCTACTGCTTATCCGCATTTCTTTTATGGTGTCTAGACAAGCGTGTCTAAGGCAAGTGGTTACTTAATTAGGCCCGCTATTTACGGTGATTCGTATAGCGGATACCTCCCACTTACCTGGCCACAAGAGGGATAAAGAGGTAGTAGAGGATTGATCCCGCGATTTGTCTTCTGGAAGTCTATGAGCGGTCTAGTGACTTGACCTAGGTGATCTTAGATCTAGGGTTGATTGTGCATTTTTGTGATTTGTTAAAGTCCGACCTTTTCAAAACAAACCTTTCTTTTTTCGTAATTCTCACAAACGCTGCCACTTGCGCTAAACCCGCTTAGTGCATGCTCGGCTGGACATGGGATTCTAGTGCCTGTCTTGCCCGCGTTTCTTCTATCGACTCCGAAGTCGGTACTTCTTCATTTTCTTTTTCCTCCCCACTCACAACATTGACCGAGATGGACGGTTCTCCATCAAATTTTCATAACACCACTCTGCCACCACCCGTAGGTGCGCAGAATCCACCGCGCATCTCTCACCAAGAGAGATGCTATCCTATACGTGGTATCCTTTCTACTTGTCTATCTATCCCACCTGCCAATGGGGATAATTTTGAAATCAAACCCCACTTTACCAATCTTTTGCCTAAATTTCACGGGCTTGAGTCTGAAGACGTATACGTTTTTATCACCAAATTCGAAAACGTATGTGCTATGATGGGCACTTCACAACTTTTTGTGGATTCTATGGGTTTACGTCTTCTCCCGTTTACTTTGTGCGATTTAGCCGAAAAATGGCTTTAGAACACAACCGCACACTCCATTTCCAATTAGGATGAATTCGTGATAGCATTCCTTAAGAAATTTTATCCCAATCATAAGACCGTCCGTGTTCGGAGCGAAATCAACCAGTTTACCCAGCTTCCAAATGAACCATTTTGGAAATGCTTTGAACGGTTTAAGGATCTGCTTGTCCAATGTCCTTATCATAGAATCCATAGATGGGATCTGTGCCGAATTATATATGAGGGCATTATTCTAGGGACAAAGCAGATGCTTGAAACATGTGTCAATGCAATTTCATGTCCAAAGACGATGATGAAGCCTGGAAATTTTTGGAAGATCTTACTGAAAACAGTTTGCAGTAGGAAAGCGTTAGACCACCATCATCTAGGGGAGGTATCCATCAGCTTGATGTTTCCATCGCAGTAAAAGCCGAAATGGCAGTGATGCAAAAGAAACTCAAAGCTATTGAAAACAAAGTTTTATTAGCCTCCCTTAACCAGGCGACGCTCCCTAAAACCGTGTGTGGATGCTGTTCCGATCCATCACATCTGACGGAAGAATGTCCTTTGAATTCTCCGTTTCAAGGTCAAGAACATACTAATGCTTCTTTTCAGCAGCGACCTAGAAACGATTCTTAGTCCTCCACATATAATCAGGGTTGGAGGAATAACCCTAATTTTGCTTGGAACCAACACCAAACTCAAACTCAAAATGCGGTTCCAAACCAAAATAACTATCAAAGGGTTCCTCCATAGCAACAGCAACCACCACATAGTCAGCACCCTTTTCAACCACAAACTTTTCAAAATCCGGCCAACAATTCTGCACCTTATAATAATTCCTTCCAAACGGCCGGTACCGAAAACTCCTCTGCACTTGAACGAACCTTGGAAATGTTTATAAAACATTCCATGCAAACGTCGGCTGATATAAAGTCTTCTATCGATACATTAACGAAGGGTTCCGCCTCCCACGGTGAGAGTATAAAATCGATAGAAGCACAAATTGCACAATTAAATGCCGCGATGAGTGCTAGAGAGAAAGGGAAACTTCCATCTCAACCCTTACCGAATCCTGGCCACTCACAACATTATAATATGAGTGCCATTACCACGTTGAGATCTGGAAGAGTGCTGAACAACCAAGTCGGTGAACAGGTAGATAATGAGGAATCAATCAATGATCCCCCGGTTTCCACTTCTAACCCTATTTCGTCTAATCTACCATCTTCTTCCGAGCATATTCTCCGTTTTTCCCTAGGTTCGAACCCTCCACCCACCTCCTTGAGTCAACTTAACACGATCCCAACTCCAATTATGGGATCCGTTCTACCCCCTCGATCTTCTCTAATATTGGACCCGACTCTTATTGATAAACCTCCTTATCCAAATAGGTTAAGGGGAAACAAACCAAGTCCACAAATGGAGAAGATTATGGAAATATTTAAACAGGTTAACATAAATATCCCTCTCCTATATGCTATCCAACAAGTTCCGTCTTATGCGAGAATACTTAAGGACTTGTGCACTAGGAAGAGATAAACTCAAGTGCCGAAAAATGTATTCATGACGAGTAATGTAAGCACAGCTTTTACCTAGCAATTACCTAAGAAACGTAAGGACCCCGGTTGTCCTACAATCTCTATTTCTATTGGGGGTAAAAATATCAATCGTGCTTTACTCGACCTTGGTGCCAGTGTTAACTTGCTTCCTTATTCTATCTATGAGCAGTTAGACATAGGAGAGTTGAAACCTGCCCACTGCACTTTCCAGATGGCAGATCGATCTATCACCCAACCTAGGGGTGAGCTAGAGGATGTGTTAATAAAAGTCGGGGAATTTATATTCCCTGTGGACTTTATTGTTTTAGATACACAGCCTGTAGCGAACCCACGAAACCAAATTTCGGTGATTCTCGGTCGACCGTTCTTAGCCACTTCCAATGCTGTAATTAATTGTCGTAACGGTTCTATGAACTTATCTTTCGGGAAGATGACAATTGAGCTTAACATTTACAACCTAGGAAGTCAACCATCTGAACCTTCTGCTTATCTAATTGATGTCTGTTATGTCAACGAGATAGCTCTCAACAGCTGCAAGGTTGAGGAATTTTGCTATAATGATCTCGACGACACTAGTACATCATTGTTTGATCTAGCAAATTATTATAGTGAGGACAGCTTTGATGAGTCCACCCTTCAGTTCGAACCTTTTGACTCATCGCAAAAGTTAGTAGCACTTTCCGAGTCAATATTCTACGCAAGTTATGAACTTCTTAGGGAGTCCGAGTATCATTCCCTTACCCCACCTTCTATTGTCTCTCCACCGACATTAGATCTCAAACTAATACCTTCTCATCTTAAATATACATATTTAGGTGAGAATGAGTCTTTGCCCGTGATCATATCCGCTTCTCTAGCGTTAGAGCAAGAGAACGCTTTTTTGATGGTCTTGAGATTAAATCGGCAAGTATTTGGTTGGACAATGGCAGACATCAAAGGGATTAGTCTCTTAATTGTTGAACATTATATATATTTGATGGATGAAGCCAAACCAACCCGAGATCCACAAAGACGGTTGAATCCAGTCATGAAGGAGGCGGTAAAGAAAGAAATCGTCAAGTGCCTAGATAATGGTATATTTTACTCGATCTCTGATAGCCAATGGGTAAGTCATATTCATGTACTCCCAAAAAAGTCTGGCATCATGGTCATAACTAATGAGGCTAATGAGTTGATCCAAACACGCACCCAAACTGGGTGGCGTGTATATATTGATTATAGGAAACTCAATGCAGCAACGAGGAAAGATCACTTCCCTCTACCTTTCATTGACCAGATGTTGGAACGATTAGCTGGACATGAATATTATTGTTTCTTGGACGGATACTTTGGATATAACCAGGTCCCCACCGCAGAAAAGGATCAAGATAAAACAACATTTACTTGTCCTTTCGATACCTTTTCTTATAGACGCATGCCCTTTGGGTTATGCAACGCTCCCGCAACATTTCAGCGGTGTATGATGGGGATATTCTCAGACACGGTCGAGAATTTTCTGGAGATATTTATGGACGATTTCTCTATATTTGGGGACTCCTTTGAGGATTGCTTACGTCATCTTGACGCGGTTCTTACCCGCTGTAAGGATATGAACTTAACTTTGAATTGGGAAAATGCCATTTCATGGTCCAAGAAGGTATCGTGTTTGGACATGTCATTTCACGAAAAGGCATTGAGGTAGACAGAGCTAAAATAGATGTCATCCATAACCTTTCTCATCCCAAATGTGTCAAAGATATACGATCCTTCCTTGGTCATGCATGATTTTATAGGAGATTCATTAAGGATTTTAGCAAAATTGCTAGACCCTTAACTTTTCTCTTGGCCAAGGGTCCACATTTCACTTCGATTCGGATTGTGAGGCCTCTTTTGACCCACTTAAAAGCTCCTTCACTACAGCCCCCGTTCTATCATCTCCTGATTGGAACCACCCATTCGAGCTTATGTGTGATGCATCAGATTTTGCTGTTGGTGCAGTCTTAGGACAACACATTGATAAGATACCACATGAAATTTATTATGCAAGTAAGACCTTGAATGATGTTCAAATTAATTATACAACTACCGAGAAAGAACTCTTGGCAGTTGTATTTTCATTAGAAAAATTCAGGCCTTACTTGATTGGCTCACCGATAGTGGTTTACACCGATCACTCTGCCCTAAAACATCTTTTATCGAAGAAGGATGCTAAGGCCAGGTTAATACGTTAGATCCTGTTATTACAAGAATTTGATCTTGTCATACGAGATAAGAGTGGATGTGTAAACGTAGTAGTCGACCATCTTTCACGCATCTCTTCTTCACCTACAGTGACCTTGCCAATAAACGACTCTTTCCCCGACGAACAGCTCCTGACCGTATCCTGCGAACCTTGGTTCGTGGATATTGTGAATTATCTAGCAATGGGACTTATTCCCAGCGAATGGTCTAAACAAGACAATCATCGATTTCTATCCCGAGTAAAGCATTTTTACCGGGATGAACCTTATTTGTTTAAGTATTGTCCCAACCAAATCATTCCCAGATGTGTCCCTAATAATGAATTCAAGAGTGTATTGTCTTTTTGTCATGATCAGGCATGTGGCGGTCACTTTGGTCCACGTAAAACGGCGGAGAAAGTTTTGCAATGTGGTTTTTACTGGCCAATATTATTTAAAGATGCATATGATCGTTACAAAACTTGTCCACGGTATCAACACATAAGTCGAATTTCACGAAGAAATGAGATGCCGCTCCAACCTATATTGGTTGTGGAGATATTTGATGTTTGGGGTATTGATTTTATGGGCTCTTTTCCCAACTTTTTTGGGAATTTATTTATCTTGTTAGCAGTTGATTACGTCTCGAAATGAATGGAAGCGATACCATGTCGCACTAATGACAACAAGGTTGTTATTAAGTTCCTTAAAGAAAATATCTTTTCGCGATTCGGATACCCTCGCTCTATAATTAGCGACAACGGGACACATTTCTGTAATCGGTCTTTCGAGGCTTTGATGCGGAAATATTCAATCAACCATAAACTTTCTACACCCTATCATCCCCAAACGAGCGGGCAAGCTGAGATTTCCAATAGGCAGATCAAACAAATTTTGGAGAAGACGGTTTCTAAAAATCGTAAAGATTGGTCAACCAAATTGACGGATGCTCTTTGGGCATTTCGTACCGCTTATAAGACTGATCTTGGTATGTCTCCTTACCGCCTAGTGTTTGGAGGGGCTTGCCACCTTCCTGTCGAGATCGAACATAAAGCAATGTGGGCTATTAAAGAGTTTAACTTCAATTTCAATCAAGCCTGCAACTTTCGGAAGCTACAATTAAATGAGCTAAGCGAACTCCACGATGAAGCTTATGATAATGCGGTTATAGTAAAGAGCCGGACTAAAGTGTTCCATGATAAAAATATTTTTAGAAAAACTTTTACCCCGGGACAACAAGTCCTTCTTTACGATTCCCGTCTCCATCTTCATGCGGGTAAGCTAAGATCTCGTTGGAAAGGACCATTTGTGGTGTGGTATGTATACCCGCATGGGGCAGTTGAAGTTGAAAATATTAAAAACGGTTAAATTTTTAAAGTGAATGGGTATAGATTAAAACCGTATTTTTTCACTGACCCAGCGGAGGAGCTCCTGTTTTTACAGGAGCCGTTTTATCATTACTAAATTTCATCCACCTCACCTCCATGTCTCGATATTATTGTTTCATCCTAAGTATGGAGGTGAGTGAAAAATGACTTAACTGAATATCCATATGATCAAAAAAATAAGTTTGGGGGAGATTTTTTATGTTCATTTATTTCTATCCCCGTTAATAAATTTTCCTCCCAAGTCTACAGGTTTTTGAGATTTAAAAGATGACAATAGTGAGGACACTGCTGCAAACAGATTTGGGGGAGGTTTGTGCTTATTTACGTATTACTTTACATTACACTTTGCATAAGCACAACCAAAAATTAATTTTTTCTTTGATAACGAAATATTAGAAAGTGAAAAATTACATTTAAAAGATTAGAAGAGTTTGAGAAAAACAAGAAAGTTAGATGTTTTCTTAAGCGAAACTAGTAATAAGTAGTTATGAGCCGTTGTCCCAAGGGTTAGTAGATGAAGGAAGTCATCAATCTGAGGATAAAAAGAAGTCTGAAAACTAGTTCCTATTCTGGAGGCTAAACATCTGAACGTTGGTACCCTACTATACGCACTTACACACGTCTTGAAACTCGGGATAGTAGAGGATACCTTGAATTGCTCTTGTCTAAAAGCTAAAGTAAGAAGAAAATATAAATGTAGCATAAAAGTATAAAATGGTGAAGAAAAATGAACACTGGTTTTGTAATCACCAAGGCAGCATAAAAAATATTGCGAGGGTGCTTTATCACCTAGTGCCTTAGACCAACTGGTTTGGGAGCCACTGCTAAGCCTTAGGTGTTGCAAGACGAGGAAATTGCTAATTACGCCTAATAAGTGAGAACATTTAGTAATCGGTCGGTTAGTACTTCAAGAAGTATTAACGGCCGCATGAAGAATGTGTGAGCAATTCCATATAAAATATTTATCGACTAAAAAGTACTGAGGTAGATGGATAAGAGTATGATAGCTTGAATTGAATTCTCCGAGTGTAGGGATGTCTTTTACACACACGTAGGGGTATATGATCGGTGTTTGGAAGAAAGGTAGGGAGGAAGACTGAAGGCGATGTTTTATTGAGGGATGATGTGATTTCTAACATCTTTTCTTGACTATTAAGATATGGCTCATGGCAACCGAAAAGCTAGTGTAGTTGGAAACTCTTATTTTCAAGTCTTTTCTTTTAAAGTTCTTATTTTTATATATAACTTTCACCATCTTTCTTTTATTATTGGATTTTGTGGGTGTAATCCGCTGAAAACCCTTAGGAGACAGCACTCCTCCTACTAGGGACACCTAAAGGTTTAACGGCTTGTTGCACGTGCTCATCGCAATCGTGTTGCCTACGAAAGTGTGCTAGTTAGTTTTTCTTTTTTTCTTTTCTCCTTCTCTTAAATAAATAGTTTGCTCGGGACGATCAAAGTCAAGTTTGGGGGTATTTGTTCTGTCGAAAATATTGCACTTTTAAATATGACAATTTCCTTACTTTTCTTAATCATCTAAAAGTGTTTGTTATAAATATAACACATATTAGAAGTTTTTCTGCAAAATACCATTTACCATGTGTTTATATATTATAATCAACATTATGAAGGAAAATGTGCTTAATATTTTGATGCGCATATCATATCAAATTTTATCTCAAATATAACTAAACATTGTTCATTGAGATATTCTGCAAGATTAGCTCAAGTCAGATATCAGGAATCAAGAATCTGCCGATAAAGTAAAGAAAGTCGAAGAATCAAATACCGGCAGAGACTCAGAAGAGATAAGAAGATTCCAGACATCAAATAAACACCCAAATACTAATAGAAGAAGACTCCAGAAGATTGAAGCCACTAACTCATCATAAAGCCGCGGAACCGCAGTCGAGTCAGGTCGAGTCGCCGCGGATCCGCGACCGATTCAAGGAGTCAAGGTTTGGAAAGGTTCTGGAATTTTCGGTGCAACAAACTTAGTTTGTTGGGGGCTTCGGTTACTGGTTTCGGGGCTATAAAAAAGACCGAGGGCTACATCTCACAAAAATCAAAAGATCTAAAAAATCAATTCCAAAGATCAAAAACCAATCTAAAAAAGGAACTAAAATCAAGAATCAACGATCTTGAGATCTAAGATCAAGAAATCATCGAGAGACCCATCAAGCGATCAATCAATAAAGTCTCCTTTACACGAAGCCAATCATCATCAACGAACAAGCGATCCAAGACATGTCTAAGATTCGAGGTGATCAAGCGACGTAATCGACGGAACATCTACTTCTTTGAGGCAGAGATCGAGAGCAAATTCTTCTTCCTCTTGTAATCTAAACTCGAAGAATTGTATTGTGAAGTTGAGTAATAAAGGTAGATAATTATTTTTATCATTTCGCTTTCTTTTAATTTCCGCATTATGAATTCTTTCTCTATTCTTTCTTTTATTTTGATGATGTGCGAATAATTCTCCGCTTGATAGGATTCGTAGGATTATGGTAGATCAATGGATGAGAAAATTCTATACTCCTTTTAAGTCTTATGAAGTTTATAAACTTTAACAAAAGAATCGTCAACATCCTTATCGGGTGCGATATCAAATTCTTGATAATCTTGACCACGATTTGAGATAAGATTGATGATCTTTTTGTTAAGGGCCAGACATGAATGGAGATCAATGAAAGGACAAGGGTCAATTGAGGAGAAACCCTAGTTTCTTCCAAAGAACCCTAAACCTCATTTATCGCCCTCAATCTAGTTTTAAATCTATCAATAGATAAGAGGAGTAATCTTTATTAGTTATCCATGCCTACTAAATTCTAAAGAATCCTACAAGCCTTCTTCATGTAAATTTTCTTGATAATTCAATTAGATCTTAAAACAATTTTCTTGATAATTCAATTAAATCTTGAAACCATTTTCTTGATTTTCTTCAATTAGATCTTGAAACTATCTTCTTGATTTTCTTGATTTTCTCTTTTCTATTTCTTTCGACCCATCTAAAGCAAGAATTATAAAATTCCATGAATCCCAGAGGACGACCCGTATTCACCACAGATAGCTACACGCGACGCCGTGCTGATTGCGGTTACTTTACTAAAACTTCTTCTTCTTTCTCCAAAATAGAAAAGGAAACAATCAGTAGGGTACCCCCTTAGGCCCCTCGATTGAAAGTTAATTTCATGCTTTAACTCCCCGCGAAGGTCCAGGTGTATTTCGTTTTGATTCGGACTTCCAAATCAGCTCAAAACTCGATTTTTTGGATGTTTAGTGCACTTGGTTTTTGATCACTTTGTATATTTGGGATGGGCGCTAATTGTGTTTTGGAATTCTAATATTGTGACTTCGTTTGCGTGCATTGGTGTGTTGTTGAATGTCGTCTATGTTGGTTATAGGGCCCTCAAGGCAATTATTGTAATTGCAGGCACACGATTATGATAATTCAGGAAGGACCTATACAGGTAGAACAATCTTACTCGAAATGATAGTATGCTATCTGGTTTGTATTTATCATTGATATATACACGTTTTACTTGTTATTACATGTCGCTAATACATAATGATGAAGCCCGTATGATTCTTGCTTGACTACCAGCATTATGATGGTGATCATATACGTGAGAGCTGGGTAGTCTATAAACACATCCTTAAACGTCCCTAGTGATGGGAGTATCGTGACTGGGCATTGATATTCCGGAGTAGACTAGTATATATGTTTCGAGACCCCGACGAGGGGCGGTGGCCGGTCTCACAAGCCATTGGTGTTATGTCACCTAAGATAATATACAGGTGCTCACGGGAGGTGAGTACACTGGACGGACTCGTCTATTATATCAATTGTCAGATGGAAGTTCTTGAGTGGAATCAGTAAAGGACAGTCTTTTGACTTGAGATCGTCATTTATTTTGTGTGAGTTCCCAACGTACTTTGATTACTACCCTACCACGGCTCAAAGGAGTCGTGCAAACAGGTTTTAGTTGGGTACAGTCCTAAACCATATGGAGGCAGTGAGCGATTATCGGGGATTTGTCTCTCCTGATTTAAGGATTCGATGTCATGCTGTGTTCGATTGGCTATCACCCTAAATCCATGGCCATGGTAGATGAGATTTACTGATATGAGTTCAGTAGTTTCTCGGTTGGTGATGAGCTTGACTCTGACACGACTTATCGGGTTTGGGGTCTGACGTTTCCACCCCCTAGACCTGGTATGCGATACTCTTAGACAAAGAGACCGGACTGTACGGAGATTGTCACATTTAGTCTAAGTAGGGTACGGACGGACTTGATTGTCGACCTCCCTTTCGACAGATACTTGGGCAGCCGTTACGTACAGCTAGTGCCGCTGATGTGGTTGTGGTTTTTGGATTTATCCAGTAAATCACTGCCAGTGTATTGTCGAGTCTTTAGAGTCCCACATAGAGGGTTTTCCCGGTTCAGGTGATATGATATAGATGACATATATTTCTGCATACAAAGTGTCCGATTAAATACGTGTACAGGCTACACGGATTTTAATCGGACGGTTGATAATACTAACGGCTTAGGATTAAGCCGGATTATTAAATCAGGTTTTGATTTAATAATTTATTTATATATATATTTTTAATATGTATATTCTAGTATTATTGTTCACTATTCATTTTCTCTCTCGTTACTATTCGTATTTTTGTACGAATACGCGTATATGTATTTAGATACGAATACCGGGTTATATTCCGTATTTATACAGAATTTGTTCTAGAAGATGGAAACTTCATTTGTTGATTTTTCTTTTCTAGAAAATCAAAAATGAGGTGGAGGATGAGGTGTAAATAAGTATGGTGTAGAGAGGTATGGCCTTGCTTTTAAAAATTGATAAAATCATTTGAGGTTACTATTTTTCCATGGTTGCAAAACGATGAGCCATTATTCTTTCTACACTTGTGTTTTTCTTCACTTGCATACTTAGCCATTTTCCTTGGCTTCTTCTTCTTCACCTCCTCCTCCTTCTTCTAGGTGCTCACTTGATCTTAGAAAAGAGAGAAAAAGATAGTGAGAATATTTTTACATCCCCACTCTCCATTTGTAGCGATCTTAGAGCGTCGGTTGCTTCACTAGGTGAAGCGGAGCTTGGATCGGTTTCCTTCAGGGGGATCTTCTTCGGCAAGGGCATTCTCTACTTAAGCACGATCCGAACAGCATACACGGAGCTTATAGGGGTCTTCCACGATTTGGTGGACACACTTCCAAGGTAGTATTCCGTATCTTTTCATGCTTGGTTTGCTAGTTTAGGCGTTTGGATCGATTCTAGGTTCGGGGTTCCTTCATATTTGCTTGAAAATTTTGTTCGCCATTTGCGCCTCCGCTGTGCCGTAGACACTAGGGGACCCTACAGTGATATCAGATCCTTCCAAACACCTTAAACTATCTAGTTACGACATTAGAATTCGCGTTTTTCCGGACATTGAAAATTGCCGAAAAAACAGTCCAGAATTTTTGAGTTTTGATATGTTTGCACCTCCCGCGGGCTCACGGTTTGAATTGTGAAGCCGTGGGGTGGAGAGTGGGCACCCCGGGGAGACCCCCAATAGGGCCAAAGTGCTGGGCCCACTCCCCAAGACTACTACGAGGTGGTCTTGGGTGTGGGGACCCGAAACTTCCCGCCATGGGCAGTTTCGGGTCTGCCTCACCCACTGGCCACCTTGTGGTGGCCTCGGGGGTGGGGCACCCCTCTTAGGCCTCCTGACTCAAAGTTAATTTCGTGCTCTAACTCCCAGCATAGGTTCGGGTGTGTTTCGTTTTGATTCGGACTTCCGAATTGGTTCGAAACTCGATTTTTTGGATGTTTAGTACACTTGGTTTTTGATCCTTGGTAAATTTGGGATGTGTGCTAATTGTGTTTTGGAATTCTATTGTCGTGACTTCGTTTGCGTGCGTGTATGTGTTGTTAACGTTGTCTATTTGCTATATGCTCAATTAGATAGGGTTACACACTTGTTTCAGTTACTTGTTTCTGTAGATATATATCTTGATTATGGCTTAGTCGGATTGTCGTGTCGGATAGCCCCTCGTGCGTTGCTTGTACAGTTTTGATTTATTATGTTGTATTCATTTTTTTGGGATGAGCTCTAACAGTGTCCACCATTTCTATATTATGTATATTCTTTTATTGGGTCTCGACCAGGATGCGGTCGATATCACCATTGTATATATTTCATTTCTGTACTAGGATTAACCCAGGAGAAGTGCTTGAGTAGCTGAGTTCTAGAGTTCAGCAGATGGCCATCTCATGGAGTTGAGACTGCACCGCCTAAAATTGGCGGGTTTCTCTCTGCACTTGTAGGGGTTATAGGATTCGACCTATGGAGGGGTGCACAAGTTACCGGATTCTAGAAAGTGGCGGGTGATCGACTCATTTCATTGAGTGTATGTTACCCAGTTTCTAGGATTGGCAGGTGGCTTGCCGCACTGGTAGGGGTCTAGGATCGACTATGTATGGGCTATCCACACGACCGGGGAACGTCGCGTTTTATTTACGGCTCAGATAAAACGGGGGGCTCTAAGTTTATCCGCTATTCCATATTGTTGTTTGCATGCCTGTGATGGTTCTTATCTGCCTGTGATGACTATTATCTGCCTGCGATATTGATATATATATATATATATATAATATTAGTAAATGCTTCTATATGTTTTGTATCCACGCTAGCTCTGTCCCCGCCCTTCCGTAAGTTAAGTAACCTTACGGTGAAGACCCGGGACCCCTTGGCGAATGCAGATGGTATATAAAAACATGCTATTTTGGTTGTTTCTGTTATGGCTTAGAAACTAGATTTGATGGGACTGCATTATATCTTTAATGCAAAGAAAACAAACCTATTTGATGTTGTTGGAACCAATTTTTAAAACTACTCGGTTTTCTTAAAAACAACTGTCATATTTTTTTGTTTTGTATAGAGATATTCAGTTAGGAATATCCAGCACCTCATTCTATGAGGGAAGAGCCTTGATCCCTTCACGGGGAATTCGCTCTTAAGCAAAGGTTTATATTACTAGTTTTAAAAAGCATAGCTTAAACCACTCCATTTCAAAGCCACTCGAGTTCCTTCAACGATATCAAGTTCATTACATTAAAGGTTTTTCGTCAAAAACCAGCCGTAGCCCTTTGTCATTTCAGATTGGTATTGCCTAGTATTGGCACTACATTTGTCATTGCTATTCACCGAGGCATAGTGTGTGGCAACTCTGTAATGATTTTCTGTCGCAAGGATATGTGGATTGGTTAGGAAAGTCGTACAACTTTATTGATTATTGGTCAAGGGCCGTGCGGTTGGGTTTAATGCAATCAAGAAAATGACGGGTTGAACTTGACTAGGACCCTTGATTTATTGATTATTCGTCAAGGTCCTTGGGTCCTAGGGGTAAAAACCATATCGGGAGTTTTAAATATAGAGGAAACTTGCCAGGCATGCGCATACCTTCTGGAGTATGGTGACTTGAGTGGATTCCGTCAGTTTATCACACGATGATAGTTGGGTCCCGATTCCCACTGATGAGTAGGTATTACTCCTCGGGATATTTTTCACTTCACAATTAGATAACCTATCAGGTGTCTAGAAAGTGTTAACGAGATTACGTCTTTGCGGCAATGAGGTTATTAATTGTGTCCGTACGAAAGCACGGAGGACCTCCATCGGAGTACCAACACTGACCTGGCTGAACGGTTAGCGAACTTGTAAGGTATATGATCCCGACTAGTTCTCCTTTTAGGGTTTGAAGGAGAAATCGAGGAAACAGTGAAAGCCATCTTGATTAGATAGAGTGATAACCGATCTAATCTTGATAGAGTGCATGCTGAGTGTTTCTTTTCTCTCTCTCTGGTACAGTGACCCATGACTTACCTAAAACTCATTAACCAAGTTAACCGAACCTTCTTACACATGTTGGATTTGGATTGTCATGATTTATGAGAAAGTCACAAATATCCCTGCTTCTCCTACTTTCCCTTTGCATTTCTCTAGAACACTTCGTTTCACTACGATGATCCATATTGCTTGGAAATGGCCGTCGTATAGTTACATACGAACTCGAAGAAATTATTTCAGTTGAGGATGGTCACTGTTTCTGGAGAATTTAGATTGTATTATTCGGTTGTCTCTTCTTTTTACCTTCTCTCAGGTTGTGAGAGCTCCTTGTATTAGGAGAGCACATCTATTATGCTTATTGGATAGTCTTCTTCCAAACCTTAGGCAGTTACCGAAAGGTAAGGAAAGAAGAAAACTAGTTAGCGTAAGTGTGGTGTATAGAAGGTAAGATGTAGAAACATATAAAGGGATTGAAGCGAGGGCAAACGAAATTTCTACTACTGTCATGAATCCGGATTGGGAAAAGGCATTACTAGGAATACCCGGCCACCCCGTTGAAATATTTATGTTTCAGATTTTCTATGTACTTGTAAATGAAAACTGTTTTCCCAATTAATTCTGACTCCAGGGTATGCATTTATAGGATTTGGATCTCACATCTGTACGGTGTTACAGATGCTAAGAAGGAGTAGAATATTGGGAAATGGACGATCTGATCCTCAATATCGTAATTCATTGTAATTGGTGATATTGGATTGAATAGCTTGGTTTTGCCTAACGGCAAAATATTTGGTTTCGAATAACCGTTGTTATGCACCAATTTTTAAAATGATATATCTGTATCTTTATTTTATAAAGTGAGATATAAATTTTGAAAATCGTGTTCCATACATTTACCTTTATTAGTCGAGGATAGTGTAAGGTGCATTGAATAACGGTGTAAAATGTTCTCGACCAAAATACAGTTTTCAACCTACAAAACACAAAATTTGAGTTAGTATACTTTTGGGACTTATACATGAAAATGCAATTTGTCCAATGTCCTTCGGGACAAGGGGTTGGTACTCTTACTTCATTTAGGTTTACCTATGAGTTTTCTGGTTTTAGACATGCATTCGTAGTAATGCAAGGTCCAAAGACTTTGAGAAATTTATAGCTATAAGAATAAAGTAGAGAACTATACGTTGGAGGTATCAGGATTCTTCGAAATGATCGAAGATATAGATACCTATGCTAGGTATTCCATCATAGTAATATTGAGAACTTGATTCTCTCTCAGGTTACTCATCTGCGGGTTCGCTCCTTGATGAGTAATGTTGTATCAGCCTTTTTCCATTTAGGTGATATGCACTAGAAACAGCTGCATGATATTTGAATCCGGTTCAATCTAAATTAGTACCTTTGATTCTATATGGATATAGATTAGTTGCATATCTTGAGGTTATTAAGATATGGAGTTATCCGGTTCCTGTTTGAAAGCAGAATCCGGACAAACTCAAGGCATGCTTCGGTAATGGCCGTTTGTGGATTATTCCAAACATTCGCTAGGGTTTTGTTTCTATATTTTCAAGATCAATAGTTATATTGTTCTTCACTTGCCACCTTATTTTATAAAAGGATTTTTTTGCAAAAAAAATTGTGGGAGTATGGTAGATTAGAAGTGATTCGAGAATCACAAACGGTTATAAAAAATTTAGTAGAACCTAAGAATTCAATTGGACTTGACAATCCATTAGCCACTCTTCGGATTTTAGTAAGTGATCCCATCCACCTGAGAGATACATCGATTTTCTTGGTGATGGTGACAGGTGTAGGGTTTCCTAGCACGACAACAAGTTTTGGGGAGGCATCGTCCATGCCATTTTCAAAAAATTGCCGTATTAGCTAACCCTAACCCTAGAATCGTTACTAGAAAATACGACGAAACATAATGTAAACACTTTACATCTAAGTGAATGAGGGAATAAAACCTTTTTAGACCGGTCCTTCACTTCTAAAGCTCCGTGTAGTAGTCCTTTCGCTGCGAGTTGTGAAGACCTGGACTCTTGTGAGGGTTCACATGAAGAAAGGAACATACTTGCTCAATGTCTTCAAGGCCGAAGAAGATCTACATCAAGGAGACTCAAGCTCATGCTACCTCTTCACTAATGGTGAGATTAGTGAAGCAAACACCCTAAACTAAATGGCTAATAGTAGAGGATGATGAAGTAGGAAATGGGCTCTCTTTGGTTTTCTTTTTCTCACAATATTTTCTCACCTTGGAAAAAGCTAGCAAGCTTTTTATGAGGAAGAAGAAGCTCAAGTGAAGAAATGAGAATGAACTCATGAGGTGAGAATAGCAACTATGGGTGAGTTAGTGTCATACACTAACTCATGTAGAGAGTTAACCATGGCTAAGGTATAATAGTTGGGTTAACAAATATCTATAAGTGAAACAAAAGAGTGGACTTGGTCAATGAATCCATAAGTTTCTACAAGCTTGTATCCATGCCAAATATCCATCCAAATTTTGAATTACTTAGATAAATATAAACCCTATATTATGCATAGCATGGTGTAAGTCACACACACACCCAAGAAGCATGTATCATCAAGCATGCCACAAAACATGTACACAAATATATATCACATATATACTATGTGTACAATCAAGCGAGAAAAGAAATCATAAGTGAGAAAATATTAGTTATTGTAATGTAATATATCAAATATATAATTATACATTAAATTATTAAATCAACACTTGATTTAATAATCCGGCTATATCCTGTATAACCGACTAATATTAAATGCAACAACTTATCGAATCAACAATTGATCTGATAACCTGGCTATATCACATATAACCGACCAATGTCACAAGTCGCGAGAATAGAATGCGGTATCATATACGCGCATTAATCTCGGTTCCGCACATATCACATATGTGCTCCTGCTTCGTTTCGCATGAACCGGGAAATCTCTGTGTAGGACTCTAAAGACTCGTCAATACGACGGCAATAGGTGATGATCATATCAAACACCCACAAGCCACAAGCGGTCTGCTAAACGTAACGGTCACCCGGGTATTGAGCGATCATAAGAACAACAAGCAAGCCTTCTCATACTCCTGCGAATCCAATCAGTAACACTACCGTACAGTCCGGTCTCTTCGTCAGATATGTCGCGTATCATAGCCTGAGGGTGGTCTAACGTCACACCCCAATAGCTTGATAAGTCATGCCGATGCAAGGTCCAAAACGGTTCGAGAAATTACTGATAACACTTACCAGTAAATCTCAGCAACCTTGGCCAGGGATTTCCTTTTATGGCCAATCGAGCATACCGCAACATCAACTCCCAATACCGGGAGAGAAGAAACCCCTCTTATCGCTTATTACCTCCATGTGACTCGGGACTGTACCCCAAAACCACATTTTTGCACGATCTCTTGACCGTGGTTTGGTGGAAATCAAAGCACAGTAGGAATCACACAAGACTCTATGACGATCTCGGGTCTACAGACTAACCTGTACCAGTGTCACAAGAGAACTGCTATCCGAAGTGTTGGATATATATGCCCTAGAGGCCTTCATTGTATAGGATGCTAGGGATATGTATGTATATGACAATCTTGCTTGATATGATAGTACGCTATTTGGTTTGTCTTTATCTTAACGTGTGATATATTTTACTTTGTATTTATATACATGTTGATAAAGCCCACAGGGTGTTTGCCTGACTACCGGCGTTGTGATGGCAGTCATACTTGTGGGAGCTGGATAGTCAATAGGCACATCCTTAAATGTCCCTGGCCGCATGAGTATCGAGACTAGGAATCGATGCTCCAGAGTAGACTAGTGTATACATATCTAGACTCTGACGAGGGGCGATGGATTGGTCCCGTAGCCATTGGTGATGTGCACCTAAGATTGTATACAGATGCTCACTAAGTGTGAGTACACCGGACAGGACTCGCCGAGAACTGACTGGATGGTATTATACCTAACGTCAGATAGCAGTTCTCAGGTGACATATGTGCAGATAGTCTGTTGACTTAAGGTCGTCATTTGTCTCGTGTGAGTTCCCACTGTGCTTTGATTACTACCCTACCATGGCTTAAAGGAGTCGTGCAAACAGGTTTTAGTCGGGTACAGTCCCGAGCCACATGGAGGCAGTGAGCGACTGTTAGGGATTCGTCTCTCCCGGTATAGGGAGTCGATGTCGCACTGTAATCGGTTGGTCATTACCATAAGTCTCTGGCCAGGGCTGATTGAGAATTACTGGTGGATTGATCAGTAGATTCTCGGATGGTCTTGAGCCACACCGGCACGAATTGTACGGTTGTTAGGGGTCTGACGTTCACCACCTCCCTAGACCATACATGCGATACTCTCAGACGAACAGACCGGACTGCGCGGATATTGTCACGGACAGGCTCAGTAGGGGTTACGGACGAGTTCGCTCGTCGGCCTCCTTTTCGACACGTACCTGGGTTGCCGTTACGTACAGCTAGTGCCACTGACGGACTTGTGGTTAAACCCACTGCCAGCGTACTGTCGAGTCTTTAGAGTCCCACACAGAGGGTTTCCCTGGATCAGGCGAGACGATGTAGATGTCGTATGGTCTTACGACAGGGTTTCGGTCAGATTCGTGTACTGGCTACTCGAATGACGATCGGACGGATAATACTGGTAGGCTTTGGTTTAACCGGATACTAGTATTGTAGTATTGGATTATACTGATCTTAGTGTATCTGTATTTTTCGGAATACGGATACGGGTATGAAAATACGGAAAATGGCATTCTTGTAAATTTACAAGGTTGACCTTCTAGAAGGAGACACCTCATTATTATTTTATTCTTTTTCATTAAAGAATTAATGAGGTGGAATTAGGAGAGTTATGAAGCATGGGTTGAAAGCATGGCTATGAATTTTTTATTCACTTTGGAACTACTATTCAAGTAAGGTTGCATTTTATTTGATTAAAGAATTCCATGGTTGAATTATTGTGAAAAATACATAGCCATTCTCATAACTCATTTTTTTTCATTCATTCTCACAAATGCTTTCTCTCTCCTAGGTTTTTCTTCTCTTCTTCTTCATGAAACTCATACACTTGCATGTGTTGCAAATCAATGAGTTTTGAGATCAATTAATCCATTACACTCACTCTACATCTACTTAGTCTTCTCACTTAGCAAGTTTGATCACTAAGTTATCTCATGGAGGTTGGAGCTTGATCGTAGGCACCTCGGGTGGATCCATCTTTGACGTAAAGGAGACCGGCAACCGAACTCTTCCAAACCCTAGAAGAAGCCAAAGAAAGGAGATCAAGAACAAGGAGCTTGAACCAAGGAGCAAGGAGCAACTTGAAGACCCGAAGGACTAGACACGAGGGTATAACTTCTTAACCTAGTAGTTAGCACTCTCTTAGTTTAGTTTTGTTAGATAAGGCTTAATAAAGATCCTAAAGTGGAAAAAAGTTCATGATGCAAAGCAAAACTAGTTTCTTTTGATGTGAGAAAACCGTTTTTAAAGTATTCCGCCTCCCCGCGACCCGTGGGATGTGCATCATGGACTTACACTGGTATCAAAGCCATATTAAACCTTATCTAACTTGTTAGCAAAGTGTTGGAAATTCGATCGCCGGAAAAACCCGAAAATCACATCCGAAAATATCAGTTTCTGTCGATTTTGAAATCTGGTCCTAAATTTTTTTCAGAAGGCTTAAAAATACAGGCAAGGTTTTCTAAGAATACTGATGAAATTTGGGCCCCTGAATCGATCAACTCACCGCGGATCCGCGTCCGAACCAAGCGTTCGGCCGCGGATCCGCCGCCGAGTTGACTCGGATTCAGCCCAAATTTCTTCTGTTATTCTTAGTTTTTGGATTTGTGATTTTTGGGATATTTTGATTCTGCCCAGATATTTTGTGTACTGTATTGACCTGAGGATAGATTCAAAATTGCTTATTCGATCGAAATTCTAATTGCTTTAGCTAATCGGTTCTTCTGTAATGCTTTATGTGTTTTGAAACGTCCGCTAATTGCTATACGACGATTAGTGGGGGTTGCACATATCTGTAATGGTTGGTTTATGTATATGAATGTTATTGGATTGTCGATGATGAATAGCCGGGGGATGTGAGACGAGTGTTTTCTTTTCTTTCATTCAATGTAATTTGTGAAATTGATGTAATATTATTTTTGCGGGGCACATCCGGGATGAGGTTGTAGCCACCGTTGTATTATTTCTTTTTACTGTTTTTGCTCCTAGGATAGACCTAAGGAGGGGTGCACAAACTACCGGGTATTTTGAAGTGCTTAATGGCCTACTCACGTTGTTGAGGGAGACTGCTTCACTTCTGGTACTTGGCGGGTAGTTTGCCGCACCCGTAGGGGTCTTGGGTGGGGTTTTGGCTATTCATCATGACCGTGGAACCCGTCCTTCATTTTAGGCTTAAACGAAGCGCGATATTCCTAGTATATCCAATATCTTTATCTGTGATCTGGAATGCTTATTATTGCGTGCGACGAATGGATATATCTATATATGATATTTATTAGGCGTTGCTTATGTTTTACTCCCGCGCTAGTCCAGCCCCCGCTCTGTCGTTAGTTAAGTAACCTAACGGGTGATGACGGGGCCCAGTGGCGAATGCGGGTGCCATAAGCGTACGTTGTATTTTCGTTTTTTTCTGCAATGGTAGGATTAAATGATGGGACAACATTAATTCATTAATGCAAAGAAAATAAACCTAAACTAAATCGTTGGAACAATTTCAAAACCACTCGGTTTTCTTCAAAAAGCAAAATTTTAAATGCGGAGCTTAAACCACTCCTTTTAAAAAGCTATCTTGGTTCCTTCGATCATATCAAGTTCACTACGTTAACGGTTTTTGCCAAAAACCAGCCATAACCCTCCGTCGTTTCAAATAAACATCACATCGTATTCATGCTATGTTTGTTGGCCTACGTCAAGGCATAGTGTATGGTAGCAATGTGTTGCTTATTTGTTGCATAGATAGATGCATTAGTTTAGGACAGTCGTACAGCCGCGTTGGCCTACGTCAAGGGCGAGTACGGATGGATCTAAATTAATCAGGACAACGACGGGTAGAACGTGACTTGCATCTTATGATTTGTTGGCCTACGTCAAGGTCATAAGAGCTTGGGGTAAAAATCACATCGGGAGTTTCAAACATAAAGGAAACTTGCAGATTTAGCATACCTTCTGGAGTGTGGTGACTAGAGTGGCTTCCATCTAGGGCATCATGCAATGATAGTTGGATCCCGATTCCACTGATAAGTAGGATTACTCTCGGGAAATTTTCTCACATAACAATAAATGCTATAAACCAAGTAGGTGTCTAGAAAGGTGTTAGTGGGGCTACGCCTCCAGGGAAAAGAGGTTATTTAATTAAGGAACTTCACGAAAGCGTTGGAAAACCTCCCTCGAAGTACCAACACTGGCCTGGCTAAAAGGTTAAGCAAGTATTGTGACGTGTGATTAAATCCTGACTAATTCTTCTTTTAGGGTTTGAAGAAGGATTTGAGGAAACAGTGGGAGCCATCCTGTTTAGATAAACTAATAAACCAATCTAAACTTGCAAGGGCATATGCTGAGTGTTTCTTTTCTTTCTCTCTGGCAGCTACCATGATAGGACTAAAACTATTACTTGAAAAAAATACACTGACCTGGCCAAACTATAAAGATTGGCTAAGGAACGTCAATATTGCACCGACTTATGACAAAGTGGCATATGTTACCACCGCTATTCCTCCCCCTATCCCAGGACCAGATTCCTCAGTTGCGGACAAGGAGGTTCGCAAAACCTGGGATCTAGACTGTGAGAGAGCTAAGTGTATCGTGCTGGCGTCCATGAACAATGAACTCCAGAAACAGCACGAGGGTATGGATATTATATCCATCTTTCTCCATTGCAAGGAATTGTATGGGGAGCACTCCCGTATCGCGAGGTACGAGACCTCAAGGAAACTCTTCCAGATGAGGTTAGCTCCAGGATCACTTGTAGGAGAGCACGTCCTGAAAATGATCAGCCTCATTGAGGAACTCGCAAACCTGGGATGCGTGCTAGAGAATGATTTGTACATCGACTTGATTTTGCAGTACCTTCCCCACACCTTCTCTCAGTTCGTGCTGAACTTCAACATGCACGAAATGGAAGCTGATCTTCCAAAGCTCCTCAACATGTTGAGGGTAGCAGAGAACTCCTTGAAAAAGGAGAAGACCCCCGTTCTGTATGTTGGCCAATCATTCTCTTCTAAATCTAAAGCGAAAGCTAAAGGGAAGAAGAAGATGAAAGCCACCAAACCGAAAGGCGGGGTCAAGTAGGTGCAGGGAATGAACAAGGCAGGAAGGGTGAAGGCAGATAAGAACGAATGCTACTATTGTCACAAGCAAGGGCACTGGAAGAAGGATTGCATGGCTTTCAAAGCCAAGGACACGAAGCAAGCTGCTGCTACTGCTTCAGGTGTGTTTGTAATCGAAAATTGTCGTTCAGTAAACTCTACATCATGGGTACTTGATACCGGTTCTGGTTCTCACATCTGTAATTCTTTGCAGGCTCTGAGAAACCGTAGAGCACTGAAGACAGGTGATATGACTCTTCGGATGGGCAATGGAATGCACGTAGATGCTATTACAGTAGGGGAATATCACCTGGGGTTGACTAGTGGGCACATTTTGGTGTTGTACAGCTGTTTTTGTATTCCCAGTATGCTGTGTAATATTATATCAGTATCTTTGTTATCTAATGAAGGATATAATTTTGCGCTTGAAAGAAATGTCATGAATATTCTCCTAAATTAAGAAATGATTGGGTTTGGCACACTGGAAAACGACATATACATACTTAATCAACCTCAAGTTTTCAATATTCAAAACACGCTTAAAAGAAAGGCTCCAGATTCAAACCAAGCCTTCCTATGGCATTGTAGACTTGGTCATATAAACGAAACAAGGTTGACTAAGTTACATAAAGATGGATATTTAGATCCGTTTGAATATTCATCATATGCAACTTGTCAATCATGTATCAAAGGAAAAATGACCAAATCTCCGTTCACCGGACACGGAGAAAGAGCCACGGAACTCTTGGGACTTGTACACAGTGATGTATGTGGTCCAATGTCTACACATGCACGAAGTGGTCACTCCTACTTCATCACTTTTACTGATAAATCCTCTAGGTATGGACATGCGTTCTTAATGAAGCATAAATCCGAGGCCATTGAGAAGTTTAAGGAGTATAAAAATAAAGTGGAGAAACAGACTGGTAAAAGCATCAAGACACTTCGATCTGATCGAGGTGGAGAATACTTAAGTACCAGTTTCCTTGAATGCTTAAAAGAGAATGGAATTCTCTCTCATCTTACTCCGCCTTATATACCTCAGCATAATGGTGTATCAGAAAGGAGGAATCACACGCTACTGGACATGGTGCGTTCAATGATGAGTAGTGCTGAGTTGCCACTTTCCTTCTGGGGTTTTGCGCTAGAATCAGCAGCATACCTATTGAATAGAGTTACGACTAAGTCTGTGCAAACAACTCCATATGAAATGTGGAGCGGGAAGATACCATGTCTCAAGTATATCAAGATATGGGGGTGTTCGTCATATGTTAAAAAGCATAATCCGGACAAGCTCGAGGCACGATCGGTTTTATGCAAGTTTGTAGGATACCCCAAGCATTCAAGGGGATATCTGGTCTACCACATTGAAGAAAAAAAGGTGTTTGTCGCTCGCCACATTGTCTTCTTAGAGAGCGAATTTCTTGCAAAAGAAATTAGTGGGAGCGCGGTAGAGCTGGAAGAAATTCCAGAACCTCAAACTACTGCCGATGAATTAGTAGAACCTCAGGTTTCAATGGAGCCCGACGAACCAATGCCACTCCGCAGATCTAGTAGGCTTTCTCGTCCTCCTGAAAGATACTATGGGTTTCTTGTAGATGGGGATCGAGAGGATTGCATCATCGATGATGATGAGCCTACTAATTTTCAGCAGGCTATCACGACTAAAGACTCGGTGAAGTGGCTGGATGCTACGAGATCCAAAATGGAATCCATGTACACCAATAAAGTATGGACTTTAGAAGTTGCTCCTCCTGGGGTGAAACCAGTTGGATGCAAATGGATCTTCAAAAAGAAGATTGGTGCATTTGGAAAAGTGGAAACCTACAAAGCTAGACTCGTTGCAAAAGGTTTTTGTCAAAGACCAGGATTGGACTATGATGAAACCTTTTCACCAGTAGCTATGCTTAAATCCATTCGGATCCTGCTTGCCATTGTTGCCTTCCATGACTATGAAATCTTGCAGATGGACGTAAAAACAGCTTTTCTAAATGGACATTTAGAAGAGAGTGTTTACATGAATCAACCAGAAGGTTTCTTAGACAGTGGGAGCAGCGGAAAAGTGTGCAAGTTGCTTAAATCCATTTATGGATTAAAGTAAGTATCGCGGAGTTGGAACATCTGCTTTGATGAGACGGTCAAAGATTTTGACTTTATCAAAAACGTAGATGAACCATGCATTTATAAGAAGATTGTAGAAGGAGCAGTAGTCTTCCTCGTTTTGTACGTCGACGACATACTACTGATAGGGAATGATGTCCCTATGCTACAATCAGTAAAGGTCTTCTTGTCACAGAAATTCTCCATGAAAGACTTGGGAGATGCATCCTACATTGTGGGCATTAAGATCTATCGTGATAGATCCAAAAGGATGTTGGGACTTTCACAGTCCGGGTATATTGACACTATACTAAAGTGATTTAGTATGGAAGATTCCAAGCGCGGTAATTTACCCGCGTGTCACGGGATCACCCTCTCCAAAGAGATGTCTCCAAAGACTGATGAAGAGAGGGCTCGCATGGGCATTATACCCTACGCTTCGGCAGTAGGATCCATAATGTATGCAATGTTATGTACCAGACCAGATGTAGTTTACGCAATTAGTGTGGTAAGCAGGTATCAGTCTGACCCAGGTGAGAAGCATTGGATAGCGGTAAAGAACATTCTCAAGTACCTGAGAAGGACTAAGGAGATGTTCTTGGTTTACGATAATGGGGACCTCCAAGTCGAGGCTTTTACCGACTCCAGCTTCCAAAGTGACAAAGATGACTCTAAATCCGTTTTGGGTTTTGTGTTTACCCTCAATGGAGGGGCGGTATGTTGGAGGAGTTCCAAACAGGATACCGTCGCAGACTCAACTATAGAGGCTGAGTATATAGCTGCTAACGATGCCGTGAAAGAAGCTGTCTGGATGAAGAAGTTCATTTCTGAACTTCAAGTGGTTCCGTCCATTGCCAATCCAATACCTTTGTATTGTGATAACAATGGGGCTATGGCATTAGCGAAGGAACTAAGGTCCCATCAGAAATCTAGGCATATCTTGAGGCGGTATCACCTGATCAGGGAGATCGTGGATCGTCGGGAGATCGAGGTGCGGAGAGTGGACACAAAAGACAACACGGCAGATCCATTCACCAAGGCCATCCCTCAAGTCCAGTTCGAGAGGCTGTTTGAGATGTTGGGCATGAGGTACGCCAGCAACTGGATCTAGTGCAGACAGTAGGTACTCATTGCGCCAATTATAGGCCTTAGTGCAAGTGGGAGATTGTTGGATATATATGCCCTAGAGTCCTTCATTGTATAGGATGCTAGGGATATGTATGTACATGACAATCTTGGTTGATATGATAGTACGCTATTTGGTTTGTCTTTGTCTTAACGTGTGATATATTTTACTTTGTATTTATATACATGTTGATAAAGCCCACAGGGTGTTTGCCTGACTACCGGCGTTGTGATGGCAGTCATACTTGTGGGAGCTGGATAGTCAATAGGCACATCCTTAAATGTCCCTGGCCGCATGAGTATCGAGACTAGGAATCGATGCTCCAGAGTAGACTAGTGTATACATATCTAGACCCTGACGAGGGGCGATGGATTGGTCCCGCAGCCATTGGTGATGTGCACCTAAGATTGTATACAGATGCTCACTAAGTGTGAGTACACCGGACAGGACTCGCCGAGAACTGACTGGATGGTATTATACCTAACGTCAGATAGCAGTTCTCAGGTGACATGTGTGCAGACAGTCTGTTGACTTAAGGTCGTCATTTGTCTCGTGTGAGTTCCCACTGTGCTTTGATTACTATCCTACCACGGCTCAAAGGAGTCGTGCAAACAGGTTTTAGTCGGGTACAGTCCCGAGCCACATGGAGGCAGTGAGCGACTGTTAGGGATTCGTCTCTCCCGGTATAGGGAGTCGATGTCGCACTGTAATCGGTTGGTCATTACCATAAGTCCCTGGCCAGGGCTGATTGAGAATTACTGGTGGACTGATCAGTAGATTCTCGGATGGTCTTGAGCCACACCGGCACGACTTGTACGGTTGTTAGGGGTCTGACGTTCACCACCTCCCTAGACCATACATGCGATACTCTCAGACGAACAGACCGGACTGTGCGGATATTGTCACGGACAGGCTCAGTAGGGGTTACGGACGAGTTCGCTCGTCGGCCTCCTTTTCGACACGTACCTGGGTTGCCGTTACGTACAGCTAGTGCCACTGACGGACTTGTGGTTAAACCCACTGCCAGCGTACTGTCGAGTCTTTAGAGTCCCACATAGAGGGTTTCCCTGGATCAGGCGAGACGATGTAGATGTCGTATGGTCTTACGGCAGGGTTTCGGTCACATTCGTGTACTGGCTACTCGAATGACGATCGGACGGATAATACTGGTAGGCTTTGGTTTAAGCCGGATACTAGTATTGTAGTATTGGATTATACTGATCTCAGTGTATCCGTATTTTTCGGAATACGGATACGGGTATGAAAATACGGAAAAGGGCATTCTTGTAAATTCACAAGGTTGACCTTCTAGAAGGAGACACCTCATTATTGTTTTATTCTTTTTCATTAAAGAATTAATGAGGTGGAATTAGGAGAGTTATGAAGCATGGGTTGAAAGCATGGCTATGAATTTTTTATTCACTTTGGAACTACTATTCAAGTAAGGTTGCATTTTATTTGATTAAAGAATTCCATGGTTTAATTATTGTGAAAAATACATAGCCATTCTCATAACTCATTTTTTTCATTCATTCTCACAAATGCTTTCTCTTTCCAAGGTTTTTCTTCTCTTCTTCTTCATGAAACTCATACACTTGCATGTGTTGCAAATCAATGAGTTTTGAGATCAATTAATCCATTACACTCACTCTACATCTACTTAGTCTTCTCACTTAGCAAGTTTGATCACTAAGTTATCTCATGGAGGTTGGAGCTTGATCGTAGGCACCTCGGGTGGATCCATCTTTGACGCAAAGGAGACCGGCAACCAAACTCTTCCAAACCCTAGAAGAAGCCAAAGAAAGGAGATCAAGAACAAGGAGCTTGAACCAAGGAGCAAGGAGCAACTTGAAGACCCGAAGGACTAGACATGAGGGTATAACTTCTTAACCTAGTAGTTAGCACTCTCTTAGTTTAGTTTTGTTAGATAAGGCTTAATAAAGATTCTAAAGTGGAAAAAAGTTCATGATGCAAAGCAAAACTAGTGTCTTTTGATGTGAGAAAACCGTTTTTAAAGTATTCCGCCTCCCCGCGACCCGTGGGACGTGCATCATGGACTTACACGAAGATAGGTATAATATCATCTAGGAGTTCTCGGCGAGTCCGTCCTGTGTACCCAGTCTCCACTGAGCACCCGTATACCTTCTCTGATGTCAAACACCAATGGATGTGGGATCATCCATCTCCCATCATATGGATCGAGAAGCGTATACGCTAGTCTACCCTGGAGTATCAATGCCCTGTCTCGATACTCCCACGACTAGGAACATTTGAAGGATGTACTTACCAACTACCCTGTCCCCACTAGTATGATCTGCATCATAATCCTGGTAGTCAAGTACTCATCCTAAGGGCTTTATCAACATGTAATAGAGAGACAATAAGTGTACATGTTAAGATAAGGTTCAACCAGATAGCATACTATCATATCGGGAAAGAAATTCCTCCCTATATATGTCCAAGCATCCACTACAATATACATCACATGTATAGTAATGGCCTATAGGGCATACATATTACTAATAATCTCCCACTTACACTAATGCCATCTGTTGTAGTATCCAATACCCAACAATATAGCAGTGGTTGTAGTATCTCGTACTCAACAATCACATAGAAGTCTCTCTAGGGGTAAGGCCTTTGTGAGTGGATCCGCTGTGTTATCCTTCGTGTCTACTCTCCTCACCTCGATCCCTTGGAGATCAACCATCTCTCTGATCAGGTGATACTTGCCTTAGAATATGTCTGGAACGGATGGGACCTTCGTTCCTAGGCCAAAACCACAACTCCATTGTTGTTACAATAACAATTATTGGACGCTCAATGGTAGGAACCTTATTCATCTCATGAACAAGAAATGCCCAGACAACCACTTTGGCAGCATCATTGGTAGCAATGTATTCAGCCTTTATCGTCAGTATGTCACGGTATCTAGTTTGGAACTCTTCCAATATACCGTCCCTCCCCTAAGAATAAAGACAATGCCTGTGACTGAATTTCAGTCGAACTTATCACTCTGGAAGCTGGAACAAAGAATATTTTTTTAGTGCTTCTCAAGTACTTAAGAATGTCCTCCATAGCTGTCCAGTGATTCTCCCAAGATCCGATTGATTCCTGATCACTACACCTAGTGAGTCTTTTACATATGGTCTGGTACATAACATCGCATACATGATAGAGCCTACTGCCAAAGCATAGGGTATCCTTTGTACGCGAGCTCTCTCAAAATCAGTCTTGGAAGACTTCTTTTTGGAGAGAGTGATCCTATGAGTAAGTGGGCGAACCACCACGCTTAGAATCCTCCATACTAAACCCCTTTAGTATGGTGTTAATGTACCTGGATTTGGGACACTCCCAACATACACTTAGATCTATCACCATAGATCATAATCCACGAGATATAGTAGGTATCATCTAGATCTTCCATGGAGAATCGTCGTGATAAGAGGAGCTTGACCGAGTGTAGCATAGGAAACCATTTTCTATCAAGAGTATGTTATTTACGTACAATATGTGGAAGACAACCTTACTCTCTACTACCTTCTTGTATATACAAGGTTCATCTACCTTTTGATGAAGTCAAACTCTTTGACTGCCACATCAAAACAGATGTTCCAACTCCGCGATGCACGCATTGATCCTGATGGACTTAAGCATAGCTTTGAAAGTCTCAACTTTTGTATTTACACCAAGAATCTTCTCAAGATCCATTTGCTCCAATGGGTTTTACCCCTTCAGGTGCAACATTCAAAGTCATACTTTGTTGGTGTACATGGATTCCATCTTTGATTGCATAGCATCCAGCTATTACACAGAGTCCCCACTCGTGATGGCCTGCCTGAACCTAGTTGGGCCATCATCAAACATGATGCAATCTTCGCTCCCACTGTTACCGGGAAGACCGTAGTATATCTCAAGTGGATGAGGAACCCTACCAGATTCGCGGAGACGCTGAGGCTCATCGGAGACTATTGAATCCTTTGGTTTCACCAAATCATCAGCTGTTAGTTTGTCAAGATGGAACACCTTCTAGTTCTACCTCATGACCACAAATCTCTTCACAAGAAATTCCTTTTCTAAAAAGGTACCATGCTGAGAAACAAAACACCTTTTGCTCCTCAGTTTGGTAGAAGATATTCCCTCGCAAATTTTTGGGATACCCTAACAAACTTACAGGACTGACCTTGCCTCGAGTTAGTCCGGATTTTGCTTTTCAGCATAGGCCGGACAACCCATATCTTAACTTGTTTAAGACATGGTCTCTTCCCATTCTATATCTCATATATAGTGGTAGGCCATGATTTGGATGGAACCCCATTCAATAGGTATGCAGCTTCTCAAGTGCATAACACCTAAAAGGAAACATGTAACTCAGCAATACTCATCATAGAGCGCGCCATATCTCATAGGGTGCGATACCTCCGCCCCGATGCACCGTTTATGCTGTGGTGTATACGAAGGAGTAAGCTGTGAGAGAATCACATTCTCCTTTTAGAAACTCCAGGAACTCCATGCGCAAGTATTCTCTTCCTCGATCACATCGAAGGGCTTAATACTTCTACCCGTCTGGTTCTTTAACTTCAAGCTTATATTCGTTGAATTTTCTCAAAAGTTTCAGACTTGTGTTTCAACAGGAATATATGTCCGAATCTTGAGAGATGATCAGTGAATATAATGAAGTATGAAGAACCAACCCTGGCATTTGTATACATAGGACCGTATACATCATCATGTATGCATCCCAAGAGTTCACTAACTCTTTCTCTATTTCCAGTAAACGGAGAATTGGTCATTTTACCTTTGAGACAAGACTGACAAGTATCATAAGATAAAAATTTGAACAGATTCTCATATTCATCCTTATGTAACTTAGCTGGTCGTGTCGCGTTGATATGACCTATTCTACAATGCCACAAGAAGGATTCGTTCATGTCACGACCCGAAAGAGCACGTGACTGGCACTTAAATCATATGAAGTCTATAGGACCCCATCTGATCCAAGTAAGCCAAAAGCCCAGAAATCTAAAACCATTTTAAGGAGTAAATAGAGAAAACTGGTTTTTAAGAAGTAGGAAAATAGCTTTTAAAAGTGAAGAAAACATGTTTTAAAATCAAAGTTTTTAAATAACTAAGCCGAATATGCATTTTTAAAAATCACATATCTTTTCTGAAAATTTCGGCAGAGCTTCCTTTGTAAATATTGGCCCCGAACGGGGTACAACATAAATAATATATATACAATGATAAAAGGCATCCCCAAGCGGGAGCTAGCTCTTCGTCAATCGACGGTCACAACCATGCAAGCAGTATAATATACAACGCCGAAAGGCGAGGATCAAAACTCAAAGGAAAGCTCAAATAGCATGAAAAGCGTAATACTACAACGCGTGACTCTAAGGTCGAAATAATACATAACTGGTTTCTAAGTCTGAAACAATATACAAGTTTTGGCGTTTGGTTGATGGAATTACTAGATACAACTGAATAATACATGTACAATGGTGGTTCTGATACAAAAGAACCCACCTACCAAAGCAAGTCACCCATATGGAAGCAGTGTGCCAGAAAAGCCGCAATGAAACCTGTACGGCAAAACCTGCAAGAACTGTGGCACAACGGGGGTGATTTGCCAACTCGTGAATAGAAGATATCTATAAGTAGAAATCGCATGCATGACCTAATCCTAGGTCAATACGATCAGATATATATAAACCTTAAATAAATAAGTCTGAAGCATGATAAGGTGGCAATATAACATCTAAACATGTATGTAGTGCCAAGTGTTCGTGCCAGTGCCTCAGGTAATAACATGCCATGAAGTCTATAAGTATGTGAATATCATCCAACTATGTGATCAATGTCATCAATATCAACTATATCGGGAAATGTATGAGTATGTGGATATCATCCCACTATATAATCAATGTCTGTATGTATGTGGATCCCGTCCACCTGTCACCCAATGACAGTAAGCATCATGCATGTAAATATCATAAAGCATATGCATGGAAGTATGAGGATATAATCAAAATCATGGAACCTGAGTGCCTAGCATTGACACTCGAAAACATCATGAAACCTGTGCCTAGCATCGGCACGTAAATCCTCATCTATCAGGCGCTGTCACCACGACTGGCCCTGATAGGTACGCATCATACGCTATATCGAAATCCCGAGTGCCCAGCTTCAACCTTCGACGTATCCATACGTACATAACTCCGGTCGGTATCCCCACGATAACCGCCGAGTCCAAATACTATCACCGGTAGGTAGTACTCCCCTGCCAGGCTCACCGTCTAACATATACGAGTCAACTTGCCCCGGGGTACCTCACCGGGCCCACCATGTACCCGCAGACGGTGCCTACCGCTCCTCGAATCGGGTTTCACATGCCACTCTCAGAACCGAGAAAACACATGGTGGGCGCACTGAAATATCATATCAAGGGTAACCGGGTTTTTAAAACAATATATATATTCTCCTTTAAGATACCCACGGTTCCCAAATCCAAAAATATTATGGAAACAACATATCTCAATGCGTAAAATCAAAAGCATGATGTATGCGACATATAACCAAAATGTAAGCATATCAGTACATCATGCAACATGGAGTAGCAATATGCACATAATTAGGGAAGACCGCTTCTTTAAAATGAATCAGTTTTTAAAAGTATCTTGCGGTTCCCAATTTGCGAGTCAAGCCAGAATCATCTATGTATGCGCAATATGTAAGTGTACAAGTATAAGTGTGCAACAGGTAGGTGCACGAGTATGAGTGTACAATATGTGAGTACACGAATATGAATGTACAATAGATATGTGCACAAGTATGGGTGTACGCTATGTAGGTACACGAGTATGAATGTACAATAGGTATGTGCACAAGTGTGGGTGTACGCTATGTAGGTACACGGGTATGAATGTACAATAAATATGTGCACAGGTATGTGTGTACATTATGTAGGTACACGAGTATGCCATGCAAGGAATCATATCATGAATGCAACAGTACTACAGTGTAGTGGCATGGCAATTATCGATGATGAAGTGTGTGAGCCGGCAAACAGAGTACGTGGAACATATGCATCATCGATAATGGTGCTGGTGTCCTAACAACATGATGGTAATATAGCAATAACACATGAAATGCAATGCGAATAGCAATGAAAATGCGGAATCGAATAAATCAACGCAACAGTGAAGAGTCTACATCAATATGTAAGTGTCATGCAGTTTTGCCTTTTGAAATAAGACGAATCGGGGTTTTTAGTAAAATAAGGGCTACGGTGTTTTTATGAAAAAATGCGCCTTTTGAAATTATCCGTAGAATCCCTTTTTGCCTATCTTTAAAATATTCCCGGTTCGTTAGTTTTGAAATAGGTATGTCTCGGGTTTAGTCTAATGTCTACTAAGTAATCTACAGACCAAACTAACAAGCTAAGAAGGAGGGGTATGGAAACCACCTACATCTGAGCCGATATATATATATATATATATATATATATATATATATATATATATATATATATATATATATAGTCGGTGATCCCGCCTCAATAGTATCACGTACGATACAGTATATCATATGACGTCCTCGAGTCATGAGTGCAGATCTATCATCAATATAAAGCTCATACGGTAAATCGTCGTATGGCATCCCAATAGCTGGGCATGGGTCAATATCACAAGTGTCTCATCAATTATCTGGTATCCTTATCATCATATCGCATGATCTAGGGTACTGATCTAAATCTAGTACAAATCGATACCATCAATATAAATATAAGTGCGTGTGTGAAACACACGTCTAAAGGCCCGCTAACAATCATATGTCGTATCCCAAATACGAATCACATCATATCACCGATCCCATGGAAGTATGCCTAATGTCATCAACTCATCTCTAAATATCATCCGCTATCCTCATCATCACAGTATAAGTATAGCAATAAGTACGTGTGTGCGTGTGGGTGTAAACCTGTTCTAGGGTTCGCTACTAGGAACTACACTAGTTTACTTCTAACCCTAATCTATCTATAGTACACCTAGCACATCTCAAATATCCACGACACCATAAGCTATCATAAATGTAAATATATATATATATATATATATATATATATATATATATATATATATATAGTATATATATGCTATACTAAGTATCGAACCGCGGGGGTGCTATACGCCATCCACCCGACTTCCCCCTATAGATATAATCTACCCACCTGTATCCTGCGTGTCGGTGTCGATGTCGCCTTCATCTTCTTCATCGTATCGGATCGCCATGGGGGGTACCTACATATCACATGTATCGCATCGCATTAAAACCAAATCGAACTTAAAACGACACGCGAAAACCAACACGATACGCTAAAAGGCCTATAGGTTAGAACCTATGGTCAGCCTTCGCAAAACAACCCGAAATCACTCGATATAGACGTACAAACGTCACACGATCGAGATAACACACAAATACCAAAATATGGAAATCAAAATACGCAAAACCAAAACTAAATTCAAAGCAGCAACCCAAGAAAATGATCCCAGATTTCGTCTCAGGCCAAATAAAGGCAAGCAAACAAGTCAAGAGTGATGTATAGGGTGTACATGACCTACAGTAGAAGCCTGGACCCTACCCTACACTAAGTGGCCGAGCCCCTCTACAGTGAAAACCGTCCTGGCCGGCCCAGGGTACTCTAGTGGGGTTCGTCTGGCTAAAGGGTGCTCCTAGGGTCTCAAATGGGCCTCTGAACTTGTTTATTTTTCCAGAGAAACTCCCAGCACATTCCAGATTCACCTGCACGCTCTAAACACTCACAAACCGACATGAAAGTCCCGAAATTCTGTATTTTTGGGTTTCACGTTTTGCTACGTCAGGGTTTTAGTCAATATAGGGTCTAAGGTCACCATTAGAGTCCAATTGCATAGCCACAACTCAAATTTATCCTAACCCTCTCTAAGTTTGTCCAATGTGCACAAAACTTCGACAAAACGACACTAAACTTTATAATAGGCTAAATCACTTAAAATGCTACAACAATTGTGAAAGAATTACCTTCATAGGGACTCATGAATCTTCCCACAGCACCAAAACACCATCTTTCTTGGTCCATTCTAAAGCTTGTGAGCTTGTGCACACTTTTTGTGAAATGGAATTGGGGTTTTGGGGTTTGTTTTAATGTTGTTTTGGGGGATTTGAAGGAGGAGGAAGAGGGAGGAAGGGCAGGAGCAGCAGCAGCTCAATGAGGGGAGAGAGAAATGGGATGGGGAAATGATGGGAGTGGGGTTCCAAAGGTGAAGGTTGACCTATACCCACCCCCTCTCTCTCTCATCATCATTCCTTAATTTTTCCTTTCCTTTTCTTTTCTTTTCCTTTCCAAATCCTTCTCTCTTAAATAGTAGACCCAAAACACCCATGGTAGGAAAAATGTAACACAAGTCCAAAATTGATATGTGCATGTTTTGTACGAAAAAGCCAAAAATCCGATTAGCGATTAGCACTAAATTAGCATATAAATGCTTATAAAAACTTAAAAATGACAAAATTCTATAGAATACATTATTTTTGAATTTTCCATAATTTTCAAACATTTTCCCATTTATCGGTATTTAATTATAAATTTAATATTAAAATAATCAATAAAATAATATTAAATTATAAAAATTCCCAAAATAATATTTTATTATTTTGAAATGTTACAATCTTCCCCACTTAAAGAAATTCGGTCCCCGAATTTAAATTTAAACCCTCAATTTCTAAAACATTTCAATAAGAAATCCAAGTCGTCGGGGCTCCGAAATCATCAATACATAAAACGCATCATAGCGCAATGCATGCGCATGAGTAATGAGCAGATAACTCAAAAAAAACCTCCGTCAAGCATCCCGCAATCATCGGAGTTATGGTAAAGACACGAATGCCAAATCCAAGCAAGACCAATATGATATAAATCAGAACTATACATGTAAATAGCTAAAGTAAATGCATTCCAAATCACTTTTAAGTCGCTGTGCGATGCGCATAGCACTGCATAGTGGCAGACGTCTATTATAATAAAATACCCATATACATATATATCCTTTGCTTAATATGCACGTCCCGCCTTTTTGAAAACAATTTAGAAGGGTTTTCTTGTTTTAAACGTTTCGTGTCATATAAGACACGTAGGCATATACTGAGACTATAGCTCGCTTTTTGGAAATCCCTTCGATAACTATCAATGCATGCAAAATATATTCAGGTACTGTCCTCTGACTAGTCCTGCTCAGTATGAAAACACATAGCAAATATCAAAAAAAATGTACTGCTCCATAAGGAATCAATCCCAAGAATGTATGTAAAAATACTCTGTGCGTCTGGTGCGCCCGGAAACCAAAATCCCTATATGTGCCATACAGGTGCACAAAACTACATCTAGGTGCAACGGGTGTGCATCAAAACATCTGTCATGGGCAACGTGTGTGCCTGACAGCAAAATCAGGTGCATTTGACATGCATGAAGAATCCTGATTTAGCGCATCTGTGTGCACCAAAATCGTATCTCAAATCATGCGCTCAACACGCGCGAAAGTCCAAATCAGGTGCATCCATCACGCACGAATAAAATCTAATTCATGCGCACTCAACATGCACGAAATCACGAAATCCAATATCAAGCGTCGAACATACGCAAGTCTAATCAAAGGCACGGAGTGCAGGAAATCAACATCAATATCAGGATCAAAATCGACGGTATACAATACGGCTCAATAAAATTAGGTATACCGCGGTGGATAATCTCACAATCGTGTGCATCAGCGTGCACAATTCAAATCAAAACACTAAAAGTGCATGTAAACGATGCCGAAGGCATAAGTCGAATCGCATGCATAACACATGCATGAAATCAAAATCGACATATCGAATGACATCAAATCGAAGTCAGGTGCAACTGTAGTGCACAAAATATAAATCCGGTGCAACAAAGGCATGAAATATAAATCTGGTGCGTTAAACGCACAAAACATAAAACTGGTGCGACAACGCACGAAATATAAACTGGTGCATCCTGTGCAAGAAATACAAATACGGTGCATCCTGTGCACAAAACCCAAACAATAACTCAAATGCGTAAATAGCAACACCGAGTGTACCTAGGTGTAAAAATCATAAACGTGTGCAACTGCGTGCACAAAACACATATCAATGCACTACAAGCACATATAAGCTATACCGAGTGCAAGAATCAATTCGTCTGCGTATGATATGCATAAAATCAACTCAACTGTATGAAATCCATGAAGTCATAAGCAGGTGCAGCCAAGGCACGAAAACAATATCGGGTGCAATAACTGTGCACAAATCATAAATCAACATAACGGTGTGTAAAGCACATCTCAAGTGTAAAAAGTATGCGCAAGATATAAATGCCCAGTAGGTGCAACCATGGTGCACGAAAACAAATATCATGGAACTCAGCCATCAAGACTAAATCATGCGAATAAATCGCCCAAAATACCGAAATTCAAGGTGACGGATACGTGATAATCGAATCATAAAATCACAAATCATAAATACCGTCATCGGTATATCCTCCTTCAAAGACGAGAAGGTGTCAATGCATCCAATGCTAGTAGCGCAAGATATCTACTTGCCCCTTGCTCGCGGTCTGGCGTCCTCTGTCTCTGGGTCCTTATCTTCTCTGTGGATTACCAATCTCGCAATCCATCGGCTCATCGGCCCTGTCAGGTGTGCTAACGGGAACGATTCCGTTCTGGCACTTCTCTAGTCATCTCTCGGCCAATCATCGCGACCACTCATAAAGCGGCACGTCACTGGAGCCGAACTCTGGCTCTCTGAATGCACATCACACATCTGCTCCAGGTGCAAATCTTATTGCAGCAGTGTCCTGGAAGGAATCCTGCTCAAGGTTTCTTCCGGTATTGCCTATGCCGAACTATACGGAGGCTGGTACTCTTGCGTAATCTCTGTAGGGTTACTAGGCACTCTAATAAGGATCTACAAGGCATTAACTATGCCGGATTAAAATTTTAGCCGCGCCGAATAACTCTAAACAAGATCTTTGCTAGAAAATTAGGTTAACACATGCAAGTTAAACTCTTTAACACTAAGTGAATACAAAATACAACCTTTGTAGATCGGTCCTTCACTTCTTTAGCTCCTTGATGTAGTCCCTTCGCTGCGATCATCCAACTCCCGGACTCTCGGACGGCTCTATGAGAAGAGGCAACGATATTGCTTGAAGTCTTCGATGCCGAAGAAGATCTATGTCGAGGGAATACGGACTCAAGCTTCTACTTCACTAACCAAATAATTAGTGAAGAAAACACCCTAAACTAAAGTGCTAGTCTAGTAGAGGATGGTGATGTTAGTGTATATGCCCTAGAGGCCATTACTGTATCATACTAGTATGTATATTACTTGATGGAAGCTTGGGATATTCACAGTTGTACAGACAATCTTTCTCAATATAGTAGTATGCTACTTGGTTTGTCTCTACTTTAATGTGTACATGTGTGTTAATTTATTATATCACCTATACGCATTAGTAGAGCCCTTAGGATCTTTGCTTGATTACTGGCGTTGTGATGGCGATCACACTCGTGGGGGCTGGGTAATCTACAAGCACATCCTTATACACGTCCCTAGTCATGGGAGTATCGAGATAGGGCATCGATGCTCCAGAGTAGACTAGCGTATGCACTTCTCATCCCAGCACGGGAGACGGTCTGTCCCACAGCCGTCGGTACGTCGTACTTGAGATAGTATGCGGGTGCTCGTTAGGTTACGAGTACACTGGACAGGACTCGTCGGGAATTGATGGTTGGTATTATACCTATCGTCAGTTATCAGTTCCCAGGTGACATGAGTACAGCTTAGTCCGCTGACTTGACACTGTCACTTCGCCTCGAGTGTGTTCCCACTGTTCTTTGATTGCTACCCTACCACGGCTCTACTGAGTCGTGCAAACAGGTAGTAGTTGGGAGCAGTCCCGAAGCATTTGGAGGCAGTGACGGTTAGACAGGATTCGTCTCTCCCGGTATTGGGGGTTGACATCGCGCTGTGTCTAGGAGAGCCATTACACAAGTAGTCCCTGGCCAGGGCAAACGAGATATACTGGTAGGTTCCAGTGTTATCTCAGGGTGTTCTGGGCTTCACTCCGACACGACTTGTACCGCTATTAGGGGTCTGACGCTTGCCGCCCCCCTAGGCCCGACATGCGATGTATCAGACGAACAGACCGGACTGTACGGAGAATGTCACATTCAGACTCAGTAGGAGTTCAGATGGGTTTTACCTCGTCAGTCTTCTTATCGGCATCTACCTGGGGACCGTTACGCACAGCTAGTGCCGCTTGCGGTCTGTGGTTAAACCCACTGCCAGCGTAGTGTCGAGTCTTTAGAGTCCCACACAGAGGGTATTCGCCTCTGGGAAAAACAGAGTAGAGGTCGCATGGTTTTGCGACAGGGTTCGTTCTCATACGCGCACTTGTGCACGTTTGGAGTCCGGACGGATTATACTAGCAGGCTCTGGTTTGAGCCAGATACTGGTATATGTTTTGGGGTTGCTTTTATCTCTCAGTATTCATGTTCATCGGAACAAGAATGCAGGTGTGTATGCACAGTTGTTTGAGGCGGAAGAAGAGGTTTTTCATTAGGGTTTCGGAACGGGTGCGCATGCACAGTTGACAGTCGTCTTTTTTCCAAACCCTAATGAGTTTGTGAGATATCTATTAATAATAGTAATTAAATGGAATTATGTTATGGTTGGTTTTGTTGACTTGTTGACCATGGTTGACTTGTTGACCATGGTTGAATGTTTGACCATCATCATTATTTTGCAAGGATGCTCCTTAATTCTTGCCAACATTCATTTAATGAAGTGATGATGGTGGTCATTCCAAATACAACCATCAACTATTTCATTTTGATTTATTATTATTAATTAGATAATTCATTTTCCTTTTGTTATGGTTGCAAGAGGAAAATAGCTCATTCTATCATTTGTTTTCTCTCTCTTCACTTCATCTTCTTCCTCCTCTTGTTCAAGGAGAGCAAATCTCATGTGTTGAGAATCATCTCCTTGAAGATAAAACACCCCAAAGCATACTCTACTCACTCTAAGGTAGAAGGTCTAGCAAGCCGAATACCTTAGTTCTCTCAAGATCGAGAAAGGAGCCCAAGGATGAAGCCCTCAGGTGGATCTATCTTCGGCAAAGAGGAGACGAGGAGGGGAAGCCATTCAAGCTACTACAAAGAGCAAGAAAGAAGAAGAACAACAAGAAGAGAAGGAGTTCAAGTTGAGGTATAACCACTTTGCCGAGTAGTTAACTCTTCTTTGCATGTATGCTAGTTTAGTTTAGAAAAGATCCGGCTTTTACGGTCCATGTTACCAAGATTAGAAAAATTTTTGTTTTACCGTTTCCGCAACCCCGAAAGTACCGGGAGAGGTAACGTGGACCTAACAGTGGTATCAGAGCCTAACTAAACTAAAACTAGCTTGGTAGCGAAGTGTATGGAAGTTCGAAACGGAAAAATCACAAAACCGGAAAAACCAAGACCCTAAGTTTCTGTTGAAATATTTTGTGCTCAAAATGAAAAAATTTATACTCCTAAAATCGGCTCAGGGTTTTCTGAGAACACCCACCAAAAACGATCCCATGATTCCTTCAAAGCGCCGCCCATCCGCGGCCTCACCTGTTCATCTAGCCGCGGATCCGCCGCCGTTTGGGCACTTCATGAGATCGTGTTTTGTGCAGTGTTCTTCTGGTAGGGTTTTGGGATTTTTAAAATATGTTATATGTGCCCAGATTTTCCAGAACTGAAATTTGCTTTTGGGGTCCTATAAATCCGTATTTTTTTTTTCTTTCGAACTTCGCTACACTTTGGCTATGTTGGTTATATCTGTGATGTTTGAATGTATTGAACGTCGGCTAATCGCTATAAGTCGATTAGTCGGGGTTATACATCTCTGTGATCTGTATTTGATATTGGAATGTGTATATGAATGTGTTGGACTGTCGCGGGTGAATAGCCGGGGTGGATGTGAGATGAGCTTTTGTTTTTCTTTCATTCATTGTAAATGTAAATTGATGTAATATTATTATTTGTTTGGCCGCACAACCGGGTCGGGGTTGTCGCCGTCATTGTATAATTCTTTTTACTGTTTTTGCTCCTAGGATAGACCCATGGAGGGGTGCACAAACTGCCGGGTACTTGGCGGGCAGTTTGCCGCACCCGTAGGGGTCTTGGGTGGGGTATTTGGCTATTCACCGCGACCGTGTAATCCGCTTTTCGTTGCAGGCTCGAAAGGATTGCGGATTGCTAGTATATCCAATGTATTCATCTGTGATCTGTAATGTCTATCATTGCTTTCTATTTAGGCGTTGCTTATGTTTTACAGCCGCGCTAGCCCAGCCCCCGCTCTGTCGTTAGTTAAGTAACCTAACGGGTGATGACGGGGCCCCGTGGCGAATGCATATGGCATAAGCGTACGTCATATTTTGGTTGTTTTCTGCAATGGTAGGATTTAAATGATGGGACGCATTAAAAGAACTAATGCAAGAAAATAAACCTAAAAGACGTTGTTGGAACAATCTTTCAAAAAGCTGTTATTGCAAGGACGTTCATTTTTGTTTTGCATCGCGGTATTCGGTTGTGAATGCCCAGCACCTCAGTCGACGAGGCAAGGGCCGAGATCCCTTCACCGGGAGTGACCCCTTGGACAAAAGTTTGCGTCAGAGTAATAACTTCACTATAGTCGATTATTCTTGCTTTGCATCGAGGTATTCAATTTGGAATATCCTGCACCTCATTCGACGAGGAAAGAGCCGAGATCCCTTCATAGGGAGTGACCTCTTTAGCAAAAAGTTTTCGCCACTATATTTTCAAAAAAACTATATCATGTTCCTTCAACGACATCAAGTTCATTACGCTAACGGGTTTTTCGCCAAAAACCCAGCCGTAGCCCTCCGTCATTTCCTACAAGTACTACTCAGTATTCGAGCTACGTATTTTGGCATTGTCAAGGCGTAGTGATCGGTAGCTAAGTATTGCTTGTTTGCAGCCTTATTTTTCAGATTATTTAGGACAGTCGCATAGCTATGTTGGCATTGTCAAGAGTTATGCGGGTGGGTCTAAGTTAATCAAGATAATGACGGGCCGAACTTGACTAACAGTTCATGATATGTTGGCATTGTCAAGGTCATGAATCGTTAGGGGCAAAAACCACATCGGGAGTTTCAAAAGAACTGAAACTTGCAGATTTAGCATACCTTCTGGAGTGTGGTGACTAGAGTGGATTCCATCTAGGTTATCACACAATGACAGTTGGATCCCGATCCCACTGATGAGTTAGTTTACTCTCGGGAGATTATTTCACTTAACGATCAATGCTATAAACCTAGTAGGTGTCTAGAAAGGTGTTAGTGGGGTTACGCCCCCAGGAAAAAGAGGTTCTTTAATTAAGGAACTTCGCGAAAGCGTTGGAAAACCTCCCTCGAAGTACCGACACTAGCCTGGCTGAAAGGTTAAGCAAGTATTGTGACGTGAATTAAAACCCGGCTAGTTCTTCTTTTAAAAAGGTTTTAAGAAGAATTTGAGGAAACAGTGGGAGACATCCTGGTTAGATAAATTAATAAACCAATCTAATCTTGCAAGAGCATACGCTGAGTGTTTCTTTTCTCTCTCTCCATGCAGCAACTTTTTCACGCCCTAATCAAGATAATAAAATGTATCGCTTGACCGATCCGAATTCTTATTCGGGACTGGGGAAAGTTGGTTCAGCTCTAACTTGTGACAACAGTCATGAGAATGGGAAAGGGGATTGTATGGATTTCCAGGATACCCAGTTGAAGAAGAAGCATGGTTTTGCATCTACTTCAGGTGTTCTTGTAATTGAGAACTGTTTTACGGTCAGCCCTACCTCCTGGGTACTTGATACCGGATCAGGATCTCATATCTGTAATTTATTGCAGGGACTGAGAAAAAGTAGGAAAGTTGCACCGGGTGATATGTCGCTCAGAGTAGCGAACGGAGCACAAGTTAATGCGGCAGCCGTCGGTGAATATCACCTAGTATTGCCAAATGGCAAGACTATGATTTTGAACGATTGCTACTATGTACCCTCCATGGTTTGCAACATCATATCAGTTTCTTTACTCGATAAAGATGGATATAACTTTGTTCTTGAAAAGAATATCATGAACATTTACCTTGATAAGGTACTGGTTGCAGAGGGTACACTGTGTAATGGTATCTACGTTCTAAATCAGAATACAGTTCTCAATATACAAAACACACGCAAGAGGAAGAATTCAGATACGAATGAATCCTACTTGTGGCATTGTAGACTTGGTCATATCGGAGAGAAAAGACTGAGTAAGTTGCATAAAGATGGACTCTTGAATGCGTTCGAGTTTTCATCTTATGAAACTTGTCAGTCTTGTCTCAAAGGGAAGATGACCAAATCTCCGTTCACCGGACATGGAGAAAGAGCAAGAGAGCTCTTGGGACTCATACACAGTGATGTGTGTGGTCCGATGTCTATACTTGCAAGGGGTGGGTTCTCGTACTTCATCACATTCACTGACGATCTCTCTAGGTTCGGATATGTGTATCTGATGAAACACAAATCTGAAACTTTTGAGAAATTCAAGGAATTCAGAAACGAAGTAGAGAACCAGACAGGCAAAAGTATCAAGATCCTCCGATCTGATAGAGGAGGGGAGTACTTAAGCACGGAATTCCGAGATTACTTAAAAGAGAATGGTATTCTCTCTCAGCTCACTCCTCCTTATACACCACAGCACAACAGTGTGTCGGAGAGAAGGAATCGTACCCTATTGGATATGGTTCGATCCATGATGAGTGATGCTGAGTTACCTCTTTCATTCTGGGGACTTGCGCTAGAGACAGCGGCATACTTGCTGAATCAGGTTCCGTCTAAATCCGTGCCTAAGACTCCATATGAAATATGGAGTGGTAAGAAACCATATCTAGAACGAATTAAGATATGGGGTTGTCCGGCCTATGTAAAAGTACAAAAACCCGACAAGCTTGAGGCACGGTCAGTTTTATGTAAGTTTGTGGGATATCCTAGAAATTCTCTGGGATATCTGTTCTACCACACTGAGGAACAGAAGGTGTTCGTTGCTCGCCGCGCCACCTTTTTAGAGTGGCAATTTCTTGCAAAAGAAATAAGTGGGAGCACGGTAGAACTGGATGAAATATCTGATCCACAAAATCAAACTGAGGATTTAGCAGAACCAGAATGTTCAGTGACCCCAAACGAACCTCAGCCACTCCGTAGATCTGGTAGGATTTCTCATCCGCCCGAGAGATACTACGGTTTTCTCATAGACGGGGATCGAGAGGATTGCATCTTGGAAGAAGATGACCCTACCAGTTTCAGGCAGGCCATTATCAGTAGGGACTCTGATAAGTGGCAGGAAGCAATGCAATCCGAAATGGAGTCCATGTACGCCAATAAAGTGTGGACCTTGGATATTGCTCCACCTGGGGTAAAACCCGTTGGATACAAATGGATCTACAAAAGGAAACTTGGTGTAGATGGGCAGGTGGAAACCTATAAAGCTAGACTCGTTGCAAAAGGTTTTCGTCAAAGACCTGGTTTGGACTATGACGAGACTTTTTCTCTGGTGGCTATGCTCAAATCCATTCGGATCCTACTTGCCATTGCTGCCTTCCATGACTATGAAATCTGGCAGATGGATGTTAAGACGGCTTTCCTAAACGGTTGTTTGGAAGAGTGCGTTTACATGGATCAACCAGAAGGTTTCGTAGACAGTGGGAGCAGCGGAAGGGTGTGCAAGTTGCTTAAGTCCATTTATGGATTAAAGCAGGCATCGCGGAGCTGGAACATCTGTTTTGATGAGGCAATCAAGGAATTTGATTCCATCAAGAACGAAGATGAACCCTGTGTATATAAGAAGATTGTAGGACGAACTGTCGTATTCCTAGTCTTGTACGTGGACGACATTCTTTTGATAGGAAATGACATTCCTATGCTACAATCGGTCAAGCTATTTTTGTCACAAAGGTTCTCCATGAAGGACCTGGGTGATGCCTCGTACATTCTGGGGATCAAGATCTATAGAGATAGATCCAAGAGACTATTGGGACTTTCGCAGTCCAGGTACATAGAGACCGTACTAAAGAGATTTAGTATGGAGGGTTCCAAGTGCGGTAACATACCCGCATTGCACGGAATTACCCTCTCCAAGAAGATGTCTCCTAAGACTGACGAGGAGAGGGTTCGCATGAGCACTATACCCTACGCTTCGGCGGTAGGATCTATAATGTATGCGATGCTATGTACAAGACCAGATGTAGCTTACGCGTTGAGCGCGGTAAGCCGGTATCAGTCAGACCCAGGGGAGGACCACTGGACAGCAGTGAAGAACATTCTCAAGTACCTGAGAAGGACTAAGGAGATGTTCCTGGTTTACGGTAATGGAGACCTCAGGGTCGAGTCCTTTACCGATTCAAGCTTCCAGAGTGACAAAGATGACAGCAAGTCCGTCTCGGGTTTTATGTTTACCCTCAACGGAGGGGCGGTATGTTGGAGGAGTTCCAAGCAGGAAACCGTCGCAGACTCGATGATGGAGGCTGAATACATTGCTGCAAGCGATGCCGCAAAAGAGGCGGTCTGGATGAAGAAGTTCATTAGTGAACTTCAGGTGGTTCCGTCCATTGTTGACCCAATACCTTTGTATTGCGATAACAATGGGGCTATAGCCTTAGCGAAGGAACCAAGGTCCCATCACAAATCCAGGCACATCTTAAGGCGGTATCACCTGATCAGGGAGATCATTGATCGACAGGAGATCGAGGTGCGGAGAGTGGACACAAAGGACAACACTGCGGACCCATTCACAAAGGCTTTACCCCAGACTCAGTTCGAGCGGCTGATCGAGATGATAGGTCTTCGATACGCCAGTACATGGCCTTAGTGCAAGTGGGAGATTGTTAGTGTATATGCCCTAGAGGCCATTACTGTATCATACTAGTATGTATATTACTTGATGGAAGCTTGGGATATTCACAGTTGTACAGACAATCTTGCTCAATATAGTAGTATGCTACTTGGTTTGTCTCTGCTTTAATGTGTACATGTGTGTTTATTTATTATATCACCTATACGCATTAGTAGAGCCCTTAGGATCTTTGCTTGATTACCGGCGTTGTGATGGCGATCACACTCGTGGGGGCTGGGTAATCTACAAGCACATCCTTATACACGTCCCTAGTCGTGGGAGTATCGAGATAGGGCATCGATGCTCCGGAGTAGACTAGCGTATGCGCTTCTCATCCCAGCACGGGAGACGGTCTGTCCCACAGCCGTCGGTACGTCGTACTTGAGATAGTATCCGGGTGCTCGTTAGGTTACGAGTACACTGGACAGGACTCGTCGGGAACTGATGGTTGGTATTATACCTATCGTCAGTTATCAGTTCCCAGGTGACATGAGTACAGCTTAGTCCGCTGACTTGACACTGTCACTTCGCCTCGAGTGTGTTCCCACTGTTCTTTGATTGCTACCCTACCACGGCTCTACTGAGTCGTGCAAACAGGTAGTAGTTGGGAGCAGTCCCGAAGCATTTGGAGGCAGTGACGGTTAGACAGGATTCGTCTCTCCCGGTATTGGGGGTTGACATCGCGCTGTGTCTAGGAGAGCCATTACACAAGTAGTCCCTGGCCAGGGCAAGCGAGATATACTGGTAGGTTCCAGTGTTATCTCAGGGTGTTCTGGGCTTCACTCCGACACGACTTGTACCGCTATTAGGGGTCTGACGCTTGCCGCCCCCCTAGTCCCGACATGCGATGTATCAGACGAACAGACCGGACTGTACGGAGAATGTCATATTCAGACTCAGTAGGAGTTCAGATGGGTTTTACCTCGTCAGTCTTCTTATCGGCATCTACCTGGGGACCGTTACGCACAGCTAGTGCCGCTTGCGGTCTGTGGTTAAACCCACTGCCAGCGTAGTGTCGAGTCTTTAGAGTCCCACACAGAGGGTATTCGCCTCTGGGAAAAACAGAGTAGAGGTCGCATGGTTTTGCGACAGGGTTCGTTCTCATCCGCGCACTTGTGCACGTTTGGAGTCCGGACGGATTATACTAGCAGGCTCTGGTTTGAGCCAGATACTGGTATATGTTTTGGGGTTGCTTTTATCTCTCAGTATTCATGTTCATCGGAACAAGAATGCAGGTGTGTATGCACAGTTGTTTGAGGCGGAAGAAGAGGTTTTTCATTAGGGTTTCGGAACGGGTGCGCATGCACAGTTGACAGTCGTCTTTTTTCCAAACCCTAATGAATTTGTGAGATATCTATTAATAATAGTAATTAAATGGAATTATGTTATGATTGGTTTTGTTGACTTGTTGACCATGGTTGACTTGTTGACCATGGTTGAATGTTTGACCATCATCATTATTTTGCAAGGATGCTCCTTGATTCTTGCCAACATTCATTTAATGAAGTGATGATGGTGGTCATTCCAAATACAACCATCAACTATTTCATTTTGATTTATTATTATTAATTAGATAAATCATTTTCCTTTTGTTATGGTTGCAAGAGGAAAATAGCTCATTCTATCATTTGTTTTCTCTCTCTTCACTTCATCTTCTTCCTCCTCTTGTTCAAGGAGAGCAAATCTCATGTGTTGAGAATCATCTCCTTGAAGATAAAACACCCCAAAGCATACTCTACTCACTCTAAGGTAGAAGGTCTAGCAAGCCGAATACCTTAGTTCTCTCAAGATCGAGAAAGGAGCCCAAGGATGAAGCCCTCAGGTGGATCTATCTTCGGCAAAGAGGAGACGAGGAGGGGAAGCCATTCAAGCTACAACAAAGACCAAGAAAGAAGAAGAACAACAAGAAGAGAAGGAGTTCAAGTTGAGGTATAACTGTTGAGCCACGGCAGCGCCCCGGCCTCATACTCGAGGCCAAAATGCGGAATCAAAATTTTTCCTTGCTCGGAAACCGGCGCTACCGCGGACAAAGAAAACCCGGATCGTAACCATTAACCTAATGCTAGCAATCAAGAGATAGGGTGAGAAGTATACCGAGAGATCCGAGTCCTCCGGTCTTCTCGTCATCGTCCCGATCTCCCGCGGAAAGTCTCGTCTCCACATCGTCGCCTCCTCGCCGGAAAGGGCACCACATCGCCTGCGTCTTTTACGGGCTCCCGCCTCAATACCGAGGCAACTCGGGCATGAAGCCGGCAACTCGACATGCCCAAGATATGCTGTAGAATGTGTAGTGTAGATCATGCTAGTCTCTTTGGGGTTTGTAGTTGCCTTGATGGAGGAATGGGGTTAGGAAAAATGGTGCTTTCATTTTTCCATAACAAGAAGAAGAAAGAGATGAAGAATTCCTCACAAATCAAAGATGAACCCTCTCATTCTTTTCTTTCTCTCAAGTGTTCTTTCTTTTATCAAGTGAGAATGATCATCATGGTGGAGGAATGAGAATCCCCACCATAAGAAGGGAGGTGAGTGTAGGAAGTGAAAAGAGGTGACCACATCCTAGACAAGAAAACATCAACCATGCTTACATCTTAATCACATCATATCTCATTAATGCAAAAGCATGGATGAAAGATATCATAATCAACACAATAGCAAGAAACCCCCTCCACAAAAGTTATTTGCACAATTGCAAATAACCCCCTCCATCTGAAAAGTCCGGCCAGGAAAGAACAAAGGAAAACCGGCCGGAACGGAATGCAAACTGGCAACTACAGAAAACTGGTCCCGTAATGAATTACAGGAAAACCCCGATACTGTGCATACACACCCGCATCTGTATTCCGTCCGGATACAAATGCAATGAGACAAAAATCTACACTGTACTAAACTAGGACCGGCTTAAACCAAAGCCGGCTAGTAATATCCGTCCGATCCTGATCCGTGCAATACCGCACGTATCTGATCGAACCCTGCCATATATCCATACGGCCACTAGTACAAACTGTCCGATCCTGATCCGTGCAATACCGCACGTATCTGATCGGACCCTGCCATATCTCCATACGGCCTCTACAGCGTTTCGCCCGAAAGCTTGAGTAACTGAAAGTGTGGTGGACTCTAAAGACTCATCAATACTATGGCTGTGGATTTAACCACTAGCACGTCAGAGGTATTAGCCAATACGTGACGGGCCACCAGCTATTGACCAAAAGGGACGTCGATGAGCGAACTCATCCTGACACCCTACTGAGCCTGTCAGTGACAATATCCGTACAGTCCGGTCCGTTCGTCTATGAGCATCGCATGTCGGGCTTAGGGGGTTGGTAAAAGTCAGACCCCCAAAAGCGGTACAAGTCGTGTCGGAGTGTAGCCCAGAACGCCCTGAGATACAACTGGAATACCTACCAGTAAATCTCCTGCCTCGGCCGAGGGCTTTGCGTAATGGCTCTCCTAGACACAGCGCGACCTCACCCCCAATACCGGGAGAGACGAACCCCTGAAGATCCGCTCACTGCCTCCATGTGGCTCGGGACTGTACCCAACTAAAACCTGTTTGCACGACTCCTTTGAGCCGTGGTAGGGTAGTAATCAAAGTACAGTGGGAACTCACACGAGACAAATGACGATCCCCAGGTCGATGAACTAACCTGTACACATGTCACCAGGGAACTGCTATCTGACGTCAGGTATAAGACCAACTAGCATGTTCCCGGCGAGTCCTGTCCGGTGTACTCATAACCCAATGAGCACCTGTATACATCTTAGGTGAACCAACTGACACCAGTGGCTTATGAGACCGGCCACCGCCCCTCGTCGGGGTCTCGACTGTATACACTAGTCTACTCTGGAGAATCGATGCCCTGTCTCGAAACTCCCACGACTAGGGACCTTTTAAGGATGTGCTTGTAGACCACCAGCTCTCACGTATATGATCGCCATCATACTGCTGGTAGTCAAGCAAGAATCCTAGGGGCTCTATCAACGTGCAATAGCGACATGTCATGTCACCTAAAGCAGTACACGATGATAAAGGTAAACCAGATAGCAAACTATCATCTCGAGTAAGACTGTCCTACCGGGATAGGTCCTCCCTCAATCATTGCAATCACGTGCCTGTGATCCAATAATTGACTCTGAGGGCACTATCTCCAACAATCTCCCACTTGCACTCAAGGCTAATTATTGCGATGTCGCATACTCACAGCCCGTGTGATACCGAACACCCAACTCCTCTACTAGTCAGTCTCACAAAGCTCGTTTGCGAAACTATTGCGTTCGAGGAATAGCCTCAGTGAGTGGATCCGCTGTGATGTTCCTTTTTATGTCTCTCTATATCTCAAGTTCGCGGAGAAAGCCATCTCCCGAAATGAGCAATACCTGTCTTAGAATGTCTGGATGTCTGATGGGACCTAGCTCATTTATGAACTCCAAATCCAAACTTCTTAGACTGTATCGTCAACTGAACTTAATCAGTATCCTGCGCCATGCCACCCTCGGTATTGCCTTGGACCACCTGTCCAAAATACTGCCCCTCGTCAGAAGGAAAACTATAACTCTGACAACCTCCTTGTCGTCCACGTCACCTTGGAAGCCTGGAATGATAACTGTCTCCCAAATGAGGCTGTCGTTATCAAATCCCTAGAACATCCACTTATGTTCTAAAACTGCTTCCAACTGTTTCTCCAGGATTGGATCAATGTCAACTTATTGCATCTAGTGCAAGAACAACATCTGGTGTGGTACTTGACATCTCATGATTGACTCAATTGCCTAAGCAAGTGATCTGCCAATCATGCACATCCCTCTCCTCTTTAGTCTGTAAGACACCTTTAGAGAGGGTGACTCCATTAACTGCAGGTACACTACCATGCCAGGAGTCGTCCATTCTAAATACTCATAGAATGCTGTCAAGGTACCCAGATTGGGAAACTACCCAAATCTAGATCTAAAGCCATAGATCTAGTAACCAGAATGTCTGATATAATATCCAAGTCCTGTGTGGAGAAACCACTGTGTGACGACCAAAGTATAACCGATCGTAGTATAGGAGTTTCTTTTCCTACTCTGTGTATGTCATCCAAATACCAGGATATCACACCCTACTACCTTCTCAACAGATCTATCCCTTATTCTGATGACGTCAAACCTATGACTGTCACATCAGAAATAGATGATCTATCTCCGCTACATCTGCTTTAGTCTATAAATAGACATAAGCCTGATGTCCACCAATGCTTGCGCTGCTCCTACTGACTACGACAACCCTCTGCCAGAGTCATATAGACGCGCACTTCTAAAACTAGTTTAGAACGACGCTATACTCATCCTCCTGCCGGGTCTCGCAGCCTGGAACAACAACAATGGCAAGTGTGGGTAAACAAGAACTTCCCTGTCACCGTCCTTAAGGCTACCGGAGTACCTCTCGGGTGCCTGAAGTTACCCACCTTATCTGCGGAGTGGCCAATGGAATGTCAAGCCAGATTGAATCTTTAGGTTCTTATGAAATCTTCAGTAATCGTTTGCGGTTCTGGAATCGCTTCCAGTTCTACCATACTCCCACTACTGTTTTCTGAAAAATCCATTTCTTTTAAAAATGTGGCGAGTTAAGAACAATATCACTATTGATCTTCCAGATGGTAGAAAGTCAACCCTCGTCATAGCCTGGGTCAACCCACAAACAGCCATTACAGAAACATGCCATGAGTTATCCAGAGTCTGGTTTTAAGCATAAGCCGGACAACTCCCCGTACCTTAACAATGTCAAGATATGAACTGTTCTATATCCAATATAAAAACAGAGGCACTGATTTAATCGAACCAGATTCAAATCATGCAGCTGTCTCCAGTGCATGTCAACTAAATGGAAGGAGGCCGATCAGCGTTACTCAACTTAGGAATGCTTCCAATTATGAGTAACCTGAAAGAGAAGCAATTTCTCTTTATCATTACTATCAACTGATCGCCATAGACAAGTATCTACATCTTCGATCACTTTGAAGAATCCCGATACTTGCTACACCTGGTTCTCTACTCTATTCAAATACCTATAACTCCTCAAAATTCAGACCATGTGTTTCCACGAAACACCTGTCTAAAAACTAGAGAAGTCATAAGTAAACTGAATATAGTACGAGGACCAACCCCTCTGTCCTAATGGACACTGGACAACATACAATACTCTGTATAAGTTCGCTGAGTCTAACAACTCTTTCACTGTGCGTCGTAGGTTGAAAACTGTACTTATGGCTAAGAAGAATTACACCGCTGCTTGATGCTCCTTACCTAACCATCCACTGATATAGGTAAATGTCATCGACATAATATCAAAAGGTATATCTCACTCTATGAAAATAGACGTACAGATATATCAATTTGAAATTGGTGCACAACAGCGGATATTCAAAACCAAATATTTGCCGACCGGCAAACAACCCAGGTGACTTCCTCAAATATCACCGATTACTATGAATCCCGATATAGTGAGGATGATCACCCAATTCCCAATAACTTACTCCCACTCATCATCTGTAAAACCATACAGATGTGAGAATCATACCTGGTAAATACATACCCTGGAGCAAGTGTCTAACTGGGAAATCAGTTTTCCATTAACAGTACACAGTGAAACTGAAACATTGAAATGTTTCGTCGGGGTATCCTGGTATTCCTAGTAATGCCTCTTCCATTATCCAGATTCACAACTGTAACCGTATAATTCTTTGCCATCTTTCTAAATCCCTTTCTATGTCTTTAGTCATTACCTTCTGTACACCCCTTTAGGCCAATTGGTTTTCTTCCTTCCCTACCGTTCGGCACCAGCCTATGGTTTGGAAGAAGACTATCCAATAAGCATAAAGGGTGTACTGTCCTAATCCTAGGAGCACTCGCAAAACGAGAGAAGGTGAAGATAAAAGACAACCGAATAAACCTTATTCCTATTTCTCCTGAACCAGAATCCATCCCCGAACTGGAACAAGTTCCTTTCGAGTTCGTATATAACCATACGATGGAGTATCCAATAAGCTGTGGATCTTCGTAGTGACACGGAGTGTCCTGGAGAAATACAAAGGTGATTTAGGATTGGCGAAGAAATACTTGGTTAGGTCGTGAAAATCAGTCGCAATTTACTTTGCCCTCCTACTAATCCCTTGCTTTGTCTTAACTTAATACCTTCTGCACACCATCGTTATGCTAATTGGTTTTCTTCATTCCCTACCGGTCGGCACCAGCCTAAGGTTTGGAAGAAGACTATCCAATTTGCGTAAAAGGTGTACTACTCCTAAACCAAGGAGTACTCGCAACCTGAGAGAAGGTGAAAAGAAAAGACAACTGAATAGTCCTATCCGTTTTTCTCCAGAACCAGAAACCATCCTCGAAGTCCTTCGAGTTCGTATCTAACCATACGATGGTTTTGTCCAATGGAAGTGGACGTTCGCAGTAATACGGGGTGTCCTGGAGAAAAGGGTAAAAGTAGGAGTGGCAATGAGGTCTGCAACTCTGACAATCCAAAAGCCAGTGTTAAGAAGGTTCGGTCAACTTGGTCACTGAGTCAAAGTCCAGGGTCGGGTCAATGGTCGCTGCCAAAGAGAGAGAGAAAAGAAACACTCAGCGTGCACTCTAACCTAGATCAGAATGGTTATCCCTTTATCTAATCTGGAAACCTCCAACTGTACCTCAAATTCTCCTCCAAACCTGAAAGAAGAATTAGTCGGGATCACCCGAGGAGTAAACCAACTCATCAGTGGGAATCGGGATCCAACTATCATCGCATGATAACTTGACGGAATCCACTCAAGTCACCACACTCCAGAAGGTATGCGCATGCCTGGCAAGTTTCAGTTCTTTTGAAACTCCCGATGTGATTTTTACCCCTAGGACCCAAGTGACCTTGACTGAGCCAACATATCAAAGGATCCTAGTCAAGTTCAACCCGTCATTATCTTGATTGCATTAGACCCACCCGCACGAGTCCTTGACTGAGCCAAAATGACCGTACGACTGTCCTAACCAATCACATATCCATGCAACAGAAAAGCACTACATAGCTACCGAACACTACGCCTCGGCTAAGCACGACATACGCAACACGGATACTAAGCAATACTAATCTGAAATGACGGAGGGCTACGACTGGTTTTTGGCGAAAAACCTTTAACGTAATGAACTTGATATCGTTGAAGGAACTGCACAACTTTTTATAAAATATAGTGACGAAAACCTTTACTAAAGAGGTCACTCCCGGTGAAGGGATCTCGGCTCTTTCCCCGTAGAATGAGGTGCAGGATATTCCAAATGAATACCACGATGCAAAGCAAAAGTAATCGGCTATAGTGAAGTTAATGCCCTGACGCAAACTTTTTGTCCAAGGGGTCACTCCCGGTGAAGGGATCTCGGCCCTTGCCTCGTCGACTGAGGAGCAGGATATTCCAAATGAATACCACGATGCAAAACAAAAGTGAACGTCCTTGCAATAACAGCTTTTGAAAAGTGTTCCAACAACATCAAAATAGGTTTGTTTATCTTGCATTGATCCGAATCAACGCAGTCCCATCAATTAATCACACCACAAAGAACGAAAATATACTGACGTACGTATATGCCATCCGCATTCGCCACTGGGTCCCGTCATCACCCGTTAGGTTAGCTAACTAACGGCAGAGCAGGGACTGGACTAGCGCGGATGTAAAACATATACAACATCTACTAATATATATACCAATATATTATATTTCGCTCAAGGCGTGATAAAATGCCACATCACAGAAATGTACAGCATCACAGAACAATACAGATATCTGGGATCCCCGGGTTTCACAGAGCCGCTGCTGAAACCCGACGTTCCCCTGGTCGTGTGGATAGCCTGTGCAATGAAATCCTAGACCCCTACGGGCGTGGCAAGTCACCCGCCAAAACCTGAAGCGAGGCAGCCCCCTTCAGTACCGTGAATGGACCACCCAGCACTTCACGGAATCCGGTAACTTGGGCACCCCTCCTGGGTCAACCTGTACCCCCTACGAGTGCGGCGAATAGCCCGCCAATCCTAGAGTGAAGCCCCCTCCGTCTCAATGCCATGAGATGCGGGCCCGTTGCCCCCTAGAACCCGGCTATCCGTGCACTCCTCCGCGGGGTAATCCTAGTACAGAAATTAAAATATACATACACCGGGTACATCGACCGCAACCAGGTCGTGCCCCAAAAAAAAAATACAAACAGGCAGTGACGGCAGTCCACATGTCGGACGCTCGCCCCGCAAAATCAAATGTACATAATACAACAAACTGTACTACCATTGCATCCAGGCTATCCCCACGACCGATCCGCAACATCACAGCATAAACATAAAACATCAACGTGAAAATCACGTTCGCAAATCCGTCTAACCGGGCTATAGCAGTTAGACAGGATTTACCGATCAAGTGATATTCACGGTCGCAGATATAATGTAAATACTGTGAAAAATGTGTTTAAAATTTTCCGATTGACCAAAAATTAACAAGTGGGCCCCCAATCAAAATTGTAGCACTCACAGAAAACCTGGGCCCAATTTTAATATTCCAAAACCCCTAATTACAGCCCATAAGCCCACTGCAAAAAAATAATCACACAAACCCACACTCCTGCGGCGGAAGCACGGCCATAAGGGGGTTTTGGCCGCCCTTCCGCGGTCGTACGGAGGAATCGTGTCACCAAATTTTTCCAGTGTTCTTAGAACTCCCTGCACATCATTCTGAGACCACCTGAAAAATTTTTAGACTCCAAAAAATTTCGACAGAAACTGATTGTGCAAGAAAAATACGGTTTTTTTGGAAATTTTGGTCGATCGGAAACGCAAACACATCAAACGAAGCTAGGTAAGGTTAATGGCGTGGCTCTGATACCATGTTGAGCCACGGCAGCACCCCGGCCTCATACTCGAGGCCAAAATGCGGAATCAAAATTTTTCCTTGCTCGGAAACCGGCGCTACCGCGGACAAAGAAAACCCGGATCGTAACCATTAACCTAATGCTAGCAATCAAGAGATAGGGTGAGAAGTATACCGAGAGATCCGAGTCCTCCGGTCTTCTCGTCATCGTCCCGATCTCCCGCGGAAAGTCTCGTCTCCACATCGTCGCCTCCTCACCGGAAAGGGCACCACATCGCCTGCGTCTTTTACGGGCTCCCGCCTCAATACCGAGGCAACTCGGGCATGAAGCCGGCAACTCGACATGCCCAAGATATACTGTAGAATGTGTAGTGTAGATCATGCTAGTCTCTTTGGGGTTTGTAGTTGCCTTGATGGAGGAATGGGGTTAGGAAAAATGGTGCTTTCATTTTTCCATAACAAGAAGAAGAAAGAGATGAAGAATTCCTCACAAATCAAAGATGAACCCTCTCATTCTTTTCTTTCTCTCAAGTGTTCTTTCTTTTATCAAGTGAGAATGATCATCATGGTGGAGGAATGAGAATCCCCACCATAAGAAGGGAGGTGAGTGTAGGAAGTGAAAAGAGGTGACCACATCCTAGACAAGAAAACATCAACCATGCTTACATCTTAATCACATCATATCTCATTAATGCAAAAGCATGGATGAAAGATATCATAATCAACACAATAGCAAGAAACCCCCTCCACAAAAGTTATTTGCACAATTGCAAATAACCCCCTCCATCTGAAAAGTCCGGCCGGGAAAGAACAAAGGAAAACCGGCCGGAACGGAATGCAAACTGGCAACTCCCGAAAACTGGTCCCGTAATGAATTACAGGAAAACCCCGATACTGTGCATACACACCCGCATCTGTATTCCGTCCGGATACAAATGCAATGAGACAATAATCTACACTGTACTAAACTAGGACCGGCTTAAACCAAAGCCGGCTAGTAATATCCGTCCGATCCTGATCCGTGCAATACCGCACGTATCTGATCGAACCCTGCCATATATCCATATGGCCACTAGTACAAACTGTCCGATCCTGATCCGTGCAATACCGCACGTATCTGATCGGACCCTGCCATATCTCCATACGGCCTCTACTGCGTTTCGCCCGAAAGCTTGAGTAACTGAAAGTGTGGTGGACTCTAAAGACTCATCAATACTATGGCTGTGGATTTAACCACTAGCACATCAGAGGTATTAGCCAATACGTGACGGGCCACCAGCTATTAACCAAAAGGGACGTCGATGAGCGAACTCATCCTGACACCCTACTGAGTCTGTCAGTGACAATATCCGTACAGTCCGGTCCGTTCGTCTATGAGCATCACATGTCGGGCTTAGGGGGTTGGTAAAAGTCAGACCCCCAAAAGCGGTACAAGTCGTGTCGGAGTGTAGCCCAGAACGCCCTGAGATACAACTGGAATACCTACCAGTAAATCTCCTGCCTCGGCCGAGGGCTTTGCGTAATGGCTCTCCTAGACACAGCACGACCTCACCCCCAATACCGGGAGAGACGAACCCCTGAAGATCCGCTCACTGCCTCCATGTGGCTCGGGACTGTACCCAACTAATACCTGTTTGCACGACTCCTTTGAGCCGTGGTAGGGTAGTAATCAAAGTACAGTGGGAACTCACACGAGACAAATGACGATCCCCAGGTCGATGAACTAACCTGTACACATGTCACCAGGGAACTGCTATCTGACGTCAGGTATAAGACCAACTAGCATGTTCCCGGCAAGTCCTGTCCGGTGTACTCATAACCCAATGAGCACCTGTATACATCTTAGGTGAACCAACTGACACCAGTGGCTTATGAGACCGGCCACCGCCCCTCGTCGGGGTCTCGACTGTATACACTAGTCTACTCTGGAGAATCGATGCCCTGTCTCAAAACTCCCACGACTAGGGACCTTTTAAGGATGTGCTTGTAGACCACCAGCTCTCACGTATATGATCGCCATCATACTGCTGGTAGTCAAGCAAGAATCCTAGGGGCTCTATCAACGTGCAATAGCGACATGTCATGTCACCTAAAGCAGTACAGGATGATAAAGGTAAACCAGATAGCAAACTATCATCTCGAGTAAGACTGTCCTACCGGGATAGGTCCTCCCTCAATCATTGCAATCACGTGCCTGTGATCCAATAATTGACTCTGTGGGCACTATCTCCAACAATAACCACTTTGCCGAGTAGTTAACTCTTCTTTGCATGTATGCTAGTTTAGTTTAGAAAAGATCCGGCTTTTACGGTCCATGTTACCAAGATTAGAAAAATTTTTGTTTTACCGTTTCCGCAACCCCGAAAGTACCGGGAGAGGTAACGTGGACCTAACAGGTGAGATAGGAAATTGGTACACTTTAGAATTTCTTTTCTCACTTTGATTCTCTCTCTATTTCAAACCCTAGAAAGAAATTTTGAGGAGGAAGAAGATGAGCTTAAAATGAATATGAAAAATAATCAAGAGAGAGAGTGAACTAACCATGGTGAGTGGGTATCATATACTAACTCATGTAGAGACATTACCATGGGTAATATCTTAAGTAAAACAAAACTAGTGGACTAAGTCAAATGCAACATAAGCTTCATGAAGCTTCATGCATTTGTGCTCATTATCCATTTGTTTTAGAATTACTTTAAATATAAAAACCTAATACTATAATAAGTATGGTATAAGTCTTATACACCCATGTAATGTGTATCAACAACCATGATACAATTTGTACACTAATAAATATATATCACATATATATTAACTTGTGCACAAGTGAGAAAAATAAATGCTTAAGTGAACCAATGTTAGTTAATGTAAATTAGTATATCTAATATACAATTATGCACTAAATTATTAAATCAATACTTGACTTAATAATCCGGTTATATCACATATAACCGACTAACATCCAATGTATCGACTTATCGAATCAACCCTTGATTCGATAACTTGGTTATATCGCATATAACCTATCGACACAAACATCGCGAGAATAGAATACGATGTCACATACTCGCATTATTCTCGGTCCCGCACATATCACATATACGCTCCTATTTCGTTTTGCCTGAGCCAGTACAACCTCTATGTAGGACTCTAAAGACTCGTCAATACGCCGGCAGTAGGTGATGATCATATCAAGCACCCACAAGCCGTCAGCGGTACTAGCTGGACGTAACGGCTACCCGGGTATTGAGCGATCAGAAGATCAGCAAGCAAGCCCGCTCCAACTCCTGTAAAAGCGTGACAGTGACACTACCGTACAGTCCGGTCTCCTCGTCTGATAGGTCGCATATCAAGTCTAGGGGTGGTAAACGTCAGACCCCAATAACCGATAAGTCATGCCGATGTGAGGCACATAACGGGTCGAGAAACTACTTCTAACACTTACCAGTAAATCTCTAAACCAGCCCTGGCCAGGGACTTCCCTGTTATGGCCAATCGAGCATAGCGCAACATCAACCCCCAATACCGGGAGAGACGAAACCCCTCCTATCGCTCATTGCCTCCATGTGACTCGGGACTGTACCCAAAAACCACCGTTTTGCATGCCCTCTTGGATGTGGTAAGGTGGAAATCAAAGCACAGTGGGAATCATACAAGACTCTATGACGATCTCGGGTCTACAGACTAACCTGTACCAGTGTCACCAGAGAACTGCCATCTGACGTAAGGTATAATACCATCTGGGAGTTCTCGGCGAGTCCGTCCAGTGTACCCAGTCTCCACTGAGCACCCGTATATCATCTCTGATGTCAAACACCAATGGATATGGGATCATCCATCGCCTATCTGTATGGGTCGAGAAGGCATACGCTAGTCTACTCTGGTATATCGATGCCCCGTCTCGATACACCCATGACTAGGGACCTTAAAGGATGTACTTATGGACTACCATGTCCCCACTAGTATGATCCGCATCATAGTCCAGGTAGTCAAGTACACATCCTAAGGGCTTTACCAACATGTAACAGAGAGACAATCAGTGTACACGTTAAGGTAAAGAGTAACCAGATAGCATACTATCATGTCGAGCAAGAAAGTCCTCCCTATATATGTCCAAGCATCCACTACAATATACATCTCATATATAGTAATGGCCTCTAGGGCATACATATAACTAACAATCTCCCACTTGCACTAGGGCCATCTGATAACAGTGGTTGTAGTATCTCATACTCAACCATCCCATAATAGTCTCTCTCTGGGAAAAGGCCTTTGTGAGTGGATTCGCCGTGATGTTCTCTGAGTCCACTCTCCTGACCTCGATCCCCTGGAGATCAACCATATCCTTGATCAGGTGACACTGCCTTAGAATATGTCTGGATCACTGATGGGACGGGCGTTCCTAGGCATAGGCCACAACTCCATTGTCATACAATGGTATGAACGAAGTTCATCTCATGAACTATTATACACCCAGACTTCCTCTTTGGTAGTATCTTTGGTAGCGATGTATCCAGCCTTTATCGTCTAGTATGCCACGGTATCTAGCTTGGAACTCTTCCAACATACCGTCCCTTTACTGAGGGTAAAGACAATGCCTGTGACTGACATTCGGTCATCCTTATCACCCTGGAACCATTCCTGTGATTCTCCCCATGATCAATTGATACGATCTCACTACAACTAGTAAGAATCCTAACATCCAATTAGATCTATCTCATAGATCCAAAACCCAGGATTTAGTAGGTATCATTTTGATCCTATATGGAGAATCATTGTGATAAGCGGGGATTGGCCGAGCGTAGCATAGGAAACTCCTTCTCTATCAAGAGTATGTTATCCACGTACTTTACGAGGATCACCACCATACTCCCTACTACCTTTTTTGTATATACAAGGTTCATCTACCATTTTGATGATGTCAAACTCTTTGACTAATTCATCAAAACAGACGTTCCAACTCCGCGATGCCTGCTTTATCACATAAAACATCTTGCACATGTATCTGCTTCTCCCACTGCCTACGAAGCCCTCTGACTGTGTACATATAGACTCTTTCTTCTAAAACCTCATTTAGAAAAGCAGTCATGACACCCAACCGCCAGATATCGTAGTCATGGTGTGTAGACGTGGCAAGTAGGATCTGGATGGACTTAAGCATAGGTACTTAGAAAAGGTTTCAACATAATCCATACCTGGTCAATGATGCAAACCTTTAACAAGTCTAGCTTTGAAAGTCTCAACTTTTCCATGTACACCAAGTAATCTTCTCAAGATATACTTGCTCCTGATGGGGATTTAACCCTTCAGATAAAGCAACCAAAGTCCATACTTTGTTGGTGTATAAGGATTCCATCTCAGATCGATAAGCATCCAGACATTCTTACAGAGTCCCACTCCTGATGGCAAGCTTGAAACTAGTTGGGTCATCATCTCATGATGCTATTCTCGCTCCCACTGTCATAGAGAAACAAAGTATCTCTTAGGTGGGTGAGAAAGCCTACTAGATCGGCGGAGAGGCTGAGGTTCGTTGGAAACTATTGAATCCTTTGGTTCTATCAAATCATCAGCTGCAGTTTATATAGCTGGAACTCCTTCCAGTTCTACCTCATGTCCACTAATTTCTTCACAAGAAATTCCCTTTCACAAAGGTGGCATGCTGAGAAACAAAACATCTTTTGTTCCTCGGTTTGGTAGAAGTTATTCCCTTCCGAATGCTTGGGATATCCAACAAACTTCTAGAGAACTGACTTTGCCTCGAGCTTGTACGAATTATGCTTTTAGACATAGGCTGGACAACCCCAAATCTTAACAAACTTAATGATATGGGCTCTTCCCTTTCCATATCTCATATGAAGTGGTAGGCAACTGATTTGATCGGAACCCTATTCAATAGGCATGCACCTTCATAAGTGCATAACTCCCAAAAGGAAATAGGTAACTCAGTAGTACTCATCATAGAGCACACCTTATCATACAGGGTATGATTGCTCCGCCCCGATACACCGACGTGCTGTGGTGTATGCGGAGTAGTAATGCTGAGAGAGAATCTCATTCTCCTTTAGAATAATCCAGGAATTCCGTGCTCAAGTATTCTCATCCTTGATCGCATCAAAGGACATAATACTTATACCCGTTTTGGTTCTCTACTTCTAACTTATATTCTGTGAATATCTCAAAAGGTTCGGACTTGTGTTTCAACAGGAACATATGTCTGAATCTTAAGAGATTATCAGAGAATGTAATGAAGTAAAAAGGACCGGTCTTGGTATGTATAGACAGGGGGCCTTCACACATCAGTATGTATCATCCCAAGAGTTCACTAACTCTTTCTCTATTTCCAATAAACGGAGCTGTGGCCATCTTATCTCTGTGACATGACCGGCAAGTTTCACAAGATGTAAATTTAAACTTATTTAAATATGCATCTTTATATAACTTCAGCTAGTCGGGTCACATTGATATGACATAGTCTATAATACCTCAAGAAGGATTCGTTCATTTCTGAACTCTTCCTCTTGTGTGTGTTTTGTATACTAAGAACTGTAGTTTGATTTAGAACGTCAATGCTTTTAGATAACGTGCCTGAACCGATCAACTCTTGATATAGGAAATGTTCAAAACATTATCCAACAATACAAAATTACATCCTTCTTTACGAATAAAGAGACCGATATGATGTTGTATATCAGGTTCGGTATCTAATGACATTTGTTCAGAATCAATGTATTCTGGTAATACAGGGTGATAGTGACCAACAGACTTGGCTGCAACACTTGCACCGTTTTCTATCTCATGAAACTTATCAACCGTTCTCAGTTCTCTACCTCTCTGTAGCCCATGTAACAAATTACATATGCGGGATCCTGATCCGGTATCTCATACCCAGGACGTAAAGGATACTGAGAAACAGTTCTCTGTAATGAACACACCCGAAGAAGATGCATCATCATGCACTTTCTTCGTTTGGGCGGCACGGGAATTCTGGTAATCCCCAATTTCCTGCTCTGTCTTATAACAATTATAAGTTGGAGCGGGACCAAAGTTCCCCAGCTTAGTATAACAAGCGGGTTCGGTCAATACATCCGTATTATTATCTTGATTAAGGCGTGACATGGTCGCTACCTGAAGAGAGAGAGAAGAAAACACTCTGCGTGCGCTCTTGCAAGATCAGATTGGTTATTATTTTATCTAATCAGGATGGCTCCCACTGTTTTTTATCAAATCTTCCTTCATACCCTAAACGGAAAGACTAGCCGGGATTAATTACACCCTACAACTTTGCCAATCTTTCAGCCAGGCCAGTGTCGGTACTTTGAGGGAGGTTCCCCGTGCTTTCGTACGGACCTAATTAAAGTAAACCTCATTTTCCCATAGGCGTAACCCCGTTGACAGCTTTCTAGACACCTACTTGATCGGCTAATTGTAATGTGTAAAACTCTCCCAGGAGTAACAATTACTCGCAGTGGGTATCGGGATCCAACTATCTCATAGAAGGTATGCAATCTCATTGCAAATTTCAACACTTGAAATTCCCGATAATATTTTGCCCCTAATCTCCTATGACCTTGACAAAGGACAACAAACCATAGGATGCTAGTCAAGTTCAACCCGTCATTTCTTGATTGAATTAAACCCATCCGCATGACCCTTGACAAAGGCCAACAAGGTCGTACGACTACCCTAACCCAATCTGCATCATATGCATAAGCAGATAAGCACTAGTCAGCTACCGCACACTACGCCTTGACAAAGGCCAATAAACGCAGCACGAATACCAACTACTACTTATCTAAAATGACGGAGGGCTACGACAGGTTTTTCTGAAAACCTATTGCGTAATGAACTTGATATCGTTGTAGAATCAAATGATTTTAAAATGGAGTGTTTTTGAGGCTTTTACTAGTTTCGCTAAAGAGGTCACTCCCGGTGAAGGGATCTCGGCTCTTTCCTCGTCGAATGAGGTGCAGAACATATCATATATATCACTATGAAAAGAAAGAACTAGAAAAGCAATCAAAAGACAAACCGAGGGGTGAAGCATCTGCCAGTCATTGCTAAAGGGGTCACTCCCGGTGAAGGGATCTCGGCCCTTTCCTTATCGAATAAGGTGCAGGATGTTTTACAAGGAACACCGCGATGCAAAGCAAGAACTGTAGCTACCTGTTTTTGAAAATTCGATTCCACAACATCTTTTAGGTTTCTTTTCTTTCATTAATCACATTAATGAAGTCCCATCATTTAAGTCATCTAAACATCATAAATAAATACGACGTACACTTATGCCATCCGCATTCGCCTCGATGTCCCCTCGTGCACCGTTAGGTTAGGTAACTAACGGCAGAGCGGGGCAGGGCTAGCGCGGGTGTAAAACATAAGTAACGCCTATATAATATATCATATATACTATATACAGTATTTATCACAGCACATCAAATGATCACATCACAGATATCGCAGCAGAGGAAACATATGAAACATTGGATATACTAGGACGTCCGTGTTTTATTTTGAGCCTCTATAAAACACGGATTCCACGGTCGTGATGAATAGCCAAACCCATACCCCTAGACCCCTACGAGAGCGGCAAGCAACCCTTCCAATTCTAGAGTTAGGAGACCCGGACTCGACTTCTCGAGTTGGTCTCCCACTGGACTCCAGAACCCGGCTACTTGTGCTCTCCTCCTTGGGTCTATCCTAATGCGGAAAAGTAAATAATATACAAATGGTGACATCAACCTCATCCCGGAAGTGCCCCAATAAAAGAATATTACATACATTGAATTTTACATGAATGAAAATAAAAACCCTCATCTCACATAAAAACCCCCGGCTATTCAAAACGCGACGATCCAATATAACATATCCAGCAACACATAACATCACATGTCATCAACGTAAGTAAATATGCGCATCCCAATTGTTGTTGACATATAGCAACGAAACCGGCGATAACACATATTACACTTACGGTCGCAGAAAAGAAAGTGTAAAACTACAACAGTTGGAATCCGCAATCCCCTTAGACATCGCATGCCTAACAATTATAAACCCCGCATTTTAGTCTCTATATCGAAATCACTTTTCAATATCTAGTCGGGCAATTCAACAAGATTCCCGATATGCTGATCAAATGCTCGTCGCAAACTTTAGTAGACGGCCGCACCCCCGGATGCCGTCGACGAAGTGTACTAAGGCGGAACACCGCTGCCGTGAGCACCCGAACGGATGCTTTTGGCGACGGGGTTCTCCTACAGTCACTTGGTCGGGGCTATGGGGCATGGCTGTCTATTAAGTTTACCCGGCGAGTATCCGCGTACGCTACGTGATTGCGACGGACTTTTGATCGCATCAAAATTCCGTGGCAACCGATCATTTGAGACTAAACTGCTATGTTTATAACATCCAAATCAGTTATCTCACAACTACTTGTGGATTCCAAATATTGTATCACATTCCAGATAAATAGACAATGTTAAACTTTCCGATCGAATGATCAAACACCCAAGTTTTCCCAAAGTGTTCTCAACACTCGAGGGGAGTTTAAAAACATCCATCACATGCTACAGTACCAATGGTCCAGCCGTAGAAGGGTCAAGCCAACGCCTCACATGTGACACGCCGTACTGCCCTAAACCCTAAGGTTCAAAAGGCAGTTCAAGACGGTCACATAATCGAGTTAAGGTTTGTTGTCTTCTAGAGTGTCCATCGCGTAACTTGCACGATCTAGACATTCTTAAACAAACGAAAAAATCCAACACTTGGAAATTTTCCGGGTAAGGAAAAAGTGAGTTATTGATATCCGTTTGAACTTTTTAACACGTTCTAAATATCCGGAAAACAATACGAAATTAAATATTCCGATCGAATCAACGATTACAAAATAAACCCCAGAATACTCAACACTTGAGTCAGGTTAAAAATACTCAGAAACATCATGAAATTAAATAGGAACATTATTGTGCAAAAAGTTAAGTGTGACGTCACCATATGGCCGCGGAACCGCCGCGGGAGCCTGCTCGTGCCGCGGTTCCGCGATGCTTTGGGCGCCAAACAATGTCGTTTTGCACAGTTTCCCTTATAATTGCCTGCTGATTTTTTAAGAATTTTTAATTCAGAAAAATCCCAGTTTTGAAAATTTTTCCAGAGAGGGGTTTACTTTGTCGATTCCGGGTTCGATCGGGGTTTTAACTTCGTAAACACATCGCCTAATGCTCTAGCTAGGCTCTGACACTACTGTAGAGTTACTAGACACTCTAATAAGGATCTACAAGGCATCAACCATGCCGGATTAAAATTTTAGCCGTGCCGAATAACTCTAAACAAGATCTTTTCTAGAAAATTAGGTTAACACATGCAAGTTAAACTCTTTAACAATAAGTGAATACGAAATACAACCTTTGTAGATCAGTCCTTCACTTCTTTAGCTCCTTGATGTAGTCCCTTCGCTGCGATCATCCAACTCCCGGACTCTCAGACGGCTCCATGAGAAGAGGCAACGGAATTGCTTGAAGTCTTCGATGCCGAAGATGATCTACGTCGAGGGAATACGTACTCAAGCTTCTACTTCACTAACCAAAGAATTAGTGAAGAAAACACCCTAAACTAAAGTGCTAGTCTAGTAGAGGGTTTTCTTGGGCGTAGCCGTATAGTGAGATAGTCACTTGCGAGGCTGCGAGCGAGATTTGAGGATTTTAATCTTCCCTTTGAAGGTACGCGTATCAGTATATTTTTAAATTCGGGGACGAATTTCTTTTAAGGGGGGGAGATTGTAACACCTTAGAATGTGTTTTGTAGCTAATTATATTTTAATATGTGTTTTTTTTTATAAAAAGTTTACCAAATTATGATTTAAATATTTTATCCTAATTATTGTGTATTTTATTAGAATTTTGTTAGGCACACACACACACTTGTGCATGATAACTAGGGTGTAATTTGAGGTTTAACCATTTCTCTAATCTAGGGTTAAGTTTGGTTTAAGTGTTATGGTTGTTTTAATTAAAATGAATTTAAATTGGAATTTTTAGGTTTGGTTGAATGGTTTGACTTTATGAGAGAGAGAGGGCATGGGAGCATGGTGTGACCATGCCTCATTAGTGAGGAAAGAGAGTGAGAAGGGGGAGGGGTCATTGTTGTTCACTCATTCTCCCTCTCATTTTCCTTCTCTCACTCACTCACACACCCTTCAGCAGCAGCTGCCCCAGCAACACAATATCAGCAACAACATCATCATCATCAGCTACAACAACAACAACAACAGCAACAATAGCAGCAGCAGCTTCATCACACACACACACACCTACAGCAGTGGCAGCAGCATCCTCACCATCAACAACGACATCATCATCATCAGCAGGAGCAGCAGTAGCAGCTTCAACATCAACAACAACAACAAGATCAGCAGCAGCAACAGAAGAGGCAAGTAGCATCAGCAGCAGCAACAGCTTCTGCAACAGCATTAGGAACCCCAGCACTTGCAGAAGTTCTTCCTCCCCCATACACCTCTTCTCCAGCTCTCTAGGGTCCAATAGGGTATATTTTCTGAACCCCAATCCCTAGTTTGCTTAATTGTGTGTGGTTTTGTGTCGATTAGTGTTAAATTGCTAGTTTAGTGCTAGATTATGGTGTTTAAGTGGAATTTTGGTAAATTGTTGATTGTGTTACCTACTTTAGCTTATTTAAGTGCTAATAAGGCCACTTCAACTGAGAAATACCCCAGATTACACTAAAATACCATAGGTTTCCCATTTTGTGCAAATTGGTGTTTTAAAGCGATATTTGTGACTTCTGTGATCTGCTTTTGACCCGGACCTTACAGAACAAAATTGAGGAAACTGGAGCATGCTTGTTAGGTCTAGATAACACCACCAGAAAACGAGACCCCCACTCTCAATTGTGGCCGCCAATTTTAGGGTTCTGGCCGCAAATTGCGGCCAGGAAGGAGTCTGGGGACTTAGGGTTTTGGGTAGTGTTCTCTGATGTGTAGTGTAGTGTTTTGGCATGTCTAGTTTTGTAAGTTTTGGCCTGTAGGAAAATCTGGGACTATATATCGTTTTTGTGTTCGTTGTGTTTGCACGATACGCGCGATACGTGAGTGGGTTCTGTGATCCAGCGTATCGCAGCGTGTCGCGATGGTTTTAGACGCGTATACACACGATTCAGCGTATCGTGCACACGCGCGTTTAGTTCGCGACGCGAGTTTCTCGTTTTGGTTCGATATCGCGTTTCGCGGAATATCTTGACTTATATATGATTGCTTGTCATATTTGCAGGGTTGCAGGCAGGAACTACGGATACGGCTACAGGGGGAGCAGATGGTAGGATTCACCTAGCGTGGAGCGTAGGTGAGTAGATTTAACATCTACAGGGGAATCGCCCGCATGGAGTTATGCGTCTTGGCTAGGATTCAATTACCTGTCGCACATTCTACGTCATTGTAGAATTGTGCCTTACTGCATTTCCTTGATATAGTTATATACTGTGACTAGCAGCCGTAGGACACTGCACACATTATTGACGGTTCATGTTACACGAGCACGGATTGTATGCTACACACACACCGGCAATAATTGCTATGTCACACACTACCCCTTATAGCTACTATTGCTTGCCACACATGACATCTAGCTTATCGGTATACCTATAGTGTATCATACCTTTAGTGATAGGTATATTTTCACCTTGCGATACAGCTAAAGGTATACCTCCTACATGTTTTACTTATACCGGGAGGGATTTCCTACATATGTTACTTATACCCAGGGGGGTATACGACATCAGTTCCTATAGGTAGATACCTATACTTTTCTACACCTGTATGTTAGACACATATTCAGTTGTTGTCGCATATTTATATTTACTGATGTTACTTAGCTGTACCTTATCTTGATTTCGCATACATCTGGTTCAGCTATATACTTTGTTTACCTGCTCGCGTTCAGTTATATCGCATACATTTATTCTTGGATTTTGTATGATGTTTTCGGGATTTGGGAACCGCGGGAGTTCATGAAATTATGCATACATGGAACAACCCGGTTTCCTTGATATGATATTTGAGCGTCCCCCATGAGTTTTATCGGTGCTGATTATATACTCCATACGAGGTGTGGTTGCCGTATGAGAGTACATGGTGGGGCCCGGTATGGTTCCCCTCGGCAAGAAGATCGATGGGTTTGCCGATTGAGCCTGGAGGCGGGCGAGTACCTACCAGTGACTGGTTGGACCTGGCAGTTGTCCGGAGGACACTGGCCAGAGTCGAGAGATGGATGCGGGATGATCTGTACTGTCGGGGCCGAGGGCCGATACCGCAGACGGACCCCGTGGGCCGATCCGGACTGGCGGAGCCCGATATACGAGGATTTCTGTGTCGATGCTTGGCACACTGCTTTCATGATATTTCTTTAACCCCTTTTGTATATATAACAGGGGATTTAGCCGTTGTTATATATACCCTTACACCAATATTAGTGGAATGGGACGCTAATATATGTGTATTGCCCCCATCATACTTATTTCTGTATATATTTACCTTTTGGATGTTAGATTCTTACTTGAGATTCGACTTGGGATATAGGTGATTCATTGACATTGGATATTGGATATGAAAGAGATCCTTGAATTATACATTCGAGATATAGGAGAGCTATTCGATATTGTACATCGAGGTGATGCGAGGCTTATATGATTGTGAGGGCCCAATGTGGGGGCTGATTTTGGGATTTGAGTGTCTTGATGGATTGTGATCCTGCCACGATGTCAGGTTTCCGTGGAAATGACATATTCCACCCTATACCTCACCCTTACCTATTTTTATGCACAGATTCATATAGTGGTAGTACCTGTTAGTGTACCCTTATGATAAGTTGCTTATCTACATTCTCATATCCTTTTTGCATAGTTATTGCATACTTTTATCATGTTACTATTGCTTCACATATTGATTGTACCTGCTAGTGTACTCTCCTTATTTCAGCATTTGCATGATATATTATTATTGTAATCGCATATCTTAGATTCATGCTGTACGTGCATTCCTGCGATTACCTGCATATGTTTTATACTATTCACGAGTTGGCAACTCACCCCCGTTGTGCCACAGGTGTTTCAGGTTGTTCCCCAGAGTAGTCGAGGCAGGCTATTCCTCTATTCAGCTCCAGCTACCATCTTTTGCTACAGATACCGCATCAGCTCACAGTACCATTTTGCTTAGGTGGGTTAGATGGTTATCTGTATTTCATATTGTACATTCGTTGTATTTGTACTCTTCATCTACTATTGTATTATTGACATAGAGACTTGGTGAGGACGTTAGTGTGTATTATTGTGGATTTGAAGTCTTTTATATACAGCTTTTTCCCTACTGTCATTATTTTTGTGTTGCATTCATCTTGACTAGTCTTTACAAAAAGGGGGTGTTGCTAAAATTTTAAAGAAAGAAAGTAGACATTTTTAAAGAATTTGGGTTGCGATTTCAAATGTTTCAAAAACTTATAGTATCCTTTCCGTATTTTTCATGGTTTAGATTTCTGGGTTTTGGCTTTCTTTTACTACGTTGCGTCTTTAGGCGTTGCGTAGTATTAGGGCCGTCACGGGCCAATTTTGGGTCGTGACAAAGTTGGTATCAGAGCGTTAGGTTTTACCTTTCGGAGTGTAGGATGACCTTAGTATGATGGAGTAGGTAGCTTAAGCAGAGTAACGTAGTGTGTGTATGTCTGCAGCATACCCACAGCGCGGTACTTTGCATTAAGTGACCTAAGTACAATTTGCTTGACATTCCTTCCTTGATGATTCATATCTTTGAGATTCGATTTCCTCATTCTTATCGAATCTCATCTTATATCTATTTATAGCCTTGCCGCCGATGACTATGGGGACTCAGAGCGATGCAGCGAGGGCCGAGGTCAGAGTGGCTCGGGTGAGACGAGTACTGACCTGGATGGCACTCTAGTTGCACAGGTGCAGACGGATCAGCCTACGACCTATACTATGGATAGACTTTTGGTAGAGAAGCAGGAGTTCCGACAGACGATGAGTTCTTTAGTTGACGTCGTTCGGGAGCTACGACAGGAGGTTGTCACCCCTGTTACTCAGATGTCCCTTACGATCAGTATGCAGCAGTCCGTCACCTACATAGCACCAGTGGTTGCAGCTCCAGTTGACGAGGCACATATTCCAGGACAGTGGAGGACTCGTACCAGTGTACCAGCCCAGAGACAGAGGTTTGGTCGTCGAGACAGATTTCATGGCCGTCACGGGAGTAGCAGAGGGTTAGGACGAGGGCAGTCGTTCAGCTCTCATCCCCAGGATGGTCAGCAGTCAGCACGTGGATGTTTTCGATGCGGGAGCCTTCAGCACTTCGTCAGGGATTGTTCCTTAGCACCTCGTCATGATCGTTTTCAGAGAGGCCGTGGACGTGGAAAATTTGCTCAGAGGGCTCAGTCTACCAGAAGAGTTCATCCAGCTGCGAGTAGAGGGCAGACACAGGAGTTTGCTTCTACTCATCGGGACGCGCAGACGTCCAATGTGGAGTTTTCAGGTACCCTTGATTTATATGTTCTTTTGATGTATTCGTTGTCCTCTTGCTTGTACCGTTGTTGGGTAGATTAGTAGTAGTTGTTTTAATTTCTGTCAGCGATCCTTTTGTTGCGCGACACGTATTTCAGTTTTGTGCCAAGCGGATAGGAGATAGAGATTCGTCCGTCGTTTTGATCCTTCTTGAGGTGTTGGATTTGACGTTCTCCTGGGCACGGACTGGTTAACTACGTGCTAGGCGTCTGTGGACTACCGTGTGGAAGCAAGTTAGGGTTTGTTTTTCCCGGCAAGTCAGTTCTTGTTGTGCAGGTGGATAGTTGTGCCGCCTCTCACAGCTTGAATTCAGCCTTTTTCGCTAGTCGGCTACTGAGGAGATGTCGTGGATTCTTGGCGTTCATTCATGATACCGGAGCCACAGTGGGATTGTTGGACCGGGTTCCTTTCGTGCGAGAGTTTTTCCGACGTTGTTCCGGATGAGCCGGCGAAGCTTGGGAGCTAAAGGATCAGCTGCAGAATTGTGGTTTGGGGGAGTTTGTGCGTCTGAGTGTTTCGGTTTTGGAAGCTCCTATTTCTGTTCGTCGAGAAGAAAGACGGCAGTTTAAGGTTGCGTATCGACGGATCGTCAATTGAACCGGCTTACGGTGCGGATAGGTATCCTTCACCTCGTCGTGACGATTTCTTCGATCAGCTCCAGAGTGCGAGACATTTTCTAAGTGTGCTTGGGATCAGGTCATCATTATTGCGGATTCGGAGTGACGGCATTCCTAAGTTTGCCTTGTGCGTGCTACGGGCTTTGTGTGTTTTTGTGAGTCGTTGGATTCACTGTTGCCCTAGCAGCATTCGTAGATGTGATGAACCAGATTTCTTCAGGCCGTTCCTCGACCAGTTGTTGTTGTGTTATTTACGACACTCTGGTCTACTTAATGTGTCTTGAGGGACTGGAGTAGCACTTGAGGATTTGCTATGCAGATGCTGGGAGAGCACCAGCAGTTGCTAAATTCTCGGAGTGTTTCTTCAGGCTTGTTTGTGTTGACTCCTCGGTCTTATAGTCACGGGAGACGGCTTCGTATGGTTCCGAGGGAGATCGTGGCCGTACAGCTTAGGCCAGACTTGTGTGCAGGACGGAGATCCGCAAATTGTTGGGCTTAGCAGGGTTTTTACCGCCGTTTCTTGCTGGATTGCTAGAGTAGTGCTGCACCGTCGACTGAATTGACCGAGATGGAGGTTTCTTTTCTGTGGACTGAGGCATGTGTAAGGAGTTTTCAGCAGTTGAAGATTCAGTTAACAACTGCATCAGTCTTTCTTTGCTTTTGGTTCGGGCGACCTTGTTGTTGAATTGTAATGTTTCTTGAGCGGGTTCGAGGGTGTACCGAGGTGACACTATAGAGTCATCACTTTTGCTTCCCTACATTTGGAGGAAGTACGAGAAGGATATTCCACTCATGATCTGAAGATGGCCGTGGTGGTTTTGCGTTGGAAATTTGGAGACACTTCTTGTTTGAGAGTCGTGTCAGATTTTCCACGGACCACTAGAGCTTAATGTACATCTTCCTGCAGCAGATTTGGATTGTTGTGTTAGTCTTCTGCAGATTTACAGTTCTTGTGTGATCGTCGAGTATAGCTTAGTTCGTCTCTACGGAGGGGACAGCTTGCTCATGTCCGCGCCCGACCACTTTCCTTAAATCGTTTTCGCGAGGCACTGCCCGCTGATGCTCGTCGTCAGAGATACTTGAGCATGCTCGGCTGGGTAATGATTCGGAGACTTTGATTTGTGACAATGATGTGCTAAGTTTGGGACGCGTTTGTGTACCTGGTTTCATCGGGTAGAGACGTGTAATCCTAGAACATGCACATCTGTCAACTCTCTATATGCATTCAAGTTCCACCAGCTTTGGCGTGACTTGTGAGATAGTTACGAGTGGACAGGGATGTAAAGAGAAGTTTTAGGTTTCGTTTCAAGGTGTCAGTCTTGTTGTGTGCTTGAGTCGAGCATCTGAGGCCGGCTGGAGAGTTGCAATCTTTTACCGTTCCGAAGTAGGAATGGGAGCAGATCTCCACAAATTTCGTTATGGTTTCTACCCAAGTTTGGATAGGGTGTGACTCCATTCGGATTCTTGTCATCCGGTTATACTCAGTTTGCTCAGTTGTTTTGTTAAAGTTGTGTGTTTGTGTTGGTTGTCGTCAGCAGCTTGGGATCGTCACTCGCCATTGTTGGGGTTCTCCTTCGATAGCTGTTATCAGGAGACACTCCAATTGGCCACCCTTAGGCTTAGGGGTTAGGTTGTGTCGATCGCCAGCCTGTTGTTTTCTGACTCTGCGTAAGTAGGACTTTGGACCCCAGCTAGTCTAGAGACTTCGGAGACGGTCCAGTTGTGTTAGGTCAGGATGGGGATTGTCCATTTCGAACTGAGGTCTTATGACGACTGTGTTGGTCATAGACTCGAGTTCGTAGGACAGATCATGTATTCCTATGGACTTTCCGATGAATGACGTGTTGGATGTTGGGAAGCTTATCCCAGGATTTTAGGTCCTTTTTAGATCCTATAAGAGAGTTAGTTCCGTTGCCTTTAATTTGGCACTTCCGCCCAGATTATTAGAATTTCACCCCGTATTCCTTGTGATGATACTCTACAATTACCTTCTCGTCCTTTTCTCACATGATTTGGCACCAGACCATTTAGCTGGACGCGATCTTCCGTTCACCAGCAGCCATGTGTGTTAATGGCTAGGCAGGTGGAAAAACGTCGGTCAAGGGTCTTGCCATCTGTGAAGGGTTTTCTTGGGCGTAGCCGTATAGTGAGATAGTCACTTGCGAGGCTGCGAGCGAGATTTGAGGATTTTAATCTTCCCTTTGAAGGTACGCGTATCAGTATATTTTTAAATTCGGGGACGAATTTCTTTTAAGGGGGGGGAGATTGTAACACCTTAGAATGTGTTTTGTAGCTAATTATATTTTAATATGTGTTTTTTTATAAAAAGTTTACCAAATTAAGTTTTAAATATTTTATCCTAATTATTGTGTATTTTATTAGAATTTTGTTAGGCGCACACACACACTTGTGCATGATAACTAGGGTGTAATTTGAGGTTTAACCATTTCTCTAATCTAGGGTTAAATTTGGTTTAAGTGTTATGGTTGTTTTAATTAAAATGAATTTAAATTGGAATTTTTAGGTTTGGTTGAATGGTTTGACTTTGTGAGAGAGAGAGGGCATGGGAGCATGGTGTGACCATGCCTCATTAGTGAGGAAAGAGAGTGAGAAGGGGGAGGGGTCATTGTTGTTCACTCATTCTCCCTCTCATTTTCCTTCTCTCACTCACTCACACACCCTTCAGCAGCAGCTGCCCCAGCAACACAATATCAGCAACAACATCATCATCATCAGCTACAACAACAACAACAACAGCAACAATAGCAGCAGCAGCTTCATCACACACACACACCTACAGCAGCAGCAGCAGCATCCTCACCATCAGCAACGACATCATCATCATCAGCAGGAGCAGCAGTAGCAGCTTCAACATCAACAACAACAACAAGATCAGCAGCAGCAACAGAAGAGGCAAGTAGCATCAGCAGCAGCAGCAGCTTCTGCAACAGCATTAGGAACCCCAGCACTTGCAGAAGTTCTTCCTCCCCATACACCTCTTCTCCAGCTCTCTAGGGTCCAATAGGATATATTTTCTGAACCCCAATCCCTAGTTTGCTTAATTGTGTGTGGTTTTGTGTCGATTAGTGTTAAATTGCTAGTTTAGTGCTAGATTATGGTGTTTAAGTGGAATTTTGGTAAATTGTTGATTGTGTTAGCTACTTTAGCTTATTTAAGTGCTAATAAGGCCACTTCAACTGAGAAATACCCCAGATTACACTAAAATACCATAGGTTTCCCATTTTGTGCAAATTGGTGTTTTAAAGCGATATTTATGACTTCTGTGATCTGCTTTTGACCCGGACCTTACAGAACAAAATTGAGGAAACTGGAGCATGCTTGTTAGGTCTAGATAACACCACCAGAAAACGAGACCCCCACTCTCAATTGTGGCCACCAATTTTAGGGTTCTGGCCGCAAATTGCGGCCAGGAAGGAGTCTGGGGACTTGGGGTTTTGGGTAGTGTTCTCTGATGTGTAGTGTAGTGTTTTGGCACGTCTAGTTTTGTGAGTTTTGGCCTGTAGGAAAATCTGGGACTATATATCGTTTTTGTGTTCGTTGTGTTTGCGCGATACGCGCGATACGTGAGTGGGTTCTGTGATCCAGCGTATCGCGGCGTGTCGCGATGGTTTTAGACGCGTATACACACGATTCAGCGTATCGTGCACACGCGCGTTTAGTTCGCGACGCGAGTTTCTCGTTTTGGTTCGATATCGCGTTTCGCGGAATATCTTGACTTATATATGATTGCTTGTCGTATTTGCAGGGTTGCAGGCAGGAACTACGGACACGGCTACAGGGGGAGCAGATGGTAGGATTCACCTAGCGTGGAGCGTAGGTGAGTAGATTTAACATCTACAGGGGAATCTCCCGCATGGCGTTAAGCGTCTGGGCTAGGATTCAATTACCTGTCGCACATTCTACGTCATTGTAGAATTGCGCCTTACTGCATTTCCTTGATATAGTTATATACTGTGACTAGCAGCCGTAGGACACTGCACACATTATTGACGGTTCATGTTACACGAGCACGGATTGTATGCTACACACACACCGTCAATAATTGCTATGTCACACACTACCCCTTATAGCTACTATTGCTTGCCACACATGACATCTAGCTTATCGGTATACCTATAGTGTATCATACCTTTAGTGATAGGTATATTTTCACCTTGCGATACAGCTACAGGTATACCTCCTACATGTTTTATTTATACCGGGAGGGATTTCCTACATATGTTACTTATACCCAGGGGGGTATACGACATCAGTTCCTATAGGTAGATACCTATACTTTGCTACACCTGTATTTTAGACACATATTCAGTTGTTGTCGCATATTTACATTTACTGATGTTACTTAGCTGTACCTTATCTTAATTTCGCATACATCTGGTTCAGCTATATACTTTGTTTACCTGCTCGCGTTCAGTTATATCGCATACATTTATTCCTGGATTTTGTATGATGTTTTCGGGATTTGGGAACCGCGTTAGTTCATGAAATTATGCATACATGGAACAACCCGGTTTCCTTGATATGATATTTGAGCGTCCCCCATGAGTTTTATCGGTGCTGATTATATACTCCATACGAGGTGTGGTTGCGTATGAGAGTACATGGTGGGCCCCAGTATGGTTCCCCTCGGCAAGAAGATCGATGGGTTTGCCGATTGAGCCTGGAGGCGGGCGAGTACCTACCGGTGACTGGTTGGACTTGGCAGTTGTCCGGAGGACACTGGCCAGAGTCGAGAGATGGATGCGGGATGATCTGTACTGTCGGGGCCGAGGGCCGATACCGCAGACGGACCCCGTGGGCCGATCCGGATTGGAGGAGCCCGATATACGAGGATTTCTGTGTCGATGCTTGGCACACTTCTTTCATGATATTTCTTTAACCCCTTTTGTATATATAACAGGGGATTTAGCCGTTGTTATATATACCCTTACACCAATATTAGTGGAATGGGACGCTAATATATGTGTATTGCCCCCATCATACTTATTTCTGTATATATTTACCTTTAGGATGTTAGATTCTTACTTGAGATTCGACTTGGGATATAGGTGATTCATTGATATTGGATATTGGATATGAAAGAGATCGCTGAATTGTACATTCGAGATATAGGAGAGCTATTCGATATTGTACATCGAGGTGATGCGAGGCTTATATGATTGTGAGGGCCCAATGTGGGGGCTGATTTTGGGATTTGAGTGTCTTGATGGATTGTGATCCTGCCACGATGTCAGGTTTCCGTGGAAATGACATATTCCACCCTATACCTCACCCTTACCTATTTTTATGCACAGATTCATATAGTGGTAGTACCTGTTAGTGTACCCTTATGATAAGTTGTTTATCTACATTCTCATATCCTTTTTGCATAGTTATTGCATACTTTTATCATGTTACTATTGCTTCACATATTGATTGTACCTGCTAGTGTACTCTCCTTATTTCAGCATTTGCATGACATATTATTATTGTAATCGCATATCTTAGATTCATGCTGTACGTGCATTCCTGCGATTACCTGCATATGTTTTATACTATTCACGAGTTGGCAACTCACCCCCGTTGTGCCACAGGTGTTTCAGGTTGTTCCCCAGAGTAGTCGAGGCAGGCTATTCCTCTATTCAGCTCCAGCTACCATCTTTTGCTACAGATACCGCATCAGCTCACAGTACCATTTTGCTTAGGTGGGTTAGATGGTTATCTGTATTTCATATTGTACATTCGTTGTATTTGTACTCTCCATCTACTATTGTATTATTGACATAGAGACTTGGTGAGGACGTTAGTGTGTATTATTGTGGATTTGATGTCTTTTATATACAGCTTTTTCCCTACTGTCATTATTTTTGTGTTGCATTCATCTTGACTAGTCTTTACAAAAAGGGGGTGTTGCTAAAATTTTAAAGAAAGAAAGTAGACCTTTTTAAAGAATTTGGGTTGCGATTTCAAATGTTTCAAAAACTTATAGTATCCTTTCCGTATTTTTCATGGTTTAGATTTCTGGGTTTTGGCTTTCTTTTACTACGTTGCGTCTTTAGGCGTTGCGTAGTATTAGGGCCGTCACGGGCCAATTTTGGGTCGTGACAATAGCCGGGTTATCGAATCAAGTGTTGATTCGATAAGTCGATACATTGGATGTTAGTCGGTTATATGTGATATGACCGGATTATTAAGTCAAGTGTTGATTTAATAATTTATTGTATAATTGTATATTTGATATACTAGTTTACATTAACTAACACTTGTTCACTTTAGGGTTTTTCTCACATGAGCACAATTTTAATGTATATATGATATATATTAAAATGTGTTTTCCTTTTTGTATCATGGTTGATGATACACATGAATTGGGTGTATGAGACTTACACCATGCTATTTCTTTATGTTGGATTTTAATATTCAAAGTAATTACAAAATTAGTGGAGGATTAGCTAAATGCTTGAAGCTTGTGGAAGCATTGACTAATTCCACTAAATTTGTTTTTACTATGGATATTTCTTAACCCAACCATAAGGATTAGCCATGGGTTAAGTCTTTACAAGAGTTAGTATATGATACTCACTCACCATGGTTAGCTTTCTCACTTGATCATTATTCTCATCTCTTTCTTTTGTTCTTCTTCTTCATTGTTAAAAAGAAAAAGCTTGCTAGGTTTTGATCAAAAGTGAGAAAGATTGTGAGAAATAAAATTCTAAAGAGAACCCACTTCCTATTTCTCCATCCTCTACTAGACTAGCTCTTTAGTTTAGGGTGTTTGCTTCACTAATTCTTAAGTTAGTGAAGTAGAAGCTTGAGTTGGCATCCCCTCGACGTAGATCATCTTCGGCCTTGAAGACTTCAAGCAAGGACGCATCTTTCGCCTCGTGAAGCCATGCAAGGGTCCGGGAGAACCACGATCGCAGCGAAGGGACTTCAACAAGGAGCTATAGAAGTGAAGGACCGATCTACAAAGGTTGTATTTCGTATTCACTTAGTCGTAAACGTAGTTTACTAGCATATGAAACCCTAATTTTCTAGCAACGATCTTGTTTAGGGTTATTCGGCACGGCTAAAATTTTAAACGGGCATGTTTGATACTTCCTTAACCCTTGTTAGAGTGCCTAGTAACCCTACAGTGGTATCAAAGCCTAGCTAGAGCATTAGGTGATGTGTTAACGATGTTAAAACTCCGAACGAACCCGAATACGTTAAAGTTAACCCCCTCTCTGTACATTTTTTCAAAATTGTGTATTTTCAGAATTAAAAATACCTAAAAAATTCAGCAGGGTTTTCTAAGAACTACGGTGAAAATTGAGCGCACAATCCGTACACACCACCGCGGAACCGCGGCCGTACCTCCCTTGGGCCGCGGATCCGCGACAGTAATGAGGAAACATGCACTCATTTTTCCACTGTAATTACTATTTCTGTTATTTGTATTTTCTGGGTATTTTTAATTTAACTCATGTGTTGAGTATTCTGGGGTTTATTTTGTAATCGTTGATTCGATCGGAGAATTTAATTTTGTTCTGTTATTCTGGATAATTTAGAAAGTATTAAAATGTTCGAACAGATATCATTAACTGAATTTTTCCCGGCACGAAAAACATTCAAGTGTTGAATTTTTCTCGGGTTTAAATCTTTCGGAAATACGTGCATGTGATGCGATGGACCCTCTAGAAGACAAAAAACCTTAACTCGATTATGTGACCGTCTTGAACTGCCTTTTGAACCTTAGGGTTTAGGGCAGTACGGCGTGCCACATGTGAGGCGTTGGCTTGACCCTTCTATGGCTGGACCGTTGCTACTGTGACGTATTCTGGAATTTTTGAACTCCGCTCAAGTGTTGAGCTATTTAGGAAATCTTGGGTATTTGATTATTCGATCGGAAAGTTTAATACTGTCTATTTATCTGGAATGTGATACAATATGTGGAATTCACACAGTTAGGCATGAAATGCGAAATATGTGATATTTCGGATTTACGATGTCTAAAGAGATTGTGGATTCCAAATGTTGTAGTTTTACACTTTCTTTTATGTGACCGTAAGTGTAATATGTGATATCGCTGGTTTCGTTGCTATATGTCAACGACAATTGGGATGCGCATATTTACTTACGTTGATGACATGTGATGTTATGTGTTGCTGGATATGTTATATTGGATCGTCGTGTTCCGAATAGCCGGGTTTTTTTTATGTCAGATGAGAGTTTTTATTTTCATTCATGTAAAATTAATTGTATGTAATATTCTTTTATTGGGGCACTTCCGGGATGAGGTCGATGTCACCATTTGTATATTATTTACTTTTCCGCACTAGGATAGACCCAAGGAGGAGAGCACAAGTAACCGGGTTCTAGAGTCCAGTGGGAGACCAACTCGAGGAGTCGAGTCCGGGACTCCTTACTCTAGAATTGGTAGGGTTGCTTGTCGCTCTCGTAGGGGTCTAGGGGTGTGGGTTTGGCTATTCATCGCGACCGTGGAATCCGTGTTTTATAGAGGCTCAAAATAAAACACGGATGTCCTAGTATATCCAATGTTTCATATGTTTCTTCTGCTGCGATATCTGTGATGTGGTCATGTGATGTGATGTGATAAATACTGTATATAGTATATATGATATATTATATAGACGTTACTTATGTTTTACACCCGCGCTAGCCCTGCCCCGCTCTGTCGTTAGTTACCTAACCTAACGGTGCACGAGGGGACATCGAGGCGAATGCGGATGGCATAAGTGTACGTCGTATTTATCTTTGATGTTTAGGTGACTTAAATGATGGGACTTCATTAATGTGATTAATGAAAGAAAAGAAACCTAAAAGATGTTGTAGAATCAAATTTTTCAAAAAAAAGGGTAGCTACAGTTTTGCTTTGCATAGCGATATCTATGATATATCCCGCACCTTATTCGATGAGGAAAGAGCCGAGATCCCTTCACCGAGAGTGACCTCTTTAGCAAAACTGGCAGATGCTACAACACTCGGTTTGTTTTTGATTGCTTTTAGGGTTTTTCTTTGCATAGTGATGTATATGATATATCCTGCACCTTATTCCATAAGGAAAGAGCCTAGATCCCTTCACCGGGAGTGACCTCTTTAGCAAAACAAATGAAAGCCTCAAAATAACTCCATTTCAAAATTCACTCGATTCTACAACGATATCAAGTTCGATACGCAATAGGTTTTCAGAAAAACCTGTCGTAGCCCTCCGTCATTTCAGATAAGTCCTGCTTAGTATTCGTGCTGCGTTTGTTGACCTTGTCAAGGCGTAGTGTGCGGTAGCTGACCAGTATTTATCTGTTTATGCATATGATGCAGATTGTTTTAGGGTTGTCATACGGCCTTGTTGACCTTGTCAAGGGTCGTGCGGGTGGGTTTAATTCAATCAAGAAATGACGGGTTGAACTTAACTTACGGTCTATGGTTTGTTGACCTTGTCAAGGTCATAGATCGTTTGGGGCAAAATATTATCGGGAATTTCAAGTGTTGAAATTTGAAATGAGATTGCATACCTTCTATGAAATAGTTGGATCCCGATACCCACTGCGAGTAATTGTTACTCCTGGGAGAGTTTTACACAGGACAATTAGCCGATCAAGTAGGTGTCTAGAAAGGTGTCAATGGGGTTACGCCTCTGGGAAAACGAGGTTTACTTTAATTAGGTCCGTGCGAAAGCACGGGGAACCACCCTCAAAGTACCGACACTGGCCTGGCTGAAAGATTGGCGAAATTGTAGGGTGTAATTAATCCCGGCTAGTCTTTCCTTTTAGGGTTTGAAGGAAGATTTGATAAAAACAGTGGGAGCCATCCTGATTAGATAAAATAATAATCAATCTGATCTTGCAAGAGCATACGCTAAAGTGTTTTCTTCTCTCTCTCTCCAGGTAGCGACCATATCATGCCTTAATCAAGATAGTAATATGGATGTATTGACCGAACCCGCATGTTATACTGTGCTGGGGAACGTTGGTTCCGTTCTTTCTTATAAGAGTTATAGGACTGAACATGATATAGAGGAATACCAGGATTCCCTTGTCACCCGAATGAAGAAAGTACATGTTGATGCATTTTCTTCGGGTGTGTTCGTTACAGAGAACTGTTTCTCCATTTGCTCTACGTCCTGGGTATTAGATACCGGGTCAGGATCCCATATATGTAATCAGTTACATGAGCTTAGGAAAGGTAGAGAACTTGGAGAAGGTGATAAAGACATAAGGGTTGGAAATGGTGCAATTGTTGCAGCTAAAACCGTCAGGGAATATCACCTTGTATTGCCAACTGGTAAAACATTGATTCTGAACGAATGCTATTACATGCCGAACCTGATATGCAACATTATATCAGTTTCTTTGTTGAGTAAAGAGGGATATAATTTTGTATTACAGGATAATGTTATGAACATTTTCCTTAACCAAAAGTTGGTTGGATCAGGCACGTTGTGCAATGGCATTTATGTTCTAAATCAATCAACGGTTCTGAGCATAACAAACACACACAAGAGGAAGAGTTCAGAAATGAACGAATCCTTCTTGTGGCATTGTAGACTGGGTCACATCAATACGACACGACTAGCTAAGTTGCATAAGGATGGATATTTGAATCCGTTTGAATTTTCATCTTATGACACTTGCCAGTCATGTCTCAACGGCAAGATGACCAAAACTCCGTTTACGGGACACGGAGAAAGAGTTACGGAACTCTTGGGACTAGTATATAGTGATGTATGCGGCCCTATGTCTACACATGCCAGGAATGGTTCTGCGTACTTCATTACATTCTCTGACGATCTCTCTAGATTCGGATATGTGTTCCTAATGAAACACAAATCAGAAGCTTTTGAGAAATTTAGAGAATATAAACAAGAAGTCGAGAACCAAACCGGGAAAAGTATTAAAATCCTTCGATCTGATCGAGGAAGTGAATACTTGAGCAATGAATTCCTGGACTTCCTAAAAGAGAATGGGATTCTCTCTCAGCTGACTCCTCCATATACACCACAGCACAACGGTGTATCGGAACGGAGGAACCGCACCCTATTAGATATGGTGCGCTCTATGATGAGCACAGCTGAGTTACCTATTTCCTTCTGGGGGTATGCGGTGGAGACAGCAGCATACCTATTGAATCAAGTTCCATCTAAATCTATACCTACCACACCATATGAGATATGGAGTAGGAAGAGGCCATATCTTAAACGAGTTAAGATATGGGGTTGTCCGGCCTATGTCAAAAGACAAAATCCGGACAAACTCGAGGCACGGTCAGTTCTTTGCAAGTTTGTGGGATATCCAAAGAACTCATATGGGTATTTTTTCTACCACAGTGAGGAACAAAAGGTGTTTGTTCCTCAACATGCCACCTTTTTAGAAAAGGAATTTCTTGTAAAAGAAGTTAGTGGCAAAGTGGTAGAGCTGGAATAGGTTCCAGATACATAAACTGCAACTGAAGATTTAGTGAAACCAGAGGATTCAGTAGTTGCCAACGAACCTCAGCCTCTCCGCCGATCTAGTAGGGTTCCTCTCCCACCTGAGAGATACTACGGTTTTCTCATGGATGGTTGGAGCGAGAATTGCATCATGGTTGATGATGACCCAACTTGCTTCGAGCAGGCCATCACGAGTGGGGACTCAGTGAAATGGCTGGATGCAATGCGGTCCGAGATGGAATCCATGTATACCAACAAAGTATGGACTTTGGAAGATGTTCCTGAAGGGGTAAAACCCATTGGGAGCAAGTGGATCTTCAAGAAAAAACTTGGTGTAGATGGGAAAGTGGAGACTTTCAAAGCTAGACTTGTTGCAAAGGGTTTTCGTCAAAGACTAGGTGTGGACTATGACGAAACTTTTTCTCCAGTGGCTATGCTTAAATCCATCCGGATCATGCTTGCCATCGCTGCATATCATGACTACGAAATCTGCCAAATGGATGTTAAGACCGCCTTTCTAAACGGTGATTTAGAAGAGTGCGTGTACATGACTCAGCCAGAGGGCTTCATAGATAGTGGGAGCAGCGGGAAGGTGTGCAAGCTGCTTAAATCCATTTATGGATTAAAGCAAGTATCGCGGAGTTGGAACATCTGCTTTGACGTCGTTATCAAAGAGTTTGATTTCGTCAAAAACGTAGATGAACCTTGAATCTACAAGAAGGTGGCAGAGAGTAAGGTTGTCTTCCTCGTATCGTACGTGGACGACATACTCTTGATAGGGAATGAAATTCCTATGCTGCAATCGGTCAAGCTCTTCTTATCACAAAGATTCTCAATGAAAGATCTAAGTGATTCCTCCTGCATACTGGGAATTATGATCTATAAAGATAGCTCTAAAAGGATATTGGGATTGTCCCAATCCAGGTACATTGACACCATACTAAAGAGGTTTAGTATGGAAGAGTCCAAACGTGGTTTTTTACCCACGATCTCAGGGCTCACTCTCTCCAAAGAGATGTCTCCCAAGACTGATTTGGAGAGAGCTCGCATGCAAGGGATACCCTATGCTTCGGCTGTAGGCTCTATCATGTACGAGATGCTATGTACCAGACCCGATGTAGCATACTCACTAAGTGTAGTGAGTAGGTATCAAGCTGATCCTGGAGAGAGTCACTGGACAGCTGCGAAGAGCATTCTCAAGTACTTACGAAGGACTAAGGAGATGCTCTTGGTGTATGGTAATGGAGAACTCCAAGTGGAGTCCTTTACCGATTCAAGCTTCCAGAGTGATAAGGACGACTCTAAGTCGCAGTCGGGATTTGTCTTTACCCTTTACGGAGGGGCGGTTAGCTGGAAGAGTTCCAAGCAGGAAACCATGGCAGACTCGACGATGGAGGCTGAATACATCGCTGCCAAAAATGCTGCCAAAGAGGCTGTCTGGATCAAGAAGTTCATTACTAAACTTGGAGTGGTTCTATCCATTGAGCATCCAATACCTTTGTATTGTGATAACAATGGAGCGGTGGCTTTGGCCAAGGAACCCAGGTCCCATCAGCGATCCAGGCATATTCTGAGGCGGTATCACCTGATCCGGGAGATAGTTGATTGCCGGGAGATCGAGGTCAGGAGGGTTGACACGAAAAACAACACTGCGGATCCACTCACGAAGGCCATTCCCCAGATACAGTTTGAGAGACTCTACAGGATGCTAGGTATGCGATACTACAGCAGCTGGCCCTAGTGCAAGTGGGAGATTGTTAGTTGTATGTATGCCCTAGAGGCCAGTATTGTATAGATGATGTATATTATATTGGATGCTTGGACATATATAGAGAGGAATTTCTTTCTCGATATGATAGTATGCTATCTGGTTGCTCTTTATCTTAACATGTATACTTGTCTCTTTATACTGTCTTATAGTTACATGTTGGTAAAGCCCTTCGGATGTGTACTTGACTACCTGGACTATGATGCGGATCATACTAGTGGGGACATGGTAGTCCATAAGTACATCCTTCAAGGTCCCTAGTCGTGGGTGTATCGAGACGGGGCATCGATATACCAGTGTAGACTAGCGTATACGCTTCTCGACCGATGAGATGGGAGATGGATGATCCCATATCCATTGGTGTTTGACATCAGAGATGGTATACGGGTGCTCAGTGGAGACTGGGTACACTGGACGGACTCGCCGAGAACTCCCAGATGGTATTATACCTCACGTCAGATGGCAGTTCTCTGGTGACACTTGTGGAGGTTAGTCTGTAGACCCGAGATCGTCACAGATTCTTGTGTGATTCCCACTGTGCTTTGATTTCCACCTTACCACGTCCATGAGAGCGTGCAAAACGGTGGTTTTTGGGTACATTCCCGAGTCACATAGAGGCAATGAGCGATAGGAGGGGTTTCGTCTCTCCCTGTATTGGGGGTTGATGTTGCGCTGTGCTCGATTGGTCGTAACAGGGAAGTCCCTGGCCAGGGCTGATTTAGAGATTTACTGGTAAGTGTTACCACTAGTTTCTCGACCCGTTATGAGCCTCACATTGGCACGACTTATCGGTTATTGGGGTCTGACGTTTACCACCCTTAGACTTGATATGCGACATATCAGACGAGGAGACCGGACTGTACTGGAAATGTTACCGGCAGGCTTTTACAGGAGTTGGAGAGGGCTTGCTTGCTGATCTTCTGATCGCTCATTACCCAGGTAGCCGTTACGTCCAGCTAGTACCGCTGACGGCTTGTGGGTGTGTGATGTGATCATCACCTACTGCCGGCGTATTGACGAGTCTTTAGAGTCCTACACAGAGGTTTTACTAGCTCAGGCAAAACGAAATAGGAGCGCATATGTGATATGTGCGGGACCGAGAATAATGCTTGTATGTGATACCGTATTCTATTCTCGTGACTTTTTGTATCGATTGGTTATATATGATATAGCCGGGTTATCGAATCAAGTGTTGATTCGATAAGTCGATACATTGGATGTTAGTCGGTTATATGTGATATGACCGGATTATTAAGTCAAGTGTTGATTTAATAATTTATTGTATAATTTTATATTTGATATACTAGTTTACATTAACTAACACTTGTTCACTTTAGGGTTTTTCTCACATGAGCACAATTTTAATGTATAAATGATATATATTAAAATGTGTTTTCCTTTTTGTATCATGGTTGATGATATACATGACTTGGGTGTATGAGACTTACACCATGCTATTTCTTTATGTTGGATTTTAATATTCAAAGTAATTACAAAATTAGTGGAGGATTAGCTAAATGCTTGAAGCTTGTGGAAGCATTGACTAATTTCACTAAATTTGTTTTTACTATGGATATTTCTTAACCCAACCATAAAGATTAGCCATGGGTTAAGTCTCTACAAGAGTTAGTATATGATACTCACTCACCATGGTTAGCTTTCTCACTTGATCATTATCCTCATCTCTTTCTTTTGTTCTTCTTCTTCATTGTTAAAAAGAAAAAGCTTGCTAGGGTTTGATCAAAAGTGAGAAAGATTGTGAGAAATAAAATTCTAAAGAGAACCCACTTTCTATTTCTCCATCCTCTACTAGACTAGCACTTTAGTTTAGGGTGTTTTCTTCACTAATTCTTAAGTTAGTGAAGTAGAAGCTTGAGTTGGCATCCCCTCGACGTAGATCATCTTCGGCCTCGAAGACTTCAAGTAAGGACGCGTCTTTCGCCTCGTGAAGCCATGCAAGGGTCCAGGAGAACCACGATCGCAGCGAAGGGACTTCAACAAGGAGCTATAGAAGTGAAGGACCGATCTACAAAAGTTGTATTTCGTATTCATTTAGTCGTAAACGTAGTTTACTAGCATATGAAACCCTAATTTTCTTGCAACGATCTTGTTTAGGGTTATTCGGCACGGCTAAAATTTTAAATGGGCATGTTTGATACTTCCTTAACCCTTGTTAGAGTGCCTAGTAACCCTACAAAAACATCATGAAACCCATGCCTAGCATCGGTATGTAAATCCTCATCTATCAGGCGCTGTCACCACGACTGGCCCTGATAGGTACGCATCATACGCTATCTCGAAATCCAGAGTGCCCAGCTTCGACCCTCGAATTCCGACGAATCCATACGTACATAACTCCGGTCGGTATCCCCACGATAACCGCTGAGCCCAAATACTATCACCGGTAGCTAGTACTCTACTGCCAGGCTCACCGTCTAACATATACGAGTCATCTTGCCCCGGAGTACCTCACCGGGCCCACCATGTACCCGCAGACGGTGCCTACCGCTCCTCGAATCGGGCTTCACATGCCACTCTCAGAACCGAGAAAACACATGGTGGACGCACTGAAATATCATATCAAGGGTAACCAGGTTTTTAAAACAATATATATATTCTCCTTTAAGATACCCACGGTTACCAAATCCAAAAAATCATGGAAACAACATATCTCAATGCGTAAAATCAAAAGCATGATGTATGCGACATATAACCAAAATGTAAGCATATCAGTATATCATGCAACATGGAGTAGCAATATGCATATTATTAGGGAAGACCGCTTCTTTAAAATGAATCAGTTTTTAAAAGTATCTTGCGGTTCCCAATCTGCGAGTCAAGCCAGAATCATCTATGTATGCGCAATATGTAAGTGTACAAGTATAAGTGTGCAACAGGTAGGTGCACGAGTATGAGTGTACAATATGTGAGTACACGAATATGAATGTACAATAGGTATGTGCACAAGTATGGGTGTACGCTATGTAGGTACACGAGTATGAATGTACAATAGGTATGTGCACAAGTGTGGGTGTACGCTATGTAGGTACACGAGTATGAATGTACAATAAATATGTGCACAGGTATGGGTGTACGCTATGTAGGTACACGAGTATGCCATGCAAGGAATCATATCATGAATGCAACAGTACTACAGTGTAGTGGCATGGCAATTATCGATGATGAAGTGTGTGAGCCGGCAAACAGTGTACGTGGAACATATGCATCATCGATAATGGTGCTGGTGTCCTAACAGCATGATGGTAATATAGCAATAACACATGAAATGCAATGCGAATAGCAATGAAAATGCGGAATCGAATAAATCAACGCAACAGTGAAGAGTCTACATCAATATGTAAGTGTCATGCAGTTTTTCCTTTTGAAATAAGACGAATCAGGGGTTTTAGTAAAATAAGGGCTACGGTGTTTTTAAGAAAAAATGCGCCTTTTGAAATTATCCGTAGAATCCCTTTTTGCCTATCTTTAAAATATTCCCGGTTCGTTAGTTTTGAAATAGGTATGTCTCGGGTTTAGTCTAATGTCTACTAAGTAATCTACAGACCTAACTAACAAGCTAAGCAGGAGGGGTATGGAAACCACCTACATCTGAGCCGATATATATATATATATATATATATAATAGTCGGTGATCCCGCCTTAATAGTATCACGTACGATACAGTATATCATATGACGTCCTCGAGTCATGAGTGTGGATCTATCATCAATATAAAGCTCATACGGTAAATCGTCGTACGACATCCCAATAGCTGGGCACGGGTCAATATCACAAGTGTCTCATCAATTATTTGGTATCCTTATCATCATATAGCATGATCTGGGGTACTGATCTAAATCTAGTACAAATCGATACCATCTATATAAATATAAGTGCGTGTGTGAAACACACGTCTAAAGGCCCGCTAACAATCACATGTCGTATCCCAAATACGAATCACATCATATCACCGATCCCGTGGCACTATGCCCAATGCCATCGACTCATCTCTAAATATCATCCGCTATCCTCATCATCACAGTATAAGTATAGAAATAAGTACGTGTGTGCGTGTGGGTGTAAACCTATTCTAGGGTTCGCGACTAGGAACTACACTAGTTTACTTCTAACCCTAATCTATCTATAGTACACCTAGCACACCTCAAATATCCACGACACCATAGGCTATCATAAATGTATATATATAGTAAATATATGCTATACTAAGTATCGAACTGTGAGGGTGCTATACGCCATCCACCCGACTACCCCCCGTAGATATAATCTACTCACCTGTATCCTGCATGTCGGTGTCGATGTCGCCTTCATCTTCTTCATCGTCTCGGATCGCCATGGGGGTACCTACATATCACACGTATCGCATCGCATTAAAACCAAATCGAACTTAAAATGACACGCGAAAACCAACACGATACGCTAAAAGGCCTATAGGTTAGAACCTATGGTTAGCCTTCGCAAAACAACCCGAAATCACTCGATATAGACGTACAAATGTCACACGATCGAGATAACGCACAGATACCAAAATCTGGAAATCAAAATACGCAAAACCAAAACTAAATTCAAAGCAGCAACCTAAGAAAATGATCCCAGATTTCGTCTCAGGCAACTAAAGGCAAGCAAACAAGTGTAGAGTGATGTATAGGGTGTACACGACCTACAGTAGAAGCCTGGACCCTACCCTACACTAAGTGGCCAAGCCCCTCTACAGTGAAAACCGGCCTGGCCGGCCCAGGGTACTCCAGTAGGGTTCGTCTGGCTACAGGGTGCTCCTAGGGTCTCAAATGGGCCTCTGAACTTGTTTATTTTTCCAGAGAAACTCCCAGCACATTCCAGATTTACCTGCACGCTCTAAACACTTACAAACTGACATGAAAGTCCCGAAATTCCGTATTTTTAGGTTTCAGGTTTTGCTAGGTCAGGGTTTTAGTCAATATAGGGTCTAAGGTCACCATTAGAGTCCAATTGCATAGCCACAACTCAAATTTACCGTAACCCTCTCTAAGTTTGTCCAAAGTGCACAAATCTTCGACAAAACGACACTAAATTTTAAAAGAAGCTAAATCACTTGAAATTCTACAACAATTGTGAAAGAATTACCTCCATAGAGACTCATGAATCTTCCCACAGCACCAAAACACCATCTTTCTTGGTCCATTCTAAAGCTTGTGAGCTTGTGCACACTTTTTGTGAAATGGAATTGGGGTTTTGGGTTTGTTTTAATGGTGTTTTGGGGGATTTGAAGGAGGAGGATGAGGGAGGAAGGGCAGGAGCAGCAACAGCTCAATGAGGGGAGAGAGAAATGGGATGGGGAAATGATGGGAGTGGGGTTCAAAAGGTGAAGGTTGACCTATACCTACCCCCCCTCTCTCATCATCATTCCTTACTTTTTCCTTTTCTTTTCCTTTCCAAATCCTTCTCTCTCAAATAGTTGACCCAAAACACCCATGGTAGGAAAAATGTAACACAAGTCCAAAAATGATATGTGCATGTTTTGCACAAAAAAAGCCAAAAATACGATTAGAGATTTTTAATCGCGATTAGCACTAAATTAGCATATAAATGCTCATAAAAACATAAAAATGACAAAATTCCATAGAATACATTATTTTTGAATTTTCCATAATTTTTCAAAATTTTTCCCATTTATCGATATTTAATTATAAATTTAATATTAAAATAATCAATAAAAGAATATTAAATTATAAAAATTCCCAAAATAATATTTTATTATTTTGAAATGTTACAGTTCATTTCTGAACTACTCCTCTTGTGTGTGTTCTATATACTTTGAACTGTGGTTTGATTTAGAACGTATATGCCATTACATAACGTGCCTGATCCAATCAACTCTTGATTCAGGAAAATGTTCACAAAATTATCCTCCAATACAGAATTATATCCTTCTTTAACTTAATAAAGAAACCTATGTAATGTTGTATATCAGGTTCGGTATCTACTAACATTTGTTCAGAATCAATGTATTAATACAAGGTGATATCTGCCAACTGACTTGGCTGCAACAATTGCACCATTCTCTAACACTTAGAGACATATAACATATTCTCAGTTCTCTATCTTTCTGTAGCCCATATAACTCTTACATATGTGGGATCCTTATCCGGTATCACATACCCAGGACGTAGAGGATACTGAAAAACAGTTCTCGGTAATGAACACACCCGATGAAGATGCATCAACATGCACTTTCTTCGATTGGGTGGCATGGGAATCCGGATATTCCCCTATTTCCAGCTCGGACTTATAACGGTTATAAGATAGAGAGGAACCAACGTTCTCTAGCTCAGTATAAAAAGAAGGTTCGGTCAATGCATCCATTTTATTATCTTGATTAAGGCGTGACATGGTCGCTACCAGGAGAAAGAGAAAAGAAAACACTCTGCGTGCGCTCTTGCAGGATTAGATTGGTTATTAGTTTATCTAATCAGGATGGCTCCCACTGTTTTAGTCAAATCTACCTTCAAACCCTAAAAGGTAAGACTAGCCGGGATTAATTACACCCTACAAGTTCGCCAATCTTTCGGCCAGGCCAGTATCAGTACTTTGAGGGAGGTTCCCTGTGCTTTCACACGGACCTAATTAAAATAAACCTCGTTTTCCCAGGGGCGTAACCTCGTTAACACCTTTCTATACACCTACTTGATCGACTAATTATAATGTGTAAAACTCTCCCAGGAGTAACTCTTACTCTCAGTGGGTATCGTGATCCAACTATCTCATAAAAGGTATGCAATCTCATTGCAAATTTCAACACTTGAAATTCCCGATAATCTTCTGCCCCTAACAACTTATGACCTTGGCTAAGGTCAACAGATCATAAGCGCTAGCCAAGTTCAACCTGTCATTTCTTGATTGAATTAAACCCACCCGCGCGACCCTTGGCTAAGGTCAACAAAGCCGCGTGACTACCCTAACTCAATTGTATCATATGCTTGCAGATAAGCACTAATTAGCTACGGCACACTACGCCTTGGCTAAGGTCAACAAACGCAACACGAATACTAAAAATTACTTATCTGAAATGACGGAGGGCTACGACAGGTTTTAAGAAACCTTTTGCGTAATGAACTTGATATCGTTGTAGAATCGAGTGAATTTTAAAAGGAGCGTTTTTGAGGCTTTTACTAGTTTTGCGAAAGAGGTCACTCCCGGTGAAGAGATCTCGGCTCTTTCCTTATCGAATCAGGTGCATGATATTTCACAAATACCACTATGAAAAGCAAAAACTATAGAAGCAATCAAAAGACAAACCGAGTGAGTTGTAGCATCTGCTAGTTTCGCTAAAGAGGTCACTCCCGGCGAAGGGATCTCGGCTCTTTCCTTATCGAATAAGGTGCTGGATATTCTGTAAGTCGATGTGCAACACCCCATGAGTTGCGGGGAGGCGGAAATATGAAAAACGATCTTGTTCTTGAAGCATACATCGACTAACCGAAGATCTTTGCTAAACGATAATTAACAACTACCATAGAAGTTCTAAATTACTATGTAAAGAGATTATACTTAGTGATACGTGTCCTTCGTCTTTACGATCTCTTCGTCCTCCTCGGCCTCCTCCAAGTGATAAATGATCCACCCGAGAACCCTAATCCAAGCTTCACCTCAATACTTGAGGTAACTAAGTTTCTCTAGTTGCTAACCAAAGGGACTTAGGTCATATAGAGTTAGGTTATGGGATGTTTAGTCTTTTCTAACCCTTGTACTCAACTCATGAGTGGTAGGATTAGAGCTTGAAGAAAGAGAGAGCTTGAGGAGAGAGAAGGTGAACTAGAATAATAGAAATGAAATTGCTTCTCACTTAATATATCAAGCATAATGAAATATCAATAAAATGAATAATAAAAGATTATTCATCATGCTTCATAAATATATATGAGTGATTCACTATGTGAGTCATTAAGCATTTAATAATGCATTAATAACATAGTGAATCATACATAATGAGTCACAATTACATTAATGACAATGCTTCCTAAACCCCTCAAGTCACCATGCTTCTAAAAGCTTCCTGGAAATTACTGTTGCGCCACGGCAGCGCCCCGGCCTTCTACTCGAGGCCAAAATGCGGAATCAAAATTTTTTCTTAACTTTAACCGGCGCTACCGCGGACAATATACCCGGATCGTAACAATTAACCTAATCCTAGCAATCAAGAGAAAGAGTGAGAGATATACCGAGCGATCCGTATCCTTCGGTCTTCTCGTCGTCTTCCCGATCTCCCGCAGAATCTCCGGTCGTCACCTCCTCATCGGAAAGGGGAACACGTAGACGATTTCATTTACGGGCTCCCACCTCTGGACCGAGGCAACTCGGGTGCGAAGTTGGCTAGCCGACGTGTCCAAGGAGTGCTGTAGGCTAGTGTAGAATGGTTGTCTCATTTGGGGTAGTGAAGTTGCCATGGATGGAGAAGAGAATGAAATGAATTTTCAAGTGGGGCTAGAATTTTGTAGCAAGAAAAAGAGATGAACAAATTTTCCCTCATCAAAATGTGATGCCTCTCTCCTCCCACAAAATTGTGGCCGGCCCCCCTTGAACAAAATGGTGGAGGAATGAGCAAAACATGAAGGGAGGTGATGGTAGGAAAAGCAAAGGGGTGACCACACCAAATATGATGATAACAATGTCAAATCCAATTCAAATCAACTCTAATCCTTTCTAATCTCAATAAAGCAAGCCATCATGAAAAAGCAAAGATGCTTAACCTTTCATAATGCCACAAATGCAAGAAACCCCTCCACAAATGTTATTTGCAAACTTGCAAATAACCTCCTCTATCGAAAAGTCCGACCGTGAAGGAACAAAGGAAAACCGGCCGAAACGGAATGCAAACTAGCAACCTCCAAAAACTGATCCCGTAATAAATTACAGGAAAACCCCTCGACTGCATATACATGCCCACATTTGTATTCCCACTGAATACAAATGCAAAGAGACAAAATCTACACTGTCTAATACTAGGATCCAGCTTAAGCCAAAGCCGGCTAGTAAAAACCGTCCGATCACGATCCGTGCAATACCGCACGTATCCGATCGAACCCTGCCATATCTCCATACGGCCTCTACAGCGTTTTGCCCGAAACTTGAGTAACTGTGTGTGTGTGGTGGACTCTAAAGACTCGTCAATACTATGGCTGTGGATTTAACCACTAGCACGTAAGAGGTATTAGCCATACGTGACGGGCCACCAGCTATTGACCAAAAGGGACGTCGATGAGCGAACTCATCCTGACACCCTACTGAGCCTGTCAGTGACAATATCCGTACAGTCCGGTCCGTTCGTCTATGAGCATCGCATGGCGGGCCTAGGGGGTTGGTAAAAGTCAGACCCCCAAAAGCGGTACAAGTCGTGTCGGAGTGAAGCCCAGAACACCCTGAGATACTACTGGAATACCTACCAGTAAATCTCCTGCCTCGGCAGAGGGCTTTGTGTAATGGCTCTCCTAGACACAGCGCGACCTCACCCCCAATACCGGGAGAGACGAACCCCTGCAGATCCGCTCACTGCCTCCATGTGGCTTGGGACTGTACCCAACTAAAACCTGTTTGCACGACTCCTTTGAGCCGTGGTAGGGTAGTAATCAAAGTACAGTGGGAACTCACACGAGACAAATGACGATCTCAGGTCGATGAACTAACCTGTACACATGTCACCAGGGAACTGCTATCTGACGTCTGGTATAATCCCAACTAGCAGGTTCCTGGCGAGTCCTGTCCGGTGTACTCATAAGCCAATGAGCACCTGTATACATCTTAGGTGAACCAACTGACACCAATGGCTTGTGAGACCGGCCACCGCCCCTCGTCGGGGTCTCAACTGTATACACTAGTCTACTAATGGAGTATCGATGCCCTGTCTCGAAACTCCCACGACTAGGGACCTTTTAAGGATGTGCTTATAGACCCCAGCTCCCACGTATATGATCGCCCTCATACTGCTGGTAGTCAAGCAAGAATCCTAGGGGCTCTATCAACGTGTAATAGCGACTCGTAAGGTCACCTAAAGCAGTGCACGATGATAAAGATAAACCAGATAGCATACTATCATCTTGAATAAGACTGTCCTACTGGGACAGGTCCTCCCTCAATCATTGGAATCACGTGCCTGTGATCCAATAATTGACTCTGAGGGCACTATCTCAAACAATCTCCCACTTGCACTCAAGGCTAATTATTGCGATGTCGCATACTCACAGCCCGTGTGATACCGAACACCCAACTCCTCTACTAGTCAGTCTCACAAAGCTCGTTTGCGAAACTATTGCGTTTGAGGAATAGCCTCAGTGAGTGGATCCGCTCTGATGTTTCTTTCTTTGTCTCTCTGTATCTCAAGTTCGCGGAGAAAGCCATCTCCCGAAATGAGCAATACCTGTCTTAGAATGTGTCTGGATATCTGATGGGACCTAGCTCATAAATGAACTCCAAATCCAAACTTCTTAGACTGTATCGTCAACTGAACTTAATCAGTATCCTGCGCCATGCCTTCCCTCAGTATCCATCTGGACCACCTGTCCAAAATACTGCCCCTCGACAGAAGGAAAAATATAACTCTGACAGCCACTCTGCCATCCAGGTCACCTCGGAAGCCTGGAATGATAACTGTCTCCCGAAGGAGAATGCTGTTATCATATCCCTAGAACATCAACTTATGTTCTCAAACTGCTTCCGACTGTTTCTCTGGGATTGGATCAATATCAACTTATTGCACCTACTGCAAGAACAACATCTGGTGTGGTACTTGACATCTCATGATTGACTCAATTGCCTAAGCAAGTGATCTGTCAATCATGCGTATCCCTCTCCCCTTTAGTCTGTAAGACACCTTTAGAGAGGGTGACACCATTACCTGCAGGTATACAACCGTGCCAGGAGTCGTCCATTCTAAATACTCATAGAATGCTGTCAAGGTACCCAGATTGGGAAACCACCCAAATCTAGATCTAAAACCATAAATCCAGTAACCATAATGTACGATATAAGATCCAATTCGTATGTGGAGAAACTACTGTGTGACAACCAAAGTATAACCGATCGTAGTATAGGAATATCACTTCCTACTCTGTGTATGTCATCAAATACCAGGACATCACACCCTACTACCTTCTTAACAGATCCATCCCCTATTCTGATGAAGTCAAACCTATGACTGTCACATCAGATATAGATGATCTATCTCCGCTATATCTGCTTTAGTCTATAAATAGACATAAGCTACTTGCCCACTAATTCTTCCGCTGCTCCCACTGACTACGACGACCCTCTGGCAGAGTCATATACACGTACACTTCTAAAGCAAGTTTAGAACGACGCTATACTCATCCTCCTGCCGGGTCTCACAGTCTGGAATCAACAGCAATGGCAAGTCTGGGTAAACAAGAACCTCCCTGTCACCGTCCTTGAGCATACCGAAGTACCTCTTGGGTGCCTGAGGTTACCCACCATATCTGCGGAGTGGCCAATGGAATGTCAAACTAGATTGAATCTTTAGGTTCTTATCAAATCTTCAGTAATCGTTTGCGGTTCTGGAATCATTTCCAGTTCTACCATACTCCCACTACTGTTTTCTGAAAAATCCATTTTTATTTAAAACTGTGGCGAGTTAAGAACAATATCACTATTGATCTTCCAGATGGTAGAAAGTCAACCCTCGTCATAGCCTGGGTCAACCCACAAACAGACATTACAGAAACGTGCCTTGAGTTATCCGGAGTCTGGTTTTAAGCATAAACCGGACAACTCCCCGTACCTTAACAATGTCAAGATATGAACTGTTCTATATCCAATACAGAAACAGAGGCACTGATTTAATTGGAACCAGATTCAAATCATGCAGCTGTCTCCAGTGCATGTCAATAAAAAGGAAAGAGGCCGATCAGTGTTACTCAACTTAGGAATGCTTCCAATTATGAGTAACCCGAAAGAGAAGCAAGTTCTCTTAATCATTACTATCAACTGAATACCATATACAAGTATCCACATCTTCGATCACCTTGAAGAATCCCGATACTTGCAATACCTGGTTCTCTACTTTATTCATATTCCTATAACTTCTCAAAATTCGGACCCTGTGTTTCTACGAAACACCTGTCTAAAAAATAGAGAAGTCATAAGTAAACCGAATATAGTACGAGAACCGACCCCTCCGTCCTCATGGACGCTGGACAACATACAATACTCTGTATAAGTCCCTTGAGTCTAATAACTCATTCACTGTGTGTCGTAGGTTGAAAACTGTACTATGGTTATGAAGAATTACACCGCTGTTTAATGCTCCTTACCTAACCATCTATTGATATAGGTAAATGTCATAGACATAATTTCAAAAAGGTATATCTCACTCTATAAAAATAGACGTACAGATATATCAATTTGAAATTGGTCATAACAACGGATATTCAAAACCAAATATTTGCCGACCGGCAAACAACCCAGGTGGCTTCCTTGAATATCATAAATTACAACGAATCCCGATATAATGAGGATGGTCACCTAATTCCCAATAACTTACTCCCACTCATCATCTGTAAAACCAACAGATGTGAGAATCATACCTGGTAAATACATACCCTGGAGTAAGTGTCTAATTGGGAAATCAGTTTTCTTTTAACAATACACAGTGAAACTGAAACATTGAAATGTTTCGATGGGGTATCCTGGTATTCCTAGTAATGCCTCTTCCATTATCCAGATTCATAACTGTAACCGTATAATTCTTTGCCATCTCTCCAAATCCCTTTATATGTCTTTAGTCATTACCTTCTGCACATCCCTTTAGGCCAAATGGTTTTCTTCCATCCCTACCGTTCGGCACCAGCCTATGGTTTGGAAGAAGACTATCCAATAAGCATAATGAGTGTACTGTCCCAATCCCAGGAACACTCGCAATGCGAGAGAAGGTGAAGATAAAAGACACCTAAATGAACTTTATTCCTATTTCTCCTGAACCAGGATCCATCCCCGAACTGGAACAAGTTCCTTTCGAGTTCGTATATAATCATACGATGGATTATCCAATAAACTGGGATCTTCGTAGTGATACGGAGTGTTCTGGAGAAATACAAAGGTGATTTAGGATTGGCAAAGAAATACTTGGTTTGGTCGTGAATAGCAGTCGCAATTTACTTTGCCCTCTTACTAATCCCTTTCTTTGTCTTAACTTAATACCTTCTGCACACCATCGTTATGCTAATTGGTTTTCTTCATTCCCCACCGTTCGGCACCAGCCTAAGGTTTGGAAGAAGACTATCCAATTTGCGTAATAGGTGTACTATCTCCTAAACCAAGGAGTACTCGCAACCTGAGGGAAGGTAAAAAGGAAAAGACAACTGAATAGTCCTATTCGTTTTCTCCAGAACCGGAAACCATCCTCGAATTCCTTCGAGTTCGTATATAACCATACGATGGTTTTGTCCAATGGAAGTGGATGTTCGTAGTAATACGGGGTGTTCTGGAGAAAAGGGTAAAAGTAGGAGTGGTAATGAGGTCTGCAACTCTGACAATCCAAAAGCCAGTGTTAAGAAGGTTTGGTCAACTTGGTCACTGAGTCATAGTCTAGGGTCGGGTCAATGGTCGCTGCCAAAGAGAGAGAGAAAAGAAACACTCAGCGTGCACTCTAACCTAGATCAGAATGGTTATCACTTTATCTAATCAGGAAACCTCCCACTGTAACGTCAAATTCTTCCCCAAACCTGAAAGAAGAATTAGCCGGGATCACCCGAGGAGTAAACCAACTCATCAGTGGGAATCGGGATCCAACTCTCATCGCATGATAACCTGACGGAATCCGCTCACGTTATCACACTCTAGAAGGTATGCGCATATCTGGCAAGTTTCAGTTTCTTTAGAAAATCCCGATGTGATTTTTACCCCTAGGACTCAAGTGACCTTGACGGAATCAACAAATCAAAGAGTCCTAGTCAAGTTCAACCCATCATTATCTGGATTGCATTAAACCCACCCGTACGTGCCCTTGACGGAGTCAACAAGGCCGCACGTCTGTCCTAACCAATCCCATTTATGCTACAAACAAGCACCACTTAGCTACCGTACACTACGCCATGACGGAGTCAACAAACGCAGCACGGATACTAAATAATACTCGTAGGAAATGACGGAGGGCTACGTCTAGTTTTTGGCGAAAACTTTTAACGTAATGAACTTGATATCGTTGAAGGAACTGCATAACTTTTTATAAAAATATAATGACGAAAACCTTTGCTAAAGAGGTCACTCCCGGTGAAGGGATCTCGGCTCTTTCCCCGTAGAATGAGGTGCAGGATATTCCAACTGAATACCACGATGCAAAGCAAAAGTAATCGGCTATAGTGAAGTTATTGCCCTGATGCAAACTTCTGTCCAAGGGGTCACTCCCGGTGAAGGGATCTCGGCCCTTGCCTCGTCGACTGAGGTGCAGGATATTCATAACCGAATACCACTATGCAAAACAAAAGAGAACGTCCTTGCAATAACAGCTTTTTGAAAAATGTTCCAACAACATCAGAATAGGTTTGTTTAGCTTGCATTGATCCGAATCAACCCAGTCCCATCAATTGATCACACCACAAAGAACGAAAATAATGATGTACGTATATGCCATCCGCATTCGCCACTGGGTCCCGTCATCACCCGTTAGGTTACTTAACTAACGACAGAGCGGGGACTGGACTAGCGCGGATGCAAAACATATACAACATCTACTAGTATATATATAATATATAATTTTCGCGCAAGGCGTGATAAAAAGCAACATCACAGAAATGTACAGCATCACAGAATAATACAGATATCTGGGATCCCCGGGTTTCATAGAGCCGCTACTGAAACCCGACGTTCCCCTGGTCGTGTGGATAGCCTGTGCAATGAAAACCTAGACCCCTACGGGCGCGGCAAGTTACCCGCCAAAACCTGAAGCGAGGCAGCCCCCTTCAGCAACGTGAATGGACCACCCAGCACTTCATGGAATCCGGTAACTTGGGCACCCCTCCTGGGTCAACCTATACCCCCTACAAGTGCGGCGAATAGCCCGCCAATTCTAGAGTAAAGCCCCCTCCGTCTCAATGCCATGAGATGCGGGCTCGTTGCCCTCTAGAACCCGGCTATCCGTGCACCCCTCCGCGGGGTAATCCTAGTACATAAAGTAAAATATACATACAACGGGTACATCGACCTCGACCTGGTCGTGCCCCAAAAGAATAATACAAACAGGTAGTGACGGCAGTCCACATGTCAGACGCTCGCCCCGCAATATCAAATGTACATATATTGAAAGGTTCCTAGGCACCCTATAGAGGTCTCACAAGGCATCGAACATGCCAATTTAAAATTTTATGGGTGCCGAGAAACCTTAACACGGATCGTAGACTAGATGTTTAGGCGAAAAGATAATCTAGTTAACTACTTAACTAAAAGTTAGATGCTACAACCTTTGTAGATCCGGATTTCCACTTTCTTAGCTCCACGTGGGTGTCCTCTCGTTGTCCATCTCGAATCCTAGACTCGATCGTCGGCTTCATCGAAGAATTGGGCGGACTAGGTCGTCGTCTTCGTGCCGAAGATGATCTACGTCGAGGCATCACAAGTTCAAGCTCCGACTTCACCAAGTTGTGAAACTTGTGAAGAAAACACCCAAAACAACTTGGCAAGAGGTAGAGGGTGAAGAAATAGGAGGTGGTTTCACTTTGGAATTGGATTTCTCTCACTAGAACTCAAGTTGCCATTGATGGCATCAAGGTTTCTATCTTGAAGATGAAGAAGAAGAAGAAGAAGCTAGTTTATGATAAGTTATTTTAAAATGAAAATAAAATACATACTTATCATAATCTAACAAGGGTTAAGTGTAGAGAATAAACCATGGTAAGTGGATGGGTTAGGGTTAAGCATGAAGACAAAATGGTCTCTTTGGTCAAAGCTTCATGAAGCTTCATGACAAAAATAAACCACTTTATTTTCATTTATCCATTGAAATAAATAAAGAAATGAATAAATAAATGATAAGGAAAAACCCTAATTATCATTTAACCATGGCTTAATTCTTCACACTTAACCAAATGATCAAGTATCATCAAACATGATACATGTATGTGCACGAAAATATATCACATATACAACTTGCATATCAGGTGAGAAAATCCATATAAAGTGAACCAATACTAGTTAATGCAAAGTAATATATCAAATATATAATTATACATTAAATCATTAAATCAACATTTGATTCAATGATCCGGTCATGTCGCACATAACCAACTAGTATGCAATGTATCGATTTATCGAATCAATGATTCGATAACTAGGTCATATCGAATATAACCAATCGATACATCCATCGCGAGAATGAAATACGGTATCACATACACGCATTATTCTCGGTCCCGCACATATCTCATATGCGCTCCTATTTCGTTTCGCTTGAACCAGGAAACCTCTGTGTAGGACTCTAAAGACTCGTCAATACGCCGGTAGCAGATGATGATCATATCAAGCACCCACAAGCCGCAAGCGGTCTGCTAAACGTAACGGCCATCCGGGTATTGAGCGATCAGAAGATCGATGAGCTAGCCCGCTCACACTCCTGTGAATCCAACCAGTAACACTTACCGTACAGTCCGGTCTGTTCGTCTGATACGTCGCATATCAAGTCTAGGGGTGGTAAACGTCAGACCCCAATAACCGATAAGTCGTGCCGATGTGAGGCTCATAACGGGTCGAGAAACTACTGGTAACACTTACCAGCAAATCTCTGATCAGCCCTGGCCAGGGACTTCCCTGTTACGGCCAATCGAGCACAACGCAACATCAACCCCCAATACCGGGAGAGTCGAAACCCCTCCTATCGCTCATTGCCTCCATGTGACTTGGGACTGTGCCCAAAGACCACCGTTTTGCACGCCCTCATGGACGTGGTAAGGTGGAGATCAAAGCACAGTGGGAATCACACAAGACTCTATGACGATCTCGGGTCTACAGACTAACCTGTACAAGTGTCACCTGAGAACTGCCATCTGACGTGTGGTATAATACCATCTGGGAGTTCTCGGTGAGTCCGTCCAGTGTACCCAGTCTCCACTGAGCACCCGTACACCATCTCTGATGTCAAACACCAATGGATATGGGATCATCCATCGCCCATCTCATGGGTCGAGAAGCGTATACGCTAGTCTACTCTGGTATATTAATGCCCCGTCTCGATACACCTACGACTAGGGACCTTGAAGGATGTACTTATGGACTACCATGTCCCCATTAGTATGATCTGCATCATAGTCCAGGTAGTCAAGTACACATCCTAAGGGCTTTACCAACATGTAACCATAAGACAGTTTAAAGAGACTAGTGTACATGTTAAGATAAAGAGTAACCAGATAGCATACTATCATATCGAGCAAGAAAGTCATCTCTATATATGTCCAAGCATCCAATATAATATACATCATCTGTACAATACTGGCCTCTAGGGCATATATACAACTAACAATCTCCCACTTGCACTAGGGCCAGCTGCTGTAGTATCGCATACCGAGCATCCCGAAGAGTCTCTCAAATTGTATCTTGAGAATGGCCTTCGTGAGTGGATCCGCCGTGTTGTTCTTCGTGTCTACCCTCCTGACCTCGATCTCCCGGCGATCAACTATCTCCCGGATCAGGTGATACCGCCTCAGAATATGCCTGGATCGCTGATGGGACCTGGGTTCCTTGGCCAAAGCCACCGCTCCATTGTTATCGCAATACAAAGGTATTGGATGCTCAATGGATGGAACCACTCCAAGTTCAGTAATGAACTTCTTGATCCAGACAGCCTCTTTGGCAGCATCGTTGGCAGCGATGTATTCAGCCTCCATCGTCGAGTCTGCCACGGTTTCCTGCTTGGAACTCTTCCAGCTAACCGCCCCTCCGTAAAGGGTAAAGACAAAGCCCGACTGCGACTTAGAGTCGTCCTTATCACTCTGGAAGCTCGAATCGGTAAAGGACTCCACTTGGAGTTCTCCGTTACCATACACCAAGAACATATCTCTAGTCCTTCGTAAGTACTTGAGAATGCTCTTCACAGCTGTCCAGTGACTCTCTCAAGGATCAGCTTGATACCTGCTCACTACACTTAGTGAGTATGCTACATCGGGTCTGGTACATAGCATCGCATACATGATAGAGCCTACTGCCGAAGCATAGGGTATCCCTTGCATGCGAGCTCTCTCCAAATCAGTCTTGGGAGACATCTCTTTGGAGAGAGTGACTCCAGAGATCGTGGGCAAGTTCCCGCGCTTGGACTCTTCTATACTAAACCTCTTTAGTATGGTGTCAATATACCTGGATTGGGACAATCCCAAAATCCGTTTGGATCTATCTCTATAGATCCTAATTCCCAATATGCAGGAGGCATCACCAAGATCTTTCATTGAGAATCTTTGTGATAAGAAGAGCTTGACCGATTGCAGCATAGGAATGTCATTTCCTATCAAGAGTATGTTGTCCACGTACAATACGAGGAAGACAACCTTACTCTCTGCCACCTTCTTGTAGATACAAGGTTCATCTGGATTTTTGACGAAATCAAACTCTTTGATAACGACGTCAAAGCAGATGTTCCAACTCCGCGATGCTTGCTTTAATCCATAAATGGATTTAAGCAGCTTGCACACCTTCCCGCTGCTCCCACTATCTACGAAGCCCTCTGGCTGAGTCATGTACACGCACTCTTCTAAATCACCATTTAGAAAGGCGGTCTTAACATCCATTTGCCAGATTTCGTAATCATGATAAGCAGCGATGGCAAGCATGATCCGAATGGATTTAAGCATAGCCACTGGAGAAAAGGTCTCGTCATAGTCCACACCTGGTCTTTGACGAAAACCCTTTGCTACAAGTCTAGCTTTGAAAGTCTCCACTTTCCCATCTACACCAAGTTTCTTCTTGAAGATCCACTTGCTCCCAATGGGTTTTACCCCTTCAGGAGCAACATCCAAAGTCCATACTTTGTTGGTGTACATGGATTCCATCTCGGACCGCATAGCATCCAGCCATTTCACTGAGTCCCCACTCGTGATGGCCTGCTCGAAGCTAGTTGGGTCATCATCCTCCATGATGGAATCCTCGCTCCCACCGTCCATGAGAAAACCGTAGTATCTCTCAGGTTGGCGAGGAACCTTACTAGATCGGCGGAGTGGCTGGGGTTCATCGGGAACTACGGAATCCTCTGGTTCAACCAAATCTTCTGTTGTAGTCTGTATTGCTGGAACCTCTTCCAGTTCTACCTCAATGCCACTTATTTGTTTCATAAGAAAACTTTTTTCTAAGAAAGTGGCATGTCGAGAAACAAACACTTTTTGTTCCTCAGAGCGGTAGAAGATATACCCTCGCGAATGTTTGGGATATCCAACAAACTTACATAGAACAGACCTTGCCTCGAGCTTGTCCGGATTTTGTGTTTTAACATAGGCCGGACAACCCCATATCTGAATAAAATTAAGACATGGTCTCTTGCCATTCCATATCTCATATGGAGTGGTAGGCACTGATTTGGTCGGAACTCTATTCAGTAGGTATGCAGCAGTTTCCAGTGCATATCCCCAGAAGGAAATAGGTAACTCAGCTGTACTCATCATAGAGCGCACCATATCTAATAGGGTGCGATTTCTCCGCTCCGATACACCGTTGTGCTGTGGTGTATATGGAGGAGTCAGCTGAAAGAGAATCCCATTCTCTTTTAGTAAGTCCAGGAATTCATTGCTCAAGTATTCTCCTCCTCGATCAGATCGTAGGATTTTAATAATTTTTCCGGTTTGGTTCTCAACTTCTTGTTTATATTCCCTAAATTTCTCAAAAGCTTCTGATTTGTGTTTCATCAGGAACACATACCCGAACCTAGAGAGATCGTCAGTGAATGTAATGAAGTACGAAGAACCATCCCTGGCATGTGTAGACATGGGACCGCATACATCACTATGTATCAGTCCCAAGAGTTCGGTAACTCTTTCTCCGTGTCCCGTAAACGGAGTTTTGGTCATCTTGCCTTTGAGACATGACTGGCAAGTGTCATAAGATGAAAATTCAAATGGATTTAAATATCCATCTTTATGCAACTTAGCTAGTCGTGTCGCATTGATGTGACCCAGTCTACAATGCCACAAGAAGGATTCGTTGAGTTCAGAACTCTTCCTCTTGTGTGTGTTTGTTATGCTCAGAACTGTTGATTGATTTAGAACATAAATTCCATTGCATAACGTGCCTGATCCAACCAACTTTTGGCTACGGAAAATGTTCATAACATTGTCCTGTAATACAAAATTATATCCCTCTTTACTCAACAAAGAAACCGATATAATGTTGCATATCAGGTTCGGCATGTAATAGCATTCGTTCAGAACCAATGTATTAGCAGTTGCTAATACAAGGTGATATTCTCCGACAGTCTTAGCTGCAACAATTGCACCATTTCTAACTCTAATGTCTTTATCACCTTCTCCAAGTTCTGTTCCTTTTCTAAGCCCATGTAACTGATTACATATATGGGATTCTGACCCGGTATCTAATACCCAGGACGTAGAGCAAATGGAGAAACAGTTCTCAGTAACGAACACACCCGAAGAAAATGCATCAACATGTACTTTCTTCATTCGGGTGGCATGGGAATCCTGGTATTCCCCTATATCCTGTTCATTCCTATAACTCTTATAAGAAAGAACGGAACCAACGTTCCCCAGCATAGAATAACATGCGGGTTCGGCCAATACATCCTTATTATTATCTTCATTAGGGCATGAAATGGTCGCTACCTGGAGAGAGAGAGAGAAGAAAACACTTTAGCGTATGCTCGTGCAAGATCAGATTTGGTTATTATCTTATCTAATCAGGATGGCTCCCACTGCTTTTTATCAAATCTTCCTTCAAACCCTAAAAGGAAAGACTAGCCGGGATTAATTACACACTACAAGTTCGCCAATCTTTCAGCCAGGCCAGTGTCGGTACTTTGAGGGAGGTCCCCCGTGCTTTCGCACGAACCTAATTAATGTAAACCTCGTTTTCCTAGAGGCGTAACCCCGTTGACACCTTTCTAGACACCTACTTGATCGGCTAATTGCAATGTGTAAAACTCTCCCAGGAGTAACAATTACTCGCAGTGGGTATCGGGATCCAACTATCTCATAGATGGTATGCAATCTCATTGCAAATTTCAACACTTGAAATTCCCGATAATATTTTACCCCTAGCGTCTTATGACCTTGACGGAGGCCAAACTACCCATAGTCCGCTAGTCAAGTTCAACCCGTCATTTCCTGATTGAATTAAACCCACTCGCACGACCCTTGACGGAGGCCAAACAACGCCGTACGAATACCCTAATCAATCACATCATATGCTAGCAGATAAGCACTAGTTAGCTACCGTACACTGCGCCTTGACGGAGGCCAAACTACCGCAGCACGAATACTAACTAGTACTTATCTGAAATGATGGAGGGCTACGCAGGTTTTTCATAAAAACCATGAGCGTAATGAACTTGATATCGTTGTAGAATCAAATGAAGTTTTGAAATGGAGTGATTTTGAGGCTTTTCTAGTTTTGCTAAAGGGGTCACTCCCGATGAAGAGATCGTCGGCCCTTTCCTCGTCGAATGAGGTGCGGGATATATCATATATATCGCTGTGCAAAGCAAAAACCCAAAAGCAGTCAAAAGCAAACCGAGTGTGTAGCATCTGCCAGTTATTGCTAAAGGAGTCACTCCCGGTGAAGGGATCTCGGTCCTTTCCTCATCGAATAAGGTGCAGGGTATATCATATATACCGCTGTGCAAAGCAAAAACTGTAGCCACCTGTTTTATTTTTAAAATTCGATTCCACAACATCTTAGGTTTCTTATCTTTCATTAATCACATTAATGAAGTCCCATCATTTAAATACCTAAACATCACAGATAGATATGACGTACACTTATGCCATCCGCATTCGCCTCGATGTCCCCTCGTGCACCGTTAGGTTAGGTAACTAACGACAGAGCAGGGCAGGGCTAGCGCGGGTGTAAAACATAAGTAACGTCTATATAATATATCATATATACTATATACTATATCCATCACAGAATCACATCACAGATATCGCAGCAGAATAAACATATGAAATATTGGATATACTAGGACGTCCGTGTTTTCAATACGAGCCAGTATAAAACACGGATTCCACGGTCGTGATGAATAGCCAATCCCACACCCCTAGACCCCTACGAGAGCGGCAAGCAACCCTGCCAATTCTAGGGTTAGGAGACCCGGACTCGACTCCTCGAGTTGGTCTTCCACTGGACCCCAGAACCCGGTTACTTGTGCTCCCCTCCTTGGGTCTATCCTAATGCGGAAAAGTAAATAATATACAAAGGGTGACAACTTCCGCTACCTGGAAGTGCCCCAAATAAAAGAATATTACATACAAGTTTTTACATGAATGAAAATGAAAAACACTCATCTCACACAAAAACCCCCGGCTATTCAAATACGACGATCCAATATAACATATCCAGCAACACATAACATCACATGTCATCAACGTAAGTAAGTATGCATACCCCAATTGTCATTGACGTATAGCAACGAAACCGGCAATATCACATATTACACTTACGGTCACAGAAAAGAAAGTGTAAAACTACAACAATTGGAATCCGCAACTTCTTTAGACATCGCATGCCTAATCAAATGAAATACTTAGACATCACATGTCTAACAGATATAAATCCCGCATTTTAGTCTCATTATCGAAAACTCTTTTCAATAACATGTGGGACTAAACTGCTAGATTTATAACATTCATTCAGTTATCTCATAACAGTTTGTGAATTCCAATTATTGTATCACATTCCAGATAAACAGAAAATGATAAACTTTCCGATCGAACAGTCGAATACCCAAGTTTTCCCGATACAGTCCAACACATGAAATAAGTCTAGCAACATTCAGTTTGTGCCTCAGTACCAACGGTCCAGCCGTAGAAGGGTCAAGCCAACGCCTCACATGTGGCACGCCGTACTGCCCCAAACCCGAAGGTTCAAAGGGCAGTTCAAGACGGTCACATAATCGAGTTAAGGTTTGTTGTCTTCTAGAGGGTCCATCGCGTTACTTGCACTACTTAGGACGTCGTTAAACTACGGAAAAATCCAACACTTGGAAATTTCCCGACAGGGGAAAAATTGGGTATTTATATCCGGTCGAACTTTTTAACATATTCTAAAAATTATCCGGAAATACACAAAGACGAAATTTGATAATCCGATCGAACTATCGAAGCTCTAAAACACCCCAGAAAATTCAACTCTTGAATAATAATTAAAAATACCCATAAAACTCAGCTGCAGAAATAATGAATTACTGTGCAACACAAATTGTGCATTGTGAAAAGTAGGCGGCGGAACCGCGGCAGAAGCCATGCTTCTGCCGAGTTTCCGCGGCTGTTTAAACGCTTCATGAGCTCGTGTTTCACCATAATTCTTAGATCTTCCTGCTTAATTTTTTAGGCATTTTTAATCTGGAAAAATCCCACTTTTTAGAAAAAGTCCAGAGAGCAAGTTTGGTATTAGGGTTTCGATTCGTTCGGATTTCAAACGTTGTCGGGACTTCGCCTAAGGCTCTAGCTAGGCTCTGATACCACTGAAAGGTTCCTAGGCACCCTATAGAGGTCTCACAAGGCATCGAACATGCCAATTTAAAATTTTATGGGTGCCGAGAAACCTTAACACGGATCGTATACTAGATGTTTAGGCGAAAAGATAATCTAGTTAACTACTTAACTAAAAGTTAGATGCTACAACCTTTGTAGATCCGGATTTCCACTTGCTTAGCTCCACGTGGGTGTCCTCTCGTTGTCCATCTCGAATCCTAGACTCGATCGTCGGCTTCATCGAAGAATTGGGCGGACTAGGTCGTCGGCTTCGTGCCGAAGATGATCTACGTCGAGGCATCACAAGTTCAAGCTACAACTTCACCAAGTTGTGAAACTTGTGAAGAAAACACCCAAAACAACTTGGCAAGAGGTAGAGGGTGAAGAAATAGGAGGTGGGTTCACTTTGGAATTGGATTTCTCTCACTAGAACTCAAGTTGCCATTGATGGCATCAAGGTTTCTATCTTGAAGATGAAGAAGAAGAAGAAGCTAGTTTATGATAAGTTATTTTAAAATGAAAATAAAATACATACTTATCATAATCTAACAAGGGTTAAGTGTAGAGAATAAACCATGGTAAGTGGATGGGTTAGGGTTAAGCATGAAGACAAAATGGTCTCTTTGGTCAAAGCTTCATGAAGCTTCAACAAGCTTCAACAAGCTTCATGACAAAAATAAACCACTTTATTTTCATTTATCCATTGAAATAAATAAAGAAATGAATAAATAAATGATAAGGCAAAACCCTAATTATCATTTAACCATGGCTTAATTCTTCACACTTAACCAAATGATCAAGTATCATCAAACATGATACATGTATGTGCACAAAAATATATCACATATACAACTTGCACATCAAGTGAGAAAATCCATATAAAGTGAACCAATACTAGTTAATGCAAAGTAATATATCAAATATATAATTATACATTAAATCATTAAATCAACATTTGATTCAATGATCCAGTCATGTCGCACATAACCGACTAGTATGCAATGTATCGATTTATCGAATCAATGATTCGATAACTAGGTCATATCGAATATAACCAATTGATACATCCATCGCGAGAATGAAATACGGTATCACATACACGCATTATTCTCGGTCCCGCACATATCTCATATGCGCTCCTATTTCGTTTCGCTTGAACCAGGAAACCTCTGTGTAGGACTCCAAAGACTCGTCAATACGCCGGTAGCAGATGATGATCATATCAAGCACCCACAAGCCGCAAGCGGTCTGCTAAACGTAACGACCATCCGGGTATTGAGCGATCAGAAGATCGACGAGCTAGCTCGCTCACACTCCTGTGAATCCAACCAGTAACACTTACCGTACAGTCCGGTCTGTTCGTCTGATACGTCGCATATCAAGTCTAGGGGTGGTAAACGTCAGACCCCAATAACCGATAAGTCGTGCCGATGTGAGGCTCATAACGGGTCGAGAAACTACTGGTAACACTTACCAGCAAATCTCTGATCAGCCCTGGCCAGGGACTTCCCTGTTACGGCCAATCGAGCACAGCGCAACATCAACCCCCAATACCGGGAGAGACGAAACCCCTCCTATCGCTCATTGCCTCCATGTGACTCGGGACTGTGCCCAAAGACCACCGTTTTGCACGCCCTCATGGACATGGTAAGGTGGAGATCAAAGCACAGTGGGAATCACACAAGACTCTATGACGATCTTGTAAGTCGATGTAGTACACCCCAGTACTTGTGGGGAGGCGGAATTTTCAAAAACGATCATGTTTAAAGAACGAACATCGACTAACCGCTTGAATCGAAGCTAAACTATAAATAACCGTATACAAAGAGTTTCTTTTCAATTGTGTTTAGGGATTATACCTAATGAAACCGGTCCTTCGTCTTTGTGTCCTCCTTTGTTCTCCTCGACCTTCTCTAGGTAGTAGACGATCCACCCGAGAGCAAAACACCAAGCTACACCTCTAACTTGAGGTAACTAATCTACTTTGATTGCTAATCAAAGAAGAAAGGATGATATAGAGTGAAGGTAATGGATGTTTAAGTCTAACTAAACCTTTAATCTCAACACATGAGGATTAAGGATTAGTCTCTTGAAGATGAGAGCTTGAGGAGAGAGAATGTGAGATGAGATCATGAGATGAGAGAGAGTGTATCATAATATATTATGAAGCATTCTTATTAAAGAATAATGAATAAAAGAAATGAATAAGCATGCTTCATAAATGAAAAGAGGTGATTCATTAACATGAGTCATTAAGCATTTATGGTGCATTAATGATCATGATGAATCACCCTCATGACTCACTAATCTTATCCAAAGCTTATGTCACCTTAACCTCCTTAGTCACATCTTCTAGAAGCTTCTCGTACAATTACGAGAACGCCCCTCCAATCCGCAAAAATACGGAAAAACTTTAGACTGTAAAAATCCAATAACCGGATACCAGTAACTGGCTTAAACCAAAGCCGACTGGTAAAAACTGTCCGAAAGTCATACGTGCGTAAACGCACGTATGCGTCCGAACCCTTTGTCGCAAAACCATGCGACCTCTATATCGTTTCGCCTGGAGTAGGAAACTCTCTGTGTGGGACTCTAGAGACTCGACTACTACGCTGGCAGTGGGTTTAACCACAGACCGCAAGCGGCACTAGCTGTACGTAACGGTCCCCAGGTAGTTGTCGATAAGAAGGCCGATGAGAAAACCCATCCGAACTCCTACTGAGTCTGATGTGACAATCTCCATACAGTCCGGTCCGTTCGTCCAAGACTATCGCATATCGGGCCTACGGGGGCGGCGAGCGTCAGTTCCCTAATAGCGGTATAAGTCGTGTCGGAGGGAAGCCCATTACACCCTGAGAAACTACTGGAACCTACCAGCAAATCTCGCTTGCCCTGGCCAGGGACTTTGCGTAATGGCTCTCTGACACAGCACGATATCTACTCCCAATACCGGGAGGGACGAATCCTGTCTAACCGCCACTGCCTCCAAGTGCTCGGGACTGCACCCAACTGCTACCTGTTTGCACGACTCCTTTGAGCCGTGGTAGGGTAGCAATCTAAGAACAGTGGGACACACTCGAGGCGAAGTAGCAGTGTCAAGTCTGCGGGCTACGCTGTACTCATGTCACCTGGGAACTGTTCACTGACGATTGGTATCAAACCAACCAACAGTTCCCTGTGAGTCCTGTCCGGTGTACCCGTAACCTAACGAGCACCTGCATACTATCTCCAGTACGACGTACTGACGGCTGTGGGACAGACCATCTCCCCAACTGGGATGAGAAGCGTACACACTAGTCTACTCCGGAGTATCGATGCTCTGTCTCGATAATCCACGACCAGGGACCTGAATAAGGATGTGCTTGTAGACTACCCAGCCCCCACTAGTGTGACTGCCATCACAACGCTGGTAGACAAGCAAGATCCTAAGAGCTCTATCAATACGTACACTCACATATTAAGATAGAAAAACCAAGTAGCATACTACCATGTTTAGCAAGACTGTTATATACATGTGAATATCCCAAGCTTCCATTAAGTAATATACAAGCTAGTATGATACAGTAATGGCCTTCTAGGGCATAAACACTAACAATCTCCCACTTGCACTAGGGCCATGTACTGGCATATCGTAGACCAATGATCTCGAGTAGCCTCTCGAACTGAATCTGAGGAAGGGCCTTCGTGAATGGATCAGCAATGTTCTCTTCAGAAGCAACTCTCCGAACCTCGATCTCCTGACGATCAATGATCTCCCTGATCAGGTGATACCGCCTCAAGATGTGTCTGGACTTCTGATGGGACCTTGGTTCCTTCGCTAAAGCTATAGCTCCGTTGTTGTCGCAATACAGAGGTATTGGATCAACTATGGTAGGAACAACCTGAAGTTCTGTTAGGAACTTCTTCATCCAGACTGCTTCTTTTGCGGCATTGCAAGCAGCTATATACTCCGCTTCCATTGTCGAGTCAGCAACAATGTCCTGCTTGGAGATCTTCCAGCACACCGCCCCTCCATTGAGGGTAAAGACATAACCCGACATGGACTTGGAATCGTCCTTATCACTCTGGAAGCCGGAATCAGCAAAGGCCTCCAACCTGAGGTCTTTTCCGCCGTAAATCAAGAACATCTCCTTAGTCCTCCTCAGGTACTTGAGAATGTTCTTTACTGCTATCCAGTGTTTCTCCCCTGGGTCTGACTGATACCGGCTTACCACGCTCAGTGCGTAAGCTACATCTGGTCTGGTACACAACATCGCATACATTATAGAGCCTACCGCAGAAGCGTAGGGTATAATTGACATGCGTTCCCTTCCCAAATCAGTCTTGGGAGACATCTCTTTGGAGAGGGTGATTCCGTGACAAGCCGGTAGATTACCGCGCTTAGAATCTTCCATACTGAATCTTTTCAGTATAGTGTCGATATACCTGGACTGCGAAAGTCCCAACATCCTCTTGGATCTATCACGATAGATCCGGATCCCCAGAATGTAAGAGGCATCACCCAGGTCTTTCATGGAGAACCTGTGTGACAAGAATCCTTTGACAGATTGTAGCATAAGAATGTCATTTCCTATCAATAGAATGTCATCCACGTACAAGACGTGGAATACGACACTTCTGGCTACAACTTTACTATATATGCACGGCTCATCTGGATTTTTGATAAAGTCATATTCTTTGACTGTCTCATCAAAACAGATGTTCCAACTCCGCGATGCCTGCTTTAGTCCATAAATAGACTTAAGCAGCTTGCATACTTTCCCGCTGCTCCCACTCTGATTGAAACCCTCTGGCTGATCCATATAGACGCTCTCTTCTAAATTTCCATTCAGAAAAGCCGTCTTTACGTCCATCTGCCAGATTTCATAATCATGGAAGGCAGCTATAGCAAGAAGGACCCGAATGGATTTGAGCATAGCCACTGGAGAAAAAGTTTCGTCATAGTCCAAACCAGGTCTTTGACGAAAACCCTTTGCAACAAGTCTAGCCTTATAGGTTTCCACCTGTCCATCTACACCAATCTTTTTCTTGAAGATCCATTTGCATCCTATAGGTTTTACCCCATCTGGAGCAAAGTCCAAAGTCCATACTTTGTTGGTGTACATGGACTCCATTTCGGTCCGCATTGCATCTAGCCATCGTACCGAGTCGCCGCTCTGGATGGCCTGCTGGAAGTCAGTAGGTTCATCATCTTTTATGATGCAATCCTCTCTATCCCCGTCTATGAGAAAACCGTAGTATCTCTCAGGCGGATGAGACGGCCTACTACTCCTGCGGAGGGGTGCGGGAATGTCCTGTTCTTCCTGAACTTCCGGTTCTACCAAACTTTCAGTATTGGTTTGTGGTTCTGGAATTTCTTCCAGTTCTATCTCGCTCCCACTTGATTCCTTTTCTAAAAACAGATGTTCCAGAAAATGGGCATTACGAGAAACAAAGACCTTTTGTTCCTCTGCGTAATAGAAATAATATCCTTTGGAGTTCTTTGGATATCCCACAAACAAACATTTTACTGATCATGCCTCGAGCTTGTCCACATGCTGCTTTTTAACAAAAGCTGGACATCCCCAAATCTTCATATGCTGAAGATGGGGTTTCTTCCCAGTCCACATCTGATATGGAGTGGTAGGCACAGTCTTGGTTGGAGCCCTGTTCAGAAGATATGCCGCTGATTCTAGCGCATAACCCCAGAAAGATCGCGGTAACTCAGCATTACTCATCATGGATCGTATCATATCCAATAGGGTTCGATTCCGTCTCTCCGATACACCGTTATGCTGTGGAGTGTTCGGAGGAGTAAGCTGAGAGAGAATTCCTTTCTCTTTTAGGTAACCTAGGAACTCGGCACTCAATTATTCACCACCTCGATCAGATCTAAGTGTCTTGATACTTTTGCCGGTTTGGTTTTCCACTTCATTCTTATACTCCTGGAATTTCTCAAAAGTCTCGGATTTATGTTTCATCAGATAAATGAATCCGTATCTTGAGTAATCATCCGTGAAAGTAATGAAGTAGGAATAACCACCTCTCGCATGTGTAGACATTGGACCGCATACATCGCTGTGTATGAGTCCTAAGAGCTCGCTCGCTCTTACTCCTTGTCCAGTGAATGGAGTCTTTGTCATCTTTCCTTTGAGACAAGATTGACAAGTGTCATAAGATTGATATTCGAACAAGTCCAAATATCCTTCTCTATGCAACTTAGTCAACCTTCTCTCATTGATGTGACCCAGTCTACAATGCCATAAGAAAGCTTTATTTAAATCTGGAGACTTTCTTTTTAGTGTGTTCTGGACATTGAAAATTAAAACATATATGCCGTTATTTAGAGTATCGGACCCAATCAAACCATGATTAAGGTGGATGTTGACAACATCTCTTACAAACGTGAAATCAAAACCTTTATTTGATAACAAGGAAACTGATATGATATTACACGTTAAGCTGGGTACAAAATAACAGTTATGTAAAACCAAAATGTGTCCACTCGTCAATCCTAGGTGATAATCCCCGACGGACGCAGCTCCCACGCTAGCTCCGTTAGCAACCCTGAGGATCATATCACCTTCCTTCAGCACTCTACGGTTTCTCAGTGCCTGCAATGAATTGCAAATATGAGATCCTGATCCGGTATCCAATACCCAGGAAGTAGAGTTGATCGACAGACAATTCTCAATTACAAACACACCTGAAGTCGAAGCCACAGCTTGCTTCGGTTCCTGGTTCTTGGCGTTCCACGCCTTGCAATCCTTCTTCCAGTGCCCTTTCCTGTGACAATGGAAGCACTCATCCTGACCAACTATCGGTACTGCAGTCTTTTTCTTTCCCTTCCCTCTCACCTTACTAACACCTCCTCTAGGTTTGGGTGCGGCCTTCTTCTTCCTTCCTTTGGCCCTAGCCTTGGACCCGGAAGAAGATGCACCGCCAACAAACATAGCGGGTGTTTCCCTTGCCTTCTGCAAGGTGCCCTCTGCACTCCTTAACATGTTCAGGAGTTCCGCAAGTTCAACTTCTTTTCCTTGAAGATTGAAGTTGAGGATAAACTGGGCGTAGGTGGGAGGAAGGGACTGGAGAATAAGGTCTGTATAGAGCTCATTATCCAAAGTCGTCCCAAGGTCTGCGAGCTCTTCTATATAGCCGATCATCTTTAGGACATGTTCACCTACCGATGACCCGACAGCCAACCTCGCTCGAAACAAGTTCTTAGAGGTCTCGTATCTTGCTATACGAGATTGCTCTCCATAAAGTTCCTTTGTATGGAGAAATATGCCATCTAGGGACATATCCTCGTGCCTCCTCTGATGTTCATTGTTCATCGAGGCAAGCACGATGCACTTGGCTCTCGCGCAATCTGAATCCCAGGTTTTGCGGATTTCCTTATACGCATTACTGGATTTGGGACCAGGGACAGCAGGTGCCGTAGCGGTGAGGACGTACCCCAGTTTATCATAGGTCAAAGCCATTTTGACATTCCGCAGCCAATCTTTATAGTTTGGCCCCGTCAGTATATTTTTCTCTAAAAGTAACTTAAGTCCAGTCATTTTCAGGGTCGCTGCAATTAGGAGAGAGAGAAGAAAACTCTTTAGCATGATGCTCTTGCAAGTTTAGAGTGATTTTTAGTTTATCTAAACTGGATGGCTCCCACTGTTTCTCGAATCCTTCCTCAAACCATAAAAGAAGAATTAGCCAGGACTATTCTCACCGTACAATACTTGCTTAACCGTTCAGCCAGGCTGGTGTCGGTACTTCGAGGGTGGTTTTCCAACGCTTTCGCGAAGTTCCTTAATTAAATAACCTCTTTTCTCTGGGGGCGTAACCCCGCTGACACTTTTCTGGACACCTACTAGGTTTATAGCATTGATCGTTAAGTGACGAATATCCTGATAAGTATCATATACTCACAGTAGGATCGGGATCCAAATATCATCGTCTGATAATGTTGTAGGAATGCTACCAACATTCATCAAACTCAAAATGGTATGCATCTCTTTGCAAATTTCAGTTTCTTTAGAAATTCCCGATATAAGTTTTTGCCCCATGCTCTTATAACCTTGGCTTTGGTCAAAGTGTCATAAGTCACATGTCAAGTTCTACCCGTCATTATCTTGTCAATTTGAACCCACCCGTATATACCCCTGACTTTGGTCAAATGGTAATACGACTGTCCCAAACCAACTCATCTATCTTATGCAACAAATGAAAACCCAGCAGCTACCAAACACTATGCCTTGACTTTGGCCAAAATGCATAGCTTGAATACTACTGAATACCCAAATGAAATGACGGAGGGCTACGACTGGTTTTGGCGAAACCGTGAACGTAGTGAACTTGATATAACCGAAGGAACCTGATAGCTTTTAAAAGGAGTGGTTAAAGCTCCGCATTTAAAAATATCTGTTTTAAAAATAACCGAGTGGTTTCTTTTAAATTGTTCCAACGATTTAAACTTTGGTTTGTTTTACTTTGCATTATAGATAATGCGTCCCATCATTAACCTATCATTGCAGAAAACAACGAAAATACAACGTCCTCTTATGCCATCCGCATTCGCCACTGGGTCCCGTCATCACCCGTTAGGTTACTTAACTAACGACAGAGTGGGGGCTGGGCTAGCGTGGGTGTAAAACATAAGTGACGTCTAAATAGCTACAATAAATATAGATATTTTACATTCGTCTGACGCAATGATATTCATTCCAGAACACAGATAAACAATATTGGATTTGCAAGCAATCTGTATTTCTTTTGAGCCTGCAAGAAAAGACAGATTACACAGTTGTGATGAATAGCCGTTACCCCACCCTCGACCCCTACGGGTACGGCAAACTACCCACCCGGTAGTTTGTGTACCCCACCTTGGGTCAGTCCTAGAAGCAAAAACAGTAAAAATGAAATAATACAACGGTGGCTACAACCGCAACCTGGATGTGCCCCGCAAAATAATATTACAACAAATTACATTTACAACAAATGAATTAAACAATAACCCATTGCTAAACCCCGGCTATACACCACAACAGTCCAATACAGTTTATATGCACAAACAGATATAACCATTTCAGAAATGTGCAACCCCCTACCAACCGACATACTAGCAGTTAGGGGAGGTTTACGAACACATTAAACAATCACAGATATAATCCAATATGCAAATACTGTACAATTTCGATCGATTAAACAACATCAATATTGCTCCAAAATCTGCTCTGTTAAACAGTAACCTGAGCAATTATTAAATATTCCAGAAAACCCCAAACACCAGAGAGGACCCACACATGAAAGACGAGTCCATGACTCGGCAACTCGGCCGCGGAAGCGCGGCGGATCGGTGGGATCCGCCGCCCTTCCGCGGCGCTTTAGCCGAGTTATGGGCTCGAATTTCATGGGTGTTCTCCTGGACCCTTTTCTAGCTTTCTGAGCACACCTGAAAAATTTTTGGACTTCATTTTAAGTTCGACAGAAACTGAACAGATTTAGGGTTTTCCGGCTTCGTTTTTCCGTTCGAAATTCGTACAAATTTGCAATCAAGTTATTTATTGTTTAGCGAGGCTATGATACCACTGTAAGTCGATGTAGTACACCCCAGTACTTGTGGGGAGGCGGAATTTTCAAAAACGATCATGTTTAAAGAACGAACATCGACTAATCGCTTGAATCGAAGCTAAACTATAAATAACCGTACACAAAGAGTTTCTTTTCAATTGTGTTTAGGGATTATACCTAATGAAACCGGTCCTTCGTCTTTGTGTCCTCCTTTGTTCTCCTCGACCTTCTCTAGGTAGTAGACGATCCACCCGAGAGCAAAACACCAAGCTACACCTCTAACTTGAGGTAACTAATCTACTTTGATTGCTAATCAAAGAAGAAAGGATGATATAGAGTGAAGGTAATGGATGTTTAAGTCTAACTAAACCTTTAATCTCAACACATGAGGATTAAGGATTAGTCTCTTGAAGATGAGAGCTTGAGGAGAGAGAATGTGAGATGAGATCATGAGATGAGAGAGAGTGTATCATAATATATTATGAAGCATTCTTATTAAAGAATAATGAATAAAAGAAATGAATAAGCATGCTTCATAAATGAAAAGAGGTGATTCATTAACATGAGTCATTAAGCATTTATGGTGCATTAATGATCATGATGAATCACCCTCATGACTCACTAATCTTATCCAAAGCTTATGTCACCTTAACCTCCTTAGTCATATCTTCTAGAAGCTTCTCGTACAATTACGAGAACGCCCCTCCAATCCGCAAAAATACGGAAAAACTTTATACTGTAAAAATCCAATAACCGGATACCAGTAACTGGCTTAAACCAAAGCCGACTGGTAAAAACTGTCCGAAAGTCATACGTGCGTAAACGCACGTATGCGTCCGAACCCTTTGTCGCAAAACCATGCGACCTCTATATCGTTTCGCCTGGAGTAGGAAACTCTCCGTGTGGGACTCTAGAGACTCGACTACTACGCTGGCAGTGGGTTTAACCACAGACCGCAAGCGGCACTAGCTGTACGTAACGGTCCCCAGGTAGTTGTCGATAAGAAGGCCGATGAGAAAAACCATCCGAACTCCTACTGAGTCTGATGTGACAATCTCCATACAGTCCGGTCCGTTCGTCCAAGACTATCGCATATCGGGCCTAGGGGGGCGGCAAGCGTCAGTCCCCTAATAGCGGTATAAGTCGTGTCGGAGGGAAGCCCATTACACCCTGAGAAACTACTGGAACCTACCAGCAAATCTCGCTTGCCCTGGCCAGGGACTTTGCGTAATGGCTCTCTGACACAGCACGATATCTACTCCCAATACCGGGAGGGACGAATCCTGTCTAACCGCCACTGCCTCCAAGTGCTCGGGACTGCACCCAACTGCTACCTGTTTGCACGACTCCTTTGAGCCGTGGTAGGGTAGCAATCTAAGAACAGTGGGACACACTCGAGGCGAAGTAGCAATGTCAAGTCTGCGGGCTACGCTGTACTCATGTCACCTGGGAACTGTTCACTGACGACTGGTATCAAACCAACCAACAGTTCCCTGTGAGTCCTGTCCGGTGTACCCGTAACCTAACGAGCACCTGCATACTATCTCCAGTACGACGTACTGACAGCTGTGGGACAGACCATCTTCCCAACTGGGATGAGAAGCGTACACACTAGTCTACTCTGGAGTATCGATGCTCTGTCTCGATAATCCACGACCAGGGACCTGAATAAGGATGTGCTTGTAGACTACCCAGCCCCCACTAGTGTGACTGCCATCACAACGCTGGTAGACAAGCAAGATCCTAAGAGCTCTATCAATACGTACACTCACATATTAAGATAGAAAAACCAAGTAGCATACTACCATGTTTAGCAAGACTGTTATATACATGTGAATATCCCAAGCTTCCATTAAGTAATATACAAGCTAGTATGATACAGTAATGGCCTTCTATGGAATAAACACTAACAGATCTCGGGTCTACAGACTAACCTGTACAAGTGTCACCTGAGAACTGCCATCTGACGTGAGGTATAATACCATCTGGGAGTTCTCGGCAAGTCCGTCCAGTGTACCCAGTCTCCACTGAGCACCCGTACACCATCTCTGATGTCAAACACCAATGGATATGGGATCATCCATTGCCCATCTCATGGGTCGAGAAGCGTATACGCTAGTCTACTCTGGTATATCGATGCCCCGTCTCGATACACCTACGACTAGGGACCTTGAAGGATGTACTTATGGACTACCATGTCCCCACTAGTATGATCTGCATCATAGTCCAGGTAGTCAAGTACACATCCTAAGGGCTTTACCAACATGTAACCATAAGACAGTTTAAAGAGACTAGTGTACATGTTAAGATAAAGAGTAACCAGATAGCATACTATCATATCGAGCAAGAAAGTCATCTCTATATATGTCCAAGCATCCAATATAATATACATCATCTGTACAATACTGGCCTCTAGGGCATACATACAACTAACATATATAAACAAAACTGTACTACCACTGCAACCAGGCTATCCCCACGACCGATCCGCAACAACACAGCACAATCACAGAACATCAACGTGAATGTCACGTTCGCAAATCCGTCTAACCGGGCTATAGCAGTTAGACAGGATTTACCGATCAAATGACATTCACGGTCGCAGATATAATGTAAATACTGTGAACTAACATGTTTAAAATATCCGATCGAACAAATTTTATCAAGTGGGCCCCCAAGCATTACTGTAGCACTTAAAGAAATTCTGGGCCCAAAAAGAATGTTCCAAAAACCCTATTTCCAGCCCAAAAGCCCACTGCAAAAACTTGGTGCGTTGAAAAGTCAAAAGCGCGGTGGAACCGCGGCCCAAGCATGGGTTTCGCCGCGGTTCCGCGGCGGTATGGTGAGATCTCGCGACAAAATTTTCACATATTGCTTATATTTCCATGCACAGTATTATGCAGCAACCTGAAAAATTTTTGGAGCCCAAAAAATTTCGACAGAAACTGTGAATTTTGAAAACGCGGGTTTTGGAATTTTGTTCTATCGAAGATGTAAACACACTAGACAAAGCTAGACTAGGTTAATGGCGTGGCTCTGATACCATGTTGCGCCACGGCAGCGCCCCGGCCTTCTACTCGAGGCCAAAATGCGGAATCAAAATTTTTTCTTAACTTTAACCGGCGCTACCGCGGACAATATACCCGGATCGTAACCATTAACCTAATCCTAGCAATCAAGAGAAAGGGTGAGAGATATACCGAGCGATCCGTGTCCTTCGGTCTTCTCGTCGTCTTCCCGATCTCCCGCGGAATCTCCGGTCGTCACCTCCTCGTCGGAAAGGGGACCACGTAGCCGATTTCTTTTACGGGCTCCCTCCTCTGGACCGGGCAACTCGGGCGCGAAGTTGGCTAGCCGACGCGTCCAAGGAGTGTTGTAGGCTAGTGTAGAATGGTTGTCCCATTTGGGGTAGTGAAGTTGCCATGGATGGAGAAGAGAATGAAATGAATTTTCAAGTGGGGCTAGAATTTTGTAGCAAGAAAAAGAGATGAACAAATTTTCCCTCATCAAAATGTGAAGCCTCTCTCCTCCCACAAAATTGTGGTCGGCCCCCCTTGATCAAAATGGTGGAGGAATGAACAAAACATGAAGGGAGGCGATGGTAGGAAAAGCAAAGGGGTGACCACGCCAAATATGATGATAACAATGTCAAATCCAATTCAAATCAACTCTAATCCTTTCTAATCTCAATACAGAAAGCCATCATGAAAAAGCAAAGATTCTTAACCTTTCATAAAGCCACAAATGCAAGAAACCCCCTCCACAATTGTTATTTGCAAACTTGCAAATAACCTCCTCCATCGAAAAGTCCGGCCGTGAAGGAACAAAGGAAAACCGGCCGGAACGGAATGCAAACTGGCAACCTCCAAAAACCGATCCCGTAATAAATTACAGGAAAACCCCTCGACTGCATATACATGCCCGCATTTGTATTCCCACTGAATACAAATACAAAGAGACAAAATCTACACTGTCTAATACTAGGATCCGGCTTAAGCCAAAGCCGGCTAGTAAAAACCGTCCGATCACGATCCGTGCAATACCGCACGTATCTGATCGAACCCTGCCATATCTCCATACGGCCTCTACAGCGTTTTGCCCGAAACTTGAGTAACTGTGTGTGTGTGGTGGACTCTAAAGACTCGTCAATACTATGGCTGTGGATTTAACCACTAGCACGTCAGAGGTATTAGCCATACGTGACGGGCCACCAGCTATTGACCAAAAGGGACGTCGATGAGCGAGCTCATCCTGACACCCTACTGAGCCTGTCAGTGACAATATCCATACAGTCCGGTCCGTTCGTCTATGAGCATCGCATGGCGGGCCTAGGGGGTTGGTAAAAGTCAGACCCCAAAAAGCGGTACAAGTCGTGTCGGAGTGAAGCCCAGAACTGTCACGACCCGAAAGAGCACGTGACTGGCCCTTGAACCATATGAAGTCTATAGGACTCCATCTGATCCAAGTAAGCCAAAAGCCCAGAAATCTAAAACCATTTTTAAGAATAAGTAAAGAAAACTAGTTTAAAGAAGTGAAGGAAACGTATCTGAAAATCAAGGTTTTTAAATAACTAAGCCGAATATGCATTTTTAAAATGTGTAACCTTTCCTGAAAATTTCGGCAGAGTTTCCTTTGTAAAAACTGGCCCCGAACGGGGTACAACAATAATAACATAAATATGCCATGATAAAAGGCATCCCCAAGCGGGAGCTAGCTCTTCGTCAATCGACGGTCACAACCACACAAGCAATAATAATATACAACGCCGAATGGCGAGGATCAAACTCAAAAGAAAGCTCCAAAAACAAGAAAACCGCAATACTACTAAGCGCGACTCTATGGTCAAATAATACAACACAATGTCTAAGTCTGAAACAATAATACAGGTTTTGGTTGATGGAAATTCTAGATACAATGAATAATACATGAACAATGGCGGTTCTGATACAAAAGAATCCACCTACCAACGCAAGTCACCCATATGGAAGCAGTGTGCCAGAAATGCCGCTATGGAATCTGTACGGCAAATACCTGCAAGAACTGGGGCACAACGGGGGTGAGTTGCCAACTCGTGAATAGAAAGATATCTACAAGCAGAGATCGAATGCATGACCATCCTAGGTCAAAACGATCAGATATAAATGAACCTCAATATGAATAAAGCCGAAGCATGCTAAACTGGCAATGTAATCTCTATACATGAGTGTAGTGCCAAGTGCTCGTGCTAGTGCCTCAGGTAATAGCATGTCATGAATATGAGGTATAAACAATGTCATCAAATCTGCACACACGTGGATCCCGTCCACTCGTCACCCACTGACAATAACCATCATGCAAGTATATATCATAAAACCTGTGCATGGAAATATGAGGATATAATCCACCCGTGTCCCTCGCGACACATCAATATCATGGAACCGGAGTGCCCAGCATCGGCACTCGAAAACATCATGAAAACTGTGCCCAGCATCGGCACAAAACATAAGTCTCAGTATCTCGATACCTCTGTATCTCGAAATCTCAATGTCTCAATCACAAAATCTAGGGCGCCGTCAGTCCAGATCGGTCCCTACCATCCATCTCATGACTACGACGGTATCCTCCAGATATCCGATGTGTCGGGTAATATCACCGGTAGGTAGTCTCCCCCTGCCAGGCTCATCGTCATCACCACGAGCTTCTTGCCCCGGGGTACCTTACCGGGTCCACCATGTACCCGCAATCGGTCTCATCCGCCTCCTCGATTCAGGTTTCACATGTCGCTCTCAGCACCGAGAAAACACATAGTGGACGCACTAAAATATCATATCAAGGGTAACCGGGTTTTTTAAAGAAATGACATATCCTCTTTTGAAACACCCTCGGTTCCCAAATCCAGAAATATCATAGAAACAACATATCTCAATGCGTATAATCAAAAGCATGAAGTATGCGACATGTAAAGGAAGGTATGCACATCATCATGTCATGCAAGGATCATATACTGAATGTAATAGTACTACAGTGTAGTGGCATGGCAATTATCGATGATGAGTGTGTGAGCCGGCAACAAGTGTACGTGGAACATATGCATCATCGATAATGGTGCTGGTGTCCTAGCAGCATGACTGAAATATAACCACAGTACAAGCGATGCAATGCAGATAGCATGAATATGCGGAATCGAATAATCAACGCAAAAGTACAGAATCTACACCAATATGTACATGTCATGCAGTGGTGCCATTTGAAATAAGACGAATCGGGTTTTTAGTAAAACAAGGGCTACGGTGTTTTTAGGAAAAGATGCATCATTTGGAAATATCCGTATAACCCTTCTTCCTATCTTAAAAATATCCCCGATTCGTTAGTTTTGAAATAGGTATATCTCGGCTCAGTCTAAGGTCTACTAAGTAATCTAGACAGGAGGGATATGAAACCACCTACATCTGAGTCCATATATATAGATATAATAGTCGGTGATCCCGCCTCAATAACATATCGTAAGATATCCTCGAGTCATGAGTGCGGATCTATCATCAATATCGGCTTGTACGGTAAATCATCGTACGGCATCCCAATAGCTGGGTAGGGGTCAATATCACACTATCTCATCACATATCAGGTATCACTATCATCAGATCGCATAATCTGGGGTACTACTCCAAGTCTAGTACAAAACGATACCATCTATAAGAATATGAATGCGGGTAAAGCACATGTCCAAAGGCCCGCTAAAACTATCATCTCGCACCTCAAAGACAAGCTATGTCACATCGCCGATCTCACGGCCTCACATCAAGTATCATCTCAAACCCACGTATCATCCTCAAATCCCGTATATAAACACATAGTCCCATACCCATGTGTAGATATACGCATCATCATATGCACATAAACAAATGAAAGAATGTATGCAAGTATGTGTGTAAGTGTATGTGTGGGTGCAACCACTACTCTAGGGTTCACACTATACTAAACCAATACATTCCGATCATCAATAATACCATTATTACCACCACTAATCTAAACCACACATAATAAATATACGTGTGTATACGTACTCGTATACAACACCACGGACTGCGGGGGTGCTATACGCCATCCACCCGACTTCTCCCCGTAGATATAAATCTACTCACCTGTATCCTGCGTGTCGGTGTCGATATCACCGTCATCTTCTGCATCGCCTCGGATCGTCGCGGGGTACCTACACATATCACACGTATCGCATCGCATCAAAACCAAATCAAAACTTGAAACGACACGCTAAAACCAATACGATTCGCTAAAAGGCCTATAGGTTAGAACCTACGGTTAGCCTTCGTAAAACAACCCGAAATCACTCGATGCAGTCGTACAAACGTCACACGATCGAGATAACGTACAAACACCAAATTATGGAAATCAAAATGCGTAAAACCAAATACTGAAAGTAAGGCAGCAACCCATGAAAACGATCCCAGATTTCACCTCGGGTCAAATTTAGCCAATTAAACAAGTCCAGGGTGCTGTATATGATGTATTTGAGCTACTGGACCAACCCCGAAACATTTCACCACTACTTGGCCGGCCACATACATGTCAAAACCGGCCTGGCCGGCCCCCTATCTCCAATGGGGTCCGTCTGGTCAGGGTGGCCTCCTATGGTCTCAATTTGGTCCCTGGTGTTGTTTAATTTTCCTGAAAAAGTCCCAGTACATTCCAGTTTTCCCTGCACACTCTAAACACTCACAAACCGACATGAAAGTCCCGTAATTCCGTATTTTTGGGTTTCCAGTGGGGTTGGTCTGGGTTTCTAGCCAATATAGGGTCTACGGTCACCTTTTAAGTTCAATTGCAAAGTCATAACTCAAAATTACCCTAATCCTCTCTAATTTTGTCCAAAGTGCACCAATTCACACGATATCGATATGAAACTTGAATTAAAGCTTAAGCACAAGAATTAACACTCTAATTATGAAGGAATTACCTCACAAGACCCTCATGAATCCTCAACAGCACCAAAACACCACCTTTCTTGGTCCATCGCATAGTTCTTGGGCTTGTGTTCATGTTTTGTGAAATGGAAGTGGGGATTTGAGATAGTTTGTGAGATGATTTGAGGCTTGAAGAGTGGAGGGGATGAGGTGCAGGAGCAGCAGCAGAAGGAGAGTGAAGAGGGAGGGAATTTGAGGGGAAATGGCTAAGGTTTTGTCAAAGTGAAACCCATACCTCTCTCTCACCAACCCCATTCTTTATTCTTTTCTCTTTTTCTTTTCTTTTCCTTTTCTTATAATCCCTAATCCTTCACACACCAATAGTAAACCCAAAGTAACATGGTAGAAAATGTAACACGAGTCCAAAAATGATATGTGCACAATTTTGCACAAAAAGCCGAAAAATCCGATTAGCGATTTTTAATCGCGATTAGCGCTAAATTAGCATATAAATGATCATAAAAACTTAAAAATGGCATAATTCCAATAAATAACCCATTTTAGAATTTTCCATAATTTTCAATAATTTTTCTCCATTTATTTGCATTTAATTATAAATTTAATATTAAAATAATCAATAAAATAATATTAAATTATAAAAATTCCTAAAAATAATATTTTATTATTTTGGAAATGTTACAAGAACACCCTGAGATACTACTGGAATACCTACCAGTAAATCTCCTGCCTCGGCCGAGGGCTTTGTGTAATGGCTCTCCTAGACACAGCGCGACCTCACCCCAATACCGGGAGAGACGAACCCCTGCAGATCCGCTCACTGCCTCCATATGGCTCGGGACTGTACCCAACTAAAACCTGTTTGCACGACTTCTTTGAGCCGTGGTAGGGTAGTAATCAAAGTACAGTGGGAACTCACACGAGACAAATGACGATCTCAGGTCGATGAACTAACCTGTACACATGTCACCAGGGAACTGCTATCTGACGTCTGGTATAATCCCAACTAGCAGGTTCCCGGCGAGTCCTGTCCGGTGTACTCATAACCCAATGAGCACCTGTATACATCTTAGGTGAACCAACTGACACCAGTGGCTTGTGAGACCGGCCACCGCCCCTCGTCGGGGTCTCGACTGTATACACTAGTCTACTAATGGAGTATCGATGCCCTGTCTCGAAACTCCTACGACTAGGGACCTTTTAAGGATGTGCTTATAGACCCCAGCTCCCACGTATATGATCGCCCTCATACTGCTGGTAGTCAAGCAAGAATCCTAGGGGCTCTATCAACGTGTAATAGCGACTCGTAAGGTCACCTAAAGCAGTGCACGATGATAAAGATAAACCAGATAGCATACTATCATCTTGAGTAAGACTGTCCTACTGGGACAGGTCCTTCCTCAATCATTGCAATCACGTGCCTGTGATCCAATAATTGACTCTGAGGGCACTATCTCCAACAATTACGAGAACGCCCCCCTCATCCGTGAAAACACGGAAAAACTTTAGACTGTATAAATCCAATAACCTGATACTAGAATCTGGCTTAAACCAAAGCCGTCTAGTAAAAAATGTCCGAAGGTCGTACGTGCGTTTAAACACGTATTCGTCCGAACCCTTGTCGTAAAACCGTACGACCTCTATATGGTTTCGCCTGGAGTTGGGAAAACTCTGTGTGGGACTCTAAAGACTCGACTACTACGCTGGCAGTGGGTTTAACCACAGACTGCAAGCGGCACTAGCTGTACGTAACGGTCCCCAAGTAGATGTCGATAAGAAGGCCGATGAGGATATCCATCCGAACTCCTACCGAGCTTGTGCGTGACAATATCCGTGCAGTCCGGTCTGTTCGTCTAAGAGTATCGCATGTATGGTCTAGGGAGGTGGTAAACTTCAGAACCCTAATAACCGTACAAGTCGTGTCGGCATGGCTCTATCACCATCCGAGAATCTACTGATCAATCTATCAGTAATTCTCAATCAGCCCTGGCCAGGGACTTATGGTAATGACCAACCGATCACTATGCGATATCAACTCCCTATACCGGGAGAGACGAATCCCTAACAGTCACTCACTGCCTCCACGTGGCTCGAGACTGTGCCCAACTAAAACCTGTTTGCACGACTCCTTTGAACCGTGGTAGGGTAGTAATCAAAGCACAGTGGGAACTCACACGAGACAAATGACGACCTCAAGTCAACGGACTATCTGCACACATGTCACCTGAGAACTGCTATCTGACGTTAGGTATAAATACCATCCAGTCACTTCTCGGCGAGTCCTATCCGGTGTACTCACACCCAGTGAGCATCTGTATACAATCTTAGGTGCACTCCACCAATGGCTGTGGGACCAATCCATCGCCCCTCCTCAGGGTCTAGATATGTATACACCAGTCTACTCCGGAGTATCGATGCCTAGTCTCGATACTCCTGCGACCAGGGACATCTAAGGATGTGTCTATTGACTATCCAGCTTCCACTAGTATGACTGCCATCACAACGCCGGTAGTCAGGCAAACACCCTATGGACTTTATCAACATGTATATATATATGAATACTACGCAAAATATATCATATGTTAAGATAAAGACAAACCAAATAGCGTACTATCATATTAAGCAAGACTGTCATGTACATACATATCCCCAGTATCCTATACAATGAAGGCCTCTAGGGCATATATATCCAACAATCTCCCACTTGCACTAAGGCCTATAATTGGCGCAATGAGTACCCACTGTCTTCACTATATGCAGTTGCTGGAGTACCGCTGTAGAGTTACTAGGCACACTCAAGAGGTTCCATAAGGCATCAACCAGGCCAAATTCAAAATTTTACATGTGCCGAGAAACCCTAATGCGATCGTTAACTATAGGTAAAGGCGAAACTACAAGCTAGTAAACTGCTTTACTAATAAGTGAATGGAAATACAACCTTTGTAGATCCGCTCCACCATTTCTTTAGCTCCGTGTTGACGTCCCTCCGCTGCGATCATCGGGACCCCGGACTCTAGCGATGGTTTCGTCGGAGAAATGATCGGGCTAGGTCATTGACTTCGAGGCCGAAGATGATCTACGTCGAGGCGACTCAAACTCAAGCTCCATCTTCACTAGGTCAAAGAATTTGTGAAGAAAACACCCTCCACTACATGGCAAGTGATAGAGGATGAAGAAATAGGAAGTGGGTTCACTTTGGATTTGGATTTCTCACTTGGAATCATCACTTGAAAATTTCTAGCTAAGGTTTTCTTTCTTCATCAAGAAGAAGAAGAAGGAAAATGAAAAATGAATTAATTCCAAAAAGAAAATCAAGTGATGGTTATCATAATGCAACCATGGGTGAGTCTAACTCATGTAGAGAATTAACTAGGGTTTAGGTAAATGGTTAGGGTTAAGGCAAAAGACAAAATGGCAATGACTTTCAAAGCTTCATGAAGCTTCATGGATCAAACAAAGAAAGCCACCATCTTATATTTTGCCAAAATAAATAAAAAGAATAAATAAGTAAATCAAACTCTAACCATTAACCTAATCAAGGTTTAAAGCGTACACCCAAGTTTGCATGTATCATCTAACATGATACAAACTAGTGCACAAAAATATATCACATATATAACTTGTGCACATCAAGTGAGAAAGTTAATCTTAAGTGAACAAATACTAGTTAATGTAAAGTAATATATCAAATATACACTACTACAAAGAAGGGTTGCCCCTACGGATTTATCCGTAGGGGCAACCCACTGCCCCTACGGATATATACGTAGGGGCGAAAAAATACCCCGTAGGTGCAAAGGCCGCAGGTGCAAGTTGAGGCCCTGAACTTGCCCCTACGGGCAAATTCTTGCCCCGACGGATATCTGTGTAGGTCCTGTTGCCCCTACGGATTAAGCCGTAGGGTATAAGATTTTATATTATTTACGGTTTATTTTAATAAATTACTTTGCCCTACGGATATACCCGTCGGGGCATGTACTACCCCCTACGGATATATGCGTAGGTACGTTTCCGTAGGGGCATAAATTCAGGATTCCTGATATGTAGCCCCTACGGATAAAGCCGTAGGGAAGAGTCAGTGGCCCCTACGGATATATCCGTAGGGGCTTTCCCAACCCCCTGGTACTGAGATCTGGGGGAAATATCAGTTACTGCTGATATTTTGCCCCTACGGCGATATCCGTAGGGGTAACATGTGTGCCTACGGATTAATCCGTAGGTACATATTATCTGAAATTTTTTTTTAAAAATGGGCTGTTTGATTTTTCCCGCCCTGTGCACAATAATATATACATCAATCAAATCATATATTGCAGTATTCATAATCACATCTCACGCATATATATAATATACAAAAGAAACATAAAAACTGAATATGATATAAATACAAACCAATATCAATATCGTTTCAAAATGTAGTACAATGTGTATGATATAAATAAATACATGTTTCAAAAAAAAAGAACCAAAAATCTACCCTAGCTCGGTCCAGCTCCACCTCTGAATAATGATAGAATAACGCGCGCCTGCTCCTCGGTCAATAAACTATGCAATTTGTCGCGAGCGGGAGTCTGAGCGGCATGTGGTCTGCGCAGCCGCCGTCGAGGTAGTCGCTTGCGGAGCCGCTGCTGCGGGAGTCTGAGTGGGCGGTGGAGCTATATGAGCTGTCTGCGGAACCGCAGCCGATGTAGTGGCTTGTGGAGCCGCAGCCGAAGGAGTTGCGTGTGGAGGCTCGGCCGATCAACCCTGTCGCGTCTGGATATAACGTGTGTAAGAAGCGTGTAAGAACTGTTTATTATTCGAATTCGAATCATTATTAAGTTATTTCGAAACCCTGTTTGGATATCTAGTTTGGAAAAGCGTTGTTTATTTCAATTACATATGTATGTATGATTAATCAAACTTAAGTCTAAAACCAAATAAGCTCAAGCTACGTACTAATTATGGATATGTTGATATGTATATAATATGAAATGATATTTTACTATAAAGTAGTATACATACCAGCATCTCCTTCAACTCCTGAACGCTGGCCCTCAAGCTATCCAGTTCATGATGGATACGTCGCTCACTGGAGACGGAGGAAGTAACCACCGGGGTGGAGTCCAACCTCATATGGGCCCTGCTAGAGCCTAGTCCTCGGCCTCTCTCCCAACCTCCGTGGTGCCGTCCGTGTGCGGCGTCCAGGACTGGGGTCAGCAGCCTCGAATGTTGCCTTCCCCCTAGCAACTGTCAGAACATTATATTTAGCACATACTGGTCTATAAAATTGACAAGAAATACCAAAATCAACAAATTCAAAGCCTTACCTACAGAGATAGAAGATGTGCTCCTCTGGTATCTGCATGTATCAAAATTTGAATAATATTAATTAATTTCAGTACATACATACTAACAGGGTAAACTCGCATATAGCGCTGCTTACACATATGACAGGGAGTGAACAAGCTCTTGTAGATCATCAGGCGCAAATCTAATCTCATCAAGCAGCCTATGATAATGAGTTGGACGACTAAGAGCAAAAGAAATGTGTGTATATTTATGATATAGCATTCTAAATCAATATACATGCCCTATATAATATATAAACATACATGGAGGAACGGGAGTGGCCTCTGTCCCTGATATGGACGCATCACCAATAACTAGACAATCAAACATTGACAATATAAGTAATTTTGACATAAACAGGCATGGATATCTATAATATTACATTCAAAATAGATATTAGAGAGCGCACCTGCAGTGAGAAGTGGTAAAAGTATCACCCAACTAGGGTGTAATTTACAGAATCAGTTGAGACTCTTAAAAGTCATAGAAGAACCCGACCTGCACAAATCTGATGTATGCTTTCCATTGGACACTAAGAAGTCTCTAAAGGGAAAAGCCTATGTGAAAGCCATCATTAGTTCATATCAGAGGATTGATGCTGAAACAGAGAACGAGAAATGTCATTTTTTTCTTCTTCCGCCACATTACTGTCTTCTCCTTCTGCCACATTACTGTCTTCTCCTTCTTATTATGTGCGCGTGCAAATTCAATGACTATATTGAGAATATGGATTAATAGTGGGTAGGAAAAGTATTTCTCAAATGGCTTTTGCGTCTTAAAACCATAAACTACTAAGTAATGACATACATAATTTTTTTAGTATAAAGGTTGTTATTTTAAGTTTTCCCTTATAGAGATATGATCTAACTGCATCTATCAACTATAAGTGTGCAGAAAATTATGATAAGAAATCATAAGAAAGGGTCGTAGCCATGCATAACCTTGAATCTACATACCAAATCATGCAAAAGCATGCACTTATTGTCACCTTGCCTTGGAATATAAAATATCTTGGAAGACTATAAGCGAGCATTTAAATCTTGTTAGCTTTTGACTTCAACATATATTTTTCTCAAGTACCATGAAATATACTTGCTCCGTATAAACCGTTTTCAGGAAGATGGATTAATAATGATAAATTATCCATTGTGGCTCACTAGGTTAGCATTTTCTCTTCTATTGACCATCTTTCTAATCTGCTTGGTAAATTTATTCGGAACCGGCTGTGAATCATTAAAAGAGTAGCATAAGAACGAAAGCTAAAATACAGATATATAGCATACCGATACATCGAAACTTCATAGTTGCGATGGCAATCCAGAGATATTTATTTCTACACACGTGGTGCGCGTGCGAATGCGTCAGGCAACATGGACAAATATTTCAAAACATGGAAAGTATTATTCGTATAAAGTAATTAAAACTTTTAAACAGTTTGGGTAGAGATATTTTCTTAGGTGATGCAATCATATCATGAGGACTAAATTTAAGCTATTATATATATGCATATGTATTTTTATAACCTAAAATATCACACACACACACAGAAAGAGAGAGAGAGAACACCTGGTAGGTAAAAAAATCAGGTAGCAGGATCCTGAAGAAATGGAGTCCATAGCATTGCTCATCATCATCATCCATGATCCCTTTGATAATATTTTTTCAAAGGGATCACGGATGATGATGATGAGCAATGCTATGGACTCCATTTCTTCAGGATCCTGCTAACTGATTTCTCTATCTACCTGGTATTCTCCCCCCCCTCTCTCTCTGTGTGTGTGTGATATATTAGATTAGAAAAATACATAAGCATATGTATAATAGCTTAAATTTAGTCATCATGATATGATTGCATCAACTAAGAAAATATCTACCCAAGGTGTTTAAAAATTTTAATTACTTTATACGAATAATACTTTTCATGTTCTGAAATATTTGTCCATGATGCCTGACGCATTCGCACGCGCACCACGTGTGTAGAAATAAATATCTCTGGATTGCCATCGCAACTATGAAGTTTCGATGTATCGGTATGCTATATATCTGTATTTTAGTTTTCTTTCTTATGCATGTCTTTTAATGATTCGCAGCCGGTTCCGAATAAATTTACCAAGCTGATTAGAAAGATGGTTAATAGAAGAGAAAATTCTAACCTAGTGAGTCACAATGGATAATTTGTCATTATTAATCCATCTTCCTGAAAACGGTTTATACGGAGCAAGTATATTTCATGGTACTTGAGAAAAATATATGTTGAAGTCAAAAGCTAACAAGATTTAAATGCTCGCTTATAGTCTTCCAAGATATTTTATATTCCAAGGCAAGATGACAATAAGTGCATGCTTTTGCATGATTTGGTATGTAGATTCAAGGTTATGCATGGCTACGACCCTTTCTTATGATTTCTTATCATAATTTTCTGCACACTTATAGTTGATAGATGCAGTTAGATCATATCTCTATAAGGGAAAACTTAAAATAACAACCTTTATACTAAAAAAATTATGTATGTCATTACTTAGTAGTTTATGGTTTTAAGACGCAAAAGCCATTTGAGAAATACTTTTCCTACCCACTATTAATCCATATTCTCAATATAGTCATTGAATTTGCACGCGAACATAATAAGAAGGAGAAGACAGTAATGTGGCAGAAGGAGAAGACAGTAATGTGGCGGAAGAAGAAAAAAATGACATTCCTCGTTCTCTGTTTCAGCATCAATCTTCTAATATGAACTAATGATGGCTTTCACATAGGCTTTTCCCTTTAGAGACTTCTTAGTGTCAAATGGAAAGCATACATCAGATTTGTGCAGGTCGGGTTCTTCTATGACTTTTAAGAGTCTCAACTGATTCTGTAAATTACACCCTAGTTGGGTGATACTTTTACCACTTCTCAATTCTCACTGCAGGTGCGCTCTCTAATATCCATTTTGAATATCGATAATATTACATTCAAAATGGATATTAGAGAGCGCACCTGCAGTGAGAAGTGGTAAAAGTACCACCCAACTAGAGTGTAATTAACAGAATCAGTTGAGACTCTTGAAAGTCATAGAAGAACCCGACCTGCACAAATCTGATGTATGCTTTCCATTGGACACTAAGAAGTCTCTAATGGGAAAAGCCTATGTGAAAACCATCATTAGTTCATATCAGAAGATTGATGCTGAAACAAAGAACAAGGAATGTCATTTTTTTCTTCTTCTGCCACATTACTGTCTTCTCCTTCTTCTTCTGCTACATTATTCTCTTCTCCTTCTTATTATGTGCGCGTGCAAATTCAAGATATAATATAGCAAACTAGGATTGGTATTCAAATCCCAGTCCAGATTGGTATTCAAAATTTATTTAATTAGTTTGTGATCCACATCATTTGATTCGTTGCTTGAGGCATCAATGTAGGCACAAATATCGGCGACGAGGAACTCGACGAGGAAGAACGAGGGCGGTGGCGGGCTGAGAACGGAGGGCGCGCGGTGGCGACGAAGAGAAAATTGGGGACGCGGGAACGAGAGAAAATTTTGGGAACGAGAGGGAAAGATATCGAGGCGTAGGGCATTTCTGTGCCTTTTTTAATTAAATTCCCATTTAGGTGCCCGTAGGGCCAAACAACAAATTAAGATATAATATTTTTAAATTAAAATGTCGGGCACCGTAGGGACAAAGTGGCGCTTTTAGTTTCATATATGAGTATCGATGGGAATATGAAGGTTTCATATTATCATCGAGTATCATATATTGGATGTTATGCAAGCTCTGAACAAATCTTGAACGGAACTTTCACAAGAATTTACAATACCCGACCAGAATCCAATCCTGAGTTTGATGAAGCTTCAGGCCTTCAGCTTCCCCACAGAAAATAGTTAGGGCAAACCCTTTGCAAAACCATAGCTTTCATGCAGAGATGACGCTCAGAACATGCCAGCTTCCAAACACATTGAATAATACATAATCTCCCATACTCTCTCTCTCTCTCAATCAGACAGTTTATATATGGATTTGAATTTAGGAAAAGAAATAAGATGGCTACAAACCAGCTTGCCTCGCCAATCTCATAACTATAAAGCTCATAAAAGTGGAAGCTTGAGGGCAAGCCATCATCGCCTCCATTCAATTGAAGCCAAATCATCCATAAAAAATAGAAATAAATATAATAATTGATCGATAGGCAAAATTGCAAGAAACCTATTCAGATTTTTGCATGAAAAAATAAGAGATGTAAAATAAGTAAAAGATTACCAAATGAAATTATCCCATCACTTGAACCCCCTCTCAACATTTTAGGAAAAATTCCCCCAGTAATTTTCCCAAACTCTGAAGGCTTCACAAAAATTTTAAATACAGATAATAATATGATTGAAGAGATCAATCACCAATTTTTTAATGAGGATCAACTGAAACCCCAAACAGAGCAAGCAAATTACAAAGATCCCAAAACCCCGTGTGGCCCAGCCCCAGCCCGCAGCCCCAGCCCCAGCCCCAGCCCCCAGCCCCAGCCCAACCCTAACCCCAGCGTGGCCAGCTAAACCCCAACACCAACCCTAAGGCAAACCCTAACCCCAGCCCCACCCCAGCAGCAGCCGAACCCCAACCCTAACCCTAAGGCAAACACCAAATTAAGAATTAATATTTTAATTCTTGAACGTCTGTGCCCGTAGGGGTAACCCTTTAGGGTTACCCCTACTGATTAATCCGTAGGGCCAAGTTAAATCTGCCCCTACGGATTAAAAATTTTGTAGTCAAAATAGAGCCGTCTATTGGGAACGACATCAAACTACATACAGAAAAATTAAGGATCGCTAGAAATTTTATCAAAATTTTATCACTAACAGTGAACCTGTATCCAGCCTACCCACATCCTGATGAAGGAAACTATGGACAAAAGGGATGAACCCCCAGCAAACCAGTCAACAAAGAGGAAAGGATAATGCAGTTTAAGCTAGTGCAAAGAAAGGTACAGTCCCCCAAATACTCTCATAGCTCAGGAAAGCATCTTGATGAGGGGGGAGATAAAAAGAGTTTTGCAATAGGGAATTGTGTCCCATTCCTGAGGTACGGCATAAGCCTAGGAGCCAAGTTGAAATGCACTGGCAAATAACCCCTCCACACACACGCATGCATATGCACATAGACACATACAGAGTTGTAAATCATATATGAGGATAATTACACAATGTAAATTCTTGATAATAGAAGCATCCTGCAAAACCACAAACCTTTTCAGTTATATGCAGTCATGAGGATCAAACTATAGCTAGGTATTGCAAAGATCACAAAATTGAGTAGATTTGTTACATTTGTTCATTCTAGTTTGGGTGTTCAAATTCCATATTCTCGATTCCAATATCACCCCTAACCCTAACCCTAACCCAGCCCCAGCCGAACCCCAACCCAACACCAAACCCTAACCCGGCCTAACCCTAACCCCAACCCAGCCCCAGCCGAACCCCAACCCAACACCAAACCCTAACCCGGCCTAACCCTAACCCCAACCCAGCCCCAGCCGAACCCCAACCCAACACCAAACCCTAACCCGGCCTAACCCTAACCCCAACCCAGCCCCAGCCGAACCCCAACCCAACACCAAACCCTAACCCGGCCTAACCCTAACCCCAACCCAGCCCCAGCCGAACCCCAACCCAACTCCAAACCCTAACCCGGCCTAACCCTAACCCCAACCCAGCCCCAGCCGAACCCTAACCCCAACACCAAACCCCCACCGAACCCTAACCCTAACCCTAACCCCAACACCAGTCGAACCCCAACCGTCGATCGAACCCATACCCTAACCCTAATCCTAACCCTAACCACAACCGATACCTAATCCTAACCCTCATCGATCGCTACCCTAACATCATTATAATAATGTTTAACTAATTACCTGTAGGCGACGACGGAGAGGTAATCGGCGACGACGAGGGCGGTGGCGACAACGAGAACGGAGCACGGTGGCGACCACGAGATCACTGCAGGCGTGGCGACGACGATTCGGCTTGGATTCGGCGACGACGAGATCACTGCAGCGCGGCGGCGACGACGATCTCGATTTGGGAATCTGGTTTCGCGCGAAAGAAAGAGATAGAATAAGAAATAATCGGCGTAGGGATCGATCACTTAAATCCCTATTTATATGTCCCTACGGATATAACCGTAGGTGCTTGGTTTGCGGCTCCGTAGGGGCAAACAACACTTTAAAATTTAATATATTTTAAATAAATATTGAATGACCGTAGGGGCAACCGTTTAGACCTACGGATTAATCCGTAGGGCCAAACTTTACCTGCCCCTACGGATGTTGTTATCCGTAGGGGCAACCCCTTATTTTACTAGTGATATAATTATACATTAAATCATTAAATCAACATTTGATTTAACGATCCGGTCATATCACATATAACCGACTAATATCAATAGTAACAACTTATCGAATCAACACTTGATCCGATAACCCGGCTATATCGCATATAACCGATCAATGTCACAAATCGCGAGAATCGAATACAGTATCACATACTGGTATTATTCTCGGTCCCGCACATATCTCATATGCGCTCCTATTTCATTGTGCTTGAGCTAGGAAACCTCTGTGTAGGACTCTAAAGACTCGTCAATACTCCGGCAGCAGGTGATGATCATATCAAACACCCACAAACCGCAAGCGGTCTGTTAAACGTAACGGCCATCCGGGTATTGAGCGATCAGAAGATCAACGAGCAAGCCCGCTCACACTCCTATGAATCCAACCAGCAACACTTACCGTACAGTCCGGTCTGTTCGTCTGATATGTCGCATATCTTGTCTAGGGATGGTAAACGTCAGACCCCAATAACTCGATAAGTCGTGTCGATATGAGGCTCATAACGGGTCGAGAAACTACTGGTAACACTTACCAGTAAATCCCTAAAACAGCCTTGGCCAAGGACTTCCTGTTATAGCCAATCGAGCACTGCGCAACATCAACTCCCTATACCGGGAGAGATGAAACCCCTCCTATCGCACATTGCCTCCATGTGATTCGGGACTGTACCCAAAAGCCACCTTTTTGCACGCCCTCTTGGACATGGTATGATGGAAATCAAAGCACAGTGGGAATCAGACAAGACTCTATGACGATCTCGGGTCTACAGACTAACCTGTACCAGTGTCACCAGAGAACTGCCATCTGACGTAAGGTATAATACCATCTGGGAGTTTTCGGCGAGTCCGTCCAGTGTACACAGTCTCTACTGAGCACCCGTATATCATCTCTGATGTCAAACACCAATGGATATGGGATCATCAATCGCCCATCTATATCTGTCGAGAAGGTATACGCTAGTCTACTCTGGTATATCGATGCCCCGTCTCGATACACCCACGACTAGGGACTTTGAAGGATGTACTTATGGACTACCACGTCCCCACTAGTATGATCCGCATCATAGTCCAGGTTGTCAAGTACACATCCTAAGGGCTTTACCAACATGTAACAGAGAGACAATCAGTGTACACGTTAAAGTAAAGAGTAACCAGATAGCATACTATCATATCGAGCAAGAAAGTCATCCCTATATATGTCCAAGCATCCACTACAATATACATCCTATGTATAGTAATGGCTGTAAGTCGATGTGCAACACCCCACGACTTGCTGGCAGGCGGAAATTTAAAAAACGATCTTGTTCTTTGCTTAAACATCGACTAACCGCAAGAATCGAAGCTAAACGATAACTAACATGAAACATAGAAGTTCTATACTACTATGCTTAGGGATTATACCTAACGAAACGTGTCCTTCATCTTTGCGAACTCCTCCTCCTCCTCGGCCTTCTCGAAGTAGTAGACGATCCACCCGAGAGCTTTACTCCAAGCTTAGCCTCTAAACATGAGGCAACTAACCTTCTTTAAGTGCTAATCAAAGAAGCTAGATGATATAGAGTAAGGGTTATGGTTTAATTAGTCTTGCTAATCCTTGTACTCAACACATGAGAGGGGAGGATTAGGGTTTGAAGAGGGAGAGCTTGAGGAGAGAGAAGATGAGAATAATAATGAAGTGAGAATAATGAGTTATGATAATATATATCAAGCATTTCTTTTTATCAAGAAAAGAATATAAATGAATTTAGCAACCATGCTTGATAATATCTAGTGATGATTCACTCCATGAGTCATTAAGCATTTATCATGCATTAATGACATGGATGAATCATCCATATGACTCACTAATCACATTCATTGTATATGCCACCTAAACCTCCTTAGTCACCACCTTCTAGAAGCTTCTCGCGCAATTACGAGAACGCCCCTCCTTTCCGCAAAAATACGGAAAAACTTTAGACTGTATAAATCCAATAACCGGATACCAGTAACTGGCTTAAACCAAAGCCGACTGGTAAAAACTGTCCGAAAGTCGTACGTGCGTAAACACACGTATGCGTCCGAACCCTTATCGTAAAACCATACGACCTCTATATCGTTTCGCCCAGAGTAGGGAAACTCTCTTTGTGGGACTCTAGAGACTCGACTACTACGCTGGCAGTGGGTTTAACCACAGACCGCAAGCGGCACTAGCTGTACGTAACGGTCCCCAGGTAGATTTCGATAAGAAGGCCGATGAGGAAACCCATCCGAACTCCTACTGAGCCTGCTGTGACAATCTCCATACAGTCCGGTCCGTTCGTCCAAGACTATCGCATATCGGGCCTAGGGGATGGCAAGCGTCAGTCCCCTAATAGCGGTATAAGTCGTGTCGGAGGGAATCCCATTACACCCTGAGAAACTACTGGAACCTACCAGCAAATCTCGCTTGCCCTGGCCAGGGACTTTGCGTAATGGCTCTCTGACACAGCGCGATATCAACCCCCAATACCGGGAGAGACGAATCCTATCTAACCGCCACTGCCTCCAAGTGCTCGGGACTGCACCCAACTGCTACCTGTTTGCACGACTCCTTTGAGCCGTGGTAGGGTAGCAATCTAAGAATAGTGGGACACACTCGAGGCGAAGTAGCAGTGTCAAGTCTGCGGACTATGCTGTACTCATGTCACCTGGGAACTGTTCACTGACGACTGGTATAAAACCAACCAACAGTTCCCTGTGAGTCCTGTCCGGTGTACCCGTAACCTAAGGAGCACCTGCATACTATCTCCAGTACGACGTACTGATGGCTGTGGGACAGACCATTTCCCCAACTGGGATGAGAAGCGTACACACTAGTCTACTCTGGAGTATCGATGCTCTGTCTCGATAATCCAACGACTAGGGACCTGAATAAGGATGTGCTTGTAGACTACCCAGCCCCCACTAGTGTGACTGCCATCACAACGCTGGTAGTCAAGCAAGATCCTAAGAGCTCTATCAATACGTATACTCACATATTAAGATAGTTAAAACCAAGTAGCATACTACCATGTTTAGCAAGACTGTTATATACATGTGAATATCCCAAGCTTCCATTAAGTAATATACAAACTAGTATGATACAGTAATGGCCTTCTAGGGCATAAACACTAACAATCTCCTACTTGCACTAGGGCCATGTACTGGCATATCGAAGACCAATGATCTCGAGTAGCCTCTCGAACTGAATCTGAGGTAGGGCCTTCGTGAATGGATCAGCAATGTTCTCTTCAGAAGCAACTCTCCGAACCTCGATCTCCTGACGATCAATGATCTTCCTGATCTGGTGATACCGCCTCAAGATGTGTCTGGACTTCTGATGGGACCTTGGTTCCTTCGCTAAAGCTATAGCTCCGTTGTTGTCGCAATACAGAGGTATTGGATCAACTATGGTAGGAACCACCTGAAGTTCTGTTAGGAACTTTTTCATCCAGACTGCTTCTTTTGCGGCATCGCAAGCAGCTATATACTCCGCTTCCATCGTCGAGTCAGCAACGGTGTCCTGCTTGGAGCTCTTCCAGCACACCGCCCCTCCATTGAGGGTAAAGACATAACCCGACATGGACTTGGAATCATCCTTATCACTCTGGAAGCCGGAATCAGCAAAGGCCTCCAACCTGAGGTCTTTTCCGCCGTAAACCAAAAACATCTCCTTAGTCCTTCTCAGGTACTTGAGAATGTTCTTTACTGCTATCCAGTGCTTCTCCCCTGGGTCTGACTGATACCGGCTTACCATGCTTAGTGCGTAAGCTACATCTGGTCTGGTGCACAACATCACATACATTATAGAGCCTACCGCAGAAGCGTAGGGTATAATAGACATGCGTTTCCTTTCCAAATCAGTCTTGGGAGACATCTCTTTGGAGAGGGTGATTCCGTGACAAGCCGGTAGATTACCGCGCTTAGAATCTTCCATACTGAATCTTTTCAGTACAGTGTCGATATACCGGGACTGCGAAAGTCCCAACATCCTCTTGGATCTATCACGATAGATCCGGATCCCCAGAATGTAAGAGGCATCACCCAGGTCTTTCATGGAGAACCTGTGTGACAAGAATCATTTGACAGATTGTAGCATAGGAATGTCATTTCCTATCAATAGAATGTCATCCACGTACAAGACGAGGAATACGACATTTCTTGCTACAACTTTACTATATATGCACGGTTCATCTGGATTTTTGATAAAGTCATATTCTTTGACTGTCTCATCAAAACAGATGTTCCAACTCCGCGATGCCTGCTTTAGTCCATAAATGGACTTAAGCAGCTTGCATACTTTCCCGCTGCTCCCACTCTGATTGAAACCCTCTGGCTGATCCATATAGACGCACTCTTCTAAATTTCCATTCAGAAAAGCCGTCTTTACGTCCATCTGCCAGATTTCATAATCATGGAAGGCAGCAATAGCAAGAAGGACCCGAATGGATTTGAGCATAGCCACTGGAGAAAAAGTTTCGTCATAGTCCAAACCAGGTCTTTGACGAAAACCCTTTGCAACAAGTCTAGCCTTATAGGTTTCCACCTGTCCATCTACACCAATCTTTTTCTTGAAGATCCATTTGCATCCTATGGGTTTTACCCCATCAGGAGCAAAGTCCAAAGTCCATACTTTGTTGGTGTACATGGACTCCATTTCGGTCCGCATTGCATCTAGCCATCGTACCGAGTCGCCGCTCTGGATGGCATGCTGGAAGTCAGTAGGTTCATCATCATCTATGATGCAATCCTCTCTATCCCCATCTATGAGAAAACAGTAGTATCTCTCAGGCGGATGAGACGGCCTACTACTCCTGCGGAGGGGTGCGGAAATGTCTTCTTCTTCTTGAACTTCCGGTTCTACCAAACTTTCAGTAGCAGTTTGTGGTTCTGGAATTTCTTCCAGTTCTATTTCGCTCCCACTTATTTCCTTTTCTAAAAACTGATATTCTAGAAAATGGGCATTACGAGAAACTAACACCTTTTGTTCCTCTGCGTAATAGAATAGATACCCCTTGGATTTCTTTGGATATCCCACAAACTTACACTTTACTGATCGTGCCTCGAGCTTGTCCACATGCTGCTTTTTAACAAAAGCTGGACATCCCCATATTTTCAGATACTGAAGATAGGGTTTCTTCCCACTCCACATCTGATATAGCGTGGTAGGCACAGTCTTGGTAGGTACCATGTTCAAAAGATATGCCGCTGATTCTAGCGCATAACCCCAGAAAGATCGCGGTAACTCAGCATTACTCATCATGGATCGTACCATATCCAATAGGGTTTGATTCCGTCTCTCCGATACACCGTTGTGCTGTGGAGTGTATGGAGGAGTAAGCTGAGAAAGAATTCCTTTCTCTTTTAGGTAACCTAGGAACTCGGCACTCAAGTATTCACCACCTCGATCAGATCTTAGTGTCTTGATACTTTTGCCGGTTTGGTTTTCTACTTCATTCTTATACTCTTGGAATTTCTCAAAAGCATCGGATTTATATTTCATCAGATAAATGAATCCGTATCTTGAGTAATCATCCGTGAAAGTAATGAAATAGGAAAAACCACCTCTTGCATGTGTAGACATTGGACCGCATACATCGCTGTGTATGAGTCCCAAGAGCTCGCTCGCTCTTACTCCTTGTCCAGTAAATGGAGTCTTTGTCATCTTTCCTTCGAGACAAGATTGACAAGTGTCATAAGTTTGATATTCGAACGAGTCCAAATATCCTTCTCTATGCACTTAGTCAACCTTCTCTCATTGATGTGACCCAGTCTACAATGCCATAAGAAAGCTTTATTTAAATCTGGAGACTTTCTTTTTAGTGTGTTCTGGACATTGAAAATTTGGAGTTGGTTTAAAACATATATACCGTTATTTAGTGTACCGGACCCAATCAAACCATGATTAAGGTGGATGTTAACAACATCTCTTACAAACGTGAAATCATAACCTTTATTTGATAACAAGGAAACCGATATGATATTACACGTTAAGCTTGGTACAAAAAAACAGTTATGTAAAACTAAAATGTGTCCACTCGTCAATCCTAGGTGATAATCCCCGACGGACGCAGCTCCCACGCTAGCTCCGTTAGCAACCTTTAGGGTCATATCACCTTCCTTCAGCACTCTACGGTTTCTCAGTGCCTGCAATGAATTGCAAATATGAGATCCTGATCCGGTATCCAATACCCAGGAAGTAGAGTTGATCGACAGACAATTCTCAATTACAAACACACCTGAAGTTGAAGCCACAGCTTGCTTCGGTTCCTGGTTCTTGGCGTTCCACGCCTTGCAATCCTTCTTCCAGTGCCCTTTTCTGTGACAATGGAAGCACTCATCCTGGCCAACTACCGGTACCGCAAACTTTTTCTTTCCCTTCCCTCCCACCTTACTAACACCTCCTCTAGGTCTGGGGACGGCCTTCTTCTTCCTTCCTTTGGCCCTAGCCTTGGACCCGGAAGAAGATGCACCGCCAATAAACATAGCGGGTGTTTCCCTTGCTTTCTGCAAGGTGCCCTCTGCACTCCTTAACATGTTCAGGAGTTCCGGAAGTTCAACTTCTTTTCTTTGAATGTTGAAGTTCAGGATAAACTGGGCATAGGTGGAAGGAAGGGACTGGAGAATAAGGTCTATATAGAGCTCATTATCCAAAGTCATCCCATGGACTGCGAGCTCTTCTATATAGCCGATCATCTTTAGGACATGTTCTCCTACGGATGACCCGACAGCCAACCTCGCTCGAAACAAGTTCTTTGAGGTCTCGTATCTTGCTATACTAGATTGCTCTCCATAATGTTCCTTTGTATGGAGAAATATGGCGTCTAGTTCCATATCCTCGTGCTTCCTCTGATGTTCATTGTTCATTGAGGCAAGCACGATGCACTTGGCTTTCGCGCAATCGAAATCCCAGGTTTTGCGGATTTCCTTATCTGCATTACTGGATTTGGGACCAGGGACAGCAGGTGCCGTAGCGGTGAGGACGTACCCCAATTTGTCATAGGTCAAAGCCATTTTGACATTCCGCAGCCAATCTTTATAGTTTGGCCCTGTCAGTATATTTTTCTCTAAAAGTAACTTAAGTCCAGTCATTTTCAGGGTCGCTGCAATTAGGAGAGAGAGAAGAAAACTCTTTAGCATGATGCTCTTGCAAGTTTAGAGTGGTTTTTAGTTTATCTAAACTGGATGGCTCCCACTGTTTCTCGAATCCTTCCTCAAACCATAAAAGAAGAATTAGCCAGGACTATTCTCACTGTACAATACTTGCTTAACCGTTCAGCCAGGATGGTGTCGGTACTTCGAGGGAGGTTTTCTAACGCTTTCGCGAAGTTCCTTAGTTAAATAACCTCTTTTCTCTGGGGGCGTAACCCCGCTGACACCTTTCTTGACACCTACTTGGTTTATAGCATTGATCGTTAAGTGACGAATATCCTGATGAGTAGCATATACTCACAGTAGGATCATGATCCAAATATCATCGTATGATAATGTTGAAGGAATCCTACCAACATTCATCAAATTCCAAATGGTATGCAACTCTTTGCAAATTTCAGTTTCTTTAGAAATTCCCGATATATATTTTTGCCCCATGCTCTTATGACCTTGGCGTTGGTCAAAATATCATAAGTCACATGTCAAGTTCTACCCATCATTATCTTGTTAATTTGAACCCATCCGTACATATCCTTGACGTTGGCCAAAATGATCATACGACTGTCCCAAACTAACTCATCTATCTATGCAACAAATGAATATCCAGCAGCTACCAAACACTATGCCTTGGCGTTGGTCAAAATACATAGCTTGAATACTACTGAATACCCAGATGAAATGACGGAAGGTTACGAATAGTTTTGGCGAAACCGTGAACGTAGTGAACTTGATATAACCGAAGGAACCTGATAGCTTTTAAAAGGAGTGGTTAAAGCTCCGCATTTAAAAATATCTGTTTTTAAAATTAACCGAGTGGTTTCTTTTAAATTGTTCCAACGATTAAAACTTTGGTTTATTTTCTTTGCATTATAGATAATGCGTCCCATCATTAACCTATCATTGCAGAAAACAATGAAAATACAACGTCCTCTTATGCCATCCGCATTCGCCATGGGGTCCCATCATTACCCGTTAGGTTACTTAACTAACGACAGAGCAGGGGCTGGGCTAGCGCGGGTGTAAAACATAAGTGACGTCTAAATAGCTATCATATATATAGATATTTTACATTCGTCTGACGCAATGATATTCATTCCAGATCACAGATGAACTTAATTGGATTTGCAAGCAATCCGTTTTTGTTTTGAGCCTGCAACAAAAGACGGATTGCACAGTTGTGATGAATAGCCATTACCCCACCCAAGACCCCTACGGGTGCGGCAAACTACCCGCCCGACAGTTTGTGCACTCCTCCTTCGGTCTGTCCTAGGAGCAAAAACAGTAAAATGAAATAATACAACGGTGGCTACAACAGCAACCTGGATGTGCCCCGCAAAATAATATTACAACAAATTACATTTACATCAAATGAATTAAATAAAAACCCATCACATAACCCCGGCTATACATCACAACAGTCCAACACAGTTCATATGCACAAACAGATAAAATCCATTACAGAAATGTGCAACCCCCTGCCAACCGACATACTAGCAGTTAGGGGAGGTTTACGAACACATTATTCAAACACAGATATAATCCAACAAGCAAATACTGTATAATTTCGATTGATTAAACACTTTTAATTTTGCTCCAATACTTCTCTGTAAATCTGAAACATGAGCAAAAATTAAAAAATTCCAGAAAATACCAAATATCCCAGAGAACCAACACAGGAAATTTGGGTTCCTGAATCGCCAACTCGGTGGCGGAATAGCGGCGGATAGGTGGGATCCGCCGCGGTTCCGCGGCGCTTTAGGCGATTCAGGGGCCCAATTTTCTTGGGTGTTCTTCTACTGTCTTTTCAAGCATTTTGAACATCCCTGAAAAATTTTTGGACTTCATTTAAAAATCGACAGAAACTTGTGATTTCGGGCTTTTCCGGTTTCGTTTTTTCCGTTCGAAATTCATACAAATTTGCAAGTAAGTTATTTATTGTTTAGCAAGGCTCTGATACCACTGTAAGTCGATGTGCAACACCCCACGACTTGCGGGGAGGCGGAAATTTAAAAAACGATCTTGTTCTTTGCTTAAACATCGACTAACCGCATGAATCGAAGCTAAACGATCACTAACATGAAACATAGAAGTTCTATACTACTATGCTCAGGGATTATACCTAACGAAACGTGTCCTTCGTCTTTGCGAACTCCTCCTCCTCCTCGGCCTTCTCGAAGTAGTAGATGATCCACCCGAGAGCTTTACTCCAAGCTTAGCCTCTAAACTTGATGCAACTAACCTTCTTTAAGTGCTAATCAAAGAAGCTAGATGATATAGAGTAAGGGTTATGGTTTAATTAGTCTTGCTAATCCTTGTACTCAACACATGAGAGGGGAGGATTAGGGTTTGAAGAGGGAGAGCTTGAGGAGAGAGAAGATGAGAATAATAATGAAGTGAGAATAATGAGTTATGATAATATATATCAAGCATTTCTTTTTATCAAGAAAAGAATATAAATGAATTTAGAAACCATGCTTGATAATATCTAGTGATGATTCACTCCATGAGTCATTAAGCATTTATCATGCATTAATGACATGGATGAATCATCCATATGACTCACTAATCACATTCATTGTATATGCCACCTAAACCTCCTTAGTCACCACCTTCTAGAAGCTTCTCGCGCAATTACGAGAACGCCCCTCCTTTCCGCAAAAATACGGAAAAACTTTAGACTGTATAAATCCAATAACCGGATACCAGTAACTGGCTTAAACCAAAGCCGACTGGTAAAAACTGTCCGAAAGTCGTACGTGCGTAAACACACGTATGCGTCCGAACCCTTGTCGTAAAACCATACGACCTCTATATCGTTTCGCCCGGAGTAGGGAAACTCTCTTTGTGGGACTCTAGAGACTCGACTACTACGCTGGCAGTGGGTTTAACCACAGACCGCAAGCGGCACTAGCTGTACGTAACGGTCCCCAGGTAGATGTCGATAAGAAGGCCGATGAGGAAACCCATCCGAACTCCTACTGAGCCTGCTGTGACAATCTCCATACAGTCCGGTCCGTTCGTCCAAGACTATCGCATATCGGGCCTAGGGGGCGGCAAGCGTCAGTCCCCTAATAGCGGTATAAGTCGTGTCGGAGGGAAGCCCATTACACCCTGAGAAACTACTGGAACCTACCAGCAAATCTCGCTTGCCCTGGCCAGGGACTTTGCGTAATGGCTCTCTGACACAGCGCGATATCAACCCCCAATACCGGGAGAGATGAATCCTGTCTAACCGCCACTGCCTCTAAGTGCTCGGGACTGCACCCAACTGCTACCTGTTTGCACGACTCCTTTGAGCCGTGGTAGGGTAGCAATCTAAGAACAGTGGGACACACTCGAGGCGAAGTAGCAGTGTCAAGTCTGCGGACTATGCTGTACTCATGTCACCTGGGAACTGTTCACTGACGACTGGTATAAAACCAACCAACAGTTCCCTGTGAGTCCTGTCCGGTGTACCCGTAACCTAACGAGCACCTGCATACTATCTCCAGTACGACGTACTGACGGCTGTGGGACAGACCATTTCCCCAACTGGGATGAGAAGCGTACACACTAGTCTACTCCGGAGTATCGATGCTCTGTCTCGATAATCCAACGACTAGGGACCTGAATAAGGATGTGCTTGTAGACTACCCAGCCCCCACTAGTGTGACTGCTATCACAACGCTGGTAGTCAAGCAAGATCCTAAGAGCTCTATCAATACGTATACTCACATATTAAGATAGAAAAAACCAAGTAGCATACTACCATGTTTAGCAAGACTGTTATATACATGTGAATATCCCAAGCTTCCATTAAGTAATATACAAACAAGTATGATACAGTAATGGCCTTCTAGGGCATAAACACTAACAATGGCCTCTAGGGCATACATATAACTAACAATCTCCCACTTGCAGTAGGGCCATCTGATAGCAGTGGTTGTAGTATCTCATACTCAACCATCCCATAAAAGTCTCTCTCTCGGAAAAAGCCTTCGTGAGTGGATCCGCCATGTTGTCCTCTGAGTCTACTCTCCTAACCTCGATCCCCTGAAGATCAACCATCTCCACGATCAGGTGATACTGCCTAAGAATATGTCTGGATCACTGATGGGACGGGCGTTCCTTGGCATAAGCCACAACTCCATTGTCACACAATGGGAGGAACGAAGTTCATCTCATGAACTAGTATACACCCAGACTTCCTCTTTGATAGCATCTTTGGTAGCGATGTATCCAGCCTTTATCATCTAGTATGCCACGGTATCTAGCTTGGAACTCTTCCAACATACCGTCCCTTTACTGAGGGTAAAGACAATGCCTGTGACTGACATTCAGTCGTCCTTATCACCCTGGAACCTTTCCAGTGATTCTCCCCAGGATCAATTGATACCATCTCACTACAACTAGTGAGTATCCTAACATCCAATTAGATCTATCTCATAGATCCAAAACCCAGGATTTAGTAGGTATCACTTTGATCCTATATGGAGAATCTTTGTGATAAGTGGAGATTGACCGAGCGTAGCATAAGAAACTACTTCCCTATCAAGAGTATGTCATCCACGTACTCTACGAGGATCACCAGCATACTCCCTACTACCTTTTTGTATATACAAGGTTCATCTACCATTTTGATGATGTCAAACTCTTTGACTAACTCATCAAAATAGATGTTCCAACTCCGCGATGCCTGCTTTATCACATAAAACATCTTGCATACGTTTCCGCTGCTCTCACTATCTACGAAGCCCTCTGGCTGTGTACTTATAGACGCTTTCTTCCAAATCATCATTTAGAAAAGCAGTCAAGACACCCAACCACCAGATATCGTAGTCATGGTATGTAGCCGTAGCAAGTAGGATCTGGATGGACTTAAGCATAGCTACTTAGAAAAGGTTTCATTATAATCCATACCTGGTCAATGATGCAAACTTCTAACAAGTCTAGCATTGAAAGTCTTAACTTTTCCATGTACACCAAGTAATCTTCTCAAGATATACTTGCTCCTGATGGGGATTTAACCCTTCAGATAAAGCAACCAAAGTCCATACTTTGTTGGTGTATAAGGATTCCATCTCAGATCGATAAGCATCCAGCCATTTTTACAGAGTCCTACCCCTGATGGCCAGCCCGAAACTAGTTGGGTCATCATCTCATGATGCAATCCTCACTCCCACTGTCATAAAGAAACCAATGTATCTCTCAGGTGGGTGAGGAACCCTGCTAGATCGGCGGAGAGGCTGAGGTTCGTTGGTTGCTATTGAATCCTTTAGTTCTACCAAATCAGCAGCTGCAGTTTGTATAGCTGGAACTCTTTCCAGTTCTACCTCATGTCCACTAATTTCTTCATAAGAAATTCCCTTTCACAAAGGTGGCATGCTGAGAAACAAAACATTTTTGTTCCTCGGTTAGGTAGAAGATATTCCCTTGCATATGCTTGGGATATCCAACAAACTTCCACAGATCTGACTTTGCCTCGAGCTTGTCCGGAGTTTGCTTTTAGACATAGGCCGGACAACCCCAAATCTTAACTGACTTAAGAGATGGGCTCTTCCCTTTCCATATCTCATATGAAATGGTAGGCATCTAATTTGATCGGAACCCTATTCAATAGGTATGCAACTTCATAAGTGCATAACTCCCTAAAAGGAAATAGGAAACTCAGTAGTACTCATCATAGAGCACACCATATCACATAGGGTGCTATTGCTCCGTCCCGATACACCGACGTGCTGTGGTGTATTCGGAGGAGTAATGCTGAGAGAGAATCTCATTCTCCTTTAGAATAATCCAGGAATTCCGTGCTCAAGTATTCTCCTCCTTGATCATATCAAAGGACATAATACTTTTACCCGTATTTTTGTTCTCTACTTCTAACTTATAATCTATGAATATCTCAAAAGGTTCGAACTTGTGTTTCAACAGGAACATATGTCTGAATATTGAGAGATTATCAGAGAATGTAATGAAGTACAAAGAACCGGTCTTGGCATGTGTAGACAGGGGACCTTCATACATCAGCATGTATCAATCCCAAGAGTTCACAAACTCTTTCTCTGTTTCCAATAAACGGAGCTATGGTCATTTTATCTTTGTGACATGACTGGCAAGTTTCACAAGATGTAAATTCAAACTAATTTAAATATGCATCTTAATGTAACTTTAGCTAGTCGGGTCGCATTGATATGACCTAGTCTACAATGCCTTAAGAAGGATTCGTTCATTTCTGTACTCTTCTTCTCGTGTGTGTTCTGTATACTAAGAACTGTAGTTTGATTTAGAACGTTAATGCTTTTAGATAACGTGCCTGAACCGATCAACTCTTGATTTAGGAAATGTTCAAAACATTATCCAACAATACAAAATTATATCCTTCTTTATCTAAATAAAGAGACTGATATGATTTTGTATATTCGGTTCGGTATCTAATAACATTTGTTCAGAATCAATGTATTCTGGTAATACAGGGTGACAGTGACCAACAGACCTGGCTGCAACACTTGCACCGTTTTCTGTCTCATGAAACTTATCACCCGTTCTCAGTTCTCTACCTTTCTGTAGCCCATGTAATATATTACATATGTGGGATCCTGATCCGGTATCATATACCCAGGACGTAAAGGACATTGAGAAACAGTTCTGTGTAACGAACACACCCGAAGATGATGTATCAACATGCACTTTCTTTGTTTGGGCGGCACGGGAAATCTGATATTCCCCAATTTCCTGCTCTGTCTTATAATAATTATAAGTTGGAGCGGGACCAACGTTCCCCAGCTCAGTATAACAAGCGGGTTCGGTCAATACATCCGTTTTATTATCTTGATTAAGGCGTGACATGGTCGCTACCTGGAGAGAGAGAGAAGAAAACACTCTGCGTGCGCTCTTGCAAGATCAGATTGGTTATTATTTTATCTAATCAGGATGGCTCCCACTGTTTTTATCAAATCTTCCTTCAAACCCTAAAAGGAAAGACTAGCCGGGATTAATTACACGCTACAAGTTCGCCAATCTTTCAGCCAGGCCAGTGTCGGTACTTTGAGGGAGGTTCCCCGTGCTTTCGCACGAACCTAATTAATGTAAACCTCGTTTTCCCAGAGGCGTAACCCCATTGACACCTTTCTAGACACCTACTTGATCGGCTAATTGTAATGTGTAAAACTCTCCCAGGAGTAACAATTACTCGCAGTGGGTATCGGGATCCAACTATCTCATAGAAGGTATGCAATCTCATTGCAAATTTCAACACTTGAAATTCCCAATAATATTTTACCCCTAGTGTTCTATGACCTTGACGAATGCCAAACAACCCATAGTCCACTTGTCAAGTTCAACCCGTACATTTCTTGATTGAATTAAAACCACCCGCACGACCCTTGTCGAATGCCAAACAAGGCCGTACGAATACCCTAATCCAATCTGCATCATATGCATAAGCAGATAAATACTAGTTAGCTACCGTACACTGCGCCTTGACGAATGCCAAACTACCGCAGCACGAATACTAAATAGTACTTATCTGAAATGACGGAGGGCTACGACAGGTTTTTTAAGAAAACCTTTTGCGTAATGAACTTGATATCGTTGTAGAATCAAATGATTTTAAAATGGAGTGTTTTTGAGGCTTTTCTAGTTTTGCTAAATGGGGCACTCCCGGTGAAGGGATCGTCGGCCCTTTCCTCGTCGAATGAGGTGCAGGATATATCATATACATCACTATGCAAAGAAAGAACTATAGGAGCAATCAAAAGACAAACCGAGGGTTGTAGCATCTTCCAGTTATTGCTAAAGGAGTCACTCCCGGTGAAGGGATCTCGGTCCTTTCCTTATCGAATAAGGTGCATGATGTTCTACAAGGAACATCACGACGCAAAGCAAGAACTGTAGCTACCTGTTTTTGAAAATTCGATTCCACAATATCTTAGGTTTCTTTTCTTTCATTAATCACATTAATGAAGTGCCATCATTTAAGTACCTAAACATCACAGATAAATACAACGTACACTTATGCCATCCGCATTCGCCTCGATGTCCCCTCGTGCACCGTTAGGTTAGGTAACTAACGGCAGAGCGGGGCAGGGCTAGCGCGGGTGTAAAACATAAGTAACGTCTATATAATATATCATATATACTATATACAGTATCTATCACAGAACATCAAATGATCACATCAAAGATATCGCAGCAGAAAAAACATATGAAACATTGGATATACTAGGACGTCCGTGTTTTTAATACGAGCCAGTTGTCACGTCCCAAAAGTACAGAACATGATCGGCACTTAAACTACGAAACGTCTCGAGGCGTACGTAATCCAAGTAAACCGAAAACCCAGAAATGCAAACCAAGAAAAGTAGTAGAGTGAAGGAAAACCAATTTAAATAAGTAGTTTTAAAAGCATAAGACGAATTATGCGGGTTTCTAAAAACATCAAAAGTTTCCTGAAAATTTCGGCAGAGTCTCCTTTGTAAATACTGGCCCCCAAACGGGATACAACATGAATAGTATACGAAATCAATAAAATGCATCCCCAAGCGGGAGCTAGCTCTTCGTCAATCGACGGTCACAACCACACAAGCAATATAATATACAACGCCAACGGCGAGGATCAAAACTCAAAAGGAAACTCAAAACCACAAGAAATCTGCAGAAATATAACGCGCGACTCTAAGGTCGAAAGAATAACATCACTGGTCTCTATCTCAAAAATAACACATGTTTGGTTGATGGAACTTCTAGATACAACAGAATAATAATATACAAGTTATATAATGGGGTACGATACAAGTAAACCCACCTACTAGCAAATCACCTGAAGGAAACTATGCCCGCAAAGCCGTAATGAAACCTGTACGGCAAACCTGCAATAAACTGGGGCACAACGGGGGTGAGTTGCCAACTCGTGAATAGAAAAACATCTACGGAAAGAAATCGCATAAATAACGCATCCTAGGTCAATGATCATAATATATCCTCAATTATATATATAACATGCAACCTAAACAAGGCTAGGGTAAACATCTAACCCGAGTGTAATCTCATGTGCCCGTGTCAGTGCCTCAGGTAGAAAAATATCATATGAATGAGGTATGAATGCATGAAAACAGAATACATTTAAGTGAAGAACTGTTTTCATAATTTAGTGAGATTCCCTTTGTATTTTTAAAATGAGGTATCATAATGAAATCAGCATAAAACAGTGCCTAGCATCGGCACAAAACGTAATCCCAATATCTCGATATCTCTGTATCACAGTCTCTGTACCTCAATATCTCGAAATCTCAATGTCTCAATCACAATATCTAGGGCGTCGTCAGTCCAGACCGGCCCCTACCATCCATCTCAAGACCACGACGGTATCTTCAGGATATCCGACGCGTCGGGTAAAATCACCGGTAGGTAGTGCTCCCCTGTCAGGCTCACATCGTCATCATCACGCGCTTCTTGCCCCGGGGTACCTTATCGGGTCCACCATGTACCCGAAACGGTTCATCCGTCTCCTCGAATCGGGTTCGAAATCCATCAGCAAACTCATGGTGGACGACTCATACATCATGGGAAAAAAACCGCACTTTTTATTTAAAAAAAGAAAGAAGAAGTTTGTATATGTTTTGCGGTTTTCCCCAAATCCAGAAAATCTCATGGAATCCGAATCCAAAACCTCAATAGCACGTAAAAAGTGAATATATGCATGAGAATCCATGAATGCGGCATAACAATGAATATCAGTATGCATGAAGTAGCAGGTAATAACTACATTGTCTAAACTAACATATAAGGCAAGTACACTAATATCATGTCTAAACTATTAGCTAACAGGCTATGTCAAGCAATAATATTTCTAAGGTGTACGTGACATGGCAATTACCGATGAAGATGTGTGTGAGCCGGCAAGTAAGTGTACGTGGAACATACGCATCATCGGTAATGGTGCTGGTGTCCTAACCACAAGATAGCAACAGTAGAATATGAAGCATAATATAAGCATGTGATGCGGAGCGAACAACAATACTGAGCGGGAGCTGAATACTAGACGCAACTATAACTAATCTGCATTAACCTAATATAAGTCCTACAAATGGTGCCTTTTGAAATAACACGAATCATGGGGTTTTGAAAATAGGGGCTACGGTGTTTTTATGAAAAGATACATCTTTTGAAATATCCGTAGGATCTCTTGGGCTGTCTTTTAAAATACCCACGATTCGTTAGTTTTGAAATAGGTAAGAATCGAATCTAATCTAACAACTAAACTAAACTAAAGGGCTAAGCTGACCAGCTGGGCTACAGGTAAGGAAACCGCCTAACATCTGAGTCGATACATATACATACCTGTATATATATAAGTCGGTGATCCCGCCTCAATAATATCATATCCGATACCATATCTATAATCAGACATCCCAAGTCAAGAGTGCGGATCAATCATCAAAATATAGCTCGTACGTAAATCCGTCGTACGGCATCCCCAAATCTGGGTACGGGTTAATATCACATTCATCATACTATTCACCTGGTATCCTATTTATCAAATATCATGATCGGGGTACAGATCTACGTCTAGTACAATACTGATACCGCCTAAGTATGCATGCACGTGTGTGAAACACTATGTCAAGGACCCGCTACAACGTCATGTCGTATCTCAAATACGAACCCTGCTATATCACCGATCTCACGGTCTCAAATCAAATCTCATCGACTCATCTTAAATCCCAAGTACTATCCTCATTATCCATGCATGCGTATATGAAAGTACATATGCATAGTCCCATACCCACGCATATATACATATATACACATCCCAATCTGCGCACAAGAAAGTAAAGTATGGAAGTCTGTGTGTGCGTATGTGGGTATAACAACCACTCTAGGGTTTCGCAACTAACCCAAAGGTAACCCATGAACACATAAAACTAGGAATGTATGCAAGTATGTAGGTGTGTATGTGTAGTGCAACACTACCCTAGGGTTCGCAACACTAAAATAATCCAACACACCAATATCCATCCTAAACATCGTTATTAATCCCAAATAACATATAATAATTGTTGGTGTGTATACGCATCCGTATACACCACCACGGACTGCGGGGGTGCTATACGCCATCCACCCGACTTCTCCCCGTAGATATAAATCTACTCACCTGGTCCTTGCTCGCCGGTGCCGACGTCGCCACGCGCTTGCTTGTCGTCTCAAAGTCCACATGGGGGTACCTACATATCACAACGCATCGTATCGCATTAAAATCCGACTCATGACCAAAACGACACACGAATCCCACATAAGTCAAAACCTATGGTTGCTTTCCCAAATGAACCCAAAAACCCTCGACGTCGGCGTACAAACGCCAAACAATCGAGAAAACTCCCAACACACTCATTTGTACAATTACAAGCACTAATTATAATATAAAATAGCTTACAATTTCCAAAAACCCTAATTTCACTTAAAAGTCATTTTTCCGAAAATATAGCAAGCACAAATTACCGTTTTTGTACAAAACATGATGTTTTAATAATTCTAGTGACCAAGATGATAACTTAATATCTTAATTATGCCATAGAAACCACTACGTAAATTTTAAACCCACAATTTAATTCAATTTCAAAAACCTAGTTTGCAATTTTAACCAATTTCAACCATTTAATAGCAAAAATGCACATACAACAATTTAGGTTGGATTTCCATGAACTAAAGTGTTAAACTACACTTTATAATGTTAAAGAAGTCATGAAAAACCTAATCGCATTTTTAATCCCAATTATTTAACCAATTTCAAAAACCTAGCTAGCAAATTGGCATGATTAACACAATTTTTAAACTAACCATTAGCAACTAGCTACTAATCTTGTATTAACACAACATAAGAGCCTAAATATATCACACAACCATACACCAATTTCATAAAACCCTAACTTGCATTCAAATTCTTATCTTGAATTTCAAAACTTGCAACTAAAGCCTAACTAACACTTAAGTAATTTAGCTTTAAGAAATTAAGTAACAAATTAAGAAAAAATGTTTAGAATTATACCCAAACACATTTGAAGATCCACAAGCACCCATGACCTCCCAAATAGAAATCTTGTTCCCTAGATCCATACTAGAATAGCCAATAAGAAATGGGTAGGGATTAGATTTTGATTTTTGTGGGTTTTTTGATGAATTTGTGAGGTTTTTAGCTCAAGAATTGAAGAAGCAAAAAATGGGGCTGTTGCAAGAGGGAGGCTCGGCCAAATTAGGGAGGGGGAGGAGAGAGAGTGAGGTGGGGAAAGTGATTGGTTAAGTCAAAGGCCCATATCACAACTCAACCCATTCTCATTTCTTTATTGTATTCATTTTCTTTTCTTTTCTTTTCTTTAGCCTTAGAAGTGGGGACAAATTTTGGGGATGGGGAAGCAAGGCTCGGCCAGCACATAGGGAGGGGGGTGAGAGGGTGTGGGTGAGTTTGGGTGAAGAAATAAAATGATAAATATTATACCCCAATTTCTATTTACACTAATTTCACTAATTAAGCTTTTTTCTTCGATATTTTCTAAATCGTTTTGGCAAACGATTTTCAAAAACCATATGATAAAATTTTATTTAATGTTTTATGATGCACAAAATTTTTTTCAACTCATTCCAATTTGTAATTTTCCCTAATTAAATGTATTAGTGACGGCTTAAAATAATATTAAAATAATATTTTTTTCAGAAAATTTGAAATTTCACCAGTGGCTCAATAAACACCAAATACTAGTAATTACATAGCTACAATATGTATATTTAATTTTATAATAAACATATTTGCATTTTGACTTTTTACAGAAACCCCCCCTTATTTTACCGTTTTTTCGAAATTTCACCGAAACGATTTTGAAAACGTTACACCAGTATAAAACACGAATTCCACGGTCGCGATGAATAGCCAAACCCACACCCCTAGACCCCTACGTGAGCGGCAAGCAACCCTATCAATTCTAGAGTTAGGAGACCCGGACTCGACTCCTCGAGTTGGTCTCCCACTGGACTCTAGAACCCGGTTACTTGTGCTCCCCTCCTTGGGTCTATCTTAGTGCGGAAAAGTAAATAATATACAATGGTTGACATCTTCCGCTACCTGGAAGTGCCCCAATAAAAGAATATTACATACAAGTTTTTACATGAATGAAAATGAAAAACACTATCTCATATAAAAAAACCCCGGCTATTCAAACACGACGATCCAATATAACATATCCAGCAACACATAACATCACATGTCATCAACGTATGTAAATATGCGTATCCCAATTGTCGTTGACATATAGCAACGAAACCGGCGATATCACATATTACACTTACGGTCGTAGAAAAGAAAGTGTAAAACTACAACAGTTGGAATCCGCAATCTCCTTAGACATCGCATGCCTAACCATCTGAATTCCTTAGACATCACATGCCTAACAATTATAAACCCCGCATTTTAGTCTCAATATCGAAAACTCTTTTCAATATCTAGTCGGGCAATTCAATAAGATTCCCGGCATTTTGATCGAATGCTCGTCGCAAACTTTAGTAGGCAGCCGCACCCCCAATGCCGTCGACGAAGTGCACCAAGGCGGAACACCGCTGCCGCGAGCACCCGAACGGATGCTTTCGGCGACGGGGTTCTCCTACAGTCACTTGGTCGGGGCTATGGGACATGGCCGTCTATTAAGTTTACCCGGCGAGTATCCGCGTACGCTACGTGATTGCGACGGACTTTTGATCACATCAAAATTCCGTGGAAACCGATCAAGTGAGACTAAAGTGCTATGTTTATAACATTCATTTTAGTTATCTCATAACTACTTGTGAATTCCAAATATTGTATCAAATTCCAGATAAATAGAAAATGTTAAACTTTCCGATCGAACATTCAAACACCCAAGTTTTCCCGAAACAGCTCAACACATGAAATAAGTTTAAAAAACATTCACTTCATGCCACAGTACCAACGGTCCAGCCGTAGAAGGGTCAAGCCAACGCCTCACATGTAGCACGCCGTACTGCCCCAAACCCTAAGGTTCAAAGGGCATTTCAAGACGGTCACATAATCGAGTTAAGGTTTGTTGTCTTCTAGAGGGTCCATCGCGTTACTTGCACTACTTAGAACGTTCTCAAACTACGGAAAAATCCAACACTTGGAAATTTCCCGGCAGGGGAAAAATTGGGTATTTATATCCGGTCGAACTTTTTAACATATTGTAAATTATCCGGAAAAACACAGACAAAGTTAAAGATTCCGATCGAATCGTCGAACTCCCAATACAACCCAGAAAACTCAACTCTTGAGCAAACTTAAAAAATTCCCAGAAAATACAGGAATAAATATAGGATATTACTGTGCAAAGCACGTGCCAAGAATCAACTTTTTGGCCGCGGAACCTCCGCACATGCTAGGGTGGGGCCGCGATTCCGCGGCGCTTTAGTTGAATTGGGATCACGTGCTTCACAGTAACTCTTAGAATACCCTGCTGTATTTTTTGGATATTTTTAATTTGGAAAAATCCACATTTTCAGAAAATGTACAGAGAGGGTTAAAAGTTAGGGTTTCGGGGTTCGATCGGATTTCTAACATCGTCTACACTTCGCCTAAAGCTCTAGCTAGGCTTTGATACCACTGTAGGGTTACTAGGCACACTCAAGAGGTTCCACAAGGCATCAACCAGGCCAAATTCAAAATTTTACATGTGCCGAGAAACCCTAATGCGATCGTTAACTAGAGGTAAAGGCGAAACTACAAGCTAGTAAACTGCTTTACTAATAAGTGAATGGAAATACAACCTTTGTAGATCCTCTCCACCATTTCTTTAGCTCCGTGTTGACGTCCCTCCACTGCGATCATCGGGATCCCGGACTCTAGCAATGGTTTCGTCGGAGAAATGATCGGGCTAGGTCATTGCCTTCGAGGCCGAAGATGATCTACGTCGAGGCGACTCAAACTCAAGCTCCATCTTCACTAGGTCAAAGAACTTGTGAAGAAAACACCCTCTACTACATGGCAAGTGATAGAGGATGAAGAAATAGGAAGTGGGTTCACTTTGGATTTAGATTTCTCACTTGGAATCATCACTTGAAAATTTCTAGCTAAGGTTTTCTTTCTTCATCAAGAAGAAGAAGAAGGAAAATGAAAAATGAATTAATTACAAAAAGAAAATCAAGTGATGGTTATCATAATGCAACCATGGGTGAGGCTAACTCATGTAGAGAATTAACTAGGGTTTAGGTAAATGGTTAGGGTTAAGGCAAAAGACAAAATGACAATGACTTTCAAAGCTTCATGAAGTTTCATGGATCAAACAAAGAAAGCCACCATCTTATATTTTGCCAAAATAAATAAAAAGAATAAATAAGTAAATCAAACCCTAACCATTAACCTAATCAAGGTTTAAAGCATACACCCAAGTTTGCATGTATCATCTAACATGATACAAACTAGTGCACAAAAATATATCACATATATAACTTGTGCACATCAAGTGAGAAAGTTAATCTTAAGTAAACAAATACTAGTTAATGTAAAGTAATATATCAAATATATAATTATACATTAAATCATTAAATCAGCATTTGATTTAACGATCCGGTCATATCGCATATAACCGACTAATATCAATAGTAACAACTTATCGAATCAACACTTGATCCGATAACCCGGCTATATCGCATATAACCGATCAATGTCACAAATCGCGAGAATCGAATACAGTATCACATACTGGTATTATTCTCGGTCCCGCACATATCTCATATGCGCTCCTATTTCGTTTTGCTTGAGCCAGGAAACCTCTGTGTAGGACTCTAAAGACTCGTCAATACTCCGGCAGCAGGTGATGATCATATCAAACACCCACAAGCCGCAAGCGGTCTGCTAAACGTAACGGTCACCCGGGTATTGAGCGATCAGAAGATCAATGAGCAAGCCCGCTCACACTCCTGTGAATCCAACCAGCAACACTTACCGTACAGTCCGGTCTGTTCGTCTGATATGTCGCATATCTTGTCTAGGGGTGGTAAACGTCAGAACCCAATAACTCGATAAGTCGTGTCGATATGAGGCTCATAACGGGTCGAGAAACTACTGGTAACACTTACCAGTAAATCCCTAAAACAGCCTTGGCCAAGGACTTCCTCTTATAGCCAATCGAGCACTGCGCAACTCAACTCCCTATACCGGGAGAGATGAAACCCCTCCTATCGCTCATTGCCTCCATGTGATTCGGGACTGTACCCAAAAGCCACCTTTTTGCACGCCCTCTTGGACGTGGTATGATGGAAATCAAAGCACAGTGGGAATCACACAAGACTCTATGACGATCTCGGGTCTACAGACTAACCTGTACCAGTGTCACCAGAGAACTGCCATCTGACGTAAGGTATAATACCATCTGGGAGTTATCGGCGAGTCCGTCCAGTGTACCCAGTCTCCTCTGAGCACCCGTATATCATCTCTGATGTCAAACACCAATGGATATGGGATCATCCATCGCCCATCTATATGGGTCGAGAAGGTATACGCTAGTCTACTCTGGTATATCGATGCCCCGTCTCGATGCACCCACGACTAGGGACTTTGAAGGATGTACTTATGGACTACCACGTCCCCACTAGTATGATCCGCATCATAGTCTAGGTAGTCAAGTACACATCCTAAGGGCTTTACCAACATGTAACAGAGAGACAATCAGTATACACGTTAAAGTAAAGAGTAACCAGATAGCATACTATCATATCGAGCAAGAAAGTCATCCCTATATATGTCCAAGCATCCACTACAATATACATCCTATGTATAGTAATGGCCTCTATGGCATACATATAACTAACAACCGCATGCCCAACATCTCAAACAGCCTCTCGAACTGAACTTGTGGGATGGCCTTGGTGAATGGATCTGCCGTGTTGTCTTTTGTGTCCACTCTCCGTACCTCGATCTCCCGACGATCAACGATCTCCCTGATCAGGTGAAACCGCCTTAAGATATGCCTGGACTTCTGATGGGACCTCGGTTCCTTCGCCAATGCTACGGCCCCATTGTTATCACAATACAAAGGTATTGGATTGGCAATGGACAGAACCACCTGAAGTTCAGAAATGAACTTCCTCATCCAGACAGCCTCTTTTGCGGCTTCACTAGCAGCTATATACTCAGCCTCCATAGTTGAGTCTGCAACAGTATCCTATTTGGAACTTTTCCAACATACCGCCCCTCCATTGAGGGTAAACACAAAACCCGAAATGGATTTAGAATCATCTTTGTCACTTTGGAACCCGGAGTTGGTAAAAGCCTCTACCTGGAGGTCCCCATTACCGTAGATCAAGAACATCTCCTTAGTCCTTCTCAGTTACTTGAGAATGTTCTTTACCGCTATCCAATATTTCTCACCTGGGTCAGACTGATACCTGCTTACCACACCAAGTGCGTAAGCTACATCCGGTCTTGTACATAACATCGCATACATTATAGATCCTACTGCCAAAGCATAGGGTATAATGCCCATGCGATCCCTCTCTTCATCAGTCTTTGGAGACATCTCTTTGGAGAGGGTGATCTCGTGACAAGCGGGCATATTACCGCGCTTGGAATCTTCCATACTAAATCTCTTTAGTATAGTGTCAATATACCTGGACTGTGAAAGTCCCAACATTCTATTAGATCTACCACGATAGATCTTAATGCCCAAAATATAGGTTGCATCACCCAAGTCTTTTATGGAGAATTTCTGTGACAAGAAGAGCTTTACTGATTGTAGCATAGGGACATCATTCCCTATCAGTAGTATGTCGTCGACGTACAAAACGAGGAAGACTACTGCTCCTTCTACAATCTTCCTATAAATACATGGTTCATCTACATTTTTGATAAAGTCAAACTCTTTGACTGTCTCATCAAAGAAGATGTTCCAACTTCGCGATGCTTGCTTTAATCCATAAATGGATTTAAGCAACCTGCACACTCTTCCGCTACTCCCACTGTCTAAGAAACCTTCTGGTTGATCCATGTAAACACTCTCTTCTAAATGTCCATTTAGAAAAGCTGTTTTTACATCCATTTGCCAGATTTCATAGTCATGGAAGGCAACAATGGCAAGCAGGATCCGAATGGACTTAAGCATAGCTACAGGTGAAAAGGTTTCATCATAGTCCAATCCTGGTCTTTGACGAAAACCTTTTGCAACGAGTCTAGCTTTGTAGGTTTCCACTTGTCCAAGTGCACCAATCTTCTTTTTGAAGATCCATTTGCATCCAACTGGTTTCACCCCAGGAGGAGCAACTTCTAAATTCCATACTTTATTGGTGTACATGGATTCCATTTCGGATCTCATAACATCCAGCCACTTCATCGAGTCAATACTCGTGATAGCCTGCTGAAAACTAGTAGGCTCATCATCATCGATGATGCAGTCCTCTCGATCCCCATCCAGAAGAAAACCATAGTATCTCTCAGGAGGATGAGAAAGCCTACTAGATCTGTGGAGTGGTGTTGTTTCTTCATGTTCTATTGAAATCTTAGGTTCTTCTAAGTCCTCGGTAGCAGTTTGAGGTTCTGGAATTTCTTCCAGCTCTACCGCCCCCCCACTAATTTTTTTTGCAAGAAATTCGCTTTCTAAGAAGACAATGTGGCGAGCGACAAACACCTTTTGTTCTTCAGTGTAGTAGACCATGTACCCCCTTGAATGTTTGGGGTATCCTACAAACTTGCACAAAACCGATCGTGCCTCGAGCTTGTCCGGTTTATGCTTTTTAACATATGCCGGACACCCCCATATCTTGATATACTTAAGATATGGTCTCTTCCCGCTCCACATTTCATTTGGAGTGGTAGGCACAGACATAGTTGGAACTCTATTCAATAAGTATGCTGCTGATTCTAGAGCAAATCCCCAGAAGGAAAGTGGCAACTCAGCACTACTCATCATTAAACGCACCATATCTAATAGCGTGCGATTCCTCCTTTCTGATACACCATTATGCTAAGGTGTATAAGGCGGAGTAAGCTGAGAGAGAATTCCATTCTCTTGTAAGTAATCAAGGAAACTGGTACTTAAGTATTCTCCACCTCGATCAGATCGAAGTGTCTTGATGCTTTTACCAGTTTGTTTCTCTACTTCATTTTTATACTCCTTAAACTTCTCAAAAGCCTCAGATTTATGTTTCAATAAGAACACATGTCCATACCTAGAGAAGTCATCAGTAAATGTGATGAAGTAGGAGTGACCGCTTCGCGCATGTGTAGACATTGGACCACATACATCACTGTGTACAAGTCCCAAGAGTTCAGTAGCTCTTGCTCCGTGTCCGGAGAACGGAGATTTGGTCATTTTTCCTTTGATACATGATTGACAAGTTGCATATGATGAATATTCAAACGGATCTAGATATCCTTCTTTATGTAACTTAGTCAACCTTGTTTCGTTTATATGACCAAGTCTACAATGCCATAGGAAGGCTTGATTTGAATCTGGAGTCTTTCTTTCAAGTGTGTTTTGAATATTGAAAATTCGAGGTTGATTAAGTATGTATATGCCGTTTTCCAGTGTGCCATACCCAATCAGTTCTTGATTTAGGAGAATGTTCATGACATTTCTTTCAAGCGCAAAATTATATCCTTCATTAGATAACAAAGATACTGATATAATATTACACAACATACCGGGAATACAAAAACAGCTGTACAACACCAAAATGTGCCCACTAGTCAACCCTAGGTGATACTCCCCTATTGCAATAGCATCTACATGCATTCCATTGCCCATCCGGAGAGTCATATCACCTGCCCCCAGTACTCTACTATTTCTCAGATCCTGCAATGAATTACAGATGTGAGAACCAGAACCGGTATCAAGTACCCATGATGTAGTGTTTACTGAAAGACAATTTTCGATTACGAACACACCTGAAGCAGAAGCAACAGCTTGCTTCGTGTCTCTTGCCTTGAAGGCCATACAGTCCTTCTTTCAGTGCCCTTGCTTGTGACAATAATGGCATTCGTTTATATCCGCTTTCACCCTTCCTGCCTTGTTCTTTCCCTGCACCTTCTTGATCCCACCCTTCGGTTTGGTGGCTTTCATCTTCTTCTTCCCTTTAGCTTTCGCTTTAGATTTAGAAGAGGATGATTGGCCAACATACAGAACGGGGGTCTTCTCCTTTTTCAAGGAGGTCTCTGCTACCCTCAACATGTTGAGGAGCTTTGGAAGATCAGCTTCCATTTCGTGCATGTTGAAGCTAAGCACGAACTGAGAGAAGGTGTGGGGAAGGGACTGCAAAATCAAGTCGATATACAAATCATTCTCTAGAACGCATCCCAGGTTTGTGAGTTCCTCAATGAGGATAATCATTTTGAGGACGTGCTCTCTTACAGGCGATCCAGGAGCTAACCTCATCTGGAAGAGTTTCCTTGAGGTCCCGTACCTTGTGATACGGGAGTGCTCTCCATATAATTCCTTAACATGGAGAAAGATGGATACAATATCCATACTCTCGTGCTGTTTCTGGAGTTCATTGTTCATGGACGCCAGCACGATACACTTAGCTCGCTCACAATCTAGATCCCAGGTTTTGCGAACTTCCTTGTCCACAACTGAGGAATCTGGTCCAGGCATAAGGGGAGGAACAGCGGTAGTAACATATGCTACTTTGTCATAAATCAGTGCAATGTTGACATTCCTTAGCCAATCTTTATAGTTCTGCCCGGACAGTATATTTTTTTCAAGTAATAGTTTTAGTCCTGTCATGGTAGCTGCTAGAGAGAGAGAAAAGAAAACACTCAGCATATGCTTCTTGCAAGTTTAGATTGGTTATTAGTTTATCTAAACATGATGGCTCCCACTGTTCCCTCAAATCCTTCTTCAAAACCTAAAAGAAGAACTAGTCAGAATTTAATCACACGTCACAATACTTGCTTAACCTTTCAGCCAGGCCGGTGTTGGTACTTCGAGGGAGGTTTTCCAATGCTTTCGCGAAGTTCCTTAATTAAATAACCTCTTTTCCCTGGAGGCGTAGCCCCTCTAACACCTTTCTGGACACCTACTTGGTTTATAGCATTGATTGTTAAGTGAGAATGTTTCCCGAGAGTAATCCTACTCATCAGTGGGATCGGGATCCAACTATCATTGCATGATATACTAGATGGAAGCCACTCTAGTCATCACACTCCAAAAGATATGCTAAATCTGCAAGTTTCCTTTATGTTTGAAACTCCCGATGTGATTTTTACCCCAAGCTCTTATTGACCTTGACGTAGGCCAACAAGTCATAAGACGCAAGTCAAGTTCTACCCGTCGTTGTCCTGATTAATTTAGGTACATCGTACATTCCCTTGACGTAGGCCAACAAGGCTGTACGTCTGTCCTATACTAATGCATCTATCTATGCAACAAATAAGCAAGACACACTGCTACCATCCACTATACCTTGATGTAGGCCAACAAGCATAGCATGAATACTATGTGCTGTCTATTTGAAACGACGGAGGGTTACGGCTGGTTTTTGGCAAAAAACCGTTAACGTAGTGAACTTGATTTGATCGAAGGAATCAAGATAGCCTTTATTAAAAGGAGTGGTTTAAGCTCCGCATTTAAAATTTTCTTTTTGAAGAAAACCGAGTGGTTTTTAGAAATTGTTCCAACGATTCAGTTTAGGTTTTATTTTTCTTTGCATTAAAAAATAATGCGTCCCATCTTTAACCTATTATTACAGATAACAACGAAAATACAACGTCCTCTTATGCCATCCGCATTCGCCACGGGGTCCCGTCATCACCCGTTAGGTTACTTAACTAACGGCAGAGCGGGGGCTGGGCTAACGCGGGTGTAAAATATAAGTGACGTCTAAATAGCTATCATATATAGATATTGTACATTCGTCAGACGCAATAATAGGCATTCCAGATCACAGATAAAATTTATTGGATATGCAAGCAATCCGCGTTTCTTTTGAGCCTGTAAGAAAAGATGGATTACACAGTTGTGTTGAATAGCCATTACTCCATTCCAGACCCTTACGGGTATGGCAAACTACCTGCCAAGTACCCGAAGTGAAGCGGTCTCCCTCAACAACGTGTGTAGGCCACTAAGCACTTCGAAATACCTGGTAGTTTGTGCACCCCACCTTGGGTCTATCCTAGGAGCAAAAAACAGTAAAAAGAAATAATACAACGGCGGCAACAACCGCAACCTGGATGTGCCCCGCAAAATAATATTACAACTTATTACAATTACATCGAATGAATTAATACAATAACCCATCACAAAACCCCGGCTAATCATCACAACAGTCCAATAGAGTTCATAATCACAAATAGTTAAAACATTACAGATATGTGCAAACCCTGCCAACCGACATACTAGCAGTTAGGGAAGGTTTATGAACACATAATACAGTTCACAGAAATAATCAAACAAGCAAACGTCGTATAATTTCGATCGATCAAACCCATTAGATTCTGCTCCAAAGCTTCTCTGTAAACCTGAGACCTGAGCAAAAAATAAACTATACTAGAAAAGACAAAATATCACAGAAGATGCACAGAGAAAAACTAGGCTGAATCGACCCCAACTCGGCCGCGGATCCGCGGCGGATCGGTGGGATCGGCCGCGGTTCCGCAGATCAGTGGCCGATTCAGGAGCCCATTTTTTGTGTGTTCTTATAGTTTCATGTAGGGTGTTCTGGAGGAACCTGAAAAATTTTAGGACCTCATTTTAAAATCGACAGAAACTATGTGATATCGGGGTGTTTTCCGGTTCATTTTGCGTTCGAAATTCATACGACTTTTCAAGTGAGTTAATTATTGTTTAGTGAGGCTCTGATACCACTGTAAGTCGATGTGCAACACCCCACGAGTTGCGAGGAGGCGGAAATATGAAAAAACGATCTTGTTCTTGAAGAAAACATCGACTAACCGAAGATCTTTGCTAAACGATAATTAACAACTACCATAGAAGTTCTAAACTACTATGTAAAGAGATTATACCTAGTGACACTTGTCCTTCGTCTTTACGATCTCTTCGTCCTCCTCGGCCTCCTCCAAGTGATAGATGATCCACCCGAGAACCCTAATCCAAGCTTCACCTCAAGACTTGAGGTAACTAAGTTTCTCTAGTTGCTAACCAAAGGGACTTAGGTCATATAGAGTTAGGTTATGGGATGTTTAGTCTTTTCTAACCCTTGTACTCAACTCATGAGTGGTAGGATTAGAGCTTGAAGAAAGAGAGAGCTTGAGGAGAGAAAAGGTGAACTAGAATAATAGAAATGAAATTGCTTCTCACTTAATATATCAAGCATAATGAAATATCAATAAAATGAATAATAAAAGATTATTCATCATGCTTCATAAATATATATGAGTGATTCACTATGTGAGTCATTAAGCATTTAATAATGCATTAATGACATAGTGAATCATACATAATGAGTCACAATTACATTAATGACAATACCACCTAAACCCCTCAAGTCACCATGCTTCTAGAAGCTTCCCGGAAATTACGAGAACGCCCCTCTCATCCGTGAAAACACGGAAAAACTTTAGACTGTATAAATCCAATAACCTGATACTAGAATCTGGCTTAAACCAAAGCCGTCTAGTAAAAACTGTCCGAATGTCGTACGTGCGTTTAAACACGTATTCGTCCGAACCCTTGTCGTAAAACTGTACGACCTCTATATGGTTTCGTCTGGAGTTGGGAAAACTCTGTGTGGAACTCTAAAGACTCGACTACTACGCTGGCAGTGGGTTTAACCACAGACCGCAAGCGGCACTAGCTATACGTAACGGTCCCTAGGTAGATGTCGATAAGAAGGTCGATGAGGATACCCATCCGAAATCCTACTGAGCCTGTGCGTGACAATATCCGTGCAGTCCGGTCTGTTCGTCTAAGAGTATCGCATGTATGGTCTAGGGAGGTGGTAAATGTCAGACCCCTAATAACCGTACAAGTCGTGTCGGCATGGCTCTATCACCATCCGAGAATCTACTGATCAATCTATCAGTAATTCTCAATCAGCCATGGCCAGGGAATTATAGTAATGACCAACCGATCACTGTGCGATATCAACTCCCTATACCGGGAGAGACGAATCCCTAACAGTCACTCACTGCCTCCACGTGGCTCGGGACTGTGCCCAACTAAAACCTATTTGCACGACTCCTTTAAACCGTGGTAGGGTAGTAATCAAAGCACAGTGGGAACTCACACGAGACAAATGACGACCTCAAGTCAACGGACTATCTGCACACATGTCACCTGAGAACTGCTATCTGACGTTAGGTTTAAATACCATCCAGTCAGTTCTCGGCGAGTCCTGTCCGGTGTACTCACACCCAGTGAGCATCTGTATACAATCTTAGGTGCACTCCACCAATGGCTGCGGGACCAATCCATCGCCCCTCCTCAGGGTCTAGACATGTATACACCAGTCTACTCCGGAGTATCGATGCCCAGTCTCGATACTCCTGTGACCAGGGACATCTAAGGGTATGCCTATTGACTATCCAGCTCCCACTAGTATGACTGCCATCACAACGCCGGTAGTCAGGCAAACACCCTATGGGCTTTATCAACATGTATATATATATGAATACTATGCAAAATATATCATATGTTAAGATAAAGACAAACCAAATAGCGTACTATCATATTAAGAAAGACTGTCATGTACATACATATCCCCAGCATCCTATACAATGAAAGCCACTAGGGCATATATATCCAACATATTCTACAAGGAATACCGCTATGCAAAGCAAGAACTAGAGCTACCAGTTTTTAAAACAAGTTTCTACAACATCTTTTAGGTTTATTTTATTTCATTAATCTCATTAATGAATTCCCATCAATTATATGCTTCATAAGCATTACAGAAGAAACGAAAGCAACAATATTAATTATATCTCATATATATAATATAGGCATTCGTCTCAGAACATATTAAGTGATCACATCACAAAATATCAGCAGCAGAAGAACATATATGAAATATTAGATATACTAGGAATTCCGTGTTATAAATTAAGCCTGTATAAAACACGGATTCCACGGTCGTGATGAATAGACAAACCTACATCCCTAGACCCCTACGAGAGCGGCAAGTAACCCTACCAATTCTAGAGTTAGGAGACCCGATCTCGACTCCTCGAGATGGTCTCCCACTGGACCCTAGAACCCGGTTACTTGTGATCCCCACCTTGGATCTATCCTTATAACATTTCAAAAAAATAAAATATTATTTTTTGGGAATTTTTAAAATCTAATATTATTTTATTGAATATTTTAATATTTTGGTATAATTAAAAACAGAAAAATTTGGGAAAATTATTGAAAATTCTAAAATAGGGTATTTTATGGAATTAAGTCATTTTTAAGCTTTTATGATTAGTTATATGATAATTTAGTGCTAATCGGGATTAAAAACCGCTAATCGGTTTTTAGCAATTTTGTGTAAAACATGCACATATCTTTTTCTACACTTGTGTTACATTTTTCTTGCCATGGTTTTACTTTGGGGTTACTATTCTTGGGAGAAGGATTTTGAGAGAAAAAGAAAAAGGAAAAGAAAAAGAGGGAACATGGGCATTTAATGAGGCATGGTGTATTTTGACTTGGATTTCTCTCTCCTTCTCATTTTCCTCTTCTCTCTCCCTCTTCATTTTCCCTTAGTGTTTCAGCTGAAGCTTTGCCCTACTCTTCCTCCCCTCTTCAAGCCCCAAATCACCTCAAAAACAATACCAAAACCCTACCCCCATTTCATAAAAAGTATGCACAAGCTCAAGATCTACACATTGGACCAAGGAAGCAATGATTTTGGCCACTAGGGGAAACTCAAGAAAATTCTTGAGTTGCCAAATGAGGTATTTTCTGGACCTTAAGCTTAGTTTATGCATTACCTTTACCCCATGTTTAGATTGAACCGATATTGTTGGACATTGTGGAGTTAAGGAAAACCTAGTTAGGGTTATGGGAAATTTTATGTTGTAATATGAAATTGAGCTCAGTTGAGCTTATATAAACACCCTAGTGCATGAATTGAGACCTAAACCTGAGAGTTGAAACCCGAAATACGGATTTAGAAACCAATATCGGAAAATTTAGGGAATCTGTTAAGCTTATATGAGATCTGCTATCACTCGGGACATCCTAAATTAAAATTGATTGGACAGTGACATGTGCAGGCACCCAGGAAGCTACCACCTGTTAGTTATGTATATGCCCTAGAGGCCATTGTTGTACATATGATGTATATTATGATGGATGCTTGGATATATACAGAGAGGACTTTCTTGCTCGTCATGATAGTATGTTATTTGGTTTCACTTTATCTTAACATGTTGACTTGTATTGGTTTACTGTCTTACTCTCACATGTTGATAAAGCCCTTAGGATCTGTACTCGACTACTGGGACTATGATGAGATCATACTAGTGGGGCCATAGTAGTGGATGAGTACATCCTATAACTGTTCCTAGTCGAGGGTATATCGAGACAGGGCATCGATACACCAGAGTAGACTAGCGTATACGCATCTTGACCCATATGATGGGCGATGGATGATCCCATATCCATCAGTGTTTGACATCAGAGATGGTGTACGGGTGCTCAGTGGAGACTGGGTACACTGGACGAACTCGCCGAGAACTCCTAGATGGTGATATACCACACGTCAGATGGCAGTTCTCCGGTGACACTGGTGCAGGGTAGTCTGTAGACCCGAGGTCGTCATAGAGTCTTGTGTGATTCCCACTGTGCTTTGATTTCCACCTTACCACGTCCAAGAGGGCGTGCAAAACGGTGGCTTTTGGGTATAGTCCCGAATCACATGGAGGCAATGAGCGATAGGAGGGGATTCGTCTCTCCCGGTATAGGGAGTTGATGTCGTGCTGTGTTCGATTGGCTATAACTGGAAGTCCCTGGCCAGGGCTGATATAGAGATATACTGGTAAGTGTTACCAGTAGTTTTTCGACCTGTTATGAGCCTCACATCGACACGACTTATCGATTACTGGGGTCTGACGTATACCACCCCTAGACTTGATATGCGACATATCAGACGAACAGACCGGACTGTACGCGAGTGTTACTGATTGGATTCACTGGAGAATGGACATGCTAGCTTGTTGATCTTCTGATCGCTCAATACCTAGGTGGCTGTTACGTTTAGCTGACCGCTTGCAGCTTGTGGGTGTTTGATATGATCATCACCTGCTACCGGCGTATTGACGATTCTTTAGAGTACTACACAGAGGTTTCTTAGCTCAGGCAAAACGGAGTAGAGGCACATATGTGATATGTGCAGGACCTAGGATAATGCGATATGAGATACCGTATTTTATTCTCGCGATATTTAGATATGAATCGGGACATCGGATCAAGTGTTGATTCGATGAATCGGTACATGATATATTAGTCGGTTATATTCGATATAGCCGGATCGTTGGATCAAGTGTTGATTTGATGATTTAATGTATAATGATATATATGATATATTGTATTACATTATCTAATATTGGCTCGCTTTATTATTTCATTTTCTCACCGGATTAATATATTGATATATATGCTATATATGTTAATTGTATTATTTTCTTTTTGTTGCAAATATATAATATATATATGATATATATTATTGTGACATAATATGATTTATTATAAAACATGTTTAAGGATGATAAAAAGGGATTAGGGTTTGATTAGGATTAGCTCCTTCTTGTTCATTCTAGAAGGATTCTATTTTGTCTTGGTTAAGATATTATGGTTGATACTTATCCTTAACCTAACCAAACCCTAACTCTAGTTTATTCTCTACAAGTTTTAGTCTTTCATCCTTGACCATGGTTCTATAATTAATCATATACTCTTGACTACTATTCATCACAAAAGGATTATTCTTTCATTCTTCATCTTCTTCTCTTTTTGGTTTTTGAAAGAGAGAGCTCACTAGAAATTCCTTTTGTGATGATTTATTGTGAGAAAGTGAATTAAAAAGATAGCATAAATACTACTCCATTATCCTCATCTAATCTAGCCCATTAGATTAGGGTGTTCATCTCTTTAGAGTGTGAAAGCTTGGGTTATAGCATCTTCGACGTAGATCATCGGAGAATCGGAACACTTCAAGCTAGCATGGATCGTTCGAGTCGTGGAGCCTCTCTTGAGTCCGGGAGATCGTGGATCGCGGCGAAGGGACTTCTACTCGGAGCTTGTGAAGCGAAGGAGCGGACTACAAAGGTTGTAATCCCTCACACTTAGCATTAAAGATGTTATCTTGCATGCTAAACCCTAATAATCTAGCAAAGATCTTGTCTTTGGGTTGTTCGGCACATGTAAAATTTTATTCGGGCATGTTTGATACTTTATGAACCTTCACAAGTGTGCCTAGGAACCCTACAGTGATATCAGAGCCTAGCTACAGCATTAGGCGACGTGTTAACGAAATTAAAACCCCGATCGAACCCGAATACGACATTTAAAACCCCTCTCTGTACATTTTTTAAAATCTGGGTTTTTCCAGGATTAAAAATACCTAAAAAATTCAGCAGGAAAATATAAGAATTATGGTGAAACACGTGCCCCCAATTCCTCAACATGGCCGCGGAACCGCGGCAGTTATCCCCCTTTAGCGGCGGTTCCGCGGCAGTGTAAAGGTATTAGGGACGGAGTTCTGCACAATAATTCTTGTCTCTGTGGTTACTATTTTATGGGTATTTTTAATCTGACTCAAGTGTTGAGTATTCTGGGGTTTATTTTGTAATCGTCGATTCGATCGGGAATTTTAAATTCGTTATTGTTTTTCCGGATATTTAGAAACTGTTAAAAAGTTCGAACGGATATCATTAACTCACTTTTTCCCGACACGGAAAATTTTCAAGTGTTGAATCTTTTCTCGAGTTTAAATCTTTCAGAAATGCGTGCAAGTTTTGTGGTGGACCCTCTAGAAGACAACAAAACTTAACTCTATTATGTGACCGTCTTGAACTGCCTTTTGAACCTTCGGGTTTGGGGCAGTACGGTGTGCCACATGTGAGGCGTTGGCTTGACCCTTCTACGGCTGGACCGCTACTACTGTGACACATTCTGGATTATTTGAACTCCGCTCAAGTGTTGAACAATTTAGGAAATTTTGGGTATTTGATTATCTGTTCGGAAAGTTTAATACTGTCTATTTATCTGGAATGTGATACAATATGTGGAATTCATTGTGTTAGGCATGAAATGCGAAGTATGTGATATTTCAGATTTACAATGTCTAAAGTAATTGTGGATTCCAAATATTGTAGTTTTACACTTTCTTTTCTGTGACCGTAAGTGTAGTATGTAGTTGTATTGCCGATTGTCGTTGCTATACATCGACGACGATCGGTGTATGCATACTTACTTACGTTGATGATATGAGATATTATGTGTTGTTGAGATATGATGTGCAGGATTGTCGCGATTGAATAGCCGGGGGTTTTATGTGAGATGAGAGTTTTATATTTTCATTCATGTAAATTCAAATGTAATGTAATATTCTTTTATTTGGAGCACTTCCGGGTTGAGGTTGATGCCACCAGTGTTGTATATTATTTACTTTTTCGCATTACGATGGACCCAAGGAGGGGAGCACAGGTGACCGGGTTCTGGGGTTCAGTGGGAGGCCATCTCGAGGAGTCGAGATCGGGTCTCCTAAACTCCAGAATTGGTAGGGTCGCTTGCCGCTCTCGTAGGGGGTCCAGGGTGTGGGCTTGGCTATTCATCGCGACTGTGGAATCCGTATTTTCTATTGTTGGCTAAATACTAAATACGGACGTCCTAGTATATCCCACATTATATCTATGTTTCTGCTGCGATATATGTGATGTGATCATTTGATATGTTGTGATGGATACAGTATACAGTATATATGATATATTATATATAGACGTTACTTATGTTTTACACCCGCACTAGCCCTGCCCTGCGCTGTCGTTAGTTACCTAACCTAACGGTGCACGAGGGGACATCGAGGCGAATGCGGATGGCATAAGTGTACGTCGTATTTATCTGTGATGCTTAGGAAGCATAAGCTGATGGGATTTTTTATTAATGAGCTTAATAAAAAGAAAAGAAACCTATAAGATGTTGTAGAATCAAAACTTTATAAAAAGGGTAGCTACAGTTTTGCTTTCCATAGCGGTATATATGATATACCCTGCACCTTATTCGATGAGAAAAGAGCCGAGATCCCTTCACCGGGAGTGACCTCTTTAGCGAAATCGGCAGATGCTACAAAACTCGGTTTGTCTTTTGATTGCTTTTAGGGTTTTGCTTTGCATAGTGGTATATATGATATACCCTGCACCTTATTCGATGAGGAAAGAGCCGAGATCCCTTCACCGGGAGTGACCTCTTTAGCAAAACTAATGAAAGCCTAAAAAACACTCCATTTCAAAATTTCATTTGATTCTACGACGATATCAAGTTCATTACGCAAAAGGTTTTCAGAAAAACCTGTCGTAGCCCTCCGTCATTTCAGATAAAGACTATTTAGTATTCGTGCTGCGTTTGTTGACCTCTGTCAAGGCGTAGTGTGTGGTAGCTAACTAGTAATTATCTGTAAAGCATGTGATGTGATTGGATTAGGATAGTCGTACGACCTTGTTGACCTCTGTCAATGGTCGTTCGAGTGGGTTTGATTCAATCAAGAAATGACGGGTTGAACTTGACTAGTGCACTATGGTTTGTTGACCTCTGTCAAGGTCATGGCACACTAGGGGCAAAATATTATCGGGAATTTCAAGTGTTGAAATTTGCAATGAGATTGCATACCTTCTATGAGATAGTTGGATCCCGATACCCACTGCGAGTAAGAGTTACTCCTTGGAGAGTTTTACACAGGACAATTAGTCGATCAAGTAGGTCTCTAGAAAAGTGTTAACGGGGTTACGCCTCTAGGAAAACGAGGTTTACTTTAATTAGGTCCGTGCGAAAGCTAGGGGAACCTCCCTCAAAGTACCGACACTGATCTGGCTGAAAGATTGACGAAATTGTAGGGTATAATTAATCCCGGCTAATCTTACTTTTTAGGGTTTGAAGGTAGATTTGATAAAAACAGTGGGAGACATCCTGATTAGATAAGATAATAACCAATCTAATCTTGCAAGAGCATACGCTAAAGTGTTTTCTTCTCTCTCTCTCCAGGTAGCGACCATGTCAGGCCATAATCAAGATAATAATATGGATGTATTGACTGAACCCGCTTATTATACTGAGCAGGGGAACGTTGGACCCGTTCTTTCTTATAAGTGTTATAAGACTGAACAGGAAACAGGAGAATATCTGGATTCTCACGCCGCCCAAAAGAACATGCATGTTGATGCATCTTCTTCAGGTGTGTTAGTTATTGAGAACTGTTTCTCAGTTCACCCTACGTCCTGGGTATTGGATACTGGATCAGGATCCCACATATGTAAATTGTTACATGGGCTACGTAAAGGTAGAGAACTGGGAAAAGGTGATCATTCCGTTCAAATAGGGAACGATGCAAGTATTGCAGCTAAAGCAGTTGGCGAATATCACCTTGTATTGCCAAGTCGTAATACACTGATTCTAAAATGAGTGCTATTATATACCGAACATGTTGTGCAACATTATATCAGTTTCTTTATTAAGTAAAGAAAGATATAATTTTGTAGTAAAGGATAATGTTATGAACATATTCCTAGATCAAAAGTTGATTGCATCAGGCTCGTTACATAATGGCATATTCATTCTAAATCAGAATACAGTTCTCAATATACAAAACACACACAAGAGGAAAAGTTCAGAAATGAACGAATCCTACTTGTGGCATTGTAGACTTGGTCATATCAATGCGACACGGCTGGCTAAGTTACATAAGGATGGTTATTTAAATCCGTTCGAATTATCATCTTATGATACTTGCCATTCATGTCTCAAAGGAAAAATAACCAAAGCTCCGTTTAGTGGACACGAAGAAAGAGTTAATGAACTTTTAGGACTGGTACATAGTGATGTATGCGGTCCCATGTCTATACATGCCAGGAACGGTTCTTCATACTTCATTACATTCACTGACGATCTCTCTAGATTCGGACATGTGTTCCTAATGAAACACAAGTATGAAGCTTTTGAGAAATTCAGAGAATATAAGCACGAAGTAGAAAAACAAACGGGCAAAAGTATTAAGATCCTTCGATCTGATCGAGGAGGAGAATACTTAAGCAATGAGTTCCTAGATTATCTAAAAGAGAATGGGATTCTCTCTCAGCTTACTCCTCCTTATACACCACAGCACAACGGTGTATCGGAGCGGAGAAATCGCACCCTATTAGATATGGTGCGCTCTATGATGAGTACAGCTGAGTTACCTATTTCCTTCTGGGGGTATGCGCTTGAGACAGCAGCATAACTATTGAATCAAGTTCCAACTAAATCTATACCTACCACACCATATGAGATATGGAGTGGGAAGAGACCATGTCTTAAACGAGTTAAGATATGGGGTTGTCTGGCCTATGTCAAAAGGCAAAATCCAGACAAACTCGAGGCACGATCAGTTCTATGTAAGTTTGTGGGATATCCTAAACATTCAAATGGATATTTTTTCTACCACAGTGAACAACAAAAGGTATTTATTGCTCAACATGCCACCTTTTTAGAAAAGGAATTTCTTGAAAAAGAGATTAGTGGCTCTGAGGTAGAACTGGAAGAACTTCCCGCAACACAAACTGTAACTGAAGATTTAGTGGAACCAGAGGATTCGGTAGTACCCGACGAACCCCAGCCTCTCCGCCGATCTAGCAGGGTTTCTCATCCACCTGAGAGATATTACGGTTTTCTCATTGATGGTGGAAGCGAGGATTGCATCATGCAAGATGATGACCCAACAAGTTTCGAGCAGGCCATCACGAGTTGTGACTCTGTGAAATGGCTGGATGCAATGCGATCTGAGATGGAATCCATGTACACCAATAAAGTATGGATTTTGGAAAATGCTCCTGAAGGGGTAAAACCCATTGGGAGCAAGTGGATTTTTAAAAAGAAATTTGGTGTAGATGGAAAAGTTGAGACTTTCAAAGCTAGACTTATAGCAAAGGGATTTCGTCAACGACCAGGTGTGGATTAAGACGAAACCTTTTCTCCAGTGGCTATGCTTAAGTCCATCCGGATCTTACTTGCCATTGCTGTATACCATGACTACGAAATCTGGCAAATGGATGTTAAGACCGCCTTTCTAAATGGTGATTTAGAAGAGTGCGTGTACATGACTCAGCCAGAGGGCTTCGTAGATAGGGGGAGCAGCGGAAAGGTGTGCAAACTGCTTAAATCCATCTATGGGTTAAAGCAAGCATCGCGGAGTTGGAACATATGTTTTGATGTAGTAGTCAAAGAGTTTGACTTCATCAAAAATATAGATGAACCTTGTATCTATAAGAAGGTGGCCGAGAGTAAGGTTGTCTTCCTCGTATTGTACGTGGATGACATACTCTTGATAGAAAATGATATTCCTATGCTGCAATCAGTCAAGCTCTTCTTATCACAAAGATTCTCAATGAAAGATCTAGGTGATGCCTCCTGCATATTAGGGATAAGGATCTATAGAGATAGATCCAAACGGATACTGGGATTGTCCCAATCCAGGTACATTGACACCATACTAAAGAGGTTTAGTATGGAAGAATCCAAGCGTGGGAACCAACCCATGATCTCTGGACTCACTCTCTCCAAAGAGATGTCTCCCAAGACTGATTTGGAGAGAGCTCGCATGCAAGGGATACCCTATGCTTCGGCAGTAGGCTCTATCATGTATGCGATGCTATGTACCAGACCCGATGTAGCATACTCACTAAGTGTAGTGAGCCGGTATCAAGCAGATCCTGGAGAGAGTCACTGGACAGCTGTGAAGAACATTCTCAAGTGCTTGCGAAGGACTAGAGACATGTTCTTGGTGTATGGTAACGGAGAACTTCGGGTGGAGTCCTTTACCGATTCCAGCTTCGAAAGTGATAAGGACGACTCTAAGTCTGTCACGACCCGAAATTGGCACGTGACGGCCCTAATACTACGCAACGTCTACAGGCGTAACGCAGTAAAAGAAAGCCAAAACCCAGAAATCTAAACCAGTAAAAGACAAGAAAAGATAAGAAATATTGTTTAAAGTCTTTGAAATCACAACCCAAATTCTTTAAAAGTCCAACTTTTTTTCCTTTAAAATTTTGGCAGCACCTCCTTTATAAAAACCAACCCCAAAAGTGGGTACAACATAAATAAAAAGTAAAGCATCCCCAACGGGAGCAAATCCACGCCCAAAGGCGGAAAACAACCACCACAACAAATATACGACGCCGTAGCGAATAAATAGAAGACGATAGAAAGGAAACTGTATAAAAGACAACAAATCCAACATAATATACAACATCGTCCTCACCAAGTCTCTAAGTCAATATGAAAATAGTAGATGGAGAGTACAGGGATACAACGAATATACAATACAACGAATAACCACAAAACCCACCTAAGCAAACTGGACACTGTGAGCTGATACGGTATCCGTAGCAAAAGATGATAAGATGTGTGATAATAGCCTGCCTCTGACTATCCTGAGGAACACCTGCAAACACTGTGGCACAACGGGGGTGAGTTGCCAACTCGTGAATAGTAAATAACATATGCAGGTAATCGCAAATATGCACGTAAAGCGTGAATCTAAGATATCCAATTAACAGTAATAACATATCATATGAATGCAGAATAATGGAAAGTACACTAGCAGGTACAACCAATATATAAAGCAATGATGATATGACAACAATATGCAATAATCATGCAATAGGGATATGAGAAAGTAAATGTGCAACAATCATGAAAGGTACACTAACAGGTACTACTAATACATGAAGCAGTGCACAAACAGATAAAGGTGAGGTATGGAGTGAAGTATGTCATTTCCACGGAATCCTGACATCGTGGTAGGATCACAATCCAGCAAGACAATTCAAATCCCAATTCCTCAAATCAGCCCCCAAATTGGCTCTCATATCATCTAAGTATCACATCTCCTCAATTGCACAATATCAAGTATATCACATATATCGAATGTACAACATCAAGTATATCTCACATATCTCGTAAGTACAATATCAAGTATATCTCACATAATCGAATGTACAATCATCAAGTATATCTCACATATATCGAATGTACAACATCAAGTGGATCTCACATATCTATCCAGTATCCAATCTCAAATGAATCTCTTATATCCCGTATCAAATCTCCAGCAAAATTCTAACATCCTAAATATAATGACATAAATAAATATGGTGAGGTCAATACACAAATATTAGCGTCCCATTCCACTGATATTGGTGCAAGGGTATATATAACAGTGGATAAATCCCCTGTTATATATACAAGGAGTAATTAGAAATATCATGAAACCAATGTGCCAAGCATCGACACAGAAATACTGATCTATCATATGCCGTCTCCCAGACTAACATCCTGATAGGTACGTATCATATGCTATCCCGAAAGCTCGAGTGCCTAGTTCTGACCCTCGCCTCTCGACGTATCCATACGTACATGACTCCCGTCGGTATCCACATGATAGCCGCTGAGTCATTGGTCCTGTCACCGGATAGTATGGTTCCCCTAAGCCTCATCGCCAGACACCACGACATCGTTCTTGCTTCGGGGTACCTCCGGGCCCCACCATGTACCTGCACACGGACCCCTCCTTTCCTCGCATGGGGTATACACATCGTAAACGACAAATCTCATGGTGGCTGCTGAAATATCATATCAAGGGAAACCGGGTTTTTCAAATAATGCATAATTTCATGAACTACCACGGTTCCCAAATCCAGAAAACATCATGAAAAATCCATATCTCAATGCGAAAATCCATGAATAAAGTATACGCATCATAAATCTGAAATGCGAGCATGTAGAGGAAAAGCAGCAATTAACTGTAACAAGTTAATATAATATCATGCGGTTCCTAATCTCTCCAATTCTAAAATAACATCAAGTAAAGGTAAACATGTAGCTATAAGCAGATATATGTGCAACATAAAGGTATAGAAAGATATATGTATCTACCTATAAGTAATGATGTAGTATACCCCCTGGGTATAAGTGAAATAGGTGTGCAAGGTATACCTATAGCTATGTCATAAAGTGTGCATGTACCCATCACTAATGGTACAATACTCTATAGGTATACAGGTAACTAGCATGTAAGTATGTCAGAACATATGTGTAAGCATGTAGGTATACAGGTATGCTATAAGTCAATGCGTAAATAAATATGAATCAAAGTCTCAATGTCCCTAACCAAGCAATATCATATCTATAAGTGGGTTGTGCGTGACATAGCAATTATTGACGGTGTGTGTAGCATACAATCAGTGCTCGTGCAACATGAATCGTCAATAATATGTGCAGTGTCCTAAGGATACTAGTCCAAGCACAACAATATCTAAGTAATAGGGTAAATGCGCAATTCTAAATATGACATAGAATATGCGACATAAATAACATCTCTAGCCCAGACGCATAACGCCATGCGGGCGATTCCCCTGTAGATGTTAAATCTACTCACCAACGCTCCTGGCTAAGTGAAGCCTACCACCTGTTTTCCTTTGTCGCAGCGTCCGAAGTCCCTGCTTGCGAACCTAAAATTTCACAAACACAACACATAAGCAAATATCCTACATCGACGAAAAGACATCGAAACGCAAGATTGACGCCCTGAAAATTATACTGCGCGCTTAGCGCATCTATCGCGCACGACATCGGCCAAAAACCCTAATTGGGGTCGCTAAACTACAAAACACAAGTCTAGACCCCGATCGCGCAACACAACATAAAAATTACGAGGAATACAATAGATATAACCTCGCAACGACCAATCGAACCCACGTCGGAAAAAACCCGAAATCTAGTAATCAACTTATCGCAATATTTCGCACTAGTTTCAAGCTAACGCATATCTAGCGATTATAAACACCTTAAAATAGCTTAACTAAGCTATAAAAACCAATTCTATATTTTTAACACTTGCTAAATAAATTTTAGCAAAAACCTAGTGAGCAAAATTGCATAATTAAACAAAGTGTTCATTAGCAAAAATTAACATTTTCTACTAGGTTAATCTTCTCCAAAACACAAATTAACACTTCAAATAAACATTAAACACATAAATCAAGTTTTACCCTAACTAGATTATCATAAATAATCAAGTCTTGAATTTCAAACATGAAATTAAAAGCTTAAATAAACAATTAATATACTAATTAGAAATTTAGAAGCAACAAAAAGGATTAGGGTTAGGGTTTTATACCTCCACAAAAGATCAAAACCAAGAAACCAAACTCATCATCTTTTCCTCCAAAATGATGTTTTGAATGAAGATCCAAGGTACTTTTGTGAAGAAGAAAGAAGGAAAATGAATATATTTGAGTTTTTTGTGATTTTATTTGGATTTTTCATGATTTATTTGATGCAAAATGAGTTGAAAATGGGTGGAAATGATAAGGGGCAGCAAGGGGAAGGGAAGGGCCGGCCAAGGGGGTGAGGGGGTATTTTTGTGAATTTTTTGTGAAGAAATTGCTAGGAAAAAGAGTAATAAATGCTAATTGCCACATTTACACCTTTTCTTTTCTTTTTAAAATAATTCCTTTTGCACTCCAAAAATATCTAGATATTTAAAAAGAAGTTTCCAAAATATTCTAGTGACAAAAAAAATAATTTATTCTCCAGAGAAGAAATTTCCCGATTTACGTGCACCAAATACCGTTTAAAATAATATTTTATTTGGGAAAAATTCTATCTGAACCAAAACCCCCTAAAGTTCGCGCACAAGCTTTATTTTAGCTAAAAAAATGTGCCGGTAAGCTTATACGGACGTTTGATCGAAATCGGGTTAAAACGGGAAAAACCGACAATTTTGCCCTAAAACGGGAAAATTCGCAAAACGATTTCTGAAACGTTACAATCTCCCCCCTTATAAAAATTCGTCCCCGAATTAAATTTTTTTACTAAGCGTACCTTCAAAGAGAGGATTACTAAACTCTCATCTCTCGTTCGCAGCCTCCCAAGTGATTAGCTCACTATACGGCTACGTCCAAGAAAAACCCTTCACAGATGGAAAGACCCTTGACCGAAATTTCTCCACCCGCCTAGCCATTAACATAATTGGCTGCTGGTGAACGAATGATCGCGTCCAAACTAAATGGTCTGGTGCTGAATCATGTGAGAAAGGTCATGAAGGTAATTGCAAAGTATCGACATAAGGAATACGGGGTGAATACTCAATAATCTGGGCGGAAGTGCCAAATTAAAGGCAACGGAACTAACTCACTTTAAGGATCTCGAAAGGACCTATAATTCTGGGTAAGCTTCCCAAAACTCAACACGTCCTTCATCGGAAAAATCTGTAGGAATACATGATCTCCCACTGCGAACTCGAGCCTGCGATCACCATGGTCGGCATAAGATCTCTGTCCGCACAGGACTGTCATCATCCTTACCTGAAACAGCTGGATCATTTTCGAAGTCTCTAGACTAGCTGGGGTCCAAAAATCCTACTAAGCAGAGTCAGAAAAACAGACTGGAGATCGACACCGCCTAACAAACAAAACTTAAAGGTTGCCAATTGGAATGTCTACTGATAACTGTTATCGAAGGATAGTCCTAACAATGGCAAGTGACGATCCCAACTGCCGACAACAATTAGTACGTATGCACGAGTATAACCACTAGAGTCGGTATAGTCCGCTCTCACAAAACCATCATCCTGCGGATGGAAAGACAGAGCTAAAGCTCAACCAGTACCCAAGGCTTCTTGAAGCTCTTGCCCAAGATGGCAAGCGAACATGGTGCCTTCATTGGATTCGACCCATAAAGGAACTCCGTGCAACACACAAACTTAACAAAGAACAACTGAGCAAACTGAGTATAACCGGACAACTAACATACGAATGGAGTCACACCCTGACTAAACCTGGGTATACGCCACAACGAATATTCATGGAGATCTGCTCCCATTCCTACTTCGAAACGGTTTAAGGTTGCAACTCTCCAGCCGGTCTCAGATGCTCTACCAAAACACACAACAAGACAACACCTTGAAACGAAATACGAAACTTCTTTACATCCTTGCCCACCCGTAACTATCTCACAAGTCACGTCAAATGCTGGTGGAACTTGAATGAGTACAGAGAGTTGACAGATGTGCCTGCTCTAGGATTTCATGTCTCTACGCAATTGTATCAGGTACACAAACGCATCCCTAAACTCATCACACCCTTGTTACAAATCAAGGACTCCGAATCATTACCCAGCCAAGTATGCTCAAGTATTTCTGACGAACGAGCATCGACGGGCAGTGTCTCGCGAAAGCGATTAAGGAAAAGTGGTCGCTCGCGGACATAAGCAAGCTGTCCCCTAAGTAGAGACGAACTTAAGCTATGCTACATGATCGCACAAGAACTGTGAATCTGCAGAAGACTATCTCAACAATCAAAAACTGCTGCAGGAAGGTGTACATTAAGCTCTGATAGTCCGTGAAAATCTGACACGAGTCACACGACTCTCGAACAAGTAGTGTCTCCAAATTTCCAACGCAAGACCACCGCAGCTATTTCGAGATCGTGAGTGGAATATCCTGCTAGTACTTCCTCCAAATGTAGGGAAGCAAAAGCGATAACTCTATAGTGTAACTTCAGTACACAATCGAGCCCCACTCGCGAAACATCACAGTTAAAACAACAAAGTCGCCCGAACCAAAAAGCAAGAGGAACCGGTGAAGTTGTTAACCGAATCTCCAACTGCTGAAAAACTCCGCACGCATGCCTCAGTCCAAAGAAAAAGACACCTTCTTTCAGGTCAGTCCAGTCAACGGTGCAGCACTACACTAGCAATCCTGCATGAAACGGCGGTAAAAACCTGCTAAGCCCAAAATTTGCGAACTTCCGTCCCGTATACAAGTCTGAGCCAAAGCTGTATGGCCTCGATCTTCCTCGGATCCATACGAAAACCGTCTCCCGTAACTACAAGACCTAGGAGTCAACATAACAAGCCTGAAGGAACACTCCGAGAATCTAGCAAACCACTAGGGCTCTCCCAGTATCTGCAAATCAAATCCTCAAGTGCTGCTCCTGTCCCTCAAGACACATTAAATAGACCAGAATGTCGTAAATAACACAACAATAACTGGTCGAGGAACGGCTTGAAGAAATCCGGTTCATCACATCTACGAGTGCTGCTAGGGCATTGGTGAGTCCAATGACACACTAGCACACACAAAGCCCGTAGCACACATAAGGCAGTCTTCGGAATGTCATCACTCCGAACCCGCAACAATGATAACCTGATCCCCAAACAAACTTAGAAAAAAATGTCTCGCACTTAGGAGCTGATCGAAGAAATCGTCAATGCGAGGTAAAGGATACCTGTCCGCACCGTAAGCCGGTTCAATTGACGATCCATCAATACACAACCTTAAACTGTCGTCTTCCTCTTTGACGAACAGAAATAGGAGCTCCCCAATGCGAAACGCTCAGACGCACAAGCCCCCCAACAAACAACTATGCAGCTGATCCTTAAGCTCCCTAAGCTCCGCCGGCTCATCTGGAACAACGTCGGAAAACTCTCGCACTATAAGAACCCGGTCCAACAAACCCACTGTGGCTCCGGTATCACGAATGAACGCCAAGAATCCTTGACATCCTCTCCTCAAAAGCCGACTAGCGAAAAAAGCTGAATTCGAGCTGTGAGAGGCGGCACCACTGTCCCCATGCACAACAAGAACCGACTTGCCGGAAAAACAAACCTGACTGTTTCCTCGCGGTAGTCCACAGACGCCTAGCACGTAACTAACCAGTCCATGCCCAGGAGAATGTCAAATCCAACATCTCTAGAAGGATCAAGTGACGGATGAATCTCCTAACCGATTGACATACGACTGAAATACGTGGTGCGCAACAAAAGAATCGCTGACAGAAGTTAACACAACAAACGACTGATCTAGCTAACACGAATCCCCTCATCCCAAACCTCAGCTACTCCCGCAACGGTCACGAAACCTATCTCGACGACTAGTCCTCTGTCTCTGGGTTGGTACACCGGTACGAGTCCTCCACTGTTCCGGAACTCTCAGAGTCTCTGGAATACGTGTCTTGTAAACTGGGGCTGCATCCACTGGTGCTATGTAGGTGACGGAATACTGTGTGCTGATCGTAAGGAACAACTGGGTAGCAGAGTTGAAAACCTCCTGTCGCTGCGCTCGAATGGCCTCAACCAATGAACTCATCGTCTGGCGCATGTCCTGCATCTCTGCCACAAGCCTAGCGATACTATTTGTCGAAGGCGGATTCGTCTACACCTGTGCAACGAGCGTGCCATCCTGGTCAGTCCTTAACCCACCCGAGTCAACTCTGACCTCGGCCCTCGCTGCACCTCACTGAGTCCCCATAGTCGTCGGTGGCAAGGGCTATAAATAGGGATAAGATTCGATATGAACACGGAAATCGAATCACAAGGATATGAATCATCATGGAAGGAATTTCAAGTAATTGTACTTAGGTCACTTTAGGCGGAGTACTGCATCGTGAGTATGCGGCAGACATACACACACTACATTACTCTGCTTAAGCTACCTACTCCATCATATCAAGGTCATCCTACACTCCGTAAGGTAAAAACCTAGCGCTCTAATACCAACTTTGTCACAACCCGAAATTGGCATGTGACGGCCCTAATACTACGCAACGTCTACAGGCGTAACGTAGTAAAAGAAAGCCAAAACCCAGAAGTCTAAACCAGTAAAAGACAAGAAAAGATAAGAAATATTGTTTAAAGTTTTTGAAATCACAACCCAAATTCTTTAAAAGTCCAACTTTATTTCCTTTAAAATTTTGGCAGCACCTCCTTTATAAAAACCAACCCCAAAAGTGGGTACAACATAAATAAAAAGTAAAGCATCCCCAACGGGAGAAAATCCACGCCTAAAGGCGGAAAACAACCACCACAACAAATATACGACGCCGTAGCGAAGAAATAGAAGACGATAGAAATGAAACTGTATAAAAGTCAACAAATCCAACATAATATACAACATCATCCTCACCAAGTCTCTAAGTCAATATAAAAATAGTAGATGGAGAGTACAGGGATACAACGAATATACAATACAACGAATAACCACAAAACCCACCTAAGCAAACTGCACACGGTGAGCTGATACGGTATCCATAGCAAAAGATGATAAGATGTGTGATAATAGCCTGCCTCTGACTATCCTGAGGAACACCTGCAAACACTGTGGCACAACGGGGGTGAGTTGCCAACTCGTGAATAGTAAATAACATATGCAGGTAATCGCAAATATGCACGTAAAGCGTGAATCTAAGATATCCAATTAACATTAATAAGTTAATATAATATCATGCGGTTCCTAATCTCTCCAATTCTAAAATAACATCAAGTAAAGGTAAACATGTAGCTATAACCAGATATATGTGCAACATAAAGGTATAGCAAGATATATGTATCTACCTATAAGTAATGATGTAGTATACCCCCTGGGTTTAAGTGAAATAGGTGTGCAAGGTATACCTGTAGCTATGTCATAAAGTGTGCATGTACCTATCACTAATGGTACAATACTCTATAGGTATACAGGTAACTAGCATGTAAGTATGTCAGAACATATGTGTAAGCATGTAGGTATACAGGTATGCTATAAGTCAATGCGTAAATAAATATGAATCAAAGTCTCAATGTCCCTAACCAAGCAATATCATATCTATAAGTGGGTTGTGTGTGACATAGCAATTATTGACGGTGTGTGTAGCATACAATCAGTCCTCGTGCAACATGAATCGTCAATAATATGTGCAGTGTCCTAAGGATACTAGTCCAAGCACAACAATATCTAAGTAATAGGGTAAATGCGCAATTCTAAATATGACATAGAATATGCGACATAAATAACATCTCTAGCCCAGACGCATAACGCCATGCGGGCGATTCCCCTGTAGATGTTAAATCTACTCACCAACGCTCCTGGCTAAGTGAAGCCTACCACCTGTTTTCCCTTGTCGTAGCGTCCGAAGTCCCCGCTTGCGAACCTAAAATTTCACAAACACAACACATAAGCAAATATCCTACATCGACGAAAAGACATCGAAACGCAAGAATGACGCCCTGAAAATTACACTGCGCACTTAGCGCATCTATCGCGCACGATATCGGCCAAAAACCCTAATTGGGGTCGCTAAACTACAAAACACAAGTCTAGACCCCGATCGCGCAACACAACATAAAAATTACGAGGAATATAATAGATATAACCTCGCAACGACCAATCGAACCCACGTCGGAAAAAACCCGAAATCTAGTAATCAACTTATCGCAATATTTCGCACTAGTTTCAAGCTAACGCATATCTAGCGATTATAAACACCTTAAAATAGCTTAACTAAGCTATAAAAACCAATTCTATATTTTTAACACTTGCTAAATAAATTTTAGCAAAAACCTAGTAAGCAAAATTGCATAATTAAACAAAGTGTTCATTAGCAAAAATTAACATTTTCTACTAGGTTAATCTTCTCCAAAACACAAATTAACACTTCAAATAAACATTAAACACATAAATCAAGTTTTACCCTAACTAGATTATCATAAATAATCAAGTCTTGAATTTCAAACATGAAATTAAAAGCTTAAATAAACAATTAATATACTAATTAGAAATTTAGAAGCAACAAAAAGGATTAGGGTTAGGGTTTTATACCTCCACAAAAGATCAAAACCAAGAAACCAAACTCATCATCTTTTCCTCCAAAATGATGTTTTGAATGAAGATCCAAGGTACTTTTGTGAAGAAGAAAGAAGGAAAATGAATATATTTGAGTTTTTTGTGATTTTATTTGGATTTTTCATGATTTATTTGATGCAAAATGAGTTGAAAATGGGTGGAAATGATAAGGGGCAGCAAGGGGAAGGGAAGGGCCGGCCAAGGGGGTGAGGGGGTATTTTTGTGAATTTTTTGTGAAGAAATTGCTAGGAAAAAGAGTAATAAATGCTAATTGCCACCTTTACACCTTTTCTTTTCTTTTTAAAATAATTCCTTTTGCACTCCAAAAATATCTAGATATTTAAAAAGAAGTTTCCAAAATATTCTAGTGACAAAAAAAATAATTTATTCTCCAGAAGAGAAATTTCCTGATTTACGTGCACCAAATACCGCTTAAAATAATATTTTATTTGGGAAAAATTCTATCTTAACCAAAAACCCCTAAAGTTCGCGCACAAGCTTTATTTTAGCTAAAAAAGGTGCCGGTAAGCTTATACGGACGTTTGATCGAAATCGGGTTAAAACGGGAAAAACCGACAATTTTGCCCTAAAACGGGAAAATTCGCAAAACGATTTCTGAAATGTTAAAAAGTCGCACTCGAGATTTGTCTTTACCCTCAATGGAGGGGCGGTATGTTGGAAGAGTTCCAAACAGGATACCGTTGCAGACTCGACGATGGAAGCTGAATACATCGCTGCCAACGATACTGCCAAAGAGGCTGTCTGGATGAAGAAGTTCATTAGTGAACTTGGTGTGGTTCCATCCATTGAACATCCAATACCTCTGTATTGCGATAATAATGAATCCGTGGCTTTGGCCTAGGAACCCAGATCCCATCAGAAGTCCAGACATATTCTGAGGCGGTATCACCTGATCAGGGAGATAGTTGATCGCCGGGAGATCGAGGTCAGGAGAGTAGATACGAAGGATAACACTGCGGATCCACTCACGAAGGTCATTCCCCAGATACAGTTTGAGAGATTATTCGGGATGCTAGGTATGAGATACTACAGCAGCTGGCCTTAGTGCAAGTGGGAGATTGTTAGTTATGTATATGCCCTAGAGGCCATTGTTGTACATATGATGTATATTATGATGGATGCTTGGATATATACAGAGAGGACTTTCTTGCTCGTCATGATAGTATGCTATTTGGTTTCACTTTATCTTAACATGTTGACTTGTATTGGTTTACTGTCTTACTCTCACATGTTGATAAAGCCCTTAGGATCTATACTCGATTACTGGGACTATGATGAGATCATACTAGTGGGGCCATATTAGTCAATGAGTACATCCTATAACTGTTCCTAGTCGAGGGTATATCGAGACAGGGCATCGATACACCAGAGTAGACTAGCGTATACACATCTTGACCCATATGATGGGCGATGGATGATCCCATATCCATCAGTGTTTGAAATCAAAGATGGTGTACGGGTGCTCAGTGGAGACTGGGTACACTGGACGGACTCGCCGAGAACTCCTAGATGGTGATATACCACACGTCAGATGGCAGTTCTCCGGTGACACTGGTGCAGGGTAGTCTGTAGACCCGAGATCGTCATAGAGACTTGTGTGATTCCCACTGTGCTTTGATTTCCACCTTACCACGTCCAAGAGGGCGTGCAAAACGGTGGCTTTTGGGTACAGTCCCGAATCACATGGAGGCAATGAGCGATAGGAGGGGATTCGTCTCTCCCGGTATAGGGAGTTGATGTCGTGCTGTGTTCGATTGGCTATAACTGGAAGTCCCTGGCCAGGGCTGATATAGAGATATGCTGGTAAGTGTTACCAGTAGTTTCTCGACCTGTTATGAGCCTCACATCGACACGACTTATCGGTTACTGAGGTCTGACGTATACCACCCCTAGACTTGATATGCGACATATCAGACGAACAGACCGGACTGTACGGGAGTGTTACTGATTGGATTCACAGGAGAACGGATATGCTAGCTTGTTGATCTTCTGATCCCTCAATACCTGGGTGGCTGTTACGTTTAGCTGACCGCTTGCAGCTTGTGGGTGTTTGATATGATCATCACCTGCTACCGGCGTATTGACGATTCTTTAGAGTCCTACACAGAGGTTTCTTGGCTCAGGCAAAACGGAGTAGAGGCACATATGTGATATGTGCAGGACCTAGGATAATGCGATATGAGATACCGTATTATATTCTCGCGATATTTAGATTTGAATCGGGACATCGGATCAAGTGTTGATTCGATGAATCGGTACATGATATATTAGTCGGTTATATTCGATATAGCCGGATCGTTGGATCAAGTGTTGATTTGATGATTTAATGTATAATGATATATATGATATATTGTATTACATTATCTAATATTGGCTCGCTTTATTATTTCATTTTCTCACCGTATTAATACATTGATATATATGCGATATATGTTAATTGTATTATTTTCTTTTTTTTGCAAATATATAATATATATGTGATATATATTATTGTGACATGATATGATTTATTATAAAACATGTTTAAGGATGATAAAAAGGGATTATGGTTTGATTAGGGTTAGCTCCTTGTTCATTCTAGAAGGATTCTATTTTGTCTTGGTTAAGATATTATGGTTGATACTTATCCTTAACCTAACCAAACCCTAACTCTAGTTTATTCTCTACAAGTTTTAGTCTCTCATCCTTGACCATGGTTCTATAATCAATCATATACTCTTGACTACTATTCATCACAAAAGGATTATTCTTTCATTCTTCATCTTCTTCTCTCTTTGGTTTTTGAGAGAGAGAGCTCACTAGAAATTCCTTTTGTGATGATTTATTGTGAGAAAGTGAATTAAAAAGATAGCATAAATACTACTCCATCATCTTCATCTAATCTAGCCCATTAGATTAGGGTGTTCATCTCTTTAGAGTGAGAAAGCTTGGGTTATAGCAACTTCGATGTAGATCATCGGAGAATCGGAACACTTCAAGCTAGCATGGATCGTTCGAGTCGTGGAGCCTCTCTTGAGTCCGGGAGATCGTGGATCGCGGCGAAGGGACTTCTACTCGGAGCTTGTGAAGCGAAGGAGCGGACTACAAAGGTTGTAATCCCTCACACTTAGCTTTAAAGATGTTATCTTGCATGCTAAACCCTAATAATCTAGCAAAGATCCCGTCTTTGGGTTGTTCGGTACATGTAAAATTTTATTCGGGCATGTTTGATGCTTTATGAACCTTCACAAGTGTGCCTAGGAACCCTACACCACCAAGACCCCAGCCCCTAACTCCATGACCCAGCCGCAGATTTATTCTGTTTGGCCGCAATTTGCGGCCAGACTTGCCCTATTTTGCCTCGTTTTGGTTCTGCTGCTCCTACATGTTTAAATTAGACCCCTGGTATGTATAGATTTGTCTAATTTGACCTAGGGTGAAATCTGGAGCCTATTTCCTTAGTTGCTGTTTTGGATTCGTGTTTCCGTATTCCGTATTTTTAATTCTGAATTTGTGTATTGTGTTTTACCTCGACTACCTGGCGTTTATACGACGATATCGAGGGTTGTTGATGGTTTTGGAAGGTGTTGTCCATAGGTTCTAACCTATAGATCATAGCGTATCGTTTTGGGATTCGTATGCCGTTTTAGCTTTGATTTGGTTTTAATACGCATTTTGCGATACGTTGATGTGTAGGTACCCTATGAAGACTTCGGGACGACAAACAAGCGCGTGGCGACGTCCACAAATGAAGACGCAAGGTGAGTAGATTATATCTACGGGGGAAGTCGGGTGGATGGCGTATAGCACCCCCGCAGTCCGTAGTTGGTATACCTTATATGTATATATTATTTATGATAGTATAGTGTCGTGGATTATTTGAGATGTGTTAAATGTGATAGGGTTAGAAGTAAACTAGAATATTTCCTAGTTGCGAACCCTAGGATAGGTTTACACCCACACGCACACACATGTTGACTTGCTATACTTATACTGTGATGATGATGGATAGTGGATGACTTTGGAGATGTGTCGATGATATTGGGTTTTGTGCCGCGAGATCGGTGATTTGATATGATTCGTATTTGGGATACGACATGTGATCTCTAGCGGGCCTTTGAACGTGTGTTTACACACGCAGTTATATTGATGGTATCAGTGTACTAGACTTAGATCAGTACCCCAGATTATGTTATATGATGATGAGGATACCAAATAATTGATGAGCTGATTGTGATATTGACCCGTACTCAGCTATTGGGATGCCGTACGACGATTTACCGTACGATCTTTATATTGATGATAGATCCGCGCTCATGACTCGAGGATGTCAGATGATATACTGTATCGTACGCGATACTATTGAGGCGGATCACGGACTATTATATTATTTATATATATCGACTCAGATTTAGGTGGTTTCCATACCCCTCTTGATGGACTTGGCTTAGTAGATGTTAGACTAGACCCGAGTCATACCTATTTCAAAACTAACGAATCGGGAATATCTTAAGAAAAAGTAAAGGGATTCTACGGGTATTTTCAAAAGACGTATCTATTCTTAAAAATACCGTACCCTTTATTTTACCAAAACCTCGATTCGTCTTATTTCAAATGGCACCACTGCATGACATGTACATATTGGTATAGATTCTTCACTGTTGCATTGATTACTCGATTCCGCATCGCAATGCATGTGTTTATTTCTATATTGTAATCATGCTGTTAGGACACCAGCACCATTATCGATGATGTATATGTTCCACGTACACTTGCTTGCCGGCTCACACACTTCATCATCGATAATTGCCATGTCACTACACAGTAGTATTATGCATCAGGATATGACTTTGTATGTGCATACCACTATTCTATGTTGCATGATATATTGTTATACTTGCATATCAATTATATGTCACATACATCATGCTTTCTGATTATGCGCATTGGGATATTGTTTTCATGATATTTATGGATTTGGGAACCGTGGGTTTTTCAAAGGAGAGTATGTACTTATTTGACAAAACTGGTTTCCTTGATATGATATTTGCGCAGCCACCATAAGATTTATCGGTTCTGATTATATACCCCATACGAGGAGTGTGTGCCGTATGAGGGTACATGGTGGGGCCCGGTATGGTTCCCCTCGGCAAGATGATCGAAGGATTATGCCGATTGAGCCTGGAGGTAGGCGAGTACCTACCGGTGATTGTATTTGAGCTCAGCGGATATCCGGGGGATACCGACCGGAGTTGAGAGATGGGCATCGGTTGACCCGTGCTGCCGGGGCCGAGGGCCGATACCGCAGACGGAGCCCCATATGGACGAGGATTTACGTGCCGATGCTAGGAACATGTTTCATGATGTTTTCATGATTTTGATTATATCCTCACATTTACATGCATGATGCTTATTGTCATTGGGGTGACAGGTGGAAGGGATCCACATATATACAAACTTTTATTACATTGATCATACTTCATTTGTATATATAACAGGATATGAGGGCGCTGTTATATATACCCTTACACCAATATTAGTGGAATGAGACTCTAATATATGTGTATTGATATCCATTTTGATACTTCATCATGTTTACTTCATACAGAAATACCTTATATTTACGACATGTTATTACCTGAGGCACTGGCACGGGTACTTGGCACTACATACACGATTAGATGTTACATTGCCATCTTATCATGCTTCAGGCTTATTCTTTGAGGTTTATATATCTGATTGTATTGACCTAGGATTATATCGTGCATTCGATTTCTGCTTGTAGATATTCTCTATTCACGAGTTGGCAACTCACCCCCGTTGTGCCACAGCTTCTTGCAGGTTTTGCCGTACAGGTTCCATAGCGGCATTTCTGGTACACTGCTTTCCCTTGCGGGTGATTTGCCTGGTAGGTGGGTTCTTTGCATCAGAACCACCCTTGTATATGTAGTATTCATTGTATCTAGAATTCCATCAACCAAAACTTGTATATTGTTTCAGACTTAGACATTAGTGATGTATTATTCGACCTAAGAGTCGCGCTTCGTAGTATTGCGGTTTCCATGCTTATTGAGTTTCTTTTGGATTTGACCCTCGCCATTCGGCGTTGTATATTATATTGCTTGCGTGGTTGTGACCGTCGATTGACGAAGAGCTAGCTCCCGCTTGGGGATGCATTTTATCATTGCATATATATTGTTCTTGTTGTACCCCGTTCGGGGCCAGTTTTTACAAAAGAAACTCTGCCGAAATTTTTAGAAAAACTATAAATTTTAAAAATGCATATTCGGCTTAGTTATTTAAAAACCTTGACTTCAAAACATGTTTTCTTTACCTATTAAAAACCAGTTTTCTTTATTTATCCTTAAAATGGTTTTAGATTTCTGGGCTTTTGGCTTACTTGGATCAGATGGAGTCCTATAGACTTCATATAGTTCAAGGGCCAGTCACGTACTCTTTCGGGTCGTGACAAAGTTGGTATCAGAGCGCTAGGTTGACCTTGGTTCGAGTCTAAGTTTGACTATGTGGAGCCTAGGGCGTCTATATATATACGGAACTTAGGCTTGACCTTACGGAACTTAGACTTAGTCGAGGGGGTATTAGACCCGAACTTTCGTCGCGTAGGATGACCCTTGGTTGATGGAATAGGTGACTAAAGTAGAGTGACGTACCGTGGGTATGTTCTGCGGCATACGAACGATACGCTACTCCGCTTAAGGAGCCTTAGGATGTGCATTTCCTTACACAGTATTATATTCATTCTTATGATCTATCTTCATCGATACTGGTTATGTTTTTGCTGTCACGATCACACGGGAAGAGAGAGAGAGAGCTACGGCTAGAGTTGCGTCAGCATGAGCTCGTCGCAGACGAGGACTGACCAGGGCGTGATTCCAGAGACATACGATTGCATATAAAGGCATCGTCTTATTGTGTTTATGCGCCATAGGCGTTTGGTGGATTGCTTTACGAGATTTCTCGGACGTGCCGATTGGTACCAGAGGATCAGGCTACTGCAACAGGCCAGCCAGATTCGATGACTATTGATATATCGCTTATTCAGGATGATAGAGGCGCTGTTCAGCGTACAGACGAATGAGCCAGTTGCTGCTGCAAATGACGAGATGTCACCCAGATGATTGGAGCTACTGCAGCCTGAGTATATACTTAGAGATATGTTGGAAGGTCGCTAGTCACCCGAGGATGAATGACTAGGACATGTGGTTCGTTCTCTTACTGATGCGAGGTCATCAGATAGATTGATTCCAGCTAGAGACGACTTCACACAGGTTCGTTGAGAGTCGATAGAGACGATCGAATGTCAGGAGCCCATTTTCCAAGTTTAAAGTATACGAAAAGACATGCAGGCGATTCTATGGACCCTCTAGAAGAATGAAACCCTAACTCGACTTAATGACCGTGTGAAAGCCTTTGAACCTTAGGGTTTGTGGCAGTTCCGCGGCGCCATTAGTGAGGCTTGGGTTTTCCCTTCTACGGCTGGACCACCGACGCTGTGGCATGTACTCGATACTATTAAACTGTATTCAAGATGTTGACCTTTTGGGGGATTATGAGGTTCTGACGAGTCGATCGAATGATTCGACATCATTCGGATACCATGTGATGGGATGCTTTTCTTGGGAGACTCCAGATACGAGTATAGCCTTTGGAGCACAGTCCATGCAGCCACGATGAGACGAGTCCGAATCAGTCGACATTGAAGCAGAGGAAAGTAAAGAGTTCGCAAGAGAGTTCGACAAGATGACGTCCCCCTCTGCCGACATTTGAGATGCGATACGCACGCAGAGGCATTGTTTATTGATATATCTTCCAGAAAAAGGTGCGATGAGAATGCAGCTGTTCCGGAACAAGAATTCTCTTCAGCAATGGACGATGACTTCCGGGCAATTCGGCAGAAAAGAGATATGCGAGAGACTTCGGATGGACCGTAGCCGAGAACATTGCAGTGCGCAGATAGAGACGTGACGTCGAAGTGGACGATGATACAGACAAGCGGGACAAGAGGTTCATGCGAGATGCTGACGAGCTGTCATTACTTTCTGTCGAGACCGGAGACCTGATATGCTTACAGAGGCGTTGGGATGCGACCAGCTTCCGAGGAGATGTCGTGCTGAGGACGCAGATGTCCATCGAGCGAGAAGAGATTTTGCAAGAGTACCAACCTCCGTACAGACCGGCATAGGCAAGATCGGAAGAGACCTTGAGTGGGATTCCTTCCAGGACACTGCTGCATTGACATTTGCATCGAGGATCCGATGTGATGTGCATTCAAAGAGGCAGAGGCCGACGCCAGTGATATGCGGCTTTACGAGTGGTCGTGAGGATTGACCGAGAGATGACCAGAGAAGTGCCAGAACGGAATCGTCCCCGTTAGCACACCTGACAGGGCCGATGAGCCGATTGATTGTGAGATTGGTAATCCACAGAGAAGATAAGGACCCGGAGGCAGAGGACGCCATACCGTAAGCAAGAGGCAAGTAGATAACTTGCGCTGCAAGCATTGGATGCACCGACACCTTCTCGACTTTGAAGGTGGGACTACGGACGACGGTATTCATGATTTGTGATTTTGTGATTCGATTATCATGTATCCGTCATCTTGGATTTCGGTATTTTGGGCGTTCTGTTTGCATGATTTAGTCTTGATGGTTGAGTTTCATGATATTTGTTTTTATGCACCATGGTTGCACTTATTGGGTATTTATATTTTGCGTATAGTTATTACGCTTGAGATATTGATTGTGATTTCAGGCCTATTTTATGCCAGTGATTTGATTTAAGCTTTTAGCATAGTTTTCAGGCACTTTTAGTTGTTTTAATTTGATTTGTGCACGCTGATGCACACAGTAGTGAGATTATCCACCGCGGTATACATGACTTTGATTGAACCGTATTGTATACCGTTGATTGGTATGATTTAGCGTGCTTGCGCTTTCTAAAAGATAGATCAAAAATATTTGTAACCGCAATCAAGAACGGCGTCGCTTTGCAGCTAGCCGGTGAGTACGGGTCGGTCCACATGGATGTTGTGAATTTCCGATTCGCTCTAACGAGTTAATTCCGAAGGGTGTTCGGATTAATTATTAAATCTAAAAACCTAAATTATCTATACTAAAATTATCTAGATCTAAATCTTGCTAGCGTTAGGTTTAGGAATGGTTTGGAAATGTAAATAAATCTCAACACTTTCTATACCCAAATTAGGATCTAAGAGGAGTTATGGTAATTATCAATAAAGGGGATTAGATCCATTCGGGAAGGTGTTCCTTCCTCTAGGTTCTTGTCCTTCCTTTATCAATCCTTACCCTAATCTCCATGGAAAACATCACAACCGGGCCTTTATACTACGGTATCACCGCTACCTCGAGGGATAGGGTGCCGTAGGGAGCGGTATGTGCATGTATGCATGGAGTCCTATAGATTCTATGTGATGGGTAAGAAAGGGATGAGAGATCTCATCTCTCAAAAGCCTTTCCCAAAGCTAACATCTAAGACAAGGAATTAAAATCTAAACTAGAGCAATTAAATAAAACTACTTACAGATGTATCCCTCCAATCATCCATGCAGGGTTGTCAGATCTGAATTTCTGAATGGAGAAGAAACACCGATGCTCTCCAAAAGATTTCTAAATTTTATTCATTAAAAGGAGGCATAAAAATTACAATCTTTAGAGTTCTATTTATAGGAAATAGAAACCCTAGGTTACATTTTGAATCGCATGTCTAAATTTACAAATATAGCCCTAGGTCAACTTTTCAGTGCCGCCAAAATAAGTTACACAAATTTCCCAAATCCCGGGCACTATATGGCCGCGGAACCGCGGTCCCAGCCTGGGTTTGGCCGCGGTTCCGCGGCCAAACTAGAGAGTTAGGCTCTGGGCTTTTGGGTCTTGATTTCTGGATCTTTGGTCTTCTGAATTCTATGGTTCTTTTCTGAACTTGGCTTCTGATTCTTTCCCAGATTTTCCAGTGAACATTGTCGTGGACTGTAACCCTTCGCTTTGAGTCGATGTCTTGAATCTTGCTTTGTAAATTGTTCCTTATGTAGGCTTGAACAAGATTCTCTGTTTGTTTGTTAAAGTCCACATTTTCATCGTCTTTACATCGTTTGCACTGTTTTCTGTCCAAGAACCTGTAACCTGTAACATATAGCAGACATGGGTCAAAAGCACCTATTTATTTATAAAAAGAATAAGAATGGGGAATATAATAATGCAATATTCTGGTGTGAACAAATACCCCCAAACTTATCTTTTGCTTGTCCTCGAGCAAACTTATTTTTTATTCACTACAAAAACCTAACCGCACTTTCGCAGGGAAACACGATTGCACTGAGCACGTGCAACAAGCCGTTAAACCTCTAGGTGTCCCTAGTAGGAGGAGTGTTGTCTCCTGAGGGTTTTCAGCGGATTACACCCACAAAATCCTATCAACTTGGCCCATTGACTTTTGTTTTCCAATTAGGTTTTCTAACAAGGAATTCTATTACCTTTTGACTCGCAAATTATCCACCCATATTCTTCACACTTCCTAATTATTTAACTTAAGATTATATATGTTCTGCAAATCTACTTAGCTTTTGGCATCTCTTAAGTTTTCTTCTAGGATTCCATCTCCACTTAGGAATTTCTATTAACTCTACTAAAGATACAAGTTCTATTCTTCATTCCTCTCTCTTATCTAAATTCCAATCACATACCCCTCACGTGTGTGTATAAATCACCCTTACACTTGGAAATTCAAATCAAGCAATCATGCTCTCGTCCATTGTCCAAAGCACTTATTAATTAGTGAATTTTTAAATGAAATTTGCTTACACATCCTTCATGCGACTGTTAATAATTCTTGAGGTACTAACAACCGATTACAAGATGCGTTAGCACTTTAAAGCGTACTTCCTAGTTTTGCAACACCCAAGGCTTTAGCAGTGACTCCCAAACCAGTTGGTCTAAGGCACTAGGTGATGAAGCACCCTCGCTAAATATTTTTCTATTTTTGCAGCCTTAAGTAATCACAAAAACCAGTGTCCATTTTTTTATATTCTTTATTCACTTTTTTTTTATTTTCATTGTACTAAGGACTTTAGACAAGAGCACTTCAAGGTCTCTTCTACTATTCCAAGTTTCAAGGTGCGTGATTGTGCAAATTGTAGGGTATACATTTTCAGAATCTAGACTTAAGATAAGAACTATTTTTCAAACTTATACTCTAATAAGAACATCAATACTCTTCCCTCATTTTGACTTAGCCCAAGAAGTGAACCCAAAATTTGCCTATTTCTAAATAAACTACGAGGCATATACTTTTTACCGTTAAACTTTAAGAAATGTTATCTTTAGGGTTTTTAATTCACTAAGTCTAAGATCTAGTTGTTCCTAGGCAGTTAACCTATTTGTCAAACTCAAGTCAATTATAGCCAAAATTGAATACAATAATTTTTATAATTTTTGAAAATCTTCAATTTTTATGGGTTTTTCCAATAAATATGCAAATGCAAAAATATGTACAAATGAATGCGAAGGAAGAAGACGTACCGAGCATACCCCCAAACTTGAACTTGACAGTGTCCTCACTGTCATGCTAAACCAAGAGGGTCAAAATACCGGCACTCCCCTGTTTATTTATTTATAGTTTTTTTTTATATATATTTTTTTAATGTTTTGAGATTTTTTTTAATTTTTTTTATAGAAAAAGAAAACAAAAATATATATACATATATACAACAAATTTCCCCCCAAAGTTAAGCTTGGCCTTGCACAAGCCAAAAGTTAGCACCAACCATTCAAAAATCTTATCGTGGAAATGGTATAGTTGGTGCAAGAAAATGAGAAGCACGCGAGACCGTGTGGAAAGAAGAATGGTAGAATATGGTCTCGGTGGGGGAGAAGAATGGCGGAAAGGAGAAAGAAGTGGAGTACGATCTTGAGGGTGTAAATCGAGTGAATAAATTAACGCAATATGTGATAACCGATGTGTTAAAAGCGATTGCGCTAACCTATCAACCCGTCGGGAAATGGGGTCAAATCCCTCAAGATTCGCAAGAAAACATGGGTACGCCGAACTTGGTATAGGAGATGAAAGCGTAACGGTCATTTGTTCGATTGGAACAAGGGGAGAGACGAAAGGGAGTGAATTAGGGATAGTATCTTTCTCACCGTAGTAAACTGTTTCGAACTTGAAAGATTCCATTAATGGTTCGAAACTACTATAATCAACCGAGTCTGATGGCTCATCTGAAAATATAAAGGACTCAAACTCGGGCGGTGAGTCATCAACATCGTCCGAAAAAGTGAAACACTCGTAAGTGTTATTATCTGTGAGAACAGTATCTGATTCAAAGGAAAATCTTTCAAGCTCACAGTCTTCAAGCGGGGTCGGAACGATGGGAAGGAGGGAGGGTGATATAACAGTCAAAGGTTCAGGAGGATGAATTGGAAAATCAGACATATCAAACAAAAATGATTCAACCTCAATATTATCCTCAAGACTCTCCTCAATACTATCCTCAATATTTAATTCATCCATGTCATTATCATCAAAATCTAGACGCATATGAGATTCGGGAGAAACATTTAATAACTCAGGATGATGATTTGAACATAAAATTTCAATTAAATCGACAGGTTCATCATCCGAAATATTCCCGGCGTCTATATCCTCAATCAAGTGAAAATCAATTTCTTTAGACACCTCATCAAAAGCATGGATATCTATCGATTTAGGTTCTAGAGTGGAGGTGTAAAGATCGAAAGGATTAGGTGCGGTTTCACTCGAAAGAGGTTCCTCACAATCTGGCAAATCAAACACTACAAAATCACACAACTCATTTTTATTTTCAACAGGTGAACTATTTAGGGCAATCGATGGAAAACAGGAGTTGTGGGCTTCAATTGGGTAAGGGTAGGTTTGATTTGAAAATCCTCTCTCATTCTCACTCTGTCCAACTGCCACCTCATACATTGAAAAATTTGGAGCTAGCGGGACATTAGCTACCGGTTCACTAGGTTGCATAAGGGTAGCAACGGACGCTTCCACATTCCTAACCATTTTGTTTGTTGCTGCGATATACGCCTCCAACGCCTCTTCCAAACTAGACTTAGGTGGTGAGGGGGTTTCAGTAAAAGATTCAAAATTGGTTGGATATGTGAAACTCCCTAATGGCTGTGTCGAAACAGTGTCTAGTGAAGGTGGGAAGGTTGGGTATGACTGGTAGGAAGTGGGTTGTTGGATAGGGGTAGGGTCAACATATGGATAAAAAGGTGAATAATCGTGCGGATCCCTAGAACTAGATGAGTGGAGAGGGGTGAAAGATCGACTGCGAGATTGAGAAATATGCTCAGCAATGGACATTGGCCTAGGAGTTACAGCAGGACTTGGAAAAATGGTGTCAACATATGTAGGTGGTAAAGGTTGACTAGGTTGACACAAAGTGGGTTGAAAAGTCAAACTGTTTCTCCTAGACTCCTCTATGTGATCTTTCAAAGATTTTTTAGGCCTGGAAGGATCGTCTTTAAATTGACCGAACACATTGACATATGACGCAAAATTAGGTTCGGGATACCAAAGTTCAGCTAATGATTTATTTTGTGGGGTACCCATGTTAGAAGAAGAAAGGTGACAAGAAGGAAGGTTGGGTGGTGTAAGGATTTATTTGGGGCTAAAAAATTTTGCAAGTTCTATAAAATATTTGTCCTTTTTATTTTCATTTTTCATTAATTTTTTTTCTTTCTCTTTATTTGGAAAAATTTTGTTGCAAAAAGATTTTTAGAGAACAGATATGCAACAGCAAAATATTTTATAGAAAAGATATGCAACAGCAAAATATTACTTGCAATTGGTTATTATTTGAAGCATATCACAAGAATCTTTATTTGGAAAAAAATTGTTGCGAAAAGATATTCGAGAAAAGATATGCAACAACAAAATATTTCTTGCAATCAATTTAGTTCAAGCGGGGCCCAAAAATCCTGCACAAGACTTGTTATATGGAAGGCAATATATTTTATAGCTCACAGAATCTTGCAGGAATTTCCAGAAAATATATTTCAAAAATTACAGAGGAGAGAGACAGGAAACTTACAGTGCAAATTTCACACGAAGAGGCACCAGGCCCACCGCGTTTCCACCGCACTATGGCCCTTCAGACCGCGTTTCCGCGGTTATTTCAGAGGATCGGTTCCCCAAAAATTTTCCAGTGCGATGATTCGTCAAGACGGCCGCGTTTCCGTGGCCTAATGTGGGTTTTGGCCGCGGAATCGCGGCGGTATGGGGGGTTCACTGCTCCAAAATTTTTGTACTGTTCTGTTGTTTAATATCCCTTCTATTCCGATATCCCGTTTTCTGTTTTGCTTTCTGGAAATCTCCAGATCCGAATTCGTATATCCTGCAAAAATTCAACCACAAAGTATCCCTTCCAAAAATAACAAATTATATATATTTTTATATTTTTTTGATTTTTTCAGATTTTTATGATTTTTTTTTTAAATTTTATGATTAACCCGAAATTGCGAAAAGAAAATTCTACGCTATCCCCGGCAACGGCGCCATTTGATTGAATGATTTATGCGTGTTAAGTATTCCCGCCTGTCACGCGGGTGACCCGGGTTCGATCCTCGGCAACGACGCCATTTGATTGGTATGATTTAGCGTGCTTGCGCTTTCTAAAAGATAGATCAAAAATATTTGTAACCGCAATCAAGAACGGCGTCGCTTTGCAGCTAGCCGGTGAGTACGGGTCGGTCCACAGGGATGTTGTGAATTTCCGATTCGCTCTAACGAGTTAATTCCGAAGGGTGTTCGGATTAATTATTAAATCTAAAAACCTAAATTATCTATACTAAAATTATCCAAATCTAAATCTTGCTAGCGTTAGGTTTAGGAATGGTTTGGAAATGTAAATAAATCTCAACGCTTTCTATACCCAAATTAGGATCTAAGAGGAGTTATGGTAATTATCAATAAAGGGGATTAGATCCATTCGGGAAGTTGTTCCTTCCTCTAGGTTCTTGTCCTTCCTTTATCAATCCTTACCCTAACCTCCATGGAAAACATCACAACCGGGCCTTTATACTACGGTATCACCGCTACCTCGAGGGATAGGGTGCCGTAGGGAGCGGTATGTGCATGTATGCATGGAGTCCTATAGATTCTATGTGATGGGTAAGAAAGGGATGAGAGATCTCATCTCTCAAAAGCCTTTCCCAAAGCTAACATCTAAGACAAGGAATTAAAATCTAAACTAGAGCAATTAAATAAAACTACTTACAGATGTATCCCTCCAATCATCCATGCAGGGTTGTCAGATCTGAATTTCTGAATGGAGAAGAAACACCGATGCTCTCCAAAAGATTTCTAAATTTTATTCATTAAAAGGAGGCATAAAAATTACAATCTTTAGAGTTCTATTTATAGGAAATAGAAACCCTAGGTTACATTTTGAATCGCATGTCTAAATTTACAAATATAGCCCTAGGTCAACTTTTCAGCGCCGCCAAAATAAGTTACACAAATTTCCCAAATCCCGGGCACTATATGGCCGCGGAACCGCGGTCCCAGCCTGGGTTTGGTCGCGGTTCCGTGGCCAAACTAGAGAGTTAGGCTCTGGGCTTTTGGGTCTTGAATTCTGGATCTTTGGTCTTCTGAATTCTATGGTTCTTTTCTGAACTTGGCTTCTGATTCTTTCCCAGATTTTCCAGTGAACATTGTCGTGGACTTTAACCCTTCGCTTTGAGTCGATGTCTTGAATCTTGCTTTGTAAATTGTTCCTTATGTAGGCTTGAATAAGATTCTCTGTTTGTTGGTTAAAGTCCACATTTTCATCGTCTTTACATCGTTTGCACTGTTTTCTGTCCAAGAACCTGTAACCTGTAACATGTAGCAGACATGCGTCAAAAGCACCTATTTATTTATAAAAAGAATAAGAATGGGGAATATAATAATGCAATATTCTGGTGTGAACAACCGTTGATTTCGATTTTTGATATTGATTTCTTGCACTCTATGCATATGATTTTGGATTTTCGCGCATGTTGGGCGTAGGTTTTGAGATACGATTTTGGTGCACCCCAGATGCACTAAATCGGGATTCTTTGTGCTTGTCACATACACCTGATTTTGTTGTCAGGCACATACGTTGCCTATGACAGATGTTTCGTGCACACCGGTTGCACCTAGATGTTGTTTTGTGCACATGTAAGGCACATATATGGATTTTGATTTCCGTGCGCACCAGACGCACCGGATATTCATATATACATTGTGAGATTTATTCCTTATAGAGCATTACATTTTATGATATTTGCTATGTGTTTTCATATTGAGCGGGACTAGTCAGAGGACAGTACCCGCATACTTTTGCATGTTTTTACTTAGTTATTTACACATATAGCTTTCATATATACATGTATAATTTTGATGTTCATCATACTGGCTTTGTTTTGGTTTTGACATTTGTGTTTTTACCATGACTCCGATGATTGCAGGATGCTTGACGGGGTTTCGATTTTGAGTTACCTTCTCATTACTTATGCGCATGTATTGCGCTATGATGTGTTTTGTGTATGGATGTTTCCGGAGCCGCGACAATTTGGAAATTTTACTGAAATGTTTTAGTATTTGGGGGTTTAAATTTAAATTTGGGGACCGAATTTATTTAAGAGGGGAAGATTGTAACATTTCAAAAAAATAAAATATTATTTTTTGTGAATTTTTATAATTTAATATTATTTTATTGAATATTTTAATATTTTGATATAATTAAATACAGAAAAGTTTAGAAAAATTATTGAAAATTCTAAAATAGGGTATTTTATGAAATTAAGTCATTTTAAAGCTTTTATGATTAGTTATATGCTAATTTAGTGCTAATCGCGTTAAAAAATCGCTAATCGGTTTTTAGCAATTTTGTGCAAAACATGCACATATCTTTTTCTACACTTGTGTTATATTTTTCTTGCCATGGTTTTACTTTGGGGTTACTATTCTTGGGAGAAGGATTTTGAGAGAAAAAGAAAAAGAAAAAAAGGAAAAGAAAAAGAGGGAACATGGGCATTTAATGAGGCATGGTGTATTTTTACTTGGATTTCTCTCTCCCTCTCATTTTCCTCTTCTCTCTCCCTCTTCATTTTCCCTTAGTGTTTCAGCTAAAGCTTTGCCCTCCTCTTCCTCCCCTCTTCAAGCCCCAAATCACCTCAAAAACAATACCAAAACCCTACCCCCTTTTCATAAAAAGTATGCACAAGCTTAAGATCTACACATCGGACCAAGGAAGCAAGGATTTTGGCCACTAGGGGCAGCTCAAGAAAATTCTTGAGTTGCCAAATGAGGTATTTTCTGGACCTTAAGTTTAGTTTATGCATTACCTTTACCCCATGTTTAGATTGAACCGATATTGTTGGACATTGTGGAGTTAAGGAAAACCTAGTTAGGGTTATGGGAAATTTTGTGTTGTAATGTGAAATTGAGCTCAGTTGAGGTTATATATAAACACCCTAGTGCATGAATTGAGCCCTAAACATGAGAGTTGAAACCCGAAATACGGATTTAGAAACCGATATCGGAAAATTTAGGGAATCTGTTAAGCTTATATGGGATCTGCTATCACCCGGGACATCCTAAATTAAAATTGATTGGACAGTGACATGTGCAGGCACCCAGGAAGCTACCACCAAGACCCTATCCCCTAACTCCATGACCCGGCCGCAGATTTATTCTGTTTGGCCGCAATTTGCGGCCAGACCTGCCCTATTTTGCCTCGTTTTGGTTCTGCTGCTCCTACATGTATAGATTAGACCCCTGGTATGTATAGATTTGTCTAATTTGACATAGGGTGAAATCTGGAGCCTATTTCCTTAGTTGCTGTTTTGGATTCGTGTTTCCGTATTCCGTATTTTTAATTTTGAATTTGTGTATTGTGTTTTACCTCGACTATCTGGCGTTTATACGACGATATCGAGGGTTGTTGATGGTTTTGGAAGGTGTTGTCCATAGGTTCTAACCTATAGATCATAGCGTATCGTTTTGGGATTCGTATGCCGTTTTTGCTTTGATTTGGTTTTAATACGCATTTTGCGATACGTTGATGTGTAGGTACCCCATGAAGACTTCGGGACGACAAGCAAGCGCGTGGCGACGTCCACAAATGAAGACGCAAGGTGAGTAGATTATATCTACGGGGGAAGTCGGGTGGATGGCGTATAGCACCCCCGCAGTCCGTAGTTGGTATACCTTATATGTATATATTATTTATGATAGTATAGTGTCGTGGATTATTTGAGATGTGTTAGATGTGATAGGGTTAGATGTAAACTAGAATATTTCCTAGTTGCGAACCCTAGGATAGGTTTACACCCACACGCACACACATGTTGACTTGCTATACTTATACTGTGATGATGATGGATAGTGGATGACTTTGGAGATGAGTTGATTATATTGGGTTTTGTGCCGCGAGATCGGTGATTTGATATGATTCATATTTGGGATACGACATGTGATCTCTGGCGGACCTTTGGACGTGTGTTTACACACGTAGTCATATTGATGGTATCAGTGTACTAGACTTAGATAAGTACCCCAGATTATGTGATATGATGATGGGGATACCAAATAATTGATGAGATGATTGTGATATTGACCCGTACTCAGCTATTGGGATGCCGTAGGACGATTTACCATACGTGCTTTATATTGATGATAGATCCGCGCTCATGACTCGAGGATGTAAGATGATATACTGTATCGTACGCGATACTATTGAGGCGGATCACCAACTATTATATTATTTATATATATCTACTCAGATTTAGGTGGTTTCCATACCCCTCCTGATGGACTTGGCTTAGTAGATGTTAGACTAGACCCGAGTCATACCTATTTCAAAACTAACGAATCGGGAATATCTTAAGGAAAAGTAAAGGGATTCTATGGGTATTTTCAAAAGACGTATCTATTCTTAAAAACACCGTACCCTTATTTTACCAAAACCCCAATTCGCCTTATTTCAAATGGCACCACTGCATGACATGTACATATTGGTGTAGATTCTTCACTGTTGCATTGATTACTCGATTCCGCATCGCATTGCATGTGTTTATTTCTATATTGTAATTATGCTATTAGGACACCAGCACCATTATCGATGATGCATATGTTCCACGTACACTTGCTTGCAGGCTCACACACTTCATCATCGATAATTGCCATGTCACTACATAATAGTATTATTGCATCAGGATATGACTTTGTATATGCATACTACTATTCTATGTTGCATGATATACTGTTATACTTGCATCTCAATTATATGTCACATACATCATGCTTTCTGATTATGCGCATTGGGATATTGTTTTCATGATATTTATGGATTTGGGAACCGTGGGTTTTTCAAAGGAGCGTATGTACTTATTTGACAAAACCGGTTTCCTTGATATGATATTTGCGCAACTACCATGAGATTTATCGGTTCTGATTATATACCCCATACGAGGAGTGTGTGCCGTATGAGGGTACATGGTGGGGCCCGGTATGGTTCCCCTCGGCTAGATGATCGAAGGATTATGCTGATTGAGCCTGGAGGTGGGCGAGTACCTACCGGTGATTGTATTTGAGCTCGGCGGATATCCGGGGGATACCGACCGGAGTTGAGAGATGGACATGGGTTGACCCGTGCTGCCGGAGCCGAGGGCCGATACCGCAGACGGAGCCCCATATGGATGAGGATTTACGTGCCGATGCTAGGCACAGGTTTCATGATGTTTCCATGATTTTGATTATATCCTCACATTTACATGCATGATGCTTATTTTCATTAGGGTGACAGGTGGACGGGATCCACATATATACAGACTTTTATTACATTGATCATACTTCATTTGTATATATAACAGGGTATGAGGGCGCTGTTATATATACCCTTACACCAATATTAGTGGAATGGTACGCTAATATATGTGTATTGATATCCATTTTGATACTTCATCATATTTACTTCATGCAGAAATACCTTATATTTACGACATGTTATTACCTGAGGCACTGGCACGGGTACTTGGCACTACATACACGATTAGATGTTACATTGCCACCTTATCATGCTTCAGGCTTATTCTTTGAGGCTTATATATCTGATTGTATTGACTTAGGATTATGTCGTGCATTCAATTTCTGCTTGTAGATATTCTCTATTCACGAGTTGGCAACTCACCCCCGTTGTGCCACAGTTTCTTGCAGGTTTTGCCGTACAGGTTCCATAGCGGCATTTCTGGCACACTGCTTTCCCTTGCGGGTGATTTGCTTGGTAGGTGGGTTCTTTGCATCAGAACCACCCTTGTATATGTAGTATTCATTGTATCTAGAATTCCATCAACCAAAACTTGTATATTGTTTCAGACTTAGACATTAGTGATGTATTATTCGACCTTAAAGTCGCGCTTAGTAGTATTGCGGTTTCTAAGCTTATTGAGTTTCTTTTGGATTTAACCCTTGCCATTCGGCGTTGTATATTATATTGCTTGCGTGGTTGTGACCGTCAATTGACGAAGAGCTAGCTCCCGCTTGGGGATGCCTTTTATCATTGCATATATATTGTTCTTGTTGTACCCCGTTCGGGGCCAGTTTTAACAAAAGAAACTCTGCCGAAATTTTTAGAAAAACTATACATTTTAAAAATTCATATTCAGCTTAGTTATTTAAAAACCTTGAATTCAAAACATGTTTTCTTTATCTATTAAAAACCAGTTTTCTTTATTTATCCTTAAAATGGTTTTAGATTTCTGGGCTTTTGGCTTACTTGGATCAGATGGAGTCTTATAGACTTCATATGGTTCAAGGGCCAGTCACGTGCTCTTTCGGGTCGTGACAATCCTAATGCGGAAAAATAAATAATATACAATGGTGACATCATCCTCAACCCGAAAATGCCCCAATAAAAGAATATTACATACAATGAATTTTACATGAATGAAAATAAAAACCCTCGTCTAACATTAAACCCCCGGCTATTCAAAACACGACGATCCAATATAACATATCACAACAACACATAACATCTCATGTCATCAACGTATGTAAATATGTGTATCCCAATTGTCGTTGACGTATAGCAACGAAACCGGCGATACACCACATATTACACTTACGGTGATAGAAAAGAAAGTGAAAAACTACAACAATCGGAATCTGAAACCACCTTAGAAATCATAAACTCAATGTATTGTTGGATATAGTGCCCTCAAAGTCAATTATTGGATCGCAGGAACGTGATTGCAATGATTGAGGGAGGGAGGACCTATGCTGGTAGGACAATCTTACTCAAGATGATAGTATGCTATTTGGTTTATCTTTATCATCGTGTACATGCTTTAGGTGATGTTACAGATCACTATTACACGTTGATAGAGCCCTTAGGATTCTTGCTTGACTACCAGCAGTATGATGGCGATCATATACGTGAGAGTTGGGTAGTCTATAAGCACATCCTTAAAAGTGTCCCTAGTCGTGGGAGTTTCGAGACTGGGTATTGATACTCCATCAGCAGACTAGTGTTTACAGTCAAGACCCCGACGAGGGGCGGTGGCCGGTCTCACAAGCCATTGGTGTCAGTTGGTTCACCTAAGATATATACAAGTGCTCATTAGGTTATGAGTACACCGGACAGGACTTGCCGGGAACCTGCTAGTTGGTATTATACCTGACGTCAGATAGCAGTTCCCTGGTGACATGTGTACAGGTTAGTTCATCGACCTGAGATCTTCATTTGTCTCGTGTGAGTTCCCACTGTGCTTTGATTACTACGTTACCACGGCTCAAAGGAGTCGTGCAAACAGGTTTTAGTTGGGTACAGTCCCGAGCCACATGGAGGCAGTGAGCGTATCGGCAGGGGTTTCGTCTCTCCCGGTATTGGGGTTGAGATCGCGCTGTGTCTAGGAGAGCCATTACACGAAGTCCTTGGCCAAGGCAGGAGATTTACTGGTAGGTATTCCAGTAGTATCTCAGGGTGTTCTGGGCTACACTCCGACACGACTTGTACAGCTTTTGGGGGTCTGACTTTAACCAACCCCCTAGGCCCGACATGCGATACTCATAGACGAACGGACCGGACTGTACGGATATTGTCACTGACAGGCTCAGTAGGGTTCCAGGATGAGTTTACTCATCGGCCTCCCTTTTGGTCAATACCTGGTAGCCCGTTACGTACAGCTAGTACCACTGACGTGCTAGTGGTTAAATCCACAGCCAGTGTATTGACGAGTCTTTAGAGTCCCCCACATACAGTTTCACAAGTTTCGGGCGAAACGTTGTAGAGGCCGTATGGTATTATGGCAGGGTTCGATCATATACGTGCAGTCGTGCACGGATCATGATTGTACGGATCATACTAGTGGGCTTTGGTTTAAGCCGGATCCTAGTATTAGATTTGTTGGATTACTTTAGTCTCATTGCATTCGCATTCAGTCGGAATGCGGATGCAAGTATGTATATACAGGTGAGGGGTATCCTTGTGATCCGTCACGAGTTTACTTTAGATGTTGCCATATCTTTTTATTGTTGCAAAGATTTGGATTAATGATTGCTTATGGAAATTGTGAGTGGATTTCATCATGGAGGGCATTAAATGTGACATGGACATGGGTGGTGACTCATGGTCTCTTTTCTTGTGCTATGTCAATTTATTTGATTGATTATTATGTTGATATGATACTTGGAGAGAGATAGGGCAGCTATGTTAGGCTTGGGGTTGCTCTTGATTTATTCTAGCACTCTCATTTTTCTTCATCTCAACATAATAACAAAAAGCTCTCCACCTTATTTGTTCTTCTTGCTCACAAGTTCCACCATTGGCATCAACTTCTACCTCCACTCTACCCATCTCATGTGTTGAGAATCCTAGAGTGGCAAGGGACAAAATTATCACACACATTCTCTACTTCACCTTGGACACGTCGGTTAGCAAACTTCGTGTCCGAGTTGCTTCGGTTCGAAGCGGGAGCCCATAAAAGGATTCATCGACGTGGTGCCCTTTCCGACGAGGAGATTGGAGATCGAGCGAGATCGGAGATGCCGCAAGGAGCTAAAGATGGTGGCTAAAGACCGAAGGACACGGATCGATCGGTATAGCTTTTCTAACCCTCTTTAGATTGCTAGTTTATTGTTAATGGTTCAATCCGGATTAAAGTCTGCATTAGCGCCAGTTTCAAGTTTATGAAAAGTTTTTGTTTCCGCATTTTGGCCTCGGATTGACAGCCGAGGAGCTACCGTAGGCTTACATGGTATCAGAGCCACGCCATTAACCTTAGCTAGCTTGTTTTAAACAATGTTAATTTATCGAAAACGAAACTAAACTCGAACAATGCCTTTGCAGTTTTGCTCTCTGTTAATTTTTAAAAGTGTTCAGAAAATTTTTTAAACAAGTGCAGAAGATCACCCATGAGACCATATGACCATTGCCCAAAAAACGAGCCCCTGTCGCCTGAAAAAACCGGCCACCTACATTAATTTTATGGCCAGGCCGGCCCATATGTTGATATTGGGCTTCGTATTTGGGCTGCTCTCTGGTCTCTGGGTAGTTGGTGCAGTGGTATTGTTTGTTCGGCCCAATTTGGATATGGTTTTATCAGTTTTTCTGCGCTATTCGGGGGGTTATTTCGGATTCGATATTTTATAATATTGTTTAAATTTTACAGTGCATTACATTATATCTGTGACCGTGAATGTCATTTGATCGGTAAATCTTGTCTAATTGCTATAGCTCTTTTAGACGGATTTGCGAACGTGACATTCACGTTGATGTTCTGTGTTGTGCTGTGATGTTGTGGATTTGTCGTGGTGGATAGCCTGGATGCATTGGTAGTACAGTTTGGTTATATTTGTACATTTGATATTGCGGGGTGAGCGTCCGACATGTGGACTGCCGTCACTGCCTGTTTGTATATTATTCTTTTGGGGCACGACTGGGTTGAGGTCGATGTACCCGTTGTACATATTTTATTTTCTGTACTAGGATTACCCCGCGGAGGAGTGCACGGATAGCCGGGTTCTAGAGAGCAATGGGCCCACATCTCATAGCTTTGAGACGGAGGGGGATTTACTCTAGAATTGGTGGGCTACTCGCCGCACTTGTAGGGGGTATAGGTTGACCCAAGGAGGGGTTCTCAAGTTACCGGATTCCGTGAAGTGCTGGGTGGTCCATTCACTTTGTTGAAGGGGTCTGCCTCGCTTCAGGTTTTGGCGGGTAACTTGCCGCACCCGTAGGGGTCTAGGATTTCTTTGCACAGGCTATCCACACGACCAGGGGAACGTCGGGTTTCACTTGTGGCTCAATGGAAACTCGGGGATCCCAGATTATCTGTATTGTTCTGTGATGCTTATTACATTTCTGTGATGTTGCATTTATCACGCCATGAGCGATTATTATATATTGATATATATACTAGTAGATGTTGTATATGTTTTACACCCGCGCTAGCCCAGTCCCCGCTCTGTCGTTAGTTAAGTAACCTAACGGGTGATGACGGGATCCAGTGGCGAATGCGGATGGCATATACGTACATCGTATTTTCGTTCTTTGTGGTGTGATCAATTGATGGGACTGCGTTGATTCAGATCAATGCAAGGAAAACAAACCTATTCTTATGTTGTTGGAACAATTTTCAAAAAGCTGTTATTACAAGGACGTTCTCTTTTGTTTTGCACAGTGGTATTCGGTTATGAATATCCAGCACCTCATTCGACGAGGCAAGGGCCGAGATCCCTTCATCGGGAGTGACCCCTTGGACAGAAGTTTGCGTCAGGGTAATAACTTCACTATAGTTGATTACTTTTTTCTTTGCATTGCGGTATTCAGTTGGAATATCCTGCACCTCATTCTACGGGGAAAGAGCCGAGATCCCTTCACCGGGAGTAACCTCTTTAGCATAGGTTTTCGCCACTATATTTATAAAAAGCTATCCGGTTCCTTCAACGATATCAAGTTCATTACGTTAAAGGTTTTTCGCCAAAAACCATTCGTAGCCCTCCGTCATTTCAGACGGGTAGCACTTAGTATTCATGCTATGTTTGTTGGCCTTAGTCAAGGCATAGTGTACGGTAGCTATTTGTTACATTTCTGTTGCATAGATAGATGCATTGATTTAGGACAGTCGTACCACTTTGTTGGCCAAAGTCAAGGGTGTGTGCGGGTGGGTCTAAATCAATCAGGACAATGACGGGTAGAACTTGACTTGCGGGTTATGATTTGTTGGCCAAAGTCAAGGTCATAAACCGTTTGGGGTAAAAATCACCTCGGGAGTTTCTAAAGAAACTGAAACTTGCCAGGCATGCGCAAACCTTCTGGAGTGTGATAACGTGAGTGGATTCCATCACGTTATCATGTGATGATAGTTGGATCCCGATTCCAACAGTTGAGTTGGTTTACTCCTCGGGTGATCCCGACTAATTCTTCTTTCAGGTTTGGAGGAGAATTTGAGGATACAGTGGGAGGTTTCCTGATTAGATAAATCGATAACCATTCTGATGTAGGTTAGAGTGCACGAAGAGTGTTTCTTTTCTCTCTCTCTTTGGCAGCGACCATGGCCCGACGCTAGACTATGACTCAGTGACCAAGTTTACCAAACCTTCTTTAAACATTGGCTTTTGGATTGTCAGAGTTGCATACCTCATTGCCACTCCTACTTTTACCCTTTTCTCCAGAACACCCCGAATTACTACGAACATCCACTTCCATTGGATAAAACCATCGTATGGTTATATACGAACTCGAAGGAACTTGTTCCAGATTCGAGGATGGTTTCCGGTTCTGGAGAAAATGAATAGGACTATTCAGTTGTCTTTTATCTTTACCTTCTCTCAGGTTGTGAGGGCTCCTAGGATTAGGAGAAGAGTACACTTATTGGATAGTCTTCTTCGAAACCATAGGCAGGTGCCGAATGGTAGGGAATGAAGAAAACCGATTAGCCTAAGTGTGGTGTACAAAAGGTAATAAGTAAAGACAAATAAATGGATTAGTAAGAGGGCAAAGTAAATTGCGACTGCTATCATTAACGACCAAACCACGTATTTCATTACCATTCCTACTTCACCTTTGTATTTCTCCAGAACACTCCGTATCACTACGAAGATCCACAGTTATTTGGATACTCCATCGTATGGTTATATACGAACTCGAAGGAACTTGTTCCAGTTCGGGGATGGGTTCTGGTTCAGGAGAAATAGAATAAGGTTTATTCAGTTGTCTTTTATCTTTACCTTCTCTCGAATTGCGAGTGCTCCTAGGATTAGGATAGTACACCTATTACGCTTATTGGATAGTCTTCTTCCAGACCATAGGCTATTGCCGAACGGTAGGGAAGGAAGAAAACCATTTGGCCTAAAGGTGGTGTACAGAAGGTAACGACTAAAGACATATAAAGGGATTTGGAGAGATGGCAAAGAAATGTACGGTTACAGTCATGAATCTGGATAATGGAATAGGCATTACTTGGAATACCCGGATACCCCTTCAAAACCTTTACATGTTTCAGTTTCACTGTATATTGTTAAAGGAAAACGGATTTCCCAATTAGACCCTTGCTCCAGGGTATGTATTTACCAGGTATGATTCTTACATCTGTATGGTTTTACAAATGATGAGTGGGAGTAAGTTATTGGGAATTAGGTGATCCTCCTCATTATATCGGGATTCGTTGTAATTGGTGATATTTGAGGAAATCACCTGGGTGTTTGCCGGACGGCAAATATTTGGTTTTGAATATCCGTTGTTATGTACCAATTTCAAATTGATATATCTGTACGTTTATTTTTATAAAGTGAGATATAACTTTTTGAAATTATGTCTATGACATTTACCTATATCAGTTGATGGTTAGCTAAGGAGCATTCAACAGAAGTGTAATTCTTCATAACCATAGTACAGTTTTCAACCTACGACGCACAGGGTTTGAGTTATTCAACTCAGGGGACTTATACAAAGCATTGTATATTGTCCAGTGTCCATTAGGACAGAGGGGTTGGTCCTCGTACTATATTCTGTTTACTTGTGACTTCTCTAGTTTTTAGACAAGTGTTTCGTAGAAATGCAATGTCTAAGTTTTGAGAAGTTATAGGTATAAGAATAAAGTAGAGAACCAGGTGTTGCAAGTATCAGGATTCTTCAAGGTGATCAAAGATGTAGATACTTGTATCCGGTATTCAGTTGATAGTAATGGTTTTGAGAAACTTGTTTCTCTTTCAGTTTACTCATATCTGGATACATTCCTAAGTTGAGTAACGCTGATCGGCCTCCTTCCATTTAGTTGACATGCACTGGTGATAATTGCATGATTTGAATCTGGTTCAATTAAATCAGTGCCTCTGTTTCTATATTGGATATAGAACAGTTCATATCTTGACATTGTTAAGATACGGGGAGTTGTCCGGCTTATGCTTAAAACCAGACTCCGGATAACTCAAGGCACGTTTCTGTAATGGCTGTTTGTGGGTTGACCCGGGCTATGACGAGGGTTGACTTTCTACCATCTGGAAGATCAATAGTGATATTGTTCTTGACTCGCCACAGTTTTAATAAAAATGGATTTTTTCAGAAAACAGTAGTGGGAGTATGGTAGAACTGGAAGTGATTCCAGAACCGCAAACGATTACTGAAAATTTGATAAGAACCTAAAGATTCAATCAGATTTGACATTCCATTGGCCACTACGCAGATATGGTGGGTAACCTCAGGCACTTAAGAGGTACTTCGGTATACTCAAGGATGGTGACAGGGAGGTTCTTGTTTACCTAGACTTGACACAACTGTTGTTCCAGGCTATGAGACCCGGCAGGAGGATGAGTATAGCATCATTCTAAACTAGCTTTAGAAGTGCACGTGTGTATGACTCTGCCAGAAGATTGTCGTAGTCAGTGGGAGCAGCGGAAGCATAGTGGACATGCACCTTATGTCTATTTATGGACTAAAGCAGATATAGCGGAGATAGATCATCTATTTTTGATGTGACAGTCATAGGTTTGACTTCATCAGAATAGGGGATGGATCTGCTAAGAAGGTAGTAGGGTGTGATGTCCTGGTATATGGATGACATACACATAGTAGGAAGTGAAATTCCTATACTACGATCGGTTATACTTTGGTTGTCACACAGTGGTTTCTCCACATATGGCTTGGATATTATATCAGGCATTCTGGTTACTAGATCTATGGTTTTAGATCTAGATTTAGGAAGTGTCCCAATCTGGGTACTTAGACAGTATTCTAACGGTGTTTTAGAATGGACGACTCCTGGCATGGTGGTGTACCTGCAGGTGATGGAGTCACCCTCTCTAAAGGTGTCTTAAAGACTAAAGAGGAGTGGAATGCGCATGATTGGCACATCACTTGCTTATGTTGGAGATAGTGCCCTCAGAGTCAATTATTGGATCACAGGCACGTGATTGCGATGATTGAGGGAGGACCTATCCCGGTAGGACAGTCTTACTCGAGATGATAGTATGCTATCTGGTTTACCTTTATCATCGTGTACTGCTTTAGGTGACATGACAGGTCACTATTGCACGTTGATAGAGCCCCTAGGATTCTTGCTTGGCTTCCGGCAGTATGAGGGCGATCATATACGTGGGAGCTGGTAGTCTATAAGCACATCCTTAAAAGGTCCCTAGTCGTAGGAGTTTCGAGACAGGGCATCGATTCTCCAGAGTAGACTAGTGTATACAGTCGAGACCCCGACGAGGGGCGGTGGCCGGTCTCACAAGCCACTGGTGTCAGTTGGATCACCTAAGATGTATACAGGTGCTCATTGGGTTATGAGTACACCGGACAGGACTCGCCGGGAACATGCTAGTTGGTCTTATACCTGACGTCAGATAGCAGTTCCCTGGTGACATGTGTACAGGTTAGTTCATCGACCTGAGGATCGTCATTTGTCTCGTGTGAGTTCCCACTGTGCTTTGATTACTACCCTACCACGGCTCAAAGGAGTCGTGCAAACAGGTTTTAGTTGGGTACAGTCCCGAGCCACATGGAGGCAGTGAGCGGATCTTCAGGGGTTCGTCTCTCCCGGTATTGGGGGTGAGGTCGCGCTGTGTCTAGGAGAGCCATTACACGAAGACCTTGGCCAAGGCAGGAGATTTACTGGTAGGTATTCCAGTAGTATCTCAGGGTGTTCTGGGCTACACTCCGACACGACTTGTACCGCTTTTGGGGGTCTGACTTTTTACCAACCCCCTAGGCCCGACATGCGATGCTTATAGACGAACGGACCGGACTGTACGGATATTTTCACTGACAGGCTCAGTAGGGTGTCAGGATGAGTTAGCTCATCGACGTCCCTTTTGGTCAATAGCTGGTGGCCCGTCACGTATTGGCTTATACCTCTGACGTGCTAGTGGTTAAATCCACAGCCATAGTATTGACGAGTCTTTAGAGTCCACCACACTTCCAGTTACTCAGCTTTCGGGCGAAACGTTGTAGAGGCCGTATGGAGATATGGCACGGTTCGATCAGATACGTGCGGTATTGCATGGATGTGATCGGACGGTTTTTACTAGCCGGCTTTGGCTTAAGCCGGATCTTAGTATTTGATAGTGTAGTTTTGTCTCTTTGCATTTGTATCCGGTCGGAATACAATTGCGGGTGTGTATGCACAGTATCGGGGTTTTCCTGTAATTTATTATGGGACCAATTTTCTGGGATTGCCAGTTTGCATTCCGTTCCGGCCGGTTTTCTCTTTTTCCTTCCCGGTCGGACTTTTCGTTGGAGGGTGTTATTTGCAGTTTGCAAATAACATTTTGTGAGATGAGAGTTTATGATTGCATCTTTTGATTCCCTTTCCTTTTTCTTTTATTGCACATCACTTGCATTAATTGTGATAAGAGAGGGTATGGGTTTTTTTGATGTGATTTTATGTTGGAAATGGGCCGGCCACTGTTGGAGTATGGAGTGGATTAATTTCCTTTGTATGGAATGGAATATAAATGAGTGTGCTGGAATTGTTTTAATGGGTTGATGAATTAATTTATAGATATTTATATGATGGCTTTGAGATTGATTGATAAAATTAATCTTTCTTTCCACAGCAAGAGAGAGAGAGAGGTGCTTCATTTCATTTTCCAGTGAGCATTACTTTTGGCCGAGCTCATTTTTGCTTTTGATGCTCCATTCTTCATCTAGCATCAATCCATGAAAATCATTGTGCAAAATTCCTCCATACATGGCAACCTCTTAAACCCCAAAGAGACAAGTTTCCACACTAGTCTACAGCAAACCTTGGACGAGTCGGCTAGCCAACTTCACGCCCGAGTTGCCTCGGTATAGAGGCGGGAGCCCGTAAAAGATGCAGGCGATGTGGTGCCCTTCCGGCGAGGAGGTGACGGATGAAGTATCCGCGGGAGATCGGAGTGGAGATGAAGACCGAAGGACACGGATCGCTCGGTATATCTCTAACCCGTCTTGTAGTTAGCTAGAACTAGTTTAATGGCCCGATCCGGGGTTTAGTGCGCGGTGGTGCCGGATTGCTAAGTTCGCAAAATTAAAGTTTATCACCGTTTCCGCCCTTGGCCGTCGGTTCGACGGCCGGGGCGCCGCCGTGCACTTACAGTGGTATCAGAGCCTCGCCATTAATTTCGTCTAGCTTCGTTTGATGTGTTTTGCATTTCCGATCGACCAAAATTCCAAAATCTAAATTTTAGTTCACGACAGTTTTCTGTTGAAATTTTTTGGTCTCCAAAAATTTTTCAGGTTGTATAAAATTGATGGACTGGAGACTATAAGACTACTGTAAAAATTCGATGCATTCAGTCGATGATTGGAGCGCGGAACCGCGGCCAAACCCCCACTTGGGCCGCGGTTCCGCCGCACATTGGAGTTGTCAATGCATCATTTTTCCCCAGTGGGCTTCTGGGCTATTTTTAGGGGTTTTGGAATATTAAAATTGGGCCAATTATTTCTGTGAGTGCTGATCGTATGAATTTCGGATGTGTCGTATCAAATAGTAAAGAAATCACAACCAAAAATATTTGACCGCAATCAAACAACGGTGTCAGTTGAAGTTAATGAATGAGTGCGGATCGTCCTCAGGGATCTCGAGATTCGTTTTTATTTTATTTGTTCGAAATGAAATGTTAAGCAACAATAAGAGAAAACTCGATTAAAGATTGAATTGTATTCGTGTGTCACTAATCTTTACTAAAGAATCAAGAACTATAAACAACAAGAATTGGGTTTCAATGGTATTTTCCAAACGACAATCAAGAATGATAAAGAAGCTCGTAGGAATCGATAGGATCTTTAGATGTGTTGTAGTCTACAATATTTCGTATTCTTGTCCTTCGAAGAGTTTATACTAGATCAATGGTTATCGACGCGAGTTAGGGTTTTCTTGATGAAATTAGGGTTTCATCTCTTAACCCTTGCTCTTTCGAGGATACCATTTATATTCTAGCCTCTAGCAATTTCAAGAAGCGATCAGATCACCCCAATCTCGAGCGATGTTGATCAAGAAAGCATCGCATCAAATTGGGTTGTCGATTCTTGAACTTTGCTAGGGTTTACACACTCGTGGGATTCAAGAATTTATTATAAATTTGCTACATCATCATACTAAAGATCGTTTCGACTCCTTAACGAGCGGAGTTTTACTCACGCATCACCACATAGACAATATTCAAGAACAGTAAAGATAACATGATGCGGAATTTAAAAGAAACAAGATAGAAGAAAATATCACCTTTTATTTCATCAACAATTTCAATACAATCTTTCAAGATCTACAAGAAGAAAGAAAATCGATCGTTGACTCGGCTTCGCTCGACTCCGTGGATCGTGGATCTACTTGGGATCTCTTGCCCGATGGAAGATCGGCTTGGCTCATAAAAGGGTTGAAGGAATCTTGCTTGGCTTGCACTCAAGATCTTGAATTGTGGTTGGATCTAGGGTTAGGGTTTCCTACAAGATTTCTCACTAATCTTGAGGAAGAAGAAGATGGAGAAAGAGAATGGCTAAACTAAAAATGGGTTGAATCTATCACTCTCCAAGATTGAATCAAGATTTTCCAAGATGAGAAATGAGTGAGCCTAGGGTCTTATTTATAGACCTAGGTTTAGGTTTGAATTAGACTTTCCCTCCCAAAGTTTGTTGGCCAAGTTTGTTGGGGTTTAGCTTAGGGTTTAAGCAAGGGTTTGGGAAAGTTCTAGAAGTTTTAGGCTAGTTTAGGAGCTTGATGATCTGGTGGAAGTGTCTGGACTCTTCTGGACTTTTGTATGCATTTTTGAGCTGCAGGTACTAACACAGGAGTTGTGGTGCAACTCGAGGGGCTGACTCACTGGATCCACCGCGCAACCGCCGCGTGAGGTAGACTTTGGCCGCCCTTCCGCCGCACATTGGTGGCCTTGGGATCTGTGCTTTCTTCAGTAGTCTTGTACTTCTGTATGGGTTATTCTTTGATGTTTAGAATTGCAGTTGCCCTTCTATGTTGATACCAGATTTGCTTTCAATGAGTTTACGAGCAATTGTAATGGTCGAGCAATGTATTGATCGAGCAAGCATTTCTTTACCTGCATAGACTTCAAAATAGGGGTTGCAAGATATAGAAAATATGCTATGTAATGCAATGCAGTTAATTACCTTAGAATTTCCGGTTTAAAGGTCGAATACATGTAATTTGATATTTTGCGACCAATTAGCTAATATGTGAATTATGAATACCGTACTCTCCTATATGTATGCAGATGTTAAGGAAATTGCCTGCTAAAATATACAGTATTTTCGACTGATCAAATACCCCCAAACTTAATTTCGATCGTCTCGAGAGAATGTTTTATTAAAAAGAGAAGGAGAAAACAAAGAAAGAGAAAAACTAACTAGCACACTTTCGTAGGCAACACGATTGCACTGAGCACGTGCAACAAGCCTTTAAACCTCTAGGTGTCCCTAGTAGGAGGAGTGTTGTCTCCTGAGGGTTTTCAGCGGATTGCACCCGCAAAATCCAAAAATAAAAGCAAGATCATGAATATTACATTTAAAGACAAGAATTGTAAAAGAAAGACTTTGAAAATTAGGGTTTCCAACTAAGCTAGCTTTTCGGTTGTCATGAGCCCTATCTTAATGGTCATGAAAAAATGTCAGAAATCACGTCCTCCCTCAATAAAACATCGTCTTATTCTTCATTCCTATCTTTATTCCAAACATCGATCATATAACCCTGCGTGTGTGTAAAGACATCCCTACACCCGGAGAATTCAATTCAAGCTATCATACTCTTGCCCTTCGACCTCAGTACTTCTTGGCAAACGAGATTGCTTAAACACTTTCATGCGACCGTTAATACTTCTTGAGGTACTAACCGACCGATTACTGATGTGCTTGCTAACTTGGTGTATTTTCCTAGTCTTGCACCACCTCAGGCATAGCAGTGACACCCAGACCAGTTGACCTTGGGGCACTAGGTGAAGAAGCACCCTTTTGCTATATATTTTTCTTACCTTTGGTGATAACAAAACCAGTATCCATTTTTCTCACCATTTTCAAAATACTTTTTTCTTTTTCATACTTTTGGCTTTAAGACAAGAGCATTTCAAGGTATCCTCTACTAACCCAGGCTTCAAGACGTGTGTAAGTGCGAATAGCAGGGTAGCAACGTTCAAAATGTTTGGCTTCAGAATAGAAACTATTTTTCAGACTTATTTTTATCCTCAGATTAGTGACGTCCTTCATCTTACTAACCCTTGGGACAACGGCTCATAACTACTTATTACTAGTTCGTATAAGAAAACTTCTAATTTTCTTAGTTTTCTAAAATTTTTCCAATCTCATGGATGTAATTGTTCACTGTCTAAACTTTCATTATCTTTTTTATATACAAAAAAGTGTAAATATTAAAATTATTTTTATATTTGAAAATTTCTAAATTTTTATGGGTTTTGAAAATTTTTCAATTTTTATAGATTTTTAAAAGAAATGTTTTGTGCTTATGCAGATGATATGCAAATGATGCAAAAAAAAGCACAAACCTCCCCCAAACTTGTTTTCAACAGTGTCCTCACTGTTGCCGACCGTCATACCTACAAAAATCTGTAAATCTGGGAGGAATTATTAGTGGGGGCAAAATATATAAGTGAAGAACTTCCCCCAAACTTGTTTTATTTACTCACCTTCATTCAAAATATGATACAATGATATACTGAACATGAAAGTGAGACGGAGGAATTTTAATCAAAATAAACTGGCTCTTGTAAGAACAAGAGCTCCTCCGTGGGGTCAGTGGAAAAATACGGCTTTAATCTATGTCCATTTATTTTGAAAACAGTGCCGTTTTTAACATTTTCAATATCTACTGCCCCGTGCGGGTATACAGACCGCACAACAAAAGGTCCCTTCCAACGAGATCGGAGCTTACCCGCATGAAGGTGTAATCGTGAATCATAAAGAAGGACTTGTTGACCAGGTAAAAATGTTTTCCTCAAAATGTTTTTATCGTGAAAAACCTTAGTCCTATTCTTTGTGATTACAGCATTATCATAAGCTTCATCGCGGAGTTCGCTTAGCTCGTTTAGTTGCAGCTTCCGAAAGTTGCAAGCGAGGTTTAGATCAAAATTAATTTCCTTTATAGCCCACAATGCTTTATGTTCTATCTCAACAGGTAGATGACATGCTTTACCAAAAACTATCCTATATGGAGACATTCCTAGGTCGGTCTTATATGCAGTCCTGAATGCCCAAAGAGCATCCGTCAATTTGGTCGACCAGTCTTTTCTATTTTTGGTAACAGTTTTCTCCAGGATAAGTTTGATTTGTCTGTTTGAGATCTCAGCCTGCCCGCTTGTTTGGGGGTGATAGGGTGTAGAAAGACGGTGGTTGATTGAATATTTCCGCATCAGAGTCTCGAAAGATCTGTTGCAGAAGTGTGTCCCGTTATCGCTAATAATAGCGCGTGGGTGTCCAAATCGCGAGAAGATATTCTCTTTCAAGAACTTAATGACAACTTTCTTGTCATTAGTGCGACTTGGAATGGCTTCTACCCACTTGGAGACATAATCAACCGCCAGCAATATGTACAGATTCCCAAAGGAGTTGGGAAAAGGACCCATAAAATCTATGCCCCAAACATCAAACATTTCAACAACCAGAATGGGTTGCTGAGGCATTTCATTCCTTTGGGATATTCTACCCGTATACTGACATTGTGTGCAGGTTTTGCAATGTTCAAATGCGTCCTTGAATAAGGTCGGCCAATAAAATCCACATTGCAAAACCTTTTCCGCTGTTTTTCTAGGACCAAAGTGACCCCCACAGGCCTGATCATGACAAAATGAAAGAATACTCTTGAACTCTTCATTCGGGACGCACCGGCGAATGATCTGATCAGGACAATATTTAAACAAATAAGGCTCGTCCCAGTAATAGTGTTTTACTTGGGAAAGGAAGCGGTATTTGTCCTGTTTTGACCAATCGCTCGGTATAAGTCCCGTGGCATGATAGTTCACAATATCCCTGAACCATGGTTCAGAGGATACGCTCAAGAGTTGTTCGTCAGGGAATGAGTCATTGATCGGCAGGGTCACAGGGGAAGAAACGATGCGTGAAAGGTGGTCAGCTACTACGTTTTCACATCCTTTCTTATCTTTGATAACAAGATCGAATTCTTGTAAAAGAAGGATCCAACGTATTAGTCGACCTTTGGCATCTTTCTTCGCCAACAAATGTTTTAAAGCGGAATGGTCAGTATATACAACAATAGGTGAGCCGATTAAGTAAGGCCTGAATTTCTCTAATGCGAATACAACCGCTAATAGTTCTTTCTCTGTGGTTGTATAATTGATTTGCGCATCATTCAGAGTCTTACTAGCATAGTAAATCACATGTGGCATCTTTTCAATGTGTTGTCCAAGGACAGCACCTACTGCAAAATCAGATGCGTCACACATCAGCTCAAAAGGGTAGTCCCAGTTTGGTGATGATAAAACGGGGGCTAAAGTGAGTGAGTGTTTAAGTGAGTCGAAAGCTGTCTCGCAATCCGAGTCAAAGTGGAAGGTCGTATCCTTGGCCAGGAGTAGTGTTAAAGGTCTAGCAATTTTGCTAAAGTCCTTTATGAATCTCCTATAAAAGCCAGCATGGCCAAGGAAAGAGCGAATATCTTTGACGCTTTTGGGATGAGGGAGGTTTTGAATGACATCTACTTTAGCTCTGTCAACCTCAATGCCCTTCTGTGAAATGACATGTCCAAGGACTATTCCTTCTTGGACCATAAAATGGCATTTTTCCCAGTTTAAAGTCAAGTTCTTCTCTTTGCATCGAGTAAGAACAGCGTCCAGATTCGCTAGGCATTCAGAAAAAGAGTCTCCAAAAATCGAAAAGTCGTCCATAAAGATCTCCAGGAAATTCTCTACCATATCAGAGAATATCCCCATCATACACCGCTGAAAGGTAGCGGGAGCATTGCATAGCCCGAAGGGCATGCGACTGTAAGCAAAGGTACCAAAAGGACAAGTAAAAGTGGTTTTATCTTGATCCTTTTTGGCGATGGGGACCTGATTGTAGCCTGAGTAACCATCCATGAAACAATAGTATTGTCGTCCCGCTAAGCGTTCCAGCATTTGATCAATAAATGGTAGAGGAAAATGATCTTTCCTCGTAGCAGCGTTGAGTTTTCTATAATCGATGCATACACGCCACACAGTTTGGGTGCGTGTCTGAATCAACTCATTCGCTTCATTTGTGATCACAGTGATGCCAGATTTCTTAGGAACGACGTGTATAGGACTTACCCACTGGCTATCAGAGATCGGGTATATAATACCACTATCTAAGCATTTGACGATCTCTTTCATGACAGCTTCCTTCATGACGGGATTTAACCGTCTCTGTGGTTCTCGGGTCGGTCTGGCATCATCCATCACATGTATATGATGTTCGACTATCAAGGGACTAATCCCTTTGATGTCCGCCATACTCCAACCAAACGCCTCTTTATTAGATCTTAATACCGATAGAAGTGCATTCTCTTGCTCTGATGCAAGGGAAGCGGAAATTATAACCGGTAAAGTTTCGTTCTCACCAAGATATGCATATTTAAGGTGAGAGGGTAAAACCTTGAGATCTAATTCAGGCGGAGAAATAATCGAAGGAAGGATCATAGAATGATTTTTGGATTTACAAAGAAGCTCAGAGCCTGTGAAAGATACAGACTCGGGTGGAGAAAAGTCAGAAGTGCAGGACTCAAGTGTAAGTGTAGTGTCCTCACTAAGTGTAAGATCAAGCAAAGATGTGCTAATGTCATCGAGATCAGTAAAGCAAAGTTCCTCGGCTCCACAACTTTCGGGAGCGATCTCATGGACAGAACACACATCTAAAATATGAGCACTAGGTTCTGATGGCTGACTCCCAACTCTGTAGATATTTAGTTCAATGGTCATATTTCCAAATGATAAATTCATTGAACCATTTCTACAATTTATAACAGCGTTGGAAGTGGCAAGGAAAGGACGACCTAAAATCACCGGAATTTGGCCCCGGGGGTTTGCTACAGGATGTGTGTCAAGCACAATGAAGTCTACAGGGAAAACAAATTCCCCGACCTTTATTAACACATCCTCTAATTCACCCCTTGGTTTGGTGATAGATCGGTCCGCCATCTGGAGAGTACAATGAGCAGGTTTCAGCTCTCCAATTCCTAGTTGCTCATAGACAGAATAAGGTAACAGGTTAACACTCGCGCCAAGGTCTAAAAGAGCACGATTTATGTTTTTACCCCCAATCGAAATCGATATTGTAGGACATCCTGGGTCCTTTCGTTTCTTTGGCAGCTGGGGAATAAAAGCAGTGCTGAAATTATTAGCCATAAAGACCTTCTTTGGCACTTGAGTCTTCCTCTTCCTAGTGCACAAGTCCTTTAGAATCTTCGCATAAGCGGGGACTTGTTGAATTGCATTTAGGAGAGGGATATTGATGTTAACCTGTTTGAACATTTCTAAAATTTTCTCCATATGAGGACTCGTTCTGTTAGCCCTTAACCGGTTAGGGTAAGGTGCTTTCGCAATAAGCGCGGGGTCCATCATAGGAGAAGGAAAAGGGGGTAGACGAGATCCCAAAAGAGGTGTGGGGACCGTCTGTGGAGAACTATAAGGGTTGGGTGAAGGTGTTGAGCCTAAAGGGAACTGGAGAATAGGCTCGTGCGAAGGTGGTTTGGTAGAAGAAGAAGGATCAGAAGGAGAAGTGTGTGTATGTGGAAAGGTCTCAGCCGGGGTTTTGACATGATTTTCAGTATTATCAATATCTTCCCCGACATTATTATTCAGCACTCTTCCCGATCTCAACGTGGTAATGGCATTTACATTGTAATGCCCAAGATTCTGCAGGGGTTGAGAGGGAAGTTTCCCTTTTTCTCTCGCACTCATTTCAGCTTTGAGGCGTGCGATTTCAGCTTCCATCGTTCTAATACTCTCAGCTTGTGACGCTGAGTTTTTCTTTATTTCATTGACGGAAGATCTAACCTCAGTCGAAACCTCCATGAAATTTGATAAAAGTGATTTCATGGTTTGAGTAAATTGAGAGAAATCGTCAGAACAGGACTGCATAGGATTAGACTGTGCATGAGTGTTGCCCTGGTTTTGGAAATTTTGTGACTGGTAGGGGTGCTGAGTGAGTTGGAGGGGTTGCTGTTGTGGTGGAGGAAGAGCCCTTTGAAAGTTATTTGTGTTTGGAACCGTGTTTTGAGATTGATTTTGGTTCCAAGCAAAATTCGGGTGGTTCCTCCAACCCTGATTGTACGTGGAAGAATATGGATCGTTTCGAGGTCGTTGAAATGCGGCATTAGAATGCTCTTGACCTTGAAACGCCGAGTTTAAAGGACATTCTTCCGTTAAGTGTGACGGATCAGAACAGCACCCACAAATAGTTTTGGGGAGTGATACCGGGTTTAGGGAGGCTGCTGCAAATTTGTGTTCCATAGCGTCGAGCTTCTTTTGCATTGCTGCCATTTCTGCTCTAACACCTATGGACACATCTACTTGGTGTACGCCACCCCTATTCAATGGTTGGGTTCCACTCTCCCAAATTAGTGATTTTTCAGCGAACTCTTCTAAGTAACGCCAGGCTTCCCCATCGTCTTTAGTCATAAATGTACCCTGACACATATTCTCAAGGCTTTGTTTCGTGCTAGGGTTACTGCCCTCATAGATGATTCGGCAAAGCTCCCATCTCGGGATGCCGTGATGAGGACATTGAACCATTAGATCCTTGAAACGTTCAAAGTACTTTGAAAATGGTTCGGTAGGGAGCTGGGCAAATTGGTTCAATTCGCTCCGAATTCGAGCCGTTCTTTGGACTGGGTAAAATTTCTTTAGGAATGCAGCGACGAATTCTTCCCAATTTGTGATGGAGTGTGCGGTGGTGTTATATAGCCACTTCTCGGCTATATCGCACAAGGTAAAAGGAAGAAGTCGTAGACGCATCGCATCCACAGAAAGTTGAGACGTACCCATCATAGCACATACGTTTTCAAATTTGGTAATGAAAACGTAAGCGTCCTCGGTCTCGAGTCCGTGATACTTAGGTAGAAGGTTGATATACTGGGGCTTTATTTCAAAGTTATCCCCGTTTGCTGGTGGTGTGGATAAGCAGGTCGAAAGAGGACCTCTAAGTGGATAGCATCTTTCCTGAAGAGAAATGTGTGGAGGATTCTGCGCACCAACAGACGGTGGCAGATTGGGGTTAAAGAAGTTTGATGGATTCGGATCCATCGGTGTGGGTGTGGTAGTAGGTAAAGAAAAGGTAAATGGAGAATTATCGACTTCGGAGTCGATAAAAGGTACGCGGACTAAACGGGCACTAGAATCCCGTGTCCAGCCTATCTTGTACTAAAAAGGGTTAGCACAAGTGGCAGCGTTGGCTTATAATTAGGGGTAAAATGAATGCGGTGTTTGCTTTGAAAAGGGACGGATTTTGAAAAAAAATGATGCGACAACCAAATGCAGCACACAAACCCTAGAATCTAATGGTCACCTAGGTCCGGCTCTAGACCGCTCCTAACTGCCAAAAGACAAGTCGCAGGATCAATCCTCCACTGCCTCTTTGTCCCCCTGTGGCCGGATAAGTGCCAGGTAAGTGGGAAGGAACCACCACTACAGTGGACCTAATTAATAACCACTAGCCTTAGACACACTCGCCTTAGGCACCACAGGAAAACGCGGATAAGCAATGAATTACCCACGGCCCTCTCTTGTCCTAAATGAGCGCGACAGTCCTTAGAGTCATCTCTAGATTTCTTTTAGTTAATGGGGGTAAATGTGGATGCAAGTTTGGTGGTTTTCGGGGCCTAGGAAGGGTAATGAAATCCCCACCTAATTTGGATTTGGCCGTGCCCCTTAAATTCCGTATTTAATATGCAAAACAACCAAGAAAAGCAAAATCACGCACAATTTTAATTTGCTTTTGCGGCGCAGCTATTGTTTGCAAAAAATCCTGCAGAAAGGATTAGTTGGAGCTAAAAAGGGAGAGGGGAGAGAGCAAGAAATCACCTGAAGAAAGATGGTACAGAGATCACCCAAGACTGCGGCTCTTCCGCCGCAATATGCATGTATCTGCCGCCCTTCCGCGGTCAAGTGTTGGGAACAGTGTACAATTTTTCTTCAGCTGCTTGCTGTTGCTATCTCCAGCTCTCTGGTATATCCCAAATAATTTTTCCACAGCACAGAATGCTCCAGATCACCTTGCAATCAATTCACAACACACGTATAAGAGTTTGTACGAATTTTGATTTCAAGAAATGAAACGTAATAATTCTTTCACTTCAAACTATAAAATGTAAACGAATTAGCGCGCGATCCCCGGCAACGGCGCCATTTTGATCGTATGAATTTCGGATGTGTCGTATCAAATAGTAAAGAAATCACAACCAAAAATATTTGACCGCAATCAAACAACGGTGTCAGTTGAAGTTAATGAATGAGTGCGGATCGTCCTCAGGGATCTCGAGATTCGTTTTTATTTTATTTGTTCGAAATGAAATGTTAAGCAACAATAAGAGAAAACTCGATTCAAGATTGAATTGTATTCGTGTGTCACTAATCTTTACTAAAGAATCAAGAACTATAAACAACAAGAATTGGGTTTCAATGGTATTTTCCAAACGACAATCAAGAATGATAAAGAAGCTCGTAGGAATCGATAGGATCTTTAGATGTGTTGTAGTCTACAATATTTCGTATTCTTGTCCTTCGAAGAGTTTATACTAGATCAATGGTTATCGACGCGAGTTAGGGTTTTCTTGATGAAATTAGGGTTTCATCTCTTAACCCTTGCTCTTTCGAGGATACCATTTATATTCTAGCCTCTAGCAATTTCAAGAAGCGATCAGATCACCCCAATCTCTAGCGATGTTGATCAAGAAAGCATCGCATCAAATTGGGTTGTCGATTCTTGAACTTTGCTAGGGTTTACACACTCGTGGGATTCAAGAATTTATTATAAATTTGCTACATCATCATACTAAAGATCGTTTCGACTCCTTAACGAGCGGAGTTTTACTCACGCATCACCACATAGACAATATTCAAGAACAGTAAAGATAACATGATGCGGAATTTAAAAGAAACAAGATAGAAGAAAATATCACCTTTTATTTCATCAACAATTTCAATACAATCTTTCAAGATCTACAAGAAGAAAGAAAATCGATCGTTGACTCGGCTTCGCTCGACTCCGTGGATCGTGGATCTACTTGGGATCTCTTGCCCGATGGAAGATCGGCTTGGCTCATAAAAGGGTTGAAGGAATCTTGCTTGGCTTGCACTCAAGATCTTGAATTGTGGTTGGATCTAGGGTTAGGGTTTCCTACAAGATTTCTCACTAATCTTGAGGAAGAAGAAGATGGAGAAAGAGAATGGCTAAACTAAAAATGGGTTGAATCTATCACTCTCCAAGATTGAATCAAGATTTTCCAAGATGAGAAATGAGTGAGCCTAGGGTCTTATTTATAGACCTAGGTTTAGGTTTGAATTAGACTTTCCCTCCCAAAGTTTGTTGGCCAAGTTTGTTGGGGTTTAGCTTAGGGTTTAAGCAAGGGTTTGGGAAAGTTCTAGAAGTTTTAGGCTAGTTTAGGAGCTTGATGATCTGGTGGAAGTGTCTGGACTCTTCTGGACTTTTGTATGCATTTTTGAGCTGCAGGTACTAACACAGGAGTTGTGGTGCAACTCGAGGGGCTGACTCACTGGATCCACCGCGCAACCGCCGCGTGAGGTAGACTTTGGCCGCCCTTCCGCCGCACATTGGTGGCCTTGGGATCTGTGCTTTCTTCAGTAGTCTTGTACTTCTGTATGGGTTATTCTTTGATATTTAGAATTGCAGTTGCCCTTCTATGTTGATACCAGATTTGCTTTCAATGAGTTTACGAGCAATTGTAATGGTCGAGCAATGTATTGATCGAGCAAGCATCTCTTTACCTGCATAGACTTCAAAATAGGGGTTGCAAGATATAGAAAATATGCTATGTAATGCAATGCAGTTAATTACCCTAGAATTTCCGGTTTAAAGGTCGAATACATGTAATTTGATATTTTGCGACCAATTAGCTAATATGTGAATTATGAATACCGTACTCTCCTATATGTATGCAGATGTTAAGGAAATTGCCTGCTAAAATATACAGTATTTTCGACTGATCAAGTGCTACAGTATTGCTTTGGGGCCCACTTGTTAATTTTTGGTCAATCGGAAAATTTTAAACACATTTTTCACAGTATTTACATTATATCTGCGACCGTGAATGTCACTCGATCGGTAAATCCGGTCTAACTGCTATAGCCCGGTTAGACGGATTTGCGAACGTGACTTTCACGTTGATGTTTTGTGATTTTGCTGTGATGTTGCGGATCGGTCGTGGGGGATAGCCTGGATGCAATGCTAGTACAGTTTTGTTGTATTATGTACATTTGATATTGCGGGGCGAGCGTCTGACATGTGGACTGCCGTCACTGCCAGTTTGTATTATTCTTTTGGGGCACGACCTGGTTGCGGTCGATGTACCCGTTGTATGTATATTTTACTTTCTGTACTAGGATTACCCCGCGGAGGGGTGCACGGATAGCCGGGTTCTAGAGGGCAACAAGCCCGCATCTCATGGCATTGGGACGGAGGGGGCTTCAGTCTGGAATTGGCAGGCTATTCGCCGCACTCGTAGGGGGTACAGGTTGACCCAGGAGGGGTGCCCAAGTTACCTGATTCCGTGGAGTGCTGGGTGGTCCATTCACGCCGCTGAAGGGGGCTGCCTCGCTTCAGGTTTTGGCGGGTAACTTGCCGCGCCCGTAGGGGTCTAGGTTTTCATTGCGCAGGCTATCCACACGACCAGGGGAACGTCGGGTTTCAGTAGTGGCTCTGTGAAACCCGGGGATCCCAGATATCTGTATTGTTCTGTGATGCTGTACATTTATGTGATGTTGCATTTTATTCACGCCTTGAGCAAAATATAATATATTGGTATATATATTAGTAGATGTTGTATATGTTTTTCATCCGCGCTAGTCCAGTCCCCGCTCTGCCGTTAGTAAGCTAACCTAACGGGTGATGACGGGACCCAGTGGCGAATGCGGATGGCATATACGTACGTCAGTATATTTTCGTTCTTTATTGGTGTGATCAATTGATGGGACTGCGTTGATTCGGATCAATGCAAGTTAAAACAAACCTATTCTGATGTTGTTGGAACACTTTTCAAAAAGCTGTTATTGCAAGGACGTTCACTTTTGTTTTGCATCGTGGTATTCATTTGGAATATCCTGCTCCTCAGTCGACGAGGCAAGGGCCGAGATCCCTTCACCGGGAGTGACCCCTTGGACAAAAGTTTTGCGTCAGGGCATTAACTTCACTATAGCCGATTACTTTTGCTTTGCATCGTGGTATTCATTTGGAATATCCTGCACCCCATTCTACGGGGAAAGAGCCGAGATCCCTTCACCGGGAGTGACCTCTTTAGTGAAGGTTTTCGTCACTATATTTTCTAAAAAGCTATCCGTTCCTTCAACGAGATCAAGTTCATTACGTTAAAGGTTTTCGCCAGAAACCATTCGTAGCCCTCCGTCGTTTCAGACGGGTAGCACGTAGTATTCATGCTATGTTTGTTGACCTTCGTCAAGGCATAGTGCATGGTAGCTGCTTGTTGCCTTTCTGCTACATAGATAGATGTGTTTGTTTGGGACAGTCGTATAGCCTTGTTGACCTTCGTCAAGGGCTTGTACGGGTGGGTTCAAATTAACCTGGACAATGACGGGTAGAACTTGACATGTGACTTATGATTTGTTGACCTTCGTCAAGGTCATAAGAGCATGGGGCAGAAATCACATCGGGAGTTTCAAAAGAACTGAAACTTGCCAGATATGCGCATACCTTCTGGAGTGTGATACCGTGAGCGGATTCCGTCACGTTATCATGCGATGATAGTTGGATCCCGATTCCCACTGATGAGTTGGTTTACTCCTCGGGTGACCCCGACTAATTCTTCTTTCAGGTTTGGAGGAGAATTTGAGGTACAGTGGGAGGTTTCCAGATTAGATAAATTGGTAACCATTCTGATCTAGGTTAGAGTGCACGCTGAGTGTTTCTTTTCTCTCTCTCTCTGGCAGCGACCATTGACCCGACCCTAGACTATGACTCAGTAACCAAGTTGACCGAACCTTCTTAACACTGGCTTTTGGATTGTCAGAGTTGCAGACCTCATTGCCACTCCTACTCTTACCCTTTTCTCCAGGACACCCCGCATTACTGCGAACGTCCACTTCCATTGGACAAAGCCATCGTATAGTTAGATACGAACTCGAAGGAATTCGAGGATGGTTTCCGGTTCTGGAGAAAACGAATAGGATTATTCAGTTGTCTTTTCCCTTTTACCTTCTCTCAAGTTGTGAGTACTCCTTGGTTTAGGAGATAGTACACCTATTACGCAAATTGGATAGTCTTCTTCCAAACTTTAGGCTGGTGCCGAACAGTGGGGAATGAAGAAAACCAATTAGCATAACGATGGTGTGCAGAATGTATTAAGTTAAGACAAAGCAAGGGATAAGTAAGAGGGCAAAGTAAATTGCGACTGATATTCACGACTAAACCAAGTATTTCTTCGCCAATCCTAAAATCACCTTTGTATTTCTCCAGGACACTCCGTATCACTACGAAGATCCACAGTTTATTGGATACTCCATCGTATGGTTATATACGAACTCGAAAGGAACTTGTTCCAGTTCGGGGATGGATTCTGGTCCAGGAGAAATAGGAATAAGGTTTATTCGGTTGTCTTTTATCTTCACCTTCTCTCGCATTGCGAGTGCTCCTAGGACTAGGACAGTACACCCATTATGCTTATTGGATAGTCTTCTTCCAAACCATAGGCTGGTGCCGAATGGTAGGGAAGGAAGAAAACCATTTGGCCTAAGGGGTGTGCAGAAGGTAATGACTAAAGACATATAAAGGGATTCGGAGAGGTGGCAAAGAATTATACTCTTATAGTTGTGAATCTGGATAATGGTAGAGGCATTACTAGGAATACCAGGATACCCCATCGAAACATTTCAATGTTTCAGTTTCACTGTGTACTGTTAAATGAAAACTGATTTCCCGATTAGACACTTGCTCCAGGGTATGTATTTACCAGGTATGATTCTCACATCTGTATGGTTTTACAGATGATGAGTGGGAGTAAGTCATTGGGAATTGGGTGATCATCCTCATTATATCGGGATTCGTTGTAATCGGTGATATTTGAGGAGATCACCTGGGCTGTTTGTCGGTCGGCAAATATTTGGTTTTGAATATCCGCTGTCATGCACCAATTTCAAATTGATATATCTGTACGTCTATTTTCATAGAGTGAGATATACCTTTTGATATTATGTCGATGACATTTACCTATATCAGTGGATGGTTAGGTAAGGAGCATTAAACAACAGTGTAATTCTTCTTAACCATAAGTACTGTTTTCAACCTACGACACACAGTGAAAGAGTTGTTAGACTCAGCGGGCTCATACAGAGTATTGCATGTTGCCCAGTGTCCATTAGGACAGAGGGGTTGGTCCTCATACTATATTCTGTTTACTTTTAACTTCTCTAGTTCTTAGACATGTGTTTCGTAGAAACACAGGGTCTGAGTTTTGAGGAGTTATAGGTATTTGAATAGAGTAGAGAACCAGGTGTAGCAAGTATCGGGATTTTTCAAAGTGATCGAAGATGTAGATACTTGTGTATGGTATTCAGTTGATAGTAATGATAAAGAGAAATTACTTCTCTTTCAGGTTACTCATAATTGGAAGCATTCCTAAGTTGAGTAACGCTGATCTGCCTCCTTCCATTTAGTTGACATGCACTGGAGACAGCTACATGATTTGAATCTGGTTAAATTAAATCAGTGTCTCTGGTTCTATATTGGATATAGAACAGTTCATATCTTAACATTGTTAAGGTACGGGGAGTTGTCCGGCTTATGATTAAAACCAGACTCTGGATAACTCAAGGCATGTTTCTGTAATGGCTGTTTGTGGGTTGACCCAGGCTATGACGAGGGTTGACTTTCTACCATCTGGCAGATCAATAGAAATATTGTTCTAGACTCGCCACAGTTTTACTAAAAATGGATTTTTCAAAAACAGTAGTGGGAGTATGGTAGAACTGGAAGTGATTCCAGAACCGCAAACGATTACCGAAGATTTGATAAGGAACCTAAAGATTCAATCTGATTTGACATTCCATTGGCCACTCCGCAGATAAGGTGGGTAACTTCAGGCACCCGAGAGGTACTCCGGTAGCCTCAAGGACGGTGACAGGGAAGTTCTTGTTTACCCACACTTGCCATTGTTGTTGTTCCAGGCTGCGAGACCCGGCAGGAGGATGAGTGTAGCGTCGTTCTAAACTAGCTTTAGAAGTGCACGTCTATATGACTCTGCCAGAGGGTTTTCGTAATCAGTGGGAGCAGCGGAAGCATTGGTGGACATCAGGCTTATGTCTATTTATAGACTAAAGCAGATATAGCGGAGATAGATCATCTATTTCTGATGTGACAGTCATAGGTTTGACGTCATCAGAATAGGGGATGGATCTGTTGAGAAGGTAGTAGGAAGTGGTATTCCTATACTACGATCGGTTATACTTTGGTCGTCACAAAGTGGTTTCTCCACATGGGACTTGGACATTATATCAGACATACTGGTTACTAGATCTATGTTTTTAGATCTAGATTTGGGTGGTTTCCCAATCAGGGTACCTTGACAGCATTCTAAGAGTATTTAGAGTGGACGACTCCTGGCACGGTAGTGTACCTGTAGGTGATGGAGTCACCTTATCTAAAGGTGTCTTACAGACTAAAGGGGAGAGGGATGTGCATGATTGGCAGATCACTTGCTTAGGCAATTGAGTCAATCATGAGATGTCAAGTACCACACCAGATGTTGTTCTTGCACTAGATGCAATAAGTTGACATTGATCCAGTCCTGGAGAAACAGTCGGAAGCAGTTTTAGAACATAAGTGAATGTTCTAGGGATATGATAACGGCTGCCTCCTTTAGGAGACGGTTATCATTCCAGGCTTCCAAGGTGACATGGAAGACAAGGATGTTGTCAGAGTTATAGTTTTCCTTCTGACGAGGGGCAGTATTTTGGACAGGTGGTCCAAGGAAATACTGAGGGAGGCATGGCGCAGGATACTGATTAAGTTCAGTTGACGATACAGTCTAAGAAGTTTGGATTTGGAGTTCATTTATGAGCTAGGTCCCATCAGACATCCAGACATACTAAGACAGGTATTGCTCATTTCGGGAGATGGCTTTCTCCGCGAACTTGAGATATAGAGAGACATAGAAAGAAACATCAAGGCGGATCCACTCACTGAGGCTATTCCTCGAACGCAATAGTTTCACAAACGGTTTTTGTGAGACTGACTAGTAGAGGAGTTGGGTGTTCGGTATCACACGGGCTGTGAGTATGCGACATCGCAATAATTAGCCTTGAGTGCAAGTGGGAGATTGTTGGAGATAGTGCCCTCAGAGTCAATTATTGGATCACAGGCACGTGATTGCGATGATTGAGGGAGGACCTATCCCGGTAGGACAGTCTTACTCGAGATGATAGTATGCTATCTGGTTTACCTTTATCATCGTGTACTGCTTTAGGTGACATGACAGGTCACTATTGCATGTTGATAGAGCCCCTAGGATTCTTGCTTGGCTTCCGGCAGTATGAGGGCGATCATATACGTAGGAGCTGGTAGTCTATAAGCACATCCTTAAAAGGTCCCTAGTCGTAGGAGTTTCGAGACAGGGCATCGATTCTCCAGAGTAGACCAGTGTATACAGTCGAGACCCCGACGAGGGGCGGTGGCCGGTCTCATAAGCCACTGGTGTCAGTTGGTTCACCTAAGATGTATACAGGTGCTCATTGGGTTATGAGTACACCGGACAGGACTCGCCGGGAACATGCTAGTTGGTCTTATACCTGACGTCAGATAGCAGTTCCCTGGTGACATGTGTACAGGTTAGTTCATCGACCTGAGGATCGTCATTTGTCTCGTGTGAGTTCCCACTGTGCTTTGATTACTACCCTACCACGGCTCAAAGGAGTCGTGCAAACAGGTTTTAGTTGGGTACAGTCCCGAGCCACATGGAGGCAGTGAGCGGATCTTCAGGGGTTCGTCTCTCCCGGTATTGGGGGTGAGGTCGCGCTGTGTCTAGGAGAGCCATTACACGAAGACCTTGGCCAAGGCAGAAGATTTACTGGTAGGTATTCCAGTAGTATCTCAGGGTGTTCTGGGCTACACTCCGACACGACTTGTACCGCTTTTGGGGGTCTGACTTTTTACCAACCCCCTAGGCCCGACATGCGATGCTCATAGACGAACGGACCGGACTGTACGGATATTGTCACTGACAGGCTCAGTAGGGTGTCAGGATGAGTTCGCTCATCGACGTCCCTTTTGGTCAATAGCTGGTGGCCCGTCACGTATTGGCTTATACCTCTGACGTGCTAGTGGTTAAATCCACAGCCATAGTATTGACGAGTCTTTAGAGTCCACCACACTTTCAGTTACTCAGCTTTCGGGTGAAACGCTGTAGAGGCCGTATGGAGATATGTCAGGGTTCGATCAGATACGTGCGGTATTGCACGGATGGTGATCGGACGGTTTTTACTAGCCGGCTTTGGCTTAAGCCGGATCTTAGTATTTGATAGTGTAGTTTTGTCTCTTTGCATTTGTATCCGGTCGGAATACAAATGCGGGTGTGTATGCACAGTATCGGGGTTTTCCTGTAATTTATTATTGGACCAGTTTTATTGGATTGCCAGTTTGCATTCCGTTCCGGCCGGTTTTCTCTTTTTCCTTCCCGGTCGGACTTTTCGTTGGAGGGTGTTATTTGCAGTTTGCAAATAACATTTTGTGAGATGAGAGTTTATGATTGCATCTTTTGATTCCCTTTCCTTTTTCTTTTATTGCACATCACTTGCATTAATTGTGATAAGAGAGGGTATGGGTTTTTTTGATGTGATTTTATGTTGGAAATGGGCCGGCCACTGTTGGAGTATGGAGTGGATTAATTTCCTTTGTATGGAATGGAATATAAATGAGTGTGCGGGAATTGTTTTAATGGGTTGATGAATTAATTTATAGATATTTATATGATGGCTTTGAGATTGATTGATAAAATTAATCTTTCTTTCCACAGCAAGAGAGAGAGAGGTGCTTCATTTCATTTTCCAGTGAGCATTACTTTTGGCTGAGCTCATTTTTGCTTTTGATGCTCCATTCTTCATCTAGCATCAATCCATGAAAATCATTGTGCAAAATTCCTCCATACATGGCAACCTCTTAAACCCCAAAGAGACAAGTTTCCACACTAGTCTACAGCAAACCTTGGACGCGTCGGCTAGCCAACTTCGCGCCCGAGTTGCCTCGGTATAGAGGCGGGAGCCCGTAAAAGATGCAGGCGATGTGGTGCCCTTCCGGCGAGGAGGTGACGGACGAAGTATCCGCGGGAGATCGGAGTGGAGATGAAGACCGAAGGACACGGATCGCTCGGTATATCTTTAACCCGTCTTGTAGTTAGCTAGAACTAGTTTAATGGCCCGATCCGGGGTTTAGTGCGCGGTGGTGACGGATTGCTAAGTTCGCAAAATTAAAGTTTATCACCGTTTCCGCACTTGGCCGTCGGTTCGACGGCCGGGGCGCCGCCGTGCACTTACAGCTTAGGCAATTGAGTCAATCATGAGATGTCAAGTACCACACCAGATATTGTTTTTTGCACTAGATGCAATAAGTTGTGATATTAATCCAATCCTGGAGAAACGTTCGGAAGCAGTTTTTAGAACATAAGTGGATGTTCTAGGGATATGATAACGGCATCCTCCTTCGGGAGACAATTATCATTCCAGGCTTCCAAAGTGACCTGGATGACAAGAGTGATTGTCAGAGTTATATTTTTCCCTCAGACAAGGGGCAGTAGTTTGGACAGGTGGTCCAAGCGAATACTGAGGGAGGCATGGCGCAGGATACTGATAAGGTTCAGTTGACGATACAGTCTAAGAAGTTTGAATTTGGAGTTCATTTGTGAACTAGGTCCCATCAGATATCCAGACATATTCTAAGACAGGTATTACTCATTTCGGGAGATGGCTTTCTCCGCGAACTTGAGATTAAGATAGACATAGATAGAAACATCAGAGCGGATCCACTCACTGAGGCTATTTCTCGAACGCAATAGATTTACAAACATGCTTTGTGAAATTGATTAGTAGAGGAGTTCGGTGTTCGGTATCACACGGGCTGTGAGTACGCGACATCACAATAATTAGCCTTGAGTGCAAGTGGGAGATTGTTCGATATAGTGCCCTCAAAGTCAATTATTGGATCGCAGGCACGCGATTGCAATGATTGAGGGAGGACCTATGCCGGTAGGACAATCTTACTCAAGATGATAGTATGCTATCTGGTTTATCTTTATCATCGTGTACATGGTTTAGGTGATGTTACAGAACACTATTATACGTTGATAGAGCCCTTAGGATTCTTGCTTGACTACCAGCAGTATGATGGCGATCATATACGTGAGAGTTGGGTAGTCTATAAGCACATCCTTAAAAGTGTCCCTAGTCGTCGGAGTTTCGAGACTGGGTATAGATACTCCATCAGTAGACTAGTGTATACAGTCGAGACCCCGACGAGGGGCAGTGGCCGGTCTCACAAGCCATTGGTGTCAGTTGGTTCACCTAAGATATATACAGGTGCTCATTGGGTTATGAGTACACCGGACAGGACTCGCCGGGAACCTGCTAGTTGGTATTATACCTAATGTCAGATAGCAGTTCCCTGGTGACATGTGTACAGGTTAGTTCATCGACCTGAGATCGTCATTTGTCTCGTGTGAATTCCCACTGTGCTTTGATTACTACCCTACCACGGCTCAAAGGAGTCGTGCAAACAGGTTTAAGTTGTGTACAGTCCCGAGCCACATGGAGGCAGTGAGCGGATTGGCAGGGGTTTCATCTCTCCCGGTATTGGGGGTGAGATCGCGCTGTGTCTAGGAGAACCATTACACGAAGTCCTTGGCCAAGGCAGGAGATTTACTGGTAGGTATTCCAGTAGTATCTCAGGGTGTTCTGGGCTACACTCCGACACGACTTGTACCGCTTTTGGCGGTCTGACTTTTACCAACCCCTAGGCCCGACATGCGATACTCATAGACGAACGGACTGGACTGTACGGATATTGTCACTGACAGGCTCAGTAGGGTTCCAGGATGAGTTCGCTCATCGGCCTCCTTTTTGGTCAATACCTGGTAGCCCGTTACGTACAGCTAGTACCACTGACGTGCTAGTGGTTAAATCCACAGCCAGTGTATTGACGAGTCTTTAGAGTCCCCCACAGACAGTTTCTCAAGTTTCGGGCGAAATGTTGTAGAGGCCGTGTGGTATTATGGCAAGGTTCGATCATATACGTGCAGTCATGCACGGATCATGATCGGACGGATCATACTAGTGGGCTTTGGTTTAAGCCGGATCCTAGTATTAGATTTGTTGGATTACTTTAGTCTCATTGCATTCGCATTCAGTCGGAATGCGGATGCAGGTATGTATATACAGATGAGAGGTATCCTTGTGATCCGTCACGAGTCTACTTTAGATGTTTCCATATCTTTTTATTGTTGTAAACACTTGGATTAATGTTTGCTAGTGGAAATTGTAAGTGGATTTCATCATGAAGGGCATTAAATGTGACATGGACTTGGGTAGTGACTCATGGTCTCTTTTCTTGTGCTATGTCAATTTATTTGCTCTTCATCTCAACATAATAACAAAATGCTTTCCACCTTCTTTCTTCTTGCTCACAAGTTCCACCATTGGCATCAACTTCTACCTCCACTCTACCCATCTCATGTGTTGAGCATCCTAGAGTGGCAAGAGACAAAGTTATCACACACATTCTCTACTTCACCTTGGACACGTCGGTTAGCAAACTTCGTGTCCGAGCTGCTTCGGTTCGAAGCGGGAGCCTGTAAAAGGATTCATCGACATGGTGCCCTTTCCGATGAGGAGATTGGAGATCGAGCGAGATCGGAGATGCTGCAAGGAGCTAAAGATGGTGGCTAAAGACCGAAGAACACGGATCAATCGGTATAGCTTTTCTATCCCTCTTTAGATTGCTAGTTTAATGTTAATGGTTCGATCCGGATTAAAGTCTGCGTTAACGCCAGTTTCAAGTTTACGAAAAGTTTTTGTTTCCGCATTTTGGCCTCGGATTGACGGCCGGGGCGCTACCGTAGGCTTACATGTATCACATACTTTGGATTTCATGCCCAACCATATGAATTCCTTAAACATCACATGCCTAACAATTATAACCCCGTATTTTAGTCTTGATATTGAAAGCACTTTTCAATAACCTGTCGGGTAATTCAACAAGATTCCCGATAACCTGATCGAATGCCCGTCGGAAACTTGAGTAGACGGCCGCACCCCCTGATGCCGTCGACGAAGTGCACTAAGGCGGAACAGCGTAGCCGCAAGCACCCGAACGGATGCTTTTGGCGATGGGGCTCTCCTACAGTCACTTAGTCATGGCTATGGGGCGTAGCTATCTATTAAGGTTACCCAGCGAGTATCCGCGTACACTACGTAATTGCGACGGACTTTTGATCCATATCAAAATTCCGTGGCAACCGATCAAATGAGACTAAACTGCTAGATTTATAAAATTCAAACTAGTTATCAAATAACTACATTTGTGGATTCCAAATATTGTATTTCAATCACAGATAGCTAGACGAAGTTAAACTTTTCGATCAAATAAGTAAGGACCCAAAATTTCCCAAAAAGCTCAACACTTGAGCGGAGTTCAAAAAGTACCCAGAAACTGCCACAGCTCCTATGAACTAGCCGTAGAAGGGTCAACCAATGCCTCACCCGTGGCACCGCTGAACTACCACAAACCCTGGGGTTTGATGGCGGTTCTGACGGTCACAGAATCGAGTTAGGGTTTCATTTTTCTAGAGAGTCCACAAAATCGCTTGCATGATTTTCTGGAAATTTTAAACTCGAAAAAAATCCAACTCTTGGAAAATTTCCAATAGGGAAAAAATTAGGTTATTGATATCCGTTCGAACTTTTTAACATCGTCTAAATAACCCGAATACATGTTAGAATTACGAATACGAGACACTCCGAGTTGCCTTTGCAGAAAGTTAACATCACATGAAAATTTAGCAAAAACAAACAACACCTGAAATACCAAAACCCAGAGACTGTAACACAGTGCAAATTTGAAGCCTAGACTCCCTAGAAAAACCGAGCACACCGGTTATTGTGCCTATGTGGCCGGCCAAGTTATGGTAGAATTGCCTCAAATTTTCACAGTGTTCATGTTATATCTCATACAACATTCTCCAGTTGTTTAAAAAAATTTTAGAGCCCTTTAAAAATTCGACAGAAACTAGGTCATTGTATCGGGTGTTTCGGAGTAGTTTTGGTTTCGTAATCCTAGCAAACATCGTCTAATTTTCTAGCATGGCTCTGATACCACTGTAGGGTTTCCTAGCACGGCAGCAAGTTTTCGGGAGGTATCGTCCATACCATTTTCAAAAAAATTGCCGTATAAGCTAACCCTAACCCTAGAATCGTTACTAGAAAATCGGACGAAACATAATGTAAACACTTTACATCTAAGTGAATGAAGGAATACAACTTTTGTAGACCGGTCCTTCATTTCTAAAGCTCCGTGTAGTAGCTCCTTCGCTACGAGTTGTGAAGACCTGGACTCTTGTGAGGGTTCACATGAAGAAATGAACACACTTGCTCAATGTCTTCGAGGCCGAAGAAGATTTACGTCGAGGACACTCAAGCTCATGCTACCTCTTCACTAATGGTGAGATTAGTGAAGCAAACACCATAAACTAAATGACTAATAGTAGAGGATAATGAAGTAGGAAATGAGCTCTCTTTAGTTTTCTTTTTCTCACAATATTTTCTCACCTTGGAAAAAGCTAGCAAGCTTTTCATGAGGAAGAAGAAGCTCAAGTGAAGAAATGAGAATAAACTCATGAGGTGAGAATAGCAACTACGGGTGAGTTAGTGTTATACACTAACTCATGTAGAGAGTTAACCATGGCTAAGGTATAATGGTTGGGTTAACAAATATCTACAAGTGAAACAAAAGAGTGGACTTGGTCAATGAATCCATAAGATTGTACAAGTTTGTATCCATGCCAAATATCCATCCAATTTTTGAATTACTTAGATAAATATAAACCCTATATTATGCGTATCATGGTGTAAGTCACACATACACCCAAGAAGCATGTATCATCAAGCATGACACAAAACATTTACACAAATATATATCACATATATACTGTTGGGTTATGGGAGTGCCCCGGCCATTGAACCGTGGCCAAATGCGGAACAAAAATTTCTTAAAACCCGGCGCTACCATTACCCGATTAATAAGATCGAAACCATTAACCCTAAAACTAGCAATCTAAGAAAAGAGAGGAATGGTTATACCTAATGAACCAAGTCCTTCGGGTCTTCAACCATCTCCAAGCTCCTAGTGATGTTGCAGATCGACTTTGGTCGCCGGTCTTCCTCCATCTCTGATGATCCACCCGAGGGATGTAATTCCGGCTGTAGTTCCATGCCAAGATACTAGTGGAGCAACTAGGGTCTCTAGGATGCTACGCTAGAGAGCCTAGGATGTAGTGTGTATGTATTCTTAGTGTTTGCTATCTCATATCATGAAGAAGGTGGAAGCAAGCATGATAGCTAGAAGAGGTGAAGAACAAAAATGGTGAGGGTGGACCTCAAGCTCAAGAGAAGAAAACCAAGCATGCTTCAAAAATGAAGACCAAAGAGAGAGAAAATGAAGCATCCTGGGTTTTGTAAAAACCACTTTTCCATTTTAATAATCCTACCATGCTTGAATAGTGCACCCAAATGAATTAACAATTCATTTGTGAGCACTATTCCAAGCATGGTTCTCACCATTCCTCTTCATGCCATTTTCCACTTCATTATCCATTTTAATAAAAATGGTCAAATCCAAAACGAGGTGGCACCTTCTAGAATGTTATCCGGCAAAAAATACGGATTACATTCTACTGTATATACATACCTGTATCCGTACTGAAATACGAATATCAAAGAGATATAATAACACAAAGAATATAATACTAGAATAAACGTATCGAAATACATATATGTAAATTATCAAATCAATACCTGATTAATAATCCGGCTCAAACCCGAGCCGGCTAGTATTACCAGCTGTCCGATCGAAAGTCCGAGTACTATGTACATCAATCGATCGGAACCTTGCACGTATCAAATACGGCTACTACACCATTTCGCCAGAACCAGGGAAACCCTCTGTGTGGGACTCTAAAGACTCGTCAATACGCTGGCAGTGGGTTTAACTACAAGCACGTCAGCGGCACTAGCTATACGTAACGGCTACCCAGGTATTGAGCGAAAGGAAGGCCGACGAGCAAACTCATCCGAACCCCTACTGAACCTGTCGGCGACAATATCCGTACAGTCCGGTCTATTCGTTTAAGAGTATCTCATATCGAGTCTAGGGGGATGGATAAAGTTAGACCCCTAACAACACGATAATTCGTGTCGGTATGAAACCCATCACTACCTGAGAAACTATCGATCCTGGATTGATAGTTCTCACATACCCCCGGCCGAGGATTTCTAGTGATGGCCACCCGTGCACTGCGCGACATCAACCCCCAATACCGGGAGAGGCGAATCCCCGACGATCCGCTCACTGCCTCCATGTGGCTCGGGACTGTATCCAACTAAAACCTGTTTGCACGACTCCTTTGAGCCATGGTAGGGTAGTAATCAAAGCACAGTGGGAACTCACACGAGACAAATGACGATCTCAGGTCGACAGACTAACCTGTACACATGTCACCGGGAAACTGCTATCTGACTATAGGTATAATACCAATTAGCATGTTCCCGGCGAGTCGTCCAGTGTACTCATAACCCAATGAGCACCTGCATACTATCTTAAGTGAAGAACTAACACCAATGGCTTGTGAGACCGGCTACCGCCCCTCGTCAAGGTCTAGATAAGTATACACCAGTCTACACTGGAGTATCGATGCCCAGTCTCGATACTTCCACGACTGGGGACATTTAAGGATGCGCTTATTGACCCCCATCTCCCACGTATGTGATCGCCATCACAATGCTGGTAGTCAAGCAAGAGTCCTATGGGCTTTATCAACATATACATGATGATAAAGACAAACCGGATAGCATACTATCATCTCGAGTAAGACTGTTTTATCGGTATAAGTCCTCCCTCAATCATCATGATCACCTGTCTGCGACGATGATAATTTCCTTGAGGGCACTATAGCCAACAATCTCCCACTTGCACTTAAGGCTAATTATTGCGATATCGCATACTCACAGCCCGTGTGATACCAAACACCCAACTCCTCTACTAATCAGTTTCACAAACCTCGTTCGTAAAACTATTGCGTTCGAGAAATAGCCTCAGTGAGTGGATCCGCTCCAGTGTTTCTTTCCATGTCTCTCTTTATCTCAACTTCGCAGAGAAAACTATCTCCCGAACTGAGCAATACCCGTCTTAGAATATTTCTGGATATCTGATGGGACCCAGTTCAGAAATGAACTCCAAATCCTGTAAACTCCTTAGATTGTATCGTCTACTGTACTTAATCAGTATGCTGCGCCATGCCTTCCTCAGTATCCACTTGGAGCACCTGTCCAAACTACTGCCCCTCGTCAGAGGGAAAACTAAAACTCTGACAGTCACTCTGTCATCCAGGTCACCTGGAAGCCTGGAATGATAACCGTCTCCCGAAGGAGGCTGCCGTTATCAAATCCTTAGAACATCCACTTATATTCATAAACTGCTTCCAATCGTTTTTCTCCAGGATTGGATTAATATATCAACTTTTTGCATCTAGTGCAAAAACAACATCTAGTGTGGTACTTGACATGTCATGATTGACTCAATTGCCTAAGCAAGTGATATGCCAATCATGCACATCCCTCTCCCCTTTAGTCTGTAAGACACCTTTAGAGTGGGTGACTCCATCACTTGCAGGTTCACCACCATGCCAGGAGCCTTCCATTCTAAAATACTTTTAGAGTACTGTCTAAGTACTCAGATTGGGACACTTCCCAAATCTAGATCTAAAACCATAGATCTAGAAACCAGAATGCTTGATATAATATCCATATCCTATGTGGAGAAAACACTATTTGACAACCACAGTACAACTGATCGTAGTATAGGAATTTCACATCCTATAAAGTGCATGTCATCCTGAATACCAGGACACACATCATACTACCTTCTTAACAGATCCATCTCCTATTCTTATGAGGTCAAAAACCTATGACTGTCACATCAAAATAGATGATCTATCTGTGCTATATCCGCTTTAGTCTATAAATAGACACAAGCTACTTATCCACTATGCTTCTGCTGCTCCCACTGACTATGACAACCTTCTGGAAGAGTCATATACATGTGCACTTCTAAAGCTAGTTTAGAATTACGCTATACTTATCCTCCTGCCGGGTCTCATAGTCTGGAACAATAGTAGTGTCAAGTCTGGGTAAACAAGAACCTCCCTGTCACCGTTCTTGAGGATACCATAGTACCTCTCGGGCACCTGAGGTTACCCACCATATCTGTGGAGTGGCTAATGGAATGTCCATCCTTATTGAATCTTTAGGTCTTATTAAATTTTCCGTAATCGTTTGTGGTTCTGGAATCACTTCCAGTTCTACTATACTCCCACTACTGTTTTTTGAAAAAGTCCATTTTACTAAAACTGTGACGAGTCAAGAACAATATCACTATTGATCTTCCAGATGGTAGAAAGTTAACCCTCGTCAAAGCTCGGGATAACCCACAAACATCCATTACTGAAACGTGCCCTGAGTTTAACCGGATTCTGGTTTTAAGCATCGGCCGGACGACTCCCTATACCTTAACATTGTTAAGATATAAATTGATTCTATATAATATCTAATATAGAAACAAAAACACTAATTTAATTGGAACCAGATTCAAATCATGCAGCTGTCTCCAGTGCATGTAAACTAAATGGAGAGAGGCCGATCAACATTACTCAACTTAGGAGTGGGTCCAATTATGAGTAACCTGAAAGAGAAACAAGTTTCTCAAAACCATTACTATCAAATGAATACCTCATACAAGTATCTACATTTTCGACCACCTTGAAGAATCCTGATACTTGCGACACCTGGTTCTCTACTTTATTCTTGTACCTATAACTTCTCAAACTTGGACCTTGTATTTCTACGAAACACTTGTCCAAAACTTGAGAAGTCATGAGTAAACAGAATATAGTATGAGGACTAACCCCTTTGTCCTAATGGACACTGGACAACATACAATACTTTCTATAAGTCCGCTGAGCTGAGTAACTCAAATCCTGTGCGTCGTAGGTTGAAAACTGTACTATGGTTATGAAGACTTACACCGCTGTTGAATGCTCCTTACCTAACCATCAACTGATATAGGTAAATATAATGGATATAATTTCAAAAAGTTATATCCCACTTTATAAAAATAAATGTATGGACATATCAGTTTGAAATTGGTGCATAACAATGGATATTCAAAACCAAATACTTGCCGTCCGGCAAACAACCCAGGAGATTTCCTCAAATATCACCAATTACAACGGATTCCGATATAATGAGGATGATCACCTAATTCCCAATAACTTACTCCCACTCATCATCTGTAAAACCATACAGATGTGAGAATCAAGCCTGGTAAATACATACCCTGGAGAAATGACATAATTGGGAAATCAGTTTTCAATTAACAACGCATAGTGAAACTGAAACATTAAAATGTTTTGTAGGGGTATCCTGGTATTCCTAGTAATGCCTCTTCCATTATCCAGATTCATGACTGAAACCATATATTTCCTTGCCATCTCTCCAAATCCCTTTATTTGTCTTTAGTCGTTACCTTCTGTACACCTTCGTTAGGCTTAAATGGTTTTCTTCCTTCCCTACCGTTCGGCACCAGCCTATGGTTTGGAAGAAGACCATCCAATAAGCATAATAGGTGTACTCTCCTAATCCTCAGAGTACTCGCAACCTGAGAGAAGGTAAAGATAAAAGACAACTGAATAAACCCTATTCCTATTTCTCCTGAACCAGAATCCATCCTCGAAAAAGGTTCCTTCGAGTTCGTATATAACCATACGATGGATTTATCCAATGGAAGTGGATGTTCGTAATGATACGGGGTGTTCTGAAGAAATACAAAGGTGAAGTAGGAGTGGCGATGAAAGTCTTGGTTTGGTCGTGAACAACAGTCGCATTTTTCTTTGCCCTCTTTCTAATCCCTTTATTTGTCTTTACTTATTACCTTCTGTACACCACACTTAGGCTAATTGGTTTTCTTCATTCCCTACCTTTCGGCACCTGCCTATGGTTTGGAAGAAGACTATCCAATAAGCGTAATAGGTGTACCGTCTCCCAATCCTAGGAGCCCTTACAACTTAAGAGAAGGTAAAAAGGAAAAGACAACTGAATAGTCCCATTATTTTTCTCCAGAACCAGAAACCATCCTCGAAAAAGTTCCTTCGAGTTCGTATATAACCATACGATGGTTTTATCCAATGGAAGTGGATATTCGTAGTGATACAGGGTGTTCTGGAGAAAAGCAAAGGGTAAAAGAAGGAGTGGCAATGATGTATGTAACTTGGACAATCCAAAAGCCAGTGGTTTAAAAAAAGTTCGGTTAACTTGGTCATTGAGTTATAGTCTCGGGTCGGGCCATGGTCACTGTCAAAGAGAGAGAAAAGAAAACACTCAGCGTGCACTCTAACCTAGATCAGAATGGATGATCATTTTATCTAATCTGGATGGCTCCCACTGTTTCCTCGAATTCTCCTCCAAACCCAAAAGGAGAATTAGTCGGAATCACCCAAGGAGTAATCCTACTCATTAGTGGGAACCGGGATCCAACTATCATCGCATGATAACTTGATGGAAGCCACTCAAGTCACCACACTCCAGAAGGTATGCGCAAGCCTGGCAAGTTTCCTGTATGTTTGAAACTCCCGATATGATTTTTACCCCTAGGATCCAAGTGACCTTGACAAGGTCCTAGTCAAGTTCAACCCGTCATTATCTTGATTGCATTAGACCCACCCACACAGACCCTTCACAAGGTCAACAAGGTCGAACGACTGTCCTAACCAATCCACATTTGCTTGCGACAGAAAAGTATTACAGAGCTACCGCTCACTACGCCTTGACAAGGTCAACAAACGCAACACAAATACTAAGCAATACTAATCTGAAATGACGGAGAGCTACGACTGGTTTTTTGCGAAAATCCTTTAACGTAATGAACTTGATCTCGTTGAAGGAATCCAAGTGGTTTTATAAATATATAGTGGCGAAAACCTTGGCTAAAGAGGTCACTCACGGTGAAGGGATCTCGGCTCTTTCCTCGTCGAATGAGGTGCTGGATATTCCAAACTGAATACAACGATGCAAAGCAAAAAGTAATCGACTATAGTGAAGTTATTACATTGACGCAAACTTCTGCCCAAAGGGTCACTCCCGATGAAGGGATCTCGGCCCTTGCCTCGTCGAATGAGGTGTAGGATATTCCAAACTGAATACCACGATGCAAAGAAAAAGCGTACGTCTATAATGCCAGTTTTTAAAAAAAATCTTGGTTCCAACAACATCATATAAATAGGTTTGTTTTCCTTGCATTGATAAGAATCAACACAGTCCCATCAATTAATCACACCAGAAAAGAACGAAAATAAAATGTACGTATATGCCATCCGCATTCGCCACTGGGTCCCGTCATCACCCGTTAGGTTACATAACTAACGACAGAGCGGGGACTGGGCTAGCGCAGGTACAAAACATATACAACATCTACTAGTATATATAAATATATATAACAATCGTCCTAGGCATGATAAATGCAACATCACAGAAAAGTAATAAGCATCACAGAACAATACAGATAATCTGGAAGCCCCGGGTTTCCTTCGAGCCACAACTGAAAACCCGACGTTCCCCTGGTCGTGTGGATAGCCTGTGCAATGAACTCCTAGACCCCTATGAGCGCGGCAAGTTACCCGCCAAAACCTGAAGCGATGCATCCCCCTTCATCAAAGTGAATGGACCACCCAGCATTTTACGGAATCCGGTAACTTGAGCTCCCCTCTTTGGGTCAACCTATACCCCCTACGAGTGCGGCGAATAGCCCGTCAATTCTTGAGTAAGGTCCCCTCCGTCTCAACGCCATGAGATGCGGATCTGTTGCCCTCTAGAACCCGGCTATCCGTGCACTCCACCTTGGGGTAATCCTAGTACAGTAAAGAAAATAATATACAAGGGTGACATCGACCTCATCCCGGTCATGCCCCAAAAGAATAATATACAAACAGGTAGTGACGGCTGTCCACATGTCGGACGCTCGCCCCGCAATATCAAATGTACAAATAAATCCAAACTTCACTACCATTGCACGCAAGCTATCCACCACGACAATCCGCAACAACACAGCACAACAGAATATCAACGTGAATGCCACATTCGCAAACTCGTCTAAAAGAACATATAGCAATTAGACAGGTTTACCGATCGAGTGACATTCACTGTCGCAGATAGAAATGTAATGTACTGAAAACACACAATTAAAATTTCGATCGACTAAACTTTCCCAAAATGGCCCCAAGTGCTAAACCAATACTCAAATGAATCTGGGCCAAAACTATATATCACAAAAATAATTTTTCCACCAAATAGAGCTCCAGAAAAAAATTTGGTCACTGTAGCCCAAAAAGGGCCGCGGAAGCGCCGCCAAATGTGACATTTCGCGGCAGTTCCGCGGAGGAATTTTGGAGTTAGGTCAGCAAATTTTTTCTGTAGCTTTAGTTCTGCCTGCTAGGATTTTTACGCTATACAGAAACATTTTTGGAGCATTTTCAGAAATCGACAGAAACTTGGCAAAATGAAAAAATGATTTGGAAATTTTGATCGATCGAGATTTTAAGCTTGTGCAAACTAGCTAGTAGGGTTTAATGGGTGGCTCTGATACCATGTTGGGTTATAGGAGCGCCCCGGCCATCGAACCGTGGCCAAATGCGGAACAAAAATTTCTTAAAACCCGGCGCTACCATTACCTAATTAACAAGATCGAAACCATTAACCCTAAAACTAGCAATCTAAGAAAAGAGATAGGAATGGCTATACCTAATGAACCAAGTCCTTCGGGTCTTCAACCATCTCCAAGCTCCTAGTGATGTTGCGGATCGACTTTTGTCGCCGGTCTTCCTCCATCTCCGATGATCTACCCGAGGGATGTAATTCCGGCTCTAGTTCCACGCCAAGATGCTAGTGGAGCAACTAGGGTCTCTAGGATGCTACCCTAGAGAGCCTAGGATGTAGTGTGTATGTATTCTTAGTCTTTGCTATCTCATATCATGAAGAAGGTAGAAGCTGTAGGGTTGCTAGGCACGCACACAAGGGTCTACGAGGCATCAACCATTCCCGATTAAAATTTTAGCCGTGCCGAACAACCCGAAGCCGGATCTTTAAACTACGGTTTAGGCGATAACATGCATGTTAAACTCTTTAACACTAAGTGAGAGGGATTACAACCTTTGTAGATCCGGTCATTCACTTCTTAAGCTCAGTGTTGAGGTCCCTTCGCTGCGATCATCGTGTTTTGGACTCTCGAGAGGCTTTACGAAGAGGATGATGCAACCTTGCTTCCGATCTTCGATAACATAGATGATCTACCTTGAAGTTTCGTTAACACAAGCTATCACTCATGAAATGATGAGAACACCCTCATCTAAATGGCAAGGATAGATGAGGATGATGAAGTAGGATTTTTGATCTCAATTATAATCTTTTTCTCACTCACTTTCATCACAAAAGAAAGCTTTTTCATGAGGGAACTCAAGGAAGAAGAAGAATGAATGAATGAAGATGATAACTTAATCCTTTTGTGATGAACAATGAATTATTGTAGTGGTTACAAATCTAACCAAGGGTTAAGCATGAAAGAGTTAACCCTTGTAAAGAGTTAACTAGAGTTAATGGTTTGGATTGGGTTATAATAATATCTCACAAAAATATCAAGCAACCACAAAGTCAAAGCTTCATGAAGCTTCATGAAGCTTCCAAAAGCTAACCCTAATCCAAACCCTAACCAAGTTTAAACCCTAAACCATTGTTAAATTTGTAACCCTAACTTGTCACAATATTATATATCACATATACAATATATTTTGTAACAATAGAAAATAATACAATTAACATATATCGCATATATATCAATGTATTATCCCGTGAGAAAATGAATCTTTTAGTGAGCTAATATTAGTTAATGTAATTTAATATATCATATATATTATTATACATTAAATTATCGAATCAACACTTGATCTGACAATCCGGCTATATCGCATATAACCGACTAATACGATGACCCGGCTATATCACATATACCCGGCCGATATCTCATATCGCGAGAATCCAATACGGTATCACATAACGCATTATCCTCGGTCCCGCACATATCACATATGTGCTCCTACTCCGTTTTGCCTAAGCCAAGAAACCTATGTGTAGGACTCAAAAGAATCGTCAATACGCCGGCAGTAGGCGATGATCATATCAAACACCCACAAGCTGTAAGCGGTCAGCTAAAAGTAACAGCTACCCAGGTATTGAGCGCTCAGAAGATCAACAAGCAAGCCTATACATTCTCCTGTGAATCCAATCAGTAACACTCCCGTACAGTCCGGTCTCGTCGTCTGATATGTCGCATATCTTGCCTAGGGGTGGTAAACGTCAGACCCTAGTAGCTCGATAAGTCATGTCGATATGAGGTCTATAACAGTTCGAGAAACTACTGATAACACTTACCAGTAAATCTCAGCAACCCTGGCCAGGGATTTTCAGTTATAGCCAATCGAACACAGCGCAACATCAACTCCCTATACCGGGAGAGACGAATCCACTCCTATCGCTCATTGCCTCCATGTGATTCGGGACTGTACCCAAAAGCCACCTTTTTGCACGCCCTCTTGGACGTGGTATGATGGAAATCAAAGCACAGTGGGAATTACACAAGACTCTATGACGATCTCGGGTCAACATAATACTCTTGTCACGACCCGGAGTTTGGCCCGTGACCGGCACTTAACCACGTAACGTCTACCGGCGTAACGCGACTAAGTGAACCGAAAACCCAGAAATCAAACCAGTGAAAGTATAGAGTGTTATAAGTTTTAAATGAAAGCACTTACTAACATGATAAGAAATCTAAGTAAACAATCACCAAGATAGTAATATACGACGCCGTAGCGAAGATCAAGATCCACAAGTGGGAACATCACAGATAGGATAAACTGCAAGTACAGTCGGCTCACAACGAGCTCGACACCAGAATACAAATAAAATACATCATCGTCCCCACACTGTCTCTAAGTCAAATACATACATGGTAGATGGAGAATACTAGATACAACAATGTACATAATTGAAGGATAAACAGATACCGCACAAAACCCACCTATCAGCAAAAGAGCTGGTACACCAACTATGGGGGTATCTGTGTCAAAAGATGCAACCGCAGCCTACCGCGACTACTCCGGAGGGCAACCTGCAAACACTGTGGCACAACGGGGGTGAGTTGCCAACTCGTGAATAGAGATAACATATAAAGGTAATCGCGAGCATGCACGTACTGCGCTACTCTATCATATGCCAACAGATGATATCAATGTGTGATAAGCAGTATGTGCAATAATCATGCAAGTGCTCTATCAGGTAATGTAACTACAGGATGAGATACAATAGTAAATGCTGAGCAGGGGCAATATAATATCTACACGGAATGTCAACGTGGAATATATAATAGGTGTCCATCAATGCACCCAGATCCCCCAAATAGCTCAGGCGCCGGCACTCTCATCGGCCCTTAAATCCTGTACATCTCTGAGAATCCTGAGCGCCCAACATCGGCACCCAAATATCATAAATACTCGTGTCCAGCATCGACACACAAATCCTCATCCATCGGACCCCGTCAGTCCGGGTCAGCCCACGGGCTCCGTCTGCGGTATCGGCCCTCGGCCCCGGCAGTACGGATCACCCCACATCCATCTATCGACTCTGATCAGTATCCTCCGGATAACTGTCAGGTCCAACCAATCACCGGTAGGTAGTAGTCCCTCTGCCAGGCTCACCGTCTACTACACAGCGAAACCGTTCTCGCCCCGGGGTACCATACCGGGTCCACCATGTACCCATAATCGGCCTCAACCAGCTCCTCGATTCGGGTTCGCATATATCACTCTAGCACCGAGAAAACACATGGTGGACGCACCGAAATATCATATCAAGGGAACCAGGTTTTTAAATGATTACATATTTGAAATAGCCACGGTTCCCAAATCCAGAAATCACATGTAATCCAACCCAAAATGCAAGTCAATGATCCGATATGATATGTGCATCAAATGTAAATATCATGTCAAGTCACATATAGATAAGCTACAATATAATGATCCGATGTGATATATGCATCAAGTATGAATATCATGTCAAGTCACATATAGATAAGCCACAATATAATGATCCGATGTGATATATGCATCAGGTATGAATATCATGTCAAGTCACATATAGATAAGCCACCATATACTGATCCGATGTGATATATGCATCAAGTATGAATATCATGTCAAGTCACATATAGATAAGCCACAGTATAATGATCCGATGTGATATATGCATCAGGTAGGAATATCATGTCAAGTCACATATAGCTAAGCCACAATATAATGATCAGATGTGATATATAATTCCTACAGTGTGCGTGTCATGGCAATTACTAACGGTGTGTGTGTAACATGCAGGACAGTGCTCGTGCAACATGGACCGTTAGTAATGGTGCGGTGTTCTATCAATTCTAATTTATATCCATATAGTAGGGAATGCAGTATGCACTAAATAGTAGCCATGAACAGTCAATGTATACAAAAGAAACTATAAGGTCCTATCAGCCCTGACGTAGAACGCCATGCGGGTGATATCCCCGTAGATGTGAAATCTACTCACCGTAGTCTCTCGCTAGGTATAGCCAACAACTTGTTTCCCCTTCTGCGCGGCGTCCGCCGTACTCGCCTGCGAACCTAGAATTACACAATATATCGCACGTAAGCTTGAAGTCACACAAACGCGACATTAAAGCCGAACTAGTAACTCGTGTCGCGAACCAAGAGCGCGTGTGCGCGATACGCTAAAACGTGTGGTTACGCGCCTGAAACCACTCCGACGCGTCTCGATACGCAGAAACCCCAAACCCACACACACGTATCACGCGTGTCGCGAAAGATTGAAAATACGGGAAAATAGGTATTCCACTCCAGATTTTGATACAGAAAAGATATTGTAAAACTATATATACCAAAATAACCCACATAGCAGCAGATACCAACACCCCAAACCCCAACCCAAAACTCCCCCATCTGGCCGCAATTTGCGGCCAGAATGATTATTTCGGTGGCCTGGGTAGGGAATTGGGATCCCAGGTTTGGTGTGTGCACTCTATACCCCCCATACATGCTACAGTAACATCTAGTTTTACTCTGAAATATCTAGGGTAGCAGCAGATCCTATAGGGCCTTATTTCTAGTTAAAATCCACACTTTGCACTAAAATGGAACTTTAGGGTATTTTTGTGCAAACTGAAAAAAAACTTGGCCTAAGATAGCTCTAATAACACATAATAGAGCTAACACAACTAATAAAACCCTAACCTAACATGTGAATCACAAATATCCTTAAATATCACCAAAAATGCACAAAAATGAGATTTTTACTAAAGAATACAACAAGTTTAAGGAAAAGGAGTGCTAATATAAGTTAATACCTTCTAAGAACCTTGTAAAACACCAAAAGTCTCAGCTTTTCCCTCTAGTGTGCAGATTTGCTTCAAACACCTCAAAAAGCTCACTTTTCCTAAGGTTTTGTGAAGGAAATGTGTGGTTTTTGTGTAGGATTTGTGTAGAGATCAAAGAGACATGAAGAGGAGAAGAAAAGATGAAGAAAATGGGAGGGTTTGCTGCTGGAATTCTCCAGAATTCTGGAGTGGGGAAAGAGAGAGAGAAGAGAGGGAAAAAATGGGTCAAAAGTCAACATTTCACCTAACCACCATGCTCATTTGTTTAATAGAATTTTGAATTATGAAAAAGGGTTTTGTTTTGGATAAAAGGGTGGGGGAAAAAGCTAGCAACCATGCAACAAAAGAATTTGGCTAACACTTAAACCTATGTCTCAAAAGTGGCTAAGTGTGCAAGTGTGCACTAACACAAGAAAATTCCCAATATGCAAACACTACTAAATATAACTAATAATCCTAGGAACACATATATAGTAACACGTACGATCACTAATTATCACAAAAGACATCAAACGGAAATTCAAAGTGTTACAACTCTGTACCAGTGTCACTGGAGAACTGCCATCTGACGTAAGGTATAATACCATCTGGGAGTTCTCGGCGAGTCCGTCCAGTGTACCCAGTCTCCACTGAGCACCCGTACACCATCCTTGATGTCAAACACCGATGGATATGGGATCATCCATCGCCCATCATATGGGTCAAGATGCGTATACGCTAGTCTACTCTGGTGCATCGATGCCCTGTATCGATACACCCTCGACTAGGAACAATTATAGGATGTACTCGTCGACTACCGTGGCCCGACTAGTATGATCTCATCATAGTCCCAGTAGTCGAGTACATATCCTAAGGGCTTTATCAACTTGTAACATAGAGACAATCAGAGTACATGTTAAGATAAAGTACAACCAGATAGCGTACTATCATGTCGAGCAAGAAAGTCCTCCCTATATATGTCCTCGCATCCACTACAATATACATCGTATGTACAGTAATGGCCTCTAGGGCATACATATAACTAACAATCTCCCACTTGCACTAGGGCCATCTGTTGTGGTATCACATACCCAACAATTAGCTGTGGTCGAAGTATCTCATACTCAACCATCCCATAAAATTCTCTACTGGGAAAAAGCCTTTGTGAGTGGATCCGCCGTGTTGTCCTCTGAGTCTACTCTCCTAACCTCGATCCCCCTGGAGATTAACCATCTCTATGATCTGGTGATACTGCCTAAGAATTATATCTGGATTTCTGATGGGACGGTAGTTCCTTGGCATAAGCCACAACTCCATTGTCACACAATGGTAGGAACGAAGTTCATCTCATGAACCTATATATATCCAGATTGCCTCTTTGGTGGCATCCTTGGTAACGATGTATCTTGCCTTTAATCGTCTAGTATGTCACGGTATCTAGCTTAGAACTCTTCCAACATACCGTCCCTCCACTGAGGGTAAAGATAATGCCTGTGACTGACATTCAGTCGTCCTTATCACCCTGGAACCTTTCCAGGGATTCTCCCCAGGATCGATTGATACCATCTCACTACAACTAGTGAGTATCCTAACATCCAATTAGAACTATCTCATAGATCCAAAACCCAGGATTTAGGAGGTATCACTTTGATCCTATATGGAGAATCCTTGTGATAAGCGGAGATTGACCGAGCGTAGCATAGGAAACCCCTTCCCTATCAAGAGTATGTCATCCACGTACTCTACGAGGATCATCACCATACTCCCTACTATCTTTTTGTATATACAAGGTTCATCTACCATTTTGATGATGTCAAACTCTTTGACTACCATATCAAAACAGATGTTCCAACTCCGCGATACTTGTTTTATCACATAAAACATCTTGCACACGTTTCCGCTGCTCCCACTGTCTATGAAGCCCTCTGGCTGTGTACTTATAGACGCTCTTTTCTAAAACATCATTTAGAAAAACAGTCATGACACCCAACCGCCAGATATCGTAGTCATGGTATGTAGCCGTGGCAAGTAGGATCTGGATAGACATAAGCATAGCTTTGAAAGTCTCAATTTTTCTATGTACACCAAGTAATCTTCTCAAGATATACTTGCTCCTGATGGGGATTTAACCCTTCAGATAAAGCAACCAAAGTCCATACTTTGTTGGTGTATAAGGATTCCATCTCAGATCGATAAGCATCCAGCCATTCTTACAGAGTCCCACTCCTGATAGCTTGCTCGAAACTTATTGGGTCATTATGTCATGATGCAATCCTCACTCCCACTGTCATAGAGAAACCAAAATATCTCTCAGGTGGGTGAGGAACCGTACTAGATCGGCGAAGAGGCTGAGATTCGTTGGTTACTATTGAATCCTTTGGTTCTACTAAATCATCAGCTGCAGTTTGTATAGCTGGAACCTTTCCAGTTCTACATAACAGATCTTGCCTCGAGCTTGTCTGGATTTTGCTTTTAGACATAGTCCGGACAACCCCAAATCTTAACAAACCTAAAATATGGGCTCTTCCCTTTCCATATCACATATGAAGTGGTAGGCAACTGATTTGATTTGAACCCTATTCAATAGGTATGCAGCTTCTCAAGCGCATAACACCCAAAAGGAAATAGGAAACTCAGTAGTACTCATCATAGAGCACACCATATCACATAGGGTGCTATTGCTCCGCCCCGATACACCGACGTTCTGTGGTGTATATGGAGGAGTAATGCTGAGAGAGAATCTCATTCTCCTTTAGAATAGTCCAGGAATCCCGTGCTCAAGTATTCTCCTCCTTGATCACATCAAAGGACATAATACTTTTACCCGTATTTTGGTTCTCTACTTCTAACTTACATTCTGTGAATATCTCAAAAGGTTCGGACTTGTGTTTCAACAGGAACATATGTCTGAATCTTGAGAGATCATCAGAAAATGTAATGAAGTACAAAGAACCGGTCTTGGCATGTGTAGACATGAGACTTTCATACATCAGCATGTATCAATCCCAAGAGTTCACTAACTCTTTCTCTGTTTCCAATAAACAGAGCTATGGTCATCTTATCTTTGTGACATGACCGGCAAGTTTCACAAGATGTAAATTCAAACAGATTTAAATATGCATCTAAATGTAACTTCAGCTAATCGGGTCGCATTGATATGACCTAGTCTACAATACCTCAAGAAGGATTCGTTCATTTCTGAACTCTTCCACTCGTGTGTGTTCTGTATACTAAGAACTGTAGTTTGATTTAGAACGTCAATGCTTTTAGATAACGTGCCTGAACCGATCAACTCTTGATATAGGAAATATTCAAAACATTATCCAACAATACAAAATTATATCCTTTCTTTACTAATAAAGAGACTGATATGATGTTGTATATCAGATTCGGTATCTAATAACATTCGTTTAGAATCAATGTATTCTAGTAATACAGGGTGATAGTGACCAACAGACTTGGCTGCAACACTTGCACCATTTTCTGTCTCATGAAACTTATTACCCGTTTTCAGTTCTCTACCTTTCTGTAGCCCATGCAACAGATTACATATGCGGGATCCTGATCCGGTATCTCATACCCAGGACGTAAAGGATACTGAGAAACAGTTCTATGTAATGAACACACCCGAAGATGATGCATCAATATGCACTTTCTTCGTTTGGGCGGCACGGGAAATCTGTAATTCCCCAATTTCCTGCTCTGTCTTATAACATTATAAGTTGGAGCGGAACCAACGTTCCCCAGCTCAGTATAACAAGCGGGTTCGGTCAATATATCCGTATTATTATCTTGATTAAGGCGTGATATGGTCGCTACCTGGAGAGAGAGAGAAGAAAACACTCAGCGTATGCTCTTGCAAGATTAGATTGGTTATCTAATATATCTAATCGGGATGTCTCCCACCGTTTTAATCAAATCTTCCTTCAAACCCTAAAAGGAAAGACTAGCCGGGATTAATTACACGCTACAAGTTCGCCAATTTTTCAGCCAGGCCAGTGCCGGTACTTTGAGGGAGGTCCCCCGTGCTTTCGCACGAACCTAATTAAAGTAAACCTCATTTTCCCAAAGGCGTAACCCCGTTAACACCTTTCTAGAAACCTACTTGATCGGCTAATTGTAATGTGTAAAACTCTCCCAGGAGTAACTCTTACTCGCAGCGGGTATCGGGATCCAACTATCTCATAGAAGGTATGTAATCTCATTGCAAATTTCAACACTTGAAATTCCCAATAATATTTTACCCCTAGCGTCCTATGACATTGACAGAGGTCAACAAACCATAGGCTGCTAGTCAAGTTCAACCCGTCATTTCCTGATTGAAGTAAACACACCCGCACGACCCTTGACAGAGGTCAACAAGGTCGCACGACTACCCTAAATCAATCACATCATATGTTTATACAGATAAGCACTAATCAGCTACCGCACACTACGCCTTGACAGAGGTCAACAAACGCAGCACGGATACTAAATACTACTTATCTGAAATGACGGAGGGCTGCGACAGGTTTTCAAGAAAACCCATTGCGTAATGAACTTGATATCGTTGTAGAATCGAGTGATTTTAAATGGAGTGTTTTTTAGGCTTTTCTAGTTTTGCTAAAGGGGTCACTCCCGGTGAAGGGATCGTCGGCCCTTTCCTCATCGAATAAGGTGCAGGGTATATCATATATACCGCTGTGCAAAGCAAGAACTATAGAAGCAATCAAAAGACAAACCGAGTTTGTAGCATCTGCTAGTTTCACTAAAGAGGTCACTCCCGGTGAAGGGATCTCGGCTCTTTCCTTATCGAATAAGGTGCTGGATGTTCTACAAGGAACACCGCTATGCAAAGCAAGAACTTGAGCTACCAGTTTTTAAACAAGTTTCTACAACATATTTAGGTTTCTTTTATTTCATTAATCTCATTAATGAAGTCCCATTTTATTATGCTTCACAAGCATTGCATTTGAAATGAAATCTGCAATATAACATATATCTCATATATATAATATAAACATTCGACTCAGGCAGTAATATGATCTCATCACAGAACATTGCAGCAGAAGAACATATATGAAATATTGGATATACTAGGACGTCCGTGTTTTCAATACGAGCCTGTATAAAACTCGGATTCCACGGTCGTGATGAATAGCCAAACCCACATCCCTAGACCCCTACGAGAGCGGCAAGCAACACTGCCAATTCTAGGGTTAGGAGACCCGGTCTCGACTACTTGAGATGGTCTCCCACTGGACCCTAGAATCCGGTTACTTGTGCTCCCCATCTTGGGTCTACCTAATGCGGAAAAGTAAATAATATACAATGATGACATCATCCTCAGCCCGGAAGTGCCCCAATAAAAGAATATTACATACAAATGAATTTTACATGAATGAAAAAGAAAAACTCTTATCTCACATAAAACCCCCGGCTATTCAAAACGCGGCGATCCAATACAACAAATCACAACAACACATAATATCTCATATCATCAACGTAAGAAAGTATGCGTATCCTGATTGTCGTTGATGTATAGCAACGAAGCCGGCGATACACCACATACTACGCTTACAGTCACAGAAAAGAAAGTGTAAAACTACAACAGTTGGAATCCGCAACCTCTTTAGACATCGCATGCCTAACCAAATGAATTCCTTAGACATCGCATGCCTAACAATTATAAACCCCGCATTTTAGTCTCATTATCGAAAACTCTTTTCAATATCAAGTCGGGCAATTCAACAAGATTCCCGACATCCTGATCGAATGCTCATCGCAAACTTTAGTAGACAGCCGCACCCCCGGATGCCGTTGACGAAGTGCACTAAGGCGGAACACCGCTGCCGCGAGCACCCGAACGGATGCTTTTGGCGACGGGGTTCTCCTACAGTCACTTGGTCGGGGCTATGGGGCGTGGCTGTCTGTTAATTTTACCCGACGAGTATCCGCGTACGCTACGTGATTGCGACGGACTTTTGATCACATCAAAATTCCGTGGCAACCGATCATCTGAGACTAAACTGCTATGTTTATAACATTCAAATTAGTTATCTCATAACTACTTGTGGATTCCAAATATTGTATCACATTCCAGATAAATAGACAATGTTAAAATTTCCGATCGAATAATCTGTAAGTCCACGTTGCCCACCCCGGTGCTTGCGGGGAGGCGGAAAACGGAATAAAAATCAAATTTTTATCACTTTAGGCAACATGGACTAGACAAAGAAGGATCTTTGCTAAACAAAAACAAGCTAAAGCTAACTAGAAACTAGCTAAAGGTAGAATGGTTATACCTAGGGCCTTATGTCCTTCTCTCCTTGCTCCTTGGAGTAGTAGAAAGAGATCACCTTTGTTGTCTTCTCACGTCGAAGAAGGATCCACCCGAAAGCCTCAACCTTTGGCTTCAACTCCAAGCTAGAAGTAACTAGGGTGCTAGAAGTGCTAATCCTAGAACCCTAGATGAGAGTAGAGATTATAAAGAAGAGGTTTTTCTCAAGCTCAAGTGTTTCTCAACACATGAGAGGGGAGAGCTTGAGGGAGAGGAAGAACAAGAGAGAGAAAGTAAATGATAGAATGAGAGAATAAAATAACCATTCTCACATATATGTGTGAATTATTATAAATTGATAATTAGCTAGATAATTGTCATGGTTAATCAAGACATGACCATTATCGTTTCATATTTAATGCTAATTGCAAGGATCAAAGAGCATATTTTATATGGAATGATGATGGTCAACATGTCAACTAAGGTCAACAAGTCAAGATAGTCAAATGGTCAACAACCATAACCATTCACAATTATATTAAACTAATATCAATTAACCATAATACACACATAAGCATTAGGGTTAATAAAATGACAATGGTTATTAACCCTAATCAAAGTCCTCTCCCTCTGTCTCAAGCAACTGTGCATACGCACCCGTATTCGTGATCCGAGGAACACGAATACAAAGAGATAAAACCAATCCCAAATCATATACTAGGATCCGGCTTAAACCAAAGCCCGCTAGTATAAGCGGTCCGGACAGCAAACGTGCACAAGTGCGCGGATGTGAACGAACCCTGTCGCAAAACCATGCGACCTCTACTCATTTTGCCTAAAAGCGAATTGCTCTCTGTGTGGGACTCTAAAGACTCGACACTACGCTGGCAGTTGGTTTAACCACAGACCGCAAGCGGCACTAGCTGTACGTAACGGTCCCCAGGTAGATGCCGATAAGAAGACTGACGAGGTGAACCCCATCTGAACTCCTACTGAGCCTGTATGTGACAGTCTCCGTACAGTCCGATCTGTTCGTCTGATACATCACATGGCGGGCCTAGGGTGGCGGTGAACGTCAGTCCCCTAATAGCGGTACAAGTCGTGTCGGAGTGTAGCCCAGAACACCCTGAGATAACACTGGAAACCTACCAGTATATCTCGCTTGCCCTGGCCAGGAACTACTTGTGTAATAGCTCTCCTGGACACAGCGCGATGTCAACCCCCAATACCGGGAGAGACGAATCCTGTCTAACCGTCACTGCCTCCAAGTGCTTCGGGACTGCACCTAAAAACTACCTGTTTGCACGACTCCTTTGAGCCGTGGTAGGGTAGTAATCAAAGTGCAGTGGGAACACACTCGAGGCGAAGTGACAGTGTCAAGTCAGCGGACTAAGCTGTACTCATGTGACCTGGGAATTGATAATTGACGATAGGTATAATACCAACCAACAATTCCCGACGAGTCCTGTCCAGTGTACTCGTAACCTAACGAGCACCCGTATACTATCTCAAGTACGACGTACTGACGGCTGTGGGACAGACCGTCTCCCACACTGGGATGAGAAGCGCATACGCTAGTCTACTCCGGAGTATCGATGCCCTGTCTCGATAGTCCAACGACTAGGGACCTGTATAAGGATGTGCTTATGGATTACCCAGCCCCCATGAGTGTGAGCACCATCACAACGCTGGTAATCAAGCAAAGATCCTAAGGGCTCTACTAATATGTATATCAGCGATATGCTAAAAGAAACACATGCACATATTAAAGCAGAGACAAACCAAGTAGCATACTACCATTTCGAGCAAGATTGTATATACAACTGTGAATATCCTAAGCTTCCATCAAGTAATATACAAACTAGTATGATACAGTAATGGCCTCTAGGGCATATACACTAACAATCTCCCATTTGCACTAAGGCCATGTACTGGCGTATCGAAGACCTATCATCTCGATCAGTCGCTCGAACTGAGTCTGGGGCAAGGCCTTGGTGAATGGATCTGCTGTGTTATCTTTTGAAGCAACCCTCCGAACCTCGATCTCCTGGCGATCCACGATCTCCCTGATCTGGTGATACTGCCTCAAGATGTGTCTGGATTTCTGATGGGACCTGGGTTCCTTCGCTAAAGCTATAGCCCCATTGTTGTCGCAATATAGAGGTATTGGGTCAACAATGGACGGAACCACCTGAAGTTCTTTCAAGAACTTCCTTATCCAGACAGCTTCTTTTGCGGCATCAGATGCAGCGATGTATTCCGCTTCCATAGTCGAGTCAGCAACGGTTTCCTGTTTGGAGCTCTTCCAACACACCGCTCCTCTATTGAGGGTAAAGACAAAACCTGACATGGACTTGGAATCATCCTTGTCACTCTGGAAGCTGGAGTCAGCAAAGGCCTCAATCTGGAGGTCTTTTCCGCCATACACCAAGAACATCTCCTTAGTCCTTCTCAGGTACTTGAGAATGTTCTTTACTGCTATCCAATGTTTCTCCCCAGGGTTTGACTGATACCTGCTTACCACACTCAGTGCATAAGCCACATCCGGTCTGGTACACAACATTGCATACATTATAGAGCTTACCGCAGAAGCGTAGGGTTTAATAGACATGCGATCCCTCACCAAATCAGTCTTGGGAGACATATCTTTGGAGAGGGTGATCCCGTGACAAGCCGGTAGATTACCGCGCTTGGAATCTTCCATACTGAATCTCTTCAGTATGGTGTCAATGTACCTGGAATGCGAAAGTCCTAATATCCTCTTGGATCTGTCACGGTAGATCCGGATACCCAGAATGTATGAGGCATCACCCAGGTCTTTCATGGAGAACCTGTGTGACAAGAACCCCTTGACAGATTGTAGCATAGGAATGTCATTTCCTATTAAGAGAATGTCATCCACGTATAAAACGAGGAATACTACAGTTCTCGCTACAAATCTACAATAGATGCATGGTTCATCTGGATTTTTGATAAAGCCAAATTCCTTGACCGTCTCATCAAAACAGATGTTCCAACTCCGCGATGCCTGCTTTAGTCCATAAATGGACTTAAGCAACTTGCACACCTTTCCACTGCTCCCACTCTGAATGAAACCCTCTGGCTGGTCCATATAGATACATTCCTCTAAATGTCCATTTAGAAAAGCTGTCTTTACGTCCATCTGCCAAATCTCATAATCGTGGAAGGCAGCAATGGCAAGAAGGATCCGAATGGATTTCAGCATAGCTACTGGAGAAAAGGTTTCGTCATAGTCTAAACCAGGTCGCTGACGAAAACCCTTTGCTACCAGTCTAGCTTTATAGGTCTCAACCTGTCCATCTACACCAATCTTCCTTTTGAAGATCCACTTGCATCCTACGGGTTTTACCCCATCTGGAGCAATGTCCAACGTCCATACTTTGTTGGTGTACATGGACTCCATTTCGGTCCGCATTGCATCCAGCCATTTTACCGAGTCGACGCTCTGAATGGCTTGCTGGAAGCTAGTAGGCTCATCACAATCTATGATGCAATCCTCTCTATCCCCGTCAATGAGAAAACCGTAGTATCTCTCGGGCGGATGAGACTGCCTACTACTCCTGCGGAGTGGCGTGGGAATGTCCTGATCTTTCGAACCCTCTGGTTCTACTAAGCTTTCAGTAATAGCTTGTGGTTCTGGAATTTCTTCCAGTTCTATTGCGCTCCCACTTATTTCTTTTTCTAAGAACTGATGTTCCAGAAAATGGGCATTACGAGAAACAAGGACTTTTTGTTCCTCTGCGTAATAGAAAAGATACCCCCTGGAGTTCTTTGGATATCCCACAAACTTGCACAGTACTGAGCGTGCCTCTAGTTTGTCCGCATGCTGCTTTTTGACATAAGCTGGACATCCCCAAATCTTCAAGTATTGAAGATAGGGTTTCTTCCCACTCCATAACTCATATGGTGTGGTAGGCACAGTCTTAGTGGGAACTCGGTTCAAAAGGTATGCAGCTGATTCTAGCGCATATCCCCAGAACAATAGCGGCAACTCAGCGTTACTCATCATGGACCGTACCATATCCAATAGGGTACGGTTCCGTCCCTCCGATACACCGTTATGTTGCGGAGTGTATGGAGGAGTAAGCTGAGAGAGAATTCCATTCTCTTTTATGTAACCCAGGAACTCGGCACTCAAGTATTCACCACCTCGATCAGATCTCAGTGCCATGATACTTTTGCCTGTTTGTTTTTCTACTTCATTCTTATATTCCTGGAATTTTTCAAAAGCCTCGGATTTATGTTTCATTAAGAAGACATAACCGTACCTTGAAAAGTCATCAGTAAAAGTAATGAAGTAAGAATAACCGCTTCGCGCATGTGTAGATATTGGACCGCACACGACGCTGTGTACGAGTCCCAAGAGCTCGCCCGCTCTTACTCCGTGTCCAGTGAACGGAGTCTCTGTCATCTTTCCTTTGAGACAGGATTGACAAGTTGCATACGATTGATGTTCGAACGGATCCAAATATCCTTCTGTGTGTAACTTAGTCAACCTTCTCTCATTGATGTGACCCAGTCTACAATGCCATAAGAAAGTTTTATTGATTTCTGGAGACTTTCTTTTGTGTGTATTCTGGACATTGAAAATCTGTGGTTGGTTTAATACGTATATACCGTTGTTCAATGTACCTGACCCAATCAAAACTTGATTAAGGTGAATGTTCACTACATTACTTACAAATGCAAATTCATAACCTTCTTTAGATAATAAAGATACAGAAATGATATTACAGGTTGCATTTGGTACATAATAACAACTACGCAAAACCAAAAAGTGTCCATCCGACAATCCCAGGTGATAGTCCCCCACGGCCTCAACATCCATGCTAGCACCGTTTGCAACTCTGAGGGTCATGTCATCTGCCTTCAAAACTCTACGCTTTCTCAACGCCTACAAAGAATTACAGATATGAGATCCTGATCCGGTATCCAATACCCAGGATGTAGAGCTTATTGATAGACAGTTTTCAATAACATATACACCTGAAGCTGAAGCCGCAACTCGCTTTAAATCCTGTGTTCTGGCCTTCCAAGCCTTGCAATCCTGTTTCCAGTGACCACTTTTATGACAATAGAAGCATTCTTCCTTCCCCACCATCTTTCCCGCTACATTTGTTGCTTTTCCTTTTCCCTTCGTATCCACTTTACCGACACCGCCTCTTGGTTTGGCGGGGGCTTTCTTCTTCTTACCCTTGGCTTTCGCCCTGGATCTAGAAGAGGAAGATCCTCCTACAAACAAAGTGGATGTCTCCCTACCCTTCTATAGGGTGCCCTCAGCACTCCTCAACATGTTCAGAAGTTCGGAAAGTTCAACCTCCTTTCCTTGCATGTTGAAGTTTAAGACAAACTGGGCGTAAGTGGAAGGAAGGGACTGGAGAATCAAATCAGTGTAGAGTTCATTCTCCAACATGGTCCCAAGGTCCGCGGGCTCCTCTATGTAGCCAATCATCTTAAGCACGTGTTCCGCTACCGTTGATCCGACGGCCAATCTTGCCGAAAATAGCTTCTTCGACACTTCGTATCTTGCGATACGAGACTGCTCTCCATACAGTTCTTTTGTATGGAGAAATATGGACTCTAGGTCCATATTCTCATGCCTCCTCTGATGTTCGTTGTCCATCGAGGCAAGCACGAGGCATTTGGCCTTCGCTCAATCGATCTCCCATGTCTTACGGATTTCCTTATCTGCGACGCTGGAGGTGGGACCTGGGACAGGGGGAGCTTTGGTGGTAAGTACATACCCCAACTTGTCGTAAGTGATTGCCATCTTGACATTCCTGAGCCAATCTTTGTAGTTTGGCCCTGTCGATATGTTTTTATCTAGTAATAACTTAAGTCCGGTCATGTTGAATGGTCGCTGCAATTAGGAGAGAGAAAAGAAACACTTTAGCACGATGCTCTTGTAAGTTTAGAGTGGTTTTTAGTTTGTCTAAACTGGATGGCTCCCACTGTCTCTCGAATCTCTTCTCAAACCGTAAAGAAAGGATTAGTCATGATCAATCTCACCGTACAATACTTGCTTAACCGTTCAGCCAGGCCAGTGTCGGTACTTCGAGGGAGGTTTTCCAACGCTTTCGCGAAGTTCCTTAATTTAAGAACCTCTTTTCCCTGGGCGCGTAGTCCCGCTAACACCTTTCTAGACACCTACTAGGTTTATAGCATTGATCGTTAAGTGAGAGTTTTCCCGAGGAGTAGCATATACTCACAGTAGGATCGGGATCCAAATATCATCGCGTGATAAAACTGAAGGAATCCTACCAGAATTATCACACTCCAAATGGTATGCAGCACTAGCAAGTTTCAGTACTTATGAAACTCCCGATGTGGATTTTTGCCCCATGCTCTTATGACCTTGGCGTGAGGTCAAAATGTCATAAGTCACATGTCAAGTTCTTCCCATCATTATCCCGGTTAATTTGAACCCACCCGTACCTACCCTTGACGTAGGCCAAAATGGCAGTACGACTGTCTCAAACCAACGCATTCTATCTATGCAACAGATAAATCTCCGGCAGCTACCAATCACTATGCCTTGGCGTGAGGTCAAAATACATAGCTTGAATACTACCGAATATTTAACTGAAATGATGGAGGGCTACGAATGGTTTTGGCGAAACCGTGAACATAGTGAACTTGATATAATCGATGGAACGAGATAGCTTTTAAAAGGAGTGGTTCAAGCTCCGTATTTAAAAGTTTAGTTTTGAAAAGAACCGAGTGGTTTTCAAAGTGTTCCAATCGACTTTTACTTGGTTTATTTTCTTGCATTAGTTCTTTTAATGCGTCCCATCATTTAATCCTACCATTGCAGAAAACAACCAAAATATGACATACGCTTATGCCATTCGCATTCGCCACGGGGCCCCGTCATCACCCGTTAGGTTACTTAACTAACGACAGAGCGGGGGCTGGGCTAGTGCGGCTGTAAAACATAAGCAACGCCTAAATAGTTATCATATATAAGTATATAGCAATGATAGACATTACAGATCACAGTTGAATACATTGGATATACTAGGAATCCGCAATCCGTTCGAGCCTGCAACGAAAAGAGGATTACACGATCGCGGTGAATAGCCAATACCCCACCCAAGACCCCTACGGGTGCGGCAAACTACCCGCCAAGTACCCGAAGCGAAGCAACCTCCCTCAACACCGTGAGTAGGCCACTCGGCACTTCGAGATACCCGGTAGTTTGTGCACCCCCTCCATGGGTCTATCCTAGGAGCAAAAACAGTAAAAAGAATTATACAATGACGGCTACAACCCCGACCCGGTTGTGCGGCCAAACAAATAATATTACATCAATTTACATATTACAATGAATGAAAGAAAAAGAAACACTCATCTCACATCCACCCCGGCTATTCACCAGCGACAATCCAATGCATTCATATACAGATACCATTATCAAACACAGATCACAGATATGTATAACCCCGACTAATCAACATATAGAGATTAGCCGACGTTCAATACATATAAACATCACAGATATAACCCTTTAGTCAAAGTGTAGTGAAGTTCGATCAAAAAATACGGATTTATAGGCCCCCCCAAAACAAATTTCTTTTCTGGAAAACCTGGGCACAAATAAACCATCTTAAAAATCCCAAAACCAAGCCAGAGAAACACTGCACCAAACTCGACCCAGAACCGAGCCAAAACGGCCGCGGTTGCGCGGCAATAGCTTGCTATTGCCGCGGAACCGCGACGCTTTGAGCGAATCACTGGATCGTTTTTGGTGGCTTTCTTCACAAAACCCTGAGATGATTTTAGGAGTATGATTTATTTCATTTTGAACAGAAAAAATTTTAACAGAAAGTTAGGGTTTTGAAAACTCGGTTTTGCGATTTTTTCCGATTGAACTTCCATACACTTTACTACCTAGCTAGTTTATGTTTAGTTAGGCTCTGATACCACTGTAAGTCCACGTTGCCTACCCCGGTGCTTGCGGGGAGGCAGAAAACGGAATAAAAATCAAATTTTTATCACTTTAGGAAACATGGACTAGACAAAGAAGGATCTTTGCTAAACAAAAACAAGCTAAAGCTAACTAGAAACTAGCTAAAGGTAGAATGGTTATACCTAGGGCTTTATGTCCTTCTCTCCTTACTCCTTGGAGTAGTAGAAAGAGATCACCTTTGTCGTCTTCTCACGTCGAAGAAGGATCCACCCGAAAGCCTCAACCTTTGGCTTCAACTCCAAGCTAGAAGTAACTAGGGTGCTAGAAGTGCTAATCCTAGAACCCTAGATGAGAGTAGAGAATATCAAGAAGAGGTTTTTCTCAAGCTCAAGTGTTTCTCAACACATGAGAGGGGAGCGCTTCAGGGAGAGGAAGAACAAGAGAGAGAAAGTAAATGATAGAATGAGAGAATAAAACAACCATTCTCACATATATGTGTAAATTATTATAAATTGATAATTAGCTAGATAATTGTCATGGTTAATCAAGACATGACCATTATCATTTCATATTTAATGCTAATTGCAAGGATCAAAGAGCATCTTTTATATGGAATGATAATGGTCAACATGTCAACTAAGGTCAACAAGTCAAGATAGTCAAATGGTCAACAACCATAACCATGCACAATTATATTAAACTAATATCAATTAACCATAATACACACATAAGCATTAGGGTTAATAAAATGACAATGGTTATTAACCCTAATCAAAGTCCTCTCCCTCTGTCTCAAGCAACTGTGCATACGCACCCGTATTCGTGATCCGAGGAACACGAATACAAAGAGATGAAACCAATCCCAAATCATATACTAAGATCCGGCTTAAACCAAAGCCCGCTAGTATAAGCTGTCCGGACAGCAAACGTGCACAAGTGCGCGGATGTGAACGAACCCTGTCGCAAAACCATGCGACCTCTACTTATTTTGCCTAAAGGCGAATAGCTCTCTGTGTGGGACTCTAAAGACTCGACACTACGCTGGCAGTGGGTTTAACCACAGACCGCAAGCGGCACTAGCTGTACGTAACGGTCCCCAGGTAGATGCCGATAAGAAGACTGACGAGGTGAACCCCATCTGAACTCCTACTGAGCCTGTATGTGACAGTCTCCGTACAGTCCGGTCTGTTCGTCTGATACATCGCATGGCGGGCCTAGGGGGGCGGTGAACGTCAGTCCCCTAATAGCGGTACAAGTCGTGTCAGAGTGTAGCCCAGAACACCCTGAGATAACACTGGAAACCTACCAGTATATCTCGCTTGCCCGGGCCAGGGACTACTTGTGTAATGGCTCTCCTGGACACAGCGCGATGTCAACCCCCAATACCGGGAGAGACGAATCCTGTCGAACCGTCACTGCCTCCAAGTGCTTCGGGACTGCACCCAAAAACTACCTGTTTGCACGACTCCTTTGAGCCGTGGTAGGGTAGTAATCAAAGTGCAGTGGGAACACACTCGAGGCGAAGTGACAGTGTAAAGTCAGCGGACTAAGCTGTACTCATGTCACCTGGGAACTGATAACTGACGATAGGTATAATACCAACCAACAGTTCCCGACGAGTCCTGTCCAGTGTACTCGTAACCTAACGAGCACCCGTATACTATCTCAAGTACGACGTACTGACGGCTGTGGGACAGACCGTCTCCCACACTGGGATGAGAAGCGCATACGCTAGTCTACTCCGGAGTATCGATGCCCTGTCTCGATAGTCCAACGACTAGGGACCTGTATAAGGATGTGCTTATGGATTACCCAGCCCCCACGAGTGTGAGCGCCATCACAACGCTGGTAATCAAGCAAAGATCCTAAGGGCTCTACTAATATGTATATCAGCGATATACTAAAAGAAACACATGCACATATTAAAGCAGAGACAAACCAAGTAGCATACTACCATTTCGAGCAAGATTGTATATACAACTGTGAATATCCCAAGCTTCCATCAAGTAATATACAAACTAGTATGATACAGTAATGGCCTCTAGGGCATATACCCTAACATACTCCCACTTGCACTAAGGCCATGTACTGGCGTATCGAAGACCTATCATCTCGATCAGCCGCTCGAACTGAGTCTGGGCCATGGCCTTGGTGAATGGATCTGCTGTGTTATCTTCTGAAGCAACCCTCCGAACCTCGATCTCCTGGCGAAACCCTCCGAACCTACTCCGTTTTGCCTTAGCCAAGAAACCTATGTGTAGGACTCTAAAGAATCGTCAATACGCCGGAAGTAGGCAATGATCATATCAAACACCCACAAGCTGTAAGCGGTCAGCTAAACGTAACAGCTACCCAGGTATTGAGCGCTCAGAAGATCAACAAGCAAGCCTGTACATTCTTCTGTGAATCCAATCAGTAACACTCCCGTACAGTCTGGTCTCGTCGTCTGATATGTCGCATATCTTGCCTAGGGGTGGTAAACGTCAGACCCCAGTAGCTCGATAAGTCGTGTCGATATGAGGTCTATAACAGTTCGAGAAACTACTGATAACACTTACCAGTAAATCTCAGCAACCCTGGCCAGGGATTTCCAGTTATAGCCAATCGAACACATCGCAACATCAACTCCCTATACAGGGAGAGACGAATCCCTTCCTATCGCTCATTGCCTCCATGTGATTCGGGACTGTACCCAAAAGCCACCTTTTTGCACACCCTCTTGGATGTGGTATGATGGAAATCAAAGCACAGTGGGAATCACACAAGACTCTATGACGATCTCGGGTCAACAGACTACTCTGTACCAGTGTCACCGGAGAACTGCCATCTGACGTAAGGTATAATACCATCTGGGAGTTCTCGGCGAGTCCGTCCAGTGTACCCAGTCTCCACTGAGCACCCGTACCCCATCCTTGATGTCAAACACCGATCGATATGGAATCATCCATCGCCCATCATATGGGTCAAGATGCGTATACGCTAGTCTATTCCGGTGCATCGATGCCCTGTCTCGATACACCCTCAACTAGGAACAATTATAGGATGTACTCGTCGACTACCGTGGCCCCACTAGTATGATCTCATCATAGTCCCAGTAGTCGAGTACATATCCTAAGGGCTTTATCAACATGTAACATAGAGACAATCAGAGTACATGTTAAGATAAAGTACAACCAGATAGCGTACTATCATGTCGAGCAAGAAAGTCCTCCCTATATATGTCCTAGCATCCACTACAATATACATCGTATGTACAGTAATGGCCTCTAGGGCATACATATAACTAACAGAAGCAAGCATGATAGCTAGAAGAGGTGAAGAACAAAAATGGTGAGGGTAGAGCTCAACCTCAAGAGAAGAAAACCTAGCATGCTTAAAAAATGAAGACCAAAGAGCGAGAAAATGAAGCATCCTTGGTTTTGGAAAAACCAATTTTCCATTTTAATAATCCTACCATGCTTGAATAGTGCACCCAAATGAATTAACAATTCATTTGTGAGCACTATTCCAAGCATGGTTCTCACCATTCCTCTTCATTCTATTTTCCACCTCATTATCCATTTTAATAAAAATGGTCAAATCCAAAATGAGGTGGCACCTTCTAGAATGTTATCCGGCAAAAAATACGGATTACATTCTACTGTATATACATACCTGTTTCCATTCTGAAATACGAATATCAAAGAGATAGAATAAACCAAAGAATATAATACTAGAATATACGTATCGAAATACATATATGTAAATTATCAAATCAATACCTGATTTAATAATCCGGCTCAAACCCGAGCCGGCTAGTATTACCAGTTGTCCGATCGAAAGTCCGAGTACTATGTACATCAATCGATCGGAACCCTGCACGTATCAAATACGGCTACTACACCATTTCGCCAGAACCAGGGAAACCCTCTGTGTGGGACTCTAAAGACTCGTCAATACGCTGACAGTGGGTTTAACCACAAGCACGTCAGCGGCACTAGCTATACGTAACGGCTACCCAGGTATTGAGCGAAAGGAAGGCTGACGAGCAAACTCATCCGAACCCCTACTGAGCCTGTCAGTGACAATATCCGTACAGTCCGGTCTGTTCGTCTAAGAGTAACGCATATCGAGTCTAGGGGGATGGATAAAGTCAGACCCTAACAACGCGATAATTCGTGTCGGTATGAAACCCATCACTACCTGAGAAACTATCGATCCTGGATCGGTAGTTCTCACATACCCCGGTCGAGGATTTCTACTGATGGCCACCCGTGCACTGCGCGACATCAACCCCCAATACCGGGAGAGACGAATCCCCGACGATCCGCTCACTTCCTCTATGTGGCTCGGGACTGTACCCAACTAAAACCAGTTTGCACAACTCCTTTGAGCCGTGGTAGAGTAGTAATCAAAGCACAATGGGAACTCACACTAGACAAATGACGATCTCAGGTCGACAGACTAACCTGTACACATTTCACCAGGGAACTGCTATCTGACTATAGGTATAATACCAACTAGCATGTTCCCGGCAAGTCCGTCCAGTGTACTCATAACCCAATGAGCACCTGCATACTATCTTAGGTGAACAACTAACACCAATGGCTTGTGAGACCGGCCACCGCCCCTCGTCAGGGTCTAGATAAGTATACACCAGTCTACACTGGAGTATCGATGCCCGGTCTGGATACTCCCACGACTAGGGACATTTAAGGATGCGCTTATTGACCCCCAGCTCCCACGTATGTGATCGCCATCACAATGCTGGTAGTCAAGCAAGAGTCCTATGGGCTTTATCAACATATACATGATGATAAAGACAAACCAGATAGCATACTATCATCTCGAGTAAGACTGTTTTATCGGTATAGGTTCTCCCTCAATCATCACGATCACCTGTCTGCGACTATGATAATTGCCTTGAGGGCACTATAGCCAACATATACTATGTGTACAATCAAGTGAGAAAAGAAATCATAAGTGAGCAAATATTAGTTAATGTAATGTAATATATCAAATATATAATTATACATTAAATTGTTAAATCAACACTTGATTTAATAATTCGGCTATATCCTGTATAACCGACTAATATTAAATGCAACAACTTATCGAATCAACAATTGATCCGATAACTCAGCTATATCACATATAACCGACCAATATCACAAGTCACGAGAATAGAATGCGGTATCATATATGCGCATTAATCTCGGTCCCGCACATATCACATATGTGCTCCTACTCCATTTCGCATGAACCAGGAAACCTCTGTGTAGGACTCTAAAGACTCGTCAATACGCCCGCAGTAGGTGATGATCATATCAAACACTCACAAGTCCCAAGCGGTCTGCTAAACGTAACGGCCACCCGGGTATTGAGCGATCAGAAGAACAACAAGAAAGCCTTCTCGTACTCCTGCGAATACAATCAGTAACACTACCGTACAGTCCGGTCTCTTTGTCAGATATGTCGCATATCATAGCCTGGGGGTGATATAACGTCAGACCCCAATAGCCTGATAAGTCATGCCGATGCAAGGTCCATAATGGTTCGAGAAACTACTGATAACACTTACCAGTAAATCTCAGCAGCCCTGGCCAGAGATTTCCTATTATGGCCAATCGAGCAGAGCGCAATATCAACTCCCAATACCGGGAGAGACGAAACCCCTCCTATCGCTCATTGCCTCCATGTGACTCGGGACTGTACCCGAAAACCACCTTTTTGCACGATCTCTTGATCGTGGTCTGGTGGAAATCAAAGCACAGTGGGAATCACACAAGACTCTATGACGATCTCGGGTCTACAGACTAACCTGTACCAGTGTCACCAGAGAAATGCTATCCGTCGATAGGTATAATACCATCTAGGAGTTCTCGGCGATTCCGTCCAGTGTACCCAGTCTCCACTGAGCACCCGTATACCTTCTCTGATGTCAAACACTAATGGATGTGGGATCATCCATCGCCCATCATATGGGTCGAGAAGCGTATACGCTAGTCTACTCTGGAGTATCGATGCCCTCTCTCGATACTCCCATGACTAGGAACATTTTAAGGATATACTTACCGACTACCCTGTCCCCACTAGTATGATCTGCATCATAATCCTGGTAGTCAAGTACTCATCCTAAGGGCTTTATCAACATGTAATAGAGAGACAATAAGTGTACATGTTAAGAAAAAGTGCAACTAGATAGCATACCATCATATCGAACAAGGAAGTCCCCCTATATATGTCCAAGCATTAACTACAATATACATCACATGTACAGTAATGGCCTCTAGGGCATACATATAACTAACAACAGGGAGGTCGGTATCATGGTTATGATGGCCCTACTAGTTATTTGTAGGTTATAGGAAGTGGTAACTTCCAAATGACCAGATGCTTTATATCCAAGATGGACTCCATGCACTTCAGCAAATTTTGGATTTTGGACTTTGCTGGGTGCTCCTGAAGGGGTAAAACCTATTAGGAGCAAGTAGATCTTTACAAATCTGTAGAAGTAGAAAGGTATTAACCTAATAAGGCTAGACTTGTTGTTATTAATCTCATCAAATACCTGTCGTGGATTGTGATGAGACTTTTACTTCTATATCTATGCTGAAGTCCATACGGATATGTCCTGGTATGACTGGTGCTCTAAAGTATGATATCTGGCAAGAGAATGACTGTAACATCTTTCCAAATGGGAATTTGGAAGTTCACGTGTATATGACTCTACCAGAGGGTTATCGTAGTCAGTGGAAGCTGCGAAAAGTGTGCTAGTTGCATATGTCTATTCGTAGACTAAAGCTTGTATAGCGGAGACGGATCATCTGTTTTTGATGTGAGAGTTAAGATGATTGACTTCATCAAAACAATAGATGAACCTAGTAAGAAAGGAGTAGGGAGTACTTTCCTGAGATTTGGATGACATACTCTAGATAGGAAGCGATATTCTTATACTACAATCGGTCAAATTTTGGTTGTCATATAGTGTTTTCTCCATGTTGGATATGGATATAATATCAGGGATTCTGGTGACTAGATCTATGGTTTTAGTGTTAGTTATATGTATGCCCTAGAGGCCATCACTGTACATACGATGTATATTGTAGTTGATGCTTGGACATATATAGGGATGTCTTTCTTACTCGACATAATAGTATGATATCAGCTTGCTCTTTATCTTAACATGTACTTCGATTGTCTCTTGATTACATGTTGATAAAGCCATTAGGATGAGTACTTGACTACCAGGACTATGATGCAAATCATACTAGTGGGAACAGTGTAGTCGCTAAGTTCATCCTTCAAATGTTCCTAGTCGTAGGTGTATCGAGACAGGGCATCGATATACCAGAGTAGACTAGCGTATGCTTCTCGACCCATGTAGATGGGCGATGGATGATCCTATATCCATTGGTGTTTGACATCAGAGATAGTATACGGGTGCTCAGTGGAGACTGGGTACACTGAACGGACTCGCCGAGGACTCCCAGATGGTATTATACCTCACGTCAGATGGCAGTTCTCTGGTGACACTGGTACAGGTTAGTCTGTAGACCCGAGATCGTCATAGAGTCTTGTGTGATTCCCACTGTGCTTTGATTTCCATCATACCACGTCCAAGAGGGCGTGCAAAACGGTGGCTTTTGGGTACAGTCCCGAATCACATGGAGGCAATGAGCGATAGGAGGGTTTTCGTCTCTCCCGGTATAGGGAGTTGATGTTGCGCTGTGTTCGATTGGCTATAACTGGAAATCCCTGGCCAGGGTTGCTGAGATTTACTGGTAAGTGTTATCAGTAGTTTCTTGAACTGTTATAGACCTCATATCGACACGACTTGTCAAGCTACTGGGGTCTGACGTTTCCCACCCCTAGGCGAGATATGCGACATATCAGACGAAGAGACCGAACTGTACAGTAGTGTTACTGATTGGATTCGCAGGAGAATGTACAGGCTTGCTTGTTGATCTTCTGATCGCTCAATACCTGGGTAGCTATTACGTTTAGCTGACCGCTTGCAGCTTGTAGGTGTTTGATATGATCATCACCTACTGCCGCCGTATTGACGATTCTTTATAGTCCTACACAGAGGTTTCCTGGCTCAGCCAAAACGGAGTAGGAGCACATATGTGATATGTGCAGGACCGAGAATAATACAATATGAGATACTGTATTCTATTCTCGCGATATGCGATATCGGCCGGGTATATGTGATATAGCTGGGTCATCGGATCAAGTGTTGATTCGATGAATTGGTACATGTTATATTAGTCGGTTATATGTATTATAGCCGGATTATCGGATCAAGTGTTGATTCGATAATTATTGTATATTATATATGGGATATATTACATTACATTAATTAATATAAGCTCGCTTTATTGATTCTTTTTCTCACGGGATAATATATTGATGTATATGCGATATATGTTAATTGTATTATTTTCTTTTGTTACAAAATATATTATATATGTGATATATAATATTGTAACAAGTTAGGGTTATAAATGCAACATGTTTTGTGGAGTTTAAACATGGTTAGGGTTTGGATTAGGGTTAAGCTTTCATGAAGCTTCCATGAAGCTTCATGAAGGTTTGACTTTGACCTTTGATATTTTGTGTTGATATTTACTAACTCAACCCAAACCTTAGCCTCTAGTTTTTTCTCTACAAGGGTTAACTCTATCATTCTTAACCCATGGTTGATTTGTAACCACAATAATAATTCATTATTCATCACAAAAGGATTTGCTTCATCTTCTTCTTCTTGCTTGATGATGAAAAGCTTCACTAGCTTTTTCATAAGTGATGATAATGAGTGAGAATATGAAAACAAAAGAGAGCAAAATTCCTACTTCATCATCCTCATCTATTCTAGCCACTTAGATTTGGGTGTTTGCTTTGCTAATACTTGATTAGTGAAGTAAGAGCTTGGGTTTGAGATTCTTCAAGGTAGATTATCTTGGATTAGTGAAGTCTTCAAGCAAGGTGCATCATTCTCTTCATGGAGCCTCTCGAGAGTCAGAGTTCATGATGACCGCACCGAAGGGACCTCAACACGGAGCTTATGAAGCGAAGGAACGTACTACAAATGTTGTAATCCCTATCTCTTTACTTCTTTGTATATGATACAAACTTGTTACCCTAGAAATTCTAGCATGATTCATGGTTTGCTTGCTTTGCACCTCTCTAAATTTTAAAGTGGCATGTGTGATGCTACCAAACCCTAGACTAGGTGCAATGGAAGCCCAACAGTAGTATCAGAGCCTAACTAGAATTCTAGATACGGTGTTATAACAATTACGAAAATGAAAACCACTTCGAAAGACGATATTATGAATACCCTATTTTTCTCTCTGGAAATTTTCCAAAAAGTCCTGTAAAATTTTTTCAAACAGGTGCAGAATAGTCTCTGGAGCAAAATATGTACATGGGTGAAATACGGGGGAGGGTGCTCGGTTTTTTGCCGATCCCCTAAGGCCAAATTCCGACCAGGCCGGCCCCACATGCTCCTAAGCTCCCCGTATTCCTCCTGTGCTAATTTGACTCCATTTTGGGTTTCCTAGTATTATTTATTTAGCCCAATTTTCATATGATGATTGGTTTGACCTGGGGCTAATTCGTAGTGCTTCGTAGTCGTATTATTTAACACTGTATTGGTAACCTTGACTATTTTTAACAGTTCGAACGAATATCGAACACCACACTTTCTACCCCGTTGAAATTTCCAAGTGTTGTAATTTTCCTAAGTTAACTTTATATTCAATAGTCGCTCAAGTATCCTATGGACCCTCTAGAAGATCATAATAACCTTAACTCGATTCTATGCCTACGGAACCGCGAATGAACTTTTAGATTTGCCCTAGTTCCGTGGTGTCATAGGTGAGGCGTTGGTTAACTCCTACGGCTGGACCATAGACATTGTGGCGCGATTTTGGGTATTTGTAACTTTGCTCAAGTGTTGAGCACTTGGGGTAAAATGTGGGTGTATGTTGATTCGATCGAAACGTTAAATATTGTCATGATATTCTGGAATGTGATACAATATTTGGAATCCACAAATGTAGTTATGAGATAACTAGTTTTGAATGTTATAAATCCAGTAGTTTAGTCTCATTTAATCGGTTGCCACGGGATTTTGATGCGATCAAAAGTCCGTCGCAATCACGTAGCATACGCGGATACTCGCCGGATAAACTTAATAGATAGCCACGCCCCATAGCCCCGACTCAGTGACTGTAGGAGAACCCCATCGCCAAAAGCATCCGTTCGGGTGGTCGCGGCAGTGGTGTTCCGCCTTAGTGCACTTCGTCGACGGTATCGGGGGGTGCGGCCGTCTAATAAAGTTTCCGACGAGCATTTGATCAGGATGTCGGGAATCTTGTTGAATTGCCCGACAAGATATTGAAAAGTGTTTTCGAGATCGAGACTAAAATGCGGCGTTTATAATTGTTAGGCATGCGATGTCTAAGGAATTCATTTGGTTAGGCATGTGATGTCTAAGGAGGTTGCGGATTCCAATTGTTGTAGTTTTACACTTTCTTTTCTGCGACCGTAAGTGTAATATGTGGTGTATTGCCGGTTTCGGTGCTATATGTCAACGACAACTGGGGTACACATATTTACTTACGTTGATGATATGAGATATTATGTGTTGCTTGGATACGTTATATTGAATCGTCGTGTTTTGAATAGCCGGGGGTTTTATGTGAGATGAGAGTTTTTCATTTTCATTCATGTAAAATTCATTGTATGTAATATTCTTTTATTGGGGCACTTCCGGGTTGAGGATGATGTCACCATTGTATATTATTTACTTTTCCGCATTAGGATAGACCCAAGGCGGGGAGCACAAGTAACCTGGTTCTAGGGTCCAGTGGGAGACCATCTCAAGGAGTCGAGACCGGGTCTCCTAACTCTAGAATTGGTAGGGTTGCTTGCTGCTCTCGTAGGGGTCTAGGGTTGTAGGATTGGCTATTCATCGCGACCGTGGAATCCGTGTTTTATACAGGCTCGTATTAAAACACGGACCTCCTAGTATATCCAATATTTCATATATGTTCTTCTGCTGCAATGTTCTGTGATGTGATTATATTACTGCCTGAGACGAATGTTTATATTATATATATGAGATAGATTATATATTGTTGATTTCGTTTTATATCTGATGCTTGGGAAGCATAATAAATGGGACTTCATTAATGAGATTAATGAAATAAAAGAAACCTAAAGATGTTGTGGAATCGAATTTTCAAAAACAAGTAGCTCTAGTTGTTGCTTTGCATAGCGGTATTCCTTATAGAATATCCAGCACCTTATTCGATAAGGAAAGAGCCGAGATCCCTTGAACGAGAGTGACCTCTTTAGCAAAACTAGCAGATGCTACAACCCTCGGTTTTGTCTTTTGATTGCTTTTCTAGTTCTTGCTTTGCATAGTGGTATTTGTGAAATATCCTGCACCTTATTCGACGAGGAAAGAGCCGAGATCCCTTCATCGGGAGTGACCTCTTTAGCAAAACTAGAAAAGACCTCAAAAACACTCCATTTAAATCATTTGATTCTACGACGATATCAAGTTCATTACGCAAAAGGCTTTCTTAAAAACCTGTCGTAGCCCTCCGTCATTTCAGATAAATACTACTTAGTATTCGTGCTGTGGTAGTTTGGCATTCGTCAAGGCGTAGTGTACGGTAGCTAACTAGTGCTTATTTGCTAGCATACGATGCGATTGGATTAGGGTATTCGTACGGCGTTGTTTGGCATTCGTCAAGGGTCGTGCGGGTGGGTTTAATTCAATCAGGAAATGTACGGGTTGAACTTGACTAGTGGCCTATGGTTTGTTGGCTTTCGTCAAGGTCATATGATGCTAGGTGTAAAATATTATCGGGAATTTCAAGTGTTGAAATTTGCAATAAGATTGCATACCTTCTATGAGATAGTTGGATCCCGATACCTACTGCGAGTAAGAGTTACTCCTGGGAGAGTTTTACACATTACAAGTAGCCGATCAAGTAGGTGTCTAGAAAGGTGTCAACGGGGTTACGCCTCTGGGAAAACGAGGTTTATTTTAATTAAGTCCGTGCGAAAGCACGTGGAACCTCCCTCAAAGTACCGACACTGGCCTGGCTGAAAGATTGGCGAACTTGTATGCTGTAATTAATCCCGGCTAGTCTTTCCTTCTAGGGTTTGAAGGAAGATTTGACTAAAAGAGTAGGAGCCATCCTGATTAGATATATTAATAACCAATCTAATCTTGCAAGAGTGCACGCAGAGTGTTTTCTTCTCTCTCTCTTCAGGTAGCGACCATGTCACGCCTTAATCAAGATAATAATACGGATGCATTGACCGAACCCGCTTGTTATACTGCGCTAGGGAACGTTGGTCCCGCTCCTACTTATAAATGTTATAGGACTGAGCAGGAAATTGGGGATTACCAGAATTCCCGTGCCGCCCAAATGAAGAAAGTGCATGCTGATGCATCTTCTTCGGGTATGTTCATTACCAAGAACTGTTTCTCAGTACCCTTTACGTCCTGGGTATGAGATACCGGATCAGCATCCCGCATATGTAATATGTTACATGGGCTACAGATAGGTAGAGAACTGAGAACGGGTGATAAGTTTCAAGAGTTGGAAATGGTGCAAGTGTTGCAGCCAAGTTTGTTGGCAGTTATCACCCTGTATTAACAAATACATTGATTCTGAACGAATGTTATTAGATACCGAACCTGAAATACAACATCATATCAGTCTCTTTATTGAGATAAAGAAGGATATAATTTTGTATTGTTGGATAATGTTTTGAACATTTCCTACATTAAGAGTTGATCGGTTCGGGCATGTTATCTAAAAGAATATATGTTTTTGATGTGAGAGTCAAGGTGATTGACTTCATCAAAACAATAGATGAACCTAGTATGAAGGGAGTACTTTCCTGAGATTTGGATGACATACTCTAAAAAGGAAGCGATATTCTTATACTATAATCGATCAAATTTTGGTTGTCATATAGTGTTTTCTCCATGTTGGATATGGATATAATATCAGGAATTCTGGTGACTAGATCTATGGTTTTAGATCTAGATTTAGGAAGTGTCTTAATCCGGGTACTTAGAATGCAATCCAAAAGTATTTTAGAATGGACGACTCATGGCATGGTGGTGTACCCGCAGGTGATAGAGTCACCCTCTCTAAAGAGATGTCTTTCAGATTGATGAGGAGAGAGACTGACATGAATGACATTTCATTTACTTAGGCAAATGAGTCAATCATGTAATGTCTAATACAAAACCAGATGTTTCTTATACACTTGTTATAGTAAGCAGATATTAATTCAATCCTGGAGAAACAAAGGGAAGCAGTTACGAACATTAGACGATGTTCTTGGTATTTGGTAACGACAGCCTCCTCTAGGAGGTGGTTATAGGTTTAGGCTTCCAACGTGACCTGGATGACAGAGATACTGTCAAAATTTTGAGTTTTTATCTCTTCTTAGGATCAATATATTGAATAGTGTTTCAATAGGGATACTGAGGTAGGTATGGTTCAGGATGCTGGTTATGACCCAACAAAAGATACAACCCAAGAAGTTTGTAGGATAAGGTTGTTCATTATGTTATTGGATGTTGCACACCCTCACAACACTTGTGAGGAGGCGGAAACGATAAACAAGAATATTTCTTGCATGCAACACCCACATAACCCAAGATTAGTTCTTAAACCCTAACTAGCAAAAACCATCTTTAGAGATCTAATCTACTATGATAGTATTTATACCTAATGGAATCGGTCCTTTGGGTCTTCACTTGAATGTGACACTTAGGCTCCTTGTGGTTGCAATGAGCTCGATCTCCAGCCACCTCAAGATCTAAGTTGATCCACCCGAGAGCTTTGGTACAGGCTTCAAACTCTTTACAAGAGTTCAACTTAGAGATCAAGTTTGCTAGGAGTGATCACTAAGATGAAGTAGAGATTAAGTATTGGATTATGATTTTACTCTAAGTTTTTGATTCACAACTCATGTGAAGGTAAAGCAAAGAGGAGGAAGAAGGAGAGAATGAAGAGAGGGAATGTGAGAGTGTAAAATGAAAAGTTCAAGCATGGAAAAATAATATGGCTCAAAATGAAATAATTAAAGCATACAATAAAAAATTAGCACCATGCTTCAATAGTAACTCCAAATGAATAAATAATTAAACAAGCCATTCCTTCATCAAAGCTTAGACTTTTCCAAATGCCACCTCATTTATTTATTTTCACAAAATAAATATCCATTTATGAGGTGTCTCCTTCTAGAAAGTATTGTTGTAGAAATTACAATAATACCCCTCCACCGTATACCGTAAAAGTATACCCGTATCCGAATTCTGATAAATACGAATACTAATAATTCAATAATATAATACCGGCATGCGGCTTAAACCAAAGCCTACCGGGATTAACATTTCGATCATTATTCTTTTAACGATTACACGAACATGATCGAAACCCTGCCGTAACAACTTACGGCCTCTACATCTTTTGCCTGAATCAGGGAACTCTCTGTATGGGACTCTCAAGACTCGACAGTACGCTGTCAGTGGGTTTAACCACAAGCACGTCAGCGGCACTAGCTGTGCGTAACGACTACCCAGGTACATGAAGAAAAATAGGTGTCCGACGAGCGAACTCATCCCAACCCTAACTAGCCTGTAAGCAACACTTACCGTACAGTCCGGTCTCTTCGTCTGACACGTCGCATATGAAGTCTAGGGGTGGTAAATGTCAGACCCCAGTAACTTTATAAGTCATGCTGATTCACGGTCCATAACGGTTCGAGAAACTATTGATAACTCTTATCAGTAAATCTCGAGAACCCTGACCAGGGATTTGCTGTTATGGCCGATCAAGCATAGCGCGACATCAACTCCCTATATCGGGAGAGACGAAACCCCTCCTATCGCTCACTGCCTCCATGCGATTCGGGACTGTACCCAAAATCCACCTGTTTGCACGACTCTGTAGAGCCGTGGTATGGAGGAAATCAAAGCACAGTGGGAATCACACAAGACACTATGACGATCTCGGGTCTACAGACTAACCTGTACAAGTGTCACCAGAGAACTGCTATTTGACAATCGGTATATATACCATCTAGGAGTTCTCGGCGAGTCCTGTTCGGTGTACCCATTCTCCAACGAGCACCTGTGTACAATCTTTGATGTCAAACACCAATGGTTGTGGGATCAACCATCGCCCCCAGGGACAAGAAACGTACACACTAGTCTACTCTGGTAATATCGATGCCCTGTCTCGATATACCCTTGACTAGAAACAATTAAAGGATATGCTAATAGACTGCCCAGGCCCCACTAGTATGATCTACATCATAATCCCGGTAGTCAAGCATAATCCTAAGGGCTTCATCAACATGTATATAAAGATATGAAATACAACACATCACACGTTAAGATGAAGATAAACCAGATAGCATACTATCATTTCGAGCAAAGATTGTTTCTGTACATATACATGCCTAGCATCCTATACAATACAGGCCTCTAGGGCATACAAATCTAACAATCTCCCACTTGCACTAAGGCCAGTAGTTGGTGCAATAAGTACCCACTGTCTACACTAGAACCAGTTGTCGGCGTACCGCATGCTCAACAGCTCGAACAGTTTATCAAACTGGACTTGAGGGATGGCCTTGGTGAATGGATCTGCCTTGATTTCTTTCGTGTCTACTCTCCGTACCTCGATGTCCTGGCGATCTACTATCTCCAGGATGAGGTGATACCGCCTCAAGATATGTGTGGATTTCTGATGGGACCTTGGTTCCTTTGCCAATGCCATGGATCCATTGTTATCACAATATAGAGGTATTGGATTAGCAATGGATGGATCCACCTGAAGTTCAAAAATGAACTTCCTTATCCAGACTTCCTCTTTTGCGGCATCATTAGCAGCAATATACTCAGTTTCCATCATGGAGTCTGCGATGGTAACTTGCTTGGAACTCTTCCAACATGCTGCCCCTCCATTTAGGGTAAATACAAACCTTGCGATACGAATAATTGGTCCGATTGTAGCATAGGAACATCATTTCCTATCAAGAGAATGTCGTCCACGTACAATACGAGGAATGTAACAATAATCTTTACAATCCTTTTATTAATACATAGTTCATCTACATTTTTGATAAAACCAAACACTTTGATTGTATCATCAAAGAAGATGTTCCAACTCCAGGATGCCTGCTTTAATCCATAGATGGATTTAAGCAACCTGGATGCTTTTCCGCTGCTCCCACTATCAATGAAGCCTTCTGGCTAATCCATAAAAACAAATTCTTCTAAATCACCATTTAGAAATGCCATTTAAACATCCATCTGCCAGATCTCATAGTCAAGTGAGCAGCTATAGCAAGCAGGATTCGAATGGATTTGAGCATCGCGACTGGTGAAAAGGTTTCATCATAGTCCAAGCCTGGTCTTTGATGAAATCCTTTTATGACCAGCCTAGCTTTATAGGACTCCACCAAACCATCCACACCAATCTTTCTCTTAAAGATCCATTTGCACCCTATGGGTTCTACTCCAGAAGCTCCAACCTCCAACCTCCATACTTTGTTGGTGTGCATGGATTCCATTTCGGATCTCATGGAATCCAGCCACTTCACAGAGTCACTACTCGTGATGGCTTGCTGAAAAATAGTAGGATCATCATCATCCATGATGCAATCTTCTCTATCACCATCAATTAGAAAACCGTAGTATCTATCAGGTGGGCGAGAAGTTTTACTAGATCTACGGAGTGGCTGAGGTTCGTCAGGTTTTATTGAAACCTCAGGTTCAGCCAAATCATCGGTAATTGTTTGTGTATCTGGAATTTCTTCCAGTTCTACTGTATTGCCAACAATATCATTTGTAAAAAAATCATTTTCTAAAAATGTGGCATACTGAGAAACAAACACCCTTTGTTCCTCCTTGTGGTAGAAAAGATATCCATACGAGTGTTTTGGATATCCCACAAATTTACACAAAACCGATCGTGTCTCGAGTTTGTCCGGATTCTGTTTTTTCACATAAGCCGGACAACCCCATATCTTAACTCTTTGAATAGATTGTCTCTTCCCACACCATATCTCATATGGAGTGGTAGACACGGTTTTGGTTGGAACCCTATTCAATAGATAAATCACAGTCTCCAATGCGTGCCCCCAGAATGATATTGGTAACTCAGTATCACTCATCATAGATCGTACCATATCCAATAGGGTATGATTTCTTCATTCCGATACACCGTTGTGCTGTGGTGTGTATGGAGGAGTGAGCTGAGAGAGAATCCTATTCTCTTTTAGGAAATCTAGAAACTCTGAGCTTAGGTACTCACCTCCTCGATCTGATTGAAGTTTCTTGATACTCAAGCCTGTTTGTTTTCTACTTCAGATTTATACTCCTTGAATTTTTCGAAGGCTTCAGACTTATGTTTCAAGAAGAACACGTGCCCGAATCTCGAGAAATCATCAGTGAAAGTTATGAAGTAAGAAAAACCACCTCTCGCATGTGTAGACATTAGTCCACATACATCACTATATATGAGGCCTAAGAGTTCAGTAGCTCTTTCTCCATGTCCAGTAAATGGAGTTTTGGTCATTTTACCTTTGATACAAGACTGGCAAGTTGCATAAGATTTTTATTCAAACGGGTTTAAATATCCATCTTTATGTAGCTTGGTTAGTCTTGTCTCCTTAATATGACCAAGTCTACAATGCCAAATGAAATCTTCATTTATATCTGAAACCTTTCTTTTGTTTGTGTGTTGTATATTGAAAACTGTGTGTTGGTTTAAAACGTATTTCCCGTTATTTAATATAGCAGACCCAATCAACTCTTGATTAAGGTTAATGTTCATAACATTAGATTGTAATACAAAATTATATCCAGCATTGTCTAACAACGATACGGATATAATATTACATAACATCGAAGGTACAAAATAACATGGGTTCAAAACCAATATACAACCCGACGGCAAACCAAGGTGATGCTCTCCCACTGCTGTAGCATGTACAGAGGAACCATTACCAACCTGGAGAGTGTGATCACCTTTCTTCAAAAACCTGCTATTTCTCAGTCCCTGCACACAATTGCAGATGTGTGATCCTGACCCGGTATTTAATACCCAGGAAGCAGAGTTAATTGAAAAACAGTTTTCTGTTACAAACACACCTGAAGTGGAAGCATCACCATGCTTCTTCTTCTTGAGGCCGGCCAGGTATCCAACGCAGTTTCTCTTCCAGTGCCCAGTCTGGTGGCAGTGGAAGCATTCCCCTCGTCCTGTCGCAGTAGCCCCTATCTTGTCCTTTCCCGGTGCCTTTTTCACTCCTCCTCTCGGCTTGATGGGTTTCTTCTTTTTCTTCTTCTTTCCCTTGGCCTTGGCTTTCGGGACGGAAGAGGAAGATGGCCCAGCAATTAGAGCGGGAGTTTTTGCTACCTTTAGCGTGCTCTCTGCACTCCTTAACATATTGAGGAGTTCAGGTAATGACTTCTCCATGTTGTGCATGTTGAAGTTTACAATGAACTGAGCAAAGGCAGGGGAAGGGACTGTAGAACAATATCAACATACTGTTCGTTCTCTATGGTCCAACCCAGGTCCTCAAGTTCTTCGATAAGTCCAATAATCTTCAATATATGGTCACCTACAGACGTGCCAGCAACCATCCGCATTTGAAACAACTTTCGATATGCCTCGTATCGGAGAGTACGAGATTGCTCTCCATACAACTCCTTTGTATGGAGAAAGGTGGATTGTACATCCATCTTCTCATGCTGCTTCTGATGTTCATTGTTCATAGAAGCAAGCGCGAGGAACTTGGCTGTTGCACAATCTATATCCCATGTCTTGCTGATTTCTTTATCCACAACTGAAGAATCAGGGCCTGGGCTAGGAGAGGCTGGAGTAGTCAGGACGTATCCGACCTTATCATAGGTCAGGGCAATATTTACGTTCCTTAGCCAATCTTTGTAATTCGGTCCCGTGAGTTTATTATTGTCTAATAAAAGCTTAAGTCCCATCATAGGTATCTTCCATTAGGAGAGAGAAAAGAAGGCACTTAGCGATTTCTCTTGCATAATTAGATTGGTTATTAATCTTATCTAATCAATGTCTCCCACTGCTTTTTATCAAATTTTCTTTCAAACCTTAAAAAGGAAATTAGTCAGGATTAATTGCAATCTACATGTTCGCTAACCAGTCGGCCAGGCCAGTGTCGTTACTCCATTCCCCGTGCTTTCGCACGGACCTAATTAAAATAAATCTCGTTTTCCTAGAGGCGTAACCCCGTCGACACCTTTCTAGACACCTACTGGATCAGCTAATTGTAAAGTGCAAAACTCTCCCGGGAGTAACTTTTACTCACAGTGGGATCGGGATCCAACTATCATATAGAAGGTATGCAATCTCATTGCAAATTTCAACTCTTGAAATTCCCGATATGATTTTTACCCCTAGTGTCTTATGACCTTAACTATGGTCAACAAATCATAAGCACCAGTTAAGTTCTACCCGCCATTTCGTGATCGATTTAGACCTACCCGTATGACCCTTAACTATGGTCAAAAAAGTCATACGAATGTCCTAATCGATCGCATCAAATGCTTTGTAGGAAGACATCACTTAGCTACCGTACACCACGCCTTAACTATAGTCAACATACGTGGCATGAATACTAAGTACTCTGCTTCCTAAAATTGCGGAGGGCAACGGATGGTTTTTATGAAAACCCTTAATGTTTTTGAACTTGATATCGTTGTAGAATCTTATGAAAGGAGTGGTTTAAGCTCCAGTTTTAAAAGTCGAATGGTTTTGTAGTATCTTTCTAATTTTGCTAAAGAGGTCACTCTCGGTGAAGAGATCTCGGCTCTTTCCTTATCGAATAAGGTGCTGGATATTTATGAATACCATAATGCAAAGCAAAAGTTAGATCAACTATAAAAAACAATCGAGTGCTATGTAACATTTTCTAGATTCGCTAAAGGGGTCACTCCCGATGAAGGGATCTCGGCCCTTTCCTCATCGAATGAGGTGCTGGATATTCATCAAGGAATACCACTATTCAAAGCAAAAACTAGAGTTACCCATTTTAAAAAGTTTGATTCTACAACATCTTTAGGTTTCTTTTTCTTAAAATTAATCACATTATTGTTGTCCCATCATTTATGTTTCCTAACATCACAGAAAAGAAACGAAAATAGAACGTACGCTTATGCTATCCGCATTCGCCACGGGGCCCGTCATGCACCGTTAGGTTACTTAACTAACGGCAGAGCGGGGGATGGACTAGCGCAGGTGCAAAACATAAGCAACGTTTATTATATATCTCATATATAAATATCCATTTATCCCATGCATTTATAAAAATTCCAGATCACAGATGAATACATTGGATATACTATGAATTCCGTACTTCATTTAGGCGCTTAATAAAAGACGGCGTCCACGGTCGTGATGAATAGCCAAACCCCACCCTAGACTCCTACGGGTGCGGCAAACTACCCGCCAAATTGCCGAAGTGAAGCAACCTCCTTCAACATAGTGAGTAGGCCACTCGGCACTTAGAGAATCCGGTAGTTTGTGCACCCCACCTTGGGTCTATCCTAGGAGCAAACACAGTAAAAAGAAATTATACAACGGTGGCTACAACCTCAACCCGGATGTGCCCCGTAATATAATATTACTTTGCTTTTTACAAATTATATGAATGAAAGAAAAACACTTTTCTCACATCCCCCCCGGCCATTCATCACGACGATCCAATAAATTCATATACACATACCATCTCATGATATCAATACCGATGTGTGCAACCCCGACTAATCGACTTATAGCAATTAGTCGACGTTTCCAAAACACACATACACAAAGCAAGTAAAGAAGTCACAACATTAGAATTCCTCACGAGATTTGCAAACTAAACCATTTTCCAACTCTTGAAAAATCCAGTGAGCAACCTTTTAAAACCCGATCTTTTGAGCCAATCCGGGAGTGGAAACGAACTCGAAACCCGCCCGAACTTCGCGGAGGCAAAGAACAACATATTAACGGTTGAATGGGGGGCCTAGAGGGGGTACCCCACCCCCGAAGCCACCATAAGGTGGCCAGGAGGTGAGGCAGATCCAAAACTGCCTATGGTGGGACAGTTTCGGGTCCCCACCGCCAAGACCACCTTGTGGTGGTCTGGGAGAGTGGGCCCAGCCATTCGGTCCCCCGTGGGGTGTCCCCGGGGTGCACGTGCTAGACTCCGCGGCTTCTCGGTTCAAACCGTGAGCCCGCGGGGTGTGAAAACATCTCAAAACATCGATTTTCAAAACTGTTTTTCAGCAGTTTTTGCACGACGAAAAAGGGCGGAATTCTAACATTGCTACAACCTACTTAAGGTTTAAGATAGGCTCTGATACCATGTTAGTGGATGTTGCACACCCTCACAACACTTGTGAGGAGGCGGAAGCGATAAACAATAATTTTTCTTACATGCAACACCCACATAACCCAAGATTAGTGCTTAAACCCTAACTAGCAAAAACCATCTTTAGAGATCTAATCTACTATGATAGTATTTATACCTAATGGAACCGGTCTTTCGGGTCTTCACTTGAATGTGACTCCTAGGCTCCTTGTGGTTTCAATGAGCTCGATTTCCGGCCACCTCAAGATCCACGACGATCCACCCGAGAGCTTTGGTACAAGCTTCAAACTCTTCACAAGAGTTCAACTTAGATATCAAGTTTGCTAGGAGTGATCACTAAGATGAAGTAGAGATTAAGTATTGGATTATGATTTTGCTCTAGGCTTTTGATTCACAACTCATGTGAAGGTAAAGCAAAGAGGAGGAAGAAGGAGAGAATGAAGAGAGGGAATGTGAGAGTGTAAAATGAAAAGTTCAAGCATGGAAAAATAATATGGCTCAAAATGAAATAATTGAAGCATACAATAAAAAATTAGCACCATGCTTCAATAGTAACTCCAAATGAATAAATAATTAAACAAGCCATTCCTTCATCCATGCTTAGACTTTTCCAAATGCCACCTCATTTATTTATTTTCACAAAATAAATATCCATTTATGAGGTGTCTCCTTCTAGAAGGTATTGTTTTAACAATTACAATAATACCCCTCCACCGTATACCGTAAAAGTATACCCGTATCCGAATTCCGAAAAATATGAATACTAACAATCCAATAATATAATACCGGCATGCGGCTTAAACCAAAGCCTACTGGTATTAACATTCCGATCATTATTCCTGTAACGATTACACGAATATGATCGAAACCCTTCCGTAACAACTTACGGCCTCTACATCTTTCTCATGAACCAGGGAACTCTCTGTGGGACTCTCAAGACTCGACAGTACGCTGGCAGTGAGTTTAACCACAAGCACGTCAGCGGCACTAGCTGTGCGTAATGGCTACCCAGGTACATGACGAAAAAGAGGTGGCCGACGAGCGAACTCATCCCAACCTTAACGAGCCTGTAAGCAACACTTACTGTACAGTCCGGTCTCTTCTTCTGATACGTCGCATATGAAGTTTAGGAGTGGTAAATGTCAGACCCCAATAACTTTATAAGTCATGCTGATTCACGGCCCATAACGGTTCGAGAAACTACTGATAACTCTTATCAGAAAATCTCGAGAACCCTGGCCAGGGATTTGCTGTTAGGGCCAATCAAGCATAGCGCGACATCAACTCCTTATACCGGGAGAGACGAAACCACTCCTATCGCTTACTGCCTCCATGCGATTCGGGACTGTACCCAAAATCCACCTGTTTGCACGACTTAGTAGAGCCATGGTAGGGAGGAAATCAAAGCACAGTGGGAATCACACAAGACACTATGACGATCTCAGGTCTACAGACTAACCTGTACAAGTGTCACCAGAGAAATGCTATCTGACAATCGGTATATATACCATCTAGGAGTTCTCGGCGAGTCCTGTTCAGTGTACCCATTCTCAAACGAGCACCTGTGTACAATCTTTGATGTGAAATACAACACATCACACGTTAAGATGAAGATAAACCAGATAGCATACTATCATTTTGAGCAAAGATTGTTTCTGTACATATACATGCCTAGCATCCTATACAATATAGGCCTCCAGGGCATACACATCTAACAATCTCCTACTTGCACTAAGGCCCGTAGTTGGTGCAATAAGTACCCACTGTCTACACTAGAACCAGTTGCCGGCGTACCGCATGCCCAACAGCTCGAACAGTTTCTCAAACTGGACTTGAGGGATAGACTTGGTGAATGGATCTACCTTGTTGTCTTTCGTGTCTACTCTCAGTACCTCCATGTCCTAGCGATCCACTATCTCCAGGATGAGGTGATACCGCCTCAAGATATGTCTGGATTTCTGATGGGACCTTAGTTCCTTTTCCAAAGCCATGGCTCCATTGTTATCACAATATAGAGGTATTGGATTAGCAATGGATGGAACCACCTGAAGTTCAGAAATGAACTTCCTCATCCAGACTGCCTCTTTAGCGGCATCATTAGTTGCAATATACTTAGCTTTCATCGTGGAGTCTGTGACGGTATCTTGCTTGGAACTCTTCCAACATACCGCCCCTCCATTTAGGGTAAATACAAACCTTGCAATAAGAATAATTCGACCGATTGTAGCATAGGAACATCATTTCCTATCAAGAGAATGTCGTCCACGTACAATACGAGGAATGTAACAGTAATCTCTACAATCCTTTATTAATACATAGTTCATCTACATTTTTGATAAAACCAAACTCTTTGATTGTATCATCAAAGCAGATGTTCAAACTCGGTGATGCCTGCTTTAATCTATAGAATAATTTAAGCAACCTACATGCTTTTCCGCTGCTCCCACTATCAATGAAGACTTCTGGCTGATCCATAAAAATAAATTCTTCTAAATCACCATTTTGAAATGCCGTTTTAACATCCATCTGCCAGATCTTATATTCATTGTGAGCAGTTATTGCAAGCAGGATCTGAATAGATTTGAGAATCGCGACTGGTGAAAAGGTTTCATCATAGTCCAAGCCTGGTCTTTGACGAAATCCTTTTGCGACCAGCCTAGCTTTATAGGTCTCCACCTGACCATCCACACCAATCTTTCTCTTAAAGATCCATTTGCACCCTATGGGTTTTACTCCAGAAGGTACAACCACCAAAGTCCATACTTTGTTGGTGTGGATGAATTCTATTTCGGATCTCATGGCATCCAGCCACTTCACAGCATTATTATTCTTTGAGTTGGTCAACTGGCACAGAGTCACTACTCGTGATAGCTTGCTGAAAACTACTAGGATCATCATCATCCATGATGAAATCTTCTCTATCACCATCAATTAGAAAACCGTAGTATCGATCAGGTGGGCGAGAAGTCCTACAAAATCTATGAAGTGGTTGAGATTCGACAGGTTCTATTGAATCCTCAGGTTCAACCAAATCATCGGTAATTGTTTGTGTATCTGGAATTTCTTCCAGTTCTACCGCATTGTCAACAGTATCATTTGTAAAAAAATCATTTTCTAAAAATATGGCATACTGAGAAACAAACACCTTTTTTTCCTCCACGTGGTAGAAATGATATCCATACGAGTGTTTTGGATATCCCACAAATTTACACAAAACCGATCGTGTCTCGAGTTTTTCCGGATTCTGTTTTTTCACATAAGCTGTACAACCCCATATCCTAACTCTTTTAAGAGATTGTCTCATCCCACACCATATCTCATATGGAGTGGTAGACACGGTTTTGGTTGGAACCCTATTCAATAGATAAATGACAATCTCCAATGCGTGCCCCAGAATGATATTGGTAACTCAGCATCACTCATCATAGATCGTACCATATTTAATAGGGTACGATTTCTTCGTTCCGACACACCTTTGTGCTGTGGTGTGTATGGAGGAGTGAGCTGAGAGAGAATCCCTTTCTCTTTTAGGAAATCTAGAAACTCTGAGCTTAGGTACTCACCTCCTCGATCTGATCGAAGTTTCTTGATACTCAAGCCTGTTTGTTTTTCTATTTCAGATTTATACTCCTTGAATTTTTCGAAGGCTTCAGACTTATGTTTCAAGAAGAACACGTGCCCGAATCTCGAGAAATCATCAGTGAAAGTTATGAAGTACGAAAAACCATCTCTCGCATGTGTAGACATTGGTCCACATACATCACTATATATGAGGCCTAAGAGTTCAGTAGCTCTTTCTCCGTGTCCAATAAACGGAGTTTTGGTCATTTTACCTTTGATACAAGACTGGTAAGTCGCATAAGATTTATATTCAAACGGGTTTAAATATCCATTTTTATGTAGCTTGGTTAGTCTTGTCTCGTTAATATGACCAAGTCTACAATGCCAAATGAAATCTTCAATTATGTCCGAAACCTTTCTTTTGTTTGTGTGTTGAATATTGAAAACTGTGTGCTGGTTTAGGACGTATATCCCGTTATTTAATGTACCAGACCCAATTTACTCTTGATTAAGGTTAATGTTCATAACATTAGATTGTAATACAAAATTATATACAGCATTGTCTAACAACAATACAGATATAATATTACATAACATCGAAGGTACAAAATAACATGGGTTCAAAACCAATATACAACCCGACGACAAACCAAGTTGATACTCTCTCACTGCTGTAGCATGTACATGTCATGACCCAAAGTTCGGCCCGTGACCGGCACTTAACCACGTAACGTCTACAGGCGTAACGCGACTAAGTAAACCGAAACCCAGAAATCAAAACCATTGAAAAAGTGAGTGAAAGAAAACATTACTTTAAAACATTTAGAAAACCTTGAGTAATTTATTAAAATTCTTTAAAGTTTAAGTTGTTTTCTTAAAAATTTCGGCAGCATCTCCTTTGTAAAAACTAGCCTCGAAATCGGGTACAAGACGAGATATAAGTTAAAATGACATACAATGAGAATAAAGCATCCCCAAACGGGAGCAATCACGCCCAACGGCGGAAACAACCACCACAATAATAATATACGACGCCGTAGTGAAGAATGAGCAAAATAAGTGAAAATCAACATAAGAGATAAAACTGCATGAATAAGGCCGGCTCACACGAGCTCGACATCCAGAATACAAAATAATATACATCGTCCTCACAACTGGTCTCTATGTTAATACATGAATAGTAGATGGAGTGTACTAGATACAGTAGTGTACAACTGGAACATAAACGGTTACCGCAAAAACCCACCTATCGGCAAAAGGGCTCACGCGCCAACTGCAGTGGTATCCATAGCAAAAGATACAAGAAAGTAGCCCTGCCGCAACTCCTCTGAGGGGCAACCTGCAAACACTGTGGCACAACGGGGGTGAGTTTCCAACTCGTGAATAATAGATAACATATAAATGTAATCGCGAGTATGCATGTACTGCGATACTCTAACATGTGCCAACAGATAACATCTAAATGATGAGCTGGGTATGCAATAATGATGCAAACAAGTGCAATTTAATAACATCTATATATGATGAGTAGGGTATGCAATAATCATGCCAAAGTACTCTATCAGGTACTACGACTACAGGATGAGATGCATAACAATGAATGCTGAGCATGGGATAAAATTCATCTACACGGAATATCAACGTGGAAAAATAACCGGTGTCCATCAATGCACCTAAATCCCAGTAAAAACTCAGGCACCACCACTCTAATCGTCCCTCAAATCCTGTAAATCTCATGGAATCATGAGTGCCCAGCATCGGCACTCGAAAATATCATGAAATCATCGTGTCCAGCATCGACACGCAAATCCTTAAGTATCGGGCTCCGTCAGTCCGAATCGGCCCACAGGCTCCGTATGCGGAATCGGCCCTCGGCCCCGGCAGTACGGGTCGGCCCGTATCCATCTCTCGACTCTGGTCAGTATTCTCCGGATAACCGCCAGGTCCAACCAATCACCGGTAGGTAGTAGTCCCTCTGCCAGGCTCACCGTCTATATACACAGCATCTCTTTCTTACCCCGGGGTACCATACTGGGTCCACCATGTACCCGCAATCGGCCTCGTCCAGCTCCTCGAATTGGGTTCATAAGTCATACGTCTCAGAACCGAGAAAACGCATGGTGGACGCACTGAAATATCATATCAAGAGAAACCGGGTTTTCAAAACAGTGCATATTTTCTTAAAATAATACCACGGTTCTCAAATCCAGAAATCACACGAATCCAAAACTCAATGCGTAAATCCATGCAATGTAGCGTATGCCACTAAGAGTAAAAAGGGAAAACCGCTCTTTTAAATGGATCCAGTCTTGAAAATATCTCATGCGGTTCCCATTTTCTAGAAATCAAAGCCAATATCTTCCCTGTGTGTGAAATACGCATGTATGTAGGTATGGATGCGCAAGTGAATATACCAATGTATGTGTGCACCAATGTGGACATACAATGTGAACGTGCGCAATATGGATATATCAATGTATGTGTGCACCAATAGGAATATACAATGTGTATATGCGCAATATGGACATATCAATGTATGTGTGCACCAATGTGAATATACAATATGAATGTGCGCAATATAGATATATCAATGTATGTGTGCATCAATGTGAATATACAATATGAATGTGCGTAATATAGATATATCAATGTATGTGTGCACCAATGTGAATATACAATGTGTATGTGCGCAATTCCTGTTTAATCATCAATGATGCGGTAATCAAAACGATGCATGGTTCGTAGCAATCCTATAGTGCGAGTGTCATGGCAATCACTAACGGTGTGGGTGTAACATACAAATAGTGCTCGTGCAGCTTGAACCGTTAGTGAGAGTGCAGTGTTGCATAACTACTATTTCTATATGCAACAAAAGATGGGTATGCTACAATAGTACATATGCACAAGCAATATACATATAAATATATACGCGACTACAACATCCTATCACGCCCTGACGCTTAACGCCATACGGGAGATTTCCCCGTAGATGTTAAATCTACTCACCTGGTCTCGTACTAAGTGTAGCCGACCACTTGTTTCTCCTTTTTTGCGGCATCCGACGTACCCGTCTGCGAACCTAGAATTTACACAAAGAATACACATAAGCAAATATCCTGCAAAAACGCGATATCAAAACCAAACGGTCGCGTCGCGAACTAAACGCGTGTGTATCCAATACGCTGAAACGTGTGTATACGAGTCTGAAACTATCCCGACACGTCGCGACACGCAGGAACACTAAACCCACTCATGTATCGCACGTGTCGCGCAAGCCTAAAGTGTTGGAGATAGTGCCCTCAGAGTCAATTATTGGATCACAGGCACGTGATTGCAATGATTGAGGGAGGACCTATGCCGGTAGAACAGTCTTACTCATGATGATAGTATGCTATCTGGTTTATCTTTATCATCGTGTACTGCTGTAGGTGTCCTTACAGGTCACTATTGCGCGTTGATAGAGCCCTTATGATTCTTGCTTGACGGCCAGCAGTATGATGGCGATCATATACGTGGGAGCTGGGGTCTATAAGCACATCCTTAAAAGGTCCCTAGTTGTGGGAGTTTTCGAGACAGGGCATCGACACTCCAGAGTAGACTAGTGTATACAGTCGAGACCCTGACGAGGGGTGGTGGCTAGTCTCACAAGCCACTGGTGTCAGTTTGTTCACCTAAGATCTATACAGGTGCTCATTGGGTTATGAGTACACCGGACAGGACCCGCCGGGAACATGCTAGTTGGTTTTATACCTGACGTCAGATAGCAGTTCCCTGGTGACATGTGTATAGGTTAGTTCATCGACCTGAGATCGTCATTTGTCTCGTGTGAGTTCCCACTGTACTTTGATTACTACCCTACCACGGCTCAAAGGAGTCGTGCAAACAGGTTTTAGTTGGGTACAGTCCCGAGCCACATGGAGGCAGTGAGCGGATCTGCAGGGGTTCGTCTCTCCCGGTATTGGGGGTGAGGTCGCGCTGTGTCTATGAGAGCCATTACGCAAAGTCCTTGGCCAAGGCAGGAGATTTACTGGTAGGTATTCCAATAGTATCTCAGGGTGTTCTGGGCAACACTCCGACACGACTTGTATCGCGTTTGGGGGTCTGACTTTTACCAACCCCCTAGGCCCGCCATGCGATTCTCATAGACGAACGGACCAGACTGTACGGATATTATCACTGACAGGCTCAGTAGGGTGTCAGGATAAGTTCGCTCATCGACCTCCCTTTTGGTCAATACCTGGTAGCCCGTTACGTATAGCTAGTACCTCTGACGTGCTAGTGGTTAAATCCACAGCCAAAATATTGACGAGTCTTTAGAGTCACCCACAGACAGTTTCTCAAGTTTCGAGCGAAACGTTGTAGAGGCCGTATGATATATGGTAGGGTCCGATCATATACGTGCGGTATTGCACGGATCATGATCGGACGGATCATACTAGTGGGCTTTGGTTTAAGACGGATCCTAGTATTAGATTTGTTGGATTACTTTAGTCTCGTCGCATTCAGATTCAGTCGGAATGCGGATGCAGGTATGTATATACAGGTGAGGGGTATCCTTATGATGTAGGGTTACTAGGCACTCTTCAAGGGTTAAGAAAGCATCAATCATGCCCGATTAAAATATTACCCGTGCCTAACAACCCTAAACAAGATCTTTGCTAGATAATTAGGGTTTCACATGTAAGTAAATAACATCTACAACTAAGTGAATACGAAATACAACCTTTGTAGATCGGTCCTTCACTTCTTTAGCTCCTTGTTGAAGTCCCTTCGTTGCGATCGTGGTTCTCCCGGACTCTTGCATGGCTTCATGAGGCTAAAGGAGCGTCCTTGCTTGAAGTCTTCGAGGCCGAAGATGATCTACGTCGAGGGGATGCCAACTCAAGCTTCTACTTCACTAACTAGAGAATTAGTGAAGCAAACACCCTAAACTAAAGTGCTAGTCTAGTAGAGGATGGAGAAATAGGAAGTGGGTTCACTTTAGAATTTATTTTCTCACAATGTTTCTCACTTTGGATCAAACCCTAGAGAGCTCTTTTGCTCAAGGAAGACGATGAAGAAATAAAGAGAGAAAGATAATGATCAAGTTAGAAAGCTAACCATGGTGAGTGAGTATCATATACTAACTCATGTAGAGACATAACCATGGCTAATCCTTTATGGTTGGGTTAACAAAATATCCATAATAAAAACAAACTTAGTGGACTTAGTGAATGCATCCACAAGCTTCCACAAGCTTCAGGCATTTTTCTAATCCTCCACTAATTTTGTAATTACTTTAAATATTAAAACCCAACATAATAAATAGCATGGTGTAAGTTTCATACACCCATGAATGATGTATCAACAACCATGATACGAAAAAGAAAACACATTTTAATATATATCATATATACATTAAAGTTGTGCACATGTGAGAAAAACCCTTAAGTGAACAAATGTTAGTTAATGTAAATTAGTATATCCAATATACAATTATACAATAAATTAATAATTCAACACTTGACTTAATAATCCGGTCATAACTCATATAACCGACTAACATCTAATGTATCGACTTATCGAATCAACACTTGATTCGATAACCAGGCTATATCCCATATAACCGACCGATACAAAAAAGTCGCGAGAATAGAATACGGTATCATATACACGCATTATTCTGGGTCCCGCACATATCACATATGCGCTCCTATTTCGTTTTGCCTGAGCCAGTAAAACCTCTATGTAGGACTCTAAAGACTCGTCAATACGCCGGTAGTAGGTGATGATCACATCAAGCACCCAAAAGCCGTCAGCGGTACTAGCTGGACGTAACGGCTACCCGGGTATTGAGCGATCAGAAGATCAGCAAGCAAGCCCGCTCCAACTCCTGTAAAAGCCAAACGGTAACACTTCCCGTACAGTCCGGTCTCCTCGTCTGATATGTCGCATATCAAGTCTAGGGTGGTAAACGTCAGACCCCAAAAACCGATAAGTCATACCCATGTGAGGCTCATAACGGGTCGAGAAACTACCGGTAACTCTTACCAGTAAATCTCTAAATCAGCCCTGGCCAGGGACTTCCCAGTTATGGCTAATCGAGCACAGCGCAACATCAACCCCCAATACCAGGAGAGACGAAACCCCTCCTATCGCTCATTGCCTCCATGTGACTCGGGACTGTACCCAAAAACCACCCTTTTGCACGCCCTCTTGGACGTGGTAAGGTGGAAATCAAAGCACAGTGGGAATCACATAAGACTGTATGACGATATCGGGTCTACAGACTAACCTGCACAAGTGTCACCAGAGAACTGCCATCTGACGTGAGGTATAATACCATCTGGGAGTTCTCGGCGAGTCCGTCCAGTGTACCCAGTCTCCATTGAGCACCCGTATACCATCTCAGATGTCAAACACCAATGGATATGGGATCATCCATCTCCCATCTCATGGGTCGAGAAGCGTATACGCTAGTTTACACTGGTATATCGATGCCCTATCTCGATACACCTATGACTAGGAACATTAAAGGATGTACTTATAGACTACTCTGTCCCCAATAGTATGATCTGCATCATAGTCCAGGTAGTCAAGTACACATCCTAAGGGCTTTACCAACATGTAACTTTAAGACAGTATCAGGAGACAAGTATACATGTTAAGATAAAGAGCAACCAGATAGCATACTATCATGTCGAGCAAGAAAGTCCTCTCTATATATGTCCAAGCATCCAATATAATATACATCATCTGTACAATACCGGCCTCTAGGACATACATACAACTAACAATCTCCCACTTGCACTAGGGCCAGCTGCTGTAGTATCGCATACCAAGCATCCCGAAGTGTCTCTCAAACTGTATCTGGGGAATGGCCTTCGTGAGTGGATCCGCTGTGTTGTTCTTCGTGTCAACCCTCCTGACCTCGATCTTCCGGCAATCTACTATCTCCCGGATCAGGTGATACCGCCTCAGAATATGCCTGGATCGCTGATGGGACTTGGGTTCCTTGGAGAAAGCCACCGCTCCATTGTTATCGCAATACAAAGGTATTGGATGCTCAATGGATGGAACCACTCCAAGTTCAGTAATGAACTTCTTGATCCAGACAGCCTCTTTGGCAGCATCGTTGGCAGCGATGTATTCAGCCTCCATCGTCGAGTCTGCCACGGTTTCCTGCTTGGAACTCTTCCAGCTAACCGCCCCTCTGTAAAGGGTAAAGACAAATCCCGAGTGCGACTTAGAGTCTTCCTTATCACTCTGGAAGCTCTAATCGGTAAAGGACTCCACTTGGAGTTCTCCGTTACCATACACCAAGAGCATCTCTTTAGTCCTTCGCAAGTACTTGAGAATGCTCTTCACAGCTATCCAGTGACTCTCTCCAGGATCAGCTTGATACCTACTCACTACACTTAGTGAGTATGCTACATCGGGTCTGGTACATAGCATCGCGTACATGATAGAGCCTACAGCCGAAGCATAGGGTATCCCTTGCATGCGAGCTCTCTCCAAATCAGTCTTGGGAGACATCTCTTTGGAGAGAGTGAGCCCTGAGATCATGGGTAAAAACCCACGTTTGGACTCTTCCATACTAAACCTCTTTAGTATGGTGTCAATGTACCTGGATTGGGACAATCCCAATACCCTTTTAGATCTATCTCTATAGATCATAATTCCCAGTATGCAGGAGGCATCACCTAGATCTTTCATTGAGAATCTTTGTGATAAGAAGAGCTTGACCGATTGCAGCATAGGAATGTCATTTCCTATCAAGAGTATGTCGTCCACGTACAATACGAGGAAGACAACCTTACTCTCTGCCACCTTCTTGTAGATACAAGGTCCATCTACGTTTTTGACGAAATCAAACTCTTTGATAACGACGTCAAAGCAGATGTTCCAACTCCGCGATGCTTGCTTTAATCCATAAATGGATTTAAGCAGCTTGCACACCTTCCCGCTGCTCCCACTATCTATGAAACCCTCTGGCTGAGTCATGTACACGCACTCTTCTAAATCACCGTTTAGAAAGGCGGTCTTAACATCCATTTTCCAGATTTCGTAGTCATGATATGCAGCAATGTCAAGCATGATCCGGATGGATTTAAGCATAGCCACTGGAGAAAAGGTTTCATCATAGTCCACACCTGGTTTTTGACGAAAACCCTTTGCAACAAGTCTAGCTTTGAAAGTTTCTACTTTCCCATCTACACCAAGTTTTTCTTGAAGATCCACTTGCTCCCAATGGGTTTTACCCCTTCAGGAGCATCTTCCAAAGTCCGTACTTTGTTGGTGTATATGGATTCCAACTCGGACCGCATTGCATCCAGCCATTTCACTGAGTCCCCACTCGTGATGGCCTGCTCGAAACTAGTTGGGTCATCATCAACCATGATGCAATCCTCGCTCCCACCATCCATGAGAAAACCGTAGTATCTCTCAGGTGGGTGAGGAACCCTACTAGATCGGCGGAGAGGCTGAGGTTCGTTGGGAACTACCGAATCCTCCGGTTCCACTAAATCTTCAGTTTGAGTTTGTGTAGACGGAATTTCTTCCAGTTCTACCTCGTCGCCACTAATTTCTTTTGTAAGAAATTCCTTTTCTAAACAGGTGGCATGTCGAGAAACAAACACTTTTTGTTCCTCAGTATGGTAGAAAAGATATCCATGTGAATGTTTGGGATATCCCACAAACTTGCATAGAACTGACCATGCCTCGAGTTTGTCCGGATTTTTCCTTTTGACATAGGTCGGACAACCCCATATCCTAACTCGTTTAAGACATGGTCTCTTCCCACTCCATATCTCATATGGTGTGTTAGGTACAAATTTAGATGGAACTTGATTCAATAGGTATGCTGCTGTCTCCAGCGCATACCCCAGAAGGAAATAGGTAACTCAGCTGTGCTCATCATAGAGCGCACCATATCTAACAGGGTGCGGTTCCTCCGTTCCGATACACCGTTGTGTTGTGGTGTATATGGAGGAGTTAGCTGAGAGAGAATCCCATTCTCTTTTAGGAAGTCCGGGAATTCATTGCTCAAGTATTCACCTCCTTGATCTGATCGAAGGATTTTAATACTTTTCCCGGTTTGGTTCTCGACTTCTTGTTTATATTCTCTAAATTTCTCAAAAGCTTCTGATTTGTGTTTCATCAGGAACACATACCCGAATCTAGAGAGATCGTCAGTGAATGTAATGAAGTACGCAGAACCATTCCTGGCATGTGTAGACATGGGGCCGCATACATCACTATGTACCAGTCCCAAGAGTTCCGTAACTCTTTGTCCGTGTCCCGTAAACGGAGTTTTGGTCATCTTGCCTTTGAGACATGACTGGCAAGTGTCATAAGATGAAAATTCAAACGGATTCAAATATCCATCCTTATGCAACTTAGCTAGTCGTGTCGCATTGATGTGACCCCGTCTACAATGCCACAAGAAGGATTCGTTCATTTCTGAACTCTCCCTCTTGTGTGTGTTTGTTATGTTTAGAACTGTTGATTGATTTAGAGCATAAATGCCATCGCACAACGTGCCTGATCCAACCAACTTTTGGTTTAGGAAAATGTTCATAACATTATCCTGTAATACAAAATTATATCCCTCTTTACTCAACAAAGAAACCGATATAATGTTGCATATCAGGTTCGGCATGTAATAGCATTCGTTCAGAATCAATGTATTACCAGTTGGTAATACAAGGTGATATTCCCGACAGTTTTAGCTGCAACAATTGCACCATTTCCAACCCTTATGTCTTTATCACCTTCTCCAAGTTCTCTACCTTTCCTAAGCCCATGTAACTGATTACATATATGGGATCCTGACCCGGTATCTAATACCCAGGACGTAGAGCAAATGGAGAAACAGTTCTCTGTAACGAACACACCCGAAGAAAATGCACCAACATGTACTTTCTTCATTCGAGTGGCATGGGAATCCTGGTATTCCCATATATCCTGTTCAGTCTTATAACTTTTATAAGAAAGAATGGAACCAACGTTCCCCAACACAGTATAACATGCGGGTTCGGTCAATACATCCATATTATTATCTTTATTAAGGCATGATATGGTCGCTACCTAGAGAGAGAGAGAAGAAAACACTTTAGTGTATGCTCTTGCAAGATCAGATTGGTTATTATTTTATCTAATCTGGATGGCTCCCACTGTTTTTATCAAATCTTCCTTCAAACCCTAAAAGGAAAGATTAGCCGGGATTAATTACACCCTACAACTTTTCCAATCTTTCAGCCAGGCCAGTGTCGGTACTTTGAGGGAGGTTCCCCGTGCTTTCGCACGGACCTAATTAAAGTAAACCTCATTTTCCCAGAGGCGTAACCCCGTTGACACCTTTCTAAACACCTACTTGATCGGCTAATTGTCCTTTGTAAAACTCTCCCAGGAGTAACAATTACTCGCAGTGGGTATCGGGATCCAACTATCTCATAGAAGGTATGCAATCTCATTGCAAATTTCAACTCTTGAAATTCCCGATAATATTTTGCCCCTAACCCCTATGACCTTGACAAAGGCCAACAAATCATTAGATGCTAGTCAAGTTCAACCCGTCATTTCTTGATTGAATCAAACCCACCCGCACGACCCTTGACAAAGGCCAACAAGGTCGTACGACTACCCCAAAACAATCTGCATCATATGCATAAGCAGATAAGCACCATTCAGCTACCGCACACTACGCCTTGACAAAGGCCAACAAATGCAGCACGGATACTAAATAGTTCTTATCTGAAATGACGGAGGGCTACGACAGGTTTTTCTGAAAACCTATTGCGTAATGAACTTGATATCGTTGTAGGATCGAGTGAATTTTGAAATGGAGTGATTTTGAGGCTTTCATTAGTTTTGCTAAAGAGGTCACTCCTGGTGAAGGGATCTCGGCTTTTTCCTCATCGAATAAGGTGTAGGACATATCATATATATCACTATGCAAAGAAAAACTCCAAAAGCAATCAAAAGCAAACCGAGTGTTGTAGCATCTGCCAGTTTTGCTAAAGTGGTCACTCCCGGTGAAGGGATCTCGGCTCTTTCCTTATGGAATAAGGTGCAGGATATATCATATATATCACTATGCAAAGCAAAAACTGTAGCTACCCTTTTTGAAAATTAGATTCTACAATATCTTTTAGGTTTCTTTTCTTTCATTAATCATATTAATGAAGTCCCATCATTTAAGTCACCTAAACATCACAGATAAATACGACGTACACTTATGCCATCCGCATTCGCCTCGATGTCCCCTCGTGCACCGTTAGGTTAGGTAACTAAAGGCAGAGTGGGGCAGGGCTAGCGCGGGTGTAAAACATAAGTAACGTCTATATAATATATCATATATACTATATACAGTATTTATCACAACATATCAAATGATCACATCACATATATCGCAGCAGAAGAAACATATGAAACATTGGATATACTAGGACGTCCGTGTTTTATTTTGAGCCTCTATAAAATACGGATTCCACGGTCGCGATGAATAGCCAAACCCACAGCCCTAGATCCCTACGAGAGCGGCAAGCAACCCTTCCAATTCTAGAGTTAGGAGACCCGGACTCGACTCCTCGAGTTGGTCTCCCACTTGACTCTAGAACCCGGTTACTTGTGCTCTCCTTCTTGGGTCTATCCTAGTGCGGAAAAGTAAATAAAATACAAATGGTGACATCAACCTTATCCCGGAAGTGCCCCAATAAAAGAATATTACATACATTTAATTTTACATGAATGAAAATAAAAACCCTCATCTCATATAAAACCCCCGGCTATTCAAAACGCGACGATCCAATATAACATATCCAGCAACACATAACATCACATGTCATCAACGTAAGTAAATATGCGCATTCCAATTGTCGTTGACATATAGCAACGAAACCGGCGATAACACATATTACACTTACGGTCGCAGAAAATAAAGTGTAAAACTACAACATTTGGAATCCACAATCTCTTTAGACATCGTAAATCCGAAATATCACATACTTCGCATTTCATGCCTAACTATATGAATTCCACATATTGTATCACATTCCAGATAAATAGACAGTATTAAACTTTTCGATCGAATAATCAAATACCCAGGATTTCCTAAATAGCTCAACACTTGAGTGGAGTTCAAATATTCCAGAATACGTCACAACACCAACGGTCCAGCCTTAGAAGGGTCAAGCCAACGCCTCACATGTGGCACGCCGTACTGCCCCAAACCCTAAGGTTCAAAAGGCAGTTCAAGACGGTCACATAATCGAGTTAAGGTTTGTTGTCTTCTAGAGGGTCCATCGCGTTACATGCACATTTTTCCGAAAGATTTAAACTCAAGAAAAAATTCAACACTTGAAAGTTTTTCGTGCCAGGAAAAATTGAGTTAATGATATCCGTTCGAACACTTTAATACTTTCTAAATTATCCAGAAAACAATAACGAATTTAAATTTTCCGATCGAATCAACGATTACAAAATAAACCTCAGAACACTCAACACTTGAGTCATATTAAAACTACCCAGAAAACATTAACAACAGATACAAGTATTACTGTGCAAACCCCAAAGAAAATTCTCACTGTACGGCCGCGGATCCGCGGCCCAAGCAGGGTACGGCCGCGGTTCCGCGGCGTTACGTACGGATTACGTCATCGAATTTCACAGTAATGCTTAAAATTACCTGCTGAAATTTTTAGGTATTTTTAATTCTGAAAATAACACAGTTTTAAAAAATGTCCAGAGAAGGGTTTAAATTGACGTTTCGGGGTTCGTTCGGAGTTTTAACTTCGTGTACACGTCGCCTAATACTCTAGCTAGGCTCTGATACCACTGTAGGGTTACTATGCACTCTAACAAGGGTTAAGAAAACATCAACCATGCCCGATTAAAATTTTAGCCATGCCTAACAACCCTAAACAAGATCTTTGCTAGAAAATTAGGGTTTCACATGTAAGTAAATAACATCTACAACTAAGTGAATACGAAATACAACCTTTGTAGATCGGTCCTTCACTTCTTTAGCTCCTTGTTGAAGTCCCTTCGCTGCGATCGTGGTTCTCCCGGAATCTTGCATGGCTTCACGAGGCTAAAGGAGCGTCCTTGCTTGAAGTCTTCGAGGCCGAAGATGATCTACGTCAAGGGGATGCCAACTCAAGCTTCTACTTCACTAACTAGAGAATTAGTGAAGCAAACATCCTAAACTAAAGTGCTAGTCTAGTAGAGGATGGAGAAATACGAAGTGGGTTCACTTTAGAATTTATTTTCTCACAATGTTTCTCATTTTGGATCAAACCCTAGAGAGCTATTTTGCTCAAGGAAGAAGATGAAAAAATAAAGAGAGAAAGATAATGATCAAGTTAGAAAGCTAACCATGGTGAGTGAGTATCATATACTAACTTATGTAGAGACATAATCATGGCTAATCCTTTATGGTTGGGTTAACAAAATATCCATAGCAAAAACAAACTTAGTGGACTTAGTCAATGCATCCGCAAGCTTCCACAAGCTTCTTGCATTTTTCTAATCCTCCACTAATTTTGTAATTACTTTAAATATTAAAACCCAACATAATAAATAGCATGGTGTAAGTCTCACACACCCATGAATGATGTATCAACAACCATGATACAAAAAAGAAAACACATTTTTATATATATCATATATACATTAAAGTTGTGCACATGTGAGAAAAACTCTTAAGTGAACAAATGTTAGTTAATGTAAATTAGTATATCCAATATACAGTTATACAATAAATTATTAAATCAACACTTGACTTAATAATCCGGTCATAACTCATATAACCGACTAACATCCAATGTATCGACTTATCGAATCAACACTTGATTCGATAACCCGGCTATATCACATATAACCGACCGATACAAAAAAGTCGCGAGAATAGAATACGGTATCACATACACGCATTATTCTGGGTCCCGCACATATCACATATGCGCTCCTATTTCGTTTTGCCTGAGCCTGTAAAACCTCTATGTAGGACTCTAAAGACTCGTCAATATGCCGGTAGTAGGCGATGATCACATCAAGCACCCATAAGCCGTCAGCGGTACTAGCTGGACGTAACGGCTACCCGTGTATTGAGCGATCAGAAGATCAGCAAGCAAGCCTGCTCCAACTCCTGTAAAAGCCAAACGGTAACACTTTCCGTACAGTCCGGTCTCCTCGTCTGATATGTCGCATATCAAGTCTAGGGGTGGTAAACGTCAGACCCCAAAAACCGATAAGTCGTGCCGATGTGAGGATCATAACAGGTCGAGAAACTACCGGTAACTCTTACCGGTAAATCTCTAAACCAGCCCTGGCCAGGTACTTCCCTGTTATGGCCAATCGAGCACAGCGCAACAACAACCCCTAATACCGGGAGAGACGAAACCCCTCCTATCGCTCATTGCCTCCATGTGACTCGGGACTGTACCCAAAAACCACCCTTTTGCACGCCCTCTTAGATATGTTAGGTGGAAATCAAAGCACAGTGGGAATCACACAAGACTGTATGACGATCTCGGGTCTACAAACTAACCTGCACAAGTGTCACCAGAGAACTGCCATCTGACGTGAGGTATATGTTTGATATATGTATGCCTTAGAGGCCATTATATGATAGTGGATGTATTTATACATGTATATATATATATATATATATTCAGTGTACATTCTTGCTCGACATGATAGTATGCTATCTGGTTCTTCTTTATCTGACATGTTGATTTGATCATGCTTTTATTCATTCATACATGTTGATAAAGCCCTGAGGATATAGACTTGACTACTATGATTATGATAGAGATCATACTAGTGGGACATCAATAGTTTATAAGCATATCCTGGAATGTCCCTAGTCATAAGTGTATCGAGACAGGGCATCGATATACCAGTGTAGACTAGCGTATATGATATTAGACCCATATGATGGGCGATGGATGTTCCCACATTCATCGATGTTTGACATCAAGATCGTATACGGGTGCTCAGTGGTGACTGGGTACACTGGATGGACTCGCCGAGAACTCCTATATGGAATTATATCTATCGTCGGATAGCAGTTCTCAGGTGACACTGGTGCAGGTTAGTCTGTAGACCCGAGATCATCATAGAGTCTTGTGTGTTCTCCCACTGTACTTTGATTACCACCCTACCACGGCTTTACTGAGTCGTGCAAACAGGTGGCCGTTGGGTACAGTCCCGAGACACACGAAGGCGAAGAGCGATAGGAGGGGTTTCGTCTCTCCCGGTATTGGGAGTTGATGCTATGCTGTGCTCGACTGGCTATATCAGTAAGTCCCTGGCCAGGGCTGTTGCGATTTGCTGATAAGTCTTATCAGTAGTTTCTCGATCTGTTATAGACCATTCATCGACACGACTTATTGAGTTATTGGGGTCGACGTTACCATCCCTAGACTCGATATGCAGCATATCTGACGAAGAGACCGGACTGTACGGTAGTGTTGCCGGTTGGCTCGACGGGAGTTGTAACAGGTTCGCTTGTTTTCTTCTGATTGCTCAATACCGGGGTGGCCGTTACATTTAGCTGACCGCTTGCGGCTTGTAGGTATTTGATATGATCATTACCTACTGCCGGCGTATTGACGAGTCTTAGAGTCCCACAATGAAGTTTCCTGGCTCAGACGAAAAGATGTGGTGTGCATATGAGATATGCGCGGGGACCCGATTAAATACGGATATGTGATTCCATATATTAATCGGGCATTTTCTATTGGTCGGGTCGTATGTGATATGACCGGTTTGCAAAATCAAGTGTTGATTTTACAAATGACTTTTAGATTAATTCTTTAATCAAACTCTTTTTTCTATTTTGTATGCATACATGTATGCACATGATGATGTGCATGGATACATACATGCATACATAGTATCATGGTTATTGATACAAGTTTGGTGGCAATGCAAGACTTACATGATAGAATTATCTATTTGTTTTTCATTTTGTAAAAAGAAAAGGATAACTCACAAGAGGTTAGAGTTTATCATCTTTGACCATGCTTCAACAACTTATTAACCTTGAGTTAATTATCCTTTTGCTTTGAACTCATTTTGGAAAAGATCTAGATAATTCTAACCATGGTTGAAGTGAGAAGGAATTAAAATATATATATTATTATTCTTTCTCATTTCATGATTATTCCATTCTTATCTCTTTTCTTTTTGTGAGAAAGAAAAGCCATCATCTTCTTCTTCCTCTCTTGATAATTTTCTTAAGTGAGGTTGATAAAAGAAAGAGTTTTGATTATAGAAAAAAAACCACATCATCATACTACACACATCTAGCCGGTTTGTGTAGGGTGTTTGCTTTACTTCTTTCATATATCGGGTAAAGCAAGGAGCTTTGGGCAAAGGAGCTTCGGGTGGATCGTCGTGGACATTAGAAGACCTCAAGCGAACCTTTTTCCAACCCTCAAGTGGCCAAGGAGTCTAGCGTAGGGAGCTACAAAGGTTGTACTCTCAAAACCCTAGTTTTTCCTACTTGTGATGTTGTCAAGTTTAAGAAACCCTAAAATTCTAGTGATGATTCTTTGTATGTTCACATAGCACCTTAAAAATTTGATTTTGTGACATGTGATGCTTCCAAACCCTTCATGATGTGCTAGGTAAACCTAACAGTATAATACCATCTGGGAGTTCTCGGCGAGTCCGTCCAGTGTACCCAGTCTCCACTGAGCACCCGTATACCATCTCAGATGTCAAAACACCAATGGATATGGGATCATCCATCGCCCATCTCATGGGTCGAGAAGCGTATACGCTAGTCTACACTAGTATATCGATGCCCTGTCTCGATACACCTACGACTAGGAACATTAAAGGATGTACTTATGGACTACTCTGTCCCCAATAGTATGATCTACATCATAGTCCAGGTAGTCAAGTACACATCCTAAGGGCTTTACCAACATGTAACTATAAGACAGTATCAAGAGACAAGTATACATGTTAAGATAAAGAGCAACCAGATAGCATACTATCATGTCGAGCAAGAAAGCCCTCTCTATATATGTCCAAGCATCCAATATAATATACATCATCTGTACAATACTGGCCTCTAGGGCATACATACAACTAACATGTGATCCGTCACGAGTTTACTTTAGATGTTACCGTATCTTTTTATTGTCGCAAACATTTGGATTAATGTTTGTTAATGGAAATTATGCATTGCATTAAATGTGACATGGACATTTAGATTGTTAGTGTATATGCCCTAGAGGCCATTACTGTATCATACTAGCTTGTATATTACATGATGGAATCTTGGGATATTCACAGTTGTATAGACAATCTTGCTCAAAATGGTAGTATGCTACTTGGTTTGTCTCTACTTCAATATGTGCATGTGTTTCTTTTTCATATCGCTTATATACATATTAGTAGAGCCCTTAGGATCTTTGCTTGATTACCAGCGTTGTGATGGTGCTCACACTCGTGGGGCTGGGTAATCTATAAGCACATCCTTATACAGGTCCCTAGTCGTAGGACTATCGAGACAGGGCATCGATACTCCGGAGTAGACTAGCGTATGCGCTTCTCATCCCAGCGGGGGAGACGGTCTGTCCCACAGCCGTCAGTACGTCGTACTTGAGATAGTATGCGGGTGCTCGTTAGGTTACGAGTACACTGGACAGGACTCGTCGGGAACTGTTGGTTGGTATTATACCTATCGTCAGTTATCAGTTTCCAGGCGACATGAGTACAGCTTAGTCCGCTGACTTGATACTGTCACTTCGCCTCGAGTGTGTTCCCACTGTACTTAGATTACTACCCTACCACGGCTCAAAGGAGTCGTGCAAACAGGTAGTAGTTGGGTGCAGTCCCGAAGCACTTGGAGGCAGTGACGGTTAGACAGGATTCGTCTCTCCCGGTATTGGGGGTTGACATTGCGCTGTGTCTAGGAGAGCCATTACACAAGTAGTCCCTGGCCACGGCAAGCGAGATATACTGGTGGGTTTCCAGTGTTATCTTAAGGTGTTTTGGGCTACACTCCGACACGACTTGTACCGCTATTAGGGGACTGACGTTCACCGCCCCCTAGGCCCGCCATGCGATGTATCAGGCGAACAGACCGAACTGTACGGAGATTGTCACATACAGGCTCAGTAGGAGTTCGGATGGGTTTACCTCATCGGCCTTCTTATCGATATCTACCTGGGAACCGTTACGTACAACTAGTGCCGCTTACGGTCTGTGGTTAAACCCACTGCCAGCGTAGTGTCGAGTCTTTAGAGTCCCACACAGAGAGTTTCCCTGCATTGAGCGTAACGTGTAGAGGCCGTATGGTTTTACGGCAGGGCTACGATCACTTACGTGCACTTGTGTGCGTATGCTGTTCGGGCAGGGAATACTAGTGGGCTTTGGTTTAAGCCAGATCCTAGTATTGCACAGAAGGATTTGATTTGTATTCTGAGCATTCGCATTCTACGGAATGCGGATGCGGGTGTGTATGCACAGTTTTAAGGAGCGATGAAGGAAGAGGTGCCCCATTAGGGTTTTGGCAGTTGGTTCGGCCAAAACCGTAATGTGGCACACTCATTAGGGTTTTGACAATTCGTTTGGTCAAAACCGTTATGAGCCGGAGACATTGTTTACTAATCCTTTTAGTGATAGATTTGTGATGGCTAATTGCATTGACCATTTGACCACTTAGACCTCTCTTGACTTTGTTGACCCGTTGACCGTGTTGACCATTGACCTTCAAGAGAGATCTACACTCTTCTTTCATTTTCTTTTTAATTCTTGAGTTATGATAATGGTCAATTCAATGTGCCATCAACTCTATCATGATAGGATTAGTAATGATGATTTTAGTGTATTATTGCAACCATGGTTCATTTCATTTGGCTTAATCTTTTCATTATTCTCTTCTCATTCTCTCTCATGAAGTGAGAAGAAAAAGAAAAGCTCCATGGTTGTTATGTTTCTCCTTCTTCTTCCTCCTCTTGAAAATTCTTTTGATCTCATGTGTTGAGAGAAAAAGAATCCACATAGACAAACACTTCCATCTTTCTCTTCTACACAACCTAAGGCATTTAGATTAGCAATCTCTTTGCCCTAGTTGCCTTGGCTTGAGGCGGAGCTTAGTGTACAACTCTCGGGTGGATCGTCTTCGACTCAAGAAGGCCGCGGAGGTGACCAAGATCCGGATCGACCCTTGGAGCGTGGATGGACGAGCCGGACAGCGGAGAGAAGAACCGAAGGACCGGTTCAGTGAGGTATATTTTCTACAGCATAGTAGTTAAAGCCTATAGTAGTTTACTAGTTTCTAGTTTAGCCAAGATTCTTGCTTTTGAGTCCATATTGCCTTGCGCCAAATCATTGTTTTTCGCCGTTTCCGCCTCCCCGTAAGAACCGGGGTGAGCAATATAGACTTACAGTGGTATCGAAGCCTAGCTAAACATAAACTAGTAAGTTAGCAAAGTGTTTAGAATATCGATCGGAAAAAAGTCGCAAAACACGTCCGCAAGACCTAAAGTTTCTGTCGATTTTTATACTTCTCAAAAAGTGATTTAAAATATATGAAAAATCGTCTCAGGGTTTTGTAAAAACACTGCAGAAAAACGATCCAGTGACTCGATCAAACGACCGCGAATCCGCGGCAATAACAGCTCATTGCCGCGGTTCCGCGGCCGATTTGACTCGGCAGTGGATCGGATTTTGTGCAGTGTTTTAGTTTGGCTGTTTTGGGATTTTTAATACAAGTATTTTTTACCCAGATTTTCCAGAGAGCAAATTGACTTTTGGGGTGGTTGAAAATCCGTATTTTGATCGATATTCCGTACTCTTTGGCTAATGAATATTATCTGTGATGTGATATATGTATTGAACGTCCGCTAATCGCTATACGTCGATTAGTGGAGGTTATACATATCTGTGATCTGTAATGTTGTTGGTTTGTGTATATGAACTCGTTGGATTGTCGCGGATGAATAGCCGGGAATGGGTGTGAGATAAGAGTTTCTTTTTCTTTCATTCATTGTAAAAGTTGTAAATTGATGTAATATTATTTGTATGGCCGCACAACCGGGTCGGGGTTGTAGCCGTCATTGTATAATTTCCTTTTACTGTTTTTGCTCCTAGGATAGACCCAAGGTGGGGTTCACAAACTACCGGGTATCTCGAAGTGCCGAGTGGCCTACTCACGGTGTTGAGGAAGGTTGCTTCACTTCGGGTACTTGGCGGGTAGTTCGCCGCACCCATAGGGGTCTAGGGTGGGGTTTGGCTATTCATCGCGACCGTGTAATCCGCTTTTCATTGCAGGCTCGAACGAATCGCGGATTCCTAGTATATCCAAAGTTTTCATCTGTGATCTGTAATGGCTATCATTGCTATATATCTATATATGATATCTATTTAGGCGTTGCTTATGTTTTTCAGCCGCGCTAGCCCATCCCTTGCTCTGTCGTTAGTTAAGTAACCTAACGGGTGATGACGGGGCCCCGTGGCGAATGCGAATGGCATAAGCGTACGTCATATTTTGGTTGTTTTCTGCAATGGTAGGATTAAATGATGGGACGCATTAAAAGAACTAATGCAAGAAAATAAACCAAGTAAAAGTCGTTGGAGCACTTTGAAATCCACTCGGTTCTTTTCAAAAAACCAGCATTTTAAACGCGGAGCTTGAACCACTCCTTTTAAAAGATATCTCGTTCCATCGATTATATCAAGTTCACTACGTTCACGGTTTCGCCAAAACCATTCGTAGCCCTCCGTCATTTCGGTTAAATATTCAGTAGTATTCAAGCTATGTATTTTGACCTTCGCCAAGGCATAGTGATTGGTAGCTGCTGAATATTTATCTGTAGCATAGATAGATGCGTTGGTTTGGGACAGTCGTACTACTATTTTGGCCTTCGTTAAGGGTATGTACGGGTGGGTTCAAATTAACCTGGATGATGACGGGTAGAACTTGACATGTGACTTATGATATGTTGGCCTTCGTCAAGGTCATAAGAGCATGGGGCAAAAATCCACATCGGGAGTTTCAAAAGTACTAAAACTTGCTAGCGCTGCATACCATTTGGAGTGTGATGATTCTGGTAGGATTCCTTCGGTTTTGTCACGCGATGATATTTGGATCCCGATCCTACTGTGAGTATATGCTACTCCTCGTGAACTTTCTCACTTAACGATCAATGCTATAAACCAAGTAGGTGTCTAGAAAGTTGTTAGCGGGGCTACGCCCACAGGGAAAAGAGGTTACTTAATTAAGGAACTTCGCGAAAGCGTTGGAAAACCTCCCTCGAAGTACCGACACTGGCCTGGCTGAACGGTTAAGCAAGTATTGTATGGTGAGATTGATCCTGACTAATTCTTCCTTTATGGTTAGAGGAGGGATTCGAGAGACAGTGGGAGCCATCCTGTTTAGATAAATTAAAAACCAATCTAAACTTGCAAGAGCATCATGCTGAGTGTTTTCTTCTCTCTCTCTTAATTGCAGTGGCCCAGTGACCGCACCTAGGTTACATCTAGATAATAAAATGACGGAATCTGACTATTATGACTGGCAAAGGTCTGTCCAGATGTCCATTGCCCATGACAAGCCGGGACACCTCTTGACTGATCCAACCCCTGCCGTCTCAGGTCCAGTTTCCCCTGTCACGGATATTGATATTCGTAGGACATCGAAAGAAGACTGTGCGAAAGCCAAGTGCCTCGTGTTAGCCTCAGTTGATGGTATATACCGGAGGCAGCACGAGAAGATGGACTCAATTTCTATCTTCCTCCATAACAAAGTTTTATATGGAGAGCAATCTCGTATCGCAAGATATGAGACCTCGAACGAATTGCTTCCAGCGAGGTTGGCTATCGGGTCATCTGTAGGGGGCAACGTCCTTATAGAGACCAGCTCTTTTGAGCTCTCGGACCTGAAGACCACGTTGAAGAACGGGTCAGATACTGACTTAGTTCAACAGTCTCTACCTACTACCCTGAAGGAAACCAGGGAAGTAGAAGGAAAAGGAAAGGCAGAAGTTTCGGGAATGGATGCAGTAAAAGAGGGATGTTCCTATTGTTACGGGAATGAACATGGGCGGAAGGATTGCAGGGCCTGCAAAGCCAGTAGCCAGAATTCGAAGCATGTTGTGGCTTCGGTTTTGGGTGTGCTTGTAATAGAGAACTGTATGTCAGTTAACCCTACTTCCTGGGTATTGGATACCGGATCAGGATCTCATATCTGTAATTCGTTACAGGCTCTGTGAAACCGTAGGGTTATCAGGAAATGTGATATGACTCTCAGGGTTGCTAACGGAATGAGCATGTATGTTGTATCCGTAGGGGAATATCATCTAGGACTGACAACTGGGCAGATATTGATTCTGCGTGACTGTTTTTATGTACCAGGTGCGACTTGTAACATCATATCTGTATCCTTACTTTCTAAAGAAGGATATGATTTTACTTTTGTAAGCGATGTAGTAAACATCCACCTAAATCAAGTACTGATTGGGTCAGGTACATTAAAATACGGTATATACGTTTTGAATCAAGCTCAGGTCTTCAGTGTCCAGAACACACTTAAAAGAAAGTCTCCGGAATTAAATCAGGCTTTCTTATGGCATTGTAGACTGGGTCACATTAATGAGACACGGTTAACAAAGTTACATAAAGAGGGATACTTGAATCCGTTTGAGTATCAGTCTTATGCCACTTGTGAATCTTGTCTCATGGGAAAGATGACAAAGACTCCGTTCACTGGACACGGAGAAAGAGCAAGCGAGCTCTTGGGACTCATACACAGTGATGTGTGTGGTCCAATGTCTACACATGCGCGAAGTGGTTATTCATACTTCATTACTTTCACAGATGATTTCTCTAGGTATGGGCATGTCTTCTTAATGAAGCACAAATCCGAGGCCTTTGAGAAATTTCAGGAATACAAGAATGAAGTTGAAAAACAAACAGGCAAAAGTAACAAGACACTAAGATCTGATCGAGGTGGTGAATACTTGAGTGCTGAGTTTCTGGGCTACTTAAAAGAGAATGGAATTCTCTCTCAGCTTATTCCTCCATACACACCACAACACAACGGTGTATCGGAAAGGCGGAATCGAACCCTATTGGATATGGTTCGTTCCATGATGAGTAAGGCTGAGTTACCACGATCTTTCTGGGGTTATGTGCTAGAAACAGCAGCATATCTCTTGAACAAAGCTCCAACCAAGACTGTGCCTACCACCCCATATCAGATGTGGAGTGGTAAGAAACCCTGTCTTAAGTACCTTAAGACATGGGGATGTCCAGCTTTTGTAAAAAGCAGCATGCGGACAAGCTCGAGGCACGCTCAGTACTGTGTAAGTTTGTGGGATACCCAAAGAACTCCAGGGGGTATTTTTTCTATTACGCAGAGGAACAAAAGGTTTTTGTTTCTCGTCATGCCCACTTTCTGGAACATCAGTTTTTAGAAAAAGAAGCAAGTGGGAGCGTAGTAGAACTGGAAGAAATTCCAGAACCACAAGCTAATACTGAAAGCTTGGAAGAACCAGAAGTTTCAAGAGAACCGGACATCCCAGCGCCACTCCACGGGAGTAGTAGGCAGTCTCATCCACCCGAGAGATACTACGGTTTTCTCATAGACGGGGATAGAGAGGATTGCACTATGGATTATGGTGAGCCTACTAGCTTCCAGCAAGCCATTCAGAGCGGTGACTCGGTAAAATGGCTGGATGCAATGCGGACCGAGATGGAGTCCATGTACACCAACAAAGTTTGGACTTTGGACTTTGCTCCAGAAGGGGTAAAACCCGTAGGCTGCAAATGGATCTTCAGAAAGAAGATTGGTGTAGATGGGCAGGTTGAGACCTATAAAGCTAGACTTGTTGCAAAGGGTATTCGTCAAAGAACTGGTTTGGACTATGACGAGACCTTTTCTCCAGTTGCTATGCTGAAATCCATTCGGATCCTTCTTGCCATTGCTGCCTTCCACGATTATGAAATCTGGCAGATGGACGTAAAGACGGCTTTCCTAAATGGAAATTTGGAAGAGTGGGTCTAAATGGATCAGCTGGAGGTATTCATTCAGAGTGGGAGCAGCGGTAGAGTGTGCAAGTTGCTAAAGTCCATCTATGGACTTAAGCAGGCATCGCGGAGTTGGAACATCTGCTTTGATGATACTGTCAAAGAATTCGACTTTATCAAAAACCCAGATGAACCATGCATTTACAGTAAGATTGTAGGGAGAACTGTCGTATTCCTCGTCTTGTATGTGGATGACATTCTCCTAATAGGAAATGATATTCCTATGCTACAGTCAGTCAAAGGATTCTTGTCGCAGAGGTTCTCCATGAAGGACCTGGGCGATGCCAACTACATTCTGGGGATCCAGATCTATCGTGATAGATCTAAGAGGCTGTTGGGACTTTCACAGTCAAGGTATATCGACACCATACTGAAAAGATTCAGTATGGAAGATTCCAAGCACGGTAATTTACCGGCTTGTCACGGGATCACCCTCTCCAAAGAGATGTCTCCCAAGACTGATTTGGAAAGGGATCGCATGTCTATTATACCCTACGCTTCTGCGGTAGACTCTATAATGTATGTGATGTTGTGTACCAGACCAGATGTAGCATACGCATTAAGCGTTGTAAGCCGGTATCAGTCGAACCCAGGGGAGAAACACTGGATATCGGTAAAGAACATTCTCAAGTACCTTAGAAGGACTAAGGAGATGTTCTTGGTGTATGGCGGAAAAGACCTCCAGCTCGAGGCCTTTGCTGACTCCAGCTTCCAGAGTGACAAGGATGACTCCAAGTCCATGTCGGGTTATGTCTTTACCCTCAATGGAGGGGCGGTTTGCTGGAAGAGTTCCAAGCAGGAGACCGTTGCAGACTCAACTATGGAAGCGGAGTACATAGCTGCTTGCGATGCCGCAAAGGAAGCTGTCTGGATGAAGAAGTTCCTCACGGAGCTTCAGGTAGTTCCTACCATTGTTGAACCAATACCGCTGTATTGCGACAGCAACGGCGCTATTGGTTTAGCGAAGGAACCCAGGTCCTATCAGAAGTCCAGGCACATTTTGAGGCGGTACCACCAGATCAGGGAGATCGTAGATCGCCGGGAGATCGAGGTGAAGAGAGTAAATACGGAGAACAACACTGCAGATCCACTCACGAAGGCCCTACCCCAGACTCAGTTCGAGCGGCTGATCCAGATGATAGGTCTTCGATACGCCAGTACATGGCCTTAGTGCAAGTGGGAGATTGTTAGTGTATATGCCCTAGAGGCTATTACTGTATCATACTAGCTTGTATATTACTTGATGGAAGCTTGGGATATTCACAGTTGTATAGACAATCTTGCTCAAAATGGTAGTATGCTACTTGGTTTGTCTCTACTTCAATATGTGCATGTGTTTCTTTTTCATATCGCTTATATACATATTAGTAGAGCCCTTAGGATCTTTGCTTGATTACCAGCGTTGTGATGGCGCTCATACTCGTGGGGCTGGGTAATCCATAAGCACATCCTTATACAGGTCCCTAGTCGTAGGACTATCGAGACAGGGCATCGATACTCCGGAGTAGACTAGCGTATGCGCTTCTCATCCCAGCGGGGGAGACGGTCTGTCCCACAGCCGTCAGTACGTCGTACTTGAGATAGTATGCGGGTGCTCGTTAGGTTACGAGTACACTGGACAGGACTCGTCGGGAACTGTTGGTTGGTATTATACCTATCGTCAGTTATCAGTTCCCAGGCGACATGAGTACAGCTTAGTCCGCTGACTTGATACTGTCACTTCGCCTCGAGTGTGTTCCCACTGTACTTAGATTACTACCCTACCACGGCTCAAACGAGTCGTGCAAACAGGTAGTAGTTGGGTGCAGTCCCGAAGCACTTGGAGGCAGTGACGGTTAGACATGATTCGTCTCTCCCGGTATTGGGGGTTGACATCGCGTTGTATCTAGGAGAGCCATTACACAAGTAGTCCCTGGCCAGGGCAAGCGAGATATACTGGTGGGTTTCCAGTGTTATCTCAGGGTGTTTTGGGCTACACTCCGACATGACTTGTTCCGCTATTAGGGGACTGACGTTCACCGCCCCCTAGGCCCGCCATGCGATGTATCAGACAAACAGACCGGACTGTACGGAGATTGTCACATACAGGCTCAGTAGGAGTTCGGATGGGTTTACCTCATCGGCCTTCTTATCGACATCTACCTGGGGACCGTTACGTACAGCTAGTGCCGCTTGCGGTCTGTGGTTAAACCCACTGCCAGCGTAGTGTCGAGTCTTTAGAGTCCCAGACAGAGAGTTTCCCTGCATTGAGCGAAACGTGTAAAGGCCGTATGGTTTTACGGCAGGGCTACGATCACTTACGTGCACTTGTGTGCGTATGCTGTTCGGGCAAGCAATACTAGTGGGCTTTGGTTTAAGCCAGATCCTAGTATTGCACAGAAGGATTTGATTTGTCTTTTTTGCATTCGCATTCTACGGAATGCGGATGCGGGTGTGTATGCACAGTTTTGAGGAGCGATGACGGAGGAGGTGCCCCATTAGGGTTTTGGCAGTTGGTTCAGCCAAAACCGTAATGTGGCACACTCATTAGGGTTTTGACAGTTCGTTTGGTCAAAACCGTTATGAGCCGGAGACATTGTTTACTAATCCTTTTAGTGATAGATTTGTGATGGCTAATTGCATTGACCATTTGACCACTTAGACCTCTCTTGACTTTGTTGACCCGTTGACCGTGTTGACCATTGACCTTCAAGAGAGATCTACACTCTTCTTTCATTTTCTTTTTAATTCTTGAGTTATGATAATTGTCATTTCAATGTGCCATCAACTTTATCATGATAGGATTAGTAATGATGATTTTAGTGTATTATTGCAACCATGGTTCATTTCATTTGGCTTAATCTTTTCATTATTCTCTTCTCATTCTCTCTCATAAAGTGAGAAGAAAAAGAAAAGCTCCATGGTTGCTAAGTTTCTCTTTCTTCTTCCTCCTCTTGAAAATTCTTTTGATCTCATGTGTTGAGAGAAAAAGAATCCACATAGACAAACACTTCCATCTTTCTCTTCTACACAACCTAAGGCATTTAGATTAGCAATCTCTTTGCCCTAGTTGCCTTGGCTTGAGGCGGAGCTTAGTGTACAACTCTCGGGTGGATCGTCTTCGACTCAAGAAGGCCGCGGAGGTGACCAAGATCCGGATCGACCCTCGGAGCGTGGATGGACGAGCCGGACAGCGGAGAGAAGACCCGAAGGACCGGTTCAGTGAGGTATATTTTTTACAGCATAGTAGTTAAAGCCTCTAGTAGTTTACTATTTTCTAGTTTAGCCAAGATTCTTACTTTTGAGTCCATGTTGCCTTGTGCCAAATCATTGTTTTTCACCGTTTCCGCCTCCCCGTAAGAACCGGGGTGAGCAACGTGGACTTATATAGATGACTCATGGTCTCTTTTTTACCAAATATGTCACATTAGTGTTTTGTTTAATGTGTTGAAATGAGATGGAGAGAGAGAGGGGCTGCCATGGTTGGTTTTATTGGTCTTGTATTTTCATAATCTCTCTCTCTCTCACTCTCATTCCAACAAAAGAAAAGAAAAGAAAAAGTAAAGCTCTTGTTCTTCTTCTTCTTCCTCTAGCTCATTGCTTCCATCAATGGCAACACTTTAACCTCCATCCAAAGCTATGGATGCAAGAGACAAAGTGATCACAACATTCTCTACTTCGCCTTGGGCACATCGGCTAGCACACTTCGTGCCCGAGTTGCTTCGGACGAAGCGGGAGCCCGTAAAAAGACTTCTCGATGTGGTGCCCTTTCCGACGAGGAGATGGAGACCGGAGATTCCGCGAGGAGATCGGGATGGTGGCCGAAGACCGAAGGACACAGATCGCTCGGTATAGCTATCTACCTTTTCTCTAGTTTGCTAGGATTAGGTTTATGGCCCGATCCGGGTTTATAGTGCGCGGTAGTGCCGGTTTTAAAGTTTAAAGAAAAGTTTCGTTTCCGCATTCCGGCGTCGGATTGACGGCCGGGGAGTTGCCGTGCGCTTACATTGGTATTAGAGCCACGCCATTAACCTAGTCTAGCTTGCTCTAACGTGTTTACAAGTTCGATCGAACGGATTTTCCAAAACCGCGTTTTCATGTCACAGTTTCTGTCAAATTTTTGGAGTGCTCAAAAAAAAATTATTTGGTACATTGTAAAAATACGTGCAGGGTTTTTTAAGGAATCTGTAAAAATTTGGTCGCCTAATATCACTGTTCCACCGCGGAACCGCGGCCAAACCCATGCGTTGGCTGCGGTTCCGCGGCCATTGTAAGTCCTTGCTGCTCCAAATTTTTACAGTGGCTCTCTGACATGGAAATAGGGGTTTTGGTATATTCTGTTTGGGCCCAGATTTTCTTTGAGCGCTACAGTTATGCTTGGGGCCCACTTCGGAAAATTTAGTCGATCGAAAATTTTAAGCATGTTAGTTCATAGTATTTACATTATATCTGCGACCGTGAATGTCACTTGATCGGTAAATCCTGTCTAACTGCTATAGCCCTTTTAGACGGATTTGCGAACGTGACATTCACGTTGATGTTCTGTGTTGTGCTCTGATGTTGCGAATTTGTCGTGGTGGATAGCCTGGATGAAATGTTAGTACAGTTTGGTTTTATATGTACATTTGATATTGCGGGGCGAGCGTCCGACATGTAGACTGCCGTTACTGCCTGTTTGTATATTATTCTTTTGGGGCACGACCGGGCTGAGGTAGAAGTACCCGTTGTATATTTTACTTTCTTTACTAGGATTACCCCACGGAGGGGTGCACGGATACCCGGGTTCTAGAGGGCAACGGGCACGCATCTCTTGGCATTGAGACGGAGGGGGCTTAACTCTAGAATTGGCGGCCTATTCGCCGCACTCGTAGGGGGTACAGGTTGACCCAAGGAGGGGTGCCCAAGTTACCGGATTCCGTGAAGTGCTGGGTGGTCCATTCATGTTGTTGAAGGGGGCTGCCTCGCTTCAGGTTTTGGCGGGTAACTTGCCGCGCCCATAGGGGTCTAGGATTTCATTGCACAGGCTATCCACACGACCAGGGGAACGTCGGGTTTCAGTAGCGGCTCTATGAAACCCGGGGATCCTAGATATCTGTATTGTTCTGTGATGCTTATTACATTTCTGTGATGTTGCATTTTATCACGCCTTGAGCGAATATTATATATTAATATATATACTAGTAGATGTTGTATATGTTTTGCATCCGCGCTAGTCCAGTCCCCGCTCTGTCGTTAGTTAAGTAACCTAACGGGTGATGACGGGACCCAGTGGCAAATGCGGATGGCATATACGTACATCATTATTTTCGTTCTTTATTGGTGTGATCAATTGATGGGACTACATTGATTCGGATCAATGCAAGCTAAACAAACCTATTCTGATGTTATTGGAACATTTTTCAAAAAGCTGTTATTGCAAGGACGTTCTCTTTTGTTTTGCACAGTGGTATTCAGTTGGAATATCCTGCACCTCAGTCGACGAGGCAAGGGCCGAAATCCCTTAACCGGGAGTGACCCCTTGGACAGAAGTTTGCGTCAGGGCAATAACTTCACTATAGCCGATTACTTTTGCTTTGTATCGTGGTATTCAGTTGGAATATCCTGCACCTAATTCTACGGGGAAAGAGCCGTGATCCCTTCACCGGGAGTGACCACTTTAGCAAAGGTTTTTGCCACTATTTTTTTATAAAAGCTATCCGGTTCCTTCAACGATATCAAGTTCATTACGTTAAAGGTTTTTCGCCAAAAACCATTCGTAGCCCTCCGTCGTTTCAGTTAAATGTTCGGTAGTATTCAAGCTATGTATTTTGACCTACGCCAAGGCATAGTGATTGGTAGCTACCGGATATTTATCTGTTGCATAGATAGATGCGTTAGTTTGGGACAGTCGTACTACTATTTTGGCCTACGTCAAGGGTATGTACGAGTGGGTTCAAATTAACCTGGACAATGACGGGTAGAACTTGACATGTGACTTATAATATGTTGGCCTACGTCAAGGTCATAAGAGCATGGGGCAAAAATCACATCGGGAGTTTCTAAAGAAACTGAAACTTGCCAGATATGCGCAAACCTTCTGGAGTGTGATAACGTGAGTGGATTCCATCACGTTATCATGCGATGATAGTTGGATCCCTATTCCCACTGATGAGTTGGTTTACTCCTCGGGTGATCTCGACTAATTCTTCTTTCAGGTTTGGAAGAGAATTTGACGGTACAGTGGGAGGTTTCCTGATTAGATAAATTGATAACCATTTTGATTTAGGTTAGAGTGCACGCTGAGTATTTCTTTTCTCTCTCTCTCTTTGGCAGCGATAATGGCCCGACCCTTGACTATGACTCAGTGACCAAATTAACCGAACATTCTTAAACACTGGCTTTTGGATTGTCAGAGTTGCAAACCTCTTTGCCACTCCTACTTTTACCCTTTTCTCCAGAACACCCCGTATTACTACGAACGTCCACTTCCATTGGATAAAACCATCGTATGGTTATATACGAACTCGAAGGAATTTATTCGAGGATGGTTTCTGGTTCTAGAGAAAACAAATAAGACTATTCAGTTGTCTTTTCCTTTTACCTTCTCTCTTTTCCTTTTACCTTCTCTCAGGTTGCGAGTGCTCCTTGGATTAGGACAGTACACCCATTACTCAAATTGGATAGTCTTCTTCCAAACCATAGGCAGGTGCTGACCGGTAAGGAATGAAGAAAACCAATTAGCCTCACAATGGTGTACAGAAGGTATTAAGTAAAGACAAATAAAGGGATTAGTAAGAGGGAAAAGTAAATTGCGACTGCTATTCACAACCAAATCAAGTATTTCATTACCACTCCCATTTCACCTTTGTATTTCTCTAGAACACTCCGTATCACTACGAAGATCCACAGTTATTTGGATACTCCATCGTATGGTTATATACTAACTCGAAAGGAACTTGTTCCAGTTCGGGGATGGATTCTGGTTCGGGAGAAATAAGAATAAGGTTTATTCGGTTGTCTTTTATCTTCACCTTCTCTCGCATTGCGAGTGCTCCTAGGATTAGGACAGTACACCCATTATGCTTATTAGATAGTCTTCTTCCAAACCATAGGCTGGTGCCGAACTGTAGGGAAGGAAGAAAACCATTTAGCCTAAAGGGGTGTACAGAAGGTAATGACTAAAGACATATAAAGGGATGTGGAGATGTGGCATAGAAATATACGGTTACAGTTGTGAATCTGGATAATGGAAGAGGCATTACTAGGAATACCAGGATACCCCTACGAAACATTTCAATGTTTCAGTTTCACCGTGTACTGTTAATAGAAAACTGATTTCCCAATTAGACACTTGCTCCTGGGTATGTATTTACCAGGTATGATTCTCACATCTGTATGGTTTTACAGATGATGAGTGGGAGTAAGTTATTAGGAATTAGGTGATCATCCTCATTATATCGGAATTCGTTGTAATTGGTGATATTTGAGGAAATCGCCTGGGCTGTTTGCCAGACGGCAAATATTTGGTTTTGAATATCCGTTGTTATGCACCAATTTCAAATTGATATATCTGTACGTCTATTTTTATAGAGTGAGATATACCTTTTTGAAATTATGTCTATGACGTTTACCTATATCAGTGGATGGTTAGGTAAGGAGGATTAAACAACAGTGTAATTCTTCATAAGCATAGTACAGTTTTCAACCTACGGCACACAAGGAATGAGAAATTGGACTCAGGGGACTTATACAGAGTATTGTATGTTGTCCAGTGTCCATTAGGACAGAGGGGTTGGTCCTCGTACTATATTCTGTTTACTTGTGACTTCTCTAGTTCTTAGACATGTGTTTCGTAGAAATACAAGGTCTAAGTTTTAAGAAGTTATAGGTATAAGAGTATAGTAGAGAACCAGATGTTGCAAGTATCAGGATTCTTCAAGATGGTCGAAGATGTAGATACTTGTGCATGGTATTCAGTTGATAGTAATGATTAAGAGAACTTGCTTCTCTTTCAGGTTACTCATAATTGGAAGCACTCCTAAGTTGAGTAACGCTGATCGGCCTCCTTCCATTTAGTTGACATGCACTGGAGACAGCTGCATGATTTGAATCTGGTTCCAATTAAATTAGTGCCTCTTTTCTGTATTGGATATAGAACAGTTCATATCTTGACATTGTTAAGGTACGGGGAGTTGTTCGGCTTATGCTTAAAACTAGACTCTGGATAACTAAAGGCACTTTTCTGTAATAGTTGTTTGTGGGTTGACCCAAGCTATGACGAGGGTTGACTTTCTACCATCAGGAAGATTAATAGTGATATTGTTCTTGACTCGCCATAGTTTTAATAAAAATGGATTTTTTCAGAAAACAGTAGTGGGAGTATAGTAGAACTGGAAGTGATTCCAGAACCGCAAACGATTACTGAAAATTTGATAAGAACCTAAAGATTCAATCCGGTTTGACATTCCATTGGCCACCCCGCAGATATGGTGGGTAACCTCAGGCACTTGAGAGGTACTTCGGTATGCTTAAAGACGGTGACAGGGAGGTTCTTGTTTACCCAGACTTGACACTACTTTTGTTCCAGGCTATGAGACCCGGCAGGAGGATGAGTATAGCGTCGTTCTAAACTGGCTTTAGAAGTGCATGTGTATATTATTCTGCCAGAGGGTTGTCGTAGTCAGTGGGAGCAGCGGAAGCATAGTGGACAAGTGGCTTATGTCTATTTATAGACTAAAGCAGAAATAGCGGAGATAGATCATCTATTTCTGATGTGACGGTCATAGGTTTGACTTCATCAGAATCGGGGATGGATCTGTTAAGAAGGTAGTAGGGTGTGATGTCCTGGTATCTGGATGACATACACAGAGTAGGAAGTGATATTCCTAAACTACGATCGGTTATACTTTGGTTGTCACACAGTGGTTACTCCACATAGGATTTGGATATTATATCAGACATTCTGGTTACTGGATCTATGGTTTTAGATCTAGATTTGGGTAGTTTCCAATTCTGGGTACTTAGACTGCATTCTAAAGGTGTTTTAGAATGGACGACTTCTGGCACGGTAGTATACCTGCAGGTGATGGAGTCACCCTCTCTAAAGGTGTCTTACAGACTAAAGGGGAAAGGGATGTGCATGATTGGCAGATCACTTGCTTAGGCAATTGAGTCAATCATGAGATGTCAAGTACCACACCAGATGTTGTTCTTGCAGTAGATGCAATATGTTGATATTGATCCAATCCTGGAGAAACGTTCGGAAGCAGTTTTAGAACATAAGTTGATGTTCTAGGGATATGATAACGACAGCCTCATTCGGGAGACAGTTATCATTCTAGGCTTTCAAGGTGACCTTAATGACAGAGTGGTTGTCAGAGCTATAGTTTTCCCTCTGACGAGGGGCAGTATCAGGACAGGTGGTCCAGGAGGATACTGAGGGAGGCATGGCGCAGGATACTGATTATGCTCAGTTGACGATACAGTCTAAGAAGTTTGGATTTGGAGTTCATTTATGAACTAGGTCCCATCAGATATCCAGACATATTCTAAGACAGGTATTGCTCATTTCGGGAGATGGTTTTCTCCGCGAACTTGAGATAAAGAGAGATATAGAAAGAAACATCTGAGCGGATAAACTCACTGAGGCTATTCCTCGAACGCATTAGTTTCGCAAACGGGTTTTTGTGAGACTGATTACTAGAGGAGTTGGGTGTTCGGTATCACACAGGCTGTGAGTATGCGACATCGCAATAATTAGCCATGAGTGCAAGTGGGAGATTGTTGGAGATAGTGCCCTCAGAGTTAATTATTGGATCACATGCACGTGATTGCAAAGATTGAGGGAGGACCTATGCCGGTAGAACAGTCTTACTCAAGATGATAGTATGCTATCTGGTTTATCTTTATCATCGTGTACTACTTTAGGTGACCTTACAGGTCACTATTGCGCATTGATAGAGCCCTTAGGATTCTTGCTTGACGGCCAGCAGTATGATGGCGATCATATACGTGGGAGCTGGGGTCTATAAGCACATCCTTAAAAGGTCCCTAGTCGTGGGAGTTTTCGAGACAGGGCATCGACACTCCAGAGTAGACTAGTGTATATAGTCGAGACCTCGACAAGGGGTGGTGGCCGGTCTCACAAGCCACTGGTGTCAGTTGGTTCACCTAAGATGTATACAGGTGCTCATTGGGTTTTGAGTACACCGGACAGGACTCGCCGGGAACATGCTAGTTGGTTTTATACCTGACGTCAGATAGCAGTTCCCTGGTGACATGTGTACGGTTAGTTCATCGACCTGAGATCGTCATTTGTCTCGTGTGAGTTCCCACTGTACTTTGATTACTACCCTACCACGGCTCAAAGGAGTCATGCAAACAGGTTTTAGTTGGGTACAGTCCCGAGCCACATGGAGGCAGTGAGCGGATCTGCAGGGGTTCGTCTCTCCCGGTATTGGGGGTGAGGTCGTGCTGTGTCTAGGAGAGCCATTACACGAAGTCCTTGGCCAAGGCAGGAGATTTACTGGTAGGTATTCCAGTAGTATCTCAGGGTGTTCTGGGCTACACTCCGACACGACTTGTACCGCTTTTGGGGGTCTGACTTTTACCAACCCCCTAGACCCGCCATGCGATGCTCATAGACGAACGAACCAGACTGTACGGATATTGTCACTGACAGGCTCAATAGGGTGTCAGGATGAGTTCGCTCATCGACCTCCCTTTTGGTCAATACCTGGTAGCCCGTTACGTATAGCTAGTACCTCTGACGTGCTAGTGGTTAAATCCACAGCCATAGTATTGACGAGTCTTTAGAGTCCCCCACAGACAGTTTCTCAAGTTTCGGGCGAAACGTTGTAGAGGCCGTATGATATATGGCAGGGTCCGATCATATACGTGCGGTATTGCACGGATCATGATCGGATGGATCATACTAGTGGGCTTTGGTTTAAGCCGGATTCTAGTATTAGATTTGTTGGATTACTTTAGTCTTGTCGCATTCGCATTCAGTAGGAATGCGGATGCAGGTATGTATATACAGGTGAGGGGTATCCTTCTGATCCGTCACGAGTTTGCTTTAGATGTTGCCGTATCTTTTTATTGTTGCAAACATTTGGATTAATATTTGTTAATGGAAATAATGAGCTAGAAATTCATCATCCATTGCATTAAATGTGACATGGACATTTAAATGACTCATGACCTCTTTTTTAGCAAATATGTCACATTAGTGTTTTGTTTAATGTGTTGAAATGAGATGGAGAGAGAGAGGGGCTGCCATGGTTGGTTTTATTGGTCATGTATTTTCAGAATCTCTCTCTCTCACTCTCATTCCAACAAAAGAAAAGAAAAGAAAAGAAAAAGTAAAGCTCTTGTTCTTGTTCTTCTTCCTCTAGCTCATTGCTTCCATCAATGGAAACACTTTAACCTCCATCCAAAGCCATGGATGCAAGAGACAAAGTGATCACAACATTCTCTACTTCACCTTGGGCACGTCGGCTAGCTCACTTCGTGCCCGAGTTGCTTCGGACGAAGCGGGAGTCCGTAAAAAGACTTCTCGATGTGGTGCCCTTTCCGATGAGAAGATGGAGACCGGAGATTCCGCGAGGAGATCGGGATGATGGACGAAGACCGAAGGACACGGATCGCTCGGTATAGCTCTCTACCCTTTCTCTAGTTTGCTAGGATTAGGTTAATGGCCCGATCCGGGTTTATAATGCGCGGTAGTGCCGGTTTTGAAGTTTAAAGAAAAGTTTCGTTTCCGCATTCCGGCGTCGGATTGACGGCCGGGGAGCTGCCGTGCACTTACATAAAATATTGGAAAAACGGTATTTTGCTCCAGATTTTGACTCAGGTGAAAATATAAAAAGTTGCATATACCAAAACACTTAAATATACAGCAGACTATCCCAGACCAAACCCCAGCACCAAACTCCTCTCTCTGGCCGCAATTTGCGGCCTGAACGAATAAAATTGCGCCCCAGGTTGGGAAATAGGGGCTCGTGCTTCGTGCGTGTGGTCTAGGTCTAGTGTACATGCCCCAGTAATCTCAGTTTTTGTCTGAAGCAACTGGGTCAACAGCAGATCACAGAAAGGCCTAAAATTTACATTAAAATGTTTATTTACACTAAATTGAAACCCTATGGTATTTTAGTAAAATCTGGTTTTAAATCTCAGTTTAAAGGGCCTTATAACACTTAGTTAAGCTAAACTAACCATAAAAATCACCACTTGGCCAAATATCCACTCAAATAACCATTTGTAGCACTAAAACTCCTACTAAACACTAACCGAAGCTAAATAACACATAAGTTTAGCAAAAAGGAGTTGAGTTTAAGAGATTATACCCCACTAGATCCTAGGATGCAGGAAGAAGGAGAAGAAGAGGAGGAGGAGGAGTTGTTGCAGCTTGCTAGCACTGTTGTGTGCTGCTGCTGCTGCTGCCTATTGCTGCTGCTGCTTGTGTTGTTGTTGCTGCTTGTGTTGCTGCTGCTGCTTGCTGTAGCTGCTGCTGTGTGCTGCTTCTGCTGCCTATTGCTGCTGCTGCTTGTATTGCTGCTGCTGCTTGTGTTGCTGCTGCTGCTGCTGGGCTTCTGCTGCTGCTGTGGATGAAGTGTGTGTGTGTGAGTGAGAGGGGGAGAGATGTGAGAAAATGGGTGTTGAAACAAAAAGAAATGAGAGCATAAGAGAGTCAAACCCCACTCTCTCTCACCTCATTAAATGCAAGCATGGGCAAGCCATCATGCTCTCTCTCTCTCTCTCTCTCCAAGTCAACCCCCAACTAAATCATTTAAAAAAATATATACTTAATTAAATTCAAATTAGCTTAAAAGAAATGGGTTAGTCCACCATGGTTGCTAAACATGGTTTAACCCAAACTTAACCCTAGTTTACATGCACATGTGTGTGCAAGCCTAAATAAATTTTAATAAAATATTCATTGATTTTGATACAATATTTGAAAATCGTTTTGGTAAACTTTTTACTAAAAACCATATATTAAAGTATAATTAGCCACTAATCACATTCTAAGGTGTTACAATCTTCCCCCCTTAAAGAAATTCGTCCCCGAATTTAAAAATATATAGCTACGCGTACCTTCAAAGAGATGAGGGAATTTCTTCCGCATCTCGTCCTCGGCCTCCCAAGTGATCTCTTCACCATTTGGGCTGCGCCAAAGCACCTTCACAGATGGCAAGACCTTCGATCGAAGTTTCTTCACCTACCGGTCCAATATCACTACTGGCTGCTCGGTGAACGAAAGATCACACTCGAGCTGAATGGTCTGATGCTGAATCATATGAGAAGGGTCATGCAGGTATTTGCGAAGTATCAACACGTGGAATACGGGGTGAACATCTAGGATGTCGAGTGGAAGAGCCAAACGATATGCCACTGCGCCCACACGCTCGAGGATCTCGAAGGGACCTATAAATCTAGGGCTAAGCTTCCCCTTCCGTCCAAACCTCATCACGCCCTTCATCGGAGAGACCCTCAGAAAAACGTGATCGCCAACTGCGAACTCTAATCTGCGACGACATCTGTCAGCATATGATTTCTGCCTGCTCTGAGCTGTCCTCATCCTATCTCGAATCAACTGTATCTTCTCGGTCGTCTCCTGTACGATCTGCGGCCCCAAAATACTGCTCTCACTGAGCTTTGTCCAATAGACGGGCGATCTACATCTCCTCCTATACAAGGCCTCGAATGGTGCCATCTGGATAGTATCCTAGAAACTATTATTGTAGGAGAACTCCACCAAGGGTAAATGATGATCCCAGCTACCACCAAAGTCTAAAACGCACGCTCGGAGCATGTCCTCGAGAGTCTGAATAGTCCGCTCTGACTGGCCGTCGGTCTACGGATGAAATGCCATGTTGAAACTCAAGCGGGTGTCCAACGCCTCCTGAAGCCTCTGCCATAGTCGGCTGGTAAAATGGGTGCCTCGGTCGGACATGATACATGTTGGGACTCCATGCAGTCGTACGATCTCGTCGATGTATATCTGGGCATACTGAGCAAATCCGAAAGTGGTCTTCACCGGCAGGAAGTGAGCCACTTTCGTCAATCGATCCACGATCACCCAAATGGAGTCATACCCTCGACTAGTCTTGGGTAGACCCACAATGAAGTCCATAGAAATCTTCTTCCATTTCCACTCCGGAATGGGCAACGACTGCAGCTCTCCCGCGGGCCTCTGGTGCTCGGCCTTGACTTGCTGACAAGTCTGGCATCTCGACACGAAGTCTGTGACGTCCCTCTTTATCCCGTCCCACCAGTAAACATCCCTCAAATCATGGTACATCTTGGTGGAACCTGGATAAACACTGTACACCGATCGATATGCCTCCTCAAGAATCTCACGCCGCAGTCCCTCAGCATCTTGTACGCACAGTCTAGTCCCAAATCGCAGTATCCCCTGATCATCAATCACGAACTCGGAAAATCATCCCTAGACAATCTGTGCCATGATCTCTGAACAACGGTCATCACTATACTGTGCCTCATGTATACGATCAAGCAACTGTGGGCATGCACGAACATGCGCAAGCTGTCCCCCGATCGGAGTGAACTCGAACTGCATTCGGCTGTCGCATAAAATCTGCCATTCTGCCGACGACTGCCTCTACACTGCGCTCAAACAACATAGACTACCCCCGGGCCTCCTACTCAATGCATTCACCACTACATTTGCTTTGTCCGGGTGGTACATGATCTCACAGTCGTAGTCCTTCACTAACTCCATCCACGGCGCTGTCTAAGATTCAGGTCTCGCTGCTGAAATATATACTTTAAGCTCTTGTGATCAGTGAATATCTGGCACGACTCGCCGTACAGGTAATGTCACTAGATCTTGAGTGCAAAGACCACTGCAGCCATCTCCAAATTGTGAGGAGGGTAGTTATGTTCGTGTTTCTTCAGCTGCCGAGAAGCATACGTGATCACCCTGTTGTGCTGCATCAATACGCACCCTAGCCCCACTCGAGAAGCGTCACAATAGACCATAAATCCGCCCGATCCCGAAGGCAATGATAACACCGGCGCCGTAGTCAAACGAGTCTGCAACTGCTGAAAGCTATGTGCGCACTCCTCCGTCCAATCAAAAGGGACTCCCTTTCTGGTCAACCCGGTCAACGCCGCAGCAATACGGGAGAAGTCTTGTACAAATCGTCTGTAGTAGCCGGCCAGTCCTAGAAAGCTTCGGATCTCTGTAACTGATGCGGGTCTGGGCCAATGTTGAACGGCCTCGATCTTCTTTGGGTCCACACATATACCATCTCGTGTAATCATGTGACCCAAGAAATCTATGCTGTCAAGCCAGAATGCGCACTTGGAGAATTTTGCGAACAGCTGGTGCACCCTCAAAATCTGCAATGTGATCTGCAGGTGCTGCTCGTGCTCCTCTCGGCTCTGGGAATACACCAAAATATCGTCAATGAATACGATGATGAACAAATCATGATACGGCCTGAAAATACGGTTCATCAAGTCCATAAACGCTGCTGGGGCGTTGGTGAGTCCGAACGACATCACCAAAAACTCATAGTGGCCGTAACGCGTGTGGAAAGCCGTCCTCGGAATATCCTCCTGTCGAACCAGCAGCTGATGGTAGCCTGATCACAAGTCGATCCTCGAAAAGTATCCTGCACCCTGAAGCTGGTCGAACAAGTCGTCGATGTGTGGTAAAGGATATTTGTTCCGCACGGTAACCCTGTTCAGCTGGCAGTAGTCAATACACAAGCGCATACTGCCGTCCTTCTTCTTGACAAACAAGATCGGAGCACCCCAAGGAGACAAACTGGGTCGAATAAGCCGCTTATCCAGCAAATCTTGCAACTGACCTTTCAACTCTCTACGCACCGCCGGGGCCATCCGATAAGGCAGTATGGAAATAGGCCCCGTGCCGGGAATCAAGTCAATGCAGAAAACAATATCGCGCTTAGGCGGTACCCCAGGAAGCTCGTCAGGGAAAACATCAGGGAACTCACGAACAATCAGAACCTGGTCCAACGGAACCTCTGTAGCTCTAGTATCGCAAACATAGGCTAGAAATCCATGACATCCCTTCCTCAAAGCTGTCCAGCGCGAAGAAAAGAAATCAAACTGTGAGGGGCGGCACCACGGTCCCCCTGCACAACAAAAGCCGACTTGTCGGGAAAACAAAACCTAACTGTCATCTTACGGTAGTCCACAGATGCATAGCACGTGGCTAACCAGTCCATACCCAGAAGAACGTCGAGGTCCAACATCTCAAGAAGGATCAAGTCGACAGGCAACTCTCTCTCGCCAATACGGAAAACACACGATCGGAACACGTGTCTAGCAATAAACGACTCGACCACAGGAGTGGTCACAACAAGCGGCTGATCAAGCAAACCAGACTCTCTACCCAAACTCGGCATGAAGTGTATGGAAACGTACGATTGCATGGATCTCGGATCAAACAACACGTGTGCGTCAAAAGAATATACTGAAAGGGTACCTGAGACCACAGCATTGGACGCCTGAGCGTCCTGATGCGTCAAAACGAAAACTCGTGCCTGTCCTCTACCTGGGACTGGCGGTCCCTTACTAGCAACTGGCTGTACTCTGCCGGCAGCTGGCTGTCCTCTGCCACCTCGTCCTCTATGAGCAAATCCTCCGTGACCACGGCATCCCTGTGCATGTGTAACGCCTTAGATTTCGGTTAGTATTCGTTTAGACGTTAATGCAGGTTTACTGTAAAAGTTTACCAATTTGGGTTCCTCACATTTTATAATATTTAATTAATAATTTATTATTATTTGCTATAAGCATGCACGCACATGTGCACGTAAAATACGAGGATTTGTTTGTGCTAATTTTGATCTTAGCAACCATGACCATTAACCTAATCCTTTACTTATCCTAACCTTTTCTTTAATCTTTTCCTTAAGCATTTTCCTTTTGTGTTTTGAGTGAGAATGAGAGATATTTATTTTGTGATGTGTGATGCATTAAATGAAGAGGTATGGTGTGCATTTAATGCATGGATACACTCACCTCTCCTTTTCTCCTGCACTCACCTCCCTCTCTCATTTTCCTCACAAACCCTATCACTTTTCCTCTAACTCTTTTTCTTCATCTCATTCTCCACTAAATTCTGAACACTTCCTCTTCCCTCTTCACAAATCCATTATAATTCACCCAAGTCTTCACAAAAATCACTTTTTCCTTCACATTTTCCCTCATGGATGCCTTGGAGTGCTCAAAGCTTGGATCTTTGTGTTCTTTGGTGTAGGTAATATTTCTTTGCTGTTGTTTAAGTCGTTTTTGTGTAGCTTAGATTTTTAGTTGCTGATTTTGTCGCGTATCGTATCATTTCGGATAAAAACCGTAATTTTAGTGTCGTTTTATGGTCTCGGATGATCTGCTGTGAAACTAAAATTGTGTTGCAAAAATTGACTGGACAGTAACCTAGTATAGAGACCTAGAACCTACCCACCAAATTCGAGCCAATTTCACCTTGTCATGGCCGCAGATTTATTGAATCTGGCCGCAATTTGCGGCCAGACTGGGGAATTAGGGTTGGGGTTTTGGTGTAGGGGGTCTCTGGGGTTATTTGTAGGCTTATGGTACTTGCAATTTTTACAATTGGTTAGCACAGAAAAATCTGGGATCATTTTGCCTATTTCTTGTGTTTCGTTTCGTGCGATACGTTATCCGATACGATGCGTGTTACGTGTTGCTGTTGCGCTGAGTTGGTTTCGTAGTGTAGCTATACGTGTTAGCTACAATACGAATCCTTTTGTGTTCGTAGGTGTGTCGTATTGGTCCGTGTAGATTGTGAGTATTTTAGGTTATTATTAATATATATTTGTTTGATTGTTATTGTTGCAGGTTCGTAGGCGGGGACTACAGACACTGCTACCAAGGGGAAACAGGTTGTAGGTTTCACCTAGCTTGGAGCGTTGGTGAGTAGATTTAACATCTACAAGGGAATCGCCCGCATGACGTTATGCGTCAGGGCTAGAGATTTTATTGCATGTCGCATATTCTACGTTATTGTTAGAATTGCGCCTTTACCCTATTACGTTGATGTAGTGTGCCTGGACTAGTAGTAGTAGGACACTGCACATATTATTGACGGTTCATGTTGCATGAGCACGGATTGTATGCTACACACACACCGTCAATAATTGCCATGTCATACACAAACCCCTTATAGATACTATATTGCTTGGTTAGGGACCTTATGACATTGATTTGTATTGCTCATCACACATGACATCTAGCTTGTCGGTATACCTATAGTGTATCATACCATTAGTGATAGGTACATATACACCTTATGATACAGCTACAGGTATACCATGCTCATATTTTACTTGTACCCAGGGGGGTATACGACATCACTTACTTATAGGTAGACACCTATACTCAGCTGTACCTTATTGATTTCTCATACATCTGGTTTCAGCTACATATTTTCCTTTATATGCTCCCATTTCAGATATATCGCATATATTTATTCCTGAATTTGTGCATTGTTTATTTGGATTTTATATGATGTTTTCTGGATTTGGGAACTGTGGGAGTTCATGAAATTATGCATACATTGAACAACCCAGTTTCCTTGATATGATATTTGCGCAGCCACCATGAGATTTATCAGTTCTGATTATATACTCCATACGAGGTGTGGTTGCCGTATGAGGGTACATGGTGGGGCCCGGTATGGTTCCCCTCGGCAAGATGATCGATGGACTTTGCCGATTGAGCCTGGAGGCGGGCGAGTACCTACCGGTGACAGTACCAATAACTCGGCAAGGATCATGGAGATACCGTTGGGAGTCATGCACGTATGCATACATCGAAGGCGAGGGTCAGAGCTAGGCACTCGTGCTTTCGGGATAGCGTATGATACGTACCTATCAGGATGCTAGTCTTGGTGACGGCATCTGATAGATCTATATTTCTGTGTCGATGCTGGGCATATTGGTTTCATGATATTTCTAATTACTCTTTGTATATATAACAGGGGATTCAGCCGTTGTTATATATACCCTTACACCAATATCAGTGGAGTGGGACGCTGATATATGTGTATTGACCCCATCATATTTATTCTGCGAATATATATTTTGGATGTTAGGATTTTACTGGAGATTTGATTCGGGATATAAGAGATTCATTTGAGATCTATTTGATATTGTACATTTGAGATATGTGAGATCTACTTGATGTTGTACATTCGAGATATGTGAGATCTACTTGATATTGTACATTCGGGATATACGAGATATACTTGATATTGTACATTCGGGATATGTGAGACTTAGATGATATGAGAGCCAATTGGTGGATGATTTGAGGAATTGGGATATTGAATGTCTAGATGGATTGTGATCCTACCACGATGTCAGGATTCCGTGGGAATGACATACATCACTCCATACCTCACAGTTATCTGTTTATGCACCGCTTCATGTACTAGTAGTACCTGTTAGTGTACCTTTCATGATTGTTGCATATTTATATCCACATATCATTATTGCATGATTATTGCATACTACTGTCATATCATTACTGCTTTATATATTGGTTGTACCTGCTAGTGTACTTTCCATTATTCTGCATTCATATGACCTGTTATAGCGGTTAATTGCATATCTTAGATTCACGTTGTACGTGCATACTTGCGATTACCTGCATATGTTATTTACTATTCACGAGTTGGCAACTCACCCCCGTTGTGCCACAGGTGTTGCAGGTGTTCCCCGGAGTAGTCGTGGCAGGCTATTCCTCTATCATCTTTTGCTACAGATACCGCATCGGCTCACAGTGTGTCGTTTTGCTTAGGTGGGTTTTGGTGGTTATCTGTATTTTGTATTGTATATTCGTTGTATCTTGTACTCTCCATCTACTATTATGTTATTGACTTAGAGACTTGGTGAGGACGATATAGTATATTATTGTGGATTTGTTGCCTTTTATACAGTTTCCTTTCTATTGTCTTTATTTCTTCGCTACGGCGTCGTATATTTGAGGTGGTGTTGTTTTCCTCCTTTGGGCGTGTATTTGCTCCCGTTTGGGAATACTTTATTTATCTTTATTGTTGTACCCTTTTTGGGGCTAGTTTTTACAAAGGAGGTGCTGCCAAAATTTTAAAGAATGAAAGTTGGACTTTTAAAGAATTTGGGTTGTGATTTCAAATGTTTCAAAAATTTCTATTATCTCTTCTTGTCTTTTATTGGTTTAGATGTCTGGGTTTTGGCTTTCTTTTACTGCGTTGCGTCTTTAGGCGTTGCGTAGTATTAGCGCCGTCACGTGCCAATTTCGGGTCGTGACAGCATGAGTCTGACGCGGAGCAATAGTAGGTAAAATAGGCAACGCCCTCTGGGGTGGAGAAGGTGGAAGTGTGACATGTGGTACGACTGTCTCGCCCTCACATGGCTTCGGAAAATCTCGCACACGATGATAAGTACTCCCGCATCGGAAACATCTAGATGGTGCTGGCTGACCCTCCTAGGGATAAGAGCTGAAAAGCCTACCTCGTCCCGATCCTCCGCTACCCCCCGTACCTAAACGGAACCTGTCGCGGTGCCTAAATGGTTGTCTCGGTGCTAATGTATCTGTACGAACTCTCTTCAGCCCTAGAACTACCGAAGTCTCAGCAAGGCGCTCCTCGACTAATAGGGCTGCGTCTACAGCTGTTGCATAAGTCGCGCAATGCTGTGCGCTGATCGCAAGGAACAGTGGGGTAAGAAAGCCTCGAACAAACCTCTTGACTCGCATCTCCTCAGTAGCCACTAAATACAGGGCATAAACAGATAACTCGGTGAACAGTACGTCGTACTCTGACACTGTCATCTCCAGAGTCTGATGTAAAGACTCGAACCTGCGCGCTCTAGAATCTCTGACACTCTGTGGAAGGAAGCAGGCAAGGAACATCGTCACGAACTCAGTCCAGGTCATAGGAGGAAGACCTGCTGCTCTGCCCTTCTCTACCGACTCACACCACTTCTGTGCAAGACCTTCCAGGCGAAAGCTCGCGAACTCTACCCATCTCGCATCTGAGCATCTGAGTGAACGACATATCCGGGCCATCCTATCGATAAATGACTGTGGGTCCTCGGCTGTATCGGTGCCTCTGAAGACCGGAGGCTTCAGCCTCATAAACTCTGATAGCGATACTGTGATAACCTCTGTGGCTGCAGGGGCAACTGCCTGTACTGTAGGTACCATCGGGGTCCCCGTAACGGGTGGAACTACCTCTGGTCGCTGCGCTCGAAGTGTCTTAACTAACGACCCTATCATCTGGCGCATCTCCTGCATACCGGCCCCTAGCATAGCGATCTGATCTGCCGAAGGAGGAACAGTCTGCTCTGGTAAAACGGGTGTACTGCCCGGGTCAATTCTCGTCTCAGACGAGTCTACTCTAATCTCGGCTCTCGCAGCTGCTCTCTGCGCCCTCGTAGTCATTGGCGGCATAATGGCTGAAAAGAAAGTAGGATTCGATGAGGATATGGAAATCGAATCACAAGAATGTATATAATCATGATGGAATTTCAATCAATAAGTCCTAAGGTCACTTAGGCGGAGTACCGTGCCGTGAGTATGCCACGAAACATACACACGCTACGCCATTCTGCTTCAGACCAACTCCATCATACCAGGGTCATCCTACACTCCGAAAGGTAAAACCTACACTCTGATACCAACTTTGTCACGACCCAAAGTTTGGCCCGTGACCGGTACTTAACTACGTAACGTCTACAGGCGTAACGCGTCTAAGTAAGCCAAAACCCAGAAATCAAAACCATTGAAAAAGTGAGTGAAAGAAAACATTAGTTTAAAACATTTAGAAAACCTTGAGTAATTTAGTAAAATTCTTTAAAGTTTAAGTTGTTTTCTTAAAAATTTCGGCAGCATCTCCTTTGTAAAAACTAGCCCCAAAATCGGGTACAAGACGAGATATAAGTAAAAATGACATACAATGAGAATAAAGCATCCCCAAACTGGAGCAATCACGCCCAACGGCGGAAACAACCACCACAATAATAATATACGACGCCGTAGCGAAGAATGAGAAAAATAAGTGAAAAACAATATAAGAGATAAAACTGCATGAATAAGGCCGGCTCACACGAGCTCAACATCCAGAATACAAAATAATATACATCGTCCTCACAACCAGTCTCTAAGTCAATACATGAATAGTAGATAGAGAGTACTAGATACAGTAGTGTACAACTGGAACATAAACGGATACCGCAAAAATCCACCTATCAGCAAAAGGGCTCACGCGCCAACTGCAGTGGTATCCGTAGCAAAAGATACAAGAAACTAGCCCTGCCGCAACTACTCTGAGGGGCAACCTGCAAACACTGTGGCACAACGGGGGTGAGTTGCCAACTCGTGAATAGTAGATAACATATAAAGGTAATCGCGAGTATGCACGTACTGCGATACTCTAACATGTGCCAACATATAACATCTAAATGATGAGCTGGGTACGCAATAATCATGCAAACAAGTGCAATTTAATAACATCTATATATGATGAGTAGGGTATGCAATAATCATTCCAAAGTACTCTATCAGGTACTACGACTACAGGATGAGATGCATAACAATGAATGCTGAGCATGGGATAAAATATCATCTACACGGAATATCAACGTATAAAAATAACCGGTGTCCATCAATGCGCCTAAATCCCAGTAAAAACTCAGGCGCCGCCACTCTAATCGGCCCTCAAATCCTGTAAATCTCATGGAATCGTGAGTGCCCAGCATCGGCACTCGAAAATATCATGAAATCATCGTGTCCAGCATCGACACGCAAATCCTCAAGTATTGGGCTCCGTCAGTCCGGATCGGCCCACGGGCTCCTTCTGCGGAATCGGCCCTCGGCCCCGGCAGTACGGGTCGGCCCGCATCCATCTCTCGACTCTGGTCAGTATCCTCCGGATAACCGCCAGGTCCAACCAATCACCGGTAGGTAGTAGTCCCTCTGCCAGGCTCACTGTCTGTATACACAACATCCCTTTCTTGCCCCAGGGTACCATACCGGGTCCACCATGTACCCGCAATCGGCCTCGTCCAGCTCCTCGAATCGGGTTCATAAGTCATACGTCTCAGAACCGAGAAAATGCATGGTGGACGCACTGAAATATCATATCAAGAGAAACCGGGTTTTCAAAACAGTGCATATTTTCTTAAAATAATACCACGGTTCTCAAATCCAGAAATCACACGAATCCAAAACTCAATGCGTAAATCCTTGCAATGTGGCGTATGCCACTAAGAGTAAAAAGGGAAAACCGCTCTTTTAAATGGATCCAGTTTTGAAAATATCTCATGCGGTTCCCATTTTCTAGAAATTAAAGCCAATATCATCCATGTGTGTGAAATACGTATGTATGTAGGTATGGATGCGCAAGTGAATATACCAATGTATGTGTGCACCAATGTGGACGTACGATGTGAACATGCGTAATATGGATATATCAATGTATGTGTGCACCAATGGGAATATACAATGTGTATGTGCGCAATATGGACATATCAATGTATGTGTGCACCAATGTGAATATACAATATGAATGTGCGCAATATAGATATATCAATGTATGTGTGCACCAATGTGAATATACAATATGAATGTGCGCAATATAGATATATCAATGTATGTGTGCACCAATGTGAATATACAATGTGTATGTGCGCAATTCCTGTCTAATCATCAATGATACGGTAATCAAAACGATGCATGGTTCGTAGCAATCCTATAATGCGAGTGTCATGGCAATCACTAACGGTGTGGGTGTAACATACAAATAGTGCTCGTGCAGCTTGAACCGTTAGTGACAGTGCGGTGTTATATAACTACTATTTCTATATGCAACAAAAGATGGGTATGCTACAATAGTACATATGCACAAGCAATATACATATAAATATATACGCGACTACAACTGTAACGTTTTCAAAATAATAAAATATGATTTTTGGGAATTTTTATAATTTAATATTATTTTAATGAATATTTTAATATTCTGGTATAATTAAATACAAATAAATGGGGAAAAATTATGGAAAATTCTAAAATAGGGTATTTTATGGAATTATGCCATTTTAAAGTTTTTAAGATTAGTTATATGCTAATTTAGGGCTAATCGCGATAAAAAAATCGCTAATTGGATTTTTAGTATTTTTGTGCCAAAAATGTGCACATATCATTTTCCACACTTGTTACACTTGTGTTACATTTCTATTGCCATGGTTGTTCATTTGGGTTCACTATTGGAGTGAGAGAAAAGAAAATAAAATAAAAGAAAAGATAAAGGTCTCATGATGAGAGAGAGAGAGACCAAGTCAACCCCCACTTTTTGAACCATACTCCCATCATTTCCTCACACCCATTTCTCTCTCCCCTCTCCTTGAGCTGCTGCTGCTCCTGCTCCCTCTCATTTCCCTCCCCTTCACTTCATAGATCTCTCTCATTTCCCTCACAAAAACCCCATTCCCACTTCACAAATCTTGCTCACTAGCTACACATTGAACCTAGCAAGATTGGATTTGGAGGACTTTGAGCAACTCAAGAAAATTCTTGAGTTGCCAAAGGAGGTAATTTCTGCACCCCTAGTTTAGTAATTCAATTCTTATTGCATCAATACTAGTTTTGTGTCGATATGGTGTCGTTTGATGGATTTGTGAAACTTCAAGTTAGGGTTTATGTGAGATCTGAAATTAAAGATGAAATTGAGGATTGTGTTGACCTTAGAACCCCTTGTGTGATGCTAATTTGGACCCAAACCTGAACTTGAAACCAGAATACGGATTTATGAGATGATATCGGAGAAAAACTGTGAATCTGTGATCGTATCTAAGAATCTGCTATCACCCCGAGACCCCAAAAATAAAACTGAGTTGGCAGTGAGTTATGCAGGCACCATGGAACCACCACACCTAGCCCTCAACTCCAAAGTACGGCCGCCAATTAATTCCTTCTGGCTGCAATTTGCGGCCAGAGCAGGAGGGAACTGTCTCGATTTTTGTGCATGGCCCTATTTCCTCTAGTCTTGACCCTGGGTATGTCTAGTTTTGACTGATTCCAGTTAGGGTAAAATCTGGGTTGATTTTCTTGAGTTGGCGTATGATTTACGACTTGTTTTAGCATGGATTTTGGTATTTGGTGATTCATTCCTGTCGGGTGGCGTTTGGACGTCAACGACAAGTGGATATTGATCGTGTTTACATGCGAGACGATAGGTTTTTACCTATGCGAGTAGCGTGTGCTATTTTGGTTTCCGATGTGATTTTAATATGCTTTAGCATTATGATATGCTTGTAGGTATCCTACGTGATGTTGAGGCGAAGAAGATGAAGATAGCGACATCGGCATCGGCACACGAGAAGCAAGGTGAGTAGATTTATATCTACGGGGAGAAGTCGGGTGGATGGTGTATAGCACCCCCGCAGTCCGTGGTGATGTATACGAATACGTATACACACATATATTTATTATGTGTTGTTAGGACTATTGATGGTAATAATGGAATTATTGATGATAAGGATGTATTGGTTTAGTAGTGCGAAACCCTAGAGTAGCCACTCACACATACACGTACACATATACCTGCATACATTCTTTCATTTATCTGTGCGCATATGATGGTGTGTATATCTACACATAGTATGGGACTATGTGTTCATATACGAGATTTGAGGATGATACGTGGGATTGAGATGAGTCGATGAGATTCGATTGAGGCCGTGAGATTTGGCGACATGACAGAGTTCGTATTGGAGGTGTGATATGATGGTAGTGATACCTGTTATGTGATGAGATAATATGATATTGACTTAGATTTAGGTGGTTTTCATGCCCCTCCCGATTGACTTGATAGTTGGGTTCGTAGTTCGCATAGTAGGCGTTAGACTAGACCCGAGTCATACCTATTTCAAAACTAACGAATCTGGGATATTTTAAAGATAGGCAAAAGGGTTTCTACGGATATTTTCAAACGACACATCTTTTCTTAAAACACCGTAGCCCTTATTTTACCAAAAACCCTGATTCGTCTTATTTCAAAAGGCAAGGTTGCATGATATATTTATTGAGGCAGGTTCTTTACTGTTGCGTTGATTATTCGATTCTGCATATTCATGCTAATTGCATTGCATCGCTTGTATTGTTGATATATTTCAGTCATGCTGCTCGGAAACCAGCACCATTATCGATGATGCGTATGTTCCACGTACACTTGTTTGCCGGCTCACACACTTCATCATCGATAATTGCCATGTCACTACACTGTAGTACTGTTGCATTCAGTGTATGTTGCTTACATTTCTTTACATGTCGCATACATCATGCTTGCTGATTATACGCATTGAGATATGTTGTTTCCATGATATTTCTGGTTTTGGGAACCGTGGGTGTTTAAAAAGGGAATATGTAACTGTTTTAAAACCCGGTTACCCTTGATATGATATTTCAGTGCGTCCACCATGTGTTTTCTCGGTGCTGAGAGCGACATGTGAAACCCGATTCGAGGAGGCGGATGAGGCCGATTGCGGGTACATGGTGGACCCGGTATGGTTCCCCGGGGCAAGAAATGTTTTTCGTGGAGTAGACGATGAGCCTGGCAGGGTGGCGAGTACCTACCGTTGATTGGTTGGACCTGGCGGTTATCCGGAGGATACTGACCAGAGTCAATAGATGGATATGGGCGTACTGCCGGGGCCGAGGGCCGATACCACAGACAGAGCCCGTGGGCCGATCCGGGCGGACGGAGCCCGATATATGAGGATTTACGTGCCGATGTTGGGCACAGTTTTCATGATGTTTTCGAGTGTCGATGCTGGGCACTCCGGTTCCATGATTTTGACGTGTCGTGAGGGACACGGATGGTGTATATCCTCATATTCCCATGCACATGCTTTATGATATTTACATGCATGATGGTTATTGTCATTGGGTGACGAGTGGACGGGATCTACGTACATGCAGATTTGATTACATTGATCATACCTCACATTTATGATATGCTATTACCTGAGGCACTGGCACGAGCACTTGGCACTACACTCATGTATAGAGATTACCTTGCCAGTTTAGCATGCTTCAGACTTATTCGTATTGAGGTTTATTTATATCTGATCGTATTGACCTAGGATGGGTCATACATTCGATCTCTGCTTGTAGATATTGTCTATTCACGTGTTGGCAACTCACCCCCGTTGTGCCACAGTTCTTGCAGGTTTTGCCGTACAGATTCCATAGCGGCATTTCTGGCACACTGCTTCCTTATGGGTGACTTACTTGGGTAGGTGGGTTCTCTTGTATCAGAACCGCCATTGTTCATGTATTATTCATTGTATCTAGAAATTCCATCAACCAAAACTTGTATATTGTTTCAGACTTAGAAAACAGTGTTGTATTGTTTCGACCTTAAAGTCGCGCTTGTAGTATTACGGTTTTCTGGCTGTTTTGAGTTTCTTTTTGGGTTTTGATCCTCGCCCTTTGGCGTTGTATATTATTATTGCTTGCGTGGTTGTGACCGTCGATTGACGAAGAGCTAGTTCCCGCTTGGGGATGCCTTTTATCATTCCATATATATTATTCTTGTTGTACCCCGTTCGGGGCCAGTTTTACAAAGGAAACTCTGCCGAAATTTTCAGAAAAGGTTACACATTTTAAAAATGCATATTCGGCTTAGTTATTTAAAAACTTTGATTTTCGAAACATGATTTCTTTACTTCTTAAAACCAGTTTTCCTTATTTACTCTTTAAAATGGTTTTAGATTTCTGGGCTTTTGGCTTACTTGGATTAGATGGGGTCCTATAGACTTCATATGATTCAAGGGCCAGTCACGTGCTCTTTCGGGTCGTGACAAAGTTGGTATCAGAGCGCTAGGTTAACCTTGGTTTGAGTCTAAGTTTGACTATGTGGAGCCTAGGGCGTCTATATATATATGGAACTTAGGCTTGACCTTACGGAACATAGACTTAGTCGAGGGGATATTAGACCCGAACTTTCGTCGCGTAGGATGACCCTTGGTTGATGGAATAGGTGACTAAAGTAGAGTGACGTACCGTGGCTATGTTCCGCGGCATACTTACGACACGCCACTCCACTTAAGGAGCCTTAGGATGTACATTTCCTTGCAGAGTATTATATTCATTCCTGATCTATCTTCATCAATACTGGTTATGATTTTGCTGCCACGATTGCACGGGCAGAGAGAGCTACGGCTAGATTTGCGTCAGCTTGAGCTCGTCGCAGACGAGGACTGACCAGGGCGTGATTCCAGAGACATACAATTGCATATTGAGGCGTCGTCTTATTGTGTTTTCGCGCCATGAGCGTTGGATTGATCGCTTTTATGAGATTTCTGGATGTGCTGATCGGCACCAGAGGATTGAGCCGCTGATAGAGGCCAGCCAGGATGTGATGACCGTTGATATTATCGCTTATCCAGGACGATTGAGGCGTTGTCCAGCGCACGGACGAAGGAGCCAGTTGTTGCTGCGGAAGATGAGATATCGCCCAGATGATTGGAGCTACTGCAGCATGAGCATATTCTTAGAGATATGATAGTGAGTCGCTAGTCACTGAGGATTAATGACTAGGACATATGGTTCGTTCGCTATCCCCGATGCAAGGTCATTAGATAGATTGATTCCAGCTAGAGGCGACTTCACGCAGATTCGTTGAGAGTCGATTGAGACGATCGAATGTCAGGAACCCATTTTCCAAGTTTAAAGTATTCGGAAAGACATGCAAGCGATTCTATGGACCCTCTAGAAGAATGAAACCCTAACTCGACATAATGACCGTGTAAAAGCCTTTGAACCTTAGGGTTTGCGGCAGTTCCACGGCGCCATTAGTGAGGCTTGGGTTTGCCCTTCTACGGCTGGACCACCGATGCTGTGGTACGTACTCGATACTATTAAACTGTACCCGAGATGTTGAGCTCTTGGGGGATTATGAGGTTCTGACGAGTCGATCGGACGATTCGACATCATTCGGATATCATGTGATGGGACACTACTTGGGAGACTCCAGATACGAGCATAGCCGTTGGAGCGCAGTCTGTGTAGCCACGATGAGATGAGTCCGAATCAGTCGATATTGAAGCAGAGTGGAGTAAAGAGTTCGCATGAGATTTCGACGAGATGACGTTCCACTCCACTGACATCAGAGATGCGATACGCACGTTGAGGACGTGATCGGCTAGATATCTCCTACTGAGTGACGAAGATACCGAGTTCGTGATTTCGAGTCCGTGTTAGAGACTTCGGAGGGACCGTTGCCGAGGACTTTGCAGTGCGCAGATGGAGACGTGATGTCGAAATGGTCGATGATATAGACAAGCGGGACAAGAAGTTCGTGCGAGACGCAGACGAGCTGTTACTACACCCTATTAAGATTAAAGGTCGGATATGCATACAGAGGCGTAGGGATGCGACCAGCTTCCGAGGAGATGTTGTACTAAGGACGCAGATGTCCAGAGAGCGAGAAAAGATTATGCCAGAGTACCAGCCTCCGTACAGTTTGGCTTAGGCAAGATCAGAAGAGACCTTGAGTAGGATTCCTTCCAGTACACTGCTGCAATAAGATTTGCACCAGGAGCAGATGCGTGATGTGCATTTAGAGGACCCGAGGTCGGCGCCAGAGATGTTCTTCTTTATGAGCGGTCGTGAGGATTGACCGAGAGATGACCAGGGAAGTGCCAGAACGGAATCGTTCCTGTTAGCACACCTGACCGGGCCGATGAGCCGATGGATTGCGAGATTGGTAATCCACAGGGAAGATAAGGAACCAGAGACAGAGGACACCAGCCGTGTGCAAGAGGAAAGTAGATATCTTGCGCCGCTAGCATTGGATGTACCGGCACCTTCTCGACTCGAAGGAGGATATACCGATGACAGTATTTATGATTTATGATCTGTGATTTTGTGATTTGACTATCACGTATCCGTCGCTTTGGATTTCGGTATTTTTGGTGATCTATTTCCATGATTTAGTCTTGATGACTGAGTTCCATGATATTTGATTTTGTGCACCGTGGTTGCACCTACTGGGTATTTATACCTTGCACATAGTTATTACTCTTGAGGTATTGATTGTGATTTCATGCCTATTTTATGCCGGTGATTTGATTTACGCTTCCAACATAGTTTTCATGTACTTTTAGTGTTTTGATTTGTGCGTGCTGATGCACGCGGTTGTGAGATTTTCCATCGCGGTACACCTGATTTTGATTAAGCCACGTTGTATATCGTTTCGTGCCTTGGCTGCACCTGCTTATGACTTTATGGATTTCATACGGTTGATTTGATGTTGTGCATATGTTACGCACACGATTTGATTTTTGCACTCAGTATAGCTTATATGTGCTTGTAGTGCATTGATATGTGTTTTGTGCACGCAGTTGCACACGTTTATGATTTCCTTTATACCTGGGTACACTTGGTGTTGCTGCTTACGCATTTGAGTTATTGCTTGGTATTTGTGCATGGGATGCACCAGTTCTATACTTCGTGCGTTTATCGCACCAGTTTTATGTTTCTTGCGTTTATCGCATCAGATTTATATTTCATGCCTTTGTTGCACCGGATTTATATTTTGTGCACCACGGTTGCACCTGACTTCGATTTGATGTCATTCGATATGACGATTTTGACCCTGATATTGATGGTTGATTCTTACACTCCGTGCTTTCGACTGGACTTACGCATGTTCGGCGTTTGCTATTGGATTTCATGATTTCGTGCATGTTGAGTGCCCAGGGTTTAGACTTTCATTCGTGCACGATAGGTGCACCGATTTGGATTTCCGCGCATGTTGGGCGCATGTTTTGAGATACGATTTTGGGGTACACTAGATGCACTAAATCGAGATTCTTCGTGCATGTCAGATGCACCTGTTTTGGCTGTCAGGCACACACGTTACCTATGACAGATACTTCGTGCACACCCGTTGCACCTAGATGTTGTTTTGTGGACCTGTATGGCACATATATGGATTTTGATTTCCATGCGCACCAGACGCACAGGGTGGTGTTATGTGCATTTTTGGGATTTATTCCTTTTGGAGTAGTACATTTTTATGATATTGGATATTTATTTTCATACTGAGCAGGACTAGTCAGAGGACAGTACCTGGATATATTTTGCATGCATTGATAGTTCGAAGGGATTTCTATAGAGCGAGCTATGGTCTTGATATATATATACCTACGTGTCCGATATGACACGAAATGTTTAAAAACGAAAAAACCCTTCTAAATTGTTTTCAAAACGGCGGAACGTACCTATTAAACAAAGGATATATATATACGTATGTAGTTATTTTATTATGAAAAACGTCCGCCACTGTGCAGTGTTACGCGCATCGCACATCGACTTAAAAAGATTTGGCATGCATTTACATCAGCTATTCACATGTATAGACTGGATGTCTACATGTATAGTTCTGATCTACATCATATTGGTTTTGTATTGGATTTGACATTTGTATCCTTATCATGACTCCGATGATTGTGGGATTCTTGACGGAGTATTGCTTTTGAGTTATCTGCTCAGTACTCATGCGCATGCATTGCGCTATAATGTTTTATGTATAGACGATTTTGGAGCCCCGATGACTTGGAATTTGTATTGAAATATTTTAGTATTTGGGGGTTTAAATTTAAATTCGGGGACCGAATTTCTTTAAGGGGGGTAGATTGTAACGTTTTCAAAATAATAAAATATGATTTTTGGGAATTTTTATAATTTAATATTTATTTAATGAATATTTTAATATTCTGGTATAATTAAATACAAATAAATGGGGAAAAATTATGGAAAATTCTAAAATAGGGTATTTTATGGAATTATGCCATTTTAAAGTTTTTAAGATTAGTTATATGCTAATTTAGTGCTAATCACGATAAAAAATCGCTAATTGGATTTTTAGCATTTTTGTGCCAAAAATGTGCACATATCATTTTCCACATTTGTTACACTTGTGTTACATTTCTATTGCCATGGTTGTTCATTTGGGTTCACTATTGGAGTGAGAGAAAAGAAAAGAAAAGAAAAGAAAAGATAAAGGTCTCATGATGAGAGAGAGAGAGAGACCAAGTCAACCCCCACTTTTTGAACCATACTCCCATCATTTCCTCACACCCATTTCTCTCTCCCCTCTCCTTGAGCTGCTGCTGCTCCTGCTCCCTCTCATTTCCCTCCCCTTCACTTCATAGATCCCTCTCATTTCCCTCACCAAAACCCCATTCCCACTTCACAAATCTTGCTCCCAAGCTCACTAGCTACACATTGAACATAGCAAGATTGGATTTGGAGCACTTTGAGCAACTCAAGAAAATTCTTGAGTTGTCAAAGGAGGTAATTTCTGCACCCCTAGTTTAGTAATTCAATTCTTATTGCATCAATACTAGTTTTGTGTCGATATGGTGTCGTTTGATGGATTTGTGAAACTTCAAGTTAGGGTTTATGTGAGATCTGAAATTAAAGATGAAATTGAGGATTGTAGTGACCTTAGGACCCCTTGTGTGATGCTAATTTGGACCCAAACCTGAACTTGAAACCAGAATACGGATTTATGAGACGATGTCGGAGAAAAACTGTGAATCTGTGATCGTATTTAAGAATCTGCTATCACCCCGAGACCCTAAAAATAAAACTGAGTTGGCAGTGAGTTATGCAGGCACCATGGAACCACCACACCTATCCCCCAACTCCAAAGTACGGCCGCCAATTAATTCCTTCTGGCCGCAATTTGCGGCCAGAGCAGGAGGGAACTGTCTCGATTTTTGTGCATGGCCCTATTTCCTCTAGTCTTGACCCTGGGTATGTCTAGTTTTGACTGATTCCAGTTAGGGTAAAATCTGGGTTGATTTGCTTGAGTTGGCGTATGATTTACGACTTGTTTTAGCATGAATTTTGGTATTTGGTGATTCATTCCTGTCGGGTGGCGTTTAGACGTCAACGACAAGTGGATATTGATCGTGTTTACATGCGAGACGATAGGTTTTTACCTATGCGAGTAGCGTGTGCTATTTTGGTTTCCGATGTGATTTTCATATGCTTTAGCGTTATGATATGCTTGTAGGTACCCTACGTGATGTTGAGGCGAAGAAGATGAAGATAGCGACATCGGCATCGGCACACGAGAAGCAAGGCGAGTAGATTTATATCTACGGGGAGAAGTCGGGTGGATGGCGTATAGCACCCCCGCAGTCCGTGGTGATGTATACGAATATGTATACACACATATATTTATTATGTGTTGTTAAGACTATTGATGGTAATAATGGAATTATTGATGATAAGGATGTATTGGTTTAGTAGTGCGAAACCCTAGAGTAGTGGGTGCACTCACACATACACGTACACATATACTTGCATACATTCTTTCATTTATCTGTGCGCATATGATGGTGTGTATATCTACACATGGTATGGGACTATGTGTTCATATACGAGATTTGAGGATGATACGTGGGATTGAGATGAGTCAATGAGATTCGATTGAGGCCGTGAGATTTGGCGACATGACAGAGTTCGTATCGGAGGTGTGATATGGTGGTAGTGATACCTGTTATGTGATGAGATAATATGATATTGACTTATATTTAGGTGGTTTTCATGCCCCTCCCGATTGACTTGATAGTTGGGTTCGTAGTTCGCATAGTAGGCGTTAGACTAGACCCGAGTCATACCTATTTCAAAACTAACGAATCGGGGATATTTTAAAGATAGGCAAAAGGGTTTCTACGGATATTTTCAAACGACACATCTTTTCTTAAAACACCGTAGCCCTTATTTTACCAAAAAACCTGATTCGTCTTATTTCAAAAGGCAAGGTTGCATGATATATTTATTGAGGCAGGTTCTTTACTGTTGCGTTGATTATTCGATTCCGCATATTCATTCTATTTGCATTGCATCGCTTGTATTGTTGATATATTTCGGTCATGCTGCTAGGACACCAGCACCATTATCGATGATGCGTATATTCCACGTACACTTGTTTGCCGGCTCACACACTTCATCATCGATAATTGCCATGTCACTACACTGTAGTACTGTTGCATTCAGTGTATGTTTCTTACATTTCTTTACATGTCGCATACATCATGCTTGCTGATTATACGCATTGAGATATGTTGTTTCCATGATATTTCTGGTTTTGGGAACCGTGGGTGTTTAAAAGGGAATATGTAACTGTTTTAAAACCCGGTTACCCTTGATATGATATTTCAGTGCGTCCACCATGTGTTTTCTCGGTACTGAGAGCGACATGTGAAACCCAATTTGAGGAGGCGGATGAGACCGATTGCGGGTACATGGTGGACCCGGTATGGTTCCCCGGGGCAAGAAATGTTTTTCGTGGAGTAGACAATGAGCCTGGCAGGGTGGCGAGTACCTATCGGTGATTGGTTGGACCTGGCGGTTATCCGGAGGATTCTGACCAGAGTCGATAGATTGATATGGGCGTACTGCCGGGGCCGAGGGCCGATACCGCAGACAGAGCCCGTGGGCCGATCCGGACTGACAGAGCCCGATATATGAGGATTTACGTGCCGATGCTGGGCACATTTTTCATGATGTTTTCGAGTGTCGATGCTAAGCACTCCGGTTCCATGATTTTGACGTGTCGCGAGGGACACAGATGGTGTATATCCTCATATTCCCATGCACATGCTTTATGATATTTACATGCATGATGGTTATTGTCATTGGGTGAAGAGTGGACGGGATCCACGTACATGCAGATTTGATTACATTGATCATACCTCACATTTATGATATGCTATTACCTGAGGCACTGGCACGAGCACTTGGCACTACACTCATGTATAGAGATTACCTTGCCAGTTTAGCATGCTTCAGACTTATTCGTATTGAGGTTTATTTATATCTGATCGTATTGACCTAGGATGGGTCATACATTCGATCTCTGCTTGTAGATATTGTCTATTCACGAGTTGGCAACTCACCCCCGTTGTACCACAGTTCTTGCAGGTTTTGCCGTACAGATTCCATAGCGGCATTTCTGGCACACTGCTTCCTTATGGGTGACTTGCTTAGGTAGGTGGGTTCTCTTGTATCAGAACCGCCATTGTTCATGTATTATTCATTGTATCTAGAAATTCCATCAACCAAAACTTGTATATTGTTTCAGACTTAGAAAACAGTGTTGTATTGTTTCGACCTTAGAGTCGCGCTTGTAGTATTACGGTTTTCTGGCTGTTTTGAGTTTCTTATTGGGTTTTGATCCTCTCCCTTTGGCGTTGTATATTATTATTGCTTGCGTGGTTGTGACCGTCGATTGACGAAGAGCTAGCTCCCGCTTGGGGATGCCTTTTATCATTTCATATATATTATTCTTATTGTACCCCGTTCGGGGCCAGTTTTACAAAGGAAACTCTGCCGAAATTTTCAGGAAAGGTTACACATTTTAAAAATGCATATTCGGCTTAGTTATTTAAAAACTTTGATTTTCGAAACATGATTTCTTTACTTCTTAAAACCAGTTTTCCTTATTTACTCTTTAAAATGGTTTTAGATTTCTGGGCTTTTGGCTTACTTGGATTAGATGGGGTCCTATAGACTTCATATGATTCAAGGGCCAGTCACGTGCTCTTTCGGGTCGTGACAACAACATCCTATCACGCCCTGACGCTTAACACCATACGGGCGATTTCCCCGTAGATGTTAAATCTACTCACCTGGTCTCGTGCTAAGTGTAGCCGACCACTTGTTTCCCCTTCTTTGCGGCGTCCGACGTACCCGTCTGCGAACCTAGAATTTACACAAAGAATACACATAAGCAAATATCCTGCCAAAACGCGATATCGAAACCAAACGAGAAACTCGCGTCGTGAACTAAACGCATGTGTATCCGATACGCTGAAATGTGTGTATACGATTTTGAAACTACCCCGACACGTCGCGACACGCAGGAACATTAAACCCACTCACGTATCACACGTGTCACGCAAGCCTAAAGTATTGGAAAAATGGTATTTTGCTCCATATTTTGACTCAGGTGAAAATATAAAAAGTTGCATATACCAAAACACTTAAATATACAGCAGACTACCCCAGACCAAACCACAGCACCAAACTTCCCTCTCTGGCCGCAATTTGCTGCCAGAACGAATAAAATTGCGGCCCAGGTTAGGAAATAGGGGCTCGTGCTTCGTGTGTGTGGTCTAGGTCTAGTGTACATGCCCCAGTAATCTAAGTTTTTGTCTGAAGCAACCGGGTCAACAACAGATCACAGAAAGGCCTAAAATTTACATTAAAACGTTTATTTACAATAAATTGAAACCCTATGGTATTTTAGTGAAATGTGGTTTTAAATCTCAGTTTAAAGGGCCTTATAACACTTAGTTAAGCTAAACTAACCATAAAAATCACCACTTGGCCAAATATCCACTCAAATCACCATTTCTAGCATTAAAACTCTTACTAAACACTAACCGAAGCTAAATAACACATAAGTTTAGAAAAAAGGAGTTGAGTTTAAGAGATTATACCCCACTAGATCCTTGGATGCAGGAAGAAGGAGAAGAAGAGGAGGAGGAGGAGCTGTTGCTGCTGCTGGGGTGCTGCTGCTGCGTGCTGCAGCTGCTACTGTGTGCTGCTGCTGTGTGCTGCTGCTGCTGGGCTTCTGCTGCTGCAGTGGCTGAAGTGTGTGTGTGTGAGTGAAAGGGAGAGAGATGTGATAAAATGAGTGTTGAAACAAAAAGAAATGAGAGCATAAGAGAGTCAAACCCCACTCTCTCTCACCTCATTAAATGCAAGCATGGGCAAGCCATCATTCTCTCTCTCTCTCTCCAAGTCAACCCACAACTAAATCATTTAAAAAAAATATATACTTAATTAAATTCAAATTAGCTTAAAAGAAATGGGTTAGTCCACCATGGTTGTTAAACATGGTTTAACCCAAACTTAACCCTAGTTTACATGCACATGTGTGTGCAAACCTAAATAAATTCTAATAAAATATTCATTAATTTTGATAAAATATTTGAAAATCGTTTTGGTAAACTTTTTACTAAAAACCATATATTAAAGTATAATTAGCCACTAATCACATTCTAAGGTGTTACAGTACAGAGGAACCATTCCCAACCCGGAGAGTGTGATCACCTTTCTTCAAAAACCAGCTATTTCTCAGCCCCTGCACACAATTGCAGATGTGAGATCTTGACCCGGTATCTAATACCCAGGAAGCAGAGTTAATTGAAAAACAGTTTTATGTTATAAACACACCCAAAGTGGAAGCATCACCATGCTTTTTCTTCTTGAGGCCGGCCAGGTATCCAACGCAGTTTTTTTTCCAGTGCCCAGTCTGGTGGCAGTGGAAGCGTTCCCCTTGTCCTGTCACAGCAGCCCTTATCTTGTCCTTTCCCGGTGCCTTTTTCACTCCTCCTCTCGGCTTGATGGGTTTCTTCTTCTTCTTTCCCTTGGCCTTGGCTTTCGGGACGGAAGAGGAAGATGGCCCAGAAATTAGAGCGGGAGTTTTCACTATCTTTAGCGTGCTCTCTGCACTCCTCAACATATTAAGGAGTTCAGGCAATGACTTCTCCATGTTGTGCATGTTGAAGTTTACAATGAACCGAGCAAAGGCAGGGGGAAGGGACTGTAGAACAATATCAACATATTGTTCGTTCTCCATGGTGCAACCCAGGTCCTCAAGTTCTTCGATAAGTCCAATCATCTTCAATACATGGTCACCTACATACGTGCCAGCAATAGCGGATCCACTCCCTGAGGCTATTTCTCGAACACGGATGTTCTTAAAACAAGATTTGAGAAACCGATTAGTAGATGTGAGTATGCGATACCGCAATAATTATCTTAAGTGCAAGTGGGAGATTGTTAGATATAGTGCCCTCAAGGCAATTATTGTAATTACAGACACGCGATTATGATAATTGAGGGAGGGCCTATACAGGTAGAACAATTTTACTCAAAATGATAGTATGCTATATGGTTTGTCTTTATCATTGATATGTACACATTTTATTTATTATTACGTGTCTCTAATACATAATGATGAAGCCTGTAGGATTCTTGCTTGACTATCAGCATTATGATGGCGATCATATACGTTAGAGCTGGGTAGTCTATAAGCACATCCTTAAATGTCCCTAGTCGTGGGAGTATCGAGACTGGGCATCGATATTCTGGAGTAGACTAGTGTATACGTTTTAAGACCCCGTTGAGGGGCGGTGGCTGGTCTCACAAGCTATTGGTGTTATGTCACCTAAGATAGTATACAGGTGCTCACGGGAGGTGAGTGTACTGGACGAACTCACCGAGAACTTCTAAATGGTATTATATCTATCGTCAGATGGAAGTTCTCAAGTGGCATTAGTAAAGGTTAGTCTTTTGACCTAAGATCGTCATTTGTCTCGTGTGAGTTTTCATTGTACTTTGATTACTATCCTACCACGGATCAAATGAGTCGTGCAAACAGGTTTTAGTTGGGTACAGTCTCGAGCTACATAGAGGCAGTGAGCGATTGTCGGTGATCTGTCTCTCCTGATATAAGGAGTCGATGTCATGTTGTGTTCAGTTGGCTATCATCCTAGATCCGTGGCCACGGTAGATGAGATTTACTGATATGAATTCAGTAGTTTCTCGGTTGGTGATGAGTTTGACTACGACACAATTTATCGGGTTATTAGGGGTTTGACGTTTCCACCCTCTAGACCCAGTATGCGATACTCTCAGATGAAGAGACCAGACTATACGAAGATTGTCATATTCAGGCTTAGTAGGGTATGGACGGACTTGATTATCGACCTCCCCTTAGACAGATACCTGGGTAGCCATTACGTACTGCTAGTGCCGCTGACGTGCTTGTGGTTTTTGGATTTATCTAGTAAATCATTGCCAGCGTTTTATCGAGTCTTTAAAGTTTCACATAGAGGGTTTTCTCGGTTTAGGAGATATGATGTATATTGTTGGATATGTATGCCCTAGAGGCTTTCATTGTATAGGATGCTAGGGATATGCATGTACAAGAAAATCTTGCTCGATATGATAGTATGCTATTTGGTTTGTCTTTATCTTAACATGTGATATGTTTTACTTAGTATTTTATATCTTGTATACATGTTGATAAATCTCGTAGGATCCTTGCTTGACTACCAGCGCTGTGATGGCAATCATACTTGTAGGAGCTGGGTAGTCGATAAGCACATCCTTAAAATATCCCTAGTCATGGGAGTATCAAGACTGGGCATCGATACTCCAGAGTAGACTAGTGTGTACATATCTAGACCCTGATGAGGGGCGATGGATTGGTCCCGTAGCCATGAGTGTGGTGCACCTATGATTGTATACGGAGGTGCTTACTGGGGGTGAGTACACTGTACGGACTCGCCGAGAACTACCTAGATGGTATTATACCTAACGTCGGATAACAGTTCTCTGATGACATGAGTGCAGGTAATCTGTCGACCTGAGGTAATCATTTGTCTCGTGTGAGTTCCCATTGTACTTTGATTACCACTGTTAGTTATATGTATGCCCTAGAGGCCATTTTTGTACATGATTGTATATTACAATGGATGCTTGGACATATATAGGGAGGACTTTCTTGCTCGACATGATAGTATGCTATCTGGTTACTCTTTATCTTAACATGTAGACTAGTATTGTGATACTGTCTTGCTCTCATATATTGATAAAGACCTTAGGATGTATACTTGACTACCAGGATTATGATACAGATCATACTAGTGGAGCCAGGTTAGTCCATAAGTACATCCTTTAATTGTTCCTAGTCGAGGGTGTATCGAGACGGGGCATCGATATTCCAGAGTAGACCAGCGTATACGGTTCTTGACCCATTTGATGGGCGATGGATGATCCCATATCCATTGGTGTTTTTCATCAAAGATGGTATACGGGTGCTCAGTGGAGACTGGGTACACTAAACAGGACTCGCCGAGAACTCCTAGATGGTATTATACCTGACGTCAGATAGCAGTTCTCAGGTGACACTGGTACAGGTTAGTTTGTATACCCGAGATCGTCATAGAGTCTTGTGTGATTCCCACTGTGGTTTGATTTCCACCTTACCACGTTCAAGAGAGCGTGCAAAATGATGGTTTTAGGGTACAGTCCCGAGTCACATGGAGGCAATGAGCGATAGAAGGGGATTCGTCTCTCCCGGTATTGGGGGTTGATATTGCGCTGTGCTTGATTGGCCATAACAGGAAGTCCCTAGCCAGGGCTGATATGGAGATTTACTGGTAAGTATTATCAATAGTTTCTAGACCCGTTATGAGCCTCACATCGGCATGACTTATCAAGTTACTGGGCTTTGACGTTTACCACCCATAGACTCGATGTCACGACCCGAAAATATTGTTCGTGACCGGCACTTAAACCACGCCACGTCTAAAGGCGTAACGTAATTCAAGTAAGCCGAAGCCCAGAAATCTAAACCTTTTTAAGAAAATAAAAGAAATGAAGTTTTGAAATAAAGGTATGATGAAATCAAATGTTTTCTTAAATGCATAGATAAAGGAACATGAAAAATGCAAATGGATTTACTAGTTGAAAAACATGTTTCGTCTTTTAAAAATTTGGGCAGCTCCTCTTTTGTATATTTTGATCCAAAACCACAAATACATGATAATATAAAAGGCATCCCTAAGAGGGAGCTAGCTCTTCGCCAATCGGCGGAATCACAACCACGCAAGTCATAAAATAAGTATCCGACGCCCAACGGCGAAGATCCACACAAAGGATAAAGAATAAAGAAAGACATCAACCCACCAAGCAAACATAAAACCTCGCTCTATGTCTCGCAACCACAAGTCTTTCTAAGTCCAACTACATATACACATACTAGTTTCTGATTGATAGAGTTAACTAGATAAAACAGGAATAATAAATACAATAGCGGTACGATCCAACATGTACCACCTGCCAAAGCAAGTCACCCGAATGCAAGCTGTGTGCTAACGATGCCGCTACCGATCCATGCGGTCAACCTGCAAGAACTTTGGAATAACGGGGATGAGTTGCCAATTCGCGAGTAGAAAACATCATCAGGTAGAAATCGAATAAACAGTGATTCCTAGGTCAACTATATCATAAAAGTAATACTATGATATCTAGGGTGACCGTATCTGCATATGTGCCAACAATATAATCAATGCCTATCTGCATGAGGCTAACATCTACGTGTCCGTCAATGACACAACAACATCATGCATGTAAAATCATGAAAGCATATGCAAGACAATATGGGGTTATAAATCAACGTGCGTCCATCAATGACACATCAAATCATGGAACCTGAGTGTCCAACATCGACACTCGAAACATTATGAAACCCATGTCCAGCATCGACACGTAAATCCTCATTTATCGGGCTCCGTCAGTCCGGATCAGCCCATGGGCTCTGTCTGTCCGGATCGGCCCTCGGGCTCTGGCAGAACGGATCGTCCTATATCCATCTCTCGACTCCGGTCGGTAACCTCCGGATAACCGCCAGGTCCAACCAATCATCGGTAGGTAGTGTTCCCTCTGCCAAGATCATCGGCTAATCCATCGATATACCTTTCTTGCCCCGGGGTACCATATCGGGTCCACCATGAACCCGCAAACGGATCATCCAACTTCTCGAAACAAATGCTCAAGACATAAATCGGGTGCAACCAAAGTACGGAGTATAAATCTATTGCAACCAATCCACGAAATACCCATCTGGTGTAACAAATGTACGAAATGCAAATCCAGTGCATCCAGTGCACGAAATACAATTCCGGTGCATCCAGTGCACGAAATACAACTCCAGTGCATCCAGTGCATGAAATACAAATACAGTGAATGCAGTGCACGAAATACAAATACAGTGCATCCGGTGCATGAAATACAAATACAGTGCAACAAATGCACGGCGTAAAAACCTAGTGCAACGATTGCACAAAATACAAATCGGGGGCAACAAGTGCACGGAAACGCATTAATAACTCAAATGCATATAAAAACAACACCGAGTGAACCAAGGTGTATAAAATCAAAAACGCGTGCAACTGCGTGCACAAAACACGTATCAATGCACTATAAGCACATGCGAGCTATACCGAGTGCTAAAATCAAATCGAGTGCGTACCTTGTTAGTGTATATGCCCTAGGGGCCATTATTGTATCATACTAGTTTGTATATTACTTAATGGAAGCTTGGGATATTCACATGTATATAACAGTCTTTCTAAACATGGTAGTATGCTACTTGGTTTTTCTATCTTAATATGTGAGTATACGTATTGATAGAGCTCTCAGGATCTTGCTTGACTACCAGCGTTGTGATGGCAGTCACACTAGTGGGGGCTGGGTAGTCTACAAGCACATCCTTATTCAGGTCCCTAGTCGTTGGATTATCGAGACAGGGCATCGATACTCCGGAGTAGACTAGTGTGTACGCTTCTCATCCCAGTTGGGGAGATGGCCTGTCTCACAGCCGTCAGTACGTCGTACTGGAGATAGTATGCAGGTGCTCGTTAGGTTACGGGTACACCGGACAGGACTCACATGGAACTGTTGGTTGGTTTTATACGAGTCGTCAGTGAACAGTTCCCAGGTGACATGAGTACAGCATAGTCCGTAGACTTGACACTGATACTTCGCCTCGAGTGTGTCCCACTGTTCTTAGATTGCTACCCTACCGCGGCTCAAAGGAGTCGTGCAAACAGGTAGCAGTTGGGTGCAGTCCCGAGCACTTGGAGACAGTGGCGGTTAGACAGGATTCGTCTCTCCCGGTATTGGTGGTTGATATCGCGCTGTGTCAGAGAGCCAATACGCAAAGTCCCAGGCCAGGGAAAGCGAGATTTGCTGGTAGGTTCCAGTAGTTTCTCAGGGTGTAATAGGCTTCGCTCCGACACGACTTATACCGCTATTAGGGGACTGACGCTTGCCGCCCCCTAGGCCCGATATGCGATAGTCTTAGACGAACAGACCGGACTGTACGGAGATTGTCACATCAGACTCAGTAGGAGTTCGGATGGGTTTCCTCATCGGCCTTCTTATCGACATCTACCTGGGGACTGTTACGTACAGCTAGTGCCGCTTGCGGTCTGTGGTTAAACCTATTGCCAGCGTAGTAGTCGAGTCTCTAGGGTCCCACGCAGAGAGTTTCCCTACTCCAGGCGAAACGATATAGAGGTCGTATGGTTTTACGTCAAGGGTTCGGACGCATACGTGTGTTTACGCACGTACGACTTTCGGACAGTTTTTACTAGTCTGCTTTGGTTTAAGCCGGTTACTAGTATCCGGTTATTGGATTTATACAGTCTAAAGTTTTTTCCGTGTTTTCACGGATAGGAGGGGCGTTCTCGTAATTGCGCGAGAAGCTTCTAGAAGATGGTGACTAAGGAGGTTAAGGTGGCATATACATTAAATGAGATTAGTGAGTCATATGGATGATTCATCCATGTCATTAATGCTTCATAATTGCTTAATGACTCATGGAGATGAATCACCATTAGATATTTATCAAGCATGGTTGTAAATCATTTTCTTTTCTTTTCTTGAAAAACAATAATGCTTGATATATATTATGATAACTCATTTTCTCATTTCATTATTATGTTCATCTTCTCTCTCCTCAAGCTCTCTCTCTTCAAACCCTAATCCTCCCCTCTCATGTGTTGAGTACAAGGATTAGTTAGACTACTTAATCCATAACCATACTCTATTTCATCTAGGTACTTTGATTAGCACTTAAAGATACCTAGTTGCCTCAAGTTTAGAGGCAAAGCTTGGAGTTTAGCTCTCGTGGTGGATCGTCTACTACTTGGAGAAGGCCGAGGAGGAGGTGGAGTTCGTAAAGACGAAGGACACGGTTCTTTAGGTATAATCCCTTTACATAGTAGTTTAGAACTTCTATGTTTGATGTTAGTTATCGTTTAGCTTCGATTCATGCGGTTAGTCGATGTTCATACAAAGAACAAGATCGTTTTTCATATTTCCGCCTCCCCACAAGTCATGGGGTGTTGTACATCGACTTACAGTGGTATAAGAGACTCGCTAAACAATAATTAACTCACTTGCAAAATTGTATGAATTTCGAACGGAAAAAACAAAACCGGAAAACCCCGATATCATGAGTTGCTGTCGATTTTTAAATGAGGTCCAAAAATTTTTCAGGGACCTTCAGAAAGCCCTAAATGAAAGTATTAGAACACCCAAGAAAACTGGGCTCATGAATTGGCTAAAGCGCCGCGGAACCGCGGCGAATCCCCCCGATCCGCCGCGATTCCGCCGCCGAGTTGCCGATTCACCAGCCCAATTTTCCTGTGTTGGTTCTCTGTGATATTTGGTATTTTCTGGAATTTTTTAATTTTTGCTCAGGTTTCAGATTTACAGAGAAGTATTGGAGCAAAATTAAATGTGTTTAATCGATTGAAATTATACGGTATTTGCTTGTTGGATTATATCTGAGTTTGTATAATGTGTTCGTAAACCTCCCCTAACTGCTAGTATGTCGGTTGGCAGGGGGTTGCACATTTCTGTAATGGATTTTATCTGTTTGTGTATATGAACTGTGTTGGACTGTTGTGATGTATAGCCGGGGTTATGTGATGGGTTATTATTTAATTCATATGATGTAAATGTAATTTGTTGTAATATTATTTTGCGGGGCACATCCAGGTTGCGGTTGTAGCCACCGTTGTATTATTTCATTTTACTGTTTTTGCTCCTAGGACAGACCCAAGGTGGGGTGCACAAACTGCCGGGTGGGTAGTTTGTCGTACCAGTTGGGGTCTTGGGTGGGGTAATGGCTATTCATCACAACTGTGTAATCCGTCTTTTGTTGCAGGCTCAAAACAAACACGGATTGCTTGCAAATCCAATTAAGTTCATCTGTGATCTGGAATGCCTATTATTGCGTCTGACGAATGTACAATATCTATATATGATAGCTATTTAGACATCACTTATGTTTTACACCCACGCTAGCCCAGCCCCCGCTCTGTCGTTAGTTAAGTAACCTAACGGGTGATGACGGGACCCCGTGGCGAATGCTGATGGCATAAGAGGACGTTGTATTTTCGTTGTTTTCTGCAATGATAAGTTAATGATGGGACGCATTATTAATAATGCAAAGAAAATAAACCAAAAGTTTAATCGTTGGAACAATTTAAAAGAAACCACTCGGTTATTTTAAAAGAGCAGAATTTTTAATTGCGGAGCTTTAACCACTCCTTTTAAAAAGCTATCAGGTTCCTTCGATTATATCAAGTTCACTACGTTCACGGTTTCGCCAAAACCATTCGTAGCCCTCCGTCATTTCATCTGGGTATTCAGTAGTATTCAAGCTATGTATTTTGACCAACGCCATGGCATAGTGTTTGGTAGCTGCTGGATATTCATTTGTTGCATAGATAGATGAGTTAGTTTGGGACAATCGTATGATCATTTTGGCCAACGTCAAGGATATGTACGGATGGGTTCAAATTAACAAGATAATGATGGGTAGAACTTGACATGTGACTTATGATATTTTGACCAACGCCAAGGTCATAAGAGCATGGGGCAAAAATATATATCGGGAATTTCTAAAGAAACTGAAATTTGCAAAGAGATGCATACCATTTGGAGTTTGATGAATGTTGGTAGCATTTCTTCAACATTATCATACGATGATATTTGGATCCCGATCCTACTGTGAGTATATGCTACTTATCAGGATATTCGTCACTTAACGATCAATGCTATAAACCAAGTAGGTGTCAAGAAAAGTGTCAGCGGGGTTACGCCCCCAGAGAAAAGAGGTTCTTTAATTAAGGAACTTCGCGAAAGCGTTGGAAAACCTCCCTCGAAGTATCGACACTAGCCTGGCTGAACGGTTAAGCAAGAATTGTACAATAAGAATAGTCCTGGCTAATTCTTCTTTTATGGTTTGAGGAAGGATTCGAGAAACGGTGGGAGCCATCCAGTTTAGATAAACTAAAAACCACTCTAAACTTGCAAGAGCATCATGCTAAAGAGTTTTCTTCTCTCTCTCCTAATTGCAGCGACCCTGAAAATGACTGGACTTAAGTTACTTTTAGAGAAAAATATACTGACAGGGCCAAACTATAAAGATTGGCTGCGGAATGTCAAAATGGCTTTGACCTATGACAAATTGGGGTACGTCCTCACCGCTACGGCACCTGCTGTCCCTGGTCCCAAATCCAGTAATGCGGATAAGGAAATCCGCAAAACCTGGGATTTCGATTGCGCGAAAGCCAAGTGCATCGTGCTTGCCTCGATGAACAATGAACATCAGAGGAGGCACGAGGATATGGAACTAGATGCCATATTTCTCCATACAAAGGAACTTTATGGAGAGCAATCTCGTATAGCAAGATACGAGACCTCTAAGAACTTGTTTCGAGCGAGGTTGGCTGTCGGGTCATCAGTAGGAGAACATGTCCTAAAGATGATCGGCTATATAGAAGAGCTCGCAGACCTTGGGACGACTTTGGATAATGAGCTCTATACATACCTTATTCTCCAGTCCCTTCCTTCCACCTACGCCCAGTTTATCCTGAACTTCAACATTCAAAGAAAAGAAGTTGAACTTCCGGAACTCCTGAACATGTTAAGGAGTGCAGAGGGCACCTTGCAGAAAGCAAGGGAAACACCCGCTATGTTTGTTAGCGGTGCATCTTCTTCCGGGTCCAAGGCTAGGGCCAAAGGAAGGAAGAAGAAGGCCGCCACCAAACCTATAGGAGGTGTTAGTAAGGTGGGAGGGAAGGGAAAGAAAAAGTTTGCGGTACCGGTAGCGGGCCAGGATGAGTGCTTCCATTGTCACAGGAAAGGGCACTGGAAGAAGGATTGCAAGGCGTGGAACGCCAAGAACCAGGAACCGAAGCAAGCTGTGGCTTCGACTTCAGGTGTGTTTGTAATTGAGAATTGTCTGTCGATCAACTCTACTTCCTGGGTATTGGATACCGGATCAGGATCTCATATTTGCAATTCATTGCAGGCACTGAGAAACCGTAGAGTGCTGAAGGAAGGTGATATGACCCTAAAGGTTGCTAACGGAGCTAGCGTGGGAGCTGCGTCCGTCGGGGATTATCACCTAGGATTGACGAGTGGACACATTTTGGTTTTACATAACTGTTTTTTTGTACCAAGCTTAACGTGTAATATCATATCAGTTTCCTTGTTATCAAATAAAGGTTATGATCTCACGTTTGTAAGAGGTGTTGTTAACATCCACCTTAATCATGGTTTGATTGGGTCCGGTACACTAAATAACGGTATATATGTTTTAAACCAACTCCAAATTTTCAATGTCCAGAACACACTAAAAAGAAAGTCTCCAGATTTAAATAAAGCTTTCTTATGGCATTGTAGACTGGGTCACATCAATGAGAGAAGGTTGACTAAGTTGCTTAGAGAAGGATATTTGGACTCATTCGAATATCAAACTTATGACACTTGTCAATCTTGTCTCAAAGGAAAGATGACAAAGACTCCATTTACTGGAAAAGGAGTAAGAGCGAGCGAGCTCTTAGGACTCATACACAGTGATGTATGTGGTCCAATGTCTACGCATGCAAGAGGTGGTTTTTCTTATTTCATTACTTTCACGGATGATTACTCAAGATACGGATTCATTTATCTGATGAAACATAAATCCGAGGCTTTTGAGAAATTCCAAGAGTATAAGAATGAAGTAGAAAACCAAACCGGCAAAAGTATCAAGACACTAAGATCTGATCGAGGTGGTGAATACTTGAGTGCCGAGTTCCTAGGTTACCTAAAAGAGAAAGGAATTCTCTCTCAGCTTACTCCTCCATACACTCCACAGCATAACGGTGTATCGGAGAGACGAAATCGAACCCTATTGGATATGGTACGATCCATGATGAGTAATGCTGAGTTACCGCAATCTTTCTGGGGTTATGCGCTAGAATCAGCGACATATCTTTTGAACATGGTACCTACCAAGACTGTGCCTACCACTCCATATCAGATGTGGAGCGGGAAGAAACCCCATCTACAGTATATAAAGATTTGGGGATGTCCAGCTTTTGTTAAAAAGCAGCATGTGGACAAGCTCGAGGCATGATCAGTAAAGTGTAAGTTTGTGGGATATCCAAAGAACTCCAGGGGATATCTATTCTATTACGCAGAGGAACGAAAGGTATTTGTTTCTCGTAATGCCCATTTTCTAGAACATCGGTTTTTAGAAAAAGAATCAAGTGGGAGCGAAATAGAACTGGAAGAAATTCCAGAACCACAAACTAATACTGAAAGTTTGGTAGAACCGGATGTTCAAGAAGAACAGGACATTCCCGCACCCCTCCGCAGGAGTAGTAGGCCGTCTCATCCGTCTGAGAGATACTACGGTTTTCTCATAGATGGGGATAGAAAGGATTGCATCATAGATGATGGTGAACCTACTGACTTCCAGCAGGCCATCCAGAGCGGCGACTCGGTACGATGGCTAAATGCAATGCGGACCGAAATGGAGTCCATGTACACCAACAAAGTATGGACTTTGGACTTTGCTCCAGATGGGGTAAAACCCATAGGATGCAAATGGATCTTCAAGAAAAAGATTGGTGTAGATGGACAGGTGGAAACCTATAAGGCTAGACTTGTTGCAAAGGGTTTTCGTCAAAGACCTGGTTTGGACTATGACGAAACTTTTTCTCCAGTGGCTATGCTCAAATCCATTCGGGTCCTTTTTGTTATTGCTGCCTTCCATGATTATGAAATCTGGCAGATGGACGTAAAGACGGCTTTTCTGAATGGAAATTTAGAAGAGTGCGTCTATATGGATCAGCCAGATGGTTTCAATCAGAGTGGGAGCAGCGGGAAAGTATGCAAGCTGCTCAAGTCCATTTATGGACGAAAGCAGGCATCGCGGAGTTAGAACATCTGTTTTGATGAGACAGTCAAAGAATATGACTTTATCAAAAATCCAGATGAACCGTGCATATATAGTAAAGTAGTAGCCAGAAGTGTCGTATTCCTTGTCTTGTACGTGGATGACATTCTATTGATAGGAAATGACATTCCTATGCTACAATCTGTCAAAGGATTCTTGTCACACAGGTTCTCCATGAAAGACCTGGGTGATGCCTCTTACATTCTGGGATCCGGATCTATCGTGATAGATCCAAGAGGATGTTGGGACTTTCGCAGTCCAGGTATATCGACACTGTACTGAAAAGATTCAGTATGGAAGATTCTAAGCGCGGTAATCTACCGGCTTGTCACGGAATCACCCTCTCCAAAGAGATGTCTCCCAAGACTGATTTGGAAAGGGAACGCATGTCTATTATACTCTACGCTTCTGCGGTAGGCTCTATAATGTATGCGATGTTGTGCACCAGACCAGATGTAGCTTACGCACTGAGCGTGGTAAGCCGGTATCAGTCAGACCCAGGGGAGATGCACTGGAGAGCAATAAAGAACATTCTCAAGTACCTGAGAAGGACTAAGGAGATGTTCTTGGTTTACGGCGGAAAAGACCTCAGGTTAGAGGCCTTTACTGATTCCGGCTTCTAGAGTGATAAGGACGATTCCAAGTCCATGTCGGGTTATGTCTTTACCCTCAATGGAGGGGCGGTGTGCTGGAAGAGCTCCAAGAAGGACACCGTTGCTGACTCGACGATGAAAGCGGAGTATATAGCTGCTTGCGATGCCGCAAAAGAAGCAGTCTGGATGAAGAAGTTCCTAACAGAACTTCAGGTGGTTCCTACCATAGTTGATCCAATACCTCTGTTTTGCGACAACAATGGAGCTATAGCTTTAGCAAAGGAACCAAGGTCCCATCAGAAGTCCAGACACATCTTAAGGCGGTATCACCTGATCAGGGAGATCATTGATCGTCAGGAGATCGAGGTTCGGAGAGTTGCTTCTGAAGAGAACATTGCTGATCCATTCACGAAGGCCCTACCTCAGATTCAGTTCGAGAGGCTACTCGAGATCATCGGTCTTCGATATGCCAGTACATGGCCCTAGTGCAAGTAGGAGATTGTTAGTGTATATGCCCTAGGGGCCATTATTGTATCATACTAGTTTGTATATTACTTAATGGAAGCTTGGGATATTCACATGTATATAACAGTCTTGCTAAACATGGTAGTATGCTACTTGGTTTTTCTATCTTAATATGTGAGTATACGTATTGATAGAGCTCTTAGGATCTTGCTTGACTACCAGCGTTGTGATGGCAGTCACACTAGTGGGGGATGGGGAGTCTACAAGCACATCCTTATTCAGGTCCCTAGTCGTTGGATTATCGAGACAGGGCATCGATACTCCGGAGTAGACTAGTGTGTACGCTTCTCATCCCAGTTGGGGAGATGGCCTGTCCCACAGCCGTCAGTACGTCGTACTGGAGATAGTATGCAGGTGCTCGTTAGGTTACGGGTACACCGGACATGACTCACAGGGAACTGTTGGTTGGTTTTATACCAGTCGTCAGTGAACAGTTCTCAGGTGACATGAGTACAGCATAGTCCGTAGACTTGACACTGCTACTTCGCCTCGAGTGTGTCCCACTGTTCTTAGATTGCTACCCTACCACGGCTCAAAGGAGTCATGCAAACAGGTAGCAGTTGGGTGCAGTCCCGAGCACTTGGAGGCAGTGGCGGTTAGACAAGATTCGTCTCTCCCGGTATTGGGGGTTGATATCGCGCTGTGTCAGAGAGCCATTACGCAAAGTCCCTGGCCAGGGCAAGCGAGATTTGCTGGTAGGTTCCAGTAGTTTCTCATGGTGTAATGGGCTTCGCTCCGACACGACTTATACCTCTGTTAGGGGACTGACGCTTGCCGCCCCCCTAGGCCCGATATGCGATAGTCTTAGACGAACAGACCGGACTGTACGGAGATTGTCACATCAGACTCGGTAGGAGTTCGGATGGGTTTCCTCATCGGCCTTCTTATCGACATCTACCTGGGGACCGTTACGTACAGCTAGTGCCGCATGCGGTCTGTGGTTAAACCCACTGCCAGCGTAGTAGTCGAGTCTCTAGAGTCCCACGTAGAGAGTTTCCCTACTCCAGGCGAAACGATATAGAGGTCGTATGGTTTTACGACAAGGGTTCGGACGCATACGTGTGTTTACGCACGTACGACTTTCGGACAGTTCTTACTAGTCGGCTTTGGTTTAAGCCAGTTACTAGTATCCGGTTATTGGATTTATACAGTCTAAAGTTTTTTCCGTGTTTTCACGGATAGGAGGGGCGTTCTCGTAATTGCGTGAGAAGCTTCTAGAAGATGATGACTAAGGAGGTTAAGGTGGCATATACATTAAATGAGATTAGTGAGTCATATGGATGATTCATCCATGTCATTAATGCTTCATAATTGCTTAATGACTCATGGAGATGAATTACCATTAGATATTTATCAAGCATGGTTGTAAATCATTTTCTTTTCTTTTCTTGAAAAACAATAATGCTTGATATATATTATGATAACTCATTTTCTCATTTCATTATTATGTTCATCTTCTCTCTCCTCAAGCTCTCTCTCTTCAAACCCTAATCCTCCCCTCTCATGTGTTGAGTACAAGGATTAGTTAGACTACTTAATCCATAACCATACTCTATTTCATCTAGGTACTTTGATTAGCACTTAAAGATACCTAGTTGCCTCAAGTTTAGAGGCAAAGCTTGGAGTTTAGCTCTCGTGGTGGATCGTCTACTACTTGGAGAAGGCCGAGGAGGAGGTGGAGTTCGTAAAGACGAAGGCACGGTTCTTTAGGTATAATCCCTTTACATAGTAGTTTAGAACTTCTATGTTTGATGTTAGTTATCGTTTAGCTTCGATTCATGCGGTTAGTCGATGTTCATACAAAGAACAAGATCGTTTTTCATATTTCCGCCTCCCCACAAGTCGTGGGGTGTTGTACATCGACTTACATACCTTATGCACAAAATCAAATCAAACGTATGATATCCACGAAATCATAAACACGTGCAGCCAAGGCACAAAATGAATATCAAGTGCAATAGATATGCACAAATCGCAACTCAACACAACGGTGTATAAAATATATATCAAGTGCAATAACTATGCACAAAATGTAAATACCCAGTAGGTGCAGCCATGGTGCACGAAATCAATATCATGAAACTCAATCATCAAAACTCAAATCCAAGCGATATAAGCGTGATACTCGGATAACAAACGCAAATCGCAACAAATGATATTGAGGTACACCTCCTACAATGTCGAAAAATATCGGTGCGCCCAAACTGGCAGAGCAAGAACATCCGCTTTCCTCCTGCTTACGGTCTGGCATCCTCTGTCTCTGGGTCCTCATTTTCTTTGTGGATTACCAATATCGCAATCCATCGGCTCATCGGCCTGGTTCGTTGTACTAACGGAAACGATCCGCTCTAGTACTCCTCTGGTCAACTCTCAGCCAATTAGTATGACCACTCGTAAAGCAGCACGTCACTGGCATCGGCCTCTGGCCCTCTGAATACAAGTGACACCACTGATCCTCGGTGCAAATCTTATCGCAGCAGCGTCCTGGAAGGAACCTTCTTAAGTTCTCTTCCGATCTCGCCTATGCCGAACTATACGGAGGCTGGCACTCTTACATAATCATCTTCTCGTTTTCTGGACATCTGCGTTCTCAGCACAACATTTCCTCGGGAACTGGCCGTATCCCAATGCCTCTGTATACGTATCAGATCTCTAATTTCAACGGGGAGTAACAACAGCTCGTTATCATCTCGCACGAACCTCTTGTTCCATTCGTTTTTATTGTCGTCCGCTTTGACGTCACGTCATGCTATCTGCGTACTGCAATTGTTCTCGGCTACAGTCAATCTGGAATCTCTCACACGGACTTGAAATCGCGAACTCGGTATCTTCATCACTCCGTAGAAGATCTCTAGCCGAACACGTCCTCGGGAACTCATCCTAACCATCGGAGGAATACTCAAAACTCGTCCGTTCTCGATCAACTCACAACGCATCTGGGTGAGGTCCTCTATCCGAAACTGGTCAACTTATTGATCTCCTATCGGATCATCTAACGAACAATGTCGTCTCTGGATCGATCTACTCTAGATCTGAGTAAGATTCTCCATACTGGAAATATTCAACTCAACTGGGCCTGTGTCGGCGCATCAAATCTGACGAATCACCTTCGTCTCTCAACTCAAGATAGACTAGCTGTCGTCTGTTGCATCTCTCCCTAAAAGCTCCAGTGATCTCCGCTCGTAAATTATGGAAGCGACATCCCATCAATCTCAGCAACAGCTGGGTCATCTGTCTGTAAGGTAGACGACATCACAAACTCTGAGATAGGCTGTACATCAACAGTCCTCTCACAACAGGCAGCCTCTATCAGTGGCCCGATCATACAGTGCAAAACCGAACACTCACCTCAACAAGAGGTCACAACACAAATACAAAATCAAGACGTTCTCATATCACCAGAAAACACGATGGTCAGTCCTTGTCTATGACGAGTTCGCCCTGACCGCATCACTAGCCGCAGCTCAATCTGCGCTAAAACCATGGTGACAGGAACCTCAAGCATGCATCAATGAAGATAGATCAAAGGAATGAAATGAATCAACAGATCCTGAAATGGATACATGATCATAAGGAGGAACGGAATCAATGAGAGTATGATCATGGAAACAAATAGAATCAAGGATCTCAAATGGATGTATGATCAAGAGAACGAAGTGAATCACAGATCTCAAAATATGTACATCCTAAGCTTTCTTAAGTGGAGTATCGTATCGTAAATATGCCGCGGAACATACGTACGGTACGTCACTCTACTCAAGCTACCTACTCCATCAATCAGTGTCAACCTATGTAACGAAAGTTCGGGTCTAATACCCCCCTGTTCAAGTCTATGTTCCGTAAGGTCAAGCCTAGGTTCCGAAATAAATTACGCCCCAGACTCCACATAGTCAAACCTAGACTCGAACCAAGGTTAAACCTAGCGCTCTGATACTAACTTTGTCACAACCCGAAAATATTGTTCGTGACCGGCACTTAAATCACGCCACATCGAAAGGCGTAATGTAATTCAAGTAAGCGGAAGCCCAGAAATCTAAACCTTTTTAAGAAAATAAAAGTGGTGAAGTTTTGAAATAAATCTATGATGAAATCAAATGTTTTCTTAAATGCATTGATAAAGGAATAAGAAAAATGCAAGTGGATTTACTAGTTGAAAAACATGTTTCGTCTTTTAAAAATTTGGGCAGCACCTCCTTTGTGTATTTTGATCCAAAACCACAAATAAATGATAATATAAAAGGCATCCCGAAAAGGGAGCTTGCTCTTCGCCAATCGGCGAAATCACAACCACGAAAATCATAAAATAAGTATACGACGCCCAGTGGCGAAGATCCGCACAGATAAAGAATAAAGCAAGACATCAACCCACAAAGAGAACATAAAAGCTCTCTCTAAGTCTTTCTAAGTCCCGCAACCATAAGTCTTTCTAAGTCCAACTACATATACAAATAATAGTTTCTAATTGATGGATTTAACTAGATACAACAGGAATAATAAATACAATAGCAGTACGTTCCAACATGTACCATCTGCCAAAGAAAGTCACCCGAATGCAAGTTGTGTGCCAACGATACCGCTACCGATCCATGCGGTCAACCTGCAAAAACTGTGGCACAACGGGGTTGAGTTTCCAACTCGTGAGTAGAAAACATCATCAGGTAGAAATCGAATAAACAACGATTCCTATGTCAACTATATCATAAAGGTAATACTATGATATCTAGGGTGACCGTATCTGCATATGTTCCAACAATATAATCAATGCCTATCTGCATGAGGCTAACATCTACGTGTCTGTCAATGACACAACAACATCGTGCATGTAAAATCATGAAAGCATATGCATGAGAATATGAGGATATAAATCAACGTGTGTCCATTAATGACACATCAAATCATGGAACCTGAGTGTCCAACATCGACACTCGAAACATCATGAAACCCGAGTCCAACATCGACACGTAAATCCTCATATATCGGGCTTCGTCTGTCCGGATCGGCCCTCGGGCTCCGGCAGAACAGATCGGTCCATATCCATCTCTTGACTCTGGTGGGTATCCTCCGGATAATCGCCAGGTCCAACCAATCATCGGTAGGTTGTGTTCCCTCTGCCAGGCTCATCGGCTAATCCATCGACATACCTTTCTTGCCCCAGGGTACCATACCGGGTCCACCATGAACCCGCATACAGATCATCCAACTCCTCGAATCGGGTTTCACATATCGCACGTCTCAGAACCGAGAAAACACATGGTGGACGCACTGAAATATCATATCAAAAGAAACGGTGTTTTTAAAACAATACATACTTTCTTTGGAAATATAACCACGGTTCTCAAATCCAGAATCTCATGAAAACATCATCTCAATGCGTATAATCATAAAGCATGATGTATGCGATATATAACAGAATGTAAGTATATCTGTATATCATGCAACATGAAACAGTGATGTGAACATATCAAGTAAATCATGCAAGGAGTCATATCATGATGCAGCAATTCTATTGTGTAGTGACATAGCAATTATCGATGATGAAAGTGTGTGAGCCGGCTAATCTGTGTAAGTGTAACATACGCATTATCAATAATGGTGTAGGTGTACATCACAGGTATAAGTAATGCAATGAGAATGATATGAACGTAGCATAAAGTACATCGTCAGCTATGTGCTATAAGGTATACGTATCCAACATGACCGGGTCGGTGAATCTATCAATCGGCATCCAGCCTCACAACATCATGTACGGTATAATCCATCGTACGACATCCTCTAGTCAAGGGTATGGTACAAATATCATAAAACTCATCACGTACGGTAAATCATCGTATGGCGACATTAAACCATTAGGGATCCTATCAACCTGTATGACACTGAGGGTATGGACCTGACGTCTCGTATGGCATATCACTTATGATTCATAACATTATATATATCTATATACCTATATCCCAGGTCGCATCCATAGCAATCTCATATCAGGGGACCGACAAAGGTATCAATCCTCTCATATCGACTCGCAACCATATACCGACATATCACATCGTACATTCTTTTCATCACATTTACATCCCACATCAAGTCATTTTCATATATATATATCCTATCTTATAAATCTCATGTTATGCTACTCTAAATCTCTTACTTATTCTCGTGCAACTACATATCTATATATCGTGATTCACATTCACTTTTCATATCCTTATATATCAATTCGAGACATCATTTCTTTCATATCATGTCACACTAAACCTTTAATCGCATCCATAGGTTCCTAAAATAGGTTTCACTAACCATATCCTATATATCGGTTTCCATCAAAATTTGCAGGGGTGCTATACGCCATCCACCCGACTTCCCCTGTAGAGATAAATCTACTCACCTGTGGAACTCCTTGTTCAGCCATAGTTGATGTGCTTCGTCGTCTCGGAATCCACGCGAAGGTACCTACAAATCAACACACCATCGCAACGCAATTAAAATCGAATCCGGAAAACCAATACGGCACACGGTGCGCTCATAGGTTAAAACCTATAGCCTACGCATGCAAAAACAACCAAACAACTCTCGTCGTTGACGTATAAACATCCAACGACCCAATACAATATCAAATACTAAAACCAAGAATTCCAAAATACGGAAAACATAACCAAAAACACCCCAATGTGCTCCCAGATTTTGGTTCAGGTCAATTGGATCAAAACTAGCAAGTACAGGGAGTTGTATAGGGGGTAAGTGAGCTACAGACCAAACCTAAACACAATTGCCCTCAATGAGGACGGCCGCATTCCCACCAAAACCGGCTTGCTCGGCCAAGACTACTCCGTTGGGGTTCGTCTTCTCAGGGTGGTCTCCTAGTGTCTTAATTAGGTCTATGGAGTTGCTAGATTTTATCAGAAACTTCCCGGGTTGCTCCAGATTCCCTGTAGGCCACTAAAATGTCACAAAACCGACATAGGGAATTCCTAAGTTCGTATTTTGGGTTCTATACTCATTTCCAGGTCTTGAAATCAATCCCCAAGGTCTTAAAACACTCACTACACCTCATGATTCCATACAAACACCCAAACCCTTCTCTTGAATTTTCCAAACATCACATATCCTAACCAAGTCACATTCTAAACTAAACTAGGGTGCAAGAAACTAAAAATAAACTAAATGAAAGAAGATATATCTCATTTGGGCAACTCAAGAAAAACCCTAGCTTCCCAAAGTCTTCAAAATCCAACTTTGAAAGGTCCGAAGTGTTGAGGATGAGGCGGGGATCAACTTTAATGAAGAGAGTGCGTGGTTTTGGTGAAGAAATGGAGATAATTCTTGGAGGTGACGGTGGAGGGAGATGAGGAGGAAGAAGATGAAGGAAAATAAAGGGGAGGAAATGAATGACTGCCCACTCTCTCTTTCTTATTCTCACCCTCTCTCAACACATTTCTCATTTTCTCTCTCCAATAATTGTCTTTTTAACCCTTTTCGCTTTTTCTCACAATAAAACACATAATACCAATAAAAAAAACAAACGAAACCACATGCAACCAAATGCAACATGCCATGGTGCACTAGCCATGGGAAAATGTAGAAACACGGATTTGGCTTAATCGCGATTAGTAGTGCACTAATCAATTTTTATTTAAACTTGCGTATAATTAATTATAAAAATGCCAAATCCATTTAATATATTTTTAAATGAGTAAATCATTTTAATCCCCAATTATTTCCCAATTATTGGTATATATTTATACCATTTTACGAAAACACCAAATTCGCAAATCGGGTAGTTTTTGCGAAATATATTATTTTAATATTAAATTCCAAAAATAATATTTTATATATTTCTGAAATGTTACACTCGATATGCGACATATCAGACGAAGATACCGGACTATACGGTAGTGTTGCTGTTGGATTCATAAGAGTATGGACAAGCTTGCTTGTTGATCTTCTGATCGCTCAATGATTAGTCGAAAATATTGCATCTTTTAACCGGCAATTTCTCTATCATTTGCATTCATATAGAAGGGTTCGGCATTCATATAGCACATATTAGCAAAATAGTCGTCAAATATCAGATTACATGTGTTAGACATTAAAACCGGCATTTCTAGGGAAATTGACTGTGTTTCATAGCATGGCATCATTTCTATATATCGCAACTTGTGTTTCAAAGTCCGTGCAGGAAAATCAGAAGATTGCTCAATTTTACACCGCTAAAAGATACGCCAACTCATGGATTTGGAATCCGGTATTGTTCTATGAAGCATTCAGGGATTCAACATATCAGAAAAGAGACCTGAAGACATAAGAAGCAAACAATGCAAAGATGAAGGCCTAACTCGGCTATATGGCCGCGGAACCGCGGCCTAAGCCGCCTTGTGCCGCGGTTCCGCGGTCAATATGCCATGTCACCTGCCTTTCTCTGCACCATAACTTCTAACTCAGTGTGTACACTTCAGAAAACCTATGCAAGTTCCAGAAATCTCCAGAACATTCTTCCAGATCAGCAAGCCTTGGGAGCTAAACTAAACTAGCCTTTCATTCTAGAACCTTCTCCCTAAACCCTAGCTTAAACCCTAAGCTAAGCTCCTAACTACCTACTTCTAGAAGCCTTTCAACAAACTTTTGGAGGGAAGTTCCATTTCAAATCCAAAACCTAGGGTGTGGGAAATCTATAAATAGGACCCTAGGCTTACTAGAAATTATTATTCAATTCAATCAATTTGTGAGGGGATTCATTTTGTGAGAATTTAATTGATTGTTGGTAGAATTCACTCCTTGATCCTCTCCTTTCATTAGTTGTTAGAAACCCTAGTTCTTCTTCTACCCAACAACAACCACCTCCAAACCCTAACCCTAATCCAATCTACAAATACCCACTTCAAGATTCATGGAGTTCAAGCCAAGCAAGTCTTCTACAACCCTTTAGAAACAAAGCCGGACTTCATCGGAGCACGAGATCGAAGCGATCCAAGACTCAAGAAGCCGAGTGATGCAAGATTCGACGAGCAAAGTTCCTTCCTCTTGTAATTCTTGAGAGTTGTAACTTCTTGTTGATGTAATAAAGGTGAAGATTCTTTAAACTTGTTTACATTTTAATTCTAGCATCATGATTTCATTTCGATTCTTCAATGTATTCTTTGCGATGATGTGTGAATAAACTCCGCTCGTGGAGGAATCGAGATGATCGTAGAATGATGATGTTGATAAATCTTTAAACGTTTTCTTAAGTCCTATAGCGATTGTAAATTCTTGAAAATAGAATGATTGATAATCTAGATCGTTGTGAAATGGGTTCTTGATTCTTTTCGCATGATCTAGAGAATTAACGATCGATCATTGGATTTTCAAGAAGCTATCTAATGAATGTGATTCATCGAAAGGACAAAAGATAGGACGAAGAACCCTAATTCTTCGCAAGATCCTTAAACCTCGATCAATCGACATCGTGTTAGCATCAATTCGTTAATGGATAAGAAACGTTGATTTCTAATCTTCATCACATCTACAATCTAATTGATTCCTACGAGCCTTACTTCAAATCATGAAACCCTAAAGTGATTGGAATTCTATCGAAACTTGATTCTTGATGTTTATCATTTTCTTGATTCTTGATTAGAATAGTGACACTTGAATCAATCGATAAAATCTTGAATCATGTTTTATTTTCTTTTCGATTAACTTTTCAATTCAAACAAATCAAACATAGAAACGAATCGCACAATCCCTGTGGACGATCCGCACTCGCTTACGATCTACAACTGACACCGTAATTGATTGCGGTCAAATATAATTCTTTGATTGTGAATTTTATTCAATTTTCATACCGACACAACGAGAAACTCATATCGATCAAATGAAACCGTTATCGGGGATCATTTGAGTTGATACACACTACACATCAAGAACTCTTTAACAACCAAATGGCGCCGTTGCCGGGGATTACGCGCTAATTCGTTTTATATTGAAGTTTGAATTGAAAGATTTATTCCTTTACAATTTTTGAGATCAAAATTCGCACAAACCCTAAACGATTTGTTGTGGTTTATTGCAAGGAGATCTGGAGCTTGCTGTGAAATTGAAGTAATATTTGGGATATACCAGAGGACAGAGAGAGTGTACAGAAGCTCCCTGGTAAATTTTGGTGAAGTGATCTCATTACTTGACCGCGCTTCCGCGGTTTAAGCACCCAAGTGCGGCAGAACCGCGGCACCTTGGACCCTTCTCCGTGTCAAATTTTCTCAGGTACCTCTTTACCTTCTCCTATCTCCTCTTTTTAGCTCTAAATAATAAATTTCTGCAGGCTTCTTTGCAAAAAATCGCAGCGCGTAAAATAGCAAAATTAAATTGTGCGTGTTTTTGTTTCTTGGTTGTTTGCATTCTAATACGGATATTAAGGGGCACGGCCAAATCCAGATTAGGTGGGGAGTTCATTACCCTTCCTAGGCCCCGAAAATCGCAAAACTTGCATCCGTATTGACCCCAAATTAACTAAAAAATATCTAGAGATGACTCTAAGGACTGTCGCACTTACTTAGGACAGAAGAAGGCCATGGGTAATTCATTGCTTATCCGCGTTTCTCTTGTGGTGTCTAGGCAAGTGTGTCGAAGGCTAGTGGTTACTTAATTAGGCCCACTACTTACGTAGTGGAGAACCTCCCACTTACCTGGCACTTACCTGGCCACAGAAGAGACAAAGAGGCAGTGGAGGATTTTATCCTGTGTCTTGTCTTCTGGCAGTTAGGAGCGGTCTAGAGATCTGGCCTAGGCGACCAATAGAATTAGGGTTTTGTGTGCTGCATTTGTTGTGTCGCATCATTTTTTCAAAAATCCGTCCCTTTTTCAAAGCAAGCATCGCATTCATTTACCCCTAATTATAAGTCAACGCTGCCACTTGTACTAACCCTTTTTAGTACAAGATAGGCTGGACACGGGATTCTAGTGCTCGTTTAGTCCGCGTACCCTTTATCGACTCCGAAGTCGATATTTCTCCATTTACCACACCCACACCGATGGATCCACCTCCATCAAACTTCTTTAACCCTAATCTTCCGCCGTCCGTTGGTGCGCAGAATCCACCCCGCATCTGTCTCTAAGAGAGGTGCTACCCTATTCGAGGTCCTCTTTCGACCCGCTTATCCGCACCACCAACCAACGGGGATAACTTTGAAATTAAACCCCAGTATATCAACCTTTTACCCAAATTCCACGGACTCGAGACTGAGGACGCTTACATTTTCATCACCAAATTTGAAAACGTATGCGCAATGATGGGTACATCACAACTTTCAGTGGATGCTATGCGTCTATGACTTCTTCCATTTACTTTGTGCGATATAGCCGATAAGTGGCTATATAACACTACCGCACACTCTATCATGAATTGGGAAGAATTTGTAGTGGCATTCCTTAAGAAATTTTACCCAATACAAAAGACAGCTCGAATCCGTAGCGAACTGAATCAATTTACCCAGCTCCCTACTGAACCATTCTCTAAATGCTTTTAACGTTTCAAGGATCTATTGGTTCAATGTCCTCATCATGGCATCCCGAGATAGGATCTTTGCCGAATTATCTATGAGGGCATCAACCCAAACACTAAACAGAGCCTTGAAAACATGTGTCAAGATACTTTTATGACCAAGGATGATAGGGAAGCTTGGAAATTTTTAGAAGAGTTCGCTGAAAAATCACTACAGTGGGAGAGTGGAACCCAACCATTGAATAGGGGTGGCGTACACCAAATAGATGTGTCCATAGGTGTTCGAGCTGAGATGGCAGCAATGCAAAAGAAGCTCGACGCTATGGAACACAAATTTTCTGCAGCCTCCCTAAACCCAGTATCGCTCCCCAAAACTGTTTGTGGGTGTTGTTCTGATCCGTCTCACTTAACGGAAGAATGTCCATTAAACTCTGCGTTTCAAGGTCACGAGCATACAAATGCCGCATTCCAACGACCTAGAAACGATCCATATTCTTCCACGTACAATCAGGGTTGGAGGAATCACCCGAATTTTGCTTGGAACCAACAACAACAATCTCAAAACACGGTTCCAAACACGAATAATTTTCAAAGGGCTCTTCCTCCACCACAGCAACCCCTTCAACTCACTCAGCACCCCTACCAGTCACAAAATTTCCAAAATCAGGTCAACACTCCTGCAGAGTCTAATCCTATGCAGTTGTCCTGTTCTGACGAATTCTCTCAATTCACTCAAACCATGAAATCACTTTTATCAAATTTCATAGAGGTTTCGACTGAGGTTAGATCTTCCGTCAGTGAGATAAAGAAAATCTCAGCGTCCCAAGCTGAGAGTATCAGATCGATGGAAGCTGAAATAGCTCGACTTAAAGCCTAAAAGAGTGCGAGAGAAAAAGGGAAACTTCCCTCTCAACCCCTACAGAATCCTGGGCATTACAATGTAAATGCCATCACAACGTTGAGATCGGGAAGAGTGCTGAACAATCATGTCGGGGAAGGTATTGATGATATTGAAAATCCTATCATTAACACCCCGGCTGAGACCTTTCCTCACACACACACTTCTACTTCTGATCCTTGTTCTTCTAACCCACCACCTTCTCGAGAGCCTATTCTCTATTTCCCACTAGGCTCGACACCTTATAGTTCTCCACAGACGGTCCCCACACCTTTTTTGAGATCTCGTCTACCCCTTCTTCTTTCTCCTATGATGGACCCGGCGCTTATTGCGAAAGCTCCTTACCCGAACCGGTTAAGGGGTAATAGAATGAGTCCTCATATGGAGAAAATTATAGAAATGTTCAAACAGGTTAACATCAACATCCCTCTCCTAGATGCGATTCAACAAGTCCCCGCTTATGCGAAAATTCTTAAGGACTTGTGCACTGGGAAGATGAAGACTCAAGTGCCGAAGAAGGTCTTCATGGCTAATAATATCAGCACTGCTTTTATCCCACAGCTACCAAAGAAACGAAAGGACCCAGGATGTCCTACAATATCGATTTCTATTGGGGGTAAAAACATAAATCGTGCTCTTTTAGACCTTGGCGCAAGTGTTAACCTACTTCCATATTCTGTATATGAGCAACTAGGGATTGGAGAGCTGAAACCTGCTCACTGCACTCTCCAGATGGCAGACCGTTCAATCACCAAACCAAGGGGTGAACTAGAGGATGTGTTAATAAAGGTCGGGGAATTTGTTTTCCCTGTAGACTTTATTGTGCTTGACACACAGCCTGTAGCAAACCCCCGGGGCCAAATTCCGGTGATTCTGGGTCGTCCTTTCCTTGCCACTTCCAACGCTGTTATAAACTGTAGAAACGGTTCAATGAACTTATCATTTGGAAATATGACCATTGAACTAAACATCTACAAGTTTGGAAGTCAGCCATCAGAACCCTCTGCTCATATTTTAGATGTGTGCTCTGTCCACGAGATCGCTCCTAATAGTTGCGGAGCTGAGGAACTTTGCTTTACTGATCTCGATGACATTACCACATCTCTGTTTGATTTTACACAAGATCTTAGTGAAGACACTTTTCCTACACTTGAGTCCTGCACTCCTGACTTTTCTCCGCCCGAGTCTGTATCTTTCACAGGCTCTGAGCTTCTTTGTAAATCCAAAAATCACTCAATGATCCCTCCTTCTATCATTTCTCCGCCTGAATTAGATCTAAAAATTTTACCTTCTCATCTGAAATATGCTTATTTAGGTGAGGAGTCTTTACCGATTATAATATCCGCTTCTCTAGCATTAGAGCAAGAGAATGCACTTTTATCGGTATTGAGATCTAACAAAGAGGCATTTGGTTAGAGTATGGCGGACATCAAAGGGATTAGTCCCTTCATAGTTGAACATCATATACATGTGATGGATGATGCCAGACCAACCCGAGAACCACAGAGACGGTTGAATCCCGTCATGAAGGAAGCGGTAATGAAAGAGATCGTCAAATGCCTAGATAATGGTATTATATACCCCATCTCCGATAGCCAATGGGTGAGTCCTATACATGTCGTTCCTAAGAAATCCGTCATCACTGTTATAACCAATGAGGTAAATGAGTTGATTCAGACACGTGCCCAAACTGGGTGGCGTGTATGTATCGATTATAGAAAACTCAATGCTGCCACGAGGAAAGACCACTTTCCTCTACCATTCATTGATCAAATGCTGGAACGCTTAGCGGGACGAGAGTATTATTGTTTTATGGACGGATACTCAGGCTATAATCAGGTCCCCATCGCCAAAAAGGATCAAGATAAAACCACTTTTACTTGTACTTTTGGTACCTTTTCTTACAGTCGCATGCCCTTTGGGTTATGCAATGCTCCCGCTGCCTTTTAGCGGTGTATGATGGGGATATTCTCTGATATGGTAGAGAATTTTCTGGAGATCTTTATGGACGATTTCTCGATTTTTGGAGACTCTTTTTCTGATTGCCTATCGAATCTTGACGCTGTTCTTACTCGTTGCAAAGAGAAGAACTTAACTTTGAACTGGGAAAAATGCCATTTCATGGTCCAAGAAGGAATTGTTCTTGGACATGTCATTTCACAGAAAGGCATTGAGGTTGACAGAGCTAAGATAGATGTCATTCAAACCCTCCCTCATCCCAAAATTGTCAAAGATATTCGATCTTTCCTTGGCCATGCGGACTTTTATAGGAGATTCATTAAGGACTTTAGCAAAATTGCTAGACCTTTAACTCTTCTCCTGGCCAAGGATTAGACCTTCCATTTTGACTCGGACTGCGAGACAGCTTTCGACTCACTTAAACACTCACTTCAGCTCCCGTGCTATCATCGCCAAACTGGGACTACCCCTTTGAGCTAATGTGTGACGCATCTGATTTTGCAGTAGGTGCAGTCTTAGGACAACACATCGAAAAGATGCCACACGTGATATACTATGCTAGTAAGACCCTGAATGATGCACAAATCAATTATACAACCACTGAAAAAGAACTTTTAGCGGTTGTATTTGCATTAGAAAAATTCAGGCCTTACTTAATTGGCTCACCTATAGTTGTGTATACTGACCATTCCGCCTTAAAACATCTTTTGGTGAAGAAAGATGCAAAAGGTCGACTAATACGTTGGATCCTTCTGTTACAAGAATTTGATCTTGTTATCAAAGATAAGAAAGGATGTGAAAACGTAGTAGCTGACCATCTTTCATGTATCTCTTCTTCCCCTGTGACCCTACCGATCAATGACTCGTTTCCTGACGAGCAACTCTTGAGCGTATCCAATGAACCATGGTTCAGGGATATTGTGAACTATCTTGTCACGGGACTTATACCCAGCGATTGGTCAAAACAGGACAAATACCGCTTTCTATCCCAAGTAAAACACTTTTACTGGGACGATCCATACTTGTTTAAATATTGTCCTGATCAGATCATTCGCCGGTGTGTCCCGAAAGAAGAGTTCAAGAGTGTTCTTTCTTTTTGTCATGATCAGGCCTGTGTGGGTCACTTTGGTTCTAAAAAGACTGCGGAAAAGGTTTTGCAATCTGGATTTTATTGGCCGACCTTATTCAAGGACGCATTTGACTATTGCAAAACCTGTACACAATGTCAGTACACGGGTAGAATATCCCGGAGAAATGAAATGCCTCAACAACCCATCTTAGTTGTTGAAATCTTCGATGTTTGGGGCATAGATTTTATGGGTCCCTTTCCCAACTCCTTTGGGAATTTCTACATACTGCTGGCGGTTGATTATGTCTCAAAGTGGGTTGAAGCCATTCCATGTCGCACTAATGACAGGAAAGTTGTCATTAAGTTCTTGAAAGAGAATATCTTCTCGCGATTTGGACACCCACGCGCTATTATTAGCGATAATGGGACACATTTCTGCAACAGGTCTTTCGAGACTCTGATGCGGAAATACTCAATCAACCACCGACTTTCTACACCCTATCATCCCCAAACAAGCGGGCAGGCTGAGATCTCAAACAGACAAATCAAACTTATCCTGGAGAAGACTGTTGCTAAAAATAGAAAAGACTGGTCGACCAAACTGACGGATGCTCTTTGGGCATTCCGAACTGCATTTAAAACCGACCTAGGGATGTCTCCATATAGGATAGTGTTTGGGAAAGCATGTCATTTACCCGTCGATATAGAGCATAAAGCATTGTGGGCTATTAAGGAAATTAATTTTGACCTCAAAGAAGCCTGCACCTTTCAGAAGCTGCAACTTAATGAGCTAAGCGAACTCCGCGATGAAGCTTATGATAACGCTGTAATTGTAAAGAATAAGACTAAGGTTTTTCATGATAAAAACATTTTGAGGAAAACATTTTCACCTGGTCAGCAAGTCCTTCTTTATGATTCACGACTACACGTTCACGCGGGTAAGCTCTGATCTCGGTGGAAGGGACCTTTTGTTGTGCGGTCTGTATACCCGCACGGGGCAGTAGAAGTAGAAAATGTTAAAAACGACACCTTTTTCAAAGTGAATGGACATAGACTAAAGCCGTATTTTTCCACTGACCCCACGGAGGAGCTCCTGTTCTCACAGGAGCCAGTTTATTTGGATTAAAATTCCTCCGTCTCACCTTCATATCCTGTATATCACTGCATCAATTTTTGAATGAAGGTGAGTGAAAAGAATAAGTTTGGGGGAGGTTCTTCACTTATATATTTTGCCCCCACTAATAATTCCCCCCAGGCTTACAAGTTTTTCAGATTTAGCAGAAGGCAACAGTGAGGACACTGTTGAAAACAAGTTTGGGGGAGGTTTGTGCTTATTTTCGCATCATTTGCATCATACTTTGCATAAGCACAAAACATTTTCGAAAACCTATAAAAATTTAAAAAAAAATTCAAAAGATAAAAAAAAAATTGTACATAAATAAGATAATAAAAGATTAGATAGTGAAAAATTACATCCATGAGATTAGAAAAATTTAAGAAAACTAAGAAAATTAGAAGTTTTCTTATACGAACTAGTAATAAGTAGTTATGAGCCGTTGTCCTAAGGGTTAGTAAGATGAAGGACGTCACTAATCTGAGGATAAAAATAAGTCTGAAAAATAGTTTCTATTCTGGAAGCCAAACATTTTGAACGTTGATACCATGCTATTCGCACTGACACACGTCTTAAAGCCTGGGATAGTAGAGGATACCTTGAAATGCTCTTGTCTTTAAGCCAAAAGTATGAAGGAAATAAAAAAATGAAGAAAATATAAAGTGGTGAGAAAAATAAACACTGGTTTTGTTATCACCGAGCGCAATAAAAATATATAGCGAGGGTTCCTCTTCACCTAGTTCCCTAAGGCCAACTGGTCTGGGAGTCGCTGCTATGCCTGAGGTGGTGCAAGACGAGGAAAATACACCAAATAAGCAAACACATGAGTAATCGGTCGGTTAGTACCTCAAGAAGTATTAACGGTCGCATGAAAGTGTGTGAGCAATCTCATCTAAATATTCATTGATTAAAAAGTATCGAGGCTGATGGGCAAGAGTATGATAGCTTGAATTGAATTCTCCGGGTGTAGGGATATCCTTTACACACACGTCGGGTTAGATGATCGATGTTTGGAAGAAAGATAGGAATGAAGAATAAGACGATGTTTTATTGAGGGAGGACGTGATTTCTGACATCTTTTTATGACCATTAAGATAGGGCTCATGACAACCGAAAAGCTAGCTTAGTTGGAAACCCTAATTTTCGAAGCTTTTCTTTTGCAATTCTTTTTTTTAAATGTAATATTCATGATCTTTCTTTTATTATTGGATTTTGTGGGTGCAATCCGCTGAAAACCCTCAGGAGACAACACTCCTCCGACTAGGGACACCTAGAGGTTTAAAGGCTTGTTGCACATGCTTAGTGCATTCGTGTTGCCTACGAAAGTGTGCTAGTTAGTTTTTCTCTTTTTTTATTTTCTCCTTCTCTTTTTAATAAAAAGTTCGCTCGAGACGATCGAAATTAAGTTTGGGGGAATTTGATTAGTCGAAAATATTGCATCTTTTAACCGGCAATTTCCCTATCATTTGCATTCATATAGAAGGGTTCGGCATTCATATAGCACATATTAGCAAAACAGTCGTCAAATATCAGATTACATGTGTTAGACCTTAAAACCGGCATTTCTAGGGAAATTGACTGCGTTTCATAGCATGGCATCATTTCTATATATCGCAACTTGTGTTTCGAAGTCCGTGCAGGAAAATCAGAAGATTGCTCAATTTTACACTGCTAAAAGATACGCCAACTCATGGATTTGGAATCTGGTATTGTTCTAAGAAGCATTCAGGGATTCAACATATCAGAAAAGAGACCTGAAGACATAAGAAGCAAACAATGCAAAGATGAAGGCCTAACTCGGCTATATGGCTGCGGAACCGCGGCCTAAGCCGCCTTGTGCCGCGGTTCCGCGGTCAATATGCCACGTCACCTGCCTTTCTCTGCACCATAACTTCTAACTCAGTGTGTACACTTCAGAAAACCTATGCAAGTTCCAGAAATCTCCAGAATATTCTGCCAGATCAGCAAGCCTTGGGAGCTAAACTAAACTAGCCTTTCATTCTAGAACCTTCTCCCTAAACCCTAGCTTAAACCCTAAGCTAAGCTCCTAACTACCTACTTCTAGAAGCCTTTCAACAAACTTTTGGAGGGAAGTTCCATTTCAAATCCAAAACCTAGGGTGTGGGAAATCTATAAATAGGACCCTAGGCTTACTAGAAATTATTATTCAATTCATTCAATTTGTGAGGGGATTCATTTTGTGAGAATTTAATTGATTGTTGGTAGAATTCACTCCTTGATCCTCTCCTTTCATTAGTTGTTAGAAACCCTAGTTCTTCTTCTACCCAACAACAACCACCTCCAAACCCTAACCCTAATCCAATCTACAAATACCCACTTCAAGATTCATGGAGTTCGAGCCAAGCAAGTCTTCTACAATCCTTTAGAAGCAAAGACGGACTTCATCGGAGTACGAGATCGAAGCGATCCAAGACTCAAGAAGCCGAGCGATGCAAGATTCGACGAGCAAAGTTCCTTCCTCTTGTAATTCTTGAGAGTTGTAACTTCTTGTTGATGTAATAAAGGTGAAGATTCTTTAAACTTGTTTACATTTTAATTCTAGCATCATGATTTCATTTCGATTCTTGAATGTATTCTTTGCGATGATGTGTGAATAAACTCCGCTCGTGGAGGAATCGAGATGATCGTAGAATGATGATGTTGATAAATCTTTAAACGTTTTCTTAAGTCCTATAGCGATTGTAAATTCTTGAAAATAGAATGATTGATGATCTAGATCGTTGTAAAATGGGTTCTTGATTCTTTTCGCACGATCTAGAGAATTAACGATCGATCATTGGATTTTCAAGAAGCTATCTAATGAATGTGATTCATCGAAAGGACAAAGGATAGGACGAAGAACCCTAATTCTTCGCAAGATCCTTAAACCTCGATCAATCGACATCGTGTTAGCATCAATTCGTTAATGGATAAGAAACGTTGATTTCTAATCTTCATCACATCTACAATCTAATCGATTCCTACGAGCCTTACTTCAAATCTTGAAACCCTAAAGTGATAGGAATTATATCGAAACTCAATTCTTGATGTTTATCATTTTCTTGATTGTTGATTAGAATAGTGACACTTGAATCAATCGATAAAATCTTGAATCATGTTTTCTTTTCTTTTCGATTAACTTTTCAATTCAAACAAATCAAACATAGAAACGAATCGCACAATCCCTGTGGACGATTCGCACTCGCTTACGATCTACAACAGACACCGTAATTGATTGCGGCCAAATATAATTCTCTGATTGTGAATTTTATTCAATTTTCATACCGACACATCGAGAAACTCATATCGATCAAATGAAACCGTTATCGGGGATCATTTGAGTTGATACACACTACACATCAAGAACTCTTTAACAATCACACAATATCAGGGTAGCCGTTACGTCCAGCTAGTACCGCCGAAATGCTTGTGGATGACTGATATGATCATCACCAACTACCGGCGTATTGACTGTTGGATATATGTATGCCCTAAAGGCCATTATATGTATAGTGGATGCTTGGACATGTATATATATATATATATATATATATATATATATATATATTACTTTCTTGCTCGACATGATAGTATGTTATCTGGTTTACTTTATCTGACATGTTGATTTGATCATGCTTTTATTCATTTGCAAATGTTGATAAAGCCCTCAGGATATTTGCTTGACTACTGTGACTATGATGCGTATCATACTAGTGGGGCAAGCGTGGTTTATAAGCATATCCTTGAACTGTTCCTAGTTGTGGGTGTATCGAGACCAGGCATCGATATTCCAGAGTAGACTAGCGTATACCATTCTTGTGCCATATGATGGGCGATGGATGATCCCATATCCATCTGGTGAGGTGACACCAAAGATTGTATGCGGGTGCTCAGTGGAGACTGGGTACACTGAACGGACTCACAGAGAACTCCTATGTGGTATTATATTTATCGTCGGATAGCAGTTCTCAGGTGACACTGGTAGAGGTCAGTCTGTAGGACCGAGATCGTCATAGAGTCTTGTGTGTCCTCCCACTGTACTTTGATCTCCACCCTACCACGACTCTACCGAGTCGTGCAAACAGGTGGTCTTTGGGTACAGTCCCGAGGCACATGGAGGCGATGAGCGATAGGAGGGGTTTCGTCTCTCTCGATATTGGGAGTTGATGTTGTGCATTGCTCGATTGGCTATAACAGGAAGTCCCTGTCCAGGGTTACTGAGATTTACTGATAAGTGTTATCAGTAGTTTCTCGATCTGTTATAAGCTATACACCGGCATGACTTATTGAGTTATTTGGGTCGACGATACCATCCCTAGACTTGATATGCAACATATCTGACGAAGAGACCGGACTATACAGTAAGTGTTGCCAGATAACTCGACGGGAGTTTTGACAGATTTGCTGGTTTTCTTCTGATCGTTCAATACCCGGGTGGCTGTTACGTTTAGCTGACCGCTTGCGGCTTGTGGGTGTTTAATATAATCATCACCCACTGCCGGCGTATTGACGAGTCTTAGAGTCCCACACAGAAGTTTCCTAGTCCAGGCGAAAAGATGTGGTGTGCATATGAGATATGCGCGGGGACCCGATTGAATACGAATATGTGATACCGTATGTTAATCGGGCGTTTTTCTATTAGTCGGGTGGTATGAGATATGACCGGATTGTTAAATCAATTGTTGATTTAACATTTGACTTTTAGTTTTATTTTTTATTCAAACCCTTTTTCTTAAAGAGGAAGAATGCATGTATGTATGCACATGTTGATGTGCATGTATGCACATGTTGATGTTCATGGACACATACATACAAAGTATCATGGTTGATGATTCACCTTTGAAGGCAATACAAGACTCACATGGAACTTATATTTATATATATTCATTTTACATTTATGTTAAAAGAAAAAGAAAAGGAAATATTCATCCATGGTTATCTTCTACACTCTTCTTGAAGTTAACCATTGTTCACCCACTTTTTAACCATGGATTAGTTTTCCTTATGACTTTTAACTCATATGCAATAATATCTAAATTAAGTTACCATGGTTTAGGATGACAAATAGAAAATATATATACTATCTTTTCTATTTTTCTCATTCAAGTTTTTATCATTAACATTTAGACAAAAGCTTTTGCCTTCATCTTCTTTTTCCTCCTTGCTCTCTTGAGTTGAAAAGAAAGCGAGTTAGTGAAAAAGATTGGGTTTTGATTAGAGAAAACAAACCATCTCTTCATTCTATTCTAATCTAGCCAATTAGTTTAGAGTATTTGGCTTCATCATCTTGTTTGATCAAGTGAAGCTAGGAGCTTGGACAAAGTGGACTTCGGGTGGATCATCGTGGACAAAGAAGCTCACTTGCAAGCTTTTCCAACTCTCAACGATCCTAGGAGTCACTACAAAGAGGACTACAAAGGTTGTACTCCTTTCACCTAGTGATAGAATAGTTTTTGTATGAGATACAAGTGTTGTTACCCTAGTATTCTAGTTAAAGATCCATGCTTTGTTTGCTTAGCACCTCCATAATTTTTAAAGTGGCATGTATGATGCTTCCATATCTACAGTAGGTGCTAGGGAAACCTAACAATGGTATCAGAGACAATCTAGAATTCTGGACACAGTATTAGAACTAATACAAAAACGAAACCGACTCCGAAAATACAATATTACGGAACCCTAGAAATGCTATCTGGAAATTTTTAAAAAGGCCGTCTAAAATTTTTTTTAACAAGTGCAGAGGACTATTTGGGCAAACCTAAGAACACAGGAGGAATACGGGGGCTTGTGCTTGGATTTTGACCGAGCACATAGCCCCAGAATCCGGCCTGGCCGGCCTCTACCCCCTTTGCACTCCCTGTTTCTCCTGTGCTCTTTTGATTGCAAGTTAGGGTTTCCAGTATTGTTTATTTAGCCCAATTTTCATGTGATGATTGTTTAGACCTGGGGCTATTTCGTAGCGTTTCGTAGTCGTATAATCTAGCACTGTATTGGTAACCTTAACAATGTTTAGCAGTTCGAACGAACTTCAAAACCCCACTTTTTGACCCCGCTGAAATTTCAAAGTGTTGTAATTTTCCTAAGTTAACTTCATATTCAATAGTCACACAAGTATCCTATGGACCCTCTAGAAGACCATAATAACCTTAACTCGATTCTATGCCCACGGAACCGCGATCGAACCTTCGGGTTTGCCGTAGTTCCGTGGTGTCATAGGTGAGGCGTTAGTTAACTCCTTCTACGGCTGGTCCATAGACACTGTGGCGTGTTTTTAGGTATTTGTAACTTTGCTCTAGTGTTGAGCTCTTGGGGTAAATTGTGGGTGTGTGTTGATTCGATCAAAACGTTAAACATCGTCTTGATATATGAGATTGTGATAATTGCAATTGTTGTTTTTCACTTTCTTTTCTGCGACCGTAAGTGTAGTATGTGGTGTATCGCCAGTTTCGTTGCTATACATCAACGACAATCGAGATACGCATACTTGCTTCCGTTGATAATATGAGATATTATGTGTTGCTGAAATATGATTTGCAGGATTGTCGCGATCGAATAGCCAGTGGTTTTATGTGAGATGAGAGTGCTTATTTTCATTCATGTAAAGATCAATTGTATGTAATATTCTTTTATTTGGGGCACTTCCTGGTTGAGGATGATGTCACCATTATTATATATTATTTACTTTTCCGCAGTATCATAGACCCAAGGAGGGGAGCACAAGTGATCGAATTCTAGGGTTCAGAAGGGGGCCATCTCGAAGAGTCGAGACCGGGTCTCCTAAACTCTAGAATTAGCAGGATCACTTGCCGCTCTCGTAGGGGTTTAGGGGTGTGGGCTTGGATATTCTTCACGACCGTGGAATCTGTATTTTCTATTGCTGGTTAAATACAAAATACGGACCTCCTAGATATCCTTTTTATTTTCATATGTGCTTCTGCTGCTGTTGATATTCTTTAATGTGATTACTTAGTATCTGAGACGAATGGATTATTATTATATATATGATATATAATAAACGTTGCTTATATTTTACACTCGCGCTAGTCCCGCCCAGCTATGCCGTTAGTTAAGTAACCTAACGGTGGATAACGGGACATTGTGACGAATGCGGATGGTATAAGTATACGTTCTATTTTCGTTTCTTTTCTGTGATGGCTTAGGAACTTAAATGATGGGACTACATTAATAAGATTAATGTAAAGTAAAAGAAACCTAAAAGATGTTGTAGAATCGGATTTGAAACCCACTCGGCCTTTTTATGAAAAATGCAAGTTTCAAAAGATGCGAAGCTTAAGCCACTCCTTTTCTAAACCGTTTTGATTCTACAACGAGATCACGTTCAAAGCGTTAAAGGTTTTCATAAAAACCATCCGCAACCCTCCGTCATTTTAGGAAGTAGAGTACTTAGTATTCGTGCTACGTATTTTGATCATAGTCAAAGCGTAGTGTACGGTAGCTAAGTGATGTCTTCCTACAAAGCATATGATGCTATCAGTTAGGACATTCATGTGATTATGTTGATTATAGTCAAGGGTCATATGGGTGGGTGTAGTTAATCTCGAAATGACGGGTAGAACTTGACTAGTGCTTATGATATTTTGACCATAGCCAAGGTCATAAGTAACTAGGGGTAAAACCATATCGGGAGTTTCAAGAGTTGAAATTTGCAATGAGATTGCATACTATCTATATGATAGTTGGATCCCGATCCCACTGTGAGTAAGAGTTACTCTCAGGAGAGTTTTTCACTTTACAATTAGCTAATCCAGTAAGTGTCTAGAAAGGTGTTAACGGGGTTTGACCTCTTGGAAAACGAGCTTTATTTTAATTAGGTCCGTGCGAAAGCACGGGGAACCTCCCTCAAAGTACCGACACTGGCCTGGCTGACCGGTTAGCGAAACTGTAGAATGTAATTAATCCTGGCTAGTTTTCTTTTCAGGTTTTGAGGGAAAATTTGTTTAAAGAAGCGTGAGACATCGATTAGATAAGATAATAACCAATCTAATTCTTTGCAAGAGAATTTCGCTGAGTGTATTCTTTTCTCTCTCCTAATGGCAGATACCGATGACGGACTTAAGCTTCTACTAGAGAAAAACAAACTGACAGGGCCGAATTATAAAGAATGGTTGAGAAACTTGAACATTGCACTCGCATATGATAAAGTATCATATGTCCTCACTACCAAAGCCCCACCCATCCCAGGACCTGAATCATCTGTTTCGGATAGGGAGATTCGAAAAACATGGGATATTGATTGCAACACGGCCAGGTGCCTCGCGCTTGCTTCTATGGACAACATCCATCAGAAACAGCACGAGAAGATGGATGTGAAATCCATATTTCTTCATACAAAGGAGTTGTATGAAGAGCAATCTCGTACTTTGCGATACGAGGCATCTCGAAAGTTGTTTCAGATGCGGATGGCCCCCGGCGCATCAATAGGAGACCATGTCCTGAAGATGATTGGTCTTATAGAAGAACTTGAGGAACTGGGATGGACTATGGATAATGAGCAATATACAGATGTTGTTCTGCAGTCTCTCTCCCCCGCCTTTGCTCCGTTCATAGTGAATTTCAATATGAACGATTTGGAGAAATCATTGCCTGAACTTCTCAATATGTTGAGAAGTGCAGAGAGCACGCTGAAAACAGCGAAGTCTCCCGCTCTGATTGCTGGGACATCTTCCTCTTTCATTCCAAAAGCCAAGGCCAAGGGAAAGAAGAAGAAGAAACCCATCAAACAGAAAGGTGGAGTTAAAAAGGCGAAGGGGAAAGACAAATCTGGGGCCAAGGGAAGTGGAAAAGGGGAATATTTTTACTGCCACAAGTCAGGACATTGGAAACGCAACCGTGCTGTGTATCTTGCTGATCTCAAGAAGAAGAAGCATGGTGATGCTTCCGCTTTAGGTGTGTTTGTAACTGAGAACTGTTTTTCAATTAACTCTGCATCTTGGGTATTGGATACCGGTTCTGGTTCTTACATCTACAATTTTGTGAAGGGGTTGAGAAATAGTAGAGTTTTGAAGACTGGAGACCATACTCTGCGGGTTGGAAATGGTTCCAATATACATGTTGTATCCGTAGGAGAGTATCATCTGGGCTTACCTTCGGGTTGTATTTTGGTTTTGAACCCTTGTTATTTTGTGCCAAGTATGCTATGTAATATAATATCCATTTCTTTGTTGGACAATGAAGGATATCATTTTGTGTTGCAAAATAATGTTATGAACATTAACTTGAATTAAGAGTTGATTGGGCATGATACACTAAATAACGGTATTTACGTCCTGAACCAACACACAGTTTTCAACATACAACATACTAATAAAAGAAAATTTTCAGATATAAATGAAGCTTTTCTTTGGCATTGTGGACTTTGTCATATTAATGAAACAAGACTAAGTAAGCTACATAAAGATGGATATTTGAATCCTTTTGAATATAAATCTTATGAGACTTGCCAGTCCTGTATCAAAGGTAAAAAAAATCAAAACTTTATTTAGTGGACACGGAGAAAGAGCTGTGGAACTCTTAAGACTCATATATAGTGATGTATGCGGACCAATGTCTACACATATAAGAGGCGGTTTTTCATACTTCATTACTTTTACTGATGATTTCTCAAGATTTGGACACGTGTTTTTAATAAAGCACAAATCCGAATCTTTTGAGAAATTCAAGGAGTACAAACTTGAAGTAGAAAAACAAACAGGCTTGAGCATCAAGAAACTTCGATTAGATCGAGGTGGAGAGTATTTAAGTACAGAGTTTTTAGACTTCTTAAAAGAGAATGCGATTCTCTCTCAGCTCACTCATCCTTACACACCACAGCACAACGGTGTGTCAGAATGGAGGAATCGTACCCTATTAGATATAGTACGATCCATGATGTGTGATGCTGAGTTACCGCTTTCCTTTTGGGGGCATGCATTGGAGACAACAATGTATCTGTTAAACAGGGTTCCAACCAAGACCGTGTCTACCACTCCATATGAGATATGGAGTGGAAAGAGACCATCTTTTAAAAGAGTTAGGATTTGGGGTTGTCCGGATTTTGTTAAAAAGCAGAATCCAGAAAAACTCAAGACACGATCGGTCATGTGTAAATTTGTGTGATATCCAAAACACTTGTATGGATATCTATTCTACCACAAGGAGGAACAAAAGGTGTTTGTTGCTCAGCATGCCACATTTTTGGAAAATGAAATCTTTACAGACAGTACTGATGGCAATGCGGTAGAACTAGAAGAGGTTCTAGAGACACAAATTACTCAGGACGAATTGGTTGAAACCGATGTTACGGTAGAACTTCAAGAACCTCAGCCGCTCCAGATATCTCGTAGAACTTCTCGTCCACCAGAGAGATACTATGGGTTTCTTATTGATGGTGATAGAGAAGATTGCATCATGGATGATGATGACTCTACTAGTTTTCAGCAAGCTATCATGAGTGGCGACTCAGTGAAGTGGCTGGAAGCCATGAGATCCGAAATGGAGTCCATGTACACCAAAAAAGTATGGACTTTAGACGTTGCACCGCCTGGGATAAAACCCATTGGGTGCAAATGGATCTTTAAAAGAAAGATTAGTGTAGATGGACAGGTAGAGACCTTTAAAGCAAGGCTTGTAGCAAAAGGTTTTCGTCAAAGGCCAGGATTGGACTATGATGAAACTTTCTCTCCAGTAGCAATGCTTAAATCCATTCGGATCCTACTTGCTATTGCTACTCACCATGATTATGAAATCTGGAAGATGGACGTTAAAAATGCATTTCTAAATAGTGATTTAGAAGAATGCGTTTTTAGGGATCAGCCAGAAGGCTTCATTGACAGTGGGAGCAGCGGGAAAGCATGTAGGTTTCTTAAATCCATTTATGGATTAAAGCAGGCCTCACGGAGCTGGAACATCTGTTTTGATGATACAATCAAAGAGTTTGATTTTATCAAAAATGTAGATGAACCATGCATTTATAAAAGGATTGTAGGGAGTACTGTCACATTCCTCGTATTGTACGTGGATGACATTCTCTTAATAGTAAATGACATTCATATGCTGTAATCGGTCAAACTATTCTTATCACAAAGGTTCTCCATGAAGGACCTGGGTGATGCCTTGTGCATTTTGGGCATTAGGATCTATAGAGATAGATCCAAGAGGTTATTGGGATTGTCCCAATCAAAGTACATTGACACCATCCGAAAAAGGTTTAGTATGGAAGATTCCAAGCGTGGTGCCTTGCCCTCTTGTCATGGAATCACTCTCTCCAAGGACTTCTGTCCGAAGACTGATGAAGAGAGAGCTCGCATGAGTATTATACCCTACGCTTCAGCCGTAGGATCTATAATGTATGCGATGTTATACACTCGCCCTGATGTAGCTTATGCACTAGCTGTAGTAAGCAGGCATCAATCCAACCCAGGGGAGAAACATTGGATAGCAGTGAAAAACATTCTTAAGTAGTTGCGAAGGACTAAAGAATTGTTCTTGGTGAATGGTAATGGAGGCCTTTACCGATTCCAGCTTCCAAAGTGATAAGGATGACAACAAATCTATCTCAGGGTTTGTATTTACCCTCAATGGAGGGGCAGTTAGTTGGAAGAGTTCCAAACATGATACCGTTGCAGACTCCGCGATGGAAGCTGAGTATATTGTTGCAAATGATGCTGCCAAGGAAGCCGTCTGGATGAAAAAGTTCATCACGGAACTTGGAGTAGTTCCAACCATTGTTGATCCAATACCATTGTATTGTGATAATAATGGGGCTATGGCGTTAGCCAAAGAACCCAGATCCCATCAGAAGTCCAGACACATCCTAAGGCGATATCATTTGATCCGGGAGATAGTAGATCACCACGAGATCAAGATTCGGAGAGTAGATACAAAGAATAACACAGCGGATCCACTCACCAAGGCCCTTCCACAGCCGCAACATGACCGACTTTTTGAGATGTTGGGTATGAGATGTGCCAATAATTGGCCTTAGTGCAAGTGGGAAATTGTTGGATATATGTATGCCCTAAAGGCCATTATATGTATAGTGGATGCTTGGACATGTATATATATATAGATTACTTTCTTGCTCGACATGATAGTATGCTATCTGGTTTACTTTATCTGACATGTTGATTTGATCATGATTTTATTCATTTGCACATGTTGATAAAGCCCTCAGGATATTTGCTTGACTACTGTGACTATGATGCGGATCATACTAGTGGGGCACGTGTGGTTTATAAGCATATCCTTGAACTGTTCCTAGTCGTGGGTGTATCGAGACGGGGCATCGATATTCCAGAGTAGACTAGCGTATACCATTCTTGTCCCATATGATGGGCGATGGATGATCCCATATCCATCTGGTGAGGTGACACCAAAGATTGTATGCGGGTGCTCAGTAGAGACTGGGTACACTGAACAAATTCATAGAGAACTCCTATGTGGTATTATATCTATCGTCGGATAGCAGTTCTCAGGTGACACTGGAACAGGTCAGTCTGTAGACCCAAGATCGTCATAGAGTCTTGTGTGTCCTCCTACTGTACATTGATCTCCACCCTACCACGACTCTACTGAGTCGTATAAACAGGTGGTCTTTAGGTACAGTCCCGAGGCACATGGAGGCGATGAGAGAAATGAGGGGTTTCGTCTCTCCGGGTATTGAGAGTTGATGTTGTGCATTGCTCGATTGGCTATAACAGGAAGTCCCTGGCCTGGGCTACTGAGATTTACTGATAAGTGTTATCAGTAGTTTCTCGATTTGTTATAAACTATACACCGGCATGACTTATTGAGTTATTGGAGTGGACGATACCATCCTTAGACTTGATATGCAACATATCTGACGAGGAGACTGGACTGTACGGTAAGTGTTGCCAGATGGCTCGACGGGAGTTTTGACAGCTTTGCTGGTTTTCTTCTGATCGTTCAATTCCCAGGTGGCCGTTACGTTTAGCTGACCGCTTGAGGCTTGTGGGTGTTTGATATGATCATCACCCACATCCGGCGTATTGACGAGTCTTAGAGTTCCACACAGAAGTTTTCTAGACCAGGCGAAAAGATGTGGTGTGCATATGAGATATACGCGGGGACCCGATTGAATACGAATATGTGATACCGTATATTAATCGGGCGTTTTTCTATTAGTCGGGTCGTATGAGATTTGACCGGATTGTTAAATGAATTTTTGATTTAACATTTGACTTTTAGTTTTATTCTTTATTCAAACCTTTTTTATTAATGAGGAAGAATGCATGTATGTATGCACATGTTGATAAGCATGGACACATACATACAAAGTATCATGGTTGATGATATACCTTTGAAGGCAATACAAGACTTACATGGAACTTATATTTATATATATTCATTTTGCATTTAAGTTAAAAGAAAAATAAAAGGAAATATTCATCCATGGTTGTCTTCTACACTTTTCTTGAAGTTAACCATTGTTCACCCACTTTTTAACCATGGATTTGTTTTCCTTTTGCCTTTTAACTCATATGCAATAATATCTAAATTAAGTAACTATGGTTTGGGATGACAAATAGAAAATACATATACTATCTTTTCTATTTTTCTCATTCAAGTTTTTATCATTATCATTTAGACAAAAGCTTTTGCCTTCATCTTCTTCTTCCTCCTTGCTCTCTTGAGTTGAAAAGAAAGTGAGTTAGTGAAAAAGATTGGGTTTTGATTAGAGAAAACAAACCACCTCTTCATTGTACTCTAATCTAGCCAATTAGTTTATAGTGTTTGGCTTCATCTGCAGGGTTACTAGGCACGGTCGCAAGGTTCTACAAGGCATCAACCTTGCCAAAATCAAATTTTTCATGTGCCGAACAACCTTAACCAAGATCTTAGACTAGAGATTAGGCGAAACAAAGCAAGTAAACAACTTTACTTCTAAGAGTTAGGGATTACAACCTTTGTAGTACGTTCCTTCACTTCTAAAGCTCCGTGTTGAGGTCCCTTCACTGCGATCATCGAGTACCCGGACTCATGAGAGGCTCCATGAAGAGAAAGATGCAATCTTGCTTCCGATCTTCAATAACAAAGATGATCTACCTTGAAGAAACTCAAACCCAAGCTCTTGCTTTGCTAATCAAGTATTAGCAAAGCAAACACCTTAATCTAAGTGGCAAGAATAGATGAGGATGATGAAGTAGGAATTTAGCTCTCATTTGTTTTCAATTTCTCACTCATTATCATCACTTTGCAAAAAGCTAGAAAGCTTTTTCAACAGGAAGAAGAAGAAGAATCTATTTGTGATGAATAATGAAAAGTGTGTGAGGTTAGAAATGCAACCATGGGTTAAGAATGAAAACCTAATCCATGTAGAGAATTAACCAGGGTAAAGGATTTTGGTTTGGTTAAGAAATATCAACAAAAATATCTTTACAAAATATCTTTGCTTAAAACAAAAGCAAAGCTTCTAGAAGCTTTAAGAAAGCTTAACCCTAATCCAAATCCTAACCATGTTTGAACTCCACAAAACATGTTGCATTTGTAACCTTAACTTGTTACAGTATTATATATCACATATACAATATCTATTGTAACAAAATAAAATAATACAATTAACATATATCGCATATATATCATTGTATTACCCGAGTGAGAAAATGAATCTTTAAGTGAGATTATATTAGTTAATGTAATTTAATATATCAAATATATAATTATACATTAAATTATCGAATCAACACTTGATCCGATTATCCGGCTATTTCAGAAATAACCGACTAATATAATCTGTATCAGTTCATCGAATCAACACTTGATCCGATGACCCGGCTATATCACATATACCCGGCCGATATATCATATCACGAGAATCTAATATGGTATCACATACACGTATTGTTCTCGGTCCCGCACATATCATATATGTGCTCCTATTCCGTTTTGCCTGAGCCAGGAAACCTCTGTGTAGGACTCTAAAGAATCGTCAATACGCCGGCAGTAGGCGATGATCATATCAAACACCACAAGCTGCAAGCGGTCAGCTAAACGTAACAGCCACCCAGGTATTGATCAATCAGAAGATCAACAAGCAAGCCTGTACTTTCTCCCGTGAATCCAACCAGTAACACTCCCGTACAGTCTGGTCTCTTCGTCTGATATGTCGCATATCTCGCTTAGGGGTGGTAAACGTCAGACCCCAGTAGCTTGATAAGTCGTGTCGATATGAGGTCCATAACAGTTCGAGAAACTACTGATAACATTTACCAGTATATCTCAGCAACCCTGTCTAGGGATTTCCAGTTATAGCCAATCGAATACAGCGCAACATCAACTCCCTATACCGGGAGAGACGAAACCCCTCCTATCGCTCATTGCCTCCATGTGATTCGGGACTGTACCTAAAAGCCACCTTTTTGCACGCCCTCTTGGACGTGGTATGATGGAAATCAAAGCACAGTGAGAATCACACAAGACTCTATGACGATCTCGGGTCTACAGACTAACATGTACCAGTTTCACCAGAGAACTACCATCTGACGTGAGGTATAATACCATCTGGGAGTTCTCGGCGAGTCCGTCCAGTGTACCCAGTCTCCACTGAGCACCCATATACCCTTTCTGATGTCAAACACCAATAGATATAGGATCATCCATCGCCCATCATATGGGTCAAGAAGCGCATACGCCAGTCTACTCTGGAGTATCGATGCCCTGTCTCGGTACTCCCACGACTAGGAACATTTGAAGGATGTACTTGGTGACTACACTGTCCCCACTAGTATGATCTGCATCATAGTCTTGGTACTCAAGTACTCATCCTAAGGACTTTTTCAACATGTAACATAGAGACAATCAGAGTACATGTTAAGATAAAGAGTAACCAGATAGCATATTATCATGTCGAGCAAGAAAGTCCTCCCTATATATGTCCAAGCATCCACTACAATATACAACGTATGTACAGTAATGACCTCTAAGGCATACATATAACTAACATCATCATCTTCTTTGATCAAGTGAAGCTAGGAGCTTGGACAAAGTGGAATTCGGGTGGATCATCGTGGAAAAAGAAGCTCACTTGCAAGCTTTTCCAACTCTCAACGATCCTAGGAGTCTCTACAAAGAGGACTACAAAGGTTGTACTCCTTTCACTTAGTGATAGAATAGTTTTTGTATGAGATACAAGTGTTGTTAGCCTAGTATTCTAGTTAAAGATCCTTGCTTTGTTTGCTTAGCACCTCCATAATTTTTAAAGTGGCATGTATGATGCTTTCATATCTACATTAGATGCTAGGGAAACCTAACATTGACGAGTCATTAGAGTCCTACACAGAGGTTTCCTAGCTCATGCAAAACGAAGTAGGGCACATATGTGATATGTGCGGGGCCGAGATTAATGCGTGTGTGTGATACCGTATTCCAATCTTGCGATATAGGTTATATATGATATAACCGGATTATTGAATGAAGTGTTGATTCAATGATATGTTATATATATATATGTGATATGTATATAAATGATATTAATCGGTTGTATGCGATACATCCGGGTTATTAAATCAAGTGTTGATTTAATAATTTAATGTGTAATTTTATATTGATATACTAATATACATTAACTAATATTAGCTCACTTAAGAATTTCTTTTCTCATTATACATTTAATATATATGTGATATATGTTAATGTATTATTTTGTGTCATGCTTGATGATACATTATACATGGGTGTATGAGACTCACACCACACTTAAGATAATGTGGGTAATTATTTATTTAGGATAAACAAAATTAGGTGGAAATTAGTCATGGCTTGAAGCTTGGAGAAGCTTGTGGAAACCATTGACTTAGTCCACTAATTTTGTTTTACTCTAGATATTTATTAACCTAACCATTATCTTTAGCCTTGGTTAAGTCTCTACATGAGTTATATATGATAATTTCTCACCCATGGTTCATGAGTTGATCACTTGATCATTTTCTTCATCTCCTTGAATTACTTTCTAGCTTTGAGTGAGAAAAGAAAAGAAAGAGAGTAAAATAATTCCAAAGTGAGCAAAATTCCTACTTCATCAATCTACACTAGACTAGCCATTTAGTATAGGTTGCTTGCTTCACTAATTCTCAATTAGTGAAGAGGTAGCTTGAGTTGGAGATTTCTCGACGTAGATCATCTTTGGCCTCGAAGTTCGTCAAGCAATCTTGTTCCTTTCACGTAGTGAAGCCTAACGAGAGTCCGGGAGACCACTACTTAGAGTAAAGGGACTATTACATGGAGCTTTAGAAGTGAAGGACCGGTCTACAAAGGTTGAATTCCTTGTTCACTTAGAGCAAAGTTGTTTACTTTCTTATTATAACCTTAATCCTCTAGTTAGATTCTCATTCTGGGTTGCTTAGCACTCTAGGTTTTTAAAAATTGCATGCTATATGCCTTAGAAAACGTAGTGAGGGTGCTAAGTAACCCAGCAACTACCCTACCACAGCTCTACTGAATCGTGCAAACAAATTTTAGTTGGATATAGTCCCGAGACATATAAAGGCAGTGAGCGACTGCTGGGGATTCGTTGTTGGCTATAGTGCCGTCAAGGCAATTATCGTAATCGTAGGCAGGTGATTATGATGATTGAGGGAGGACCTATACCGATAGAACAGTCTTACTCGAGATGACAGTATGCAATCTGGTTTGTCTTTATCATCATGTACATACTTTATATGGTATTACAGATCACTATTACATGTTGATAGAGCCCATAGGATTCTTGCATGACTACCAGCATTATGATGGTGATCATATACGTGGGAGCTGGGTGGTCTATAAGCACATCCTTAAATGTCTCTAGTCGTGGGAGTATCGAGACAGGGCATCGATACTCCAGAGTAGACTAGTGTATACTTATCGAGACCCCGACGAGGGGTGGTGGCCATGTCTCACAAGCCATTGGTATCAGTTTTTTCGCCTAAAATAGTATATAGGTGCTCATTGGGTTATGAGTACACTGGACGGACTCACCGGGAACATGCTAGTTTGTATTATACCTATTGTCAGATAGCAGTTCCCAGGTGACATGTGTACAGGTTAGTCTGTCTACCTGAGATCGTCATTTGTCTCGTGTGAGTTCCCACTGTACTTTGATTACTACCCTACCACGGCTCAAAGGAGTCGTGCAAACATGTTTTAGTTGGATACAGTCTTGAGCCACATAGCAGTGAGCGGATCGTCGGGGATTCGTCTTTCCCGGTATTGGGGGTTGATTTCACGCAGTGCACGGGTGGCCATCACCAGAAATCCTTGGCCAAGGTAGTCGAGAATTACTGATGGATCAGTAGTTTCTCAGTTGGTGATGGGCTTCATACCAACACGAAATATCGTGTTTTTAGGGGTTTGACTTTATCCACCCCTAGACCCGATATGAGATACTCTTAGATGAACAGAACGGACTGCACGGATATTGTCACGAACAAGCTCAGTAGGGGTTCGGATAAGTTTGCTCGTCGGCCTCCCTTTCTCTCAATACCTGGGTAGCCGTTACGTACAGCTAGTGCCGCTGACATGCCAGTGGTTAAGCCCACTGCCGGCGTATTGACGAGTCTTTAGAGTCTTACACATAGGGTTTCCCTACTTTGGGCGAAACGATGTAGAGGCCGTATGGTTTTACGACAGAGGTCGATCATATACGTGTACTTGTGCACGTATCATGATTCGGACGGATAATACTAGTTGGCTTTGGTTTAAGCCGGATTCTAGTATTATATTGTTGGATTATTCGTCTCTTTGTATTCGTATTTTGTCGGAATACGGATACGAGTATGTATATACGGATGATGGGTATTCTTGTAATTTATTACAAGATTTCTTTTATAAGATTACACCTCATTTTGTTTTAAACCATTTAGGATTAAATGGTTAATGAGGTGGTGGATGAATTGTTCTTTGGCATTATATTCAAGCATGCTCACTTAGTGACTCATGGTGTGACTCATCGGGTAACTCCTATAGTGACTCATGGTGTACTATTGAGGTATGCTTGATATTTGTTAGTTTTGTGAGATATTTGTGTGGACATGAGATATTTTCTTGCCTTGCTTCATATACCTCCCAACACTTAGCCATTTTCTTCACTTGTTATGTTTTCTTCACACTCTTATCCTCAAGCTTCTTCTTCTACCTCCACCCTAAAAGTATCATGTGTTGAGAAACCTAAGGTGTCTTGAGACAAACCAATCCATCATCTTACTTTACATCTTCTAGGCTATCTAGTTTAGCGAACTAGGTACCTTAGTTACCTCGGCTGTGAGGTAGGAGCTCGGAATACAAATCCTCAGGTGGATCATCTTCGATGGAGGGAGACCGGAGATCAAGCTTGATCATGGTGGACATTAGAAGCTTGGGAATGTGGTTAAAGATAGAAGGAAACGGATCATTCGGTATAACATTCCTAGACTCTTTTTAGTTTCCTAGTTTAGGGTTAATGGTAGATCCGTAGCATCGGGTTCCATTAGCGCCAGTTTGTAAAATTTTTGTTCTGCAATCGGCCACTGTTTGATGGCAAGGACGCTGGAGTAACCCAACATGGTATCAGATCCAACCCATAAACCTTATACTGGCAGTTTAAATGATGTTTTAAATATTGAAACTGAAACAACTCCGAAACAATACCCTGAATATCCCAGTTTCTGTCGATTTTAAATTAGTCTTCAAAAATTATTTAAACAGTTGCAGAAGACTACTTTTGTGACTACTAGAACACACACCAAAAATAAGACACAAATTCCATAGTACGACCGGCGAGACCGGCCAAAAACCCGGCATCGCCGGTTTTGTTGTGGCTTTGGGTCTTGGGGTTTTGTCTGATTTCTGGTCTCTGGAATATTGGGTTTTGGGTATTATTTGTTTTTGCCCAGATTGCATATTGTGTTATCTTTGGTTTGAGGGAAATACAGAGTGTTTCGAAGTCGCTATTTTTAAACACTGTTTAAAAAGTTTTCAGTACATACATTATTATCTGTGACTGTGAATGTCATTAGAGCGGTATAACTCGTCTAAATTCTATATGTCTATTAGACGGGTTTGCGAACATGAAATTCACATTGATGTTCTGTGTTATGCTAGGTTTGTGGCTGGATCGTCGTTGTAGATAGCCAGTGGTGCAATGGAAGAATGTTTAGATTCATTTGTACATTTGATACCGCGGGGAAAGCGTCCAACATGTGGACTGCTGTTTCCGCCAGGTTGTATATTCTTTTATTGGGGCACGGCCGGGTTGAGGTCGATGTCACCCTTGTACATATTATTTTCTTTTTTGTACTAGGATTACCTCGCAGTGGAGTGCACGAATATCTGGGTTCTAAAGGGCAACAGGCCCGCATCTCATGGTTATGAGATGGAGGGGGCTTCACTCTAGAATTGGCAGGCAATTCGCCGCACTCATAGGGGGTACAGGTTGACCCGCGGAGAGGTGCTCAAGTTACCGGATTCCGTGAAGTTTCGGGTGGCCCATTCACTTTGTTGATTGGGGTTGCCTCACTTTTGGTTTTGGCGGATAGCGTGCCGCGCTCGTAAGGGTATAGGTTTTCACTGCACAGGCTATCCACATGACCAGGGGAACGTCGGGTTTCACTTGCGGCTCAAAGGAAACCCGGGGCTCCCAGATTATCAGTTTGATCTGTGATGCTTATCGCTATTCTGTGATGTTGCTTATATCATGCCTGGGACGAATATTATATATTGATATATATACTAGTAGATGTTGTATATATTTTGCATCCATGCTAGTCCAGCCACCGCTCTGCCGTTAGTTAAGTAACCTAACGGTGCATGACGGGACCCCGTGGCGAATGCGGATGGTATATACGTAGATTGTATTTTCGTTCTTTTCTCGTGTGATTAATTGATGGGACTGCATTGATTCTGATCAATGCAAGGAAAACAAACCTAAACGATGTTGTTGGAACCAATTTTTAAAACCGACATTACAGACGTTTACTTTTGCTTTGCACAGTGGTATTCGGTTATGAATATCCAGCACCTTATTCTACGAGGAAAGCGCCAAGATCCCTTCATAGGGAGTGACCTCTTTAGCAAAAGTTTGCGCCACTATATACTTGTAAAACCACTCGGTTCTTTCAACGATATCATGTTTATTACGTTAAAGTTTTTTCGCCAAAAAAACCAGTCAAAGCCCTACGTCATTTCGGATCAGTAGTACCTAGTATTCGTGCTGCGCTTGTTGGCCTTTGTCAACGTGTAGTATGCGGTAGCTAGATATTGCTTGTCTGTTGTATTGAGATGCGATTATCTAGGACAGTCGTATAACCTTGTTGGCCTTTGTCAAGGGTTTGTACGGGTGGATCTAGGTTAATCCTGGATAATGACAGGTTGAACTTGACTAGTGGTTTATGATTTGTTGTCAAAGTCATAAACCGCTTGGGAGAAAATCCACATCGGGAGTTTCAAACATACAGGAAACTTGCCAGGCATGCACATACCTTCTGGAGTGTGGTGACTTGAGTGGCTTCTATCAAGTTATCATGCGATGATAGTTGGATGCCAATTCCCACTGATGAGTTGGATTACTCCTAGATGATCCCGATTAATTCTCCTTTTAAGGTTTGAAAGAGAATTCGAGAAAACAGTGGGAGTCATTATCACGACCCAAATTTAGGCACGTGACCAGCACTTAAACCACGTGAAGTCAACAGCATAACGCAATTTAAGTAAGCCGAAAACCAAGAAATCTAAACCATCAAAGAAGTAAGTGACAAAAACATTGTTAAAAATATTTGGAAATCTCAAGTAAAAATCTTAAAGCATAAGTTTATTTTCTTAAAAATTTCGGCAGCACCTCTTTTGTAAAAACTTGCCCTGAAACGTGTACAAACACAGGATATAAATAAAGCATCCCCAAACGGGAGCAAATCACGCCCAAAGGAGGAAACAACCACCACAAGCATATATACGATGCCGTAGCGAAGAAATAGACAGCATAAATGAAAATAGCATAAAGAGGTAAAACTACATAATAAAGGCCGGCTCACACGAGCTCGACACCCAGAGTCACAAAATATACAATATCGGTACTCACAAACTCGTCTCTAAGTCAATACATGGGAATGGTAGATGGAGAGTACTGGATACAATGAGATATACAGTGGATATAATTGGATAACCGCAACCCACCTATAATAAAAAGGCTAACAGCCAACCGTAGCAGTATCCGCTGAAAAACTACAATAAGCAGCCCTGCCGTGACTACTCTGAGGGTCAAGCCTGCAAAATACTGTGGCACAACGGGGGTGAGTTGCCAACTCGTGAGCAGTAAGTAACATCATACAGATAATCACAAGTATGCACGTACAACGATAATCTATCACACGCAATCTGATAGCATCAATATGGTAATTTGGTTATGCAACAATCATGATCAAGGTACACCATCAGGGTACTACTACTACATGAAACAATGCATATCAAATAACTACTGAGTATGGGATAAAGCATATTATCATCATGGAAAAACCTGGTGTCCATCAACGACACCCCTAAATCCCAATACCTCAGGCGCCGTCACTCTGATCGGCCCTCATATCCGTAAATCTCATGGAACCTGAGTACCCAATATCGACACTCGAAACATCTTGAAAACCCATGTCCAAATCGACACATAAATCCACATAACTCGGGTTTCGTTAGTCCGGATCGGCCCACGGGCTCCATCAATCCAGATAGGCCCATATCCATCTCACGACTCCGGTCGGTATCCTCCGGATAACCTCCAGGTCCAACCAATCACCGGTAGGTAGTAGTCCCTCTGCCAGGCTCATCGTCTACTTCACAATATCCCTTTCCTGCCTCGGGGTACCATATCGGGTCCACCATGAACCCGCAAACGGATCATCCATATCCCCGAATCGGATTTCTAACACAAGTCTCAGAACCGAGAAAACTCATGGTGGACGCATCGAAATATCATATCAAGAGAAACCGGGTTTTCAAAACAATGCATACTTTCTTGAAATATCACCACGGTTAAATCCATAAATCACATGAAATCCATATCTCAATGTGTAAATCTATGGAATATGATGTATGCAACATAGAACAGCAATATGAGCATATCAAGAGAAAACCGCTCTTTTAAATGAATCAAGTTTTTAAATAATATCATTCGGTTCCTAATTTCTCCGAAATAAAATGCAACATCATATAAAGGTGTATATGTAGTTATAGAAAGGTATGGGTGTATACATATTGGTATGTATGCATGATACATTTCATATGCGCAATAGAGCAAGAATCGACGTCTCAATATCAATAACCAATATAATACCACATATGCGTATATGTTGTGCGTGTCATGGCAATTACCAATGGTGTGTGTGTAGCATACAATTTAGTGCGCGTGCAACAAGAACCGTCAGTAATGGTGTAGTGACCAATAGGTACTAAGTCAAAGCAACATGAATCTTCTGATCGCTCAATAACTGGCAGTAGGTGATGATCATATCAAACACCCACAAGCCGCAAGTGTTCTGCTAAATGTAACGGCTACCCGGGTATTGAGCGATAAGAAGATCAATAAGCAAGCATGCTCGTACTCTTGCGAATCCAATCAGTAACACAACCGCACAGTCCAGTGTCTTCGTCAGATATGTCGCATATCAACAGCTTGGGGTTTGTATAACGTCAGACCCCAATAGCCTGATAAGTCATGCCGATGCAAGGTCCATAACGGTTCGAGAAACTACTGATAACACTTATCAGTAAATCTCAGCGACCCTGGCCAGGGATTTCCTGTTATGGCCAATCGAGCATAGCGCAACATCAACTCCCAATACCGGGAGAGGCGAAACTCCTCCTATCGCTCATTGCCTCCATGTGACTCGGGACTGTACCCAAAAACCACCTTTTTGCACCATCTCTTGACCGTGGTATGGTGGAAATCAAAGCACAGTGGGAATCACATAAGTCTCTATGACGATCTCGGGTCTACAGACTATCCTGTACCAGTGTCACCAGAGAACTGCTATCCGACGATAGGTATAATACCATTTAGGAGTTCTCGGCGAGTCCGTCCAGTGTACCCAGTCTCCAATGAGCACCCGTATACCTTCTCTGATGTCAAACACCCATGGATGTGGGATCATCCATCGTCCATCACATGGGTCGAGAAGCATATACGCTAGTCTACTCCGGAGTATCAATGCCCTGTCTCGATACTCCCACGACTAGGAACATTTGAAGGATGTACTTAGCGACTACCCTGTCCCCCCTAATATGATCTGCATCATAGTCCTGGTAGTCATGTACTCATCCTAAGGGCTTTATCAATATGTAATAGAGAGACAATAAGTGTACATGTTAAGATAAAGAGTAACCAGATAGCATATTATCATATTGAGCAAGAAAGTCCTCCCTATATATGTCCAAGCATCCATTACAATATACATCGCATGTACAGTAATGGCCTCTAGGGCATACATATAACTAACAATCTCCCACTTGCACTAAGGCCATCTGTTTTAGTATCCAATACCCAACAATATAGCAGTGGTTGTAGTATCTCATACTCAACCATCCCATAGAAGTCTCTCTAGCGGTAAGGCCTCTGTGAGTGGATCCGCTGTGTTATTCTTCGTGTCTACTCTCCTTACCTCGATCCCTCGGAGATCAACCTGTTGGAGATAGTGCCCTCAGAGTCAATTATTGGATCATAGGCACGTGATTGCAATGATTGGGGGAGGACCTGTCCCAGTAGGACAGTCTTACTCAAGATGATAGTATGCTATCTGGTTTATCTTTATCATCGTGTACTACTTTAGGTGACCTTACAGGTCACTATTACACGTTGATAGAGCCCCTAGGATTCTTGCTTGACTGCCAGCAGTATGAGGGCGATCATATACGTGGGAGCTGGTAGTCTATAAGCACATCCTTAAATGGTCCCTAGTTGTAGGAGTTTCGAGACAGGGCATCGATACTCCAGAGTAGACTAGTGTATATAGTCGAGACCCCGACGAGGGGCGGTGGCCGGTCTCACAAGCCACTGGTGTCAGTTGGTTCACCTAAAATGTATACAGGTGCTCATTGGGTTATGAGTACACCGGACAGGACTCGCCGGGAACATGCTAGTTGGTCTTATACCTGACGTCAGATAGCAGTTCCCTGGTGACATGTGTACAGGTTAGTTCATCGACCTGAGGATCGTCATTTGTCTCGTGTGAGTTCCCACTGTACTTTGATTACTACCCTACCACACTCAAAGGAGACGTGCAAACAGGTTTTAGTTGGGTACAGTCCCGAGCCACATGGAGGCAGTGAGCGGATCTTCAGGGGTTCGTCTCTCCCGGTATTGGGGGTGAGGTCGCGCTGTGTCTAGGAGAGCCATTACACAAAGCCCTCGTCCGAGGCAGGAGATTTACTGGTAGGTATTCCAGTAGTATCTCAGGGTGTTCTGGGCTACACTCCGACACGACTTGTACCGCTTTTGGGGGTCTGACTTTTACCAACCCCCTAGGCCCGCCATGCGATGCTCATAGACGAACGGACCGGACTGTACGGATATTGTCACTGACAGGCTCAGTAGGGTGTCAGGATGGGTTCGCTCATCGACGTCCCTTTTGGTCAATAGCTGGTAGCCCGTTACGTATGGCTAATACCTCTGACGTGCTAGTGGTTAAATAGCCATAGTATTGACGAGTCTTTAGAGTCCCCTACAGACAGTTACTCAAGTTTCGGGAGAAACGCTGTAGAGGCCGTATGGAGATATGGCAGGGTTCGATCAGATGCGTGCGGTATTGCACGGATCATGATCGGACAGATAATACTAGCGGGATTTGGTTTAAGCCGGATCCTAGTATTGTACAGTGTAGATTTTGTCTCATTGCATTTGTATTCGGTCGGAATACAAATGCGGGTATGTATATACAGTAGCGGGGTTTTCCTGTAATTTATTACGGGATCAGTTTTTCGGGTTGCCAGTTTGTTTTCCGTTTCGGCCATATTTCTTTGTATCTTTCATTGGCTGAAGATTAGTGGAGGAGGGCTTATTTGCATTTGTGCAAATTTGCATTGTAGAGGGTGGTCTTTGCATATTATTCTTTCATGATGATTCTACCACCATTGACTTCTATGTTCATGATAGCTTGACTTGTGGAGATATGATTAGGTTGATGGAGTGTTGGTTTTGGGGTGATCATTGTTTCTCATTATCACTCATCATCACATTTTTATGGTTACCTTCCTATTCTCTCTAGTGCTCACCCCCTTGCATTTTTCCATTCCTATTCTTTACATGCATGGCCGGCCAAGCCAAGGGAGGGCTGTCCAAATTTTTGGCAATGAGTTTTGGTCTCATTTTCTTGCTAAAAAATTCTATTGTTCATCCCAAAAAGCACACATCTCATTCCTCCACCACAAGGCAACTTCTAATACCCCAATGAGACATAGCACTACACTTATTCTACAGCAAACCTTGGGCACGTCGACTCGCCAACTTCGTGCCCGAGTTGCCTCGGTCCAGAGGTGGGAGCCCGTAAAAGAAGCCGGCAATGTGGTGCGCTTCCGGCGAGGATGTGAAGACCGGAGATTCCGCGGGGAGATCGAGACGACGACGAGAAGACCGAAGGACACGGATCGCTCGGTATATCTCTCTACCCGTTCTTTAGTTAGCTAGAATTAGATTAATGGCCCGATCCGGGACTTTTGTTCACGGCGGTGCCGGTTTAAAAGTTAAAGTAAATTATCGCTTCCGCATTTTGGCCTCGGAAAGACGACCGGGGCGCCGCCGTGCACTTACACTGGTATCAGAGCCACGCCATTAACCTAGTCTAGCTTACACTAGTATGTTTAAAGCTTCGATCGAACAAATATTCCAAAACCGCATTTTCATGTACATCTGTTCTCTGTCGATTTTGTTTTGGTTCAGAAAATTTTTCAGTGTGTTGCAGAATGACATGCAGGGAGTTCTAGGAGCTCTGTAAAAATTTGGTCACCTTTTGTTACTGTTCAGCCACATAACCGCGGCCAAAGCCATGATTGGGCCGCGGTTCCGCCGCCACTTAGCCTCCTCACTGGACCAATTTTTTACAGAGGGTCTTGGACAGGGAAATTGGGGTTATGGAATATTCTTTTTTGGCCCAGAATTTCTTTAAGTGCTACAGTGGTGCTTGGGGCCCACTTAGGAAAATTTGATCGATCGAAAATTTTAAACACATTAGTTCACAGTATTTACATTATATCTGCGACCGTGAATGTCACTTGATCGGTAAATCCTGTCTAACTGCTATAGCCCGGTTAGACGGATTTGCGAACGTGACATTCACATTGATGTTCTGTGATTGTGCTGTGATGTTGCGGATTGGTCGTGGGGGATAGCCTGGATGTAATGCTAGTACAGTTTTGGTTGTATTATGTACATTTGATATTGCGGGGAGAGCGTCCGACATGTGGACTGCCGTCACTGCCTGTTTGTATATTATTCTTTTGGGGCACGACCGGGATGAGGTCAATGTACCCGTTGTATATATATTTTACTTTCTGTACTAAGATTACCCCAATGTGGGGTGCACGGATAGCCGGGTTCTAGAGGGCAACGGGCCTGCATCTCATGGCATTGAGACGGAGGGGGCTTCACTCTAGAATTGGCGAGCTATTCGCCGCACTCGTAGGGGGTACAGGTTGACCCAGGAAGGGTGCCCAAGTTACCGGATTCCGTGAAGTGCAGGGTAGTCCATTCACGTTGCTGAAGGGGGATGCCTCGCTTCAGGTTTTGGCGGGTAACTTGCCGCGCCCGTAGGGGTCTAGGATTTCATTGCACAGGCTATCCATATGACCAGGGGAACGTCGGGTTTCAGTAGCGGCTCTGTGAAACCCGGGGATTCCAGATATCTGTATTGTTCGGTGATGCTGTACATTTCTGTGATGTTGCATTTTATCACGCCTTGAGCGAAATATTATATTGATATATATATATATATATATACTAGTGGATGTTGTATATGTTTTGCATCCGCGCTAGTCCAGTCCCCGCTCTGTCGTTAGTTAACTAACCTAACGGGTAATGACGGGACCCAGTGGCGAATGCGGATGGCATATACGTACGTCATTATTTTCGTTCTTTATTGGTGTGATCAATTGATGGGACTGCGTTGATTCGGATCAATGCAAGTTAAAAACAAACCTAATCTGATGATGTTGGAACAATTTTTCAAAAAGCTGTTATTGCAAGGGCTTTCTCTTTTGTTTTGCACAGTAGTATTCGGTTATGAATATCCAGCACCTCAGTCGACGAGGCAAGGGCCGAGATCCCTTCACCGGGAGTGACCCCTTGGACAGAAGTTTGCGTTAGGGCAATACCTTCACTATAGCCGATTACTTTTGCTTTGCATCGTGGTATTCAGTTGGAATATCCTGCACCTCATTCTATGGGGAAAGAGCCGAGATCCCTTCTCCGGGAGTGACCTCTTTAGCAAAGGTTTTCGTCACTATATTTTTAAAAAGCTGTCCAATTCCTTCAACGATATCAAGTTCATTACGTTAAAGGTTTTCGCCAGAAACCATTCGTAGCCCTCCGTCGTTTCATATGGGTGGTCAATAATATTCAAGCTGTGTTTGTTGGCCAAAGTCAAAGCACAGTGTTTGGTAGCTGTTGGGTATTCATATGCAGCATAGATAGATGCGTTGGTTTGGGACAGTCGTACTGCCTTGTTGGCCAAAGTCAAGGGTAGGTACGGGTGGGTTCAAATCAACCTGGAGAATGACGGATAGAACTTGACATGTGACTTATGATTTGTTGGCCAAAGTCAAGGTCATAAGAGCATGGGGTAAAAATCACATCGGGTGTTTCTAAAGAAACTGAAACTTGCCAGATACGCGCATACCTTCTGGAGTGTGATAACATGAGCGAAGTCCGTCACGTTATCATGCGATGATAGTTGGATCACGATTCCCACTGATGAGTTGGTTTACTCCTCGGGTGATCCCAACTAATTCTTCTTTCAGGTTTGGAGGAGAATTTGACGGTACAGTGGGAGGTTTCCAGATTAGATAAATTGGCAACCATTATGATTTAGGTTAGAGTACACGCTGAGTGTTTTCTTTTCTCTCTCTCTTTGGCAGTGACCATGACCCGACCTTAGACTATGACTCAGTGACCAAAATTAACCGAACCTTCTTAAACACTGTCTTTTAGATTGTCAGAGTTGCATACCTCATTGCCACTCCTACTTTTACCCTTTTCTCCAGGACACCCCGTATTACTACGAACGTTCACTTTCATTGGACAAAACCATCGTATGGTTATATACGAACTCGAAGGAATTTATTCGAGGATGGTTTCCGGTTCTGGAGGAAACGAATAGGACTATTCAGTTGTCTTTTCCTTTTACCTTCTCTCAGGTTGCGAGTACTCCTTGGTTTAGGAGATAGTACACCTATTACGCAAATTGGATAGTCTTCTTCCAAACCTTAGGCTGGTGCCGAATGGTAGGGAATGAAGAAAACCAATTAGCATAACGATGGTGTGCAGAAGGTATTAAGTAAAGACATATCAAGGGATTAGTAAGAGGGCAAAGTAAATTGCGACTGATATTCACGAACAAACCAGGTATTTCATTACCACTCTCACTTCACCTTTGTATTTCTCCAGGACACTCCGTATCACTACGAAGATCCACAGTTTATTGGATACTCCATCGTATGGTTATATACGAACTCGAAAGGAACTTGTTCCAGTTCGGGGATGGATTCTGGTTCAGGAGAAATAGGAATATGGTTTATTCAGGTGTCTTTTATCTTCACCTTCTCTCACATTGCGAGTGTTCCTAGGATTAGGACAGTACACCCATTATGCTTATTGGATAGTTTTCTTCCAAACCATAGGCTGGTGCCGAACGGTAGGGAAGGAAGAAAACCATTTGGCCTAAAGGGGTGTACAGAAAGTAAAGACTAAAGACATATGAAGGGATGTGAAGAGATGGTATAGAAATATACGGTTATAGTTGTGAATCTGGATAATGGAAGAGGCATTACTAGGAATACCAGAATACCCCATCGAAACATTTCAATGTTTCAGTTTCACTGTGTACTGTTAAAAGAAAACTGATTTCCCAATTAGACACTTGCTCAAGGGTATGTATTTACCAGGTTTGATTCTCATATTTGTATGGTTTTACAGATGATGAGTGGGAGTAAGTTATTAGGAATTAGGTGATCATCCTCATTATATCGGAATTCGTTGTAATTGGTGATATTTGAGGAAGTCACCTGGGTTGTTTGTCGGACGGCAAATATTTGGTTTTGGATATCCGTTGTTATGCACCAATTTCAAATTGATATATCTGTACGTCTATTTTTATCGAGTGAGATATACCTTTTTGAAATTATGTCTCTGACATTTACCTATATCAGTGGATGGTTAGGTAAGGAGCATTAAACAGCGGTGTAATTCTCCTTAACCATAAGTACAGTTTTCAACCTACGACACGCAGGGATTGAGTTATTAGACTCAAGGGACTTATACAGAGTATTGTACGTTGTCCAGCGTCCATGAGGACAAATGGGTTGGTTCTCGTTCTATATTCGGTTTACTTATGACTTCTCTGGTTCTTAGACAAATGTTTCATAGAAACACAAGGTCGAAGTTTTGAGAAGTTGTAGGTATATGAATAAAGTATAGAACCAGGTGTTGCAAGTATCGGGATTCTTCAAGATGATTGAAGATGTAGATACTTGTGTAGGGTATTCAGTTGATAGTAATGATTAAGAGAAGTTGCTTCTCTTTCAGGTTACTCATAATTGGAAGTATTCCTAAGTTGAGTGACGCTGATCGGCCTCCTTCTATTTAGTTGACATGCACTGGAGACAGTTGCATGATTTGAATCTGGTTCAATTAAATCAATGCCTCTGTTTCTGTATTGGATACAGAACAGTTCATATCTTAACGATGTTAAGGTACGGGGAGTTGTCCGGCTTATGCTTAAAACCAGACTCTGGATAACCCAAGGCACGTTTCTGTAATGGCTGTTTGTGGGTTGACCCAGGCTATGACGAGGATTGACTTTCTACTATCTGGAAGATCAATGGTGATATTGTTCTTGACTCGCCACAGTTTTAAAGGAAATGGATTTTTTTTTTCAGAAAACAGTAGTGGGAGTATGGTAGAAATGGAAGTGATTCCAGAACCGTAAACGATTACTGAAGATTTGATAAGAACCTAAAGATTCAATCTGCTTTGACATTCTATTGGCCACTCCGCAGATAAGGTGGGTAACCTCAGGCACCCGAGAGGTACTCATGTAGCCTCAAGGACGGTGACAGGGAGGTTCTTGTTTACCCAGACTTGCCATTGCTGTTGTTCCAGGCCGCGAGACCCGGCAGGAGGATGAGTATAGCATCGTTCTAAACTAGCTTTAGAAGTGTACGTGTATATGACTCTGCCAGAAAGTTGTTGTAGTCAGTAGGAGCAGCGGAAGCATTGGTGGACAAGTGGCTTATGTCTATTTATAGACTAAAGCAGATATAGCGGAGATAGATCATCTATTTCTGACGTGACAGTCATAGGTTTGACTTTATCAGAATAGGGGATGGGTCTGTTGAGAAGGTAGTAGGGTGTGATGTCCTGGTATTTGGATGACATACACAGTGTAGGAAGTGATATTCCTATACTATGATCGGTTATACTTTGGTTGTCACACGGTAGTTTCTCCACAAAGGGACTTGGATATTATATCAGATATTCTGGTTACTGGATCTATAGTTTTAGATCTAGATTTGGGTAGTTTCCCAATCAGGATACTTAGACAGCATTCTGAAGGTGTTTTAGAATGGACGACTCCAGGCATGGTAGTGTACCTACAGGTGATGGAGTCACCCTCTCTAAAGGTGTCTTACAGACTAAAGTGGAGGGGGATGTGCATGATTGGCAGATCACTTGCTTAGGCAATTGAGTCAATAATGAGATGTCAAGTACCACACCAGATGTTGTTTTTTGCAGTAGATGCAAGAAGTTGACATTAATCCAATCCTGGAGAAACAATCGGAAGCAGTTTTAGAACATAAGTGGATGTTCTAGGGATATGATAACAATAGCCTCATTCGGGAGACAGTTATCATTCCAGGCTTCCAAGATGACCTGGATGACAGAGAGGTTGTCAGAGTTATAGTTTTCCTTCTGACGAGGGGCAGTATTTTGGACAGGTGGTCCAAGGGGATACTGAGGGAGGCATGGCGCAGGATACTGATTAAGTTCAGTTAACGATACAGTCTAAGAAGTTTGGATTTGGAGTTCATTTATGAGCTAGGTCCCATCAGATATCCAGACATACTCTAAGACAGGTATTGCTCGTTTCGGGAGATAGGTTTCTCCGCGAACTTGAGATAAAGAGAGACATAGAAAGAAACATTAGAGCGGATCCACTCACTGAGGCTATTCCTCGAACGCATTAGTTTCGCAAACGAGCTTTGTGAGACTGACTAGTAGAGGAGTTGGGTGTTCGGTATCACACGGGCTGTGAGTATGCGACATCGCAATAATTAGCCTTGAGTGCAAGTGGGAGATTGTTGGAGATAGTGCCCTTAGAGTCAATTATTGGATCACAGGCATGTGATTGCAATGATTGAGGGAGGACCTATCCCAGTAGGACAGTCTTAATCAAGATGATAGTATGCTATCTGGTTTATCTTTATCATCGTGTACTGCTTTAGGTGACCTTACAGGTCGCTATTACACGTTGATAGAGCCCCTATGATTCTTGCTTGACTGCCAGCAGTATGAGGGCGATCATATACGTGGGAGCTGGTAGTCTATAAGCACATCCTTAAATGGTCCCTAGTCGTGGGAGTTTCGAGACAGGGCATCGATACTCCAGAGTAGACTAGTGTATACAGTCTAGACCCCGACGAGGGGCGGTGGCCGGTCTCACAAGCCACTGGTGTCAGTTGGTTCATCTAAGATATATACAGGTGCTCATTGGGTTATGAGTACACCGGATAGGACTCGCCAGGAACATGCTAGTTGGTCTTATACCTGACGTCAGATAGCAGTTTCCTGGTGACATGTGTACAGGTTAGTTCATTGTCCTGAGGATCGTCATTTGTCTCGTGTGAGTTCCCACTGTACTTTGATTACTACCCTACCACGCTCAAAGGAGACGTGCAAACAGGTTTTAGTTGGGTACAGTCCCGAGCCATATGGAGGCAGTGAGCGGATCTTCAGGGGTTCGTCTCTCCCGGTATTGGGGGTGAGGTCGCGCTGTGTCTAGGAGAGCCATTGCACAAAGCCCTCGGCCGAGGCAGGAGATTTACTGGTAGGTATTCCAGTAGTATCTCAGGGTGTTCTGGGCTACACTCCGACACGACTTGTACCGCTTTTGAGGGTCTGACTTTTACCAACCCCCTAGGCCCCCCATGCGATGCTCATATACGAATGGATCGGACTGTACGGATATTGTCACTGACAGGCTCAGTAGGGTGTCAGGATGGGTTCGCTCATCGACGTCCCTTTTGGTCAATAGCTGGTAGCCCGTTACGTATGGCTAATACCTCTGACATGCTAGTGGTTAAATCCACAGCCATAGTATTGACGAGTCTTTAGAGTCCCCCACAGACAGTTACTCAAGTTTCGGGCGAAACTCTGTAGAGGCCGTATGGAGATATGGTAGGGTTCGATCAGATACGTGCGGTATTGCACGGATCATGATCGGACGAATAATACTAGCGGGCTTTGGTTTAAGCCGGATCCTAGTATTGTACAGTGTAGATTTTGTCTCATTGCATTTGTATTCGGTCGGAATACAAATGCGGGTATGTATATACAGTAGCGGGGTTTTCTTGTAATTTATTACGGGATCAGTTTTTCGGGTTGCCAGTTTGTTTTCCGTTTCGGCCATATTTCTTTGTATCTTTCATTGGCTGAAGATTGGTGGAGGAGGGCTTATTTGCATTTGTGCAAATTTGCATTGTGGAGGGTGGTCTTTGCATATTATTCTTTCATGATGATTCTACCACCATTGACTTCTATGTTCATGATGGCTTGACTTGTGGAGATATGATTAAGTTGATGGAGTGTTGGTTTTGGGGTGATCATTGTTTCTCATTATCACTCATCATCACATTTTTATGGTTACCTTCCTATTCTCTCTAGTGCTCACCCCCTTGCATTTTTCCATTCCAATTCTTTACATGCATGGTCGGCCAAGCCAATGGAGGGCTGTCCAAATTTTTGGCAATGAGTTTTGGTCTCATTTGCTTGCTAAAAAATTCTATTGTTCATCCCAAAAAGCACACATCTCATTCCTCCACCACAAGGCAACTTCTAATACCCCAAAGAGACATAGCACTACACTTATTCTACAGCTAATCTTGGGCACGTCGACTCGCCAACTTCGTGCCCAAGTTGCCTCGGTCCAGAAGTGGGAGCCCGTAAAAGAAGCCGGCGATGTGGTGCGCTTCCGGCGAGGATGTGAAGACCGGAGATTCCGTGGGGCGATCGGGACGACGACGAGAAGACCGAAGGATACGGATCGCTCGGTATATCTCTTTACCCGTTCTTTAGTTAGCTAGAATTAGATTAATGGCCCGATCCGGGACTTTTGTGCGCGGTAGTGCCGGTTTAAAAGTTAAAGTAAATTATCGCTTCCGCATTTTGGCCTCGGAAAGACGGCTGGGGCGCCGCCGTGCACTTACACAACCATCTCCCAAATCAGGTGATACTTGCCTCAGAATATGTCTGGAACGCTGATGGGACCTTCGTTCCTAGGCCAAAGCCACAACTCCATTGTTGTCACAATAACAATTATTGGACGCTCAATGGTAGGAACCTTGTTCATCTTATGAACAAGAAATGCCCAGACTGCTACTTTGGCAGCATCAATGGTAGCAATGTATTCAGCCTTTATCGTCTAGTATGTCACGGTATCTAGCTTGGAATGTAGGGTTCCTAGGCACACTCAAGAGGTTACACAAGGCATCAACCATGCCCAAATCAAATTTTTCTATGTTCCTAGAAACCCTATGCAAGATCGATAACTAGAGGTAAGGCGGAACAACCAGCAAGTTAACTACTTTAACTACAAGTGAAAGGGACTACAACCTTTGTAGATCGGGTCCTTCACTTTTAAAGCTCCGTGTTGACGTCACTTCGCTGCGATCATCGGAATCCCGGACCCTAGCGTTGGTTTCATCGGAGAAATGAGCGGGCTAGGTCGTTGACTTCGAGGCCGAAGATGATCTACGTCGGGGAGACTCAAACTCAAGCTATTCCTTCACTTGGTCAAAAACTTTGTGAAGAGAATACCCTATACAACATGGAAAGTGGTAGAGGATGAAGAAATAGGAAGTGGGTTCACTTTGGATTTGGATTTCTCACTCTAAATCTCATGGCACCATTAGAGGTAGCAAGCTTTCTTCTTCTTGAAGAAGAAGAAGAAGAAAGAATAATCAATAAGAATAATGATAAAGATTGAAACTTATCCTTTTAATTATGGCACCATGGTTGAGTTAAGCCCTCATGCTTAACTCATGTAGAGAATTAACCAAACTATTAGGTTAAGGGTTGGGTTAACTAATATCCTAAGGAAATGACAAAAGATTTGACTTTGTCAAAGTTTCTTCAAGCTTCATGAAGCTTGATAACTTTGACCAAAGTCTCACCTCTTTTGTTATTTATTAGGAAATTAGTAAACCCTAGTTTAAGTCTCATACACACAACTTGTATGTATCATCAAGCATGATACAAACATGTACACTTGCATATATCACATATAAACAATGTGCACATTCAAGTGAGAAAATCAATCTTAAGTGAACCAATACTAGTTAATGTAAAGTAATATATCAAATATATAATTATACATTAAATCATTAAATCAACACTTGATTTAACGATCCAGTCATATGGCATATAACCGACTAATATCTAGTGTATCAATGTATCGAATCAACACTTGATTCGGTAACCCGGCTATATCTCATATAACCGTCCAATGATACAAATCGGGAGAATAGAATACAGTATCATATGCTGGTATTATTCTCGATCCCGCACATATCTCATATGCGCTCCTATTTCGTTTCGCTTGAGCCAGGAAACCCCTGTGTAGGACTCTAAAGACTCGTCAATACGCCGACAGTAGGTGATGATCATATCAAACACCCACAAGCCGAAAGCGGTCTGCTAAACGTAACGGCCACCCGGGTATTGAGCGATCAGAAGATCAATGAGCAAGCCTGCTCACACTCCTGTGAATCCAACCAGTAACACTAACCGCACCGTCCGGTCTGTTCGTCTGATATGTCGCATATCTCGCCTAATGGTGGTAAACGTCAGACCCCAGTAGCTCGATAAGTCATGCCTATGTAAGGTCCATAACAAGCATGAAACTACTGATAACACTTAACAGTAAATCAGTGCAACCCTGGCCAAGGATTTCCAGTTATGGCCAGTCGAGCATAGCGCAACATCAACCCCCAATACCGGGATAGACGAATCCCCTCCTATCGCTTATTGCCTCCATATGAATCGGGACTGTACCCAAAAACCACCTGTTTGTACGACTCAGTACAGCCGTAGTAGGGTGGAAATCAAAGCACGGTGGGAGACACACAAGACTCTATGATGATCTCGGGTCAACAGACTAAGTTGTACCAGTGTCACCAGAGAACTGCCATCTGACGTGAGGTATAATACCATCTGGGAGTTCTCGGCGAGTCCGTTCAGTGTACCCAGTCACCACTGAGCACCCTCATACCATCTCTGATGTCAAACACCAATGGATATGGGATCATCCATCGCCCATCACATGGGTCGAGAAGATATACGCTAGTCTACTCTGGAATATCGATGCCCCGTCTCGATATTCCCACGACTAGGAACATTGAAGGATGTACTCATGGACTACCCAGGCCCCACTAGTATGATCTACATCATAGTCCTGGAAGTCGAGCACACATCCTAAGGGCTTTATCAACATGTAATAGAGAGACGGCAAGTATACATGTTAAGATAAAGAGCAACCAGATAGCGTACTATCATGTCGAGCAAGAAAGTCCTACCTATATATGTCCCAGCATCCACTATAATATACATCTCATGTACAGTAATGGCCTCTAGGGCATACATATAACTAACAATCTCCCACTTGCACTAGGGCAATCTGTAGCAGTGGTTGCGGTATCACATACTCAACCATCCCATATAAGTTTCTCTCTGGGAAAAGGCCTTTGTGAGTGGATCCTCCGTGTTGTCCTCTGAGTCTACTCTCCAAACCTCGATCACCCTGGAGATCAACTATCTCCATGATCAGGTGATGCTGCCTCAGAATATGCTGGGTCACTGATGGGATTGGGGTTCCTGGGCCAAAGCCACACTTCCATTGTCACACAATGGTAGGAACCTAGTTCATCTCATGAACTAATATACACCCAAACTTCTTCTTTGGTCGTATCTTTGATAGCGATGTCACCAGCCTTTATCGTCTAGTCTGCCACGATATCTAGCTTGGAACACTTCCAACATACCGTCCCTCCACTAAGGGTAAAGACAATGCCTGCGACTGACATTCAGTCGTCCTTATCACCCTGGAATCTTTCTAGTGATTCTCCCCAGGATCAACTGATACCATCTCACTACAACTAGTGAGAATCCTAACATCCATTTAGATCTATCTCATAGATCCAAAACCCAGGATTTAGGAGGTATCATTTTGATCCTATATAGAGAATCCATGTGATAAGAGGAGATTGACCGATCGCAGCATAGGAAACTCTTTTCCTATCAAGAGTATGTTATCCACGTACTCTACGAGGATCACCACCTTACTCTCTACTACCTTTTTGTATATACAAGGTTCATCTATCATTTTGATGAAGTCAAACTCTTTGACTACCACATCAAAACAGACATTCCAACTCCGCGATGCCTGCTTTATCTTGTAAAGCAACTTGCATACGTTTCCGCTGCTCCCATTGTTTACGAAGCCCTCTAGCTGTGTACTTATAGACGCTCTCTTCTAAATCAATATTTAGAAAAGCAGTCATGACACCCAACCACCAGATATCGTATTCATGGTATGTAGCCATGGCAAGTAGGATCCGGATGGACTTAAGCATAGCTACTGGAAAAGGTTTCATCATTTTCCACGCCTGGTCGATGACGAAAACCTTTAACAAGTCTAGCTTTGAAAGTCTCAACTTTTCCATCTACACCAAGTAATCTTCTCAAGATATACATGCTCCTGATAGGGATTTAACCCTTCAGATATAGCATCCAAAGTCCATACTTTGTTGGTGTATATGGATTTCATCTCAGATCGCTAAGCATCCAGCCATTCTTACAGAGTCCCCACTCTTGATGGCCTGCTCGAAACTAGTTGGGTCATCATCTCATGATGCAATCCCCGCTCCCACCGTCATCGAGAAACCGAAGTATCTCTCAGGCAGGTGAGGAACCCTACCAGATCGGCGGAGAGGCTGAGGTTCGTCGGGGACTATTGAATCCTTTGGTTCTATCAAATCATCAGCTGTAGTTTGTATAGCTGGAACTTCTTCCAGTTCTACAGAACTGACCTTGCCTTGATCTTGTCCGGATTTTGCTTTTGACATAGGCCGGACAATCCTAAATCTTAATTTACTTAAGCGATGGGCTCTTCCCATACCATATCTCATATGGAGTGGTAGACAGTGATCTGATTCGAACCTAATTCAATAGGTATGCAGCTTCTCAAGTGCACAACCCCCAAAAGGAAATAGGTAACTCAGTAGTACTCATCATAGAGTGCACCATATAATATAGGGTGTGATTGCTCTACCCCGATACACCGTTGTGTTGTGATGTATACGGAGGAGTAATGCTGAGAGAGAATCTCATTCTCCTTTAGAATAGTCCAAGAATTCCATGCACAAGTATTCTCCTCCCTGATCTCATCATAGGACATAATACTTATACCTATATTGGTTCTCTACTTCTGACTTATATTCTGTGAATTTCTCAAAAGCTTCAGACATGTGTTTCAACAGGATCATATGTCCGAATCTTGAGAGATCATCAGAGAATGTAAGGAAGTACAAAGAACCAGTCCCGGCATATGTAGACTGGGGACCTTTATACATCACTGTGTATCAGTCCCAAGAGTTCACTAACTCTTTCTCTGTTTCCAGTAAACGGAGCTATGGTCATCTTATCTTTGTGACATGACTGGCAAGTTTCACAAGATGTAAATTCAAACTGATTTAAATATGCATCTAAATGTAACTTTAGCTAGTCGGGTCACATTGATATGACCTAGTCTACAATACCTCAAGAAGGAATCGTTCAATTCTGAACTCTTCCTCTTGTGTGTGTTCTGTACGTTAAGAACTGTGGTCTGATTTAGAATGTATATACTTTTAGATAACGTGCCTGAACCGATCAACTCTTGATATAGGATATGTGCAAAACATTATCCAACAATACAAAATTATATCCTTCTTTAGTAGATAAAGAGACTGATATGATGTTGTATATCAGGTTCGGTATCTAATAACATTCGTTCAGAATCAGTGTATTTTGGTAATACAGGGTGATAGTGACCAACAGACTTGGCTGCAACACTTGTACCGTTTTCTGTCTCATGAAACTTATCACCCGTTCTTAGTTCTCTACCTTTCTGTAGCCCTATGTAACAAATTACATATCTGGGATCCTGATTCGGTATCAAATACCCAGGACGCAGAGGATACTGAGAAACAGTTCTTTGTAATGAACACACCCGAAGGAGATGCATCTCATGCACTTTCTTCGTGTGGGCGGCATGGGAATCCTGGTATTCCCCTATTTCCTGCTCTGTCTTATAATAATTATAAGTTGGAGCGGGACCAACGTTCCCCAGCTCAATATAACAAGCGGGTTCGGTTAATACATCCATATTATTATCTTGATTAAGGCGTGATATGGTCGCTACCTGGAGAGAGAGAGAGAAGAAAACACTCTGCATGCGGTCTTGCAAGATTAGATTGGTTATTTATTTTATCTAATCAGGATGGCCCCCACTATTTTTATCGAATCTTCCTTCAAACCCTAAAAGGAAATACTAGCCGGGATTAATTACACTCTACAAGTTCGCCAATCTTTCAGCCAGGCCAGTGCCGGTACTTTGAGGGAGGTTCCCCGTGCTTTCGCACGGACCTAATTAAAGTAAACCTCGTTTTCCCAGGGGCGTAACCCCGTTGACACCTTTCTAGACACATACTTGATCGGCTAATTGTAAAGTGCAAAACTCTCCCAGGAGTAACAATTGCTCGCAGTGGGTATCGGGATCCAACTATCATATAGAAGGTATGCAAACTCATTGCAAATTTCAACACCTGAAACTCCCGATAATGGTTTTTACCCCTAGCACCTATGACCTTGGCTAAGGTCAACAAATCATAAGCACTGGTCAAGTTCTACCCATCATTTCGTGATTAATTAGAGCCACCCACATGACCCTTGTCTAAGGTCAACAAAGCCACATGACTGTCCTAACTAATCGCATCATATGCGGTGTAGGAAGACATCACTTAGCTACCGTACACTGCGCCTTGACTATGGTCAACAAACACAGTACGAATACTAAGTACTCTACTTCCTAAAATGACGGAGGGTTGCGGATGGTTTTTAAGAAAACCTTTAACGCTTTGAACTTGGTTTCGTTGCGGAATCAAATGGTTTTTAAATGGAGTGTTTTTTAGGCATTTCTAGTTTTGTTAAAGGGGTCACTGCCGGTGAAGGGATCGTCGGCCCTTTCCTCATCGAATAAGGTACAGGATATATCATATATACCGCTGTGCAAAGCAAAAATTATAGAAGCAATCAAAAGACAAACCGAGGGTTGTAGCATCTGCCGGTTATTGCTAAAGGGGTCACTCCCGGTGAAGGGATCTCGGCCCTTTCCTTATCGAATAAGGTGCAGGATGTTCTACAAGGAACACCGCGATGCAAAGCAAGAACTGTAGCTACCTGTTTTTGAAAATTCGATTCCACAACATCTTTAAGGTTTATTTTCTTTCATTAATCTCATTAATGAATGTCCCATCATTTAAGTCCACATAAACATCACAGATAAATACAACGTACGCTTATGCCATCCGCATTCGCCTCGATGTCCCGTCTGCACCGTTAGGTTAGGTAACTAACGGTAGAGCGGGGCAGGGCTAGCGCGGGTGTAAAACATAAGTAACGTCTATATAATATATCATATATACTATATATAGTATCAATCTGAATATATCACATGATCACATTACAGATAACGCAGCAGAAAATATCATATGAAATATTGGATATACTAGGACGTCCGTGTTTTATTTTGAGCCTGTATAAAACACGGATTCCACGGTCGTGATGAATAGCCAATCCCACACTCCTAGACCCCTATGAGAGCGGTAAGCAACCCTACCAATTCTAGAGTTAGGAGACCCAGACTCGACTCCTCGAGATGGTCTCCCACTGGACCCTAGAACCCGGTTACTTGTGCTCCCCTCCTTGGGTCTATCCTAATGCGGAAAAGTAAATAATATACAATGGTGACATCATCCTCAACCCGGAAGTGCCCCAATAAAAAAATATTACATACAAGTTTTTTACATGAATGAAAATGAAAAACATTCATCTCACATAAAAACCCCCGGCTATTCAAACACGACGATCCAATATAACATATCCAGCAACACATAACATCACATGTCATCAACGTAAGTAAATATGCCCATCCCAATTGTCGTTGACATATAGCAACGAAACCGGCGATATCACATATTTCACTTACGGTCGCAGAAAAGAAAGTGTAAAACTACAACAGTTGGAATCCGCAACCTCCTTAGACATCGCATGCCTAATCAAATGAATTCCTTAGACATCGCATGCCTAACAATTATAAACCCCGCATTTTAGTCTCATTATCGAAAACACTTTTCAATATCAAGTCGGGCAATTCAACAAGATTCCCGACATTCTGAATGAATGCTCGTCGCAAACTTTAGTAGACGGCCGCACCCCCGGATGCCGTCGTTGAAGTGCACTAAGGCGGAACACCGCTGCCGCGAGCACCCGAACGGATGCTTTCGGTGACGGGGTTCTCCAACAGTCACATGGTCGGGGCTATGGGGCGTGGCTATCTATTAAGTTTACCGGCGAGTATCCGCGTACGCAACGTTATTGCGACGGACTTTTGATCACATCAAAATTCCGTGGCAGCCGAACAAGTGAGACTAAACTGCTAGATTTATAGCATTCAAATCAGTTATCTCATAACTACTTGTGGATTCCAATTATTGTATCACATTCCAGATAAATAGACAATGTTAAACTTTCTGATCGAATAATCAAACACCCAAGTTTTCCCGAAACAGCTCAACACATGAAATAAGTTTAAAAACATTCACTTCATGCCACAGTACCAAAGGTCCAGCCGTAGAAGGGTCATGCCAACGCCTCACATGTGGCACGCCGTACTGCCCCAAACCCTAAGGTTCAAAGGGCAGTTCAAGACGGTCACATAATCGAGTTAAGGTTTGTTGTCTTCTAGAGGATCCATCGCGTTACTTGCACTACTTAGAACGTTCTTAAACTACGGAAAAATCCAACACTTGGAAATTTCCCGACAGGGGAAAAAGTGGGTTATTTATATCCGGTCGAACTTTTTAACATGTTCTAAAATACCCGGAAAAACTTAAACAAAGTTAAACAATTCGATCGAAACATCGAGTCCCCAAAACAACCCAGAAAACTCAACTGTTGAGTATAATTTAAAAATTCCTAGAAAACACAAGAAATTCAGTTGGGCATTACTGTGCAGAGCACGTGACAAGAGTCACCTTTATGGCCGCGGAACCACCGCGCAAGCCAGGGTGGGGCCGCGGTTCCACGGTGCATTTGTCGATATAGGCGCACGTGCTGCACTGTAACTCCTAAAAAACCCTGTTGAATTTTCTGGATATTTTTAATTCACAAAAATCCACAGTTTCAAAAATTGTACAGAGAAGGGTGTCGATTGGGGTTTCGGGTTTCGATCGGGTTTCTAATTTCGTCCACAATTCGCCTAAAGCTCTAGCTAGGCTCTGATACCACTGTAGGGTTCCTAGGCACACTCAAGAGGTTACACAAGGCATCAACCATGCCCAAATCAAATTTTTCTATGTGCCGAGAAACCCTATGCAAGATCGATAACTAGAGGTAAGGCGAAACAACAAGCAAGTTAACTACTTTAACTACAAGTGAAAGGGACTACAACCTTTGTAGATCCGGTCCTTCACTTCTAAAGCTCCGTGTTGACGTCCCTTCCCTGCGATCATCGGAATCCCTGACCCTAGCGTTGGTTTCATCGGAGAAATGAGCGGGCTAGGTCGTTGACTTCGAGGCCGAAGATGATCTACGTCGGGGAGACTCAAACTCAAGCTATTCCTTCACTTGGTCAAAAACTTTGTGAAGAGAACACCCTATACAACATGGCAAGTGGTAGAGGATGAAGAAATAAGAAGTGGTTTCACTTTGGATTTGGATTTCTCACTCTAAATCTCATGGCACCATTAGAGGTAGCAAGCTTTCTTCTTCTTGAAGAAGAAGAAGAAGAAGAAAGAACAATCAATAAGAATAATGATAAAGAATGAAACTTATCTTTTTAATTATGGCACCATGGTTGAGTTAAGCCCTCATGCTTAACTCATGTAGAGAATTAACCAAAGTATTAGGTTAAGGGTTGGGTTAACTAATATCTTAAGGAAATGACAAAAGATTTGACTTTGTCAAAGTTTCTTCAAGCTTCATGAAGCTTGATAACTTTGACCAAAGTCTCACCTCTTTTGTTATTTATTAGGAAATTAGTAAACCCTAATTTAATCTTGATTTGGTTTAAGTCTCATACACACAACTTGTATGTATCATCAAGCATGATACAAACATGTACACTTGCATATATCACATATAAACAATATGCACATTCAAGTGAGAAAATCAATCTTAAGTGAACCAATACTAGTTAATGTAAAGTAATATATCAAATATATAATTATACATTAAATCCTTAAATCAACACTTGATTTAACGATCCGGTCATATGGCATATAACCGACTAATATCTAGTCTATCAATGTATCGAATCAACACTTGATTCGGTAACCCAGCTATATCTCATATAACCGTCCAATGATACAAATCGCGACAATAGAATACAGTATCACATACTGGTATTATTCTCGGTCCCGCTCATATCTTATATGCGCTCCTATTTCGTTTCGCTTGAGCCAGGAAACCCCTGTGTAGGACTCTAAAGACTCGTCAATACGCCGGCAGTAGGTGATGATCATATCAAACACCTACAAGCCGCAAGCGGTCTGCTAAACGTAACGGCCACCCGAGTATTGAGCGATCAGAAGATCAACGAGCAAGCCGGCTCACACTCCTGTGAATCCAACCAGTAACACTTACCGCACAGTCCGGTCTGTTCGTCTGATATGTCGCATATCTTGCCTAGGGGTGGTAAACGTCAGACCCCAGTAGCTCGATAAGTCATGCCGATGTAAAGTCCATAACAAGCATGAAATTACTGATAACACTTACCAGTAAATCAGTGCAACCCTGGCCAGGGATTTCCAGTTATGGCCAGTCGAGCATAGCGCAACATCAATCCCCAATACCGGGAGAGACGAATCCCCTCCTATCGCTCATTGCCTCCATGTGAATCGGGACTGTACCCAAAAACCACCTGTTTGCACGACTCACTAGAGCCGTAGTAGGGTGGAAATCAAAGCACAGTGGGAGACACACAAGAATCTATGACGATCTCGGGCCAACAGACTAAGCTGTACCAGTGTCACCAGAGAACTGCCATTTGACGTGAGGTATAATACCATCTAGGAGTTCTCGGCGAGTCCGTTCAGTGTACCCAGTCACCACTGAGCACCCGCATACCATCTCTGATGTCAAACACCAATGGATATGGGATCATCCATCGCCCATCACATGGGTCGAGAAGATATACCCTAGTCTACTCTAGAATATCGATGCCCCGTCTCGATATTCCCACGACTAGGAACATTGAAGGATGTACTCATGGACTACCCAGGCCCCACTAGTATGATCTACATCATAGTCCTGGAAGTCAAGCACACATCCTAAGGGCTTTATCAACATGTAATAGAGAGACGACAAGTATACATGTTAAGATAAAGAGCAACCAGATAGCGTACTATCATGTCGAGCAAGAAAGTCCTACCTATATATGTCCCAGCATCCACTACAATATACATCTCATGTACAGTAATGGCCTCTAGGGCATACATATAACTAAGATGGAACTCTTCCAACATACCGTCCCTGCACTAAGGGTAATGACAATGCATGTGACTTACTCTCAGTCGACCTTATCACTTTGGAAGTTCGAACCAAAAACTTTCTTTTAGTGCTTCTCAAGTACTTAAGAATGTCCTCCACAGCTTTCCAGTGATTCTCCCAAGATCCGATAAATTCCTAATCACTACACCTTGTGAGTCATCTACATCGGTCTGGTACATAACATCGCATACTCTGATAGAGCTTACTGCCGAAGCATAGGATATCCCTTGCATGCGAGCTCTCTTCAAATCAGTCTCGGAAGACTTCGTTTTGGAGAGAGTGATTCCTGAGTAAGTGAGCGAACCACCACGTTTAGAATCGTCCATTCTAAACCCCTTTAGTATGGTGTTTTTGTACCTGGATTTTGGACACTCCCAACATCCACTTAGATCTATCACCATCGATCATAATCCACAAGATATAGTAGGTATCATCCAAATCTGTTATTGAGAATCCCCGTGATAAGAGGAGCTTGACCGAGTGTAGCATAGAAAACCATTTTCTATCAAGAGTATGTCATCTACGTACAATACGTGGAAGACAACCTTACTCTCTTTAACTTTCTTGTATATACAAGGTTCATCTACCTTTTTGATGAAGTCAAACCCTGTGACTACCACATCAAAATAGATGTTCCAACTTCGTGATGCGCGCATTGATCCTGATGGACTTAAGCATAGCTTTGAAAGTCTCAACTTTTCCATTCACACTAACAATCTTCTCAAGATCCATTTGCTCCCAATGGGTTTTACCCCTTCAGGTGCAACATGCAAAGTCATACTTTGTTGGTGTACATGGATTCCATCTTTGATCGCATAGCATCCGGCCTTTTCACAGAGTCCCCACTAATGATGGCCTGCCTGAACCTGGTTGGGCCATCATCTACCATGATGCAATCCTCACTCCCACTGTCACCGAGTAGACCGTAGTATCTCTCAAGTGGATGATGAACCCTACCAGATTCACGGAGAGGCTGTGGTTCGTTGGAGACTATTGAATCCTTTGGTTTCACCAAATCATCAGCTGTTAGTTTGTCTAGCTAGAACTCCTTCCGGTTCTACCTCATGACCACTAATTTCTTCACAAGAAATTACTTTTCTAAAAAGATGGCATGCTCAAAACACCTTTTGCTCCTCAGAGTCGTAGAAGATTATTCCCTCAAAATTATTTGGGATATCCTAACAAAATTACACAGAACTGACCTTGCCTCGAGCTTGTCTGGATTCTGCCTTTCAACATAGGCCGGACAACCCCATATCTTAACTTGTTTAAGACATGGTCTTTTCCCACACCATATCTCATATGTAGAGGTAGACTCTGATTTGGACGAAACCCTATTCAATAGGTATGCATCTTCTCAAGTGCATAACACCAAAAGGAAACAGGTAACTCAGCAGTACTCATTATAGAGCGCTCCATATCTCATAGGGTGCGATACCTCCGCCCCGATACACCGTTGTGTTGTGGTGTATATGAAGGAGTAAGCTGAGAGAGAATCACATTCTCCTCTTAGAAACTCCAGGAACTCCATGCGCAAGTATTCTCCTCCTCGATCACAACGAAGGACTTAATACTTCTACTCGTCTGGTTCTTTAACTTCAAACTTATATTCCTTAACTTTCTCAAAAGTTTCAGACTTGTGTTTCAACAGGAACATATGTCCGAATCTCGAGAGATGATCGGTGAATATAATGAAGTGCGAAGAACCAGCCTTGGCATTTATAGACATAGGACCATATACATCATCATGTATCTGTCTCAAGAGTTCACCAACTCTTTCTCTGTTTCCAGTAAACGGAGTATTGGTCATATTACCTTTGAGACAAGACTGGCAAGTAGCATAAGATGAAAATTCGAACAGATTCACATATTTATCCTTATATAACGTAGCTGGTCGTGTCGTATTGATATGACCTAGTCTACAATGACTCAAGAAGGATTCGTTCATTTCTGAACTACTCTTCTTGAGTGTGTGTTTTACATACTTTGAACTGTGATTTGATTTAGAATGTATATGCTATTATCTGACGTGCCTGATCGAATCAACTCTTAATTCAGGAAAATGTTCACAACATTATCCTCCAATACAGAATTATATCTTTCTTCAACTCATTAAAGAAACCGATGTAATGTTGTATTTCAGGTTCGATATGTAATAACATTTATTCAGAATCAATGTATCTAATACAAGGTGTATCTTCCAACCGACTTGGCTGCAACAATTGTATCATTCTCTAACCCTTAGAGACATATCACCCCTTCCCAGTTCTCTATCTATCTGTAGCCTATGTAACACATTACATATGAGGGATCTTGATCCGGTATCACATACCCAGGACGTAGAGGATACTGAGAAACAGTTCTCGGTAATGAACACACTCGAAAAAGATGCATCAACATGCACTTCCTTCGATTGGGTGGCATGGGAATCCGGATATTCCCCTATTTCCTACTCGGACTTATAACAATTATAAGAAAGAACGGAACCAACATTCCCTAGCTCAGTATAATAAGCAGGTTCGGTCAATACATCCATATTATTATCTTGATTAAGGCATGATATGGTCGCTACCAGGAGAGAGAGAGAGAAGAAAACACTCTGCGTGCGCTCTTGCAGGATTAGATTGGTTATTATTTTATCTAATCAGGATGGCTCCCACTGTTTTGATCAAATCTTCCTTCAAACCCAAAAAGGTAAGACTAGCCGGGATTAATTACACCCTACAAGTTCGCCAATCTTTCATCTAGGCCAGTTTCGGTATTTTGAGGGGGGTTCCCCATGCTTTCGCACGGACCAAATTAAAATAAACCTCGTTTTCCCATAGGCTTAACTCCATTAACCCAGAGTCTTAACCCCGTTAACACCTTTCTAGACACCTACTTGATCGGCTAATTGTGATGTGTAAAACTCTCCCAAGAGTAACTCTTACTCGCAGTGGGTATCGGGATCCAACTATCTCGTAGAAGGTATGCAATCTCATTGCAAATTTCAACACTTGAAATTCCTGATAATTGTTTTTACCCCTAGCGTCCTATGACCTTGACGGAGGCCAAACTACCCATAGGGCGCGAGTCAAGTTCAACCCGTTCGTTTCTTAATTGAATTAGACCCACCCGCACGACCCTTGACGGAGGCCAAACTACGCCATATGAATACCCTAATCCAATCGCATCTTATGGTGCAGATAAGCACTAGTTAGCTACCGAACACTATGACTTGACGAAGGCCAAACTACCGCAGCGCGAATACTAAGTAGTACTTATCTAAAATGACGGAGGGCTACGACAGGTTTTTAAGAAAACCTTTTGCGTAATGAACTTAATATCGTTGTAGAATCGATTAAATTTTAAAAGGAGTGTTTTTGAGGCTTTTGCTAGTTTTGCTAAAGAGGTCACTCCCGGTGAAGGGATCTCAGCTTTTTCCTTATCGAATAAGGTGCAGGATATTTCACAAATACCACTATGCAAAGCAAAAAATATAGAAGCAATCAAAAGACAAATCGAGTGGTTTGTAGCATCTGCCAGTTTCACTAAAGAGGTCATTCCCGGTGAAGGGATCTCGGCTCTTTCCTTATCGAATAAAGTGCTGGATATTCTATAAGGAATACCACTATGCAAAGCAAGAACTAGAGCTACCAGTTTTTAAAACAAGTTTCTATAATATCTTTAGGTTTCTTTTATTTCATTAATCTCATTAATGAAGTCTCATCTGTTATGCTTCTTAAGCATCACATAAGAAACGAAAGCAGCAATATTTATTATATCTCAAATATATAATATAGGCATTTGTCTCAGAACATATTAAGTGATCACATCACAGAATATCTGCAGCAGAAGAATCACATATGAAATATTGGATATACTAGGAATTCCGAGTTTTATTTAAACCAGTAAAAACGCGGATTCCACGGTCGTGATGAATAGCCAAACCCACATCCCTAGACCCCTACGAGGGCGTCAAGCAACCCTACCAATTCTAGAGTTAGAAGACCCGGTCTCGACTCCTCGAGATGGTCTCCCACTGGACTGTAAAACCCGGTTACTTGTGCTCTCCGCCTTGGGTCTATCCTTTTAGTGTATATGCCCTAGGGGCCATTATTGTATCATACTTGAATGTATATTACTTAATGGAAGCTTGGGATATTCATAGTTATATATACAGTCTTGCTAAAAATGGTAGTATGCTACTTGGTTTTTGTCTACTTTAATATGTGCATATGTTTCTAGTAACGTATCACTTATACATATTAGTAGAGCCCATAGGATCTTTGCTTGATTACCAACGTTGTGATGGTAGTCACACTAGTGGGGGCTGGGTAGTCTGTAAGCAACATCCTATACAGGTCCCTGGTCGTTGGATTATCAAGATAGGGCATCGATATTCCGGAGTAGACTAAGTGTGTACACTTCTCATCCCAGTTGGGGAGATGGTCTGTCCCACAGCCATCAGTACGTCGTACTGAAGATAGTATACAGGTGCTCGTTAGGTTACGGGTACACCGGACATGACTCACAAGGGAACTGATTGGTTGGTATTATACCCATCATCAGTTAACAGTTCCTAGGTGACATGAGTACAGCATAGTCCGCAGACTTGACACTGCTACTTCGCCTCGAGTGTGTCCCACTGTTCTTAGATTGCTACCCTACCACGGCTCAAAGGAGTCGTGCAAAAAGGTAGCAGTTGTGTAAGTCGATGAACAACACCCCACGACTTGCGGGGAGGCGGAAATATGAAAAAACGATCTTGTTTTTATGCTAAACATCGACTAACCGCATGAATCGAAGCTAAACGATAACTAACAACAAACATAGAAGTTCTAAACTACTATGTAAAGGGATTATACCTAAAGAACCGTGTCCTTCGTCTTTACGAACTCCACCTCCTTCTCGGCCTTCTCCAAGTAGTAGACGATCCACAACGAGAGCTAAACTCCAAGCTTTGCCTCTAAACTTGAGGCAACTAGGTATCTTTAAGTGCTAATCAAAGTACCTAGATAAAATAGAGTAAGGTTATGGATTAAGTAGTCTAACTAATCCTTGTACTCAACACATGAGAGGGGAGGATTAGGGTTTGAAGAGGGAGAGCTTGAGGAGAGAGAAGGTGAGAATAATAATGAAATGAGAAAATGAGTTATCATAATATATATCAAGCATTTTATTTTATCAAGAAAAGAAAAGATAATGTTTTACAACCATGCTTGATAAATATCTAATGGTGATTCACATCCATAAGTCATTAAGCAATTATGAAGCATTAATGACATGGAAGAATCATCCATATTACTCACTAATCTCATTTAATGTATATGCCACCTAAACCTCCTTAGTCACCATCTTCTAGAAGCTTCTCGCACAATTACGAGAACGCCCCTCCTATCCGTGAAAACACGGAAAAACTTTAGACTGTATAAATCCAATAACCTGATACTAGTAACTAGCTTAAACCAAAGCCGACTAGTAAAAACTGTCCGAAAGTCGTACGTTCGTAAACGCACGTATGCGTCCGAACCCTTGTCGTAAAACCATACGACCTCTATATCGTTTCGCCTGGAGTAGGGAAACTCTCTGCGTGGGACTCTAGAGACTCGACTACTACGCTGGCAGTGGGTTTAACCACAGACCGCAAGCGGCACTAGCTGTACGTAACGGTCCCCAGGTAGATGTCGATAAGAAGGCCGATGAGGAAACCCATCCGAACACCTACTGAGTCTGATGTGACAATCTCCGTACAGTCCGGTCTGTTCGTCTAAGACTATCGCATATCGGGCCTAGGGGGGCGGCAAGCGTCAGTCCCTTAATAGCGGTATAAGTCGTGTCGGAGCAAAGCCCATTACTCCCTGAGAAACTACTGGAACCTACCAGCAAATCTCGCTTGCCCTGGCCAGGGACTTTGCATAATGGCTCTCTGACACAGTGCGATATCAACCCCCAATAACGGGAGAGACGAATCCTGTCTAACTGCCACTGCCTCCAAGTGCTCGGGACTGCACCCAACTGCTACCTGTTTGCACGACTCCTTTGAGCCGTGGTAGGGTAGCAATCTAAGAACAGTGGGACACACTCGAGGCGAAGTAGCAGTGTCAAGTCTGCGGACTATGCTGTACTCATGTCACCTGGGAACTGTTCACTGACGACTGGTATAAAACCAACCAACAGTTCCCTGTGAGTCCTGTCCGGTGTACCCGTAACCTAACGAGCACCTACATACTATCTCCAGTACGACGTACTGACGGCTGTGGGACAGGCCATCTCCCCAACTGGGATGAGAAGCGTACACACTAGTCTACTCCGGAGTATCGATGCCCTGTCTCGAGAATCCAACGACTAGGGACCAGAATAAGGATGCGCTTGTAGACTACCCAGCCCCCACTAGTGTGACTGCCATCACAACGCTGGTAGTCAAGCAAGATCCTAAGAGCTCTATCAATACGTATACTCACATATTAAGATAGAAAAACCAAGTAGCATACTACCATGTTTAGCAAGACTGTTATATACATGTGAATATCCCAAGCTTCCATTAAGTAATATACAAACTAGTATGATACAATAATGGCCTCTAGGGCATAAACACTAACAATCTCCCACTTGGACTAGGGCCATGTACTGGCATATCGAAGACCGATGATCTCGAGTAGCCTCTCGAACTGAATCTGAGGTAGGGCCTTCGTGAATGGGTCAGCAATGTTCTCTTCAGAAGAAACTCTCCGAACCTCGATCTCCTGAAGATCAATGATCTCCCTGATCAGGTGATACCGCCTTAAGATGTGTCTGGATTTCTGATGGGACCTTGGTTCTTTCGCTAAAGCTATAGCTCCGTTGTTGTCGCAATACAGAGGTATTGGATCAACTATGGTAGGAACCACCTGAAGTTCTGTTAGGAACTTCTTCATCCAGACTGCTTCTTTTGCGGCATCGCAAGCAGCTATATACTCCGCTTCCATCGTCGAGTCAGCAACGGTGTCCTGCTTGGAGCTCTTCCAGCACACCGCCCCTCCATTGAGGGTAAAGACATAACCCGACATGGACTTGGAATCATCCTTATCACTCTGGAAGCCGGAATCAGCAAAGGCCTCCAACCTGAGGTCTTTTCCGCTGTAAACCAAGAACATCTCCTTAGTCCTTCTCAGGTACTTGAGAATGTTCTTTACTGCTATCCAGTGCTTCTCCCCTGGGTCTGACTGATCTTACCACGCTCAGTGCGTAAGCTACATCTGGTCTGGTGCACAACATCGCATACATTATAGAGCCTACCGCAGAAGCGTAGGGTATAATAGACATGCGTTCCCTTTCCAAATCAGTCTTGGGAGACATCTCTTTGGAGAGGGTGATTCCGTGACAAGCCGGTAGATTACCGCGCTTAGAATCTTCCATACTGAATCTTTTCAGTACAGTGTCGATATACCTAGACTGCGAAAGTCCCAAAATCCTCTTGGATCTATCACGATAGATCCGGATCCCCAGAATATAAGAGGCATCACCCAGGTCTTTCATGGAGAACCTGTGTGACAAGAATCCTTTAACAGATTGTAGCATAGGAATGTCATTTCCTATTAATAGAATGTCATCCACGTACAAGACGAGGAATACGACACTTCTGGCTACAACTTTACTATATATGCACGGTTCATCTGGATTTTTGATAAAGTCATATTCTTTGACTGTCTCATCAAAACTGATGTTCCAGCTCCGCGATGCCTGCTTTAGCCCATAAATGGACTTAAACAGCTTGCATACTTTCCCGCTGCTTCCACTCTGATTGAAACCCTCTGGCTGATCCATATAGACGCACTCTTTTAAATTTCCATTCAGAAAAGCCATCTTTACGTCCATCTGCCAGATTTCATAATCATGGAAGGCAGCAATAGCAAGAAGAACCCGAATGGATTTGAGCATAGCCACTGGAGAAAAAGTTTCGTCATAGTCCAAACCAGGTCTTTCACGAAAACCCTTTGCAACAAGTCTAGCCTTATAGGTTTCCACCTGTCCATCTACACCAATCTTTTTCTTGAAGATCCATTTGCATCCTATAGGTTTTACCCCATCTGGAGCAAAGTCCAAAGTCCATACTTTGTTGGTGTACATGGACTCCATTTCGGTCTGCATTGCATCTAGCCATCATACCGAGTCGCCGCTCTGATGGCCTGCTGGAAGTCAGTAGGTTCATCATCATCTATAATGCAATCCTCTCTATCCCCATCTATGAGAAAACCATAGTATCTCTCAGACGGATGAGACGGCCTACTACTCCTGCGGAGGGGTGCGGGAATGTCCTGTTCTTCTTGAACTTTCGGTTCTACCAAACTTTCAGTAGCAACTTGTGGTTCTGGAATTTCTTCCAGTTCTATTTCGCTCCCACTTATTTCCTTTTCTAAAAACTGTTGTTCCAGAAAATAGGCATTACGAGAAACAAAAACCTTTTGTTCCTCTGCGTAATAGAAATAATATCCCTTAGAGTTCTTTGGATATCGCACAAACTTACATTTTACTGATCGTGCCTCGAGCTTGTCCACATGCTGCTTTTTAACAAAAGCTGGACATCCCCAAATCTTCATATGCTGAAGATGGGGTTTCTTCCCACTCCACATCTGATATGGGGTGGTAGGCACAGTCTTGGTAGGAGCCCTGTTCAGAAGATATGCCGCTGAATCTAGCGCATAACCCCAAAAAGATCGCGGTAACTCAGCATTACTCATCATGGATCGTACCATATCTAATAGGGTTCGATTCCGTCTCTCCGATACACCGTTATGCTGTAGAGTGTATGGAGGAGTAAGCTGAGAGAGAATTCCTTTCTCTTTTAGGTAACCTAGGAACTCGGCACTCAAGTATTCACCACCTCGATCAGATCTTAGTGTCTTGATACTTTTGCCGGTTTGGTTTTCTACTTCATTCTTATACTCTTGGAATTTCTCAAAAGCCTCGGATTTATGTTTCATCAGATAAATGAATCCGTATCTTGAGTAATCATCCGTGAAAGTAATGAAATAGGAAAAACCACCTCTTGCATGTGTAGACATTGGACCACATACATCGCTGTGTATGAGTCCTAAGAGCTCGCTCGCTCTTACTCCTTGTCCAGTAAATGGAGTCTTTGTCATCTTTCCTTTGAGACAAGATTGACAAGTGTCATAAGTTTGATATTCGAACGAGTCCAAATATCCTTCTCTATGCAACTTAGTCAACCTTCTCTCATTGATGTGACCCAGTCTACAATGCCATAAGAAAGCTTTATTTAAATCTGGAGACTTTCTTTTTAGTGTGTTCTGGACATTGAAAATTTGGAGTTGGTTTAAAACATATATACCGTTATTTAGTGTACCGGACGCAATCAAACCATGATTAAGGTGGATGTTAACAACATCTCTTACAAACGTGAAATCATAACCTTTATTTGATAACAAGGAAACTGATATGATATTACACGTTAAGCTTGGTACAAAAAAACAGTTATGTAAAACCAAAATGTGTCCACTCGTCAATCCTAGGTGATAATCCCCGACGGACGCAGCTCCCACGCTAGCTCCGTTAGCAACCTTTAGGGTCATATCACCTTCCTTCAGCACTCTACGGTTTCTCAGTGCCTGCAATGAATTGCAAATATGAGATCCTGATCCGGTATCCAATACCCAGGAAGTAGAGTTGATCGACAGACAATTCTCAATTACAAACACTCCTGAAGTCGAAGCCACAGCTTGCTTCGGTTCCTGGTTCTTGGCGTTCCATGCCTTGCAATCCTTCTTCCAGTGCCCTTTCCTGTGACAATGGAAGAACTCATCCTGGCCCACTACCGGTACCGCAAACTTTTTCTTTCCCTTCCCTCACACCTTACTTACACCTCCTCTAGGTCTGGGGGCGGCCTTCTTCTTCCTTCCTTTGGCCCTAGCCTTGGACCCGGAAGAAGATGCACCGCTAACAAACATAGCGGGTGTTTCCCTTGCTTTCTGCAAGGTGCCCTCTGCACTTCTTAACATGTTCAGGAGTTCCGAAAGTTCAACTTCTTTTCTTTGAATGTTGAAGTTCAGGATAAACTGGGCGTAGGTGGAAGGAAGGGACTGGAGAATAAGGTCTGTATAGAGCTCATTATCCAAAGTCGTCCCAAGGTCTGCGAGCTCTTCTATATAGCCGATCATCTTTATGACATGTTCTCCTACCGATGACCCGACAGCCAATCTCGCTCGAAACAAGTTCTTAGAGGTCTCGTATCTTGCTATACGAGATTGCTCTCCATAAAGTTCCTTTGTATGGAGAAATATGGCATCTAGTTCCATATCCTCGTGCCTCCTCTGATGTTCATTGTTCATCGGGGCAAGCATGATGCACTTGGCTTTCGCGCAATCGAAATCCCAGGTTTTGCGGATTTCCTTATCCGCATTACTGGATTTGGGACCAGGGACAACAGGTGCCGTAGCGATGAGGACATACCCCAATTTGTCATAGGTCAAAGCCATTTTGACATTCCGCAGCCAATCTTTATAGTTTGGCCCTGTCAGTATATTTTTCTCTAAAAGTAACTTACGTCCAGTCATTTTCCGGGTCACTGCAATTAGGAGAGAGAGAAGAAAACTCTTTAGCATGATGCTCTTGCAAGTTTAGAGTGGTTTTTAGTTTATCTAAACTGGATGGCTCCCACTGTTTCTCGAATCCTTCCTCAAACCATAAAAGAAGAATTAGCCAGGACTATTCTCACTGTACAATACTTGCTTAACCGTTCAGCCAGGCTGGTGTCGGTACTTCGAGGGAGGTTTTCCAACGCTTTCGCGAAGTTCCTTAATTAAATAACCTCTTTTCTCTGCGGGCGTAACCCCGCTGACACCTTTCTTGACACCTACTTGGTTTATAGCATTGATCGTTAAGTGACGAATATCCTGATGAGTAGCATATACTCACAGTAGGATCGGGATCCAAATATCATCGTATGATAATGTTGAAGGAATGCTACCAACATTCATCAAACTCCAAATGGTATGCATCTCTTTGCAAATTTCAGTTTCTTTAGAAATTCCCGATATAAGTTTTTGCCCCATGCTCTTATGACCTTGGCTTTGGTCAAAATGTCATAAGTCACATGTCAAGTTCTACCCGTCATTATCTTGTCAATTTGAACCCATCCGTATATACCCCTGACTTTGGTCAAATGATAATAGGACTGTCCCAAACCAACTCATCTATCTTATGCAACAAATGAAAACCCAGCGGCTACCAAACACTATGCCTTGACTTTGGCCAAAATGCACAGCTTGAATACTACTGAATACCCAAATGAAATGACGGAGGGCTACGAATGGTTTTGGCGAAACCATGAACGTAGTGAACTTGATATAACCGAAGAAACCTGATAGCTTTTAAAAGGAGTGGTTAAAGCTCCGCATTTAAAAATATATGTTTTTAAAATTAACCGAGTGGTTTCTTTTAAATTGTTCCAACGATTAAACTTTTGGTTTATTTTCTTTGCATTATAAATAATGCATCCCATCATTAACCTATCATTGCAGAAAACAACGAAAATACAACGTCCTCTTATGCCATCCGCATTCGCCACGGAGTCCCGTCATTACCCGTTAGGTTACTTAACTAACGACAGAGCGGGGGCTGGGCTAGCGCGGGTGTAAAACATTAGTGACGTCTAAATAGCTATCATATATAGATATTATACATTCGTCAGACGCAATAATAGGCATTCCAGATCACAGATGAACTTTATTGGATTTACAAGCAATCCGTGTTTGTTTTGAGCCTGCAACAAAAGACGGATTACACAGTTGTGATGAATAGCCATTACCCCACCCAAGACCCCAACGGGTACGGCAAACTACCCACCCGGCAGTTTGTGCACCCCACCTTGGGTCTGTCCTAGGAGCAAAAACAGTAAAATAAAATAATACAACGGTGGCTACAACCGCAACCTGGATGTGCCCCGCAAAATAATATTACAACAAATTACATTTACATCAAATGAATTAAATAATAACCTATTTTATAACCCCGGCTATACATCACAACAGTCCAACACAGTTCATATCCACAAACAGTAAAAACCATTACAGAAATGTGCAACCCCCTGCCAACCGACATACTAGCAGTTAGGGGAGGTTTACGAACACATTAAACAAACACAGATATAATCCAACAAGCAAATACCGTATAATTTCGATCGATAAAACACATTTAATTTTGCTCCAATACTTCTCTATAAATCTGAAACCTGAGCAAAAATTAAAAACTTCCTGAAAATTCCAAATATCACAGAGAACCAACACAGGAAATTTGGTATGATGAATCGGCAACTCGGCGGCGGAATCGAGGCGGATCGGTGGGATCCGCGGCGGTTCCGCGGCGCTTTAGCCGATTCATGATCCCAATTTTCTTGGGTGTTCTTCTACTCTCATTTAAGGCTTTCTGAAGGTCCCTGAAAAATTTGTGGACCTCATTTAAAAATCGACAGAAACACATGATTTCGGAGTTTTCCGGTTTTGTTTTTTCCGTTCGAAATTCATACAATTTTGCAAGTGAGTTAATTATTGTTTAGCGAGGCTCTGATACCACTGTAAGTCGATATACAACATCCCACGACTTGCGGGGAGGCGGAAATATGAAAAACGATCTTGTTTTTATGCTAAACATCGACTAACCGCATGAATCGAAGCTAAATGATAACTAACAACAAACATAGAAGTTCTAAACTTATATGTAAAGGGATTATACCTAAAGAACCGTGTCCTTCGTATTTATGAACTCCACCTCCTCCTCGGCCTTCTCCAAGTAGTAGACGATCCACCACGAGAGCTAAACTCCAAGCTTTGCCTCTAAACTTAAGGCAACTAGGTATCTTTAAGTGCTAATCAAAGTACCTAGATGAAATTGAGTAAGGTTATGGATTAAGTAGTCTAACTAATCCTTGTACTCAACACATGAGAGGGGAGGATTAGGGTTTGAAGAGGGAGAGCTTGAGGAGAGAGAAGGTAAGAATAATAATGAAATGAGAAAATGAGTTATCATAATATATATCAAGCATTTTATTTTATCAAGAAAAGAAAAGATAATGTTTTACAACCATGCTTGATAAATATCTAATGGTGATTCACATCCATGAGTCATTAAGCAATTATGAAGCATTAATGACATGGATGAATCATCCATATGACTAACTAATCTCATTTAATGTATATGCCACCTAAACCTCCTTAGTCACCTTCTTCTAGAAGCTTCTCGCACAATTACGAGAACGCCGCTCCTATACGTGAAAACACGAAAAAACTTTAGACTGTATAAATCCAATAACCGGATACTAGTAACTGGCTTAAACCAAAGCCGACTAGTAAAAACTGTCCGAAAGTCGTACATGCGTAAACGCACGTATGCGTCCGAACCCTTGTCGTAAAACCATACGACCCTTATATCGTTTCGCCTGGAGTAGGGAAACTCTCTGCGTGGGACTCTATAGACTCGACTACTACGCTGGCAGTGGGTTTAACCACAGACCGCAAGCGGCACTAGCTGTACGTAACGGTCCCCAGGTAGATGTCGATAAGAAGGCCGATGAGGAAACCCATCCGAACTCCTACTGAGTCTGATGTGACAATCTCCGTACAGTCCGGTCTATTCGTCTAAGACTATCGCATATCGGGCCTAGGGGGGCGGCAAGCGTCAGTCCCTTAATAGCGGTATAAGTCGTGTCGGAGCGAAGCCCATTACTCCCTGAGAAACTACTGGAACCTACCAGCAAATCGCGCTTGCCCTTGCCAGGGACTTTGCGTAATGGCTCTCTGACACAGCGCGATATCAACCCCCAATACCGGGAGAGACGAATCCTGTCTAACCACCACTGCCTCCAAGTGCTCGGGACTGCACCCAACTGCTACCTGTTGGCACGACTCTTTTGAGCCGTGGTAGGGTAGCAATCTAAGAACAGTGGGACACACTCGAGGCGAAGTAGCAGTGTCAAGTCTGCGGACTATGCTGTACTCATGTCACCTGGGAACTGTTCACTTACGACTGGTATAAAACCAACCAACAGTTCCCAGTGAGTCCTGTCCGGTGTACCCGTAACCTAACGAGCACCTGCATACTATCTCCAGTACGACGTACTGACGGCTGTGGGACAGGCCATCTCCCCAACTGGGATGAGAAGTGTACACACTAGTCTACTCCGGAGTATCGATGCCATGTCTCGATATTCCAACGACTAGGGACCAGAATAAGGATGTGCTTGAAGACTACCCAGCCTCCACTAGTGTGACTGCCATCACAACGCTGGTAGTCAAGCAAGATCCTAATAGCTCTATCAATACGTATACTCACATATTAAGATAGAAAAACCAAGTAGCATACTACCATGTTTAGCAAGACTGTTATATACATGTGAATATCCTAAGTTTCCATTAAGTAATATACAAACTAGTATGATACAATAATGGCCCCTAGGGCATATACACTAACATGTTGGGTGCAGTCCCGAGTACTTGGAGGCAGTTGCGGTTAGACAGGATTCGTCTCTCCCGGTATTGGGAGTTGATAGCGCGCTGTGTCAGAGAGCCATTACGCAAAGTCCCTGGCCAGGGCAAGCGAGATTTACTGATAGGTTCCAGTAGTTTCTCGGGGTGTAATGGGCTACGCTCCGACAGGACTTATACAGCTATTAGGGGACTGATGCTTGCCGCCCCCTAGGCTCGATATGCGATAGTCTTAGACGAATAGACCGGACTGTACGGAGATTGTAACATCAGGCTCAGTAGGAGTTCGGATGGTTTTCCTCATCGGCTTTCTTATGGACATCTACCTGGGGACCGTTACGTACAGCTAGTGCCGCTTGCGGTCTATTGTTAAACCCACTGCCAGCGTAGTGTCGAGTCTTTAGAGTCCCACACACAGAGTTTCCCTGCTCCAGGCGAAACGATATAGAGGTCGTATGGTTTTACGACAAGGGTTCGGACGCATACGTGTGTTTACGCACGTACGGCGTTCGGACAGTTTTTACTAGTCGGATTTGGTTTAAGCCAGTTTCTAGTATCAGGTTATTGGATTGATACAGTCTAAAGTTTTTCCGTGTTTTCACGGATTGGAGGGGCGTTCTCGTAATTTTCTGGGAAGTTTCTAGAAGCATGGAGACTTAGAGGGTAAGGTGGCATTAGCATTAATTGATTTTGTGACTCATGAGATGAATCATTCAAGTGAGTTAATGAAGCATTTATTGCTTACCGACTCACTTGATGATTCATTACACATATTCAATGAAGCATGATGATAATGCATTTGAATTATTCATTTGATAATTATTTATGCTTCATAATATATTAGAAGTGAGAAACAATTTCAGTTCATTCTCATCACCACCTTCTCTCTCCTCAAGCTCTCTCATCCTTGAAACCCTAACCCTAACCTCTCATGTGTTGAGATCAAGGGTTAGCTAGACTAATACATCCATAACCTCACTCTATATCCCCTAGGTAGCTTAGATTAGCACTTTGAGCAACCTAGTTATCTCAAGTTAGAGATCAAGCTTGTAGTAGGAGCTCTCGGGTGGATCATCTTTGATTCGAGGAGGCCGTTGAGGTGCCGATGTTCTAAGGAGCCTATGAGGAGTGGAGGACCGCGATGAAGACCCGAAGTACAAGTAACGTGCGGTATAGCTTCGAATCCGAGTAGTTAAACCTTTCGTAGTTTGCTAGTAACGGTTTAGATACGATTCTTGCGCTCAAGTCCGTGTTACGAAGTTTTGATAATCGTTTTTTATATATTCCGCCTCCCCGCAAGTTCGTGGGCTGCGTGACATGGACTTACAGTGGTATCAGAGCCAACTAAACTATTACTAGCTTGTTAGCAACTAATTAGAAGTTCGATCGACGGAAAACGCGAAAACGAAACCCCGGATACCCTAAGTTTCTGTTGATTTTAAAAGTGTCAAAAAAAATATTTGATATGCCTTAAAATTCACAGCAGGGAAATATAAGAATACTGGGAAAATACGAGATCCTAACTCGGCAAGACGGCCGCGGATCCGCCGCAAGATGGTGCTTTTGGCCGCGGATCCGAAGCGGAGTCAACTCCGAGTTGACTCGGATTTTCACAGAAATTCATATTTTTTTGGTTTTTGTTTTCCTGTATATTCTGTTTCTGCCCAGGTTACTTCAGTGCTGGTTTGCTTTTGGGGTAGACACGGAATTTGGTAATCGATCGATGTTCTAAGATATTTGCTAATTGGGTTTTCATCTGTAATGTTTAATGTGTTCGTAAACCTCCCTTAACTGCTAGTATGTCGGTTGGCAGGGGGTTGCACATTTCTGTAATGTTTACTGTTTGTGTATATGGACTTGATTGGAGTGTTGTGATGATTAGCCGGGGTTTGAGATGGGTTTAATATTCATTCATTCGATATAATTGTAATATGATGTGATATTCTTTTGCGGGGCACATCCAGGTTGCGGTTGTATCCACCGTTGTATTATTTCTTTTTACTGTTTTTTCTCCTAGGATAGACCCAAGGCAGGGTGCACAAACTACCGGGAACGTTGAAGTGTTTAGTGGCCTACTCACGTTGTTAAGGGAGACCGCTTCACTTCGGGTACTTGGCGGGTAGTTTGCAGTACCCGTAGGGGTCAAGGGTTGGGGTAATGGCTATTCATCACAACTGTGTAATCCGTCTTTTATTGCAGGCTCAAAGCAAAATGCGGATTGCTAATATATCCAACAAAGTTCATCTGTGATCTGGAATGCTTATTATTGCGTCTGACGAATGTACAATATCTATATATGATAGCTATTAGACGTCACTTATGTTTTACACCCGTGCTAGCCCAGCCCCCGCTCTGTCGTTAGTTAAGTAACCTAACGGGTGATGACGGGACCCCGTGGCGAATGCTGATGGCATAAGTGGACGTGGTATTTTCGTTGTTTTCTGCAATGATAGGATAAATGATGGGACGCATTATTATAATGCAAAGAAAATAAACCAAAGTTAAGTCGTTGGAACAAATTTAAAAGAAACCACTCGGTTATTTTAAAAAGATCAGAATTTTTAATTGTGGAGCTTTAACCACTCCTTTTAAAAAGTATCAGGTTCCTTCGATTAAATCAAGTTCACTACGTTCACGGTTTTTGCCAAAACCATTCATAGCCCTCCGTCATTTCATTTGGGTATTCAGTAGTATTCAAGCTATGTATTTTGACCAACGCCAAGGCATAGTGTTTGGTAGCTGCTGGATATTCATTTGTTTTCATAGATAGATGAGTTAGTTTGGGACAGTCGTATTATCATTTTGGCCAACGTCAAGGATATGTACGGGTGGGTTCAAATTAACAAGGATAATGATGGGTAGAACTTGACATGTGACTTATGATATTTTGACCAACGCCAAGGTCATAAGAGTATGAGGCAAAAATTTATATCGGGAATTTCTAAAGAAACTGAAATTTGCAGAGAGAGCATACCATTTTGGAGTTTGATGAATGTTGGGAGGATTCCTTAAACATTATCATATGATGATATTTTGGATCCCGATCCTACTGTGAGTATATACTACTTATCAGGAGATTCGTCACTTAACGATCAATACTATAAACCAAGTAGGTGCCTAGAAAGGTGTCAGCGGGGCTACGCCCCCAGAGAAAAGAGGTTATTTAATTAAGGAACTTCGTGAAAGCGTTGGAAAACCTCCCTCGAAGTATCGACACTGACTTGGCTGAACGGTTAAGAAAGAATTGTACGGTGAGAATAGTCCTGGCTAATTCTTCTTTTATGGTTTGAGGAGGGATTCGAGAAACAGTGGGAGCCATCCTGTTTAGATAAATTAAACCACTCTAAACATGCAAGAGCATCATGCTAATAGTATTTTCTTCTCTCTCTCTTAATTACAGCGACCTTGTGACCACAGATAGATTACATCTAGATAACAAATTGACTGAATCTGACTTATATGACTGGCAAAGGTCTGTCCAGATATCCATTGACTATGACAAGATGGACCACCCTATTACTACTCAATATCCCGCCGTCCCAGGTCCAGTTTGCACCGTCACGGATATGGATATCCGCCAGAAAAGGGAAAAGGATAAAGCGAAAGCCAAATGCCTCGTGTTAGCTTCAATTGATGGTGTATACCAGAAGCAGCACGAGAAGATGGACTCAGTTTCCATCTTTCTCCATAACAAAGATTTATATGGAGAGCAGTCTCATATCGTAAGATATGAGACCTCGACCGAATTTTTTCAAGCGAGGTTGGCTGTCGGGTCATCTGTAGGGGACAACGTCCTTACAATGACTAGCTATATTGATGAGCTCAAGAACCTGAAGACCACGTTGGGAAACAGGTCAGATACTGACTTGATTCTATAGTCTCTACCTTCTACCCTGAAGGAAACCAGGGAAGTAGAAGGAAAGAGAAGGGCAAACGTTTCAGGACTGAATGTAGTAAAAGAGGGACGTTCCTATTGTTATGGGATTGGGCATTGGCAGAAAGATTGCAGGGCTTTAGAAGCCAGTAGCCATGATACGAAGCATGTTGTGGCTTCAGCCTCAAATGTGTTTGTAATTGAGAACTGTTTGTCAATTAACTCTACTTCCTGGGTACTAGATACCGGAGAAGGATCTCATATCTGTAATTCATTACATGCTTTGAGAAACCGTAGAGTTAAGAAGGTAGGTGATTTATCTCTCAGAGTTGTAAACGGAATGAGCATGGACACTGAATCCGTGGGAGAATATCGCCTAGGTTTGACAAGTGGGCAGATATTGATTCTACGTAACTGTCTGTATGTACCTAGTATGACTTGCAATATCATATCAGTGTCCCACTTTCAAGAGAGGGATATGATTTTACATTCATAAGCGATGTAGTTAACATCCACCTAAATCAAGTTCTGATTGGGTCAGGTACATTAGATAACGGTATATACGTATTAAGTCAAGCTCAGGTTTTCAATATCCAGAATACACTTAAAAGAAAGTCTCCAGAATTAAATCAAGCTTTCTTATGGCATTGTAGACTAGGTCACATCAATGAGAGAAGGTTGACTAAGTTATATAGAGAAGGATATTTGAATCCGTTCGAATATCAATCTTATGCTACTTGTGAATCTTGTCTCATAGGAAAGATGACAAAGACTCCGTTTACTGGACACGGGGTAAGAGCAAGCGAGCTCTTGGGACTCGTACACAGTGACGTGTGCAGTCCAATGTCTACACATGCGCGAGGTGGTTATTCCTACTTCATTACTTTTACGGATGATTTCTCTAGGTATGAATATATCTTCTTGATGAAGCATAAATCCGAGGCCTTTGAGAAATTCCAAGAATACAAGAATGAAGTGGAAAAACAAACAGGCAAGAGTATAAAGACACTGAGATCTGATCGAGGTGGTGAATACTTAAGTGCCGAGTTCCTGGGTTACTTAAAAGAGAATGGAATTCTCTCTCAGCTTACTCCTCCATACACACCACAACAAAATGGTGTATCGGAAAGGAGGAATCGAACCCTATTAGATATGGTTCGTTCCATGATGAGTAACGCTAAGTTACCGCGATCATTCTTGGGATATGCACTAGAATCAGCTGCATATCTTTTGAACCTAGTTCCTACCAAGACTGTGCCTACCACACCATATCAGATGTGGAGTGGGAAGAAACCCTATCTTCAGTATCTGAAATTTTAGGGATGTCCGGCTTTTGTTAAAAAGCAGCATGCGGACAAGCTCGAGGCACGATCAGTACATTGTAAGTTTGTGGGATATCCAAAGAACTCCAAGGGGTATCTATTCTATTACGCAGAGGAACAAAAAGTTTTTGTTTCTCGTAATGCCCTTTTTCTAGAATATCTGAGTTTAGAAAAGGAAACAAGTGGGAGCGAAATAGAACTGGAAGAAATTCCAGAACCACAAGCTATTACTGAAACCTTGGTAGAACAAGAAGGTTCAGGAGAACAGGACATCCCGACGCCACTCCGCAGGAGTAGTAGGCAGTCTCATCCGCCCGAGAGATACTGCGGTTTTCTCATAGACGGGGATAGAGAGGATTGCACTATTGACTATAATGAGCTTACTAGCTTCCAGCAAGCCATTCAGAGCGGTGACTCAGTAAAATGGTTGGATGCAATGCGGACCGAAATGGAGTCCATGTACACTAACAAAGTATGGACTTTGGACGTTGCTCCAGATGGGGTAAAACCCGTAGGATGCAAATGGATCTTCAAAAAGAAGATTGGTGTAGATAGACAGGTTGAAACCTACAAGCCTAGACTGGTTGCAAAGGGTTTCCGTCAAAGACCTGGTTTGGACTATGACGAAACCTTTTCTCCAGTAGCTATGCTTAAATCCATTCGGGTCCTTCTTGCTATTGTTGCCTTCCACGATTATGAAATCTGGCAGATGGACGTAAAGACAGCCTTTCTAAATGGTAATTTAGAAGAGAGCGTCTATATGGATCAGCCAGAGGGATTCATTCAGAGTGGGAGCAGCGGTAAAGTATGCAAGCTGCTTATGTCCATTTATGGACTAAAGCAGGCATCACGGAGTTGGAACATCTGTTTTGATGATGCTGTCAAAGAATTCGACTTTATCAAAAATCCAGATGAACATTGCATATACAGTAAGATTGTAGGGAGAGCTATAGTATTCCTCGTCTTGTACGTGGATGACATTCTCCTAATAGGAAATGATATTCCTATGTTACAGTAAGTCAAAAGATTCTTATCACAGAAATTCTCCATGAAAAACCTGGGTGATGCCACCTACATTCTGGGAATCCGGATCTATCGTAATAGATCAAGACGGATGTTGGGACTTTCGCAGTCCAGGTACATAGACACCATAGTGAAAAGATTCAAAATGGATGATTCTAAGCGCGGTAACCTACCGGCTTGTCACGGAATCACCCTCTCCAAAGAGATGTCTCCCAAGACTGATTTGGAAAGGGATCGCATGTCGATTATACCCTACGCTTCTGCGGTAGGCTCTATAATGTATGCGATGTTATGTACCAGACCAGATATAGCATACGCATTGAGCGTTGTAAGCCAGTATCAGGCAAACCCAGGAGAGAATCACTGGATAGCGGTAAAGAACATTCTCAAGTACCTGAGGAGGACTAAGGAGATGTTCTTGGTGTATGGCGGAAAAGACCTCCAGATGGAGGCCTTTGCCGACTCCGGCTTCCAGAGTGACAAGAATGACTCCAAATCCATGTCGGGTTATGTATTTACCCTCAATGGAGGGGCGGTCTGTTGGAAGAGTTCCAAGCAGGAGACCGTTGCTGACTCAACAATGGAAGCGGAGTACATAGCTGCTTGCGATGCCGCAAAAGAAGCTGTCTGGATGAAGAAGTTCCTCACAAAACTTCAGGTGGTTCCTACCAGTGTTGATCCAATACCTTTGTATTGTGACAACAACGGCGCTATAGCTTTAGCGAAGGAACCCAGGTCCCATCAGAAATCCAAACACATCTTAAGGCGGTACCACCTGATCAGGGAGATCGTAGATCGCCGGGAGATCGAGGTGAAAAGAGTAGAGACAGAGAATAACATTGCTGATCCATTCACAAAGGCCCTTCCTCAGACGCAGTTTGAGAGGCTATTCGAGATGATAGGTCTACGATATGCCAGCTCATGGCCCTAGTGCAAGTGGGAGATTGTTAGTGTATATGCCATAGGGGCCATTATTGTATCATACTTGAATGTATATTACTTAATGGAAGCTTGGGATATTCACAGTTATATATACAATCTTGCTAAAAATGGTAGTATGCTACTTGGTTTGTGTCTACTTTAATATGTGCATATGTTTCTAGTAACGTATCACTTACACATATTAGTAGAGCCCATAGGATCTTTGCTTGATTACCAGCGTTGTGATGGTAGTCACACTAGTGGAGGCTGGGTAGTCTGTAAGAAACATCCTATACAGGTCCCGGGTCGTTGGATTATCGAGATAGGGTATCGATATTCCGGAGTAGACTAAGTGTGTACGCTTCTCATCCCAGTTGGGGAGATGGTCTGTCCCACAGCCATCAGTACGTCGTACTGGAGATAGTATGCAGGTGCTCGTTAGGTTACGGGTACACCGGACAGGACTCGCAGGGGAACTGATTGGTTGGTATTATACCCATCGTCAGTTAACAGTTCCCAGGTGACATGAGTACAGCATAGTCCGCAGACTTGACACTGCTACTTTGCCTCGAATGTGTCCCACTGTTCTTAGATAGCTACCCTACCACGGCTCAAAGGAGTCGTGCAAACAGGTAGCAGTTGGGTGCAGTCCCGAGCACTTGGAGGCAGTGGCGGTTCGACAGGATTCGTCTCTCCCGGTATTGGGAGTTGATATCGCGCTATGTTAGAGAGCCATTACGCAAAGTCCCTGGCCAGGGCAAGCGAGATTTACTAGTAGGTTCCAGTAGTTTCTCAGGGTGTAATGGGCTACGCTCCGACACGACTTATACAGCTATTAGGGGACTGACGCTTGCCGCCCCTAGGCTCGATATGCGATAGTCTTAGACGAACAAACCGGACTGTACGGAGATTGTCACATCAGGCTCAGTAGGAGTTCGGATGGTTTTCCTCATCGGCTTTCTTATCGACATCTACCTGGGGACCGTTACGTACAGCTAGTATCGCTTGCGGTCTGTGGTTAAACCCACTGCCAGCGTACTGTTGAGTCTTTAGAGTCCCACACAGAGAGTTTCCCTGCTCCAGGCGAAACGATATAGAGGTCGTATGGTTTTACGACAAGGGTTCGGACGCATACGTGTGTTTACGCACGTACGACGTTCGGACAGTTTTTACTAGTCGTCTTTGGTTTAAGCCAGTTTCTAGTATCAGGTTATTGGATTTATACAGTCTAAAGTTTTTCCGTGTTTTCACGGATAGGAGGGGCGTTCTCGTAATTTTCAGGGAAGCTTCTAGAAGCATGGTGACTTGGAGGGTAAGGTGGCAATAGCATTAATTGATTTTGTGACTCATGAGATGAATCATTCAAGTGAGTTAATGAAGCATTTATTGCTTAATGACTCACTTGATGATTCATTGCACATATTCAATGAAGCATGATGATAATGCATTTGAATTATTCATTTGATAATTCTTTATGCTTCATAATATATTAGAAGTGAGAAACAATTTCAATTCATTCTCATCACCACCTTCTCTCTCCTCAAGCTCTCTCATTCTTGAAACCCTAACCCTAACCTCTCATGTGTTGAGATCAAAGGTTAGCTAGACTAATACATCCATAACCTCACTCTATATCCCCTAGGTAGCTTAGATTAGCACTTTGAGCAACCTAGTTATCTCAAGTTAGAGATCAAGCTTGTAGTAGGAGCTCTCGGGTAGATCATCTTTGATTCGAGGAGGCCGTTGAGGTGCCGATGTTCCAAGGAGCCTATAAAGAGTGGAGGACCACGATGAAGACCCGAAGGACAAGTAACGTGAGGTATAACCACGAATCCGAGTAGTTAAACCTTTCGTAGTTTTCTAGTAACGGTTTATATACGATTCTTGCGCTCAAGTCCGTGTTACGAAGCTTTGATAATCGTTTTTTATATATTCCGCCTCCCCGCAAGTTCGTGGGGTGCGTGATGATCGCACGCCGATGGCGTGTCGGATGTTCAAAGAATTAAAGTATAACCGCGATCAGGACGGTGTCGCTATGCAGCTAGCCGGTTGAGCACGGGTCGGTCCACAGGGAGATGGTGGTATTTTACCTTCTTGTCTTAGACGAGTCAATAAAGAATTTGTACGAGTTTGTTCAATCTAACCTATGTGTTTATTTGCAAGTATAAAGTTGTTAAGAAGAAAATACGAGATTGTAAGCTAAGAAATTCGTACTCAAAACCTTTGAGCCGAGTCTTGACCAATTGAAGCTAGAGCAATCGGCAACAACGTGGATTAGGGGATTTAAGCGCGGTATTCGTGGAATCCGGCTTATTTACCCTTGTCCTTCCGTTCTTGTCTCTTGCTTTCGCCTCCGGCCAAACCGAACGCAACCGGTCGCGGTTAGGAATCACCGTTACCTTGTCAGGGTACGGTGCCTAACGGAGCGCTTGCGTATGGTTTGGGCGGAGTTCAATGGAAAATAACGGGAAAAGGAAATGAGAAAAGAAAGTGTTAACTTACAATATCGTATGGATTCTTAACAACGACGATAATTACAACATTCACAAAATGAATCAACAAAGAGCAAAAGAAAAGAACAAAGAAAAGAAAAGATTAAAAGTAATTAAGTGCATGAATTAAATTGCAAGAAAGTAAAGCAAGATAATAAGCAAGTAATAAAAAGCGATAAAGAGAACAAGAAACTAGGACTCAAGACAAGCATGTGATCAATAGCCAACCCTTAAACTTGCAAGCTCAATCAAGAGGTTGCAAGATCAAGGGAAGGGTAGAGAACGCATGTGAAATGAAGTGCTAATTCCATGAAAGAATACGACCCTTGAGATCAATAACTAACCCTTAACCATTCAAGCTCAATAAAGAGGTTGAATGATCAAGAGAAAGCAAGAATCTCAAGGGGAAGAAGAAACACAAGAGAATGATACAAAACCCTCATCTTCATTGATCTCCCACTCAAAAAGCTCTCACTACAATTTTCATGGAAAAAGAATGAAGAAGAAGAAGAAAAACTATACAAAAGAGGAACAAAAGAATGACCCTTGGCTTTGCTCAGATCCGGGGTATTTATAGGAGGGGAATGGGAAACCTAGGGCAACAATCTGATATAAAATAAAACACCCAAAATAACCCCAAAAGATTGCGCAGAGAGGGCCCCATATAGCCGCGGTTGCGCGGCCAATACCCCCTATTGGCCGCGCATCCGCGGCCAAGTGGTGGAGATAGGTGGTCAATTTTGGTGGCTTTCCCTGGTTTACATTTTCCTCGTGTTTGAAATCTTCATACTGCACAAAAGTCTTCCAGAATATCTGCAGATTTCTTAGTCCAAGATTGCATCCTTTTCTTTACTTTTGACTTTATCTCCCTCGAGCTTCGCGCACCCATTGATCTTGTGATGCCCCCCTCGTGCTCTGTGCATGTCCGAGACACGAATGACCACTGTCATATTCCTCGTGTTTGAAATCTTCATACTGCACAAAAGTCTTCCAGAATATCTGCAGATTTCTTAGTCCAAGATTGCATCCTTTTCTTTACTTTTGACTTTATCTCCCTCGAGCTCCGCGCACCCATTGATCTTGTGCTGCCCCCCTCGTGCTCTGTGCATGTCCGAGACACGAATGACCACTGTCATATGTCTTGTCTCTGGAACTGGTACTCGGCACTGGACGGATATGGATGACCGGAACCCGGCTTTTATCTGTTGTGACAGATGTTCTGTATTTGGTGTAACTGTGGAGATTTTGTCTTGATTTGCAATATTTGTACTGGAAACCTGTATTCTGTAAATATGTAACAAAAACGGATTACAAGCACTTACCTATAAACACACGAGCATAAGAATGGGCGGTATAAAATGCAATATTCTGGTATGAACAAATACCCCAAAACTTAACTTTTGCTCGTCCCGAGCAAAACCAATTATTCACAAAAATAAAATGATCACCGCACTTTCGCAGGGAACGCGATTGCACTGAGCATGTGCAACAAGCCGTTAAACCTCTAGGTGTCCCTAGTAGGAGGAGTGTTGTCTCCTGAGGGTTTTCAGCGGATTACACCCACAAAATCCCGTCAAGCTAGTGTCATAAGTTAACATAGATTCTACTCCTACAGTTCAGTATTTATGTTAGAAATTCTATCATCCTAAGTTAGAAATATCCAACCCTTATTTTTCACACCTCCTATCTATTTAACCTTGGATCCTATACGTTCCAAAAAAAGTTTAGAAAGATGTTGGTTCTCCTGAGTTTTCCTTCAAAAGTGCGGCCTCAAATCAGGGATTTTTATCAACTTTACAGAACACACAAGTCTTATTCTTTATTTCTATCTTTTATTCAAACATCGATTGTATACCCCTACGTGTGTGTATATTTGCACCCCTACACTTGAGAATTCAATTCAAGCTATAATACCCTTGCCTTAATACCTAATACTACTTCTTTTCATTAAGGATGGACGGATTTGCTCACACACCTTTCATGCGACTATTAATGCTTCTTGAGGCACTAACGACCGATTACTGAATGTGTGAACTTTAAAGCGTAAATAGCCGTCTCCAGGTCTTGATTTTATTCTACTTTTTTTTTTTTCAAGACCGGATATATTTTTCAATAAGCTCTTTTGGTGTTTAGCTTTAAATACCGTTTTTTCTTTCATACTAGGCTTTTAGGCAAGAGTATTTCTAGGCATCCTCTACTATCCCAAGTTTCAAGGTGCGTGTAAGTGCAGTTTGTAGGGTATATACTTTCTAAATTTGAACTCAAGAAAAGAAACTATTTTTCAGACTTATCCTTCAGTAGAGCATCAATACTTTCCCTTCATCTTGACTTAACTAAAGAACTGAACTCAAGATTACCTATTTCTCAAAAAAACTGTAAGGACGTATACTTACCAAAGTTAGAGAGAATGAGGGTTATTTTTAGGGTTTTCAATTCCTAAGCCTAGAATTTAGTTATTTCTATCATATCAACTAATCTTTCGGAATAAAGATCTAAGTTACCCTATTAGCTAACTTGACGACAAAGTTTTTATATTTTTGGAAAATTTTCGATTTTTGTGGGTTTTTAATAAGGTATGCAAATGCAAAATATACAAATGAATGCGAAGGAAGAAAACTTACCGAGCACACCCCCAAACTTAAACTTGACAGTGCCCTCACTGTCATGCTATACTAAGTGGGTCAAAATTGCCGGCGCTCCCTAAAAACCAATTATATAGAAAACAAAAAAAAGAAAACAAAAAATATATACAAAAAAAGGTGTCCCCCCAAACTTAAGTAAAACAGTGTTTCCACTGTTAAGCGTTGAAATTCAGGATTAGGGGGGAAAGAGGACAGTATCAAACGATACAAGGCCTTACACAGGCCAAAAGTTAACACCAACCATTCAAAGATTTTATCATGGTAAAGCAGTGGTAGGTGAAAGAAGGTGAAGAGGTAAGAAATGGAGAATACGCGAGAACGTAAGCGGAGAGAAGCGGGATATGGTCTCGGTATATGAGAGGAAGAAGAATGGTGGAAGGGAAAAAGAAGTGGAATACGAATTTGAGGGTGCAAATGGAGTAAATAGATTAGCACAATTTTTGATGACCGATGTGTGAAAAGAGATTGTGCTAATATATTTATCCGTCGAGAAATGGGGTCGAATCCCTCAAGATTCGTAAGAAACCATGGGTAATCCGAACTTGGTAAACCAGACATCTGAAATGAAAGTGAGACGGGTTCTAGCAAGGTCGGAACGATGGAAAGGATGGAAGGAAGTGATCGAGGAAGGGTAGCTGTTAAGGGTTCGGGAGGGTGTACACAGTCAATGAAAGGGACAGGACGAATTGGAAAATCCGACTCATCATCTAGAACTGTTTCATCCTAAAAAATATCCTCAAAATTCTCCTCAAAGTTAAGCACATCCATGCTCTTCTCTTCACAGTCCAGACGCATATGGGGTTCGGGAAAAACATTTAATGACTCGGGATGATGATTTGAAGAGACAAACTCAGCCAAATCTACGGGTTCATCATCCAAAATATCCCCAGCGTCAATATCCTCAATCAAGTGAAAATCAAAATTCTCTGACACCTCATCAAAAGCATGGATATTAATCGATTCTGGTTCTAAGATATAGGTGTAGAGGTCAAAAGGATTAGGTATGGTTTCACTTGGAAGGGACCCTTCACAATCGGGCAAATCAAACACTACGAAATCGCACAACTCATTCATCATTCTATCTTCAATTGATAAATCATGTGGAATACTCGATAGACTTTCAAAACAGGAGTTGTGGGATTCAATTTGGGACGGTTAGGTTTGATTTGGAAGGGGGTACATCTCACTCTCTCCACTCAAATTCACAGCCTGTCCTGCCGCCTCATCATACATTGAAAAAGTTGGAGCTAGTTGAAAACTAGCTACCGGGTTACTAGGTTGCATGAGGGCGGCCATGGACGCATTCAAATCCATCATCTGTTGGCTTGACACTACCCTAAAGTCTTCTAACGACTGTTCTAGACTAGACATTGGTTGTGAAGGGGTTTCAGTAAAAGATTCAAAGTTGTTTGGATACTGAAAACTCCCAAAAAGCTGTTCTGAAGCAATGTCTAGGGAAGGTGCAAAAGTAGGGTAGGATTGGTAGGAATTGAATGGCTGGACAGGAGTGGGATCAACATTGGGATAAGAAGGTGAATGGAATTGTTGATCCCAAGAATTTGTAGTGGTGAAAGGAGTGAAAGATCGGCTACGAGATTGTTCAATACGTTCAGCAATAGACATAGGTCTCGGGGTTACAACTGGATTTTCAAAAGGGGTATCAACGCAAGAAGGTGTGAATGTTTGAAACGGTTGATACGAAGTGGATTGCGGGGTCCAGTTATTCGTCCTAGACGCGTCTATCCGATCTTTCAAAGAAATTTTTGGCATGGATGGATCGTTCGAAGTTCGACCAAAACAAGAACTGTAGGAAGTAATGTCTGGTTGTGGGTACCAATGTTCGGCAAGAGTTTTGCGAGGTGGGGTACCCATGATATGAAGAGAGAAAGAAAGAAAGGCAGAGAAAAGGAGGGGAAAAAGAATGTGATAATTTTTTTTTTAGATATTAACAAAAGAATGTAGTATACACAAAAAAGAATATGGACAAAAACAATCACGACACAAAAAATACCACACACCTAATCGTTCTTGGGTTTACCTAGGTCAACTAGACCTGCTCCAGAACTTAATTGTCGAAATAAAACTGTGTCCAGAAACAGGCTCAAGATACACTGATCACGAGGCCAGGTAAGTGCAGAGATAAGGGGAGGTTTTCCAACGCTTTCGCGAAGTTCCTTAATTAAATAACCCTTTCTCTTTTGGCGGTTTCGCCGTTAACACTTTCCTAGACACCCCGTAAACAATATACCGTTAAGCAAGGTTCTAAACACAGTTAACTTCTCCTAGTGAGCGCGAAGTCCTTAAGGCTTAAAGTCTAGTTTCTTTTAAATTTTGTGCGGGTAAACGTTATGCGCAAGTTCGTGATTTGTGGGCCACGGAAAAGGTGATGAAATCCTTTACCGTATCTTGTGGGGTTCGCTTGCCCTTAAGTCCGTATTAATGTATGCAATGCACAATTCAATAAAAATTCTATAAAGAATCAAAAAATTGTTTTTTTTTATTTTAGCACAGCACTGCAACAAATACGGCTTAGTCAATTTTGGCGTTTGCTAGCGAACTTGCAAAGAATCCTGCAAAGAATAGTATATTGGAAGCGTCGGATTTGAGAAGAAGGTGTTAGTAAAGTACGTACCGTTTAAGTTTTGGGTTAGGAAACCCCCGTTGAATCAAATCCGGTAAGCTTGAAAGGTTCGCTTGCGCGGGTCAAACTATCCGGATCTTTGGCACTGTATTTCGTAATCACCTTAACTTTGAACGTACACTTTGCTCCCACAATCGCAGTTTGCAAATACGCAAAAATCTGCACACTTGCCCACAAAGATTATCAAAAATAACAAAAAGAATTTTTTTTTATAAATATATACAAAAAGAATATTAACCCGAATAACAAGAAAGAAAATACGCTACCGTCTCCCCGGCAACGGCGCCATTTGATCGCACGCCGATGGTGTGTCGGATGTTCAAAGAATTAAAGTATAACCGCGATCAGGACGGTGTCGCTATGCAGCTAGCCGGTTGAGCACGGGTCGGTCCACAGGGAGATGGTGGTATTTTACCTTCTTGTCTTAGACGAGTCAATAAAGAATTTGTATGAGTTTGTTCAATCTAACCTATGTGTTTATTTGCAAGTATAAAGTTGTTAAGAAGAAAATACGAGATTGTAAGCTAAGAAATTCGTACTCAAAACCTTTGAGCCGAGTCTTGACCAATTGAAGCTAGAGCAATCGGCAACAACGTGGATTAGGGGATTTAAGCGCGGTATTCGTGGAATCCGGCTTATTTACCCTTTTCCTTCCGTTCTTGTCTCTTGCTTTCGCCTCCGGCCAAACCGAACGCAACCGGTCGCGGTTAGGAATCACCGTTACCTTGTCAGGGTACGGTGCCTAACGGAGCGCTTGCGTATGGTTTGGGCGGAGTTCAATGGAAAATAAAGGGAAAAGGAAATGAGAAAAGAAAGTGTTAACTTACAATATCGTATGGATTCTTAACAACGACGATAATTACAACATTCACAAAATGAATCAACAAAGAGCAAAAGAAAAGAACAAAGAAAAGGAAGATTACAAGTAATTAAGTGCATGAATTAAATTGCAAGAAAGTAAAGCAAGATAATAAGCAAGTAATAAAAAGCGATAAAGAGAACAAGAAACTAGGACTCAAGACAAGCATGTGATCAATAGCCAACCCTTAAACTTGCAAGCTCAATCAAGAGGTTGCAAGATCAAGGGAAGGGTAGAGAACGCATGTGAAATGAAGTGCTAATTCCATGAAAGAATACGACCCTTGAGATCAATAACTAACCCTTAACCATTCAAGCCCAATAAAAAGGTTGAATGATCAAGAGAAAGCAAGAATCTCAAGGGGAAGAAGAAACACAAGAGAATGATACAAAACCCTCATCTTCATCGATCTCCCACTCAAAAAGCTCTCACTACAATTTTCATGGAAAAAGAATGAAGAAGAAGAAGAAAAACTATACAAAAGACTACAAAAGAGGAACAAAAGAATGACCCTTGGCTTTGCTCAGATCCGGAGTATTTATAGGAGGGGAATGGGAAACCTAGGGCAACAATCTGATATAAAATGAAAAACCCAAAATAACCCCAAAAGATTGCGCAGAGAGGGCCCCATATAGCCGCGGTTGCGCGGCCAATACCCCCTATTGGCCGCGCATCCGCGGCCAAGTGGTGGAGATAGGTGGTCAATTTTGGTGGCTTTCCCTGGTTTACATTTTCCTCGTGTTTGAAATCTTCATACTGCACAAAAGTCTTCCAGAATATCTGCAGATTTCTTAGTCCAAGATTGCATCCTTTTCTTTACTTTTGACTTTATCTCCCTCGAGCTCCGCGCACCCATTGATCTTGTGCTGCCCCCCTCGTGCTCTGTGCATGTCCGAGACACGAATGACCACTGTCATATGTCTTGTCTCTGGAACTGGTACTCGGCACTGGACGGATATGGATGACCGGAACCCGGCTTTTATCTGCTGTGACAGATGTTCTGTATTTGGTGTAACTGTGGAGATTTTGTCTTGATTTGCAATATTTGTACTGGAAACCTGTATTCTGTAAATATGTAACAAACACGGATTACAAGCACTTACCTATAAACACACGAGCATAAGAATGGGCGGTATAAAATGCAATATTCTGGTAAGAACACGTGACATGGACTTACATATCCTAATGCGGAAAAGTAAATAATATACATCAATGGTGACATCATCCTCAACCCGGAAGTGCCCCGATAAAAGAATATTACATACAAGCTTTTACATGAATGAAAATGAAAAACACCTATCTCACATAAAAAAACCGGCTATTCAAAACACGACGATCCAATATAACATATCACAGCAACACATAACATCACATGTCATCAGCGTAAGTAAATACGCGTATCCCAGTTGTCGTTGACATATAGCAATAAAACCGGCGATACACCACATATTACACTTTCAATCGCAGAAAAGAAAGTGAAAAACTACAACAATTGGAATCCGCAACCACCTTAGACATCATAAACCAAATGTATGTCATACTTTGGATTTCATGCCTAACCAAATGAATTCCTTAGACATCACATGCCTAACAATTATAAACCCCGCATTTTAGTCTCGATATTGAAAACAATTATCAATAACCAGTCGGGTAATTCAAGAAGATTCCCGATAACCAGATCGAATGCTCGTCGAAAACTTTAGTAGACGGCCGCACCCCCCGATGCCGTCGACGAAGTGCACTAAGGTGGGACACCGCGAGCGCGAGCACCTGAACGGATTCTTTTTGGCGACAGGGTTCCCCTACAGTCACTTGGTCGGGGCTATGGGGCATGGCTATCTAGTAATGTTACCCGGCGAGTATCCACGTACGCTACGCAATTGCGACGGACTTTTGATCAACATCAAAATTCCATGGCAACCGATCAATTGAGAATAAACTGCAAGATTTATAAAATTCAAACTAGTTATCACATAACTAATAATAGTGGATTCCAAATATTGTATCACAATCTCAGAAAGCTAGGCGAAGTTAAATATTTCGATCAAATCAACAAATTCCCAAAATTCCCAGAAAGCTTAAGCACAGTTAAAGTTAACCAGAGACATACCACACTACCTATAGACCTACAGCTGAAGGGCCCGACCCAAGCCTCTTAAGTGGCGCCGCGGATCCGCCTCCAAAACCAAGTTTTAGCCGCGGATCCGCGGTCACTTAGACAAGTTAGGGTTTCGTTCTTCAGGTGTGTCCATAGAATTCCCTGCATGTTTTTCTGAATAATTTTAACATGGAAAAATCCAAATTTTGGAAAAATTTCCAGAAAGTAGGAAAATTAGGGTTTTCGGAGTCCGATCGGACTTTAAATTTCGCCTAAGCAACGCCTAATGCTCTAGTGTCATGACCCAAAATTGGCCTGTGACGGCCCTAGCACTACGCGACGCCCTAAGACGTAACGTAGTAAAAGAAAGCCAAAACCCAGAAATCTAAACCAAGAAAATACGGAAAAGATAATATAAGTTTTTGAAACAATTGAAATCGCAACCTAAATTCTTTAAAAGCTCTACTTTCTTTCTTTAAAATTTTGGCAACACCCCTTTTTGTAAAAACTAGCCAAGATGAATACAACACAAAAATATGACGCCGTAGCGAAGAAATAAGGACAATAGAGAGAAAGCTGTATATAAAAGACAACGAATCCACAATAATATACAATATCGTCCTCACCAAGTCTCTAAGTCAACAACATAATAGTAGATGGAGAGTACAAGATACAACGAATGTACAATACAAAATACAGATAACCACCAAAACCCACCTAAGCAAAATAGTACTGTGAGCTGATGCGGTATCTGTAGCGAAAGATGATAGCTGAAAAGCGGAATAGCCTGCCTCGACTACTCTGGGGAACAACCTGAAACACCTGTGGCACAACGGGGGTGAGTTGCCAACTCGTGAATAGTAGATAACATATGCAGGTAATCGCAGGAATGTACGTACAGCATGAATCTAAGATATGCGATTACAGTAATAACATGTCATGTGAATGCAGAATAATGGAAAGTACACTAGCAGGTACAATCAATATGTGAAGCAATAGTAACATGACAATAGTATGCAATAACCGTGCAATAGGGATATGAGAATGTAGATATGCAACTATCATAAATGTACACTAACAGGTACTACCAATATATGAAACTGTGCATAAGGTAGATAAGTGTGAGGTAGGGGGTGGAATATGTCATTTCCACGGAAACCCGACATCGTGGTAGGATCACAATCCATCAAGACACTCAAATCCCAAATCCTCAAATCAGCCCCCAAACTGGGCTCTCACATCGTATAAGTATCACATCACCTCAATGTACAATATCGAATAGCTATCCTATATCTCGAATGTACAATCAACAATCTCTTTCATATCCAATATCCAATCTCAATGAATCGCCTATATCCCAAGTCGAATCTCAAGTAAGTTTCTAACATCTTAAAGGTATATATATTTGCAGAAATAAATATGATGGGGGCAATACACATATATTAGCGTCCCATTCCACTAATATTGGTGTAAGGGTATATATAACAACGGATAACCCCCTGTTATATATACAAAGGTATTAAAAGAAATATCATGAAAACAATGTGCCAAGCATCGACACAGAAATCCTGATAGGTACGTATCATACGCAGTCCCGAAAGCACGAGTGCCTGGCTCCGACCCACGCCTTTCGACGTATGCATACGTGCATGACTCCCAACGGTATCTCCAAGATCCCCGCCGAGTCATTGGTACTGTCACCGGATGGTATGGTTCCCCTGCCGGGCTCATCGGCTCAATAGCACATCGACATCCCTTTCTTGCCCCGGGGTACCTTCGGGCCCCACCATGTACCCTCTACGGCCTCGACGCCTCCTCGTAGGGTTATATATAATCAGCACCGATAAAACCCATGGTGGATGCGCAAATATCATATCAAGGAAACCGGGTTTTTCAATGTATGCATAATTTCATGAACTCCCGCGGTTCCCAAATCTAGAAAATATCATGTAAAATCCAAATAATAATGCGCAATCCAGGAATAAAAATATACGATATATCTGAAATGCGAGCATATAACAGAGATTATGTAACTGAAACCAGATGTATGTGAAACCAATAAGGTACAACTAAGTAACATCAGTAAAGGTAAATATGTAACTGCAACTGAATATGTGTGTAACATACAGGTGTAGCAATGTATAGGTATCTACCTATAAGAACTGATGTTGTATACCCCCCTGGGTATAAGTTGTAAGTCCACGTTGCCCACCCCGGTGCTTGCGGAGAGGCGGAAAATGGAATAAAAATCGGATTTTTACTACTCTAGGCAACATGGACTAGACAAAGGAGGATCTTTGCTAAACAAAAACTAGCTAAAGCTAACAAGAAACTAGCTAAAGGGTAGAATGGTTATACGTAGGGCTTTATGTCCTTCTCTCCTTGCTCCTTGGAGTAGTAGAAAGGGATCACCTTTGTCGTCTTCTCACGTCGAAGAAGGATCCACCCGAGAGCCTCAACCTTTGGCTTCAACTTCAAGCTAGAAGTAACTAGGGTGCTAGAAGTGCTAATCCTAGAACCCTAGATGAGAGTAGAGATTACTATGGAATGGTTTTTCTCAAGCTCAAGTGTTTCTCAACACATGAGAGGGGAGAGCTTGAGGAAGAGGAAGAGCAAGAGAGAGAAAGTATATGATAGAATAAGAGAATAATTAGCCATTATCACATATATGTGTGAATTATAAAAAAAATAGATAATTAGCTAGATAATTGTCATGGTTAATCAAGACTTGACCATTATCATTTCACATTAAATGAAAATTGCAAGGATCAAAGAGCATCTTTTATATGGAATGATGATGGTCAACATGTCAACTAAGGTCAACAAGTCAAGTATGGTCAAAATGTCAACAATCCTAACCATGCACAATTATATATATATATATATAGCTAATATCAATTAATTATAATACACCCATAAACATTAGGGTTAATAAAATGACAATGGTCATTAACCCTAATCAAAGTCCTCTTCCTCTGACTCAATCAACTGTGCATACGCACCCGCATTCGTGATCCGAGGAACACGAATACAAAGAGATAAAACCAATCCCAAATCATATACTAGGATCTGGCTTAAACCAAAGCCCGCTAGTATAAGCTGTCCGGACAGCAAACGTGCATAAGTGCGCGGATGTGAACGAACCCTGTCGCAAAACCATGCGACCTCTACTCATTTTGCTTAAAGACGAATAGCTCTCTGTATGGGACTCTAAAGACTCGACACTACGCTGGCAGTGGGTTTAACCACAGACCGCAAGCGGCACTAGCTGTACGTAACGGTCCCCAGGTAGATGCCGATAAGAAGACTGACGAGGTGAACCCCATCTGAACTCCTACTGAGCCTGAATGTGACAGTCTCCGTACAGTCCGGTCTATTCGTCTGATACATCGCATGGCGGGCCTAAGGGGCGGTGAACGTCAGTCCCCTAATAGCGGTACAAGTCGTGTCGGAGTGTAGCCCAGAACACCCTGAGATAACACTGGAAACCTACCAGTATATCTCGCTTGCCCTGGGAAGGGACTACTTGTGTAATGGCTCTCCTGGACACAGCGCGATGTCAACCCCTAATACCGGGAGAGACGAATCCTGTCTAACCGTCACTGACTCCAAGTGCTTCGGGACTGCACCCAAAAACTACCTGTTTGCACGACTCCTTTGAGCCGTGGTAGGGTAGTAATCAAAGTGCAGTGGGAACACACTCGAGGTGAAGTGACAGTGTCAAGTCAGCGGACTAAGCTGTACTCATGTCACCTGGGAACTGATAACTGACGATAGGTATAATACCAACCAACAGTTCCCGACGAGTCCTGTCCAGTGTACTCGTAACCTAACGAGCACCCGCATACTATCTCAAGTATGACGTACTGACGGCTGTGGGACAGACCGTCTCCCACACTGGGATGAGAAGCGCATACGCTAGTCTACTCCGGAGTATCGATGCCCTGTCTCGATAGTCCAACGACCAGGGACCTGTATAAGGATGTGCTTATGGATTACCCAGCCCCCACGAGTGTGAGCGCCATCACAACGCTGGTAATCAAGCAAAAATCCTAAGGGCTCTACTAATATGTATATAAGCGATATGCTAAAAGAAATACATGCACATTTTGAAGTAGAGACAAACCAAGTAGCATACTACCATTTCGAGCAAGATTGTATATACAACTGTGAATATCCCAAGCTTCCATCAAGTAATATACAAACTAGTATGATACAGTAATGACCTCTAGGGCATATACACTAACAATCTCCCACTTGCACTAAGGCCATATACTGCCGTATCGAAGACCTATCATCTCGATCAGCCGCTCGAACTGAGTCTGGGGCAAGGCCTTGGTGAATGGATCTGCCGTGTTATCTTCTGAAGTAACCTTCCGAACCTCGATCTCCTGGCGATCCACGATCTCCCTAATCAGGTGATACCGCCTCAAGATGTGTCTGGATTTCTGATGGGATCTGGGTTCCTTCACTAAAGCTATAGCCCCGTTGTTGTCGCAATACAGAGGTATTGGGTCAACAATGGACGGAACCACCTGAAGTTCTTTCAAGAACTTCCTCATCCAGACAGCTTCTTTTGCGGCATCAGATGCAGCGATGTATTCCGCTTCCATAGTCGAGTCAGCAACGGTTTCCTGTTTGGAGCTCTTCCAACACACCGCCCCTCCATTGAGGGTAAAGACAAAACCCGACATGGACTTGGAATCATCCTTGTCACTCTGGAAGCTGGAGTCAGCAAAGGCCTCAATCTGGAGGTCTTTTCCGCCATACACCAAGAACATCTCCTTCGTCCTTCTCAGGTACTTGAGAATGTTCTTTACCGCTATCCAATGTTTCTCCCCAGGATTTGACTGATACCTGCTTACCACACTCAGTGCATATGCCACATCCGGTCTGGTACACAACATCGCATACATTATAGAGCCTACCGCAGAAGCGTAGGGTATAATAGACATGCGATCCCTCTCCAAATCTGTCTTGGGAGACATCTCTTTGGAGACGGTGATCCCGTGACAAGCCGGTAGATTACCGCGCTTGGAATCTTCCATACTAAATCTCTTCAGTATGGTGTCGATGTACCTGGACTGTGAAAGTCCTAATATCCTCTTGGATCTGTCACGGTAGATCCGGATACCTAGAATGTATGAGGCATGACCCAGGTCTTTCATGGAGAACCTGTGTGATAAGAACCCCTTGACAGATTGTAGCATAGGAATGTCATTTCCTATTAAGAGAATGTCATCCACGTATAAAACGAGGAATACTACAGTTCTCGCTACAAATCTACAATAGATGCATGGTTCATCTGGATTTTTGATAAAGCCAAATTCCTTGACCGTCTCATCAAAACAGATGTTCCAACTCCGCGATGCCTGCTTTAGTCCATAAATGGACTTAATCAACTTGCATACCTTTCCGCTGCTCCCACTCTGAATGAAACCCTCTGGCTGGTCCATATAGACACACTTCTCTAAATGTCCATTTAGAAAAGCGGTCTTTACGTCCATCTGCCAAATTTCATAATCGTGGAAGGCAGCAATGGCAAGAAGGATCCGAATGGATTTCAGCATAGCTACTGGAGAAAAGGTTTCGTCATAGTCCAAACCAGGTCGCAGACGAAAACCCTTTGCAACCAGTCTAGCTTTATAGGTCTCAACCTGTCCATCTACACCAATCTTCCTTTTGAAGATCCACTTGCATCCTACGGGTTTTACCCCATCTGGAGCAATATCCAATGTCCATACTTTGTTGGTATACATGGACTCCATTTCGGTCCGCATTGCATCCAGCCATTTTACCGAGTCGACGCTCTGTATGGCTTGCTGGAAGCTAGTAGGCTCATCACAATCTATGATGCAATCCTCTCTATCCCCGTCAATAAGAAAACCGTAGTATCTCTCGGGCGGATGAGACTGCCTACTACTCCTACGGAGTGGCGTGGGAATGTCCCGATCTTTCGAACTCTCTGGTTCTACTAAACTTTCAGTAATATCTCGTGGTTCTGGAATTTCTTCCAGTTCTATTGCGCTCCCACTTAGTTCTTTTTCTATGAACTGGTGTTCTAGAAAGTGGGCATGGCGAGAAACAAAAACCTTTTGTTCCTCTTCGCAATAGAAGAAATATCCCTTGGAGTTCTTTGGATATCCCACAAACTTGCACTGTACTGAGCGTGCCTCGAGCTTCTCCGCATGCTGCTTTTTTACAAAAGCTGGACATCCCCATGTCTTAATATGATTAAGATAGGTTCTCTTCCCACACCACATCTGATATGGTGTAGTAGGCACAGTCTTAGTTGGAACTCGGTTCAAAAGGTATGCAGCTGATTCTAGCGCATATCCCCAGAATGATCGCGGCAACTCAGCGTTACTCATCATGGACCGTACCATATCCAATAGGGTTCGGTTCCGTCTCTCCGATACACCTTTATGTTGCGAAGTGTATGGAGGAGTAAGCTGAAGGAGAATTCCATTCTCTTTTAAGTAACCCAGGAACTCGGCACTCAAGTATTCACCACCTCGATCAGATCTCAGTGCCTTGATACTTTTGCCTGTTTGTTTTTCTACTTCAGTCTTATATTCCTGAAATTTTTCAAAAGCCTCGGATTTATGTTTCATTAAGAAGACATAACCGTACCTTGAAAAGTCATCCGTAAAAGTAATGAAGTAAGAATAACCGCTTCGTGCATGTGTAGATATTGGACCGCACACGTCGCTGTGTACGAGTCCCAAGAGCTCGCTCGCTCTTACTCCGTGTCCAGTGAACGGAGTCTTTGTCATCTTTCCTTTGAGACAGGATTGACAAGTTGATACGATTGATATTCGAACGGATCCAAATATCCTTCTGAATGTAACTTAGTTAACCTTCTCTCATTGATGTGACCCAGTCTACAATGCCATAAGAAAGTTTTATTGATTTCTGGAGACTTTCTTTTGTGTGTATTCTGGACATTGAAAATCTGTGGTTGGTTTAATACGTATATACCGTTGTTCAATGTACCTGACCCAATCAAAACTTGATTAAGGTGAATGTTCACTACATTACTTACAAATGCAAATTCAAAACCTTCTTTAGATAACAAAGATACAGAAATGATATTACAGGTTGCATTTGGTACATAATAACAACTACGCAAAACCAAAAAGTGTCCATCCGACAATCCCAGGTGATAGTCCCCCACGGCCTCAGCATCCATGCTAGCACCGTTTGCAACTCTGAGGGTCATGTCACCTGCCTTCAAAACTCTACGCTTTCTCAACGCCTGCAAAGAATTACAGATATGAGATCCTGATCGGTATCCAATACCCAGGATGTAGAGTTTATTGATAGACAGTTTTCAATAACATACACACCTGAAGCGGAAGCCGCAACTCGCTTCAAATCCTGTGTTCTGGCCTTCCAAGCCTTGCAATCCAGTTTCCAGTGACCACTTTTGTGACAGTAGAAGCATTCTTTCTTCTCCCACCAGCTTTCCCGCTATCTTTGTTGCCTTTCCCTTTCCCTTCGTATCCACTTTACTAACACCGCCTCTTGGTTTGGCGGGGGCTTTCTTCTTCTTACTCTTGGATTTCGCCCTGGATTTAGAAGAGGAAGATCCTCCTACAAACAAAGTGGATGTCTCCCTACCCTTCTGTAGGGTGCCCTCAGTACTCCTCAACATGTTCAGAAGTTCGGAAAGTTCAACCTCTTTTCCTTGCATGTTGAAGTTTAGGACAAACTGGGCGTAAGTGGAAGGAAGGGATTGGAGAATCAAATCAGTGTAGAGTTCATTCTCCAACGTGGTCCCAAGGTCCGCGAGCTCCTCTATGTAGCCAATCATCTTAAGCACGTGTTCCGCTACCGATGATTCGACGGCCAATCTTGCCGAAAAAAGCTTCTTCGACACTTCGTATCTTGCGATACGAGACTGCTCTCCATACAGTTCTTTTGTATGGAGAAATATGGACTCTAGGTCCATATTCTCATGCCTCCTCTGATGTTCGTTGTCCATCGAGGCAAGCACGAGGCATTTAGCCTTCGCGCAATCGATCTCCCATGTCTTACGGATTTCTTTATCCGCGACGCTGGAGGTGGGACCTGGGACAGGGGGAGCTTTGGTGGTAAGGACATACCCCAACTTGTCGTAAGTGATTGCCATCTTGACATTCCAGAGCCAATCTTTATAGTTTGGCCCTGTCATTATGTTTTTATCTAGTAATAACTTAAGTTCGGTCATGTTGAATGGTCGCTGCAATTAGGAGAGAGAAAAGAAACACTTTAGCATGATGCTCTTGCAAGTTTAGAGTGGTTTTTAGTTTGTCTAAACAGGATGGCTCCTATTGTTTCTCGAATCCCTTCTCAAACCGTAAAGAAAGAATTAGTCGGGATCAATCTCACCGTACAATACTTGCTTAACCGTTCAGCCAGGCCAGTGTCGGTACTTCGAGGGAGGTTTTCCAACGCTTTCGCGAAGTTCCTTAATTAAGTAACCTCTTCTCCCTGTGGGCGTAGCCCCGCTAACACCTTTCTAGACACCTACTAGGTTTATAGCATTGATCGTTAAGTGAGAGTTTTCCCGAGGAGTAGCATATACTCACAGTAGGATCGGGATCCAAATATCATCGCGTGATAAAACCGAAGGAATCTTACCAGAATTATCACACTCCAAATGGTATGCAGCGCTAGCAAGTTTCAGTGCTTATGATGTTGGAGATAGTGCCCTCATAGTCAATTATTGGATCGCAAGTACGTGATTGCAATGATTGCGGAGGACCTATACCAATAGGACAGTCTTACTCGAAATGATAGTATGCTATCTGGTTTGCCTTTATCAGTCGTGTGCATGTTCAGGTGACTGATTACATGTTACACTTTGATAGAGCCCTTAGGATCTTGCTTTACCACCAACAGTATGATGGCGATCATATACGTGAGAGTTGGGTGGTTTATACGCATATCCTTAATTGTGGTCCCTAGTCGTGGGAGTTTTCGAGACAGGGCATCGCTACTCCGGAGTAGACTAGTGTATACAGTCGAGACCCCGACGAGGGGCGGTGGCCGGTCTCACAAGCCACTGGTGTCAGTTGGATCACCTAAGACGTATACAGGTGCTCATTGGGTTATGAGTACACCGGACAGGACTCGCTGGGAATCTGCTAGTTAGTATTATATCTATCGTCAGATAGCAGTTCCCTGGTGACATGTGTACAGGTTAGTTCATCGACCTGAGGTCGTCATTTGTCTCGTGTGAGTTCCCACTGTGCTTTGATTTCTACCCTACCACGGCTCAAAGGAGTCGTGCAAACAGGTTGTTTTTGGGTACAGTCCCGAGCCATATGGAGGCACGTGAGCGGATCGGCAGGGGATTCGTCTCTCCCGGTATTGGGGGCGAGATCATGCTGTGTCTAGGAAAGCCATTACACAAAGCCCACGGCCGTGGCAGGAGATTTACTGGTAGGTACTCCAGTAGTATCTCAGGGTGTTATTGGGCTTCACTCCGACACGACTTATACTGCTATTGGGGGTCTGACGTTACTAGCCCCCTAGGCAGATATGCGATACTCATAGACGAACGGACCGGACTGTATATACATTGTCACTGTTAGGCTCAGTAGGGTTTTCCGGATGAGTTCGCTCATCTGCATCCCTTGAGGTCAGTCCATGGGCAGCCGTTACGCATTGCTAGTGCCGCTGACGGTTTGTGGTTAAACCCACTGCCAGGGTACTGACGAGTCATTAGAGTCCCCCACAGACAGTTTCCCAAGTTCGGGCGAAACGTTGTAGAGGCCGTATGGTTTTATGGCAGGGTACGGAAAATGCACGTGCGTTTACGCACGTGTTATTTTTTGGGCAGATGATACTGGTCGGCTTTGGTTTAAGCCGGATCCGAGTATTATATTGAGTAGGTATAATATCTTTGTCTCAGTTGCATTTGTATTCGGTCGTAATACAAATGCGGGTTTATTTATACAGTTTCGGGGTTATCCTGAAAGTCGTTTCAGGATCACTTTTGGAAGTTGCCAGTTTCCAGTTTTCTATCAGCCGTCTTTTAACATTCGGTTAAAGACGGATTTATCTTTTCTTCAGATAAGAGTGAGTCATCATTCTAGAAGGTTCTAGAAGTGATGAAGTGGCTAATGAGTCATCTTGACATTAATGGTTGTATTAATGACTTGATGACGTGTTTTTGTGACTCATGGTTTTAATTAATATCTTTTGGATTGCTTAAGATCTTTTGTTATGATAAGGATCATTCTTGTGGTCACCCCCCCTTCTCCTACACTCACCCCCTCTCCATATATGAGGCCGGCCCCCTCTCTCTCTCACGACTTGAGTTTTCATTTTTGTAGAAAAGATATGATAGTATTTGGGGTGCATGGAATTTTACAGTCCATTTCATTTCATCACCCAATTCCCTCGGCAACTTCATTAACCGATCGTCCACGGATTTGGACGAAGTGAGACAAAGTCATCTACTCATTCTCTACATCATTCTTGGTCGTCTCTTTTAGCAAACTTGACGATCGAGTTGCCTCAAGTCAGAGGCGGGAGCCCGTTTAAAGAATCAGAGACGTGGTGCCACCTGGACGAGGAGATCGGAGATCGACGAGATCGGAGCAGCCGCAACGGAGTGTGGGATGATGGTTAAAGAACGAAGGACTCGGATCGTTCGATATAACCTTTCTGCACTCTTTACAGTTTGTTAGTTTAGCAATAATGGCAGATCCGGGTTAAAGTATACGATAGCGCCAGTTAAAAGTTTTTTGTTCCGCATTTGGCGTCTATTGACGGCCGGGGCGCTAGCGTAGACTTACAGTGGTATCAGAGCCTCACCATTTTGCTATACTAACTTGTGCTAACGCGTTTAAAACATCGATTCGACCGGAAATCAAAAATTGCAAAATCCAAGCTTGACAGTTTCTGTTGATTTTAAATGGCCTCCTAAAATTTTTCTGCATGTCTTAAAAATCTGTGCAGGCTTTTCTAAGAACCACGAACAAATTTGGGCACGTGTCTCCACCAAAGAGCCGCGGAAACGCGGCCAAACCCATGGTTTGGCCGCGCATCCGCGGCCACGTGGTGAGCTCGTGCTCCCAAATTTGTACAGTGGGTTCTCTGATGGATTTTGGGGTTTTTAGTAAATATCGTTTTGGCCCAGATTTTGTTACTGTTCACCAGTAAGTCGTGCGGCCCACTTTTTTGATATTTGGTCGATCGAAATTTAAACACGTTAGTTTACAGTGCTTACATTATATCTCCGACCGGGAATGTCATTTGATCGGTAAACCGCGTTTGATTGCTATAGTTCTTTTAGACGGGTTTGCGAACGTGACATTCGCGTTGATGTTCTGTTTTGTGCTGTGATGTTGCGGATTTGTCGTGGTGGATAGTAGTGTGCAATAGTAGTACAGTTTGAGTTTATTTGCACATTTGATATTGCGGGGCGAGCGTCCAACTTGTGGACAGCCGTTACTGCCTGTTGTATAATATTCTTTTGGGGCACGACCAGGTTGCGGTCGATGTACCTATTGTACTATTTTTCATTACTGTACTAGGTTTTGCCCCGAGACGGAGTGCACGGATAGCCGGGTTCGGAGAAGCAACGGGTCCGCATCTCATGGCTTTGAGAGGCAGAGGGGCCCCACTCTAGAATTGGCAGACTATTCACCGCACTCGTAGGGGGTACAGGTTGACCCAAGGAGGGGTGCCCAAGCTTACCGGATTCCGTGGAGTGCTGGGTGGTCCATTCACTATGCTGTAAGGGGGCTGCCTCGCTTCAGGTTTTGGCGGGTAACTTGCCGCACCCGTAGGGGTTTAGGTTTCATTGCACAGGCTATCCACACGACAGGGGAACGTCGGGTTTCAGCAGCGGCTCTGTGAAACCCGGGGATCCCAGACTATCTGTATTGTTCTGTGATGCTTATTACTTTTCTGTAATGTTGCATACTATCACGCCTGGAGCGATTATTGTATATTGGTTTATATACTATTAGATGTTGTATATGTTTTACACCCGCGCTAGTCCAGTCCCCGCTCTGTCGTTAGTTAAGTAACCTAACGGGTGATGACGGGACCCAGTGACGAATGCGGATGGCATATACGTACATTTTATTTTCGTTCTTTTCTGGTGTGATTAATTGATGGGACTGCGTTGATTCTGATCAATGCAAAGGATAACAAACCTATTTACAGTTGTTGGAACAAATTTAAAAAGGTGTTATTGCAAAGACGTTTCCTTTTGTTATGCATAGCGGTATTCAGTGGAATATCCTGCACCTCATTCGACGAGGCAAGGGCCGATATCCCTTCACCGGGACCGACCCCTTGGACAGAAGTTTGCGTCAGGGTAATAACTTCACTATAGTCGATTACATGTTGCTTTGCATAGCGGTATTCAGTAGAATATCCTGCACCTCATTCCACGAGGAAAGAGCCGAGATCCCTTTACCGGGAGTGACCTCTTTAGCAAAAGGTTTTCGCCACTATATTTTAAAAAGCTATCAGGTTCCTACAGCGATATCAAGTTCACTACGTTAAAGGTTTTTCACCAAAAACCAGCCGTAGCCCTCCGTCACTTCTTTTGGGTATTTAGTAGTATTCAAGCTATGCATTTTAGCCAAAGTTAAGGCATAGTGTTTGGTAACTGCTGGGTATTCAATTGTTGCATAGATAGATGAGTTAGTTTGGGACAGTCGTTCTGCCGATTGGCCAAAGTCAGGGGCATGTGCGGGTGGGTTCAAATTGACAAGATAGTGACGGGTAGAACTTGGCATGTGACTTATGACACTTTGACCAAAGCCAAGGTTATAAGAGCATGGGGCAAAAATCATATCAGGAGTTTCTAAAGAAACTAAAACTTGCCGAGTATGCGCATACCTTCTGGAGTATGAGTAACGTGGATGCATTCCATCACGTTATCATGCGATGAGAGTTGGATCCTGATTCCCACTGATGAGTTGGTTTACTCTTCGGGTGATCCCGATTGATTCTTCTTTAGGTTTGGAGGAGAATTTGACAGGACAGTGGGAGGTTTCCGGATTAGATAAAGTGATAACCATTCTGATCTAGGTTAGAGTGCACGCAGAGTGTTTCTTTTCTCTCTCTCTTTGGCAGCGACCTTTGACCGACCCTAGACTATGACTCAGTGACCAAGTTGACCGAACCTTCTTAAAATACTGGCTTTTTGGATTGTCTGAGTTGCATAAGTCATTGTCACTCCTTCTTTTACCCTTTGAATTTCTCAGAACACCCGTATTACTACGGATATCCACTTCCATTGGATAGATCCATCGTATGGTTATATACGAACTCGAAGGGACTTCTTCGGGGATGGATCCAGGTTCAGGAGAAATAGAATTGGTTTATTCAGTTGTCTTTTATTATCACCTTCTCTCAGGTTGCGAGAGCTCCTTGGTTTAGGAGAGTACACCTATTACGCTTATTGGATAGTCTTATTCCAAACCATAGGCTGGTGCCGAAAGGTAGGGAATGAAGAAAACCAATTAGCCTAAGTAGGGTGTGCAGAAGGTAATATGTAAAGACAAAATAAAGGGATTAGAAAGAGGGCAAAGTAAATTGCGACTGATATCATTCATGACCAAAACCGCGTACTTCATCGCCACTCCTATTTCACCTTTAAAAGAATAAGGTATTATTCAGTTGTCTTTTATCATCACCTTCTCTCGAGATGCGAGTACTCCTTGGTTTAGGAGGGTACACCTATTATGCTTACTGGATAGTCTTCTTCCAAACCATAGGCTGGTGCCGAACGGTAGGGAAGGAAGAAAACCATTTAGCCTAACGATGGTGTACAGAAGGTAACGACTAAAGACAAATAAAGGGATTTGGAGAGACGGCAATAAAATATACGGTTGAAGTCATGAATTGAATTATGGAAGAGGCATTGCTATGAATACCAGGATACCCCTACGAAACATTTTCATGTTTCAGTGCATTGTTAAAGGAAAAACTGTTTTCCCGATTAGACACTTACTCCAAGGGTATGTATTTACCAGGTTTCATTCTCATATCTGTATGGTTTTACAGATGATGAGTGGGAGTAAGATATTGGGAATTAGGTGATCATCCTCATTATATCGGAATTCGTTGTAATTGGTGATATTTGAGGAAATCGCCAGGGTACAGTTTTCCACCTACAACGCACAGGTTTTGAGTTGTTCAACTCAGCGGACTTATACAGAGTATTGTATGTTGTCCAGTGTCCATCAGGACAAAGGGGTAGGTCCTCGTACTATGTTCTGTTTACTTATAACTTCTCTAGTATTTAGACAAGTGTTTCGTAGAAATACAAAGTCTAAGTTTTGAGAAGTTGTGGGTATAAGAATAAAGTAGAGAACCAGGTGTCACAAGTATCGGGATTCTTCAAAGAGATCGAAGATGTAGATTCTTGTGATTGGTATTCAGATGATAGTGATGGTTTTGAGAAACGTGTTTCTCTTTCAGGTTACTCATAATTGGATGGATTCCTAAGTTGAGTAATGCTGATTAGCCTCTTTCCATTAAGTTGATATGCACTGGAGACAGCTGCATGATTTGAATATGGTTCCAATTAAATTAGTGCCAAAGTTTCTATATTGGATATAGAATAGTTCGTACCTTAAAAGATATTAAGGTACGGGGAGTTGTCCAGCTTATGCTTATAACCAGACTCTGGATAACTCAGGGCACGTTTCTGTAATGGCTGTTTGTGGGTTGACCCTGGCTATAACGAGGGTTGATATTCTACCATTTGGAAGATCAATAGTGATATTGTTCTTGACTCGCCACAGTTTTAGTAAAATGGATCTTTTTCAGAAAACAGTAGTGGGAGTATGGTAGAACTGGAAGTGATTCCAAAACCGCGAACGATTACGGAAAATTTAATAGGACCTATACATTCAATCAGGTTTGACATTCCAATAGCCACTCCGCAGATATGGTGGGTAACCTCAGACACCCGAGAGGTACTTCGGTAGCCTCAAGGACGGTGACAGGGAGGTTCTTATCTACCCAGACTTGACACTACTGTTGTTCCAGGATATGAGACCCGGTAGGAGGGTTGTCATAGTCAGTGGAAGCAACGGAAGCATGGTGGGCAAGTAGCTTATGTCTATTTATAGACTAGAGCAGTTATAGCGGAGATAGATCATCTTATTTTGATGTGAAAGTCATAGGTTTGACTTCAATCAGAATAGGGGATGGATCAGTTAAGGAGGTAGTAGGGTGTGATGTCATGGTATCTGGATGACATACACAGAGTAGGAAGTAAAATTCCTATACTACGATCGGTTGTACTGTGGTCGTCACACAGTTGTTTCTCCAGACAGGATATGGATATAATATTTGACATTCTGGTTTCTAGATCTATGGTTTTAGATCTGGAATTGGGTAGTTTCCCAATGTGGGTACTTTGACAGTATTCTAATGGTTTTTAGAATAGATGACTCCTATCATGGTGGTGTACCTGCAGGTGATGGAGTCACCCTCTCTAAAGGTGTCTTACAGACTAAAGGGGAGAGGGATGTGCATGATTGGCAGATCACTTGCTTAGGCAATTGAGTTAATCATGAGATGTCAAGTACCACACCAAATATTGGTTTTGCACTAGATGCAATAAGTTTGTATTAATCCAATCCTGGAGAAACATAAGGAAGCAGTTTTAGAACATAAGTACATGTTCTACGGATTTGATGACGGCAGCCTCCTTCGGGAGATGATTATCATTCCGGCTTCAAAGGTGACATGGATGACAGAGTGATTTTCAGAGTTATAGTTTTCCCTCTGACGAAGAGGGACAGTATTGTGGACAGGTGGTCCAAGAGGATACTGTGGGTGGCATGGTGCCCGATACTGATTAGGTTCAGTGATCGATACAGTCTAAGAAGTTTGGATTTGGAGTTCATTTATGAACTAGGTCCCATCAGATATCCAGACATATTCTAAGACAGGTATTACTCGATTCGGGAGATGGCTTTCTCCGCGAACTTGAGATTTAGAGAGATATAGAAAGAAACTTCTAGGCGGATCCACTCACTAAGGCTATTTCTCGAACACAACAGTTTTACAAACGGGCTTTGTGATACTGATTAGTAGAGGAGTTGGATGTTCGGTTTCACACGGGCTGTGAGTAGTCGACATCGCAATAATTAGCCTTGAGTACAAGTGGGAGATTGTTGGAGATAGTGCCCTCATAGTCAATTATTGGATCGTAAGTACGTGATTGCAATGATTGCGGAGGACCTATACCAATAGGACAGTCTTACTCGAAATGATAGTATGTTATCTGGTTTGCCTTTATCAGTCGTGTGCATGTTCAGGTGACTGATTACATGTTACACTTTGATAGAGCCCTTAGGATCTTGCTTTACCACCAACAGTATGATGGCGATCATATACGTGAGAGTTGGGTGGTTTATACGCATATCCTTAATTGTGATCCCTAGTCGTGGGAGTTTTCGAGACAAGGCATCGATACTCCGGAGTAGACTAGTGTATACAGTCGAGACCCCGACGACGGGCGGTGGCCGTTCTCACAAGCCACTGGTGTCAGTTGGATCACCTAAGATGTATACAGGTGCTCATTGGGTTATGAGTACACCGGGCAGAACTCGCCGGGAATCTGCTAGTTAGTATTATATCTATCGTCAGATAGCAGTTCCCTGGTGACATGTGTACAGGTTAGTTCATCGACCTGAGGTCGTCATTTGTCTCGTGTGAGTTCCCACTGTGCTTTGATTTCTACCCTACCACGGCTCAAAGGAGTCGTGCAAACAGGTAGTTTTTGGGTACAGTCCCGAGCTATATGGAGGCACGTGAGCGGATCGGCAGGGGATTCGTCTCTCCCGGTATTGGGGGCGAGATCGTGCTGTGTCTAGGAGAGCCATTACACAAAGCCCACGGCCGTGGCAGGAGATTTACTGGTAGGTACTCCAGTAGTATCTCAGGGTGCTATTGGGCTTCACTCCGACACGACTTATACTGCTATTGGGGGTCTGACGTTACTAGCCCCCTAGGCAGATATGCGATACTCATAGACGAACGGACCGGACTGTATATACATTGTCACTGTTAGGCTCAGTAGGGTTTTCCGGATGAGTTCGCTCATCGGCATCCCTTGAGGTCAGTCCATGGGCAGCCGTTACGCATTGCTAGTGCCGCTTACGGTTTGTGGTTAAACCCACTGCCAGGGTACTGACGAGTCATTAGAGTCCCCCACAGACAGTTTCCCAAGTTCGGGCGAAACGTTGTAGAGGCCGTATGGTTTTATGGCAGGGTTCGGAAAATGCACGTGCGTTTACGCACGTGTTATTTTTCGGGCAGATGATACTGGTCGGCTTTGGTTTAAGCCGGATCCGAGTATTATATTGAGTAGGTATAATATCTTTGTCTCAGTTGCATTTGTATTCGGTCGTAATACAAATGCAGGTATATTTATACAGTTTCGGGGTTATCCTGAAAGTCGTTTCAGGATCACTTTTGGAAGTTGCCAGTTTCCAGTTTTCTATCAGCCGTCTTTTAACATTCGGTTAAAGACGGATTTATCTTTTCTTCAGATAAGAGTGAGTCATCATTCTAGAAGGTTCTAGAAGTGATGAAGTGGCTAATGAGTCATCTTGACATTAATGGTTGCATTAATGACTTGATGAGGTGTTTTTGTGACACATGGTTTTAATTAATATCTTTTGGATTGCTTAAGATCTTTTGTTATGATAAGGATCATTCTTGTGGTCACCCCCCCCCTTCTCCTACACTCACCCCCTCTCCATATATGAGGCCGGCCCCCTCTCTCTCTCACGACTTGAGTTTTCATTTTTGTAGAAAAGATATGATAGTATTTGGGGTGCATGGAATTTTACAGTCCATTTCATTCCATCACCCAATTCCCTCGGAAACTTCATTAACCGATCGTCCACGGATTTGGACGAAGTGAGACAAAGTCATCTACTCATTCTTGGTCGTCTCTTTTAGAAAACTTGACGATCGAGTTGCCTCAAGTCAGAGGCGGGAGCCCGTTTAAAGAATCAGAGACGTGGTGCCACCTGGACGAGGAGATCGGAGATCGACGAGATCGGAGCAGCCGCAACGGAGCGTGGGATGATGGTTAAAGAACGAAGGACTCGGATCGTTCGGTATAACCTTTCTGCACTCTTTACAGTTTGTTAGTTTAGCAATAATGGCAGATCCGGGTTAAAGTATACGATAGCGCCAGTTAAAAGTTTTTTGTTCCGCATTTGGCGTCTGTTGACGGCCGGGGCGCTAGCGTAGACTTACATATGAAACTCCCGATGTGGATTTTTGCCCCATGCTCTTATGACCTTGACTTTGGCCAAAATATCATAAGTCACATGTCAAGTTCTACCCGTCATTCTCCTGGTTAATTTGGACCCACCCGTACCTACCCTTGACTTTGGCCAAAATGGCAGCACGACTGTCCCAAACCACCGCATCTATCTATGCTGCACATGAATACCTAATAGCTACCAATCACTATGCCTTGACTTTGGCCAAAATACATAGCTTGAATACTTTTTGACCATTCATGTGGAATGACGGAGGGCTACGAATGGTTTTGGCGAAACCGTGAACGTAGTGAACTTGATATAATCGATGGAATGAGATAGCTTTTAAAAGGAGTGGTTCAAGCTCCGCGTTTAAAAGTTTAGTTTTGAAAAAGAACCGAGTGGTTTTCAAAGTGTTCCAATCGACTTTTACTTAGTTTATTTTCTTGCATTAGTTCTTTTAATGCGTCCCATCATTTAATCCTACCATTGCAGAAAACAACCAAAATATGACGTACGCTTATGCCATTCGCATTCGCCACGGGGCCCCGTCATCACCCGTTAGGTTACTTAACTAACGACAGAGCGGGGGCTGGGCTAGCGCGGCTGTAAAACATAAGCAACGCCTAAATAGTTATAATATATAAATATATAGCAATGATAGACATTACAGATCACAGATGAATACATTGGATATACTAGGAATCCGCAATCCGTTCGAGCTTGCAACAAAAAGCGGATTACACGGTCGCGGTGAATAGCCAATACCCCATCCAAGACCCCTACGGGTGCGGCAAACTACCCGCCAAGTACCCGAAGCGAAGAAACCTCCCTCAACACCGTGAGAAGGCCACTGGGCACTTCGAGATACCCGGTAGTTTGTGCACCCCCTCCATGGGTCTATCCTAGGAGCAAAAACAGTAAAAAGAATTATACAATGACGGCTACAACCCCGACCCGGTTGTGCGGCCAAACAAATAATAATACATCAATTTACATATTACAATGAATGAAAGAAAAAGAAACACTCATCTCACATCCACCCCGGCTATTCACCCGCGACAATCCAACGCATTCATATACACATACCATCATCAAACACAGATCACAGATATGTATAACCCCCACTAATCGACTTATAGCGATTAGCAGACGTTCAATACATATAAACATCACAGATATAACCCATTAGTCAAAGTGTAGTGAAGTTCGATCAAAAATACGGATTTATAGGCCCCTAAAAACAAATTTCTTTTCTGGAAAACCTGGGCACAAATAAACCATCTTAAAAATCCCAAAACCAAGCCAGAAGAACACTGCACCAAAACCGACCCAGAACCGAGTCAGAACGGCCGCGGTTTCGCGGCAATAGGCATGCTTTTGCCGCGGAACCGCCGCGCTTTGAGCGATTCACTGGATCGTTTTTGGTGGCTTTCTTCACAAAACCCTGAGATGAATTTTGACGTAAGATTTATTTTATTTTGAACAGAAAAAAATTCAACAGAAAGTTAGGGTTTTGTGTTTTTAGTTTTGTGATTTTTTCCGATTGAACTTCCATACACTTTACTACCAAGCTAGTTTATGTTTAGTTAGTCTCTGATACCACTGTAAGTCCATGTTGCCCACCCCGGTGCTTGCGGGGAGGCAGAAAACGGAATAAAAATTGGATTTTTACTACTCTAGGCAACTTGGACTAGACAAAAGAGGATCTTTGCTAAACAAAAACTAGCTAAAGCTAACTAGAAACTAGCTAAAGGGTAGAATGGTTATACCTAGGGCTTTATGTCCTTCTCTCCTTGCTCCTTAGAGTAGTAGAAAGGGATCACCTTTGTCGTCTTCTCATGTCGAAGAAGGATCCACCCGAGAGCCTCAACCTTTGGCTTCAACTTCAAGCTAGAAGTAACTAGGGTGCTAGAAGTGCTAATCCTAGAACCCTAGATGAGAGTAGAGATTATTATGGAATGGTTTTTCTCAAGCTCAAATGTTTCTCAACACATGAGAGGGGAGAGCTTGAGGAAGAGGAAGAGCAAGAGAGAGAAAGTATATGATAGAATGAGAGAATAATTAGCCATTCTCACATATATGTGTGAATTATAAAAAATAGATAATTAGCTAGATAATTGTCATGGTTAATCAAGACTTGACCATTATCATTTCACATTAAATGAAAATTGCAAGGATCAAAGAGTATCTTTCATATGGAATGATGATGGTCAACATGTCAACTAAGGTCAACAAGTCAAGTATGGTCAAAATGTCAACAATCCTAACCATGCACAATTATATATATATATAGCTAATATCAATTAATTATAATACACACATAAACATTAGGGTTAATAAAATGACAATGGTCATTAACCCTAATCAAAGTCCTCTTCCTCTGACTCAATCAACTGTGCATACGCACCCGCATTCGTGATCCGAGGAACACGAATACAAAGAGATAAAACAAATCCCAAATCATATACTAGGATCTGGCTTAAACCAAAGCCCGCTAGTATAAGCTGTCCGGACAGCAAACGTGCACAAGTGCGCGGATGTGAATGAACCCTGTCGCAAAACCATGCGACCTCTACTCATTTTGCCTAAAGGCGAATAGCTCTCTGTGTGGGACTCTAAACACTCGACACTACGCTGGCAGTGGGTTTAACCACAGACCGCAAACGGCACTAGCTGTACGTAACGGTCCCCAGGTAGATGCCGATAAGAAGACTGACGAGGTGAACCCCATCTGAACTCCTACTGAGCCTGAATGTGACAGTCTCCGTACAGTCCGGCCTGTTCGTCTGATACATCGCATGGCGGGCCTAGGGGGCGGTGAACGTCAGTCCCCTAATAGCGGTACAAGTCGTGTCGGAGTGTAGCCCAGAACACCCTGAGATAACACTGGAAACCTACCAGTATATCTCGCTTGCCCTGGCCAGGGACTACTTGTGTAATGGCTCTCCTGGACACAGCGCGATGTCAACCCCCAATACCGGGAGAGACGAATCCTGTCTAACCGTCACTGCCTCCAAGTGCTTCGGGACTGCACCCAAAAACTACCTGTTTGCACGACTCCTTTTAGTCGTGGTAGGGTAGTAATCAATGTGCATTGGGAACACACTCGAGGCGAAGTGACAGTGTCAAGTCAGCGGACTAAGCTGTACTCATGTCACCTGGGAACTGATAACTGACGATAGGTATAACACCAACCAACAGTTCCCGACTAGTCCTGTCCAGTGTACTCGTAACCTAACGAGCACCCGCATACTATCTCAAGTACGACGTACTGACGGCTGTGGGACAGATCGTCTCCCACACTGGGATGAGAAGCGCATACGCTAGTCTACTCCGGAGTATCGATGCCCTGTCTCGATAGTCCAACGACCAGGGACCTGTATAAGGATGTGCTTATGGATTACCCAGCCCCCACGAGTGTGAGCGCCATCACAACGCTGGTAATCAAGCAAAAATCCTAAGGGCTCTACTAATATGTATATAAGCGATATGCTAAAAGAAACACATGCACATATTGAAGTAGAGACAAACCAAGTAGCATACTACCATTTTGAGCAAGATTGTATATACAACTATGAATATCCCAAGCTTCCATCAAGTAATATACAAACTAGTATGATACAGTAATGGCCTCTAGGGCATATACACTAACATAAGTAAGATATGTAGGATATCCCCCCGGTATGAGTAACATATGTGCAAGGTACACCTGTAGCTGTATCGCAATGTGTATATGTACCTATCACTAAAGGTATGATACACTATAGGTATACCGATAAGCTAGATGTCATGTGTGACAAGCAATAGTATCTATAATGGTTAGTGTGGGACATGGCAATTATTGACGGTATGTGTGTAGAGTACAATCCGTGCTCGTGCAACATGAACCGTCAATAATGTGTGCAGTGCCCTACGGCTACTAGTCACAGTATAACTATATCCAAGTAAAATAGGGTAAAGGCGCAATTCTAATAATGACGTAGAATATGCGACAAGTATTGAATCCTAGCCCAGACGCATAACGCCATGCGGGCGATTCCCCTGTACATGTTAAATCTACTCACCAACGCTCCACGCGAGGTGAATCCTACCACACGTCCCTTCGGTAGCAGTGTCAGTAGTCCCTGCCTGCAAACCTGCAAATAAGACATGGAAATCATATATAAGCCAAATATTCCGCAAAACGCGATATCGAACCAAAACGAGAACTCGCGTCGCGAACTAAACGCGCGTGTGCACAATACGCTAAAACGTGTGTGTACGCGTCTAAAACCATCGCGACACGCCGCGATACGCTGGATCACAGAACCCTCTCACGTATCTCGCGTGTCGCGAAAACACAACGAACACCAAAACGATATTTGATCCCAGATTTTCCTACAGGTAAAATCTTATAAAACTAGACATGCCAAAATACTAGACAACACAGCAGAGAGCCCTACACAAAACCCCAACACCCATGCCCCCTACTTGGCCGCAAATTGCGGCCAAACCGAATAAATCTGCGGCCAAAGTTTGGAAATAGGGTTTCGTGTTCAGGTGGTGGTATCTAGACCTAGTGTACATGCCCCAGTTTTCTCAATTTTAACCTAAAGATCCCTGGTCAAAAGCAGATCACAGAAACCCAATATATCGCTTTAAAATCACCAATTTGCACAAAAAGCAAACCCTATGGTATTTTAGTGAAATCTGGGTTATTTCTCAGTTGAAGTGACCCTAATAACACTAAAATAATCTAGGTTAACTAACAAAATCATCACTTAAACAACATTCCACACAAATCACCTTAATTAGTACTAAACTAGCTAATTTAACACTAATCGAAGCTAATTAACACACAAGCTAAGATAACTAGGGAAAGGGTTCAGAAATATACCCTAAAGAACCCTAGAGAGCAGGTGAAGAAGTGGAGAACAGCCGCTGTAGGTTGCTGGAGCTCCTGCTACTACTGCTGCTGCCTGCTGCTCCTATTGATGATGATGATGCTGTTGCTGATGATGGTGATGCTGGAGCTGTTGCTGCCTCTGCTGCACGTGAGTGTGTGTGTGTGTGTTTGAGAGTGAGGGAATGTGAGGGAAATGAGAGAAACAAATCAAACCCCCCTTCTCACTCTCTCTCACTTCATTAAAGAAGCATGGCTCCCATGCCCTCTCTCCCCCAAAGTCAGCAATTCAACCATTTTTAAAATCCTTTTTCATTTTTATTAAAACCCTTTTTCATTTTAACAACCATACACATTATAAACCCTAAAAGCACCTAAACAATATTTAAAACAAGCTCAAAGGAAAATGTTTAGCTAACCATGATTGCTAATCATGATTAACCTCCCAATTAGCACGCTAGTTAACAAGCACAAGTGTGTGTGTGCCTAGGAAAATTCGAATAAAATACTCATTAAATAGAATAAAATAATTAAAAACCAAATTGGTAAACTTTTTATTAAAAACTATATATATAAAATATAATTAACCACAAAACACATTCTAAGGTGTTACAATCTCCCCCCTTAAAATAAATTCGTCCCCGAATTTAAAAATATATTGTTACGCGTACCTTCAAAGAGAAGATTAAAATCCTCAAATCTCGCTCGCAGCCTCCCAAGTGACTATCTCACTATACGGCTACGTCGAAGAAAAACCCTTCACAGATAGCAAGACCCTTGACCGACGTTTCTCCACCCGCCGGGCCATTTACACATATGGCTGCCGGTGAGCGAAACGATCGCGTCCAAGCCCAATGGTCTGGTGCCAAATCATGTGAGAAAGGTCATGAAGGTAATTGTAAAGCATCATCACAAGGAATATGGGGTGGAAACTCAATAATCTGGGCGGAAGTGCCAATTTAAAGGCAACGAAACTAACTCGCTTATAGGATCTCAGAAGGACCTAGATCCTGGGACAAGCTTCCCAAAATCCAACACGTCATTCATCGGAAAGTCCATAGGAATACATGAACTGTCCCTGCGAACTCGAGTCTATGACCAACACAGTCGGCATAAGACCTCAGTTCGCAATGGACAATTCCCATCCTGACCTAACACAACTGGACCATCTCCGAAGTCTCTAGACTAGCTGGGGTCCAAAGTCCTACTTACGCAGAGTCAGAAAAACAACAGACTGGTGATCAACACGACTTAACCCCTAAGCCTAAAGGTTTCCAATTGGAGTGTCTCCTGATAACAACTATCGAAGGAGAACCCTAACAATGGCGAGTGACGATCCCAAACTGCTGACAACAATCAAAACAAACACACAACAAAACAGACACCTTGAAACGAAACCTGGAACTTCTCTTTACATCCCTGTCCACCCGTAACTAACTCACAAGTCAGGCTAAATGTTGGTGGAACTTGAATGCATATAGAGAGTTGACAGATGTGCATGTTCTAGGATTACACGTCTCTACCCGATGATACCAGGTACACAAACGCGTCCCTAACTTAGCACACCAAGCACACCATTGTCACAAATCAAGGTCTCCGAATCATTACCCAGCCGAGTATGCTCAAGTATCACTGAGGAACGAGCATCGGCGGGTAGTGTCTCGCGAAAACGATTTAAGGAAAGTGGTCGGACGCGGACATGAGCAAGCTGTCCCCTCCATAGAGATGAACTTAAGCTGTACTCAACGATCACATAAGAACTGTAAATCTGCAGAAGACTATCACAACAATCAAAATCCGCTGCAGGAAGATGTTCATTAAGCTCTAGTGGTCCGTGGAAACTCTGACACGACTCTCGAACAAGTAGTGTCCCCAAATCTCCAACGCAAAACTACCGCGGCCATCTCCAGATCATGAGTGGAATATCCTTCTCGTACTTCCTCCAAATGTAAGGAAGCAAAAGCGATGACTCTGTAGTGTCACCTCAGTACACACTCGAGCCCATTCAAGAAACCTTACAGTTAAACAACAAGGTCGCCCGAACCAAAAGCAAAGAAAGAACTGATGCAGTTGTTAACCGAATATCCAACTGCCGAAAACTCCGTACACATGCCTCAGTCCACAGAAAAGAAACCTCCCTTCCGGTCCATTCAGTCGACGGTGCAGCACTACTCTAGCAATCCTGCATGAAACTGCGGTAAAACCGGCTAAGCCCAACAATCTGCGAATCTCCGTCCTGCACACAAGTCTGGGCCTAAGCTGTACGGCCACAATCTCCCTCGGAACCATACGAAACCATCTCCCATGACTACAAGACCTAGGAGTCAACATAAAACAAGCCTGGAGAAACACTCCGAGAATTTAGCAAACTGCTGGTGCTCTCCCAGTATCTGTATAACAAATCCTCAAGTGGTGCTCCTATTCCTCAAGACACATTAAATAGACCAGAATGTTGTATATAACACAACAAAAACTGGTCGAGGAACGGCCTGAAGAAATCTGGTTCATCACATTTACAAATGCTGCCAGGGCATCAGTGAATCCAATGACTCACCAAAACACACAATGCCCGTAGCATGCACAAGGCAGTCTTCGGAATGCCGTCATTCCGAACCGCAATAATGATGACCAGATCCCAAGCAAACTTAGAAAATTTCTCGCACTCTGGAGCTGATCGAAGAAATCGTCTATGTGAGGTAAGGGATACCTATCCGCACCCTAAACCGGTTCAATTAACGATCCGTCGATACGCAACCCTAAACTGCCGTCTTTCTCCTTGACGAACAGAAATAGGAGCTTCCAAAAGCGAAACACTCAGACGCACAAAACTCCCCAAACCACAACTCTGCAGCTGATCCTTTAGCTCCCCAGCTTCGCCGGCTCCCGGAACAACGTCGGAAAAACTCTCGCACGAAAGGAACACCGGCCCATCAAACCCTCTATAACTACGGTATCACGAATGAACGCCAAGAATCCACGACATCTCCTCAGAAGCCGACTAGCGAAAAAGGCTGAATTTAAGCTGTGAGAGGCGGCACAACTATCCACCTGCACAACAAGAACTGACTCGCCGGGAAAACAATTCCTGACTGTTTCCTCATGGTAGTCCACAGACGCCTAGCACGTAATTAACCAGTCCGTGCCCAGGAGAACGTCAAATCCAACATCTCTAGAAGGACCAAAACGACGGACGAATCTCTATCTCCTATCCGATTGGCACACAACTGAATACGTATCGCGCAACAAAAGAATCGCTGACAGAAGTTAAAACAACTAACTACAACTAATCTACCCAACCACGGTACAAGCATGAAAAACAAACGAATACATCAAAAGAACATGCGAATTAAGGATACCTGAGAACTCCACATTGGACGTCTGCGCGTCCCAATGAGTAGAAGCAAACTCCTGTGTCTGCCCTCTACCCGCAACTGGATGAACTCCTCTGGTAGACTGAGCCCTCTGAGCGAACCTTCCACGTCGACGGCCTCTCTGAGTACGATCCTGATGCCGTGCTGAGGAACAATCCCTGACGAAATGCTGAAGGCTTCCGCATCGAAAACATCCACGCGCTGACTGCTGACCATCCCGGGGATGAGAGCTGAACGACTGTCCTCGTCCTAAGCCTCTGCTACTCCCGCGACGACCACGAAATCTATCTCGATGACCAAACCTCTGGCTCTTGGCTGGTACACTGGTACGAGTCCTCCATTGGCCTGGAATATGTGCCTCGTCAGCTGGAGCTGCAACCACTGGTGCTATGTAGGTGACGGACTGCTGCATGCTGATCGCAAGTGACAACTGAGTAACAGGGGTAACAACCTCTTGTCGTAGCTCTCGAACGACATCAACCAAAGAACTCATAGTCTGGCGGAAGTCCTGCATCTCTGCCAAAAGTCTATCAATAGTATATGTCGTAGGCTGATCCGTCTGCACCTGTGCAACTAGAGTGCCATCCTGGTCAGTACTCATCTCACCCGAGCCAACTCTGACCTCGGCCCTCGCTGCATCACTCTGAGTCCCCATAGTCATCGGCGACAAGGCTATAAATAGACATAAGATTCGATGAGAATAAGGAATCAAATCTCAAGGATATGAATCATCAAGGAAGGAATTTCAAGCAAATTGTACTTAGGTTACTTAATGCAAAGTACCGCATCGTGGGTATGCTGCAGACATACACACACTACGTTATTCTGCTTAAGCTACCTACTCCATCATACTAAGGTCATCGTACACTCCGAAAGGTAAAACTTAGCGCTCTGATACCAACTTTGTCACGACCCAAAATTGGCCCGTGACGGCCCTAGTACTACGCAACGCCCTAAGACGTAACGTAGTAAAAGAAAGCCAAAACCCAGAAATCTAAACCAAGAAAATACGGAAAAGATAATATAAGTTTTTGAAACAATTGAAATCTGTCACGACCCAAAATTGACCCGTGACGGCCCTAATACTACGCAACGCCTAAAGACGCAACGTAGTAAAAGAAAGCCAAACCCAGAAATCTAAACCATGAAAAATACGGAAAAGATAATATAAGTTTTGAAACAATTGAAATCGCAACCCAAATTCTTTAAAAGTCTTACTTTCTTTCTTTAAAATTTTAGCAACACCCCCTTTTTGTAAAGACAAGTCAAGATGAATGCAATACAAAAATAATGACAGTAGAGAAAAAGCTGTATATAAAAGACATCAAATCCACAATAATACACATAACGTCCTCACCAAGTCTCTATGTCCACTAATACAATAGTTGATGGAGAGTACAAATACAACGAATATACAATATGAAATACAGATAACCATCTAACCCACCTAAGCAAAATGGTACTGTGAGCTGATACGGTATCTGTAGCAAAAGATGGTAGCTGGATAACTGAATAGAGGAATAGCCTGCCTCGACTACTCTGGGGAATAACCTGAAACACCTGTGGCACAACGGGGGTGAGTTGCCAACTCGTGAATAGTATAAAACATATGCAGGTAATCGCAGGAATGCACGTACAGCATGAATCTAAGATATGCGATTACAATAATAATATGTCATGCAAATGCTGAAATAAGGAGAGTACACTAGCAGGTACAATCAATATGTGAAGCAATAGTAACATGACAAAAGTATGCAATAACTATGCAAAAAGGATATGAGAATGTAGATAAGCAACTTATCATAAGGGTACACTAACAGGTACTACCACTATATGAATCTGTGCATAAAAATAGGTAAGGGTGAGGTATAGGGTGGAATATGTCATTTCCACGGAAACCTGACATCGTGGCAGGATCACAATCCATCAAGACACTCAAATCCCAAAATCAGCCCCCACATTGGGCCCTCACAATCATATAAGCCTCACATCACCTCGATGTACAATATCGAATAGCTCTCCTATATCTCGGATGTACAATTCAGCGATCTCTTTCATATCCAATATCCAATGTCAATGAACCACCTATATCCCAAGTCGAATCTCAAGTAAGAATCAAACATCCTAAAGGTAAATATATACAGAAATAAGTATGATGGGGGCAATACACATATATTAGCGTCCCATTCCACTAATATTGGTGTAAGGGTATATATAACAACGGCTAAATCCCCTGTTATATATACAAAAGGGGTTAAAGAAATATCATGAAAGCAGTGTGCCAAGCATCGACACAGAAATCCTCGTATATCGGGCTCCGTCAGTCCGGATCGGCCCACGGGGTCCGTCTGCGGTATCGGCCCTCGGCCTCGACAGTACAGATCATCCCGCATCCATCTCTCGACTCTGGCCAGTGTCCTCCGGACAACTGCCAGGTCCAACCAGTCACCGGTAGGTACTCGCCCGCCTCCAGGCTCAATCGGCAAACCCATCGATCTTCTTGCCGAGGGGAACCATACCGGGCCCCACCATGTACTCTCATACGGCAACCACACCTCGTATGGAGCATATAATCAGCACCGATAAAACTCATGGGGGACACAAAAATATCATATCAAGGAAACCGGGTTGTTCCATGTATGCATAATTTCATGAACTCCCGCGGTTCCCAAATCCCGAAAACATCATATAAAATCCAGATAAACAATGCACAATCCAAGAATAAATGTATGCGATATATCTGAATGTGAGCAGGTAAACAAAAGTATATAGCTGAACCAGATGTATGTGAAATCAAGATAAGGTACAGCTAAGTAACATCAGTAGATGTAAATATGAGACAGCAACTGAATATGTGTCTAACATACAGGTGTAGCAATGTATAGGTATCTACCTATAAGAACTGATGTCGTATACCCCCCTGGGTATAAGAAGAATATGAGTAAGATATCCCCCGGGTATAAGTAAAATATCTAAACGGTATACCTGTAGCTGTATCGCAAGGCGTAAATATACATATCACTAAAGGTATGATACACTATAGGTATACCGATAAGCTAGATGTCATGTGTGGTAAGCAACAGTAGCTATAAGGGGTAGTGTGTGACATGGCAATTATTGACGGTGTGTGTGTAGCATACAATCCGTGCTCGTGCAACATGAACCGTCAATAATGTGTGCAGTGTCCTACGGCTGCTAGTCACAGTATATAACTATATCAAGGAAATGCAGTAAGGCGCAATTCTACAATGACGTAGAATGTGCGACAGGTAATTGAATCCTAGCCCAGACGCATAACGCCATGCGGGCGATTCCCCTGTAGATGTTAAATCTACTCACCTATACTCCCCGCTAGGTGAATCCTACCATCTGCTCCCTCTGTAGCCATGTCCGTAGTACCTGCCTGCAAACCTGCAAATACGACATAAAAATCACATATAAGCCAAAATATTCCGCGAAACGCGATATCGAACCAAAACGAGAAACTCGCGTCGCGAACTAAACGCGCGTGTGCACGATACACTGAATCGTGTGTATACGCGTCTAAAACTATCGCGACACGCCGCGATACGCTGGATCACAGAACCCTCTCACGTATCGCGCGTATCGCGCAAACACAACTAACACCAAAACGATAGATTGGCCCAGATTTTCCAACAGGTCAAATATTACAAAACTAGACATGCCAAAGCCCTACACTACACAGCATACTACCAAACCGAAAATCCCAGAACCCCACTCCCCTTCCTGGCCGCAAATTGCGGCCAGAATGCTAAAATCGGCGGCCTGGGTAGGTGTAGGGTGGCTCGTCTTCTGGTGGTGTATTCTAGACCTAGGTATCATGTCCCAGTCTCCTCAATTTTGACCTGAAGGCATCGGGTCCAAAGCAGATCACAGAAGTCACAAATATTGTTTTAAAACACCAATTTGCACAAAATGGGAAACCTATGGTATTTTAGTGTAATCTGGGGTATTTCTCAGTTGAAGTGGCCTTATTAGCACTTAAATAAGCTAAAGTAGCTAACACAATCAACAATTTACCAAAATTCCACTTAAACACCATAATCTAGCACTAAACTAGCAATTTAACACTAATCGACACAAAACCACACACACAATTAAGCAAACTAGGGATTGGGGTTTCAGAAAATATACCCTATTGGACCCTAGAGAGCTGGAGAAGAGGTGTATGGGAGAGGAAGAACATCTGCATGTGCTGGGGTTCCTAATGCTGTTGCAGAAGCTGCTGCTGCTGATGCTACTTGCCTCTTCTGTTGCTGCTGCTGATCTTGTTGTTGTTGTTGATGTTGAAGCTGATGATGATGATGTTGTTGCTGATATTGTGTTGCTGGGGCAGCTGCTGCTGAAGGGTGTGTGAGTGAGTGAGAGAAGGAAAATGAGAGGGAGAATGAGTGAACAACAATGACCCCTCCCCCCCTTCTCACTCTCTTTCCTCACTAATGAGGCATGGTCACACCATGCTCCCATGCCCTCTCTCTCTCACACAAAGTCAAACCATTCAACCAAACCTAAAAATTCCAAATTTAAATTCATTTTAATTAAAACAACCATAACACTTAAACCAAACTTAACCCTAGATTAGAGAAATGGTTAAACCTCAAATTACACCCTAGTTATCATGCACAAGTGTGTGTGTGCCTAACAAAATTCTAATAAAATACACAATAATTAGGATAAAATATTTAAAACTTAATTTGGTAAACATTTTATTAAAAACCACACATTAAAATATAATTAGCTACAAAACACATTCTAAGGTGTTACAATCTCCTCCCGTTAAAAGAAATTCGTCCCCGAATTTAAAAATATTCCGATACGCATACCTTCAAGGAGAAGATTAAAATCCTCAAATCTCGCACGCAGCCTCCCAAGTGACTACCTCACTATACGGCTACGTCCAAGAAAACCCTTCACAGATGGCAAGACCTTTGACCGATGTTCCTCCACCTGCCGAGCCATTAACACAATTGGCTGCTGGTGAACGAAAGATCGCGCCACGCTAAATGGTCTTGTGCCAAATCATATGAGAAAGGTCAAGAAGGTAATTTTAAAGTATCATCACAAGGAATACGGGGTGAAAATCCAATAATCTGGGCGGAAGTGCCAAACTAAAGGCAACGAAACTAACTCGCTAATAGAATCTCAGAAGGACCTAAATCCTGGGATAAGCTTCCCAACATCCAACACGTCATTCATCGGAAAGTCCATAGGAATACATGATCTGTCCTATGAACTCGAGTCTATGACCAACACAGTCGTCATAAGACCTCAGTTCGAAATGGACAATCCCCATCCTGACCTAACACAACTGGACCGTCTCCGAAGTCTCTAGACTAGCTGGGGTCCAAAGTCCTACTTACGCAGAGTCAGAAGAACAACAGACTGGTGATCGACACGACCTAACCCCTAAGCCTAAGGGTGGCCAATTGGAGTGTCTCCTGATAACAGCTATCGAAGGAGAACCCTAACGATGGCGAGTGACGATCCCAAACTGCTGACAACAATCCAAACAAACACTCAACTTAACAAAAACAACTGAGCACATTGAGTATAACCGGACGACAAGAATCCGAATGGAGTCACACCCTGACCAAACTTGGGTAGAAACCATAACGAAATTCGTGGAGATCTGCGCCCATTCCTACTTCGGAACGGTAAAAGGTTGCAACTCTCCAGCCGGCCTCAGATGCTCGACTCAAGCACACAACAAGACTGACACCTTGAAACGAAATCTGAAACTTCTCTTTACATCCCTGCCCACCCGTAACTATCTCACAAGTCACGCCAAAGCTGGTGGAACTTGAATGCATATAGAGAGTTGACAGATGTGCATGTGCTAGGATTTCACGTCTCTACCCGATGGAACCAGGTACACAAACGCGTCCTAAACTTAGCACATCATTGTCACAATCAAGGTCTCTGAATCATTACCCAGCCGAGCATGCTCAAGTATCTCTGACGACGAGCATCGGCGGGCAGTGCCTCGCGAAAACGATTTAAGGAAAGTGGTCGGGCGTGGACATGAGCAAGCTGTCCCCTCCGTAAAGACGAACTAAGCTATACTCGACGATCACACAAGAACTGAAAATCTGCAGAAGACTAACACAACAATCCTGCTGCAGGAAGATGTACATTAAGCTCTAGTGGTCCGTAGAAAATCTGACACGACTCTCAAACAAGAAGTGTCTCCAAATTTCCAACGCAAAACCACCACGGCCATCTCCAGGTCATGAGTGGAATATCCTCCTCGTACTTCCTCCAAATGTAGGGAAGCAAAAGCGATAACTCTATAGTGTCACATCAGAACACACTCGAGCCCACTCAAGAAACATTACAGTTAAACAACAAGGTCGCCCGAACCAAAAGCAAGAAAGAACTGTTGGAGCTGTTAACGGAATCTCCAACTGCCGAAACTCCGTACACATGCCTCAGTCCACAGAACAAAAACCTCCGTCTTGGTCAATTCAGTCGACGGTGCAGCACTACTTAAGCAATCCTGCACGAAACGGCGGTAAAAACCTGCTAAGTCCAAGAATCTGCGGATCTCCGTCCTGCACACATGTCTGGACTTAAGCTGTACGGTCACGATCTCCCTCGGAACCACACGAAACCGTCTCCCGTGACTATAAGACCTAGGAGTCAACACAAAACAAGCCTGAAGAAACACTCCAAGAATTTAGCAACTGCTGGTGCTCTCCCAGCATCTGCATAACAAATCATCAAGTGCTACTCCTGTCCCTCAAGACGAATTAGGTAGACCAGAGTGTCGTAAATAACACAACAAAAACTGGTCGAGGAACGGCCTGCAAAAATCTGGTTCATCATATCTACGAATGCTGCTAGGGCATCAGGGAATCCAACGACTCACCGATACACACAAAGCCCGTAGAACGCATAAGGCAGTCTTCGGAATGCCATCATCCCGAATCCGCAATAATGATGACCTGATCCCAAACAAACTTAGAAAATGTCTCGCACTCTGGAGCTGATCGAGGAAATCGGCACGGCGAGGTGAAGGATACCCATCCGCACCAAAAACCGGTTCAATTGACGATCCGTCGATACACAACCCTAAACTGCCGTCTTTCGCCTGACGAACAGAAATAGGAGCTTCCAAAAGCGAAACACTCAGACGCACAAAACTCCCCAAACCAAAACTCTGCAGCTGATCCTTTTGCTCCCAAGCTTCGCCGGCTCATCCGGAACAATGTCGGAAAACTCTCGCACGAAAGGAATCCGGTCCAACAATCCCACTGTGGCTCCGGTATCACGAATGAACGCCTAGAATCCACGACATCTCCTCAGAAGCCGACTAGCGAAAAAGGCTGAATTCAAGCTGTGAGAGGCGGCACAACTATCCACCTGCACAACAAGAACTGACTTGCCGGGGAAAACAAAACCTAACTTGTTTCCTCACGGTAGTCCACAGACGCCTAGCACGTAGTTAACCAGTCCGTGCCCAGGAGAACGTCAAATCCAACACCTCAAGAAGGATCAAAACGACGGACGAATCTCTATCTCCTATCCGCTTGGCACAAAACTGAAATACGTGTCGCGCAACAAAAGGATCGCTGACAGAAGTTAAAACAACTACTACTAATCTACCCAACAACGGTGCAAGCAAGAGGACAACGAATACATCAAAAGAACATATAAATCAAGGGTACCTGAAAACTCCACAATGGACGTCTGCGCGTCCCGATGAGTAGAAGCAAACTCCTGTGTCTGCCCTCTACTCGCAGCTGGATGAACTCTTCTGGTAGACTGAGCCCTCTGAGTAAATCTTCTACGTCCACGGCCTCTCTGAAAACGATCATGACGAGGTGCTAAGGAACAATCCCTGACGAAGTGCTGAAGGCTCCCGCATCGAAAACATCCACGTGCTGACTGCTGACCATCCTGGGGATGAGAGCTGAACGACTGCCCTTGTCCTAAGCCTCTGCTACTCCTGTGACGGCCACGAAATCTGCCTCGACGACCAAACCTCTGTCTCTGGGCTGGTACACTGGTACGAGTCCTCCACTGTCCTGGAATATGTGCCTCGTCAACTGGAGCTGCAACCACTGGTGCTATGTAGGTGACGGACTGCTGCATACTGATCGTAAGGGACATCTGAGTAACAGGGGTGACAACCTCCTGTCGTAGCTCCCGAACGACGTCAACTAAAGAACTCATCGTCTGGCGGAACTCCTGCATCTCTACGAAAAGTCTATCCATAGTATAGGTCGTAGGCTGATCCGTCTGCACCTGTGCAACTAGAGTGCCATCCTGGTCAGTACTCGTCTCACCCGAGCCAACTCTGACCTCGGCCCTCGCTGCATCGCTCTGAGTCCCCATAGTCATCGGCGGCAAGGCTATAAATAGATATAAGATGAGATTCGATAAGAATGAGGAAATCGAATCTCAAAGATATGAATCATCAAGGAAGGAATGTCAAGCAAATTGTACTTAGGTCATTTAATGCAAAGTACCGCGCTGTGGGTATGCTGTAGACATACATACACTACGTTACTCTGCTTAAGCTACCTACTCCATCATACTAAGGTCATCCTACACTCCGAAAGGTAAAACCTAACGCTCTGATACCAACTTTGTCACGAGCCAAAATTGACCCGTGACGGCCCTAATACTACGCAACGCCTAAAGACGCAACGTAGTAAAAGAAAGCCAAACCCAGAAATCTAAACCATGAAAAATACGGAAAAGATAATATAAGTTTTGAAACAATTGAAATCGCAACCCAAATTCTTTAAAAGTCTTACTTTCTTTCTTTAAAATTTTAGCAACACCCCCTTTTTGTAAAGACAAGTCGAGATGAATGCAACACAAAAATAATGACAGTAGAGAAAAAGCTGTATATAAAAGACATCAAATCCACAATAATACACATAACGTCCTCACCAAGTCTCTATGTCCACAAATACAATAGTAGATGGAGAGTACAAATACAACGATTATACAATATGAAATACAGATAACCATCAAACCCACCTAAGCAAAATGGTACTGTGAGCTGATGCGGTATCTGTAGCAAAAGATGGTAGCTGAATAGCTGAATAGAGGAATAGCCTGCCTCGACTACTCTGGGGAACAACCTGAAACACCTGTGGCATAACGGGGGTGAGTTGTCAACTCGTGAATAGTAGAAAACATATGCAGGTAATCGCAGGAATGCACGTACAGCATGAATCTAAGATATGCGATTACAATAATAATATGTCATGCAAATGCTGAATTAAGGAGAGTACACTAGCAGGTACAATCAATATATGAAGCAATAGTAACATGACAAAAGTATGCAATAACTATGCAAAAAGGATATGAGAATGTAGATAAGCAACTTATCATAAGGGTACACTAACAGGTACTACCACTATATGAATCTGTGCGCAAAAATAGGTAAGGGTGAGGTATAGAGTGGAATATGTCATTTCCACGGAAACCTGATATCGTGGCAGGATCACAATCCATCAAGACACTCAAATCCCAAAATCAGCCCCCACATTGGGCCCTCACAATCATATAAGCCTCACATCACCTCGATGTACAATATCGAATAGCTCTCCTATATCTCGAATGTACAATTCAGCGATCCCTTTCATATCCAATATCCAATGTCAATGAACCACCTATATCCCAAGTCGAATCTCAAGTAAGAATCTAACATCCTAAAGGTAAATATATACAGAAATAAGTATGATGGGGGCAATACACATATATTAGCGTCCCATTCCACTAATGTTGGTGTAAGGGTATATATAACAACGGCTAAATCCCCTGTTATATATACAAAAGGGGTTAAACAAATATCATGAAAGCAGTGTGCCAAGCATCGACACAGAAATCCTCGTATATCGGGCTCCGTCAGTCCGGATCGGCCCACGGGGTCCGTCTGCGGTATCGGCCCTCGGCCCCGACAGTACAGTTCATCCCACATCCATCTCTCGACTTTAGCCAGTGTCCTCCGGACAACTGCCAGGTCCAACCAGTCACCGGTAGGTACTCGCCCGCCTCCAGGCTCAATCGGCAAACCCATCGATCTTCTTGCCGAGGGGAACCATACCGGGCCCCACCATGTACTCTCATACGGCAACCACACCTCGTATGGAGCATATAATCAGCACCGATAAAACTCATGGGGGACACACAAATATCATATCAAGGAAACCGGGTTGTTCCATGTATGCATAATTTCATGAACTCCCGCGGTTCCCAAATCCCGAAAACATCATATAAAATCCAGATAAACAATGCACAATCCAAGAATAAATGTATGCGATATATCTGAATGCGAGCAGGTAAACAAAAGTATATAGCTGAACCAGATGTATGTGAAATCAAGATAAGGTACAGCTAAGTAACATCAGTAGATGTAAATATGCGACAGCAACTGAATATGTGTCTAACATACAGGTGTAGCAATGTATAGGTATCTACCTATAAGAACTGATGTCGTATACCCCCCTGGGTATAAGAAGCATATGATTAAGATATCCCCCGGGTATAAGTAAAATATCTAAAAGGTATACCTGTAGCTGTATCGCAAGGCGTAAATATACCTATCACTAAAGGTATGATACACTATAGGTATACCGATAAGATAGATGTCATGTGTGGTAAGCAACAGTAGCTATAAGGGGTAGTGTGTGACATGGCAATTATTGACGGTGTGTGTGTAGCATACAATCCGTGCTCGTGCAATATGAACCGTCAATAATGTGTGCAGTGTCCTACGGCTGCTTGTCACAGTATATAACTATATCAAGGAAATGCAATAAGGCGCAATTCTACAATGACGTAGAATGTGCGACAGGTAATTGAATCCTAGCCCAGACGCATAACGCCATGCGGGCGATTCCCCTGTAGATGTTAAATCTACTCACCTACACTCCACGCTAGGTGAATCCTACCATCTGCTCCCCCTGTAGCCGTGTCCGTAGTACCTGCCTGCAAACCTGCAAATACGACATAAAAATCACATATAAGCCAAAATATTCCGCGAAACGCGATATCGAACCAAAACGAGAAACTCGCGTCGCGAACTAAACGCGCGTGTGCACGATACGCTGAATCGTATGTATACGCGTCTAAAACCATCGCGACACGCCGCGATACGCTGGATCACCGAACCCTTTCAAGTATCGCGCGTATCGCGCAAACACAACTAACACCAAAACGATAGATTGGCCCAGATTTTCCTACAGGTCAAATATTACAAAACTAGACATGCCAAAGCCCTACACTACACAGCATACTACCAAACCCAAAATCCCAGAACCCCACTCCCCTTCCTGGCCGCAAATTGCGGCCAGAATGCTAAAATCGGCGGCCTGGGTAGGGGTAGGGTGGCTCGTCTTCTGGTGGTGTATTCTAGACCTAGGTATCATGTCCCAGTCTCCTCAATTTTGACCTGAAGGCATCGGGTCCAAAGCAGATCACAGAAGTCACAAATATCGTTTTAAAACACCAATTTGCACAAAATGGGAAACCTATGGTATTTTAGTGTAATCTGGGGTATTTCTCAGTTGAAGTGGCCTTATTAGCACTTAAATAAGCTAAAGTAGCTAACACAATCAACAATTTACCAAAATTCCACTTAAACACCATAATCTAGCACTAAACTAGCAATTTAACACTAATCGACACAAAACCACACACACAATTAAGCAAACTAGGGATTGGGGTTTCAGAAAATATACCCTATTGGACCCTAGAGAGCTGGAGAAGAGGTGTATGGGGGAGGAAGAACTTCTGCAAGTGCTGGGGTTCCTAATGCTGTTGCAAAAGCTGCTGCTGCTGCTGATGCTACTTGCCTCTTCTGTTGCTGCTGCTGATCTTGTTGTTGTTGTTGATGTTGAAGCTGATGATGATGATGTTGTTGCTGATATTGTGTTGCTGGGGCAGCTGCTGCTGAAGGGTGTGTGAGTGAGTGAGAGAAGGAAAATGAGAGGGAGAATGAGTGAACAACAATGACCCCTCCCCCCTTCTCACTCTCTTTCCTCATTAATGAGGCATGGTCACACCATGCTCCCATGCCCTCTCTCTCTCACACAAAGTCAAACCATTCAACCAAACCTAAAAATTCCAAATTTAAATTCATTTTAATTAAAACTACCATAACACTTAAACCAAACTTAACCCTAGATTAGAGAAATGGTTAAACCTCAAATTACACCCTAGTTATCATGCACAAGTGTGTGTGTGCCTAACAAAATTCTAATAAAATACACAATAATTAGGATAAAATATTTAAAACTTAATTTGGTAAACATTTGATTAAAAACCACACATTAAAATATAATTAGCTACAAAACACATTCTAAGGTGTTACAATCTCCCCCCTTAAAAGAAATTCGTCCCCGAATTTAAAAATATTCCGATACGCATACCTTCAAGGAGAAGATTAAAATCCTCAAATCTCGCGCGCAGCCTCCCAAGTGACTACCTCACTATACGGCTACGTCCAAGAAAACCCTTTACAGATGGCAAGACCTTTGACCGATGTTCCTCCACCTGCCGAGCCATTAACACAATTGGCTGCTGGTGAACAAAAGATCGCGCCACGCTAAATGGTCTTGTGCCAAATCATGTGAGAAAGGTCAAGAAGGTAATTTTAAAGTATCATCACAAGGAATACGGGGTGAAAATCCAATAATCTGGGCGGAAGTGCCAAACTAAAGGCAACGAAACTAACTCGCTAATAGAATCTCAGAAGGACCTAAATCCTGGGATAAGCTTCCCAACATCCAACACGTCATTCATTGGAAAGTCCATAGGAATACATGATCTGTCCTACGAACTCGAGTCTATGACCAACACAGTCGTCATAAGACCTCAGTTCGAAATGGACAATCCCCATCCTGACCTAACACAACTGGACCGTCTCCGAAGTCTCTAGACTAGCTGGGGTCCAAAGTCCTACTTACGCAGAGTCAGAAGAACAACAGACTGGTGATCGACACGACCTAACCCCTAAGCCTAAGGGTGGCCAATTGGAGTGTCTCCTGATAACAGCTATCGAAGGAGAACCCTAACGATGGCGAGTGACGATCCCATACTGCTGACAACAATCCAAACAAACACTCAACTTAACAAAAACAACTGAGAACATTGAGTATAACCGGACGACAAGAATCCGAATGGAGTCACAACCTGACCAAACTTGGGTAGAAACCATAACGAAATTCGTGGAGATCGTCTCCCATTCTTACTTCGGAACGGTAAAAGGTTGCAACTCTCCAGCTGGCCTCAGATGCTCGACTCAAGCACACAACAAGACTGACAGCTTGAAACGAAACCTGAAACTTCTCTTTACATCCCTGCCCACCCGTAACTATCTCACAAGTCACGCCAAAGCTGGTGGAACTTGAATGCATATAGAGAGTTGACAGATGTGCATGTGCTAGGATTTCATGTCTCTACCCGATGGAACCAGGTACACAAACGCGTCCCAAACTTAGCACATCATTGTCACAATCAAGGTCTCCGAATCATTACCCAGCCGAGCATGCTCAAGTATCTCTGACGATGAGCATCGGCGGGCAGTGCCTCGTGAAAACGATTTAAGGAAAGTGGTCGGGCGCGGACATGAGCAAGCTGTCCCCTCCGTAGAGACGAACTAAGCTATACTCGACGATCACACAAGAACTGTAAATCTGCAGAAGACTAACACAACAATCCAAATCTGCTGCAGGAAGATGTACATTAAGCTCTAGTGGTCCGTGGAAAATCTGACACGACTCCCAAACAAGAAGTGTCTCCAAATTTCCAACGCAAAACCACCACGGCCATCTCGAGGTCATGAGTGGAATATCCTCCTCGTACTTCCTCCAAATGTAGGGAAACAAAAGCTATAACTCTATAGTGTCACATCAGAACACACTCGAGCCCACTCAAGAAACATTACAGTTAAACAACAAGGTCGCCCGAACCAAAAGCAAGAAAGAACTGTTGCAGCTGTTAACGGAATCTCCAACTGCCGAAACTCCATACACATGCCTCAGTCCACAGAACAGAAACCTCCGTCTTGGTCAATTCAGTCGACGGTGCAGCACTACTCAAGCAATCCTGCACGAAACGGCGGTAAAAACCTGCTAAGTCCAAGAATCTGCGGATCTCCGTCCTGCACACATGTCTGGACTTAAGCTGTACGGTCACGATCTCCCTCGGAACCACACGAAACCGTCTCCCGTGACTATAAGACCTAGGAGTCAACACAAAACAAGCCTGAAGAAACACTCCAAGAATTTAGCAACTGCTGGTGCTCTCCCAGCATCTGCATAACAAATCATCAAGTTCTACTCCTGTCCCTCAAGAAGAATTAGGTAGACCAGAGTGTCGTAAATAACACAACAAAAACTGGTCGAGGAACGGCCTGCAAAAATCTGGTTCATCATATCTACGAATGTTGCTAGGGCATCAGGGAATCCAACGACTCACCGATACACACAAAGCCCGTAGCACGCATAAGGCAGTCTTCGGAATGCCATCATCCTGAATCCGCAATAATGATGACCTGATCCCAAACAAACTTAGAAAATGTCTCGCACTCTGGAGCTGATCGAGGAAATCGGCACGGCGAGGTGAAGGATACCCATCCGCACCAAAAACCGGTTCAATTGACGATCCGTCGATACACAACCCTAAACTGTCGTCTTTCGCCCGACGAACAGAAATAGGAGCTTCCAAAAGCAAAACACTCAGACGCACAAAACTCCCCAAACCAAAACTCGGCAGCTGATCCTTTTGCTCCCAAGCTTCGCCGGCTCATCCGGAACAACGTCGGAAAACTCTCGCACGAAAGGAATCCGGTCCAACAATCCCACTGTGGCTCCGGTATCACGAATGAACGCCAAGAATCCACGACATCTCCTCAGAAGCCGACTAGCGAAAAAGGCTGAATTCAAGCAGTGAGAGGCAGCACAACTATCCACCTGCACAATAAGAACTGACTTGCCGGGGAAAACAAAACCTAACTTGTTTCCTCACGGTAGTCCACAGACGCCTAGCACGTAGTTAACCAGTCCGTGCCCAGGAGAACATCAAATCCAACACCTCAAGAAGGATCAAAACGACGGACGTATCTCTATCTCCTATCCGCTTGGCACAAAACTGAAATACGTGTCGCGCAACAAAAGGATCGCTGACAGAAGTTAAAACAACTACTACTAATCTACCCAACAACGGTGCAAGCAAGAGGACAACGAATACATCAAAAGAACATATAAATCAAGGGTACCTGAAAACTCCACATTGGACGTCTGCGCGTCCCGATGAGTAGAAGCAAACTCTTGTGTCTGCCCTCTACTCGCAGCTGGATGAAATCCTCTGGTAGACTGAGCCCTCTGAGCAAATCTTCCACGTCCACGGCCTCTCTGAAAACGATCATGACGAGGTGCTAAGGAACAATCCCTGACGAAGTGCTGAAGGCTCCCGCATCGAAAACATCCACGTGCTGACTGCTGACCATCCTGGGGATGAGAGCTGAACGACTGCCCTCGTCCTAAGCCTCTGCTACTCCCGCGACGGCCACGAAATCTATCTCGATGACCAAACCTCTGTCTCTGGGCTGGTACACTGGTACGAGCCTCCACTGTCCTGGAATATGTGCCTCGTCAACTGGAGCTGCAACCACTGGTGCTATGTAAGTGACGGACTGCTGCATACTGATCGTAAGGGACATCTGAGTAACAGGGGTGACAACCTCCTGTCGTAGCTCCCGAACGACGTCAACTAAAGAACTCATCGTCTGGCGGAACTCCTGCATCTCTACCAAAAGTCTATCCATAGTATAGGTCGTAGGATGATCCGTCTGCACCTGTGCAACTAGAGTGCCATCCTGGTCAGTACTCGTCTCACCCGAGCCAACTCTGACCTCGGCCCTCGCTGCATCGCTCTGAGTCCCCATAGTCATCGGCGGCAAGGCTATAAATAGATATAAGATGAGATTCGATAAGAATGAGGAAATCGAATCTTAAAGATATGAATCATCAAGGAAAGAATGTCAAGCAAATTGTACTTAGGTCACTTAATGCAAAGTACCGCGCTGTGGGTATGCTGCAGACATACACACACTACGTTACTCTGCTTAAGCTACCTACTCCATCATACTAAAGTCATCCTACACTCCGAAAGGTAAAACCTAACGCTCTGATACCAACTTTGTCACGACCCAAAATTGACCCGTGACGGCCCTAATACTACGCAACGCCTAAAGACGCAACGTAGTAAAAGAAAGCCAAACCCAGAAATCTAAACCATGAAAAATACGGAAAAGATAATATAAGTTTTGAAACAATTGAAATCGAAACCCAAATTCTTTAAAAGTCTTACTTTCTTTCTTTAAAATTTTAGCAACACCCCCTTTTTGTAAAGACAAGTCAAGATGAATGCAACACAAACATAATGACAGTAGAGAAAAAGCTGTATATAAAAGACATCAAATCCACAATAATACACATAACGTCCTCACCAAGTCTCTATGTCCACAAATACAATAGTAGATGGAGAGTACAAATACAACGAAAATACAATATGAAATACAGATAACCATCTAACCCACCTAAGCAAAATGGTACTGTGAGCTGATGCGGTATCTGTAGCAAAAGATGGTAGCTGGATAGCTGAATAGAGGAATAGCCTGCCTCGACTACTCTGGGGAACAACCTGAAACACCTGTGGCACAACGGGGGTGAGTTGCCAACTCGTGAATAGTATAAAACATATGCAGGTAATCGCAGGAATGCACGTACAGCATGAATCTAAGATATGCGATTACAATAATAATATGTCATGCAAATGCTGAAATAAGGAGAGTACACTAGCAGGTACAATCAATATGTGAAGCAATAGTAACATGACAAAAGTATGCAATAACTGTGCAAAAAGGATATGAGAATGTAGATAAGCAACTTATCATAAGGGTACACTAACAGGTACTACCACTATATGAATCTGTGCATAAAAATAGGTAAGGGTGAGGTATAGGGTGGAATATGTCATTTCCACGGAAATCTGACATCGTGGCAGGATCACAATCCATCAAGACACTCAAATCCCAAAATCAGCCCCCACATTGGGCCCTCACAATCATATAAGCCTGACATCACCTCGATGTACAATATCGAATAGCTCTCCGATATCTCGAATGTACAATTCAGCGATCTCTTTCATATCCAATATCCAATGTCAATGAACCACCTATATCCCAAGTCGAATCTCAAGTAAGAATCTAACATCCTAAAGGTAAATATATACAGAAATAAGTATGATGGAGGCAATACACATATATTAGCGTCCCATTCCACTAATGTTGGTGTAAGGGTATATATAACAACGGCTAAATCCCCTGTTATATATACAAAAGGGGTTAAAGAAATATCATGAAAGCAGTGTGCCAAGCATCGACACAGAAATCCTCGTATATCGGGCTCCGTCAGTCCGGATCGGTCCACGGGGTCCGTCTGCGGTATCGGCCCTCGGCCCCGACAGTACAGATCATCCCGCATCCATCTCTCGACTCTGGCCAGTTTCCTCCGGACAACTGCCAGGTCCAACCAGTCACCGGTAGGTACTCGTCCGCCTCCAGGCTCAATCGGCAAACCCATCGATCTTCTTGCCGAGGGGAACCATACCGGGCCTCACCATGTACTCTCATACGGCAACCACACCTCGTATGGAGCATATAATCAGCACCGATAAAACTCATGGGTGACACACAAATATCATATCAAGGAAACCGGGTTGTTCCATGTATGCATAATTTCATGAACTCCCGCGGTTCCCAAATCCCGAAAACATCATATAAAATCCAGATAAACAATGCACAATCCAAGAATAAATGTATGCGATATATCTGAATGCGAGCAGGTAAACAAAAGTATATAGCTGAACCTGATGTATGTGAAATCAAGATAAGGTACAGCTAAGTAACATCAGTAGATGTAAATATGCGACAGCAACTAAATATGTGTCTAACATACAGGTGTAGCAATGTATAGGTATCTACCTATAAGAACAGATGTCGTATACCCCCCTGGGTATAAGAAGCATATGAGTAAGATATCCCCCGGGTATAAGTAAAATATCTAAAAGGTATACCTGTAGCTGTATCGCAAGGCGTAAATATACCTATCACTAAAGGTATGATACACTATAGGTATACCGATAAGCTAGATGTCATGTGTGGTAAGCAACAGTAGCTATAAGGGGTAGTGTGTGACATGGCAATTATTGACGGTGTGTGTGTAGCATACAATCCGTGCTCGTGCAACATGAACCGTCAATAATGTGTGCAGTGTCCTACGGCTGCTAGTCACAGTATATAACTATATAAAGGAAATGCAGTAAGGCGCAATTCTACAATGACGTAGAATGTGCGACTGGTAATTGAATCCTAGCCCAGACGCATAACGCCATGCGGGCGATTCCCCTGTAGATGTTAAATCTACTCACCTACACTCCACGCTAGGTGAATCCTACCATCTGCTCCCCCTGTAGCCGTGTCCGTAGTACCTGCCTGCAAACCTGCAAATACGACATAAAAATCACATATAAGCCAAAATATTCCGCGAAACGCGATATCGAACCAAAACGAGAAACTCGCGTCGCGAACTAAACGCGCGTGTGCACGATACGCTGAATCGTGTGTATACGCGTCTAAAACCATCGCGACACGCCGCGATACGCTGGATCACAGAACCCTCTCACGTATCGCGCGTATCGCGCAAACACAACTAACACTAAAACGATAGATTGGCCCAGATTTTCCTACAGGTCAAATATTACAAAACTAGACATGCCAAAGCCCTACACTTCACAGCATACTACCAAACCCAAAATCCCAGAACCCCACTCCCCTTCCTGGCCGCAAATTGCGGCCAGAATGCTAAAATCGGCGGCCTGGGTAGGGGTAGGGTGGCTCGTCTTCTGGTGGTGTATTCTAGACCTAGGTATCATGTCCCAGTCTCCTCAATTTTGACCGGAAGGCATCGGGTCCAAAGCAGATCACAGAAGTCACAAATATCGTTTTAAAACACCAATTTGCACAAAATGGGAAACCTATGGTATTTTAGTGTAATCTGGGGTATTTCTCAGTTGAAGTGGCCTTATTAGCACTTAAATAAGCTAAAGTAGCTAACACAATCAACAATTTACCAAAATTCCACTTAAACACCATAATCTAGCACTAAACTAGCAATTTAACACTAATCGACACAAAACCACACACACAATTAAGCAAACTAGGGATTGGGGTTTCAGAAAATATACCCTATTGGACCCTAGAGAGCTGGAGAAGAGGTGTATGGGGGAGGAAGAACTTCTGCAAGTGCTGGGGTTCCTAATGCTGTTGCAGAAGCTGCTGCTGCTGCTGATGCTACTTGCCTCTTCTGTTGCTGCTGCTGATCTTGTTGTTGTTGTTGATGTTGAAGCTGGTGATGATGATGTTGTTGCTGATATTGTGTTGCTGGGGCAGCTGCTGCTGAAGGGTGTGTGAGTGAGTGAGAGAAGGAAAATGAGAGGGAGAATGAGTGAACTACAATGACCCCTCCCCCCCTTCTCACTCTCTTTCCTCACTAATGAGGCATGGTCACACCATGCTCCCATGCCCTCTCTCTCTCACACAAAGTCAAACCATTCAACCAAACCTAAAAATTCCAAATTTAAATTCATTTTAATTAAAACAACCATAACACTTAAACCAAACTTAACCCTAGATTAGAGAAATGGTTAAACCTCAAATTACACCCTAGTTATCATGCACAAGTGTGTGTGTGCCTAACAAAATTCTAATAAAATACACAATAATTAGGATAAAATATTTAAAACATAATTCGGTAAACTTTTTTTTAAAAACCACACATTAAAATATAATTAGCTACAAAACACATTCTAAGGTGTTACAAAATCGCAGCCCGAATTCTTTAAAAGTTCTACTTTCTTTCTTTAAAATTTTGGCAACACCCCTTTTTTTAAAAACTAGCCAAGATGAATACAACACAAAAATATGATGCCGTAGCGAAGAAATAAGGACAATAGAGAGAAAGCTGTATATAAAAGACAACGAATCCACAATAATATACAATATCGTCCTCACCAAGTCTCTTAGTCAACAACATAATAGTAGATGGAGAGTACAAGATACAACGAATGTACAATACAAAATACAGATAACCCCCAAAACCCACCTGAGCAAAATTGTACTGTGAGCTGATGCGGTATCTGTAGCGAAAGGTGATAGCTGAAAAGCGGAATAGCCTGCCTCGACTACTCTGGGGAACAACCTGAAACACCTATAACACAACGGGGGTGAGTTGCCAACTCGTGAATAGTAGATAACATATGCAAGTAATCGCAGGAATGTACGTACAGCATGAATCTAAGATATGCGATTACAGTAATAACATGTCATGTGAATGCAGAATAATGGAAAGTACACTAGCAGGTACAATCAATATGTGAAGCAATAGTAACATGACAATAGTATGCAATAACCGTGCAATAGGGATATAAGAATGTAGATATGCAACTATCATAAGGGTACACTAACAGGTACTGCCAATATATGAAACTGTGCATAAGGTAGATAAGTGTGAGGTAGGGGGTGGAATATGTCATTTCCACAGAAACCCGACATCGTGGTAGGATCACAATCCATCAAGACACTCAAATCCCAAATCCTCAAATCAGCCCCCAAACTGGGCTCTCACATCGTATAAGTATCACATCAACTCAATGTACAATATCGAATAGCTATCCTATATCTCGAATGTACAATCAACAATCTCTTTCATATCCAATATCCAATCTCAATGAATCACCTATATCCCAAGTCGAATCTCAAGTAAGTTTCTAACATCCTAAAGGTATATATATTTGCAGAAATAAATATGATGGGGGCAATACACATATATTAGCGTCCCATTCCACTAATATTGGTGTAAGGGTATATATAACAAAGGATAACCCCCTGTTATATATACAAAGGTATTAAAAGAAATATCATGAAAACAATGTGCCAAGTATCGACACAGAAATCCTGATAGGTACGTATCATACGCTGTCCCGAAAGCACGAGTGCCTAGCTCTGACCCTCGCCTTTCGACGTATGCATACGTGCATGACTCCCAACGGTATCTCCATGATCCCTGCCGAGTCATTGGTACTGTCACCGGATGGTGTGGTTCCCCTGCCGGGCTCATCGGCTCAATAGCACATCGACATCCCTTTCTTGCCCCGGGGTACCTCCGGGCCCCACCATGTACCCTCTACGGCCTCGACGCCTCCTCGTAGGGGTATATATAATCAGCACCGATAAAACCCATGGTGGATGCGCAAATATCATATCAAGGAAACCGGGTTTTTCAATGTATGCATAATTTCATGAACTCCCGCGGTTCCCAAATCCAGAAAACATCATGTAAAATCCAAATAATAATGCGCAATCCAGGAATAAATATATGCGATATATCTGAAATGCGAGCATATAACAGAGATTATATAGCTGAAACCAGATGTATGCGAAACCAATAAGGTACAACTAAGTAACATCAGTAAAGGTAAATATGTAACTGCAACTGAATATGTGTGTAACATACAGGTGTAGCAATGTATAGGTATCTACCTATAAGAACTGATGTCGTATACCCCCCTGGGTATAAGTAAGATATGTAGGATATCCCCCCGGTATGAGTAACATATGTGCAAGGTATACCTATAGCTGTATCGCAAGGTGTATATATACCTATCACTAAAGGTATGATACACTATAGGTATACCGATAAGCTAGATGTCATGTGTGACAAGCAATAGTATCTATAATGGTTAGTGTGTGACATGGCAATTATTGACGGTGTGTGTGTAGCGTACAATCCGTGCTCGTGCAACATGAACCGTCAATAATGTGTGCAGTGCCCTACGGCTACTAGTCACAGTACAACTATATCTAAGTAAAATTGGGTAAAGGCACAATTCTAACAATGACGTAGAATATACGACAAGTATTGAATCCTAGCACAGACGCATAACGCCATGCGGGCGATTCCCCTGTAGATGTTAAATCTACTCACCTACGCTCCACGCTAGGTGAATCTTACCACATGTCTCCCTCGGTAGCAGTGTCAGTAGTCCCTGCCTGCAAACCTGCAAATAAGACATGGAAATCATATATAAGCCAAATATTCCGCAAAACGCGATATCGAACCAAAACGAGAACTCGCGTCGCGAACTAAACGCGCGTGTGCACGATACGCTAAAATGTGTGTGTACGCGTCTAAAACCATCGCGACACACCGCGATACTCTAGATCACAGAACCCTCTCACGTATCGCGCGTATCGCGCAAACACAACGAACACCAAAACGATATTTGATCCCAGATTTTTCTACAGGTAAAATCTTACAAAACTAGACATGTCAAAACACTAGACAACACAGCAGAGAGCCCTACACAAAACCCCAACACCCATGCCCCCTACTTGGCCGCAAATTGCGGCCAAACCGAATAAATCTGTGGCCAAAGTTTGGAAATAGGGTTTCGTGTTCAGGTGGTGGTATCTAGACCTAGTGTACATGCCCCAGTTTTCTCAATTTTAACCTGAAGATCCCGGGTCAAAAGCAGATCACAGAAACCCAATATATCGCTTTAAAATCACCAATTTGCACAAAAAGCAAACCCTATGGTATTTTAGTGAAATCTGGGTTATTTCACAGTTGAAGTGACCCTAATAACACTAAAATAATCTAGGTTAACTAACAAAATCATCACTTAAACAACATTCCACACAAATCACCTTAATTAGCACTAAACTAGCTAATTTAACACTAATCGAAGCTAATTATCACACAAGCTAAGCAAACTAGGGAAAGGGTTCAGAAATATACCCTAAAGAACCCTAGAGAGCAGGTGAAGAAGTGGAGAAGAGCTGTTGTAGGTTGCTGGAGCTCCTGCTACTACTGCTGCTGTCTGCTGCTCCTGCTGCTGCTGCTGCTGATGATGATGATGATGTTGTTGCTGATGATGGTGATGCTGGAGATGTTGCTGCCTCTGCTGCAGGTGAGTGTGTGTGTTTGTGTTTGAGAGTGAGGTAATGTGAGGGAAATGAGAGTGAGAGTGAGAGTGAGAAATGAAAGAAACAAATCAAACCCCCCCTTCTCACTCTCTCTCACTTTATTAAAGAAGCATGGCACAAGCCATGTTGTCCCATGCCCTCTCTCTCCCAAAGTGAACAATTCAACCATTTTTAAAATCCTTGTTCATTTTTATTAAAACCCTTTTTCATTATAACAACCATACACATTATAAAACCCAAAAGCACCTAAACAATATTTAAAACAAGCTCAAAGGAAAATGGTTAGCTAACCATGATTGCTAATCATGACTAACCTCCCAATTAGCACCCTAGTTAACATGCACAAGTGTGTGTGTGCCTAGGAAAATTCTAATAAAATAGGATAAAATAATTAAAAACCAAATCGGTAAACTTTTTATTAAAAACTATATATATAAAATATAATTAACCACAAAACACATTCTAAGGTGTTACATCTAGCTAGGCTCTGATACCACCACTGTAGGGTTCCTTAGCACCCTCACGGTGTTTACTAGGGCATCGAACATGCCATTTCAAAATTTTCTAGAGAGCTAAAAAACCCGAATGAGCTTCGAACTAGAGACTTAGGGTTTTCTAGATTGTAAACTCTTTACAAACTAAAGAGAAGAAGGAATACAACCTTTGTAGACCGGCCCTTCACTTCAATAGCTCCGTGTAGTAGTCCCTTCGCTGCGATCATGAACTCCCGGACTCTAGAGAGGCTCCACAAGATATACGGAACAAGCTTGCATCGAAATCTTCGAGGCCGAAGATGATCTACGTCGAGGAGACACTAGATTATGCTACCTCTTTACTAATGGTGAGATTAGTGAAGCAAACACCCTAAACTAAATGACTAATAGTATAGGATGATGAGGTAGGAAGTGGGCTCACTTTAGTTTTATTTTTCTTACAAGATTTCATCACTTAGAAAAAAACTAGCAAGCTTTTTCTCTTGAGGAAGAAGAAGAAGTGATGAAGAAAATGAATGAGAGAGTGAGGTTAAAATTGCAACCATGGTGAGTTAGTGTCATGCCTAACTCATGTAGAGAATAAACCATATTCTAAGGTTAAGGGTTGGGTTAACAAATATCTTAAGCAATGACAAAAGAGTGGACTTGGTCAATGTTCAATAAGCTTATATAAGCTTATCCATGACTAATTACTTAATGATAAATAAAACCCAAACATAAACCCTAGCATGGTGTGAGTCTCATACATACATGTTGCAAGTGTAACCTAGCATGACACAACAATATATATCACATATATATTTTGTGCACAAAAAGAAAATAAAACAATTAACATATATCACATATATATTAATGTATCATCAAGTGAGAAAAAATAATACTTAAGTGAGCTAACATTAGTTAATGTAATGTAATATATCAAATATATAATTATACATTAAATTATTAAATCAACTCTCGATTTAATAATCCATCTATATTACATATAACCGACTAATATCGAATGTAACAACTTATCGAATCAACACTTGATTCGATAACCCGGCTATATCACATATAACCGACCAATGTCACAAGTTGCAAGAATAGAATGTGGTATCTCATACGCGCATTAATCTCGGTCCTGCACATATCACATATGTGCTCCTACTCCGTTTCGCTTGACCCAGGAAACCTCTGTGCAGGACTCTAAAGACTCGTCAATATGATCGTATCAAACACCCACAAGCCGCAAGCGTTCTGCTAAACGTAACGGCCATCCGGGTATTGAGCTATCAGAAGATCAACAAGCAAGCCTGCTCGTACTCCTGCGAATCCAATCAGTAACACTACCGCACAGTCCGGTCTTTTCGTCAGATATGTCGCATATCAACAGCTTGGGGGTGGTATAATGTCAAACCCCAATATCCTGATAAGTCATGCCGTTGCAAGGTCCATAACTATTCGAGAAACTAATGATAACACTTACCAGTAAATCTCAGAAACCCTGGCAAGGGATTTCCTGTTATAGCCAATCGAGCATAGCGCGACATCAACTCCCAATACCGGGAGAGACGAAACCACTCCTATCGCTCATTGCCTCCATGTGACTCAGGACTATACCCAAAAACCACCTTTTTGCATGATCTCTTGACCGTGGTATGGTGGAAATCAAAGCACAGTGGGAATCACACAAGACTCTATGACGATCTCGGGTCTAAAGACTAACTTATACCGGTGTCACCAGAGAACTGCTATCCGAAGATAGGTATAATACCATCTAGGAGTTCTCGGCGAATCCGTCCAGTGTACCCAGTCTCCACTGAGCACCTGTATACATTCTCTGATGTCAAACACCAATGGATGTGGGATCATCCATTGTCCATCACATGGGTCGAGAAGCGTATACGCTAGTCTACTCTGGAGTATCAATGCCTTGTCTCGATACTCCCACGACTAGGAACATTTGAAGGATGTACTTAGCGACTACCCTGTCCCTACTACTATGATATGCATCATAGTCCTGGTAGTCAAGTACTCATCATAAGGGCTTTATCAACATGTAATAGAGAGAAAATAAGTGTACATGTTAAGATAAAAAGCAACCAGATAGCATACTATCATATTGAGCAAGAAAGTCCTCCCTATATATGTCCAAGCATCCACTACAATATACATCGCATATACAGTAATGGCCTCTAGGGCATACATATAACTAACAGTGACGATCCCAACTGCCACTAAAATCAAGTACGCACGCACGAAGCAAATCCTCCAGATTCTGTATAGTCCACTCTGACTGACCATCGTTCTGTGGATGGAAAGCGGTGCTAAAACTCAATCGGGTACCCAAACCTTCTTGAAGCTTCTGCCAAAGACGGCTAGTGAATTGGGTGCCCTGTCGGATACAATGCATGCGGGAACGCCGTGCAAATGCACAATCTCATCAATGTACAATTGAGCATTGATTGATCGTTCTTTTGCGTGCGTTTTAAAATCAAAGAATAGAATACCGCAATCAATAACGGTGTCGCTTGGAAACTAGCCGGTTGAGTACGGGTCGGTCCACAGGGAGATGGATTCCTTTTCTTTATGTTCTAACGAGTTAATCCAATCAAGTCGGGTTTTGTTTTAAAATCTAAGAATGAGATTAAAATTGATTAAAAATCTTGCTAAGGTTAGGATTAGGTTAGTTTGGAAAAAGAATTCTACTCAATGCTTTCTTTGCCCTAGTTAAGAATATAGGTGTTAGGGTAATAGTCAACAAAGGGGATTAACACGACTAGAAAGAAACTTTGTTTCTTCCTTTTGGTCCTTGTCCGTCCTTTCTTAACTCTTAGCCCTAACCTCTATTTAAATCAATCACAACCGGTCTAACTAGGGAATCACCGCTATCTTGTAGGATAGGGTGCCGTAGTGAGCAGTGTGTAGTTAATTTAAATAGAGTCCTATTCTAAAATTATATGGGCAAAGAAAGGAGAGAGAGAGATTTACTTCTCTCAAACCTTCCTGATCCTAACCCTAACAAGCGAGGAATTACTCACTCATTAGGAAAGTTATGATAAGATTCATTTTTATAATTTTAAAAGACTATCTAAATTGCAGATAACAAAAGACAGATCAAAATTCAGGAATTAAATTCAGAAAAAAAATGCACGATAAAAAATAGAAATACCTTTATTGATGACCTCTTGACGATTACAAGGAAATTGAAAATTTTAGACTAGAAAATAAAAGGAAGCACCCAAAAGAGGCACACTTTATTTGGCTTTGAGCCCTCCTATTTATAGATAGGAAAAACCCTAGGTTTACATTTTGATCCATACATGAAATTACAAAAAAAACCCAAAGATCGAGTCAAAGCACCGACACCCCACCGACACGTGCATTGCACGGCCGCGGAACCGCGACAGAATAGCCTGTTTGGCCGCGGATCCGCAGCCATTTGGTGGGCTCATGGGCCCAATTCTTTAAGGTTTCTTCAAGTTGCTTTTATCTTCTGTTTTCTTCACATGATCTCTCAGAATCTCTTCAATTCTCTTCCAGATTTCTAATAGTGCAGAATTTGTGGACTTTTACCGTAAGCTTCGCGTTGAAGTCTTGAATCTTGTGCTGCCCTTGTGCTTTGTGCAATTGAACTGTTTGTTGATCTTCATTTGTTCCTTGAACTGTTAGGCGGCATCATATGCATTCATCTATTGTTGGTTGTAGTCTCACTTTTGTAACATCTTTTCATGAATTTCACTGAATTGTTCTGAGAACCTGTAACCTGCAGCTATTTAGCAGACATGGTTCAAAAACACCTATTTATTTGTAATATGATTAAGAATGGGCGATATAATAATGCAAAATTCTGATATGAACAAATACCCCCAAACTTATCTTTTGCTCGTCCCGAGCAAAACTATTTTTATTCTCGAAAAAATCCTAACCTCACTTTCGCAGGGAATCGCAATTGCACTGAGCTCATGCAACAAGCCGTTAAACCTCTAGGTGTCTCTAGTAGGAGGAGTGTTGTCTCCTGAGGGCTTTCAGCGGATACTACCCACAAAATCCGATTAATTTGGCCTATTGACTTTCATTCTTCAATTCAGTATTCGAGCAAGAAATTCTATTATCTTCAACTTAGAAATCATCAACCTGTATTTTTCACACTCACTTATCATTTAACTTAAGATCGTATATGTTCTGCAAATTTATTAAGCCTTCAGCATCTTTTGAATTTTCCTTCTAAGGTTCCATCTCAATTTAGGAATTTTTATCATCTCTACTGAAGGTATAAGCCCTGTCTTTCATTCCTATCTCTTATCCAAACCCCAATCATATACCCCTACGTGTGTGTATGTATCACCCATGCACTTGGAAATTCTATTCAAGCTATCATACTCTTGTCCATCTTCCTAAGTACTTTTAGTTGGTGAATTTTAGATGAAATTGCTCATATATTCTTCATGCTACCGTTAATATTTCTTGAGGTACTAACGACCGATTACCAAATGTGTTCGCGCATTAAGACGTAATTTCTCGTCTTGTAATACCTAAGGCTTTAGCAGTGACTCCCAAACCAGTTGGTCTAAGGCACTAGGTGATGAAGCACCCTTGCTATATATTTTTTATTTTATGCAGCCTTAAGTAATTACAAAACCAGTGTTCATTTTTTTTTTCTCTTTATTCATACTTGTACTTTTTTTTATTTTATTTTCGTTCATACTAAGGATTTTAGACAAGAGCATTTCAAGGTATCTTCTACTATTCTAACTTTCAAGGTGCGTGTTTGTGCAAGTTGTAGGGTATATATTTTCAGAATTTAGATTTAAGGTTCAGAATTATTTTTCAGACTTACACTTCAAATAAAATTCAATACTCTTCCCTTATTTTGACTTAGCCCAAGAACTGAATTCAAAATTTGCCTAATTCTAAATAAACTACAAGGACGTATATTTTCTACAGTTAAACTTTAAGAAAGGTTCTTTTTAGGGTTTTTAATTTACTAAGTTTAGGATCTAGTTTTTTCCTACTATTCAACCGTCATGTTGCACTTAAGTCAAATATGGCCAAAATTGAAATTTTCAATTTTTATAATTTTTAAATTTTTTTCAATTTTTATGGGTTTTAAAATAAGTATGCAAATGCAAAAATATACATATGAATGCGAAGGAAGAAAGCTTACCGAGCACATCCCCAAACTTAAACTTGACAGTGTCCTCACTGTCAGGCTACACCAAGAGGGTCAAAATTGTCAGCACTCCCCCTTTTGTTTATTTATTAATTTTTTTAAGTTTTTTTAACAGAAAAAGAAAACAAAATATATATACACAAAAAGGCCCCACCAAACTTATGTGAAACAGTGTTTCCACTGTTTAAGCGTTAAAGTTCAGAGTTAGGGGGGAGAAAAACACAGTATCAAGCTATACAAAGCCTTACACAGGCCAAAGGTTAGCACCAACCATTCAAAAATTTTATCGTTATAATGGTGTGGTTGGTGAAAGAAAGTATAGAGAAAAGAAATGAGAAACACACGAGACCGTATGGAGATAGAAGCAGTATACGTTCTCGGTGGAGAAGAAGAATGGAGGAAGAGAAAAAGAAATGGTGGTGGTTCGACTTCTTCAGGTGGAGGTTGATTAATCACAAAATTCGTGTCATTTAGGAATGCGAGTTCGTCAGCAAAAAGTTCTTCAAAACTCTCATCGATGTAATTGAATATTTTGCTGTTAGTAAGTTTTGTGCCAGAATTTATCATACTTGATTTGTCAAAAATTATGGAGGTAGGATACTCGAAAAACTCATCTACCTCATTTTCAAAAGTATCTAAATCAAGTTGGCTTTCTGGAATGATCAAACTTGAATTATCGGATTGTGATTCATTAATACTCGCTATCATTAAAGGAAGATTAGAAGAAGAACGAGAGAAAGTGGGAGAAAGCAGTGGAATATGAACTTGAGGGTGGAAATGGAGTGTATAAATTAGCACAATTTGTAATGACCGATGTGTAAAAAGCGATTGTGCTAATCTATCAACCCACTGAAAAATGAGGTCAAATCCTTCAAGATTTATGAGAAAACATGGGTACGTCTAACTTGGTAAACCAGACAATGAAAATGAAAGTGTAATGGTTTCTTGCAAAGTCGGAACAAGGATGGAAGGAAGTGATTGAGGAAGGGTATCAGTTAAAGATTCAGGATGGTATGTGCAGTCAATGAAAGGGATAAAATGAATTGGAAAATCCGACTCCTCAATTAAAACTGCTTCATCCTCAATAATTTCCTCAATATTCTCCTCAAAATTTAGCTTATCCATGCCATTCTCATCAAAATCAAGACGCATATGAAGTTCTGGAAAAACATTTAATGACTCGGGATGATGAATTGGAGAGAAAAACTCGGCCAAATCTGTGGGTTCATCATCCAAAATATTCCCTGCGTCAATATCCTCGATGAAGTGAAAATTAAATTTCTCAGACACCTCATCAAAAGCATGGATATCAATCAATTCAGGTTCTAGATGTAAGTCGACTTTAGACACCCCACGAGTTGCGGGGAGGCGGAAATAGGAAAAAAAATCTTTTTCTTTAAACTAACATCGACTAACTTACGGATCTTTTCCAAACCCTAACTAACAACATCGTAGGAGGGATTAGCTACTATGAAAGAAGATTATACCTAATGAACCAAGTCCTTCTTGTTCTCGTTGACCACCTCCTCGTCGACCTCCTCTTTGTGATAGAAGATCCACCCGAGAGCTACTACTCCAAGCTTGACCTCTAAGTTGAGGTACTAGGTTACTAAAAGTGCTAATCAAAGCAACCTAGAGGATATAGAATAGTATTAGGGATCAATTAGTCTTGCTAACCCTTGATCTCAACACATGAGAAGTTAGGGTTAGGGTTTGAAGAGAGAGAGCTTGAGGAGAGAGAAGGTGAGAGTGAGAATGATCTTGGAAAAATGTCTCATTGTAAATATATGAAGCATAAGATATTTATTAAATGAATAACAAAAAAATATCATCATGCTTCATTAACTCACCTTGTGTGATTCATCCCATGAGTCATTAAGTCATAAATGCATCATTAACTCCTATGGATGAATCACACCATGAGTCATTAAACCAATTAATGCAAATGCCACCTTAGCCTCCAACTCATCAATCTTCTAGAAGCTTCTCGACTAATTACGAGAACGCCCCTCCTATCCGTGAAAACACGGAAATACTGAGACTATATAAATACAATAATCCAATACTAGAATCTGGCTTAAACCAAAGCCTGTTAGTATAAACTGTCCGAACATCGTACGTGCGTGAAAACACGTATGTGTCCGAACCCTAGTCGTAAAACCATATGACCTCTATATCGTTTTGCCTGAAGCAGGGAAACTCTCTATGTGTTACTCTATAGACTCGACTACTACGCTGGCAGTGGGTTTAACCACAGACGGCAAGCGGCACTAGCTGTACGTAACGGTCCCCAGGTAGATGTCGATAAGAAGGCCGATGAGGAAACCCATCCAGAGCTTGATATGACAATCTCCGTACAGTCCGGTCTGTTCGTCTAGGACTATCGCAAATTGGGCCTAGGGGGCGGCAAGCGTCAGTCTCCTAAAAGCGGTATAAGTCGTGTCGGAGCAAAGCCCATTACACCTTGAGAAACTACTGGAAAACCTACCAGTAAATCCCGCTTTCCCTGGCCAGGGACTTTGCGTAATGGCTCTCCAGACACAGCGCGATATCAACTCCCAATACCGGGAGAGACGAATACTGTCTAACCGCCACTGCCTCCAAGTGCTTCGGGATTGCACCCAACTGCTACCTGTTTGCACGACTCCTTTGAGCCGTGATAGGGTCGCAATCTAAGAACAGTGGGAACACACTCGAGGCAAAGCAGCAGTGTCAAGTCTGCGGACTATGCTGTACTCATGTCACCTGGGAACTGTTAACTGACGACGGGTATAATACCAACCAACAGTTCCCTGCGAGTATTGTCTAGTATACCCGTAACCCAACGAGCACCTGTATACTATCTCCAGTACGACGTATTGATGGCTATGGGACAGACCATCTCCCCAACTGGGATGAGAAGCGTACACACTAGTCTACTCCGGAGTATCGATGCCCTGTCTCGATAATCCTACGACTAGGGACCTGAAAAAGGATGTGCTTGTAGACTACCCAGCCCCCACTAGTGTGACTGCCATCACAGCGCTGGTAGTCAAGCAAGATCCTAAGGGCTCTATCAATACGCACACACATATTAAGATAGATATAAACCAAGTAGCATACTACCATGTTTAGCAAGACTGTTAATATAACTGTGAATATCCCAAGCTTCCATTAAGTAATATACAAGCTAGTATGATACAATAATGGCCCCTGGGGCATATGCACAAACAATCTCCCACTTGCACTGGAGCCATGTACTGGCGTATCGAAGACCGATCATCTCGAGTAGCCTCTCGAACTGAATCTGAGGTAAGGCCTTTATGAATGGATCAGCAGTGTTCTCCTGTGAAGCAACTCTCCGGACCTCGATCTCCCGGCGATCTATGATCTCCCTGATCAGGTGATACCGCCTTAAGATGTGTCTGGACTTCTGATGGGACCTGGGTTCCTTCGCTAAAGCTATAGCTCTGTTGTTGTCGCAATACAGCGGTATTGGATCAACAATGGTAGGAACCACCTGAAGTTCTGTTAGGAACTTCTTCTTCCAGACCGCTTCTTTTGCGGCATCGCAAGCAGCAATATACTCCGCTTCCATCGTCGAGTCAGCAACGGTGACCTGCTTGGAACTCTTCCAGCACACCGCCCCTCCATTGAGGGTAAAGACATAACCTGACATGGACTTGGAGACATCCTTGTCACTCTGGAAGCTGGAATCAGCAAAGGCCTCGATCTTGAGGTCTTTTCCACCATAAACCAAGAACATCTCCTTAGTCCTTCTCAGGTACTTGAGAATGTTCTTTACTGCTACCCAGTGCTTCTCCCCTGGGTTTGACTCATACCTGCTTACCACGATCAGTGCGTAAGCTACATCTGGTCTGGTGCACAACATCGCATACATTATAGAGCATACCGCAGAAGCGTAGGGTATAATAGACATGCGATCCCTTTCCAAATCAGTCTTGGGAGACATCTCTTTGGAGAGGGTGATTCCATGACAAGCCGGTAAACTACCACGCTTAGAATCTTCCATACTTAATCTTTTCAGTTTGATATACCTGGACTGCGAAAGTCCCAACATCCTCTTGGATCTATCGCGATAGATCCGGATCCCCAGAAAGCAAGAGGCATCACCCAGGTCTTTCATAGAGAACCTGTGTGACAAGAATACTTTGACAGGTTGTAGCATAGGAATGTCATTTCCTTTCAGTAGAATGTCATCTACGTTCAAGACGAAATTCTCGTAGAATCGAGAATGAAGTTTTCATTCTGTATATGCCAGATCATGAATTAGTAACTGCATCCAATCTCCGAAAAAGTCCCAATTGTTTCGAACTTTCTATTTTTTCAATGGGATATTTACGGAAAAGAACCTGGAATCCGTAAAGATGGGGCCCTGGTGAATGATTGGTCCAACGGCGGCTCTGGCGGAATACGACAGTACGTGCTACAATTTTACTATATATACATGGTTCATCTGGATTTTTGACAAAGTCATATTCTTTGACCGTTTCATCAAAACAGATGTTCCAACTCCGCGATGACTGCTTTAGTCCATAAATGGACTTAAGCAACTTGCACATTTTCCCGCTGCTCCCACTCTGATTGAAGCCATCTGGCTGATCCATATAGACGCACTCTTCTAAATTACCATTTAGAAAAGCTATCTTTACGTCCATCTGCCGGATCTCATAATCATGGAAGGCGGCAATGGCAAGAAGGATCTGAATGGATTTGAGCATAGCCACTGGAGAAAAAGTTTCGTCATAGTTCAAACCAGGTCTTTGACGAAAACCCTTTGCAACAAGTCTAGCCTTATAGGTTTCTACCTGTCCATCTACACCAATCTTTTTCTTGAAGATCCATTTGCATCCTATGGGTTTTACCCCACCTGGAGCAAAGTGCAAAGTCCATACTTTGTTGGTGTACAAGGACTCCATCTCGGTCTGCATTGCATCTAGCCATCTTACCGAGTCGCCGCTCTGGATGGCCTGCTGGAAGCTAGTAGGTTCATCATCATCAATGATGCAATCCTCTCTATCCCCATCTATGAGAAAACCGTAGTATCTCTCAGGAGGATGAGTCGGCCTACTACTCCTGTGGAGGGGTGCGGGAATGTCATGTTCTTCTTGAACTACTGGTTCTACCAAACTTTCAGTAGTAGTTTGTGTTTCTGGAATTTCTTCTAGTTTTATTGCACTCCCACTTGTTTCCTTTTCTAAAATCAGCTGTTCTAGAAAATGGGCATTACGAGAAACAAAAACCTTTTGTTCCTCTGCGTTATAAAAGAAATACTCCTTGGAGTTCTTTGGATATCCCACAAACTTACACTGTACTGATCGTGCCTCGAGTTTGTCCGCATGTTGCTTTTTAACAAAAGCTGGACATCCCCATATCTTCGGAAACTGAAGATAGGGTTTCTTCCCACTCCACATGTGATATGGCGTGGTAGGCACAGTCTTGGTAGGAGCCTTGTTCAGAACATATGCAGCTGCTTCTAGCGCATAACCCAAGAAAGATCGCGGTAACTCAGGATTACTCATCATAGAACGTACCATATCCAATAGGGTTCGATTCCGTCTCTCCGATACACCGTTATGCTGTGGAGTGTATGGAGGAGTAAGCTGAGAGAGAATTCCTTTCTCTTTTAGGTAACCTAGGAACTCGGTACTTAAGTATTCACCACCTCGATCAGATCTCAGTGTCTTGATACTTTTGCCGGTTTGGTTTTCTACTTCATTCTTATATTCTTGGAATTTCTCAAAAGCCTCGGATTTATGTTTCATCAAGAAAATGAATCCGTACCTAGAGTAATCATCCGTAAAAGTAATGAAATATGAAAAACCAACTCTTGTATGTGTAGACATTGGACCATATACATCGCTGTGTATGAGTCCTAAGAGCTCGCTCGCTCTTACTCCATGTCCAGTGAATGGAGTCTTTGTCATCTTTCCTTTGAGACATGATTGACAAGTGGCATAAGATTGATATTCGAACAGATCCAAATATCCTTCTCTATGTAACTTAGTTAACCTTGTCTCATTGATGTGACCTAGTCTACAATGCCATAAGAAAGCCTTATTTGTATCTGGAGACTTTCTTTTTAGTGTGTTCTGGACATTGAAAATCTGTAATTGGTTTAAGACATATATACCGTTATCTAGTGTACCGGACCCAATCAAACCATGATTAAGGTGGATGTTAACAACATCGCTTACAAACGTGAAATCATAACCTTCTTTTGATAACAACGATACTGATATGATATTACACGTTAAACTGGGTACACAAAAACAGTTATGCAAAACCAAAATATGTCCACTCGTCAATCCAAGGTGATAATTCCCTACGGACACAGCACCCACGCTAGCTCCGTTATCAACCTGGAGGGTCATATCACCAACCTTCAGCACTCTACGGTTTCTCAGTGCCTGCAATGAATTGCATATATGAGGACCTGATCCGGTATCCAATACCCAGGAAGTAGACTTGATTGACAGACAATTTTCAATTACAAACACACCTGAAGTCGAATCCATAGCTTGCTTCGGTTCCTGGTTCTTGGCATTCCAAGCTTTGCAATCTTTCTTCCAGTGCCCTTTCCTACGACAGTGGAAGCACTCGTCCTTTGCCACTACTGGCACCGCAACCTTTGCTTTTCCCTTGACTCCCACCTTACCAACACCACCTCTCGGTTTGGTGGCGGCCTTCTTCTTATTTCCTTTGGCCCTAGCCTTGGACCCGGAAGAAGACGCACCGCGAACAAACATAGCGGGTGTTTCCTTTGCCTTCTGCAAGGTGCCCTCTGCACTCCTCAACATGTTAAGGAGTTCTGGAAGTTCAACTTCTTTTCTTTGAATGTTGAAATTCAGAATAAACTGGGCGTAGGCGGAAGGAAGGGACTGAAGAATCAAGTCTGTATAGATCTCGTTCTCCAAAGTCGTCCCGAGGTCCGTGAGCTCTTCTATATAGCCAATCATCTTTAGGACATGTTCTCCTACAGATGATCCGACGGCCAGCCTTGACTGAAACAAGTTCTTCGAGGTATCGTATCTAGCTATACGAGATTGCTCTCCATACAGATCCTTTGTATGGAGAAATATGGATTCAAGATCCATATCCTCGTGCCTCCTCTGATGTTCATTATTCATAGAGGCAAGCACGATGCATTTGGCCTTCGCGCAATCTAACTCCCAGGTTTTTTGGATTTCCTTATCCGCAATACTGGATTTTGGACCAGGGACAGAAGGTGCCTTAGCAGTAAGGACATACCCCAATTTTTCATAAGTCAAAGCCATCTTGACATTCCGCAGCTAATCTTTATAGTTTGGCCCTGTCAAAATACTGTAAGTCGATGTAGTACACCCCAGTACTTATGGGGAGGCGGAATTTACAAAAACTTATCAAGTTTAAACAACGAACATCGACTAACCGCTTGAATCGAAGCTAAACTCTATATAACCGTATTCTATAGTTTCATCTCACAAGTGATTAGGGATTATACCTAATGAAACCGGTCCTTCTTCTTTACGTCCTCCTTTGTTCTCCTCGGCCTTCTCTAGGTAGTAGACGATCCACCCGAGAGCGAAACTCCAAGCTAAACCTCTAACTTGAGGTAACTAATCAACTTTGATTGCTAATCAAAGATGAGAGGATGATATAGAGTGAAGGTTATGGATTGTTTAGTCTAACTAATCCTTTGATCTCAACACATGAGGATTAAGGTTAGTATCTTAGAAGATGAGAGCTTGAGGAGAGAGAATGTGTGATATAATAATGAGAGAAGAGAGAGAGTGTATCATAATATTATGAAGCATTCTTATTATCAAATAATCAATAAAGGAAATGAATAAGCATGCTTCACAAAATATCTTGTGATGATTCATTAACATGAGTCATTAAGCAATAAATGTGCATTAATGAAGTGAATGAATCACCACTATGACTCACTCTCTTTCCAAAACAAACCTCCTTAGTCACATCTTCTAGAAGCTTCTCGAGTAATTACGAGAACGCCCCTCCGATCCGTAAAAATACGGAAAAACTTTAGACTGTAAAAATCCAATAACCGGATACCAGTAACTGGCTTAAACCAAAGCCGACTGGTAAAATCTGTCCGAAAGTCGTACGCGCGTAAACGCACGTATGTGTCCGAACCCTTTGTCGCAAAACTATGCAACCTCTATATCGTTTCGCCTGGAGTAGGAAACTCTCTGTGTGGGACTCTAGAGACTCGACTACTACGCTGGCAGTGGGTTTAACCACAGACCGCAAGCGGCACTAGCTGTACGTAACGGTCCCCAGGTAGTTGTCGATAAGAAGGCCGATGAGTAAACCCATCCGAACTCCTACTGAGTCTGATGTGACAATCTCCATACAGTCCGGTCCGTTCGTCCAAGACTATCGCATATCGGGCCTAGGGGGGCGGCAAGCGTCAGTCCCCTAATAGCGGTATAAGTCGTGTCGGAGTGAAGCCCATTACACCCTGAGAAACTACTGGAACCTACCAGTAAATCTCGCTTGCCCTGGCCAGGGACTTTGCGTAATGGCTCTCTGACACAGCACGATATCTACTCCCAATACCGGGAGGGACGAATCCTGTCTAACCGCCACTGCCTCCAAGTGCTCGGGACTGCACCCAACTGCTACCTGTTTGCACGACTTCATAGAGCCGTGGTAGGGTAGCAATCTAAGAACAGTGGGACACACTCGAGGCGAAGTAGCAGTGTCAAGTCTGCGGACTACGCTGTACTCATGTCACCTGGGAACTGTTCACTGACGACTGGTATCAAACCAACCAACAGTTCCCTGTGAGTCCTGTCCGGTGTACCCGTAACCTAACGAGCACCTGTATACTATCTCCAGTACGACGTACTGATGGCTGTGGGACAGACCATCTCCCCAACTGGGATGAGAAGCGTACACACTAGTCTACTCCGGAGTATCGATGCTCTGTCTCGATAATCCAACGACCAGGGACCTGAATAAGGATGTGCTTGTAGACTACCCAGCCCCCACTAGTGTGACTGCCATCACAACGCTGGTAGACAAGCAAGATCCTAAGAGCTCTATCAATACGTATACTCACATATTAAGATAGAAAAACCAAGTAGCATACTACCATGTTTAGCAAGACTGTTATATACATGTGAATATCCCAAGCTTCCATTAAGTAATATACAAGCTAGTATGATACAGTAATGGCCTTCTAGGGCATAAACACTAACAATCTCCCACTTGCACTAGGGCCATGTACTGGCATATCGTAGACCAATGATCTCGAGTAGCCTCTCGAACTGAATCTGAGGAAGGGCCTTCGTGAATGGATCAGCAATGTTCTCTTCTGAAGCAACTCTCCGAACCTCGATCTCCTGACGATCAATGATCTCCCTGATCAGGTGATACCGCCTTAAGATGTGTCTGGACTTCTGATGGGACCTTGGTTCCTTCGCTAAAGCTATAGCTCCGTTGTTGTCGCAATACAGAGGTATTGGATCAACTATGGTAGGAACCACCTGAAGTTCTGTTAGGAACTTCTTCATCCAGACTGCTTCTTTTGCGGCATCGCAAGCAGCTATATACTCCGCTTCCATCGTCGAGTCAGCAACGGTGTCCTGCTTGGAGCTCTTCCAGCACACCGCCCCTCCATTGAGGGTAAAGACATAACCCGACATGGACTTGGAATCGTCCTTATCACTCTGGAAGCCGGAATCAGCAAAGGCCTCCAACCTGAGGTCTTTTCCGCCGTAAACCAAGAACATCTCCTTAGTCCTCCTCAGGTACTTGAGAATGTTCTTTACTGCTATCCAGTGTTTCTCCCCTGGGTCTGACTGATACCGGCTTACCACGCTCAGTGCGTAAGCTACATCTGGTCTGGTACACAACATCGCATACATTATAGAGCCTACCGCAGAAGCGTAGGGTATAATAGACATGCGTTCCCTTTCCAAATCAGTCTTGGGAGACATCTCTTTGGAGAGGGTGATTCCGTGACAAGCCGGTAGATTACCGCGCTTAGAATCTTCCATACTGAATCTTTTCAGTACAGTGTCGATATACCTGGACTGCGAAAGTCCCAACATCCTCTTGGATCTATCACGATAGATCCGGATCCCCAGAATGTAAGAGGCATCACCCAGGTCTTTCATGGAGAACCTGTGTGACAAGAATCCTTTGACAGATTGTAGCATAGGAATGTCATTTCCTATCAATAGAATGTCATCCACGTACAAGACGAGGAATACGACACTTCTGGCCACAACTTTACTATATATGCACGGTTCATCTGGATTTTTGATAAAGTCATATTCTTTGACTGTCTCATCAAAACAGATGTTCCAACTCCGCGATGCCTGCTTTAGTCCATAAATGGACTTAAGCAGCTTGCATACTTTCCCGCTGCTCCCACTCTGATTGAAACCCTCTGGCTGATCCATATAGACGCTCTCTTCTAAATTTCCATTCAGAAAAGCTGTCTTTACGTCCATCTGCCAGATTTCATAATCATGGAAGGCAGCAATAGCAAGAAGGACCCGAATGGATTTGAGCATAGCCACTGGAGAAAAAGTTTCGTCATAGTCCAAACCAGGTCTTTGACGAAAACCCTTTGCTACAAGTCTAGCCTTATAGGTTTCTACCTGTCCATCTACACCAATCTTTTTCTTGAAGATCCATTTGCATCCTATGGGTTTTACCCCATCTGGAGCAAAGTCCAAAGTCCATACTTTGTTGGTGTACATGGACTCCATTTCGGTCCGCATTGCATCTAGCCATCGTACCGAGTCGCCGCTCTGGATGGCCTGCCTGAAGTCAGTAGGTTCATCATCATCTATGATGCAATCCTCTCTATCCCCATCTATGAGAAAACCGTAGTATCTCTCAGGCGGACGAGACGGCCTACTACTCCTGCGGAGGGGTGCGGGAATGTTCTGTTCTTCTTGAACCTCTGGTTCTACCAAACTTTCAGCAGTAGTTTGTGGTTCTGGAATTTCTTCCAGTTCTATTTCGCTCCCACTTGATTCCTTTTCTAAAAACTGATGTTCTAGAAAATGGGCATTACGAGAAACAAATACCTTCTGTTCCTCTGCGTAATAGAATAGATATCCCCTGGAGTGCTTTGGATATCCCACAAACAAACATTTTACTGATCGTGCCTCGAGCTTGTCCACATGCTGCTTTTTAACAAAAGCTGGACATCCCCAAATCTTTATATACTGTAGATGGGGTTTCTTCCCACTCCACATCTGATATGGAGTGGTAGGCACAGTCTTGGTAGGTACCATGTTCAAAAGATATGCCGCTGATTCTAGCGCATAACCCCAGAAAGATCGCGGTAACTCAGCATTACTCATCATGGATCGTACCATATCCAATAGGGTTCGATTCCGTCTCTCCGATACACCGTTATGCTGTGGAGTGTATGGAGGAGTAAGCTGAGAGAGAATTCCTTTCTCTTTTAGGTAACCTAGGAACTCGGCACTCAAGTATTCACCACCTCGATCAGATCTAAGTGTCTTTATACTTTTGCCGGTTTGGTTTTCTACTTCATTCTTATACTCTTGGAATTTCTCAAAAGCCTCGGATTTATGTTTCATCAGATAAATGAATCCGTATCTTGAGTAATCATCCGTGAAAGTAATGAAATAGGAATAACCACCTCTCGCATGTGTAGACATTGGCCCGCATACATCGCTGTGTATGAGTCCTAAGAGCTCGCTCGCTCTTACTCCTTGTCCAGTGAATGGAGTCTTGGTCATCTTTCCTTTGAGACAAGATTGACAAGTGTCATAAGTTTGATATTCGAACGTGTCCAAATATCCTTCTCTATGCAACTTAGTCAACCTTCTCTCATTGATGTGACCCAGTCTACAATGCCATAAGAAAGCTTTATTTAAATCTGGAGACTTTCTTTTTAGTGTGTTCTGGACATTGAAAATTTGGAGTTGGTTTAACACATATATGCCGTTATTTAGAGTACCTGACCCAATCAAACCATGATTAAGGTGGATGTTGACAACATCTCTTACAAACGTGAAATCATAACCTTTATTTGATAACAAGGAAACTGATATGATATTACACGTTAAGCTGGGTACAAAATAACAGTTATGTAAAACCAAAATGTGTCCACTCGTCAATCCTAGGTGATAATCCCCGACGGACGCAGCTCCCACGCTAGCTCCGTTAGCAACCCTGAGGATCATATCACCTTCCTTCAGCACTCTACGGTTTCTCAGTGCCTGCAATGAATTGCAAATATGAGATCCTGACCCGGTATCCAATACCCAGGAAGTAGAGTTGATTGACAGACAATTCTCAATTACAAACACACCTGAAGTCGAAGCCACAGCTTGCTTCGGTTCTTGGTTCTTGGCGTTCCACGCCTTGCAATCCTTCTTCCAGTGCCCTTTCCTGTGACAATGGAAGCACTCATCCAGGCCAACTACCGGTGCTGTAAACTTTTTCTTTCCCTTCTTTCCCACCTTACTAACACCTCCTCTAGGTCTGGGTGCGGCCTTCTTCTTCCTTCCTTTGGCCCTAGCCTTGGACCCGGAAGAAGATGAACCGCCAACAAACATAGCGGGTGTTTCCCTTGCCTTCTGCAAGGTGCCCTCTGCACTCCTTAACATGTTTAGGAGTTCCGCAAGTTCAACTTCTTTTCCTTGAAGATTGAAGTTGAGGATAAACTGGGCGTAGGTGGGAGGAAGGGACTGGAGAACAAGGTCTGTATAGAGCTCATTATCCAAAGTCGTCCCAAGGTCCGCGAGCTCTTCAATATAGCCGATCATCTGTAGGACATGTTCACCTACCGATGACCCGACAGCCAACCTCGCTCGAAACAATTTCTTAGAGGTCTCGTATCTTGCTATACGAGATTGCTCTCCATAAAGTTCCTTTGTATGGAGAAATATGCCATCTAGGGACATATCCTCGTGCCTCCTCTGATGTTCATTGTTCATCGAGGCAAGCACGATGCACTTGGCTCTCGCGCAATCTAAATCCCAGGTTTTGCGGATTTCTTTATCCGCATTGCTGGATTTGGGACCAAGGACAGCAGGTGCTGTAGCGGTGAGGACGTACCCCAGTTTGTCATAGGTCAAAGCCATCTTGACATTCCGCAGCCAATCTTTATAGTTTGGCCCTGTCAGTATATTTTTCTCTAAAAGTAACTTAAGTCCAGTCATATTCAGGGTCGCTGCAATTAGGAGAGAGAGAAGAAAACTCTTTAGCATGATGCTCTTGCAAGTTTAGAGTGGTTTTTAGTTTATCTAAACTGGATGGCTCCCACTGTTTCTCGAATCCTTCCTCAAACCATAAAAGAAGAATTAGCCAAGACTATTCTCACCGTACAATACTTGCTTAACCGTTCAGCCAGGCCGGTGTCGATACTTCGAGGGAGGTTTTCCAACGCTTTCGCGAAGTTCCTTAATTAAAGAACCTCTTTTCTCTGGGGGCGTAACCCCGCTGACACTTTTCTGGACACCTACTAGGTTTATAGCATTGATCGTTAAGCGACGAATATCCTGATAAGTAGCATATACTCACAGTAGGATCGGGATCCAAATATCATCGTATGATAATGTTGAAGGAATCCTACCAACATTCATCAAACTCCAAATGGTATGCATCTCTTTGCAAATTTCAGTTTCTTTAGAAATTCCCGATATAAGTTTTTGCCCCATGCTCTTATGACCTTGGCGTTAGGTCAAAATGTCATAAGTCACATGTCAAGTTCTGCCCATCATTATCCTGTCAGTTTGAACCCATCCGTATATATCCTTGACGTTCGGCCAAAATGATAATACGACTGTCCCAAACTAACTCATCTATCTATGCAACAAATGAATATCCAGCAGCTACCAAACACTATGCCTTGGCGTTAGGTCAAAATACATAGCTTGAATACTACTGAATACCCAGATGAAATGACGGAGGGCTACGAATGGTTTTGGCGAAACCGTGAACGTAGTGAACTTGATATAACCGAAGGAACCTGATAGCTTTTAAAAGGAGTGGTTAAATCTCCGCATTTAAAAATATCTGTTTTAAAAATAACCGAGTGGTTTCTTTTAAATTGTTCCAACGATTTAAACTTTGGTTTGTTTTACTTTGCATTATAGATAATGCGTCCCATCATTAACCTATCATTGCAGAAAACAACGAAAATATAACGTCCTCTTATGCCATCCGCATTCGCCACGGGGTCCCGTCATCACCCGTTAGGTTACTTAACTAACGACAGAGCGGGGGCTGGGCTAGCGCGGGTGTAAAACATAAGTGACGTCTAAATAGCTATAATAAATATAGATATTTTACATTCGTCTGACGCAATGATATTCATTCCAGAACACAGATAAACAATATTGGATTTGCAAGCAATCTGTATTTCTTTTGAGCCTGCAAGAAAAGACAGATTACACAGTTGTGATGAATAGCCGTTTACCCCACCCTCGACCCCTACGGGTACGGCAAACTACCCACCCGGCAGTTTGTGTACCCCACCTTGGGTCAGTCCTAGGAGCAAAAACAGTAAAATGAAATAATACAACGGTGGCTACAACCGCAACCTGGAAGTGCCCCGCGAAAATAATATTACAACAAATTACATTTACAACAAATGAATTAAATAATAACCCTTTGCTAACCCCGGCTATACACCACAACAGTCCAATACAGTTTATATGCACAAACAGATATAACCATTTCAGAAATGTGCAACCCCCTGCCAACCGACATACTAGCAGTTGGGGGAGGTTTACGAACACATCAAACAATCACAGATATAATCCAATACGCAAATACTGTACAATTCGATCGAATAAACAACATCAATATTGCTCCAAAATCTGCTCTGTTAAACAGTAACCTGAGCAATAATTAAACATTCCAGAAAACCCCAAATTACCCAGAGAAGCAACAGAAGAAAAATCGGCCGCTGACTCGCCAACTCGGCGGCGGAAGCGCGGCAACTCAGTGGCTGAGGCCGCGGTTCCGCGGCGAGTTGGTCGATTCAGTCGACTGTTTTTCTTGGGTGTTCTTCTGGTGTCATGTCAAGCACTCTGAGCTCACCTGAAAAATTTTCTGACATCGTTTTAAATTCGACAGAAACTTACATTTTTTAGGGTTTTCCGGCTTCGTTTTTTCGTTCGAAATTCGTACAAATTTGCGATTAAGTTATTTAGTGTTTAGCGAGGCTCTGATACCACTGTAAGTCGATGTAGTACACCCCAGTACTTATGGGGAGGCGGAATTTACAAAAACTTATCAAGTTTAAACAACGAACATCGACTAACCGCTTGAATCGAAGCTAAACTCTAAATAACCGTATTCTATAGTTTCATCTCACAAGTGATTAGGGATTATACCTAATGAAACCGGTCCTTCTTCTTTACGTCCTCCTTTGTTCTCCTCGGCCTTCTCTAGGTAGTAGACGATCCACCCGAGAGCGAAACTCCAAGCTAAACCTCTAACTTGAGGTAACTAATCAACTTTGATTGCTAATCAAAGATGAGAGGATGATATAGAGTGAAGGTTATGGATTGTTTAGTCTAACTAATCCTTTGATCTCAACACATGAGGATTAAGGTTAGTATCTTAGAAGATGAGAGCTTGAGGAGAGAGAATGTGTGATATAATAATGAGAGAAGAGAGAGAGTGTATCATAATATTATGAAGCATTCTTATTATCAAATAATCAATAAAGGAAATGAATAAGCATGCTTCACAAAATATCTTGTGATGATTCATTAACATGAGTCATTAAGCAATAAATGTGCATTAATGAAGTGAATGAATCACCACTATGACTCACTCTCTTTCCAAAACAAACCTCCTTAGTCACATCTTCTAGAAGCTTCTCGAGTAATTACGAGAACGCCCCTCCGATCCGTAAAAATACGGAAAAACTTTAGACTGTAAAAATCCAATAACCGGATACCAGTAACTGGCTTAAACCAAAGCCGACTGGTAAAATCTGTCCGAAAGTCGTACGCGCGTAAACGCACGTATGTGTCCGAACCCTTTGTCGCAAAACTATGCAACCTCTATATCGTTTCGCCTGGAGTAGGAAACTCTCTGTGTGGGACTCTAGAGACTCGACTACTACGCTGGCAGTGGGTTTAACCACAGACCGCAAGCGGCACTAGCTGTACGTAACGGTCCCCAGGTAGTTGTCGATAAGAAGGCCGATGAGTAAACCCATCCGAACTCCTACTGAGTCTGATGTGACAATCTCCATACAGTCCGGTCCGTTCGTCCAAGACTATCGCATATCGGGCCTAGGGGGGCGGCAAGCGTCAGTCCCCTAATAGCGGTATAAGTCGTGTCGGAGTGAAGCCCATTACACCCTGAGAAACTACTGGAACCTACCAGTAAATCTCGCTTGCCCTGGCCAGGGACTTTGCGTAATGGCTCTCTGACACAGCACGATATCTACTCCCAATACCGGGAGGGACGAATCCTGTCTAACCGCCACTGCCTCCAAGTGCTCGGGACTGCACCCAACTGCTACCTGTTTGCACGACTTCATAGAGCCGTGGTAGGGTAGCAATCTAAGAACAGTGGGACACACTCGAGGCGAAGTAGCAGTGTCAAGTCTGCGGACTACGCTGTACTCATGTCACCTGGGAACTGTTCACTGACGACTGGTATCAAACCAACCAACAGTTCCCTGTGAGTCCTGTCCGGTGTACCCGTAACCTAACGAGCACCTGTATACTATCTCCAGTACGACGTACTGATGGCTGTGGGACAGACCATCTCCCCAACTGGGATGAGAAGCGTACACACTAGTCTACTCCGGAGTATCGATGCTCTGTCTCGATAATCCAACGACCAGGGACCTGAATAAGGATGTGCTTGTAGACTACCCAGCCCCCACTAGTGTGACTGCCATCACAACGCTGGTAGACAAGCAAGATCCTAAGAGCTCTATCAATACGTATACTCACATATTAAGATAGAAAAACCAAGTAGCATACTACCATGTTTAGCAAGACTGTTATATACATGTGAATATCCCAAGCTTCCATTAAGTAATATACAAGCTAGTATGATACAGTAATGGCCTTCTAGGGCATAAACACTAACAAATATTTTTTCTAATAGTAACTTAAGGCCTGTCATGTTCTGGGTCGCTGCAATTAGGAGAGAGAGGGAACACTTTAGCATGATGCTCTTGCAAGTTTAGAGTGGTTTTTAGTTTATCTAAACTGGATGGCTCCCACTGTTTCTTGAATTCCTCCTCAAACCAAAAAGGAAGAACTAGCCAGGACTATTCTCACCGTACAATACTTGCTTAACCGTTCAGCCAGGCCGGTGTCGGTACTTCGAGGGAGGTTTTCCAATGCTTTCGCGAAGTTCTTTAATTAAATAACCTCTTTTCTCTGGGGGCGTAGCCCCGCTGACACCTTTCTCGGCACCTACTTGGTTTATAGCATTGATCGTTAAATGACGAATCTCCTGATGAGTAGCGGATACTCACAGTAGGATCGGGATCCAAATATCATCGTGTGATAAAGCTGAAGGAATCCTACCAAAATTTTCACACTCTAAATGGTATGCATCTCTTTGCAAATTTCAGTTTCTTTAGAAATTCCCGATATAAATTTTTGCCCCATGCTCTTATGACCTTGGCGTTAGTCAAAATGTCATAAGTCACATTCAAGTTCTACCCATCATTATCTTGTTAATTTGAACCCATCCGTACATACCCCTGACGTTGGTCAAATGATAATACGACTGTCCTAAACTAACTCATCTATCTATACAACAAATGAATACCCAGCAGCTACCAAACACTATGCCTTGGTGTTGGTCAAAATACATAGCTTGAATACTACTGAATACCCAAATGAAATGACGGAGGGCTACGAATGGTTTTGGCGAAACCGTGAACGTAGTGAACTTGATATGATCGAAGGAACTTGATAGCTTTTAAAAGGAGTGGTTAAAGCTCCGCAATTAAAAATATCTTCTGTTTTAAAAATAACCGAGTGGTTTATTTTAAACTGTCCCAACGATTCAACTTTGGTTTATTTTCTTTGCATTAATATAATGCGTCCCATCATTAACCTATCATTGCAGAAAACGACGAAAATACAACGTCCTCTTATGCCATCCGCATTCGCCACTTGGCCCCGTCATTCACGTGTTAGGTTACTTAACTAGCGACAGAGCGGGGGCTGGGCTAGCGCGGGTGTAAAACATAAGTGACGTCTAATAGCTATCATATATAGATATTGTACATTCGTCAGACGCAATACTAGGCATTCCAGATCACAGATGAACATATTGGATTTTCTATGAATCTGCATTCCTTTTGAGCCTGCAAAGAAAGACGGATTACACAGTCGCGATGAATAGCCAAAATCCCACCCTAGACCCCTACGGGTACGGCAAACTACCCGCCATGTACCCGAAGTGAAGCGGTCTCCCTCAACAACGTGGTAGGCCACTAAACACTTCAAATTACCCGGTAGTTTATGCACCCCACCTTGGGTCTATCCTAGGAACAAAAAACAGTAAATGAAATAATACAACGGTGGCTACAACCTCATCCCGGATGTGCCCCGCAAAAGAATATTTTGAATGAAAGAAACGCTCGTCTCACATCCCCGGCTATCCATTCACGACAATCCAACAAGTTCACAAACATAAACAGTAAAAACCATTACAGAAATGTGCAACCCCCTGCTAACCGACATACTAACAGTTAGGGGAGGTTTACGAACACATTAAACAAATCACAGATATAATCAAATTAGCCAAATATCGTAGAATTTCGATCAAGCAAACACAAATGATTCTACTCCAAATACTTCACTGTGCATCTGAAACTTGAGCAGAAATAAAACATCCCAGAAAAACCAAAATCAACACAGAAGAGTTACTGGGGAAATTTGGGCCGACTCGGCTCCAACTCGGCGGCGGATCCGCGGCGGATTGCTTGGATCGGCCGCGGATCCGCGGCGGTTTGGCCGAGTTGGGAACCCAAATTTCTCCAGTAATCTTATATTTCCCTGCTTGTATTTTTAGGGGTCCCTGATAAATTTTTAGACCCCGTTTTAAAAACGACATAAACTATGTGAAAATTAAGTTTTTTCCGGTTCGTTTTGCGATCGAATTTCTAACGACTTTGCTAACAAGTTAGTTATGATTTAGCGAGGCTCTGATACCACTGTAAGTCGATGTTAGACACCCTACGAGTTGCGGGGAGGCGGAAATAGGAAAAACAATCTTTTTCTTTAAACTAACATCGACTAACTTACGGATCTTTGCCAAACCCTAACTAACAGCATCATAGGAGGGATTAGCTACTATGAAAGAAGATTATACCTAATGAACCAAGTCCTTCTTATTCTCGTTGACCACCTCCTCGTCGGCCTCCTCTTTGTGATAGAAGATCCACCCAAGAGCTACTACTCCAAGCTTGACCTCTAACTTGAGGTAACTAGGTTACTAAAAGTGCTAATCAAAGCAACCTAGAGGATATAGAATAGGATTAGGGATCAATTAGTCTTGCTAACCCTTGATCTCAACACATGAGAGGTTAAGGTTAGGGTTTGAAGAGAGAGAGAGAGAGAGCTTGAGGAGAGAGAAGGTGAGAGTGAGAATGATCTTGGAAAAATGTCTCATTGTAAATATATGAAGCATAAGATATTTATTAAATGAATAACAAAAAAAAATATCATCATGCTTCATTAACTCACCTTGTGTGATTCATCCCATGAGTCATTAAGCCATAAATGCATCATTAACTCCTATGGATGAATCACACCATGAGTCATTAAACCAATTAATGCAAATGCCACCTTAGCCTCCAACTCATCAATCTTCTAGAAGCTTCTCGACTAATTACGAGAACGCCCCTCCTATCTGTGAAAACACGGAAATACTGAGACTGTATAAATCCAATAATCCAATACTAGAATCTGGCTTAAACCAAAGCCTGCTAGTATAAACTGTCCGAACATCGTACGTGCGTGAAAATACGTATGTGTCCGAATCCTTGTCGTAAAAACATACGACCTCTATATCGTTTCGCACGAAGCAGGGAAACTCTCTATGTGGGACTCTAAAGACTCGACTACTACGCTGACAGTGGGATTTACCACAGACTGCAAGCTGCACTAGCTGTACGTAACGGTCCCCAGGTAGATGCCGATAAGAAGGCCGATGAGGAAACCCATCCGAACTCCTACTGAGCCTGATGTGACAATCTCCGTATAGTCTGGTCTGTTTGTCTAGGACTATCGCATATCGGGCCTAGGGGGAGGCAAGCGTCAGTCCCCTAAAAGCGGTATAAGTCGTGTCGGAGCAAAGCCCATTACACCTTGAGAAACTACTGGAAAACCTACCAGTAAATCACGCTTGCCCTAGCCAGGGACTTTACGTAATGGCTCTCCAGACACAGCGCGATATCAACTCCCAATACCGGGAGAGACGAATCCTGTCTAACCTCCACTGCCTCCAAGTGCTTCGGGACTGCTCCCAACTGCTACCTGTTTGCACGCTCCTTTGAGCCGTGGTAGGGTTGCAATCTAAGAACAGTGGGAACACACTCGAGGCGAAGCAGCAGTGTCAAGTCTACGGACTATGCTGTACTCATGTCACCTGGGAACTGTTAACTGACGACGGGTATAATACTAACCAACAGTTCCCTGCGAGTCCTGTCCTGTGTACCCGTAACCCAACGAGCACCTGTGTACTATCTCCAGTACGACGTACTGATGGCTGTGGGATAGACCATCTCCCCAACTGGGATGAGAAGCGTACACACTAGTCTACTCCGGAGTATCGATGCCCTGTCTTGATAATCCTATGACTAGGGACCTGAAAAAGGATGTGCTTGTAGACTACCCAGCATCCACTAGTGTGACTGCCATCACAATGCTGGTAGTGAAGCAAGATCCTAAGGGCTCTATCAATACATACACACATATTAAGATAGATATAAACCAAGTAGCATACTACCATGTTTAGCAAGACTGTTAATATAACTGTGAGTATCCTAAGCTTCTATTAAGTAATATACAAGCTAGTATGATACAATAATGGCCCCTAGGGCATATACACTAACACTAGAGTGGAGGTGTAGAGGTCAAAAGGATTGGTGGTGATTTCACTTGAAAGGGACCCTTCACAATCAGGTAAATCAAACACTATAAAGTCGCACAACTTATTAGACGTTTTATCTTCAACTGGTGAATCATTTGGAATACTTGATAGACATTCAAAACCGGAGTTATGGGATTCAATTGGGGATGGGTAGGATTGATTTGGAAGTGTGTACAGCTCACTCTCACCACTCAAATTCTCAATCTGTCCAACCGCCTCATCATACATTGGAAAATTTGGAGCTCGTTGGAAACCAGCTACCGGGTTACTAGGTTGTATAAGGGCGGCCATGGACGCATTCAAATCCATCATATGTTGTCTTGACATTACCATAAAATTTTCCAACGACTGTTTCAGACTAGACAAGGGTTGTGAACGGGTTTCAGTAAAAGATTCAAAGTTGTTTGGATACTGGAAACTCCCAAATGGCTGTGTAGAAGCAATGTCTAGGGAAGGTGCGAAATGTTGGCTATAGTGCCCTCAAGGCAATTATCATAGTCACAGGCAGGTGATCATGATGATTGAGGGATGACCTATACCGAAAAAACAGTCTTACTCAAGATGATAGTATGCTATCTGGTTTGTCTTTATCATCATGTATATGTTGATAGAGCACATAGGATTCTTGCTTGACTACCGGCATTGTGATGGCGATCACATACGTGGGAGCTGGGGGTCTATAAGCACATCCTTAAATGTCCCTAGTCGTGGGAGTATCGAGACTGGGCATCGATACTCCAGTGTAGACTGGTGTATACTTATCTAGACCCTGACGAGGGGCGGTGGCCGGTCTCACAAGCCATTGGTGTCAGTTGTTCACCTAAGATAGTATACAAGTGCTCATTGGGTTATGAGTACACTAGACGGACTCGTCGGGAACATGCTAGTTGGTATTATACCTATCGTCAGATAGCAGTTCCCTGGTGACATGTATACAGGTTAGTCTGTCGACATGAGATCGCCATTTGTCTCGTGTGAGTTCCCACTGTGCTTTAATTACTACCCTACCACGGCTCAAAGGAGTCGTGCAAACAGGTTTTAGTTGGGTACAGTCTCGAGCCACATGGAGGCAGTTTGCGGATCGTCGGTGAATCGTCTCTCCCGGTATTGGGGGTTGATGTCGCGCAGTGCACGGGTGGCCATCACTAGAAATCCTCGGCCGGGGTATGTGAGAATAACCGATCCAGGATCGATAGTTTCTCAGGTTGTGATGGGTTTCATACCGACACGAATTATCGCGTTGTTAGAGGTCTGACTTTATCCACCCCCCTAGACTCGATATGCGATACTCTTAGACGAACAGACCGGACTGTACGGATATTTTCACTGACAGGCTCAGTAGGGGTTCGGATGAGTTTGCTCGTCGGCCTTCCTTTCGCTCAATACCTGGGTAGCCGTTACGTACAGCTAGTGCCGCTGACGTGCTTGTGGTAAAACCCACTACCAGCGTATTGACGAGTCTTTAGAGTCCCACACAGAGGGTTTTCACGGTTCAGGCGATATGGTGTAGTTGTTGTATGTTGGTACATACAGGTGTTCGATTGAATATGTGCACAGGCTGCGCAGACTTTAATCGGACGGTTGGTAATACTAGCGGCTTAGGATTAAGCCAGATTGTTAAATCAAGTTTTGATTTGATAATTTACATATGTATTTATATATATGTATTCTAGTATTATTGCTCACAATTTATTTTCTCTCTTTGGCTATTCGTATTTTCGTACGAATACGCGTATGTGTATTTCGATACATGTACCGGGAAGCATTCCGTATTTATACGGAATGGCTTCTAGAAGATGCCACCTCATTATTGATTTTATTTAGAAAATCATTAGTTTTAGATGAGGTAGAAAAGGTGACATGGCATGGGTATGGGCTTTGGGTCAAAGCATGGTCTTTGTTCATGTAGTGATTGGTATGGTGTTTTTCTTTGTTTAATCAAAAATTGGGAATGACATTTTTGTCGGGGCATGAGAGGAAGGTGCCGGCCACTTCTTTGTGGTAATTGGCTTGCTCATTTTTGATGGTTCATTTTGGTGCTCTCTCACTCTCTTGCTCACACAAAAATACTTAGCTATTTTCAAGGCCTTGCCATCATCACCTCCACATCTTCCATGGTTGCTCTATGATCATTAATGTTTTAGAGAAAAATTATGGTGAGACTATCCTACACCCCCAATCTCTACTACTAGCAATCCTAGAGAGTCGGTTCGTTCCCTTGGCGAACCTGGAGCTTGTGCCGTTTCCTCGGGTGGATCATCGGAGATGAAGGAACACCGGCGACCAAAGTCGATCCGCATCACTAGGAGCTTGGAAATGGTTGAAGACCCGAAGGACATGATCCATTAGGTATAACTATTCTATCTCTTTTTGTTAGCTTGCTAATTTTAGGGTTAATGGTTTCGATCTTGTTAATCGGGTAATGGTAGCGCCGGGTTTTAGAAAAATTTTGTTCCGCATTTGGCCACGGTTGGATGGCCGGGGTGCTCCCATAACCCTTCATGGTATCAGAGCCACCCATTAAACCCTATTAGCTAGTTTGCACAAGCTTAAAATCTTGATCGATCAAAATTTCCAAATCAATTTTCCAATTTGCCTATTTTCTGTCGATTTCTGAAAGTGCTCGAAAAATCTTTCAGTATAGCTTAAAAATCCATGCTGGAAATTATAGAGCACCACAAGAAATTTGGAAGCTTAAATCAATTTTTTGGCTGCGGAACCGCCGCAAAACATGCCGTTTGGCGACGGTTCCGCCGCGTTTTTGTGGCCAAATGCCTCCAAATTTTTTCTGGCACTCTCTGACAAGGAAAAATGATTTTTGTAATCTTTAGTTTTAGCCCAGATTCTCTATAGTACTGGTTTGCACTTGGGGCTAGACAGAAATTTTAATCGATTGAAATTTTAACTATGTAATTTGCAGTACTTTACATTTCTATCTATGACCGTGAATGTCATTTGATCGGTAAACCTTGTCTAATCGCTATAGTCCTTTTAGACGGGTTTGCGAACGTGACATTCACGTTGATGTTCTGTGTTGTGCTGTGATGTTGCGGATTTGTCGTGGTGGATAGCTTACGTGCAATGTCGTGGAGTTTGGATTTATTTGTACATTTGATATTGCGGGGCGAGCGTCCGACATGTGGACTGCCGTCACTGCCTGTTTGTATATTATTCTTTTGGGGCACGACCGGGTTGAGGTCGATGTCAACCATTGTATATATTTTCTTTTCTGTACTAGGATTACCCCGCGGTGGGGTGCACGGATAGCTGGGTTCTAGAGGGCAACGGGCCCGCATCTTATGGCGTTGAGACGGAGGGGGCTTCACTCTAGAATTGGCGAGCTATTCGCCGCACTCGTAGGGGGTACAGGCTGACCCAAGGAGGGGTGCTCAAGTTACCGAATTCCATAAAGTGCTGGGTGGTTCATTCACTTTGCTGAAGGGGGCTGCCTCGCTTCCGGTTTTGGCGGGTAACTTGCCGTGCTCATAGGGGTCTAGGATTTCATTGCACAAGCTATCCAAATGAGCCGGGGAACGTCAGGTTTTCAGTTGTGGCTCAAAGGAAACCCGGGGCTCCCAGATTATCTGTATTGTTCTGTGATGCTTATTACTTTTCTGTGATGTTGCATTTATCATGCCTGGGACGATTGTTATATATATAAATATATACTAGTAGATGTTGTATATGTTTTGCACCCGCGCTAGCCCAGTCCCCACTCTGTCGTTAGTTAAGTAACCTAACGGGTGATGACGGGGCCCAGTGGCGAATACGGATAGCATATACGTACATTTTATTTTCGTTCTTTTCTGGTGTGATTAATTGATGGGACTGTGTTGATTCTTATCAATGCAAGGAAAACAAACCTATATATATATATATATATATGATGTTGTTGGAACCAAGTTTTTTAAAAACTGACATTACAGACGTACGCTTTTGCTTTGCATAGTGGTATTCTGTTATGAATATCCAGCACATCATTCGACGAGGCAAGGGCCAAGATCCCTTCATCGGGAGTGACCCCTTGGATAGAAGTTTGCGTCAACGTAATAACTTCACCATAGTCGATTACTTTTTTCTTTGCATCGTGGTATTCAGTTTGGAATATCCTGCACCTCATTCGACGGCGAAAGAGCCAAGATCCCTTCCCCGGGAGTGACCTCTTTAAGAAAAGTTTTCGCTACTATACTTTTGTAAAACCACTTGGATTCATTCAACGAGATCAAGTTCATTACGTTAAAGGTTTTTCGCCAAAAAACAGCCATAGCCCTCCGTCATTTCTTACAAGTATTGCTTAGTATTCGTGCTGCGTTTGTTGATCTAGTCAAGACGTAGTGTTCAGTAGCTAAGTAGTGCTTGTTTGTTGCATTTTAAATGCGATTGGTTAGGACAGTCGTGCGGCCTTGTTGACCTAGTCAACGGCATGTGCGGGTGGGTTTAATGCAATCCAGGATAATGACGGGTTGAACTTGACTAGCGGTTTATGGTTTGTTGACCTAGTCAAGGTCATAAACCGCTTGGGGTAAAAATCATATCGGGAGTTTCAAACATAGAGGAAACTTGTCAGGCATGAGCATACCTTCGGGAGTGTGGTGACTTGAGTGGCTTCCATCAAGTTATCATGCGATGATAGTTGGATCCCGATTCCCACTGATGAGTAGGATTACTCCTCGGGTGATTCCGACTAATTCTCCTTTTAGGTTTGGAGGAGAATTAGAGGAAACAGTGGGAGCCATCCAGATTAGATAAAGTGATTATCCATTCTGATCTAGGTTAGAGTGAACGCTGAGTATTTCTTTTCTCTCTCTCTTTGGCATCGACCATGGCCCGACCCTAGACTATGACTCAGTGACCAAGTTAAACCGAACATTCTTAAAAACACTGGCTTTTGGATTGTCCATGTTGCATACATCATTGCCACTCCTTCTTTTACCCTTTGCTTTTCTCCAGAACACCCCGCATGTAAGTCCACGTTGCCCACCCCGGTGCTTGTGGGGAGGCGGAAAACGGAATAAAAATCGGATTTTTACTACTCTAGGCAACATGGACTAGACAAAGTCGGGATCTTTTCTAAACAAAACTAGCTAAAAGCTAAAGAGAGTTAGCTATAGGGTAGAAAGGTTATACCTTGGGCTTTATGTCCTTCTCTCCTTGCTCCTTGGAGTGGTAGAAAGGGATCACCTTGTCGCCTTCTCTAGTCGAAGAAGGATCCACCCGAGAGCCTCAACCTTTGGCTTCAACTTCAAGCTAGAAGTAACTAAGGTGCTAGAAATGCTAATCCTAGAACCCTAGATGAGAGTAGAGATTATCTAGAAGAGGTTTTCTCAAGCTCAAGTGTTTCTCAACACATGAGAGGGGAGAGCTTGAGAGAGAGGAAGAGGAGGAGAGAGAATGAATATGATAGAATGAGAGAATAATGAAGCATTCTCACATATATGTGTGAATTATTGTAAATTGATAATTAGTGAGATAATTGTCATGGCTTAATCAAGACATGACCATTATCATTTCATATTTAATGCTAATTGCAAGGATCAAAGAGCATCTTTTATATGGAATGATGATGGTCAAAGTGTCAACCTAGGTCAACAAGTCAAGAGTGGTCAAATAGCCATCAACCCTAACCATGCACAATTATATATATAACTAATATCAATTAACCATAATACACACATAAGCATTAGGGTTAGCAAAATGACAATGGTCATTAACCCTAATCAAAGTCCTCTCCCTCTGTCTCAATCAACTGTGCACACGCACCCGTATTCGTGATCCGAGGAACACGAATACAATGAGATAAAACCAATCCCAAATCACATACTAGGATCTGGCTTAAACCAAAGCCCGCTAGTATAAGCTTTCCGGACAGCAAACGTGCACAAATGCGCGGATGTGAACGAACCCTGTCGCAAAACCATGCGACCTCTACTCATTTTGCCTAAAGGCGAATAGCTCTCTGTGTGGGACTCTAAAGACTCGACACTACGCTGGCAGTGGGTTTAACCACAGACCGCAAGCGGCACTAGCTGTACGTAACGGTCCCCAGGTAGATGCCGATAAGTAGACAGACGAGGTGACCCCATCTGAACTCCTACTGAGCCTGTTTGTGACATTCTCCGTACAGTCCGGTCAGTTCGTTTGATACATCGCATGGCGGGCCTAGGGGGCGGTGAACGTTAGTCCCCTAATAGCGGTACAAGTCGTGTCGGAGTGTAGCCCAGAACACCCTGAGATAACACTAGAAACCTACCAGTATATCTCGCTTACCCTGGCCAGGGACTACTTGTGTAATGGCTTTCCTGGACACAGCGCGATGTCAACCCCCAATACCGGGAGAGACAAATCCTGTCTAACCGTCACTGCCTCCAAGTGCTTCGGGACTGCACCCAAAAACTACCTGTTTGCACGACTCCTTTGAGCCGTGGCAGGGTAGTAATCAAAGTGCAGTGGGAACACACTCGAGGCGAAGTGACAGTGTAAAGTCAGCGGACTAAGCTATACTCATGTCACCTGGGAACTGATAACTGACGATAGGTATAATACCATCCAACAATTCCCGACGAGTCCTGTCCAGTGTACTCATAACCTAACGAGCACCCGCATACTATCTCAAATACGACGTACTGACGGCTGTGGGACAGACCGTCTCCCACGCTGGGATGAGAAGCGCATACGCTAGTCTACTCCGGAGTATCGATGCCCTGTCTCGATAGTCCAACGACTAGGGACCTGTATAAGGATGTGCTTATGGATTACCCAGCCCCCACGAGTGTGAGTGCCATCACAACGCTGGTAATCAAGAAAAGATCCTAAGGGCTCTACTAATATGTATATAAGCGATATGCTAAAAGAAACACATGCACATATTGAAGTAGAGACAAACCAAGTAGCATACTACCATTTCGAGCAAGATTGTATATACAACTGTGAATATCCCAATCTTCTATCAAGTAATATACATACTAGTATGATACAGTAATGGCCTCTAGGGCATATACACTAACAATCTCCCACTTGCACTAAGGCCATGTACTGGCGTATCGAAGACCTATCATCTCGATCAGCCGCTCGAACTGAGTCTGGGGTAAGGCCTCCGTGAATGGATCTGCTGTGTTATCTTCTGAAGCAACCCTCCGAACCTCGATCTCCTGGCGATCCACGATCTCCCTGATCAGGTGATACCGCCTCAAGATGTGTCTGGATTTCTGATAGGACCTGAGTTCCTTCGCTAAAGCTATAGCCCCGTTGTTGTCGCAATACAGAGGTATTGGGTCAACAATGGACGGAACCACCTGAAGTTCTTTCAAGAACTTTCTCATCCAGACAGCTTCTTTTGCGGCATCAGATGCAGCGATGTATTCCGCTTCCACAGTCGAGTCAGCAACGGTTTCCTGTTTGGAGCTCTTCCAACACACCGCCCCTCCATTGAGGGTAAAGACAAAACCCGACATGGACTTGGAATCATCCTTGTCACTCTGGAAGCTGGAGTCAGCAAAGTCCTCAATCTGGAGGTCTTTTCCGCCATACACCAAGAACATCTCCTTAGTCCTTCTCAGGTACTTGAGAATGTTCTTTACCGCTATCCAATGTTTCTCCCCAGGGTTTGACTGATACCTGCTTACCACACTCAGTGCATAAGCCACATCTGGTCTGGTACACAACATCGCATACATTATAGAGCCTACCGCAGAAGCGTAGGGTATAATAGACATGCGATCCCTCTACAAATCAGCCTTGGGAGACATCTCTTTGGAGAGGGTGATCCCGTGACAAGCCGGTAGATTACCGCGCTTGGAATCTTCCATACTGAATCTTTTCAGTATGGTGTCGATGTACCTGGACTGTGATAGTCCTAAAATCCTCTTGGATCTGTCACGGTAGATCCGGATCCCCAGAATGTATGAGGCATCACCCTGGTCTTTCATGGAGAACCTGTGTGACAAGAACCCCTTGACAGATTGAAGCATAGGAATGTCATTTCCTATTAAGAGAATGTCATCCACGTATAAAACGAGGAATACTACATTCTCGCTACAAATCTACAATAGATGCATGGTTCATCTGGATTTTTGATAAAGCCATATTCCTTGACCGTCTCATCAAAACAGATGTTCCAACTCCGCGATGCCTGCTTTAGTCCATAAATGGACTTAAGCAACTTGCACACCTTTCCGCTGCTTCCACTCTGAATGAAACCCTCTGGCTGGTCCATATAGACACACTCCTCTAAATGTCCATTTAGAAAAGCGGTCTTTACGTCCATCTGCCAAATTTCATAATCGTGGAAGGCAGCAATGGAAATAAGGATCCGAATGGATTTCAGCATAGCTACTGGAGAAAAGGTTTCGTCATAGTCCAAACCAAGTCGCTGACGAAAACCCTTTGCAACCAGTCTAGCTTTATAGGTCTCAACCTGTCCATCTACACCAATCTTCCTTTTGAAGATCCACTTGCATCTTACGGGTTTTACCCCATCTGGAGCAATGTCCAACGTCCATACTTTGTTGGTGTACATGGACTCCATTTCGGTCCGCATTGCATCCAGCCATTTTACCGAGTCGACGCTCTGAATGGCTTGCTGGAAGCTAGTAGGCTCATAACAATCTATGATGCAATCCTCTCTATCCCCGTCAATGAGAAAACCGTAGTATCTCTCGAGCGGATGAAACTGCCTACTACTCCTGCGGAGTGGTGTGGGAATGTCCTGATCTTTCGAACCCTCTGGTTCTACTAAGCTTTCAGTAATAGCTTGTGGTTCTGGAATTTCTTCCAGTTCTATTGTGCTCCCACTTATTTCTTTTTCTAAGAGCTGATGTTCCAGAAAATGGGCATTACGAGAAACAATGACTTTTTGTTCCTCTGCGTAATAGAAAAGATACCCCCTGGAGTTCTTTGGGTATCCCACAAACTTGCACAGTACTGAGCGTGCCTCTAGTTTGTCCGTATGCTGCTTTTTGACATAAGCTGGACATCCCCAAATCTTCAGGTATTGAAGATAGGGTTTCTTCCCACTCCATAACTCATATGGTGTGGTAGGCACAGTCTTAGTGGGAACTCGGTTCAAAAGGTATGCAGCTGATTCTAGCGCATATCCTCAGAACGATCGCGGTAACTCTGCGTTACTCATCATGGACCGTACCATATCCAATAGGGTTCGGTTCCGTCTCTCCGATACACCGTTATGTTGCGGAGTGTATGGAGGAGCAAGCTGAGAGAAAATTCCATTCTCTTTTAAGTAACCCAGGAACTCGGCACTCAAGTATTCTCCACCTCGATCAGATCTTAGTGTCTTGATACTTTTGCCTGTTTGTTTTTCTACTTCATTCTTGTATTCCTGGAATTTCTCAAAAGCTTCGGATTTATGCTTCATTAAGAAGACATGTCCGAACCTTAAAAAATCATCCGTAAAAGTAATGAATTAAGAATAACCGCTTCGTGCATGTGTAGACATTGGACCGCACATGTCGCTGTGTACGAGTCCCAAGAGCTCGCTCGCTCTTACTCCGTGTCTAGTGAACGGAGTCTTTGTCATCTTTCCTTTGAGACAGGATTGACAAGTTGCATACGATTGATATTCGAACGGATCCAAATATCCTTCTGCATGTAACTTAGTCAACCTTCTCTCATAGATGTGATCCAGTCTACAATGCCATAAGAAAGTTTTATTGATTTCTGGAGACTTTCTTTTGTGTGTATTCTGGACATTGAAAATCTGTGGTTGGTTTAATACGTATATACCGTTGTTCAATGTACCTGACCCAATCAAAACTTGATTAAGGTGTATATTCACTACATTACTTACAAATGCAAATTCATAACCTTCTTTAGATAATAAAGATACAGAAATGATATTACAGGTTGCATTTGGTACAAAATAACAACTACGTAAAACCAAAAAGTGTCCATCCGACAATCCCAGGTGATAGTCCCCCACGGCCTCAGCATCCATGCTAGCTCCGTTTGCAACTCTGAGGATCATATCACCTTCCTTCAAAACTCTACGCTTTCTCAACGCCTGCAAAGAATTACAGATATGAGATCCTGATCCGGTATCCAATACCCAGGATGTAGAGTTTATCGATAGACAGTTTTCAATAACATACACACCTGAAGCTGAAGCCGCAACTCGCTTCAGATCCTGGGTTCTGGCCTTCCAAGCCTTGCAATCCTGTTTCAGTGTCCACTTTTGTGACAATAGAAGCATTCTTCCTTCCCCACCAGCTTTCCCGCTACCTTTGTTGCCTTTCCTTTTCCCTTCGTATCCACTTTACTGACACCGCCTCTTGGTTTGGCGGGGGCTTTCTTCTTATTACCCTTGGCTTTCGCCCTGGATCTAACAGAGGAAGATCCTCCTACAAATAAAGTGGATGTCTCCCTACCCTTCTGTAGGGTGCCCTCAGCACTCCTCAACATGTTCAGAAGTTCGGAAAGTTCAACCTCCTTTCCTTGCATGTTGAAGTTAAGGATAAACTGGGCGTAAGTGGAAGGAAGGGACTGGAGAATCAAATCAGTATAGAGTTCATTCTCTAACGTGGTCCGAAGGTCCGCGAGCTCCTCTATGTAGCCAATCATCTTAAGCACGTGTTCCGCTACCGATGATCCGACGACCAATCTTGCCAAAAATAGCTTCTTCGACATTTCGTATCTTGCGATACGAGACTGCTCTCCATACAGTTCTTTTGTATGGAGAAATATGGACTCTAGGTCCATATTCTCGTGCCTCCTCTGATGTTCGTTGTCCATCGAGACAAGTACGAGGCATTTGGCCTTCGCGCAATCTATCTCCCATGTCTTACGGATTTCTACATCCGCGACGCTGGAGGTGGGACCTAGGACAGGGGGAGCTTTGGTGGTAAGGATATACCCCCAACTTGTCGTAAGTGATTGCCATCTTGACATTCCTGAGCCAATCTTTGTAGTTTGTCCCTCTCAGTATGTTTTTATCTAGTAATAACTTAAGTCCGGTCATGTTGAATGGTCGCTGCAATTAGGAGAGAGAAAAGAAACACTTTAGCATGATGCTCTTGCAAGTTTAGAGTGGTTTTTAGTTTGTCTAAACTGGATGGCTCCCACTGTCTTTCGAATCCCTTCTCAAACCGTAAAGAAAGGATTAGTCGAGATCAATCTCACCGTACAATACTTGCTTAACCGTTCAGCCAGGCCAGTGTCGGTACTTCGAGGGAGGTTTTCCAACGCTTTCGCGAAGTTCCTTAATTAGGTAACCTCTTTTCCCTGTGGGTGTAGCCCCGCTAACACCTTTCTAGACACCTACTAGGTTTATAGCATTGATCGTTAAGTGAGAGTTTTCCCGAGGAGTAGCATATACTCACAGTAGGATCGGGATCCAAATATCATCGCGTGATAAAACCGAAGGAATCCTACCAGAATCATCACACACCAAATGGTATGCAGCGCTAGCAAGTTTCAGTGCTTATGAAACTCCCGATGTAGATTTTTGCCCCATGCTCTTATGACCTTGGCGTGAGGTCAAAATGTCATAAGTCACATGTCAAGTTCTTCCCATCATTATCCCGGTTAATTTGAACCCACCCATACCTACCCTTGACGTAGGCCAAAATAGCAGTACGACTGTCTCAAACCAACGCATTCTATCTATGCAACAGATAAATATCCGGAAGCTACTAATCACTATGCCTTGGTGTGAGGTCAAAATACATAGCTTGAATACTACAGAATATTTAACTGAAATGATGGAGGGCTACGAATGGTTTTGGCGAAACCGTGAACGTAGTGAACTTGATATAATCGATGGAACGAGATAGCTTTTAAAAGGAGTGGTTCAAGCTCCGCGTCTAAAAGTTTAGTTTTGAAAAGAACCGGGTGGTTTTCAAAGTGTTCCAATCGACTTTTACTTGGTTTATTTTCTTGCATTAGTTCTTTTAATGTGTCCCATCATTTAATCCTACCATTGCATAAAACAACCAAAATATGACGTACGCTTATGCCATTCGTATTCGCCACGGGGTCCCGTCATCACCCGTTAGGTTACTTAACTAACGACAGAGCGGGGGCTGGGCTAGCGCGGCTGTTAAACATAAGCAACGCCTAAATAGTTATAGTATATAGATATATAGCAATGATAGACATTACAGATCACAGATGAATACATTGGATATACTAGGAATCCGCAATACGTTCGAGCCTGCAACGAAAAGCGGATTACACGGTCGCGGTGAATAGCCAATACCCCACCCAAGACCCCTACGGGTGCGGCAAACTACCCGCCAAGTACCCGAAGCGAAGCAACCTCCCTCAACACCGTGAGTAGGCCACTCGGCACTTTGAGATACCCGGTAGTTTGTGCACCCCCTCCATGGGTCTATCCTAGGAGCAAAAATAGTAAAAAGAATTATATAATGACGGCTACAAGCCCGACCCGGTTGTGCGGCCATACAAATAATAATACATCAATTTATATGTTACAAGAATTGAAAGAAAAGAAAAACTCTCATCTCACAAAACCCCCTGGCCATTCACCCGCGACAATCCAACGCATTCATATACACATACCATCAAAAAACACAGATCACAGATATGTATAACCCCCACTAATCGACATATAGCAATTAACCGACGTTCAATACATATAAACATCATAGAAATAACCCTTTAGTCAAATTGTAGTGAAGTTCGATCAAAAATACGGATTTATAGGCCCCCAAAAACAAATTTCTTTTCTGGAAAACCTGGGCACAAATAAACCATCTTAAAAATCCCAAAATCATGTCAGAAGAACACTGCACCAAACTCGATCCAGAACCGAGTCAACTCGGCCGCGGTTACACGGCAATAGCTTGCTATTGCCGCGGAACCGCGGCACTTTGAACGATTCACAGGACCGGGTTTGGTGAGTTTCTTAACAAAACCCTGAGATCATTTTTGACGTATGATTTTTTATTTTTAGAGCAGAAAAAATTTCAACAGAAACTTAGGGTTTTGATGTTTAGGTTTTGCGATTTTTTTCGATCAAACTTCCATACACTTTACTACCTAGCTAGTTTATGTTTAGTTAGTCTCTGATACCACAGTAAGTCCACGTTGCCCACCCCGGTGCTTGCGGGGAGGCGGAAAACGGAATAAAAATCGGATTTTTACTACTCTAGGCAACATGGACTAGACAAAGTCGGGATCTTTTCTAAACAAAACTAGCTAAAAGCTAAAGAGAGTTAGCTATAGGGTAGGAAGGTTATACCTTGGGCTTTATGTCCTTCTCTCCTTGCTCCTTGGAGTGGTAGAAAGAGATCACCTTGTCGCCTTCTCTAGTCGAAGAAGGATCCACCCGAGAGCCTCAACCTTTGGCTTCAACTTCAAACTAGAAGTAACTAAGGTGCTAGAAGTGCTAATCCTAGAACCCAAGATGAGAGTAGAGATTATCTAGAAGTGGTTTTCTCAAGCTCAAGTATTTCTCAACACATGAGAGGGGAGAGCTTGAGAGAGAGGAAGAGGAGGAGAGAGAATGAATATGATAGAATGAGAGAATAATGAAGCATTCTAACATATATGTGTGAATTATTGTAAATTGATAATTAGTGAGATAATTGTCATGGCTTAATCAAGACATGACCATTATCATTTCATATTTAATGCTAATTGCAAGGATCAAAGAGCATCTTTTATATGGAATGATGATGGTCAAAGTGTCAACCTAGGTCAACAAGTCAAGAGTGGTCAAATAGTCATCAACCCTAACCATGCACAATTATATATATAACTAATATCAATTAACCATAATACACACATAAGCATTAGGGTTAGCAAAATGACAATGGTCATTAACCCTAATCAAAGTCCTCTCCCTCTGTCTCAATCAACTGTGCACACGAACCCGTATTCGTGATCCGAGGAACACGAATACAATGAGATAAAACCAATCCCAAATCACATACTAGGATCTGGCTTAAACCAAAGCCCGCTAGTATAAGCTGTCCGGACAGCAAACGTGCACAAGTGCGCGGATGTGAACGAACCCTGTCGCAAAACCATGCGACCTCTACTCATTTTGCCTAAAGGCGAATAGCTCTCTGTGTGGGACTCTAAAGACTCGACACTACGCTGGCAGTGGGTTTAACCACAGACCGCAAGCGGCACTAGCTGTACGTAACGGTCCCCGGGTAGATGCCGATAAGAAGATTGACGAGGTGACCCCATCTGAACTCCTACTGAGCCTGTATGTGACAGTCTCCGTACAGTCCGGTCTGTTCATCTGATACATCGCATGGCGGGCCTAGGGGGCGGTGAACGTCAGTCCCCTAATAGCGGTACAAGTCGTGTCGGAGTGTAACCCAGAACACCCTGAGATAACACTGGAAACCTACCAGTATATCTCGCTTGCCCTGGCCAGGGACTACTTGTGTAATGGCTCTCCTGGACACAGCGCGATGTCAACCCCCAATACCGGGAGAGACGAATCCTGTCTAACCGTCACTGCCTCCAAATGCTTCGGGACTGCACCCAAAAACTACCTGTTTGCACGACTCCTTTGAGCCGTGGTAGGGTAGTAATCAAAGTTCAGTGGGAACACACTCGAGGCGGAGTGACAGTGTCAAGTCAGCGGACTAAGCTGTACTCATGTCACCTGGGAACTGATAACTGACGATAGGTATAATACCAACCAACAGTTCCCGACGAGTCCTGTCCAGTGTACTCGTAACCTAACGAGCACCCGCATACTATCTCAAGTACGACGTACTGACGGCTGTGGGACAGACCGTCTCCCACGCTGGGATGAGAAGCGCATACGCTAGTCTACTCCGGAGTGTCGATGCCCTGTCTCGATAGTCCAACGACTAGGGACCTGTATAAGGATGTGCTTTTGGATTACCCAGCCCCCACGAGTGTGAGCGCCATCACAACGCTGGTAATCAAGCAAAGATCCTAAGGGCTCTACTAATATGTATATAAGCGATATGCTAAAAGAAACACATGCACATATTTAAGTAGAGACAAACCAAGTAGCATACTACCATTTCGAGCAAGATTGTATATATAACTGTGAATATCCCAAGCTTCCATCAAGTAATATACATACTAGTATGATACAGTAATGGCCTCTAGGGCATATACACTAACACCATATCAGTACGTATATCCACTTCCATTGGATAAATCCATCGTATGGCTATATACGAACTCGAAGGAACTTTTTCGAGGATGGATTCTGGTTCTGGAGAAAATGAATAGGACTATTCAGTTGTCTTTTCCTTTTACTTTCTCTCAGGTTGTGAGAGCTCCTAGGATTAGGAGGTGATACACCTATTACGCTTATTGGATAGTCTTCTTCCAAACCATAGGCAGGTGCCGAAAGGTAGGGAATGAAGAAAACCAATTAGCCTAAGTGTGGTGTACAGAAGGTAATGAGTAAAGACAAATAAAGGGATTAGAAAGAGGGCAAAGTAAATTGTGACTGCTATTCACGACCAAACCAAGTCTTTCAATGCCACTCCTACTTTACCTTTGTATTTCTCCAGAACACCCCGTATCACTATGAACATCCAATCCTATTGGATAAATCCATCGTATTGTTATATACGAACTCGAAGGAACTTTTTCGAGAATGGATTCTGGTTCAGGAGAAATGGAATAAGGTTTATTCAGTTGTCTTTTATCTTTACCTTCTCTCAGGTTGCGAGTACTCCTAGGATTAGGAGAGTACACCTATTATTCTTTTTGGATAGTCTTCTTCCAAATCATAGGCTGGTGCCAAACGGTAGGGAAGGAAGAAAACCATTTAAGCCTAACAAAGGTGTACAGAAGGTAACGACTAAAGAAAAATAAAGGGATTTGGAGAGATGGCAAAGAAATATACGGTTACAGTCGTGAATCTGATAATGGAAGAGGCATTACTACGAATACCTGGATACCCCTTCGAAACATTTTCATGTTTCAGTTTCACTGTTCATTGTTAATAGGAAAACTGATTTCCCAATTAGACCCTTGCTCCAGGATATGTATTTACCAGGTTTGATTCTCGCATCTGTATGGTTTTACAGATGATGAGTGGGAGTAAGTTATTGGGAATTAGGTGATCATCCTCATTGGAATTCGTTGTAATTGGTGATATTTGAGGAAATCGCCTGGGTACAGTTTTCAACCTATGACGCACAGGGTCTGAGTTATTAAACTCAGGGGACTTATACAATGTATTGTATGTTGTCCAATGTCCATTAGGACAAAGGGGTTTGTCCTCGTACTATATTCTGTTTTCTTGTGACTTCTCAAGTTTTGGACAAGTGTTTCGTAGAAATAGAAGGTCCAAGTTTGGGGTGTTATAGGTACAAGAATAAAGTAGAGAACTAGGTGTCGCATGTATCGGGATTTTTCAAGGTGATTGAAGATGTAGATACTTGTGTGAGGTATTCAGTTGATAGTAATGGTTTTGAGAAACTTGTTTCTCTTTCAGGTTACTCATAATTGGATGCACTCCTATGTTGAGTAATGCTGATAGCCCTCTCTCCATTTAGTTGACATGCATTGGAGACAGCTGCATGATTTGAATCTGGTTCCAATTAAATCAGTGCCTCCATTTCTATATTATATATATAATGGTTCATATCTTAACGATGTTAAGGTACGGAGAGTTGTCTAGCTTATGCTTAAAACCAGTCTCTGGATAACTAAAGGCACATTTCAGTAATGGCTGTTTGTGGGTTATCCCGGGCTTTGACGAGGGTTAACTTTCTACCATCTGGAAGATCAATAGTGATATTGTTCTTGACTAGCCACAGTTTTAGTAAAATGGATTTTTTCAGGAAACAGTCGTGGGAATATGGTAGAACTGGAAGTGATTCCAAAACCACAAACGATTACGGAAAATTTAATAGGACCTAAAGATTCAATCAGGATTGACATTCCATTAGCCACTCCGCAGATATGGTGGGTTACCTCAGGCACCCAAGAGGTACTTCGGTAGCCTCAAGGACGGTGACAGGGAGGTTCTTGTTTACCCAGACTTGACACTACTATTGTTCTAGACTATGAGACCCGGCAGGAGGATGAGTATAGCGTCATTCTAAACTAGCATTAGAAGTGCACGTGTATATGACTCTGCCAAAGGGTTGTCGTAATCAGTGGGAGCAGTGGAAGCGTAGTGGACAAGTAGCTTGTGTTTATTTATAGACTAAAGCGGATATAGCGGAGATAGATCATCTATTTTTGATGTGATAGTCATAGGCTTTGACTTCATCATAATAGGGAATAGATCTGTTAAGAAGGTAGTAAGGTGTGATGTCCTGGTATTTGGATGACATACACAGAGTAGGAAGTGAAATTCCTATACTACGATCGATTATACTTTGGTTGGCACACAGTAGTTTCTCCACATAGGTTATGGATATTATATCAGGCATTTTGGTTACTAGATCTACGGTTTTAGATCTAGATTTTGGTAGTGTCCCAATTTGGGTACTTAGACAGTATTCTAAAAGTATTTTAGAATGGACGACTCCTAGCATGGTGGTGAACCTGCAGGTGATGGAGTCACCCTCTCTAAAGGTGTCTTACGGACTAAAGGGGAGAGGGATGTGCATGATTGGCATATCACTTGCTTAGGCAATTGAGTCAATCATGACATGTCAAGTACCACACCAGATGTTGTTTTTGAACTAGATGCAATAAGTTGAGATATTAATCCAATCTTAGAGAAACGTTAGGAAGCAGTTTTTTTTTGGAACATAAGTAGATATTCTAGGGATTTGATAACGGCAACCTCCTTTGGGAGACAGTTATCATTCCAGGCTTCCAAGGTGACCTGGATGACAGAGTGACTGTCATAGTTATTGTTTTCCCTCAGACGAGGGGGAGTAGTTTGGACAGGTGGTCCAAGCGGATACTGAGGAAGGCATAGCGCAGCATACTGATTAAGTTCAGTAAACGATACAGTCTAAGAAGTTTGCTGGATTTGGAGTTCATTTGTGAACTGGGTCCCATCAGATATCCAGAAATATTCTAAGACGGGTATTGCTCATTTCGGGAGATAGTTTTCTCCGCGAAATTGAGATAAACAGAGACATAGAAAGAAACACTTGAGCGGATCCACTCAATGAGGCTATTCCTCGAACGCAATAGTTTTACAAACCAGGTTAGTGAAACTGATTAGTAGAGGAGTTTTGTGTTCGGTATCATACGGGCTGTGAGTATGCGACATCGCAATAATTAGCCTTAAGTGTAAGTGGGAGATTGTTGGCTATAGTGCCCTCAAGGAAATTATCATAGTCACAGGCAGGTGATCATGATGATTGAGGGAGGACCTATAACGATAAAACAGTTTTACTCGAGATGATAGTATGCTATCTGGTTTGTCTTTATCATCATGTATTTGTTGATAGAGCCCATAGGATTCTTGCTTGACTACCGGATGGCGATCACATACGTGGGTGCTGGGGGTCTATAAGCACATCCTTAAATGTCCCTAGTCATGGGAGTATCGAGACTGGGCATCGATACTCCAGTGTAGACTGGTGTATACTTATCTAGACCCTGACGAAGGGTGGTGTCCGGTCTCACAAGCCATTGGTGTCAGTTGTTCACCTAAGATAGTATACAGGTGCTCATTGGGTTATGAGTACACTGGACGGACTCGCCGGGAACATGCTAGTTGGTATTATACCTATAGTCAGATAGCAGTTCCCTAGTGACATGTGTACAGGTTAGTCTGTCGACCTGAGATCGTCATTTGTCTCGTGTGAGTTCCCACTGTGCTTTGATTACTACCCTACCATTGCTCAAATGAGTCGTGCAAACAGGTTTTAGTTGGGTACAGTCCCGAGTCATATGGAGGAAGTGAGCGGATCGTCGGTGATTCGTCTCTCCCGGTATTGGGGGTTGATGTCGCGCAGTGCACGGGTGGCCATCAATAGAAATACTCGGCCGGGGTATGTGAGAATTACCGATCCAGGATCGATAGTTTCTCAGGTTGTGATGGGTTTCATACCGACACGAATTATCGCGTTGTTAGGGGTCTGACTTTATCCACCCCCTAGACTCGATATGCGATACTCTAAGACGAACAGATCGGACTGTACGGATATTGTCACTGACAGACTCAGTAGGGGTTCGGATGAGTTTGCTCGTCGGCATTCCTTTTGCTCAATATCTGGGTAGCCGTTACGTACAGCTAGTGCCGCTGACATGCTTGTGGTTAAACTCACTGCCAGCGTATTGACGAGTCTTTAGAGTCCCACACAGAGGGTTTTCACGGTTCAGGTGATATGGTGTAGTTGTTGTGTGTTGGTACATACAGGTGTCCGATTGAATATGTGCACAGGCTACGCAGATTTTAATCGGACGGTTGGTAATACTAGCGGCTTAGAATTAAGCCAGATTGTTAAATCAAGTTTTGATTTAATAATTTACATATGTATTTATATATATATATGTATTCTAGTATTATTTCTCACTATTTATTTTCTCTCTTTGGCTATTCGTATTTTCGTACGAATACGCGTATGTGTATTTCGATACATGTACCTGGAAGCATTCCGTATTTATACGGAATGGCTTCTAGAAGATGCCACCTCATTATTGATTTTATTTAGAAAATCATTAGTTTTAGATGAGGTGGAAAAGATGACATGGCATGGGTATGGGCTTTGGGTCAAAGCATGGTCTTTGTTCATGTAGTGATTGGTATGGTGTTTTTCTTTGTTTAATCAAAAATTGGGAATGACATTTTTGTCGGGGCATGAGAGGAAGGGGCCGGCCACTTCTTTGTGGTAATTGGCTTGCTCATTTTTGATGGTTCATTTTGGTGCTCTCTCACTCTCATGCTTACACAAAAATACTTAGCTATTTTCAAGGCCTTGCCATAATCACTTCCACATGTTCCATGGTTGCTCTATGAGCATTAAAGTTTGAGAGAAAAATTATGGTGAGACTATCCTACACCCCCACTCTCTACTACTAGCAATCCTAGAGAGTCGGTTGGTTCGCTTGGCGAACCTGGAGCTTGTGCCGTTTCCCTCGGGTGGATCATCGGAGATGAAGGAACACCGGCGACCAAAGTCGATCCGCATCACTAGGAGCTTGGAAATGGTTGAAGACCCGAAGGACATGATCCATTAGGTATAACTATTCTATCTCTTTTTGTTAGCTTGCTAGTTTTTAGGTTAATGGTTTCGATCTTGTTAATCGGGTAATGGTAGCGTCGGGTTTTAGAAAAATTTTGTTCCGCATTTGGCCACGGTTGGATGGCCGGGGCGCTCTTATTACCCTTCACGAAAGTCGGGTAGGACTGGTAGGAATTGAATGGTTGGACAGGAGTAGGATCAACATTTGGATAAGAAGGTGAATGGAATTGTTGATCCAAAGAATTCGCAGTAGCGAAAGGAGTGAAAGATCGGTTACGAGATTGTTCAATATGTTCAGCAATAGACATGGGTTTCGGGGTTACAACAGGACTCGAAAAAGTAGTATCAACGTAAGAAGGTGGTGAAGGTTGAAATGGTTGATATAAGGTGGATTGCGAAGTCCAACTGGATGCCCTAGTCGCGTCTATGGGATATTTCAAAGAAATTTTGTGCATGGAGGGGTCGTCCGAAATTCGACCAAAACAATGAGCGTAGGAAGTAATGTCTGGTTGGGGGTACCAAAATTCGGCAAGAGTTTTGCGAGATGGGGTACCCATGATGTGATGAGAGAAACGAAAAGAATGTGAATTTTTTTTTTATTAATTTTTTTAAATTTTTAAATTTTTAAATTTTTTTATAAAAAAAATTGTTTGTTATTGGAGTTTTGAAATTTTTTGAAAGTGTTGAAAGAGTTTTTGCAAAAATTTGTACGGAACTACGTCACAATTTCAAACAACCACAGTTTAAACATACACAATCAAAACTAGAGCTAGGGTCTCCTAAGTCAACTAGACTGCTCCTAACTATTCCAAAACGACAAGTTGTGAGATATCCCTCAAATCGCCTCTTCACCGCCAATTGTGGCCAGGTAAGCACAAGTGAAGAAAGGAGGGTCCCATTCACGAATCACCGTGAGACGGGCCTTTTAACGTTACCTTTCTCACTTGTCTAGCCTAGACACCACAAAGTTAGGTTTAAATAAACGACTGAATGCCCACAACCTTCCTCTGTCCTAATGAGCGCGACAGTCCTTAATTGGTTGAGTCTAGATATTTTTTATTAAACTCGAGGGTGATGCTTATGCTTTTTATGATTTCTGGGGTCTTAGGAAGGATAATGAAATCCCAACACAATCTGAATTAGTGTTATAGCCCCTTAGATTCCGTATTAATTATGCAAAGCAGTTAACACACCAAAAATCTAAAACACTTGCAAATTTCTTTTTTATTTGGCAGCGCAAAGAATCCTGCACAAAAATAATTTATTGGATAGGAGAAAGAGAATCTGTGCAAAGAAACCTACAGGAAATTTTTTTAGTGGAGTGCAGAGGAGAGTAGAAGAGAAATGAGATACTCACAGAGATTTTTGGGTGCTGACGTCACCAGTTGACCGCGGTCCCGCGGTCAAACCTCTGAATCTGCCGCGATTCCGCGGCGGTTTAGTTGGTTTAGATATCCAAAAATTTTCTCTGTGTTGTTTGGATTCTCCCCTGTCTGTTCAGATCCTCTGTTTCTTGATTTGTTCACTGGCTTGCTCCAGATCTGAAACAGAATTTGCTCCAAGCCTGCACACTTGCACAAAAATCTTTCAAAAATAACAAGATGATTTTTATTTTTTTTTGTTTTAAAATTTTTCAATTTTTATAATTTTTTTTAAATTTTTTTTATTAACCCGAAATTACACAAAGAAAGAGACTACCGTCTTCCCGGTAACGGCGCCATTTGATTGATCGTTCTTTTGCGTGCATTTTAAAATCAAAGAATAAAATACCGCAATCAATAACGGTGTCGCTTGGTAGCTAGCCGGTTGAGTACAGGTCGGTCCACAGGGAGATGGATTCCTTTTCTTTATGTTCTAACGAGTTAATCCGATCAAGTCGGGTTTTGTTTTAAAATCTAAGAATGAGATTAAAATTGATTAAAAGTCTTGCTAGGGTTAGGATTAGGTTAGTTTGGAAAAAGAATTCTAGTCAATGCTTTCTTTGCCCTAGTTAAGAATATAGGTGTTAGGGTAATAGTCAACAAAAGGGATTAGCACAACTAGGAAGAAACTTAGTTTCTTCCTTTTGGTCATTATCCGTCCTTTCTTAACTCTTAGCCCTAACAACTATTTAAATCAATCACAACCGGTCTAACTAGGGAATCATCGCTATCGTGCAGGATAGGGTGCCGTAGTGAGCGGTGTGTGGTTAATTTAAATAGAGTCCTATTATAAAAATTATATGGGTAAAGAAAAGAGAGAGAGAGATATTTACTTCTCTCAAACCTTACTGATCCTAACCCTAACAAGTGAGGAATTACTCACTCATTAGGGAAGTTATGATAAGATTAATTTTTATAATTTTAAAAGACTATCTAAGTTGCAGATAATAAAAGACAGATAAAAATTCAGGAATTAAATTCAGATAAAAGAATGCACGATAAAAAATAGAAATACCTTTATTGATGACCTCTTGACGATTACAAGGAAATTGAAAATTTTAGACTAGAAAATAAAAGGAGGCATCTCAAAAGAGGCACCCAAAAGAGACACCCAAAAGAGGCATACTTTATTTGGCTTTGAGCCCTCCAATTTATAGATAGGAAAAACCCTAGGTTTAAATTCTGATCCATACATGAAATTACAAAACAACCCCAAAGATCGAGTCAAAGCACCGACACCCCACCGACACGTGCATTGCACGGCCGTGGAACCGCGGCAGAATAGCCTGTTTGGCCGCGGATCCGCGACCATTTGGTGGGCTCATGGGCCCAATTCTTTAGGGTTTCTTCAAGTTACTTTTATCTTCTGTTTTCTTCACTTGGTCTCTCAGAATCTCTTCAATTCTTTTCCAGATTTCCAATAGTGCAGAATTTGTGGGCTTTTACCGTAAGCTTCGCGTTGAAGTCTTGTATCTTATGCTGCCCTTGTGATTTGTGCAATTGAACTGTTTGCGAATCTTCATTTGTTCCTTGAACTGTTAGGCCGCATCATATGGTTTCATCTATTGTTGGTTGTAGTCTCACTTTTGTAACATATTTTCATGAATTTCACTGAATTGTTCTGAGAACCTGTAGCCTGCAACTATTTAGCAGACATGGATCAAAAGCACCTATTTATTTGTAATATGATTAAGAATGGGCGATATAATAATGCAAAATTCTGATATGAACAAGCATACTGAGCATAACCGAAAGTGGTCTTCACTGGAAGGAAGTGAGCCGCTTTCGTCAACCGGTCAACAATCACCCAAATGTAGTCATACCCTCGACTGGACCTAGGTAGACCCACAACGAAATCCATGGAGATCTGTTCCCATTTCCACTTTAGAACGGGTAAAGGATGCAACTCTCCTGCCGGTCTCTGATGCTCAGCCTTGACTTGCCGACAAGTCAGGCACCTTGAAACAAAATCCGAAACATCACTCTTCACCCCTGCCCACCAGTAGATATCTCTCAAGTCACGATACATCTTGGTGGAACCTGGGTGAACACTATAAGCTGACTGATGTGCCTGCTCTAGGATCTTGCGTCTCAACCCATCGGTATCAGGTACACACAACGAGTCCCAAAACGTAGTACACCCTGGTCTTCAATCTCGAACTCCAAATCTCTACCCTGCTGAACATGCTTAAGAATCTCAGACAAATGGGCATCGTCGGGCCGTGCCTCACGAATACGATCAAGTAGAAGTGGACGGGCGCGGACGTGAGAAAGCTGTCCCCCAGTGGAAGTGAACTCAAACTGTACTCTGTTGTCGCACAAGATCTGCCAATCTACAGAAGACTGTCTCTGAACTGCGCTCAACTGGGACAAGCTACCCCCGGGCCTACGACTCAAAGTATCAGCCACCACATTCGCTTTTCCTGGGTGATAAAGGATCTCACAATCATAATCCTTCACAAGCTCCATCAAACGGCGCTGTCTCAAATTCTGATCCCGCTGCTGGAAGATGTACTTTAAGCTCTGGTGGTCTGTGAAAATCTGACACGACTCCCCGTACAAGTAGTGTCTCCAAATCTTAAGCGCAAAGAACACCACGGCCATCTTAAGATGATGAGTGGGATAATTCTGCTCATGCTTCTTCAACTTCCGAGAAGCATAAGCGATAACTCTATCATGCTGCATCAATACACAACCGAGCCCCACTCGAAAAGCATCACAGTAAACGATAAAGCCGCCCGATCCAGAAGGCAAAGATAAAACTGGTGCAGTCGTAAACCGAGTCTTCAACTGCTGAAAACTTAGCTCGCATGCCTCAGTTCAAAGAAAAGGAACTCCCTTCCTGGTTAGTCCGGTCAACGGTGCAGCGATACTCAAGAAGTCCTGTACGAAACGGCGGTAATAACCGGCTAAGCCCAAAAAGCTATTGACCCCTGTCACTGATATAGGTCTGGGCAAAAGCTGTACGGCCTCGATCTTCCTCTAGTCCACACGAATACCGTCTCCCGTAACCACATAACCCAGGAAGTCAACACTATCAAGCCAGAAGGCACACTTCGAGAATTTAGCAAACAGCTGGTGCTCTCTCAATGTCTGCAAAGCGATCCTCAAGTGCTGCTCATACTCCTTTCGACTCTTGGAATAAACCAGAATGTCATCAATAAACACAATAATGAACTGGTCGAGGAACGGCCTGAAAATCTGGTTCATCAAATCCATGAACGCTGCTGGGGCATTGGTGAGTCCGAACGACGTCACCAAAAACTCATAATGCCCATAGCGCGTATGAAAAGCAGTCTTCGGAATGTCATCATTCCGAACCCGCAACTGATGATAACCCGATCTCAAATCAATCTTAGAAAAATGCCCCACACCCTGGAGCTGATCAAACAAATCGTCAATGCGAGGTAAAGGATACCTATTCCGCACCGTAATACAGTTCAATTGACGATAATCAATGCACAACCTCAAATCGACGTCCTTCTTCTTGACGAACAGAACAGGAGCTCCCCAAGGCGAAACACTCGAATGCACAAGTCCCCTATCAAGCAACTCTTGCAGCTGATCCTTAAGCTCCACTAGGGCCATCCGGTATGGCGGTATATAAATAGGCCCCGTGCCGGGGATCAAATCAATGCAAAACTCAATCTCACGCTCTGGCGGCAATCCAGGTAACTCATCGGGAAAAACATCGGGAAACTCTCTCACGATAGGAACCTGGTCCAATGAATCTACTGTGGCTCTAGTATCTCGTATGAAAGCCAAGAATCCTCGACATCCCCTCCTCAAAAGTCGACTAGCGCAAAGGGCTGAAATCAAACTGTGAGGGGTGGCACCGCGGTCCCTATGCACAACAAGGACTGACTTGCTGGGAGAAAAAAACCCGACTGTCTTCTTACGGCAGTCCACGGACGCGTAGCAAGTAGCTAACCAGTCCATGCCCAGAAGAACGTCGAAGTCCAACATCTTGAGAAGGATCAAGTCGACGGAAGAATCTCTATCTCCAATACGAACGGCACACAACCGAAACACGTGTCGCGCAACAAAAGACTCGCCAACTGGAGTAGTCACGTCAAGCGGCTGATATAGCAAACACGACTTTCGGCCCAACCTTGGCACGAAGTGCGTAGAAACATACGAGTGCGTAGATACCGGATCAAACAAAACGTGTGCATCGAAGGAACATACATAAAGAGTACCTCAAACTACTGCATTGGACGCCTGCGCATCCTGATGAGTCAAAGCAAATACTCTAGCCTGCTCTCTACCGGCAACGGGCTGTCCTACACCTCTGCCATCCCGTCCCCTCTGAACAAAGCCTCCTTGTTGTACCGGATGCACTTAGTCGATTGCCAGCAATTCAGGTGTTGACTGCACAGAAGGAACTTATTGAAGACTTTCGAAGGTTTGATTTGGAGATTGTGCTATCGCATTCTTCGGGACAGTTGATGCAGCTGCAAGTACAGTCGTCGTTGATCGAGAATATTAAAGCAGCGCAATTACAGGACCCAAGATTGCAGAAGTTTCGAGAAAAGGTTGAAGCTGGACTTTGAACAGACTTCTGATCCATGAAGATGGTTCGTTGCGTTACGGTAGCCGTTTATGTGTGCCAAAAGGAGATATTTGCGAAGAACTAATGAAGGAGGCGCACAGTTCAGCATATTCCGTGCATTCAGGAGGCACGAAGATGTACCGAGATATACGACAGCATATCTGGTGGGAAGGCATGAAACGGGAGATTGCCCGCTTTTTAGCGAAGTGCTTGGGGTGTCAGCAAGTTAAGGCTGAACATCAAAGGGTTGCTGGTTTATTGCAACCACTTCCGATTCCTCAGTGGAAGTGGGAACATATAACCATGGATTTCGTGACGGCTCTACCGTGGAGTCCAAAGGGCAACAATGCAGCTTGGGTGATTGTTGATCGTTTGACCAAGGCAGCTCTCATTTCATACTATTGCGGGTTGGTCAATCAATAGAAGCTTTGGCCAAACGGTGCATGCAGGAGATTGTAAGATTGCGTGGAGTACCGGTGAGCATCGTGTCCGACCGTGACACTCGTTCCTTATCGCACTTCTGGAAGAGCTTACAGGAAAGTTTGGGGACTTGATTAAAGTTTAGCACAACGTATCATCATCGGACCGATGGCCATTCGGAGAGAACGATCCAAACTCTTGAAGACATGTTGAGAGCTTGCATGTTAGACTTCAAGGGTTCATGGGAGGATCATCTACACTTGGTGGAGTTTCCGTACAATAACAGTTTCTAGAAGACTATTCAGAGGGCTCCATTCGAAAGTTTATATGGTCGCAAGTGTTTTCACCTGTTTGTTTGGACGATGTTGGTGAACGAAGATTTTTGGGATCGGACTTGATCGTGCAAACAGTTGAGAAGGTTAACACTATCCGGAATCGTATGATAGCAGCACAAGACCGACAAAAAGAGTTGGGCAGTTATGTCGAGAAGACCTCTAGAGTTCGCCGTGAGTGATGTGGTGTTCTTGAAGTTATCACCGACTAGAGGGGTGATCCGTTTCGGAAGTCGAGGAAAGCTTAGTCCTCGATTCGTTAGACCTTTTGAAATTTTGGACCGTGTTAGAGAGGTAGCATGTCGTTTGGCTTTACCGCAACCCCTGGCGAATGTTCATGACGTGTTTCACGTATCTCAACTCCGTAAGTATGCTCGAGATGAAACACATGCTGGATCATTCGGAGCTGACTGTACAAGAAGATTTGACTTTTGAGGAGCGGCCGATATCGATTGTGGATCGAAGAGGACAAGTTTGAAAATCAAGGTTACCTCTCTTGTATCTGTTTCTTGGGGTAATCGCTCACATGGATGATCAACTTGGGAAACGAGAAGATGAAGTTCGAAATTTCCATATCTATTCTTGTAGTTTCTTGTTTGTTTATCCTATCTTGTTCTTGGAATTTCGAGGACGAAATTCTTTTGTAGTTGGGTATAATGTAACACCCGAGTTTATTTTTACCAATTCCAGTTTCTGTATTTACTTATCCATGGTTTATTCTTGATTTAGCGTGTTTGGGTGCGAATGGTATTTTACATATTACTTTGCATTCGACCCGACCCACTTGCTTGAACCACTTTAACTCTTATTTATATATTAGCTTGACTTGTTACATAGACACGTGCATCTCATGTATACTGCATACTGGCATTTTACCTAGCATTGCATCTTTTACCATATAACATTTTAGGTCATATAAAATAATTTAAAATTGCATTTCATAGCCTGCATGATACCCCTAACCCTGTGGTAGCATCCACGCATCTTGTTCTCGTCCCGTTCAGTGAAACGGACGTGTTTGGATGGCTACGTGCATGTACGTGCATCCGTTCTTGAGGGTATGCATTTTCGTTACCTGAGCATTCATTTTGAATTTTGAAAGTCGCACATATTTTTTGTATTTTAAATCTGAATTTTTAGACCCGACCCGGGCGCGTTTTAAAATATTTTTTATCCCGCCAAAATTCAATTTATTTAATTTTAAAATTTAGTTTAAATATTTTCATACGATTTCTTTAACAAACTGAAACCTCTTATCTAAAATTTTAAATCTAAAAATCTTTTCAAATTTTAAATCTAATTTCCTAACAAACTAACAACTCCTTTCTCTCTCTCTCTCTCCTCTGAATATATATATTTATATATATTTTATTTATTTAATTTTTCTTATTTAATACACAACATCTTCTTCTTACTTCTTCTTCTTTCTTCTTTCTTCTTTCTTCTTCTTGATCTTGTTTCTTGATTCCGGTGATCACCGCCGGAGCCGTGCTCGTCGCTGATGATTCGAATGATCCAGTGAACGTACCTGACTTGTGTGATTACCCTCGTGCGTTGTTTGGAACCGTTCTGTGTACCGTGCGCGCGTCGCGACATTTCGCCGACGAAGGACGTTCCGTACACATCCGTTCTTGTTCCGTCTAGACAAATTAATCTTGCTACATGCTATATAATTCATTTTATACCTATTTAAATAAATACCATACCTATAGTTTAAATCTAGTACCCCATGTTTAATTTTATAACGTTTCGATATTCCGTTTGCATCCGTTTATATCATTTTAAATCTAGATCATGAAAACTTATCTTGTGACATACTAGATTACATTATACTGCATCCATATCATTTAAAATATATATCGTTGTAATATTTCTTATTATTATCTTTAATTAGTTTATAATCTGATTTTTATAATGTTATACATTTGAAAATATTGTAGTTTACACATGAAACGTCGTTGAAAAAGCGAATACGACAAAGCTGAAATTTACTGTACACCTTACCTTATAAAATTCATTATAAATCATAGAAAAATCATTAGTATACGTTCTTTAGTTCGTTACGAAGATAACTCAGAATACTATAACTCTATGAAATATTTACTTGCAAAATAAATTGTTTAAATAACGTAAAATGCAAATGAAAATGTCTCTAAACTGCTGTCCAGGGAAATTCCAGCAGCAAACTTTTAACTTTGAATGTTCATAGAATTTTTTAGGGACAACCTGAGATACTTATACTTATAAAAATGAAAACTTTATTGAATTTTCTTTGTTTTGGTATAAGACACGTCCCTTTTGGAGAACGTTTGTTATTTTTAAGCTATTTTACAAATCAGGGTGACGCTGAATTTCTGAACGGAACTTTCTTGTGCATTGTTAATCAATACCACTTTTATAGTTATTAATCGCTTTGAATATGCTATCCATATTAATATTATTATATCAATATTTTTATCACATATTGCTTAGTTGTACATCCCACATTACCATTTTATAGTTTTATAACTTTTCGAATACCCGTTTGCATCCATCACATTTAAGATACATATAATTGCATCCATAGATCACATTACTACGTAATACTGTGATATTAACACTCCATGTTTAATAAATTGCATCCTAATTAATATTGGAACTATAAATGTAACCCTAATCGATAACTGTGCATCCATATCCTTGAAATTATATCTATTTGCATACCATATCACATTATTCCATTTTATTGTTATATTAGTACCCCATACTTGTTTTGTGTACCCATACTTATTATAGTTTGATTATGAGCACCCACGTGATACTTGTGCACCCCTGACATGACTTGATACACTACTACTTGACATGATATGATACCTATGTACTACCTGACTTGACCTGATGTACCATGGTTTTACATGTTACCTGATCTTGTTATTAATGCCAACAAACCTGACCTGTAGTCCTCACGGACCGTTCCTGTTGTCTATCCAGACAAACCTGCTCTTACCTGATCCTGTGTTGGCATTAGTTCTTAATTATTGAATACCTGACTTGACATACACAACTTGGGGGTATGGGGAAATCAAAAGTGTAAACTAAAGTGTAACTTAAAAGGGTATTACTTGATCCGTGGTCCCGGGGGGTAACGGGACAGAGCCATTCGTGACTCTTACATTTTCCTGATCCGTGGTCCCGGGGGGTAACGGGACAGAGCCATTCATGACTCTTACATTTTCCTGATCCGTGGTCCCGGGGGGTAACGGGACAGAACCACTATTGATTCACATATTCCTGATCCGTGGTCCCGGGGGGTAACGGGACATATCCTTTGAGTTATATGGAGGTTTACTCAAATTGAATTCAAAGACCTGAGAATAGAAAACCCAGTAGAACAGTTTAGTTTACTCACTGCACACTACCCTGCACTGCCTGATTTATATTACTGTTAACCCTGCTTTTCATTCATGTTTATATTTGCATTGCCTGTTACTCGGTTAATATTTTATTACTTGATGACATGACGCGCTGACGTCTGGGTTTTGCATGGCCCAGATCCTCTACCTCTGTTGCAAACTGATCAGGAGTATTGCCGCTGTTAGACCGAGCGGTGAAGATCCTGTTGGTATACAGTTTTACTTTTCAGGTGTTTCATTTATTGTATCTTTTGCTTCCGCACATCATTATTTCTTGACTCATTCATTCTGGCACATGGACATGTACTAGATAGTTTAGCTTACTTCCTGTTCTTGATATCTCCACAGCCGTAATGTGGCCGTGGAAGGATTTTTCCTATCCACAGGTAGCATGGTTGGCTATGTCACGTGCCCATCTTAGCATACTCTGAGAAGCGGGGCGTGACATTATCCATCGATGAATTGATACTAGATCGATGATGATCAACAAGAATTAGGGATTTCTTTGTGAAACTAGGGTTTCATCATCTATCCCTTGTTCCTTCGTTGATATCATTCACATTCTAGCCTCTAGTAAATTCAAGAATCGATCGTGGATCCCTAATTTCGAGCGATCACAATCAAGAAAGCATCGCAACAAAACTAGGTCGTCGATTCTTCAATTTTCTAGGGCTTACAAAACTCGTAGGACTTACGAATCATTTTAAGATTTGTTACATCATCATTCTATTGATCGTCTCGACTCCTTTACGAGCGGAGTTTTACTCAAACATCACAACAAGAACTACAATCACAAATTAAGATCGAATCATGATGAAAGAATTTAAAGAAAGCAAGATTAAAGAATTTCACCTTTTATTTATCAACAATTCCATTACAAATCGCTCAAGAACTACAAGAGGAAGAACTCGATCGTCGATTTGGCTTCGCTCGTCTCCTTGAGTCGCGGATCGGCTTGGATCACTTGCTCGATTGAAGATCGGCTCCGCTCCTAAAAGGTTGAAGGCTTCTCGCGTGAATGGTACTCGAGATCTTGAATTTGGCTTTGGATTTTGGATTTAGGGCTACAAGTTGTGTCACTCAACTTGTAGGTGGATTTGGGGGAGATGAAGAACAACCTAATGAACAACTAACTAATGATTTAATGAACTAATGGTGATTAATGATTAACCCTTAACCCTAGATCTAAGTTCCCTTTTATAGACTTCACAACCCTAGATCTAGAATTCAAAATTTGAATTTCCCTCCAAAAGTTTGTTATAGGAAGAGGCTTCTAAAGGGAGTTAGTTGGAGAGATGCTTCTAGAACTAGGTTGTTAGGAGGTTGATTAGCTTAATCATGATTATCTTGATTTAATGATCCTCGCTGATCTGGCAGAAGCTTCGAGGGTAATCTGGAATTTGACATATCTTGATGAGGTGTACACACCGAGAGAGAGATTCTGAAGCAAAACAACGGAGCTGACATGGCAAGGCCGCCGCGGATCCGCGGCGCAAGCCGGCTCCGGCCGCGGATCCGCGGTCTAATAGGAGCCTGAGGGCTTGAAACTTCATGTATTTTCTTCCTCTCTATTCAGGTGTACTTTCTGATGTGTTGATTCCCTGAATTCCTTCTAGATCATTGCCAGATTTCAAATCCTTGAGTTGGCGTATTTTTTATCATCATTTTGACAGCTTTGGCTCGGTTTCTGGAATTTCCTGCACAGACTCCGAAACAAGTGTTGCGCAATATAGGGATGATGCGATGCCATGAAAAATAGTCAACTTCCCTAAAAGTGCTGGTTTTAGAGTATAACACATGTAATCTGGTATTTCAGGGATGTTTTGCTAATATGTGCAATATGAATACCGAACACCTCTAGATGAATGCATAAGATAGGGAAATTGATGTGTTAAAAATATATTATTTTTGACTGATCAAATTCCCCCAAACTTATTTTCGGTCGTCTCGAGCGAACTGTTTAATTAAAAAGAGAAGGAGAAAATAAAGAAAGAGAAAAACTAACTAGCACACTTTCGTAGGAAACACGATTGCACTGTGCACGTGCAACATGCCTTTAAACCTTTAGGTGTCCCTAGTAGAAGGAGTGTTCGTCTTCTGAGGGTTTTCAGCGGATTGCACCCACAAAATCCAATAATAAAGGGAAGATCATGAATATTACATTTAAAGATAAAAATTGTAAAAGAAAGACTTTGAAAATTAGGGTTTCCAACTAAGCTAGCTTTTCGGTTGTCATGAGCCCTATCTTAATAGTCATGAAAAGATGTCAGAAATCACGTCCTCCCTTAATAAAACATCGTCTTATTCTTCATTCCTATCTTTCTTCCAAACATCGATCATATAACCCTACGTGTGTGTAATAAACATCCCTACACCCGGAGAATTCAATTCAAGCTATTATACTCTTGTCCATCCACCTCAGTACTTTTTAATTAATGAATATTTAAATGAATTTGCTCACACACTTTCATGCGACCGTTAATACTTCTTGAGGTACTAACCGACCGATTACTCATGTGCTTGCTTATTAGGTGTTTTTCCTCGTCTTGCACAACCTAAGGCTTAGCAGTGACTCCCAGACCAGTTGGCCTTAGGGCACTAGGTGAAGAGGCACCCTCGCTATATTTTTTTATTGCTGCCTTGGCGATAACAAAATCAGTGTCCATTTTTTTCACCACATTATATTTTCATCATTTTTTTAATTTCCTTCATACTTTGGCTTTTAGACAAGAGCATTTCAAGGTATCCTCTACTATCCCGAGCTTCAAGACGTGTGTAAGTGCGTATAGTAGGGTATCAACGTTCAAAATGTTTGGCTTCCAGAATAGGAAATATTTTTCAGACTTATTTTAATCCTCAGATTAGTGACTTCCTTCATCTTACAAACCCTTGGGACAACGGCTCATAACTACTTATTACTAGTTCGTATAAGAAAACTTCTAATTTTCTTGGTTTTCTTACATTTTCTAATCTTTTGGATGTAATTTTTCACTATCTAATCTTTTATTATCTTATTTATGTACAAAAATGTTTAAATATTAAATATTTTGAAATTTTGAAATTTTTTAAATTTTTATGGGTTTTGAAAATTATTTTTAAATTTTTATAAGTTTTTTAAAGAAATGTTTTGTGCTTATGCAAATGATATGCAAATGATGCAAAAATAAGCACAAACCTCCCCCAAACTTGTTTTCAACAGTGTCCTCACTGTTTCTTTCTGCTAAATCTGAAAACCTGTAAGCTTGGGAGGAATTTATTAGTGGGGGCAAAATATATAAGTGAAGATCCTCCCCCAAACTTATTTTTGGCTCATAATTTTGAAAAAAAATTCTTTTCAAGAGCCAGAAATATACCCCCCCAAACTTGAGTTAAGCAATGTTAATCTTTTGAAAATCGCATGAGGGGGTAAAAAATCAGTGGTCGATGCCAAGCTTTGCAAAGACCGAAAGTTAACACCAACCATTCAAAAATTTTATCAATGCAGTGCTCTGGTTGGTGGAAGAAGAAGTGGGGAAAGGGTAAGTGGAGGAATAGAATGTGTTTGCGTCTCATTTTGGAGAGACGATGCAGTGAATGTGATGGATTACTCGCATTCTTTTTACTGTTCAGAAGAAGGGGTGGAGGTTCAATTTCATTGATTGGGAGATGACTCATCTCAACACCCGTGTCATTCAAAAATGCAAGTTCATCAGCGAAGATTTCCTCAAAAGTTCCATCAATACCCCGATGAATAATGTCTTCACAAAGTGCGGGGTGATCTTCAGACTCTAAGAATGGTTCATAATCAGTGTTAGTTGTTGACCCGGACATCTCGGTGGAAGAGTCTGTATGTGTATGATACATAGTTGGGTCAAACAACAACGTATGAAAAGAGTCAAGATCAGTATCATGAGGATCATCAAATTCGCTGCTGTCGACATCCATTAAGTCGACAGAACAGACCTGAGCAGTAGGTTCGGAGGGTACACTCCCCAACTTGTAAATGTTCAGCTCTATTGACCTCTTCCCGAAAGATAGGGTCATAGAGCCATTACGACAGTTGATGATAGCAATGGAAGTGGCCAAAAAGGGGCGACCTAAAATCACCGGAATTTGATTCCGTGGGTTCACTACAGTCTGTGTATCAATTACAATAAAGTCCTCAGGGAATACAAATTCCCCAATTTTTATTAACACATCCTCCAGTTCACCCCTAGGTTTGGTGATTGATCGGTCAGCCATTTGGAGAGTTATGCTCGAGGGCTTTAACACTCCGATACCCAGTTGCTCATAAACTGAATATGGAAGCAAGTTAACACTAGCGCCAAGGTCTAGTAGAGCATGGTTGATGTGTTTTTCCCCAATAGAAATAGAAATAGTAGGACAACCAGGGTCCTTACGTTTCCTCGGTACTTGTTGGAGGAAAGCTGTGTCTACTGTCTTTACCATAAAAATCTTCTTGGGCACTTGAGTCTTCCTCTTCCTAGTGCACAAGTTCTTAAGAGTTTTCGCATAGGACGGAACTTGTTGGATGGCATCTAGGAGAAAGATGTTGATGTTAAATTGCTTAAACATGTCCATAATCTTCTCCATATGTGGACTCGATTTGTTAGCCCTTAACCGATTAGGATAAGGTGCTTTAGCAATAAGCGCTGGGTCCATCATAGGAGAAGGAAGTGTGTGTGGACCCGATCCCAGAATAGAAGTGGGGATCATCCGTGGAGAACTAGAAGAGGTGGGCTGAGGTGGCGAGCCTTGTGGGAAACGAAGAATAGGCTCGCAAGAAAGTGGTGGGGTAGAAGAACTGGGGTCAGAATTAGAATTAGAAGTGGAAGGAAAGGTCTCAGCCGGGGTATCATCGATAGATTTTTCAATGTCATCAATCTCTTCCCCAACATGATTGTCAAGCGCTCTTCCAGATCTCAACGTGATTGCATTCGTATGATGTGAATAGCCAGGATTGGTTAAAGGTTGAGCTGGAAGTTTCCCTTTCTCTCTTGTACTCATTTCGGCTTTTAGTTGGGCAATTTGTGCTTCCATCGATTTGATATTCTCATTTTGAGAGACAATGATCTTCATCACATTCTCGACGGAAGATTGCAAACTTGCCGTCCTTTGGATGGATTGTTTTATGAAAGTATCCAAGGTTTGTGCTAGTGCAGAGGTATTATCTGTACCGGTCAATTGCAAAGAGTTTTTATGTGGTGCAAAAGTGTTGGCCGGATTTTGGAAGTTTTGTGATTGGAAGGGGTGCTGACTCAATTGAAGTGGTTGCTGTTGTGGTAGAGGGGCCCTTTGGAAATTGTTTTGGGTTGGAACCATGTTTTGAGATTGTGATTGGTTCCAAGCAAAGTTAGGGTGATTCCTCCAACCCTGATTATATGTGGAAGAATATGGATCGTTTCTAGGTCTTTGAAATGTGGCATTGGTATGCTCGTGACCTTGAAACGGAAATTCTTCCGTCAAATGAGAAGGACCAGAACAGCATCCACATACAGTTTTGGAGAGTGACATTTGATTTAGGGCGGCGGCTAAAAATTTATTTTCCATAGCGTCGAATTTCTTGTGTAAAGCTGAAATTTCAACTCTAACTCCTATGGAAATATCATTGCCATCCCTAGACGATTGACTCACACCCTCCCACTGTAAAGATTTTTCAACGAAATTTTCTAGGAATTTCGAGGCTTCCCCATTATCTTTGGTCATAAAGTTGCCTTGACACATGGATTCAAGGGTCTATCTTGTGTTAGGATTAATGCCCTCATATATGATTCGGCACAGTTCCCATCTAGGGATTCCGTGATATGGACATTGGACTAACAGATCCTTAAAGCGTTCAAGACATTTTGAAAATGGTTCATTTGGAAGCTGGGTGAATTGATTTATTTCGCTACGGACTCGAGCTGTTTTATGATGTGGTTAGAATTTCTTAACGAATGCTTTGACGAATTCTCCCCAGTTTGAGATGGACTGTGCGGTAGTGTTATACAGCCACTTCTCGGCTATATCGCACAAGGTGAATGGGAGAAGACATAGACGCATAGCATCCATAGAAAGCTGTGAGGTACCCATCATTGCGCATACATTTTCAAATTTGGTGATAAAGGCATATGCGTCTTCAGACTCGAGACCGTGAAATTTTGGTAGAAGGTTGATGTATTGGGGTTTAATTTCAAAATTTTCCCCGTTGGCTAGTGGAATGGAAAGACAGGTGGAAAAAGGGCCTCGTGTAGGATAACACCTCTCTTGGAGAGAGATGCGGGGTGGATTCTGCGCACCAACGGACGGCGGCAGAGTAGTGGAAAAGAAGTTCGATGGAGACGGATCCATCGATGTGGGTGTGGTGGTGGGTAAAGAAGAGTTAAATGTAGAAATACCGACTTTAGGTTCGATGGGAGGAACGCGGACTAAACGGGCACTAGAATCCCGTGTCCAGCCTATCTTGCACTAAAAAGGGTTAGTACAGGTGGCAGCGTGACTTATAATTAGGGGAATGAATGAAGTGTTGGTATTTGTTTTGAAAATATACGGATTTTTTTGAAAAAATGATGCGATCACAACAAATGCAACAAGAAACCCTAAAATCTAGTGGTCACCTAGGTCAAAGCCCTAGACCGCTCCTAACTGCCAAAAGACAAGTCGCGGGATAAATCCTCCACTGCCTCTTTGTCTCTCCTGTGGCCAGGTAAGTGCCAGGTAAGTGGGAGGTTCTCCACTACGTAAGTAGTGGGCCTAATTAAGTTACCACTAGCCTTCGACACACTTGCCTTAGACACCACAAAAGAAATGCGGATAAGCAATGAATTACCCACGGCATTCTTCTGTCCTAAGTGAGCGCGACGGTCCTTAGAGTCATCTCTGGATCTTTTTTAGTTAATGAGGGTAAATGCTGATGCAAGTTTGTGATTTTTGGGGCTTAGGAAGGGTAATGAACTCCCCACCTAATCTGGATTTGGCCGTGCCCCTTAATTTCCGTATTAATATGCAAACAACCAAAAAAATCAAAACACGCACAATTTATTTTGCTTTTGCGGCGCTGCGAATTTTGCAAAGAAACCTGCAGCAAATTGTTAATTAGAGCAGAGGAGGGAAGAGATAAGAAAGCAAAGAATTATCCTGAGAATTTTAGTGCACTGTAGCATCTGACACGCGGCGAATCCACCGTGGATGCATGCTTATGCCACGGAATCGCGGTTCTATAGAAAGATAACTGCACAAACTTTCTTGACACTGTTCCCTTTCAACTCCTCAGCTCTCTGGAATATTCAGAAAATTTTTTCCACAGCTCCAATAGTTCCAGATTTCCTCGCAACAAATCACAACAAACCGTTAGTGTTTTGCGCGAATTTTGATCTAAAAATTATAGTGGAATAAATTTTTCAACTCAAATTTCAAAATATGAACAATTAGCACACTATCCCCGGCAACGGTGCCATTTGATTGAATACGATTTCCGATTGTGTAGTTGGAAAATTGTATATAGAAATCACAACCAAAAATATTTTGACCGCAAACAATAACGGTGTCGAATGTAGCGCGTTAGTAAGTGCGGATCGTCCACAGGGAAAGTGTAATCGTTCATGTTTCGATTTAGATGAGTTGAAACTTTAAAGGAAAAAAAACAAACAATTCATGATTTGTAAATTGAATTTCAAGAATTAGAAAAATCTAGATCTAAGAAAACATTAAAATCAAGAATTGAGAAGTGATGATTTCCAATCCAAATATCAAGAATCGAAGTGAGGCTCGTAGGAATCGATCGGATCTATAGATGTAATGAAATCTAGCGATTACGTATTCTTATCCATCGATGAATTAATACTAGATCGATGATGATCAACGAGAATTAGGGATTTCTTTGTGAAACTAGGGTTTCATCATCTATCCCTTGTTCCTTCGTCGATATCATTCACATTCTAGCCTCTAGTAAATTCAAGAATCGATCGTGGATCCCTAATTTCGAGCGATCACAATCAAGAAAGCATCGCAACGAAACTAGGTCGTCGATTCTTCAATTTGCTAGGGTTTACAAAACTCGTAGGACTTAAGAATCGTTTTAAGATTTGTTACATCATCATTCTATTGATCATCTCGACTCTTTTACGAGCGGAGTTTTACTCAAACATCACAACAAGAACCACAATCATAAATTGAGATCGAATCATGATGCAAGAGTTTAAAGAAAGCAAGATTAAAGAATTTCACCTTTTATTTATCAACAATTCCGTTACAAATCGCTCAAGAACTACAAGAGGAAGAACTCGATCGTCGATTTGGCTTCGCTCGTCTCCTTGAGTCGCGGATCAGCTTGGATCACTTGCTCGATTGAAGATCGGCTCCGCTCCTAAAAGGTTGAAGGCTTCTCGCTTGAATGGTACTCGAGATCTTGAATTTGGCTTTGGATTTTGGATTTAGGGCTACAAGTTGTGTCACTCAACTTGTAGGTGGATTTGGGGGAGATGAAGAACAACCTAATGAACAACTAACTAATGATTTAATGAACTAATGGTGATTAATGATTAACCCTTAACCCTAGATCTAAGTTCCTTTTTATAGACTTCACAACCCTAGATCTAGAATTCAAAATTTGAATTTTCCTCCAAAAGTTTGTTATAGGGAGAGGCTTCTAGAGGGAGTTAGTTGGAGAGATGCTTCTAGAACAAGGTTGTTAGGAGGTTGATTAGCTTAATCATGATTAGCTTGATTTAATGATCATAGCTGATCTGGCAGAAGCTTCGAGGGTAATCTGGAATTTGACATGTCTTGATGAGGTGTACACACACAGAGAGAGAGATTCTGAAGCAAAACAGGGGAGCTGACGTGGCAAGGCCGCCGCGGATCTGCGGCGCAAGCCGGCTCCGGCCGCGGATCCGCGGTCCAATAGGAGCCTGAGGGCTTGAAACTTCATGTATTTTCTTCCTCTCTATTCAGGTGTACATTCTGATGTGTTGATTCCCTGAATTCCTTCTAGATCATTGCCAGATTTCAAATCCTTGAGTTGGCGTATTTTTTATCAGCATTTTGACAGCTTTGGCTCGGTTTCTGGAATTTCCTGTACAGACTCCGAAACAAGTGTTGCGCAATACAGGGATGATGCGATGCTATGAAAAATAGTCAATTTCCTTAAAAGTGCTGGTTTTAGAGTATAACACATGTAATCTGGTATTTCAGGGATGTTTTGCTAATATGTGCAATATGAATACCAAACACCTCTAGATGAATGCACAAGATAGGGAAATTGATGTGTTAAAAATACATTATTTTTGACTGATCACCTATCCCTATGGCAGCCCTCTCATTTCTTACATCATTCTCTCCACAAAATGCTCCAAAAAATTCATCAAAAATCAAAATATAATTCCATAAAAACCCAAATCCAATCTTTACCCATTATTCCTTGGCCAATATAGCATGGATCTTGGAGCATGGAAGTAAATTTGGGAGGCTAGGTTGCATGTAGATCTACAAATCTTGGTGGTATAAATCTTAACCCTTTAGTGAAATTGTTGTTTAATTGCTTTAATCTAGCATGCTTAAGTGTTAAATTGGTTCTAATTGCTAACTTGAAGTTTCAAGAGAAGGAGTTTGGAAATTCAAGTTAGGGTTTATCACTTAATCATGATTCTAATGGGTAATGTAACATCTTATGCAATGAAAAATGTAATCTAGTTGCTAATTTGTAAATTGTTGTATTTAAATTATCCTAATTAATTAGGATTTTTGCAAACTAGGTTTTTATAAAATATATATATAGGTGAGATAAAATTCTAGTGAGGATTTCTATCATTAGATTATGGTTCTAATGAGTAGATTAACATGTTAATAGAATGCAAAACCTAATCTAGTTACTAGTTTGCTAGTTTTTACTTCAAAATTTTGCTAATTATGCTAATTTTTCAAACTAGGTTTTTGGAAATTGATTAATTAATTGAGATTAAAATCTAATTATGGTTTTCATGACATTATTAACATTTTAATTTGTTTTTTAGCAACTTAGATCATGCAAAACCAAGCTTAGTTGTTGAATTGTGAATTTTTGCTTTAAAAAGTGTTAAAATTTGATATTTTTGCAAACTAGAATTTAGGATTTAACTAAAATTGATGAAATTAAATTATGGTGATGGTTTGTATGACTCAGTTATAATATTTAGTGAATATTATGGCCATTAGTTTTGTTAAAATATCAAGTTTCGAATTAAAACGGTTATTTGAGGCTTTCTAGGTTTTCGGAAATAAATCGATTTGATTTATTTTGAGTTTTTGATGAGTTGCAATCTATTTTATATTATAATTAGTGAGTTTTGGAACTACGATTTGTACGTTTGTATTTTATCTCGATCAATCGGCGTGTGTACGCCGATGTCGAGGGTTATTTGGTTCTTTTGCATGAGCGGGTCATAGGTTTTAACCTATGCGCGTTTCATGCGCCATTTTGGTTTTTTATCCGCGATTTCGGTTTACGATATTATATATGTTTGCGTATAAGTACCCCTCACATGGATTTCGGACGAGGAAGAAGAGGGTGGAGGCATCGACATCGGCAACCGAGGACCAGGTGAGTAGATGTATATTTGCGGGGGAAGTCGGGTGGATGGCGTATAGCACCCCCGCAAACGTAGAATAAGGATATTATGTACTATTATTTGGAAGTCAGACGTGACCTTAGATTCTTGACGAGTAGGGTATTATTGAAGACTTTATGTTGGATCAGACTGATTTAGAAAGACTTAACCAGAGGATGATTGCCCTGGAGGGAATTCGTAGGCTTCATGTAGACACACACACACACATACACTTGACTTGGTGTATATGTATGTGTGTGTGTGTGTGTATGAATGCGTGTAGGTTTCTATATGTATATATATATATAACATATACACGTGATATGAGGATGTTATATGATATCTGGGGATGAGTCGATATGACTGGGCATGATGCCATGAGATATTGGATATACAATCGAGTTATGATATGAGATGTATTATGATATTAGCGGATCGTTGGGAAATGAGAAAAATGTATATTTATACATAAACGATAATAGGTGACGATGACATTGAAATGTACGAGACTCTAGAATAGAAACCGGATTGAAATATATGACTTAATCACGATATGATATATGACATGATATTTTAGTGGATCATTTGGCGATGTATATTTACACAGACGATGATATATGTTTGAAGATATTGGGATGTATATGATTATGGTACAGTACCCTTGATCATGATATTGTTTGATGATGATACTATATGAAGGATGATGTATAAATGTGATAGTTGGCCCGTACTCCAATTTTGGGATGCCGTACGATGGATTTTACCGTATGATACATAGATGTGATGATTGATCCGCACTCTTGACTTAAGGAAGTCGTACTATGTACGTGACGATATTGAGGCTGGATCGCCGACTACTAGAGATATCGACTCAGATTTTAGGAGGATTTTGTAAGTCCATATCACGCACCCCACGAACTTGCGGGGAGGCGGAATATATGAAAAACGATTATCAAAGCTTCGTAACACGGACTTGAGCGCATGAATCGTTATCTAAACCATTGCTAACTACAACTAGAGGTTTAACTACTCGGTTCCGATGTTATACCTCACGTTACATGTCCTTCGGGTCTTCATCGCTGTCCTCCACTCCTTCTAGGCTCCTTGGAACATCGGCACCTCAATGACCTTCTCGAATCAAAGACGATCCACCCGAAAGCTCCTACGCCAAGCTTAATCTCAAACTAGAGATAACTAGTTTGCTCAAATCGCTAATCTAAGCTAACTAGGTGATATAGAGTGAGCTTATGAATGTATTAGTCTTTCTAATCCTTGATCTCAACACATGAGGTGGGAGGATTAGGGTTTCAAGAAGAGATGAACTTGAGGAGAGAGAAGGAGATGATGAGAATGAGAATGAATAATGAACCCATAAGAATATAACAACCATAACAATTAATCAAATAAATAATATAAATGATTAATCATCATGGTTGATGCATTCACCTTGTGTGATTCAGCATATGACTCATTAACTCATTAATGAATCATTTAATACAAAGGATGAATCACACAAATGAGTCATTAAGCATTCAATGCTCATGCCACCTTAACCCCTTAGTGATCACTCTTCTAGAAGCTTCCCGGAAAATTACGAGAACGCCCCTCCAATCCGTGAAAACATGGAAAAACTTTAGACTAGAATCTGGCTTAAACCAAAGCCGGCTAGTAAAAACTGTCCGAAAAGTCGTACGTGCGTAAACACACGTACGCGTCCGAACCCTTGTCGTAAAACCGTACGACCTCTATATCGTTTTTCCTGGAGCAGGGAAACTCTCTGTGTGGGACTCTAAAGACTCGACACTACGCTGGCAGTGGGTTTAACCACAGACCGCAAGCGGCACTAGCTGTACGTAACGGTCCCCAGGTAGATGTCGATAAGAAGGCCGATGAGGAAAATCATCCGAATTCCCACTGAGCCTGATGTGACAATGTTCGTACAGTCCGGTCTGTTCGTCTAAGACTATCGCATATCAAGCCTAGGGGGCGGCAAGCGTCAGTCCCCTAATAGCTGTATAAGTCGTGTCGGAGCGAAGCCCATTACACCCTGAGAAGCTACTGGAACCAACCAGTATATCTCGCTTTCCCTGGCCAGGGACTTTGCGTAATGGCTCTCTGACACAGCGCGATATCAACTCCCAATACCGGGAGAGACGAATCCTATCTAACCGCCACTGCCTCCCACTGCTCGGGACTGCACCTAACTGCTACCTATTTGCATGACTCCTTTGAGCCGTGGTAGGGTAGCAATCTAAGAACAGTGGGACACACTCGAGGCGAAGCAGCAGTGTCAAGTCTGCGGACTATGCTGTACTCATGTCACCTGGGAACTGATAACTGATGATGGGTATAATACCAACCAATCAGTTCCTCGGCACATCCTATCCGGTGTACACGTAACCTAACGAGCACCTGTATACTATCTCTAGTACGACGTACTGATGGCTGTGGGACATACCATCTCCCCAACTGGGATGAGAAGCGTATACACTTAGTCTACTCCGGAATATCGATGCCCTATCTCGATAATCCAACGATCAGGGACCTGTATAGGATGTTGCTTACAGACTACCCAGCCCCCACTAGTGTGACTGCCATCACGACGCTGGTAATCAAGCAAAGATCCTATGGGCTCTACTGATATGTATAAGTGATGCGTTACAAGAAACATATTAAAGTAGACTCAAACTAAGTAGCATACTACCATTTTTTGCAAGACTGTTATATACAACTGTGAATATCCCAAGCTTCCATTAAGTAATATACAACCTAGTATGATACAATAATGGCCCCTAGGGTATATACACTAACAATCTCCCACTTGCACTAGGGCCATGAGCTGGCATATCGTAGACCTATCATCTCAAATAGCCTCTCGAACTGCGTCTGAGGAAGGGTCTTTGTGAATGGATCAGCAATGTTATTCTCTGTCTCTACTCTCTTCACCTCGATCTCCCGGCGATCTACGATCTCCTTGATCAGGTGATACCGCCTTAAGATGTGTCTGGACTTCTGATGGGACCTGGGTTCCTTCGCTAAAGCTATAGCGCCGTTGTTGTCACAATACAGAGGTATTGGATCAACACTGGTAAGAACCACCTGAAGTTCTGTGAGGAACTTCTTCATCCAGACAGCTTCTTTTGCGGCATCGCAAGCAGCTATGTACTCCGCTTTCATCGTTGAGTCAGCAACGGTCTTCTGTTTGGAACTCTTCCAACAGACCGCCCCTCCATTGAGGGTAAAGACATAACCCGACATGGATTTGGAGTCATCTTTGTCACTCTGGAAGCCGGAGTCGGCAAAGGCCTCTTTTCCGCCATACACCAAGAACATCTCCTTAGTCCTCCTCAGGTACTTGAGAATGTTCTTTACTGCTATCCAATGATTCTCCCCTGGGTTTGCCTGATACCGGCTTACTACGCTCAATGCGTATGCTACGTCTGGTCTGGTACATAACATCGCATACATTATAGAGCCTACCGCTGAAGCGTAGGGTATAATCGACATGCGATCCCTTTCCGAATCTGGCTTGGGAGACATATCTTTGGAGAGGGTGATTCCGTGACAAGCCGGTAGGTTACCGTGCCTAGAATCTTCCATACTGAATCTTTTCAATATTTTGTCTATGTACCTGGACTGCGAAAGTCCCAACATCCTCTTTGATCTATCACGGTAGATCTGGATCCCCAGAATGTAGGTGGCATCACCTAGGTCTTTCATGGAGAATTTCAGTGACAAGAATCTTTTGACTGACTGTAACATAGGAATATCATTTCCTATTAGGAGAATGTCATCCACGTACAAGACGAGGAATACTACAGCTCTCCCTACAATCTTTCTGTACATGCATGGTTCATCTGGATTTTTGATAAAGTCAAATTCTTTGACAGCATCATCAAAACAGATGTTCCAACTCCGAGATGCCTGCTTTAGTCCATAAATGGACTTAAGCAACTTTCATACTTTACCGCTGCTCCCACTTTGAATGAATCCCTCTGGCTGATCCATATAGACGCTCTCTTCCAAATTTCCATTTAGAAAGGCTGTCTTTATGTCCATCTGCCAGATTTCATAATCGTGGAAGGTAGCAATAGCAAGAAGGACCCGAATAGATTTAAGCATAGCCACTGGAGAAAAGGTTTCATCATAGTCCAAACCAGGCCTTTGACGGAAACCCTTTGCAACAAGTCTAGCCTTATAGGTTTCAACCTGTCTATCTACACCAATCTTCTTTTTGAAGATCCATTTGCATCCTACGGGTTTTACCCCATCTGGAGCAACGTCCAAAGTCCATACTTTGTTAGTGTACATGGACTCCATTTCGGTCCGCATTGCATCCAGCCATTTTACTGAGTCACCGCTCTGAATGGCTTGCTGGAAGCTAGTAGGCTCATCATAGTCAATAGTGCAATCCTCTCTATCCCTGTCTATGAGAAAACCGTAGTATCTCTCGGGCGGATGAGATTGCCTACTACTCCTGCGGAGTGGCGTTGGGATATCCTGTTCTTCTTGAACTTCTGGTTCCACCAAACTTTCAGTAGTAGTTTGTGTTTTTGGAATTTCTTCCAGTTCTATTTCGCTCCCACTAGTTTCCTTTTCTAAAAACTGATATTCTAGAAAATGGGTATTACGAGAAACAAAAACCTTTTGTTTCTCTGCGTAATAGAATAGATATCCCCTGGAGTTCTTTGGATATCCCACAAACTTACATAGTACTGATTGTGCCTCGAGTTCGCATGCTGCTTTTTAACATAAGCCGGACATCCCCAAATCTTTAGGTATGGATATGTCTTCTTAATGAAGCATATTGGGAGCCTGGTTCAAAAGATATGCAGCTGATTCTAGTGCATATCCCCAGAATGATCGCGGTAACTCAGCGTTACTCATCATGGAACGAACCATATCCAATAGGATTCGATTCCTCCTTTCTGATGCACCGTTATGTTGTGGTGTGTATGGAGGAGTAAGCTGAGAGAGAATTCCATTCTCTTTTAAGTAACCCAGGAACTCGGCACTTAAGTATTCACCACCTCGATCAGATCTCAGTGTCTTTATACTTTTGCCTGTTTGTTTTTCCACTTCATTCTTGTATTCTTGGAATTTCTCAAAGGCCTCGGATTTATGCTTCATTAAGAAGACATATCCATACCTAGAGAAATCATCCGTAAAAGTAATGAAGTAGGAATTACCACCCCGCGCATGTATAGACATTGGACCGCACACGTCACTGTGTACGAGTCCTAAGAGCTCGCTTGCTCTTACTCCGTGTCCAGTGAACGGGGTCTTTGTCATCTTTCCTTTGAGACAAGATTCACAAGTAGCATAAGATTGATATTCGAACGGATTCAAATATCCTTCTTTATGTAACTTAGTCAACCTTCTCTCATTGATGTGACCTAGTCTACAATGCTATAAGAAAGCCTGATTTATTTCTGGAGACTTTCTTTTAAGAGTGTTCTGGACATTGAAAACCTGAGCTTGACTTAATACGTATATACCGTTATTTAATGTACCGGACCCAATCAGAACATGATTTAGGTGGATGTTAACTACATCGCTTACGAATGTAAAATCATATCCCTCTCTCGAAAGTGAGGACACTGATATGATATTACAAGTCATACTAGGTACATATAAACAGTTATGTAAAATCAATATATGCCCACTTGTCAAACCTAGGCGATATTCTCCCACGGATTCAGCGTTCACTGTCATTCCGTTTGCAACTCTGAGAGACCAATCACCTACCTTTATAACTCTACTGTTTCTCAAAGCATGTAATGAATTACAGATATGAGATCCTGCTCCGGTATCTAGTACCCAGGAAGTAGAGTTTATTGACATACAGTCTTCAATTACAAATACACTTGAGGCTGAAGCCACAACATGCTTCGTATCCTGGCTACTGGCTTCAAAAGCCCTGCAATCTTTCTGCCTATGCCCAATCCCATAACAATAAGAACGTCCCTCTTTTACTATATCCAGTCCCGAAACTTTTGCCCTTCTCTTTCCTTCTACTTCCCTGGTTTCCTTCAGGATAGAAGGTAGAGACTGTAGAATCAAGTCAGTATCTGACCTGTTTCCCAACGTGGTCTGCAGGTCCTGGAGCTCATCAATATAGCTAGTCATTGTAAGGACGTTGTCCCCTACAGATGAACCGTCAGCCAACCTCGCTTGAATTAATTCGTTCGAGGTCTCATATCTTGCGATATGAGATTGCTCTCCATGTAAATCGTTGTTATGGAGAAAGATGGAAACTAAGTCCATCTTCTCATGCTGCTTCTGGTATACACCATCAACTGAAGCTAACACGAGGCACTTGGCTTTCGCTTTATCTTTTTCCCTTGTCTGACGGATATCTATATCCGCGATAGTGGAAACTGGACCTGGGACGGCGGGATCTTGAGTAGCAATAGGGTGGTCCAGCTTGTCATAGGCAATGGACATCTGGACAGACTTCTGCCAGTCATATAAGTCAGATTCAGTCAAATTATTATCTAGATGTAACCTATGCGTGGTCACAAGGTCGCTGCAATTTAAGAGAGAGAAGAAAATACTATTAGCATGATGCTGTTGCAAGTTTAGAGTGGTTTAATTTATCTAAACAGGATGGCTCCCACTGTTTCTCGAATCCCTCCTCAAACCATAAAAAAAGAATTAGCCAGGACTATTCTCACCGTACAATTCTTGTTTAACCGTTCAGCCAGGTCAGTGTCGATACTTCGGGGGAGGTTTTCCAACGCTTTCGCGAAGTTCCTTAATTAAATAACCTCTTTTCTCTGGGGGCGTAACCCCGCTGACACCTTTCTAGGCACCTACTTGGTTTATAGCATTGATCGTTAAGTGACGAATCTCCTGATAAGTAGTATATACTCACAGTAGGATCGGGATCCAAAATATCATCGTATGATAATGTTGAAGGAATCCTACCAACATTCATTAAACTCCAAAATGGTATGCTTCTCTCTGCAAATTTCAGTTTCTTTAGAAATTCCCGATGTGGATTTTTGCCCCATGCTCTTATGACTTTGACTAAGGAACAAATATGTCATAAGTCACATGTCAAGTTTCTACCCATCATTATCCAGGTTAATTTGAACCCACCCGTACATACTCTTGATTAAGGGCCAAGAAAAGTAATACGACTGTTCCAAACCAACGCATCTATCAATGCAACAAATGAATATCCAAGCAGCTACCAAACACTATGTTTTGACTAAGGGCCAAATATATATAGCTTGAATACTACTGAATACCCAAATGAAATGACGGAGGGCTACGAATGGTTTTGGCAAAACCGTGAACGTAGTGAACTTGATATAATCGAAAGAACCTGATACTTTTTAAAAGGAGTGGTTAAAGCTCCGCAATTAAAAAATTCCGCTCTTTAAAAATAACTGAGTGGTTTCTTTTAAATTTGTTCCAACGATTAAACTTTGGTTTATTTTCTTTGCATTATAATAATGCGTCCCATCATTGCAGAAAACAACGAAAATACCACGTCCTCTTATGCCATCCGCATTCGCCATGGGGTCTCGTCATCACCCGTTAGGTTACTTAACTAACGACAGAGCGGGGGCTGGGCTAGCGCGGGTGTAAAACATAAGTGACGTCTAATAGCTATCATATATAAATATTGTACATTCGTCAGACGCAATAATAAGCATTCCAGATCACAGATGAACTTTATTGGATTTATTAGCAATCCGCATTTGCTTTGAGCCTGCAATAAAAGACGGATTACACAGTTGTGATGAATAGCCATTACCCCACCCTAGACCCCTCCGGGTACGGCAAACTACCCGCCAAGTACCCGAAGTGAAGCAGTCTCCCTCAACAAAGTGAGTAGGCCACTAAACAATTCAAAGTACACGGTAGTTTGTGTAGCCCACTTTGGGTCTATCCTAGGAGCAAAAACAGTAAAAAGAAATAATACAACGGTGGCTACAACCGCAACCTGGATGTTCCCCGCAAAAGAATATTACATCAAATTACATTTACATTGAATGAATGAATATTAAACCCATCTCAAACCCCGGCTAATCATCACAACAGTCCAACACAGTTCATATACACAAACAGTAAACATTACAGAAATGTGCAACCCCCTGCCAACCGACATACTAGCAGTTAGGGAAGGTTTACGAACACATTAAACATTACAGATTAAAACCCAATTAGCAAATATCTTAGAATATCGATCGAATACCATATTCCGTGTCTACTCCAAAAGCAAACCTGCACTGAAGCAACCTGGGTAGAAACAGAGCATACAGGAAAACAAAAAACACAAAAATATGAATTACTGTGAAAATCCGAGTCAACTCGGCGTTGACTCGGCGGCGGATCCGCGGCCAAAAGCACCTTATTGCCGCGGATCCGCGGCCGTCTTGCCGAGTTAGGAGCTCGTATTTTCCCAGTTTTCTTACAATTCCCTGCTGTGAATTTTAAGGTATGTCAAATTATTTTTCAGACACTTTTAAAATTAACAGAAACTAGGAATTTCCGTGTTTTTGTTTTCGTGTTTTCCGTCGATCGAACTTCTAATCAGTTGCTAACAAGCTAGTAATGGTTTAGTTGGCTCTGATACCACTGTAAGACCATGTCACGCACCCTACGAACTTGCGGGGAGGCGGAATATATGAAAAACGATTATCAAAGCTTCGTAACACGGACTTGAGCGCATGAATCGTTATCTAAACCATTGCTAACTACAACTAGAGGTTTAACTACTCGGTTCCGATGTTATACCTCATGTTACATGTCCTTCGGGTCTTCATCGCTGTCCTCCACTCCTCGTAGGCTCCTTGGAACATCAGCACCTCAACGACCTTCTCGAATCAAAGACGATCCACCCGAAAGCTCCTACGCCAAGCTTAATCTCAAACTAGAGATAACTAGTTTGCTCAAATCGCTAATCTAAGCTAACTAGGTGATATAGAGTGAGGTTATGGATGTATTAGTCTCTCTAATCCTTCATCTCAACACATGAGGTGGGAGGATTAGGGTTTCAAGAAGAGATGAACTTGAGGAGAGAGAAGGAGATGATGAGAATGAGAATGAATAATGAACCCATAAGAATATAACAACCATAACAATTAATCAAATAAATAATATAAATGATTAATCATCATGGTTGATGCATTGTGTGATTCATCATATGACTCATTAACTCATTAATGAATCATTTAATACAAAGGATGAATCACACAAATGAGTCATTAAGCATTCAATGCTCATGCCACCTTAACCCCTTAGTCACCACTCTTCTAGAAGCTTCCTGGAAAATTACGAGAACGCCCCTCCAATCCGTGAAAACACGGAAAAACTTTAGACTGTATAAATCCAATAACCCGATACTAGAATCTGGCTTAAACCAAAGCCGGCTAGTAAAAACGGTCCGAAAATTCGTACGTGCGTAAACAAACGTACGTGTCCGAACCCTTGTCGTAAAACCGTACGACCTCTATATTGTTTCGCCTGGAGCAGGGAAACTCTCTGTGTGGGACTCTAAAGACTCGACACTACGCTGGCAGTGGGTTTAACCACAGACCGCAAGCGGCACTAGCTGTACGTAACGGTCCCCAGGTAGATGTCGATAAGAAGGCCGATGAGGAAAATCATCCGAACTCCCACTGAGCCTGATGTGACAATCTTCGTACAGTCTGGTCTGTTCGTCTAAGACTATCGCATATCAAGCCTAGAGGGCGGCAAGCGTCAGTCCCCTAATAGCTGTATAAGTCGTGTCGGAGCGAAGCCCATTACATCCTGAGAAGCTACTGGAACCTACCAGTATATCTCGCTTGCCCTGGCCAGGGACTTTGCGTAATGGCTCTCTGACACAGCGCGATATCAACTCCCAATACCGGGAGAGACGAATCCTATCTAACCGCCACTGCCTTCAAGTGTTCGGGACTGCACCCAACTGCTACCTGTTTGCACGACTCCTTTGAGCCGTGGTAGGGTAGCAATCTAAGAACTGTGGGACACACTCGAGGCGAAGCAGCAGTGTCAATTCTGCGGACTATGCTGTACTCATGTCACCTGGGAACTGATAACTGACGATGGGTATAATACCAACCAATCAGTTCCTCGGCGAGTCCTGTCCAGTATACCCGTAACCTAACGAGCACCTGTATACTATCTCTAGTACGACGTACTGATGGCTGTGGGACAGACCATCTCCCCAACTGGGATGAGAAGCGTACCCACTTAGTCTACTCCGGAATATCGATGCCCTATCTCGATAATCTAACGACCAGGGACCTGTATAGGATGTTGCTTACAGACTACCCAGCCCCCACTAGTGTGACTGCCATCACGAGCTGGTAATCAAGCAAAGATCCTATGGGCTCTACTAATATGTATAAGTGATACGTTATAAGAAACATATTAAAGTAGACTCAAACCAAGTAGCATACTACCATTTTTAGCAAGACTGTTATATACAACTGTGAATATCCCAAGCTTCCATTAAGTAATATACAACCTAGTATGATACAATAATGGCCTCTAGGGCATATACACTAACAGATTCTTCTTACCATTCGACTAGTGTCTTTAGTTAGTTCCTTAGTTGGTTAGGTAGATCATAGTTTAGGCTCGAGTCATACTTATTTTCCAAACTAACGAAACGTGCACATTTTTAATGACAGCCTGAGGGATACTACGGATTTTTCAAAGGACATATCTTTTCTTAAAACCCCGTAGCCCCTAATTTTCTAAAAACCACGATCCGTGTTTTTTCAAACAACAAACTGTATGACTCGTAATTAGTATGTATTCTCTAGTTGTGCGTTTACTACACATTCACTGTTATATTCATGTTGTACTCATCGCATTGCATATTCATACATATGTTTCTTTAGCTAATATGAAACTCTGCCTATTAGGACACCGACACCATTACCGATGATGCGTATGATCCACGTACACTTATTTGCCGGCTCACACACATCATCATCGGTAATTTCCATGTCACGTGCACTTTAGTACTTATTATCTCTTTTTGATATAATCAGCTAAATGCTAGTTCAGTATAATATTGTGTGATTACCCTCATGTGCTAGTTTAGACATTGCATTTATTACTTAGACACTTCATGCATTCACATATTCATATTATCATGCAGTATTCTGGGGTTTATGCCGATGCTCATTATTTACTTACTCATGATTTTGGGATTTTGGATTTCTATGAGATTTCTGGATTTTGGGGAAAACCGCAAGAATTTAATAAAAGCTTAGTATCATCATTTTTAAAATGCAAGTTGCGGTTTTCTTGTGATGTATGTGTCGTCCACCATGAGATTTCATGTTTTCTGTTGGATTTCGAGACCCAATTCGAGGAGTGGATGAACCGTCTCGGGTACATGGTGGGCCCGGTATGGTACCCCGGGGAAAGACGCTCGAGCTGTAGACGATGAGCCTGGCAGGGGAAGACTACCTACCGGTGATGTCTGGCGCGGAGGATATCCGGAGGATACCGACCGTTGTCGTGGGATTTGATGATATGGGCCGATCCGGACTGACGGAGCCTGAGATATTGAGACTATGAGATAATGAGACTACGAGGTATTGAGACTTTGAGATTTGCATGTTTTGTGTCGATGCTTGACACGGATTTCCATGGATTTCATTGATGATGTTTTAGATTACCATACAAATTTTACTATGATAAAAGTTAAAGATTTCTTATACAGATAAATCCAGATTTCATGGTTGATTGTTTTACATTCATGGTGCATGCATACTCATACACATGACATGTTACTACTTTAGGCACTGACATGAGCACTGAGCATTGCACTTACGCTTAGATTATCACCCTACAACTACTAGATGACTAGTGTTATATTAAGTATATTATTATGACCTAGGAGATCGTCGTGCATGCGATTTCTACTCGCAGATGTCTTCTACTCACGAGTTGGCAACTCACCCCCATTGTGCCAAATTTTCTTATAGTTTCCGAGGTACAGGTTTCCTTGGCAGCTTGCTGGCACATCATTTCATTCAGGGTGATTTGCTTGGTAGGTTGGTTCACTTGTATCAGGACCGCCGTTGTACTTTTATTATTTTATTTGTATCTAGTAAGCTCCATCAACCAGACTTGTATTACTTGATAGATTTAGAAGACCGGTTATTTTTATTTCGACCTTAGAGTCACGCTTGTATTATTATGGTTTTCTGGTGGATTTAGTTTTCTTTTAAGTTTTGAGCCTCACCCTTCGGCGTTGTATATTATATTACATTGTGTGGTTGTTTCCGCCATTTGGCGTAGAGCTAGCTCCCGGTTGGGGATGCCTTTATTATTGCTTATGTATATATTCTTGTTTGTACCCGTTTGGGGCCGGTTTTTACAACGGAGACTCTGCCGAAATTTTTGAGAAAATTTGATGTTGCTTTTAAACATGTTTTCCTGTACTTCTTCTTTTAAATGATTTAGATTTTTGGGCTTCGGCTTACTTAGATTACGTTGCGCCTCTAAACGCTTCGTAATTTAAGTGCCGGTCACGTTCCGTACCTTCGGGTCGTGAAACCTCGGCTCTCACGGCTGCTCTCTGCGCCCTCGTAGTCTTCGGCGGCATAATGGCTGGAAATGAAAAGAGGATTCGATAAGAACATAGAAATCGAATCATAATGATGCATATAATCACAGAAGGAATTTCAACCAACAAGTCCTAAGGTCACTTAGGCGGAGTACCGTGTCGTAAGTATGCCGCGGAACATACACACGCTACGTCACTCTGCTTAAGCTATCTACTCCATCATACCAAGGTCATCCTACACTCCGAAAAGTAAAACCTAGCGCTCTGATACCAACTTTGTCACGACCCAAATTTAGGCACGTGACCGGCACTTAAACCACGTGACGTCAACAGGCGTAACGCAATTTAAGTAAGCCGAAAACCCAGAAATCTAAACCATCAAAGAAGTAAGTGATAAAAACATTGTTAAAAACATTTGGAAATCTCAAGTAAAAATTTTAAAGCTTAAGTTTATTTTCTTAAAAATTTCAGCAGCACCTCCTTCGTAAAAACTAGCCCCGAAATGGGTACAAACACAGGATATAAATAAAGCATCCCCAAACGGGAGCAAATCAAGCCCAAAGGCGGAAACAACCACCACAAGCATATATACGACGCTGTAGCGAAGAAATAGACAGTATAAATGAAAAACAACATAAAGAGGTAAAACTACATAATAAAGGCCGGCTCATACGAGCTCGACAACCAGAGTCATAAAATATACAATATCGGTTCTCACAAACTCGTCTCTAAGTCAATACATTGTAATGGTAGATGGAGAGTACTGGATACAATGAGATATACAATGGATATAATCGGATAACCGCAACCCACCTACAACAAAAAGGCTCACAGCCAACCTAGCGGTATCCACTAAAAAGATACAATAAGCAGCCCTGCCGCGACTACTCTGAGGGTCAAGCCTGCAAAACACTGTGGCACAACGGGGATGAGTTGCCAACTCATGAGCAGTAAGTAACATCATACAGATAATCGCAGGTATGCACGTACATCGATAATCTATCACATGCAATCTGATAGCATAAATATGGTAATATGGGTACGCAACAATCATGATCAAGGTACACCATCAGGGTACTACTACTACATGAAACAATGAATATCAAATAACTAATGAGTATGGGATAAAACATATCATCATCAATGAATCATCATCGTGGAAAAACCCAGTGTCCATCAACGACACCCCCAAATCCCAATACCTCAGGCGCCGTCACTCTGATCCCTCATATCCATAAATCTCATGGAACCTGAGTGCCTAACATCGACACTCGAAACATCATGAAAACCCATGTCCAACATCGACACGTAAATCCACATAACTCGGGCTCCGTCGGTCCGGATCGGCCCACGGGCTCCGTCAGTCCGGATCAGCCCATATCCATCTCACGACTCCGGTCGGTATTCTCAGGATAACCTCCAGATCCAACCAATCACCGGTAGGTAGTAGTCTGTAATATTTCAGAAAAATAAAATATTATTTTTGGGAACTTATATAATTAAATAATAAATATTAAGAATATTTTAATTGTGCGGTATAATTAAATACCGTTAAATTGAGAAATATTTGGAAAATTATAGAAATTACTGAAATGAGGGTGTTTTATATGATTTAAGCAAATTATAAATTTTTTATGATTAATTATATTACATTTTTATGTTAATCGCGATTAAATATCGCTAATCGTGCATTAAGCTTGATTTGTGCACACGACATGCACCATGTCATACTTCACATTTTTACATTTCTACCATGGCTTTTTCTTTTTTTTCTTCATGCATGGCTTGGTTTTTAAATATGAGAAGAGAAAAGATAAAGAAAAGAAAAGCAAATGGGAATAAACAATAGAGTATGGGCATGAGAGAGAAAGGAGAGAGAGGTGAAGGGTCTTTGACCATTGCTCCCATTTGTTTCCCTCCATTTCCTTCATCATTCTTTCCCCTTCATCTCCATGGCTGCCCTCATCTCCCACCTCCACTAAACCTTCACAAACACCCTCAATCACTCATCAAAACACCATCCCCCTTTAATTAAAAACATGCACAAGCTCACTACAAGCACTTTGGACCAAGAAAGTTTAGATTTTGAAGACTTGGGGCAACTCAAGAAAATTCTTGAGTTGCCAAATGAGGTATATCCTTCACACTTAGTGTAGTTATTCATTTCCTTTAGCATCCATTATAGTTTAGAAGTGTTAAAGTGTGGTTTCGTGAGGTTTGAAAAATCCTAGATAGGGTTTTGAGGACTTCATGAGTTGAGAGGGTGTAATTGAACTTTAGTGGTGACCTTAAACTCCCCTATTGTCAAAAACCCAGACCTAACCTAAACTGAAAACCTGAAACCCAAATCCGAAACTTTCCGTATCGGTTTTGTGAAATTTTACTCCTACAGGGAATTTGGAGTGACCCAGGAATTTTATGAGAAAAACAAATAATACCATTTACCTAGTTAGACCACTACGAGACCACCCTGCAAATACGAGAGCCTAATTCACTACCATGGCCGAGCAGGCCGGATTTAGTGGGGATGTGGCCGGCCACTTGGTGGAGTTTGGTGTCCAAGTGTAAGTCCACGTTGCCCACCCCGGTGCTTGCGGGGAGGCGGAAAACGGAATAAAAATCGGATTTTTATCGAACTAGGCAACATGGACTAACTAAAGGAGGATCTTTCCTAAACAAAAACTAACTACAAGCTAACAAGATTTAGCTACATGGAAGAAAGGTTATACCTTAGGCTTTATGTCCTTCTCTCCTTGCTCCTTGGAGTGGAAGAAAGAGATCACCTTGTCGCCTTCTCTAGTCGAAGAAGGATCCACCCGAGAGCCTCAACCTTTGGCTTCAACTTCAAGCTAGAAGTAACTAAGGTGCTAGAAGTGCTAATCCTAGAACCTTAGATGAGAGTAGAGATTACTTTAAAGAGGTTTATCTCAAGCTCAAGTGTTTCTCAACACATGAGAGGGGAGAGCTTGAGAGAGAGGAAGAGGAGGAGAGAGAATCTATATAATAGAATGAGAGAAAATAATGAACCATTCTCTCTAATATGGGTGAATTATGAAATTATATAATTAGCTAGATAATTGTCATGGTTAATCAAGACTTGACCATTATCATTTCATATTTAATGCAAATTGCAAGGATCAAAGAGCATCTTTTATATGGAATGATGATGGTCAAAGTGTCAACTTAGGTCAACAAGTCAAGTATGGTCAAAAGGTTAACAACCCTAACCATGCACAATTATATTTAACTAATATCAATTATTCATAATACACACATAAGCATTAGGGTTAAGAAAATGACAATAGTCATTAACCCAAATCAAAGTCCTCTGCCTCTGTCTCAGTCAACTGTGCAAACGCACCCGTATCCGTGATCCGAGAAACACGAATACAATGAGATAAGACCAATCCTAAATCATATACTAGGATCCGGCTTAAACCAAAGCCCGCTAGTATAAGCTGTCCGGACAGCAAACGTGCACAAGTGCGTGGATGTGAACGAACCCTGTCGCAAAACCATGCGACCTCTACTCATTTTGCCTAAATGCGAATAACTTTCTGTATGGGACTCTAAAGACTCGACACTACGCTGGCAGTGGGTTTAACCACAGACCACAAGAGGCACTAGCTGTACGTAACGGTCCCCGGGTAGATGCCGATAAGAAGACTGACGAGGTGACCCCATCTGAACTCCTACTGAGCCTGAATGTAACAGTCTCCGTACAGTCCGGTCTGTTCGTCTGATACATCGCATGGCGGGCCTAGGGGGCGATGAACGTCAGTCCCCTAATAGCGGTACAAGTCGTGTCGGAGTATAGCCAAGAACACCCTGAGATAACACTGGAAACCTACCAGTATATCTCGCTTGCCCTGGCCAGGGACTACTTGTGTAATGGTTCTCCTGGACACAGCGCGATGTCAACCCCCAATACCGGAAGAGACGAATCATGTCTAACCGTCACTGCCTCCAAGTGCTTCGGGACTGCACCCAACTACTACCTGTTTGCACGACTCCTTTGAGCCGTGGTAGGGTAGTAATCAAAGTACAGTGGGAACACACTCGAGGCGAAGTGACAGTGTCAAGTCAACGGACTAAGCTGTACTCATGTCACCTGGGAACTGATAACTGATGATAGGTATAATACCAACCAACAGTTCCCGACGAGTCCTGTCCATTGTACTCGTAACCTAACGAGCACCCGTATACTATCTCAAGTACGACGTACTAACGGCTGTGGGACAGATCGTCTCCCACGCTGGGATGAGAAGCGCATACGCTAGTCTACTCTGGAGTATCGATGCCCTGTCTCGATAGTCTTATGACTAGGGACCTGTATAAGGATGTGCTTATGGATTACCCAGCCCCCACGAGTGTGAGCGCCATCACAACGTTGGTAATCAAGCAAAGATCCTACGGGCTCTACTAATATGTTTATAAGCGATATGCTAAAAGAAACACATGCACATATTAAAGCAGAGACAAACCAAGTAGCATACTACCATTTCGAGCAAGATTGTATATACAACTGTGAATATCCCAAGCTTCCATCAAGTAATATACATAATAGTATGATACAGTAATGGCCTCTAGGGCATATACACTAACAATCTCCCACTTGCACTAAGGCCATGTACTGGCGTATCAAAGACCTATCATCTCGATCAGCCGCTCGAACTGAGTCTGGGGTAAGGCCTTCGTGAATGGATCTGCAGTGTTATCTTCTGAAGCAACCCTCCGAACCTCGATCTCCTGGCGATCCACGATCTCCCTGATCAGGTGATACCGCCTCAAGATGTGTCTGTATTTCTGATGGGACCTGGGTTCCTTCGCTAAATCTATAGCCCCGTTGTTGTCACAATACAGAGGTATTGGATCAACAATGGACGGAACCACCTGAAGTTCTTTCAAGAACTTCCTCATCCAGACAGCTTCTTTTGCGGCATCAGATGCAGCGATGTATTCCGCTTCTATAGTCGAGTCAGCAATAGTTTCCTGTTTGGAGCTCTTCCAACACACCGCCCCTCCATTGAGGATAAAGACAAAACCCGACATGGACTTGGAATCATCCTTGTCACTCTGGAAGCTGGAGTCAGCAAAGGCCTCAATCTTGAGGTCTTTTCCGCCATACATCAAGAACATCTCCTTAGTCCTTCTCAGGTACTTGAGAATGTTCTTTACCGCTATCCAATGTTTCTCCCCAGGGTTTGACTGATACCTGCTTACCACACTCAGTGCATAAGCCACATCTGGTCTGGTACACAACATCGCATACATTATAGAGCCTACCGCAGAAGCGTAGGGTATAATAGACATGCGATCCCTCTCCAAATCAGTCTTGGGAGACATCTCTTTGGAGAGGGTGATCCCGTGACAAGCCGGTAGATTACCGTGCTTGGAATCTTCCATACTGAATCTTTTCAGTATTGTGTCGATGTACCTGGACTGTGAGAGTCCTAAAATCCTCTTGGATCTATCACGGTAGATCCGGATCCCCAGAATGTATGAGGCATCACCCAGGTCTTTCATGGAGAACCTGTGTGACAAGAACCCCTTGACAGATTGTAGCATAGGAATGTCATTTCCTATTAAGAGAATGTCATCCACGTATAAAATGAGGAATACTACAGTTCTCGCTACAAATCTACAATAGATGCATGGTTCATCTGGATTTTTGATAAAGCCAAATTCCTTGACCGTCTCATCAAAACAGATGTTCCAACTCCGCGATGCCTGCTTTAGTCCATAAATGGACTTAAGCAACTTGCACACCTTTCCCCTTCTCCCACTCTGAATGAAACCCTCTGGCTGGTCCATATAGACACACTCCTCTAAATTTCCATTTAGAAAAGCGGTCTTTACGTCCATCTGCCAAATCTCATAATCGTGGAAGGCAGCAATGGCAAGAAGGATCCGAATGGATTTCAGCATAGCTACTGAAGAAAAGGTTTCGTCATAGTCCAAACCAGGTCGCTGACGAAAACCCTTTGCAACCAGTCTAGCTTTATAGGCCTCAACCTGTCCATCTACACCAATCTTCCTTTTGAAGATCCACTTGCATCCTACGGGTTTTACCCCATCTGGAGCAATGTCCAACGTCCATATTTTGTTGGTGTACATGGACTCCATTTCGGTCCGCATTGCATCCAGCCATTTTACCGAGTCAACGCTCTGAATGGCTTGCTGGAAGCTAGTAGGCTCATCACAATCTATGATGCAATCCTCTCTATCCCCGTCTATGAGAAAACCGTAGTATCTCTCGGGCGGATGAGACTGCCTACTACTTCTGCGGAGTGGCGTGAGAATGTCCTGATCTTTCGAACCCTCTGGTTCTACTAAGCTTTCAGTAATAGCTCGTGGTTCTGGAATTTCTTTCAGTTCTATTGCGCTCCCACTTATTTCTTTTTCTAAGAACTGGTGTTCTAGAAAGTGGCCATGGCGAGAAACAAAAACCTTTTGTTCCTCTTCGCAATAGAAGAAATATCCATTGGAGTTCTTTGGATATCCCACAAACTTGCACTCTACTGAGCGTGCCTCGAGCTTGTCCGCATGCTGCTTTTTGACAAAAGCTGGACATCCCCATGTCTTAATGTGATTAAGATAGGGTCTCTTCCCACACCACATCTGATATGGTGTAGTAGGCACAGTCTTAGTTGGAACTCGGTTCAAAAGGTATGCAGCTGATTCTAGCGCATATCCCCAAAACGATCGCGGTAACTCAGCGTTACTCATCATGGACCGTACCATATCCAATAGGGTTCGGTTCCATCTCTCCGATACATCATTATGTTGCGGAGTGTATGGAGGAGTAAGCTGAGAGAGAATTCCATTCTCTTTTAAGTAACCCAGGAACTCGGCACTCAAGTATTCACCACCTCGATCAGATCTCAGTGCCTTGATACTTTTGCCTTTTTGTTTTTCTACTTCATTCTTATATTCCTGGAATTTTTCAAAAGCCTCGGATTTATGTTTCATTAAGAAGACATATCCGTACCTTGAAAAGTCATCCGTAAAAGTAATGAAATAAGAATAACCGCTTCATGCATGTGTAGACATTGGACCGCACACGTCGCTGTATACGAGTCCCAAGAGCTCGCTCGCTCTTACTCCGTGTTCAGTGAACGGAGTCTTTGTCATCTTTCCTTTGAGACAGGATTGACAAGTTGCATACGATTGATATTCGAACGGATCCAAATATCCTTCTGTATGTAACTTAGTCAATCTTCTCTCATTGTTGTGACCTAGTCTACAATGCCACAAGAAAGTTTTATTGATTTCTGGAGACTTTCTTTTGTGTGTATTCTGGACATTGAAAATCTGTGGTTGGTTTAATACGTATATACCGTTGTTTGATGTACCTGACCCAATCAAAACTTGATTAAGATGAATGTTCACTACATTACTTACAAATGCAAATTCATAACCTTCTTTAGATAATGAAGATACAGAAATGATATTACAGGTTGCATTTGGTACAAAATAACAACTACGCAAAACCAAAAAATGTCCATCTGACAATCCCAGGTGATAGTCCCCCACGGCCTCAGCATCCATGCTAGCTCCGTTTGCAACTCTGAGGGTCATATCACCTGCCTTCAAGACTCTACGCTTTCTCAACGCCTGCAAAGAATTACAGATATGAGATCCTGATCCGGTATCCAATACCCAGGAAGTAGAGTTTATTGATACATAGTTTACAATAACATACACACCTGAAGCTGAAGCCGCAACTCGCTTCAGATCCTGGGTTCTGGCCTTCCAAGCCGTGCAATCCTGTTTCCAGTGTCCACTTTTGTGACAGTAGAAGCATTCTTCCTTCCCCACCAGCTTTCCCGCTACCTTTGTTGCCTTTCCCTTTCCCTTCGTATCCACTTTACTGACACCGCCCCTTGGTTTGGCGGGGGCTTTCTTCTTCTTTCCCTTGGCTTTCGCCCTGGACCTAGAAGAGGAAGATCCTCCTACAAAAAATTTGGATGTCTCCCTACCTTTCTGTAGGGTGCCCTCAGCACTCCTCAACATGTTCAGAAGTTCGGAAAGTTCAACCTCCTTTCCTTGCATGTTGAAGTTTAGGATAAACTGGGCGTAAGTGGAAGGAAGGGACTGGAGAATCAAATCAGTGTAGAGTTCATTCTCCAACGTGGTCCCGAGGTCCGCGAGCTCCTCTATGTAGCCAATCATCTTAAGCACGTGTTCCGCTACCGATGATCCGATGGCCAATCTTGCCGAAAATAACTTCTTCGACACTTTGTATCTTGCGATACGAGACTGCTCTCCATACAGTTCTTTTGTATGAAGAAATATGGACTCTATGTCCATATTCTCGTGCCTCCTCTGATGTTCGTTGTCCATCGAGGCAAGTACGAGGCATTTGGCCTTCGCGCAATCTATATCCCATGTCTTATAGATTTCTACATCCGCGACGCTGGAGGTGGGACCTGGGACAGGGGGAGCTTTGGTGGTAAGGATATACCCCAACTTGTCGTAAGTGATTGCCATCTTGACATTCCTGAGCCAATCTTTGTAGTTTGGCCCTGTTGGTATGTTTTTATCTAGTAATAACTTAAGTCCGGTCATGTTGAATGGTCGCTGCAATTAGGAGAGAGAAAAGAAACACTTTAGCTTGATGCTCTTGCAAGTTTAGAGTGGTTTTTAGTTTGTCTAAACATGATGACTCCCACTGTCTCTCGAATCCCTCCTCAAACCATAAAGGAAGAATTAGTCGGGATCAATCTCACCGTACAATATTTGCTTAACCGTTCAGCCAGGCCAGTGTCGGTACTTCGAGGGAGGTTTTCCAACGCTTTCGCGAAGTTCCTTAATTAAGTAACCTCTTTTCCTTGTGGGCGTAGCCCCGCTAACACCTTTCTAGACACCTACTAGGTTTATAGCATTGATCATTAAGTGAGAACTTTCCCGAGGAGTAGCATATACTCACAATAGGATCGGGATCCAAATATCATCGCGTGATAAAACCGAAGGAATCCTACCAGAATCATCACACTCCAAATGGTATGCAGCTCTAGCAAGTTTCAGTACTTATGAAACTCCCGATGTGGATTTTTGCCCCATGCTCTTATGACCTTGACTTTGGCCAAAATATCATAAGTCACATGTCAAGTTCTACCCGTCATTCTCCTGGTTAATTTGGACCCACCCGTACCTACCCTTGACTTTGGCCAAAATGGCAGCACGACTGTCCCAAACCAACGCATCTACCTATGCTGCACATGAATACCCAATAGCTACCAATCATTATGCCTTGACTTTGGCCAAAATACATAGCTTGAATACATTTTGACCATTCATGTGGAATGACGGAGGGCTACGAATGGTTTTGGCGAAACCGTGAACGTAGTGAACTTGATATAATCGATGGAACGAGATAGCTTTTAAAAGGAGTGGTTCAAGCTCCGCATTTAAAAGTTTAGTTTTGAAAAGAACCGAGTGGTTTTCAAAGTGTTCCAATCGACTTTTACTTGGTTTATTTTCTTGCATTAATCTTAATGCGTCCCATTATTTAAATCCTACCATTGCAGAAAACAACCAAAATATGGTGTACGCTTATGCCATCCGCATTCGCCACGGGGCCCCGTCATCACCCGTTAGGTTACTTAACTAACGACAGAGCGGGGGCTGGACTAGCGCGGATGCAAAACATAAGCAACACCTAAATAGTTATTATATATAAATATATAGCAATGATAACCATTACAGATCATAGATGAACACTTTGGATATACTAGGAATCCGCAATTCGTTCGAGCCTGCAATGAAAAACGGATTACCCGGTCGCGATGAATAGCCAATACCCCACCCAAGACCCCTACGGGTGCGGCAAACTACCCGCCAAGTATCCGAAGCGAAGCAACCTCCCTCAACGACGTGAGTAGGCCACTCGGCACTTCGAGATACCCGGTAGTTTGTGCACCCCACCATGGGTCTATCCTAGGAGCAAAAACAGTAAAAAGAAATTATACAATGACGGCTACAACCCTGACCCGGTTGTGCGGCTAAATAAACAATATTTCATCAATTTACATATTACATGAATGAAAGAAAAAAGAAACTCTCATCTCACATCCACCCTGGCTATTCATCCACGAAAATCCGCCGAGTTCATATACACAAACCAATAAGCATTACAGATCACAGATATGTATAACCCCCACTAATCGACGTATAGCGATTAGCAGACGTTAAATACATATAAACATCACAGATATAACCCAATAGCCAAAGTATAGTGAAGTTCGATCAAAAAATACGGATTTATAGCCACCTAAATACAAATTTCTATTCTGGAAAATCTGGGCAGAAATAAAATATCTTAAAAATTCCAAAACCATTACAGAAGAACACTGCACCAAACTCGGTCCAGAACCGAGTCAACTCGGCCGCGGTTCCACGGCAAGAAGCATGTTCTTGCCGCGGAAACGCGGCGCTTTGAGCGGTTCACTGGATCGTCTTTGGTGAGTTTCTTAACAAAACCCTGAGCCTAATTTTGAAGTATGATTTATTATTTTTAGAGCAGAAAAAAAATCAACAGAAACTTAGGGTTTTGAAATTTTAGTTTTGCGATTTTTCCGATCGAATTTCCATACACTTTACTAACTAGCTGGTTTATGTTTAGTTAGTCTCTGATACCACTGTAAGTCCACGTTGCCCACCCCGGTGCTTGCGGGGAGGCGGAAAACGGAATAAAAATCGGATTTTTTTCGAACTAGGCAACATGGACTAACTAAAGGAGGATCTTTGCTAAACAAAAACTAACTACAAGCTAACTAGATTTAGCTACATGGAAGAAAGGTTATACCTTAGGCTTTATGTCCTTCTCTCCTTGCTCCTTGGAGTGGAAGAAAGAGATCACCTTGTCGCCTTCTCTAGTCGAAGAAGGATCCAACCGAGAGCCTCAACCTTTGGCTTCAACTTCAAGCTAGAAGTAACTAAGGTACTAGAAGTGCTAATCCTAGAACCTTAGATGAGAGTAGAGATTACTTTAGAGAGGTTTATCTCAAGCTCAAGTGTTTCTCAACACATGAGAGGGGAGAGCTTGAGAGAGAGGAAGAGGAGGAGAGAGAATCTATATAATAGAATGAGAGAAAATAATAAACCATTCTCTCTAATATGGGTGAATTATGAAATTAGATAATTAGCTAGATAATTGTCATGGTTAATCAAGACTTGACCATTATCATTTCATATTTAATGCAAATTGCAAGGATCAAAGAGCATCTTTTATATGGAATGATGATGGTCAAAGTGTCAACCTAGGTCAACAAGTCAAGTATGGTGAAAAGGTCAACAACCCTAACCATGCACAATTATATTTAACTAATATCAATTATTCATAATACACACATAAGCATTAGGGTTAAGAAAATGACAATGGTCATTAACCCTAATCAAAGTCCTCTGCTTCTGTCTCAGTCAACTGTGCATACGCATCCGTATCCGTGATCCGAGGAACACGAATACAATGAGATAAGACCAATCCCAAATCATATACTAGGATCCGGCTTAAACCAAAGACTGCTAGTATAAGCTGTCCGGACAGCAAACGTGCACAAGTGCGCGGATGTGAACGAACCCTGTCGCAAAACCATGCGACCTCTACTAGAAACCTCTAGTAAAATACCCACCAGTGCCCGTTGTGCCTAAAGGCGAATAACTCTTTGTGTGGGACTCTAAAGACTCGACACTACACTGGCAGTGGGTTTAACCACAGACCGCAAGCGGCACTAGCTGTACGTAACGGTCCCCAGGTAGATGCCGATAAGAAGACTGACGAGGTGACCCCATCTGAACTCCTACTAAGCCTGAATGTGACAGTCTCCGTACAGTCCGGTCTGTTCGTCTGATACATCGCATGGCGGGCCTAGGGGGCGGTGAACGTCAGTCCCCTAATAGCGGTACAAGTCGTGTCGGAGTGTAGCCCAGAATACCCTGAGATAACACTGGAAACCTACCAGTATATCTCGCTTGCCCTGGCCAGGGACTACTTGTGTAATGGCTCTCCTGGACACAGCGCGATCTCAACCCCCAATACCGGGAGAGACGAATCCTGTCTAACCGTCACTGCCTCCAAGTGCTTCGGGACTGCACCCAACTACTACCTGTTTGCACGACTCCTTTGAGCCGTGGTAGGATAGTAATCAAAGTACACTGGGAACACTCTCGAGGCGAAGTGACAGTGTCAAGTCAGCGTACTAAGCTGTACTCATGTCACCTGGGAACTGATAACTGACGATAGGTATAATACCAACCAACAGTTCCCGACGAGTCCTGTCCAGTGTACTCGTAACCTAACGAGCACCCGCATACTATCTCAAGTACGACGTACTGACGGGTGTGGGACAGACCGTCTCCCACGCTGGGATGAGAAGCGCATACGCTAGTCTACTCCGAAGTATCGATGCCCTGTCTCGATAGTCCTACGACTAGGGACCTGTATAAGGATGTGCTTATGGATTACCCAGCCCCTACGAGTGTGAGCGCCATCACAACGCTGGTAATCAAGCAAAGATCCTACGGGCTCTACTAATATATATATAAGTGATATGCTAAAAGAAACACATGCACATATTAAAGCAGAGACAAACCAAGTAGCATACTACCATTTCGAGCAAGATTGTATATACAACTGTGAATATCCCAAGCTTCCATCAAGTAATATACATACTAGTATGATACAGTAATGGCCTCTAGGGCATATACACTAACACCAAGTTGCTTCTGTAGTTCATATACCCTCTATACAACACCCAGTACCGTTTGTTTAGGCTAATTTCACATAAACTAAAATCTGGAGCAAGTTTTGTAAGTTGTTATTTTGGCTTCCTCGATGTTTATGAATTCATGTTTTGATATTTGTATTTTGTATCGGTCACTTGATGTTTGGACGTCGATATCGGGTGTTATTTGGTTGATTTACGTGAGTAGGCTATAGGTTTCAACCTATAGGCACCTCGCGTGTCGTTTTGGATTTGGATTGGATTTTAATGCGATACAATGTGTTATGATATGTAGGTACCTCCATGTGAACTTGGAGAAACAAGGATGCGCGTGGCATCATCGACTTCGGCAAGCAATGATCACGGTGAGTAGATATATATCTACGGGGGAAGTCGGTTGATGGTGTATAGCACCCCCGCAGTTTCGTAGCGTATTATGAGATACGTTTATATATATTATATATGTGTATTTGTGAGACTATGCGATTCTCAAAAATAGGTTTTAGGATATCACGGGTTTAAGTTTAGTGTAATTGGATGATAGTGTCGTTAGCTAGTTTTAGTCGTGAAACCGTAGGATAAGGTACACGCACACACACACGCATACATTTTATTTTCTTGTGTGTATATGGGGATATGTACATATATATACATACATGTATGTGAGTATGCACACACACACACACACACATGATGATGAGGATAGTATATGATACTTGGAGATGAGTCGATGTGATTGGGCAGGATGCCGTGAGATCGGTGATGTGATTTGGGTCGTGTTATGAGATACGACATATTATATTAGCGGATTGATGGGCGATATGTTTTCATACACACGCGGATATATGTTAGATGGTATCAGTATGTACTAGACTTAGATCAGTACCTTATTCATGATATGATGAGAATGATACCATATGGATATTGAGGTATATGTGATAGGCGACTCGTACCCCGATTTTGGGATGTCTTACGATGGATTTACCATACGAGATATAAATATGATGATAGATCTGCACTCATGATTGAGGATGTCGTATTATATTGATCGAATGTGACGCTATTGAGGCGGGATCACCGATTACTATACACACACACACACACACACACTCACACACATATATATATATATCGACTCAGACTTAGATTGTTTTTCCTAACCCTTTGATTAGTCTCTTAGCTTTGTCCTGTAGTTACTTAGTAGATGTTAGCCTGGGCTCGAGTCATACTTGTTTCCAAAAACCAACGAATCGTGAATATTTTAAAGACAAGCCAAGGGGGTGCTATGGATATTTCAAAGGATGTATCTTTCTTAAAAACACCGTAGCTCTACTTTCTAAACACCACGATTTGAGTTATTTCAAAAGACAAACTGTATGACTCGTATATATAATATATATTCCTTATTGTTGCATTTACTATTCATTTCTGTATACTCATGTTGTTCATATCGCATCGCATTGCATGTTTAAATGTACTTTTATTTCTATTATGAAACCATGCTGTCAGGACACCAGCACCATTACCGATGATGCGTACGCTACACGTACACCTGCTTGCCGGCTTACACACATCTTCATCGGTAATTGTTATGTCACGTACACATTAGAAAATATTACTTTATTAGTATAAATTGCTAGCTGATAGTTTCGACATAGTACTAGTGCGCATGCTTTTATATGCTAATTTAGATATTGCATTTATTACTGTGATTTTCCGTGCATATTTATATATTCATTTGCCATGCGATATTATGGGCCAGTCCGGATTGCCGGACCCCGGTATACAATGTTATTGACCTGTCATTTTGAGATTTTGGATTTTCCATGAGATTTCTGGATTTGGAGAAATCGCAGATTTTATAAACTCATTTATCATTTTGAAAAGATAATAAGTGCGGTTTTCTCGTGATATGATATGAGATATGTCCACCATGAGTTTTCTTGGCTCTTGAGCGATATCATATACCCGATTCAAGAAGGAGGAGGAACCGTCTGTGGGTGCATGGTGGACCCTGTGTGGTACCCAAGGGTAAGAAGGTCGCAGATGATGGCGTTGAGCCTGGCAGGGGAGCACTACCGACCGGTTATTTGCGACGCGGTGGATATCCGGAGGATACCGACGTAGTCGTGAGATTTGATGAGGGGTCAGTCCGGATAGCCGAAGCCCAGGGGCCAGTCCGGATAGCCGGAGCCCGAGATATTGAGACTTTGAAGTATTGAGATTTTATGATATGGGCCAGTCTGAATAGCCGGAGCCCGAGATATTAGATATTTGGATATATGTTTTGTGTCGATTCTTGACACAGATTTTATGCTGATTTCATTGATGATACCTCGATTTATATATATAGAAATCTCACAAATTTATGAAAACAGTTTTCCTATTTAGATGTATTCTGTTTTCATGCATTCATACATCATATATATGATATGTTTCTATCTGAGGAACTGATACGAGCACGTGGTATTACACTTATGTGTAGATAGTTCAGGATGTTATATTGTGGATTTTTATGATCGTATGATCTAGGATTGAGTCATACATGCGATTTCTGCTCGGTGATATTTTCTACTCACGAGTTGGCAACTCACCCCCGTTGTGCCACAGTTTCTTGCAGGTTTTGCCGTACAGGTTTCCTTGGCGGCTTTGCTGGCACACTGCTTCCTTCCGGGTGTTTTCTTTGTTAGGTAGGTTCACTTGCATTGTGACCGCCATTGTACTTTATTTACTTTTAGTTGTATCTAGAAACTCCATCAACCAGACCTGTACATTTATTAGACCTAGAAGACCAGTTGTATATTCATTAGACCTTAGAGTCACGCACTGTATTATTATGGTTTTTTGATGATATTGGTTTCCTTTTGTGTTTTGATCCTCGCCCTTCGACGATCTAAATTATATTGCTTCCGTGGTTGTGACCGCTAATTGACGAAGAGCTAGTGTAGAGTTACTAGGCCCTCTCACAAGGGTCTACAAGGCATCAACCATGCCCGACTTAAAATTTAGACGTGCCGAAAAACCCTAACCAAGATCTTTAAACTAGAGATTAGGTGAAATAAAGCATGTTAAACACTTTAACATCTAAGAGTTTGGGATTACAACCTTTGTAGTCCGGTCCTTCGCTTCATAAGCTCCGAGTAGAAGTCACTTCACTGCGATCATCAAGTTCCCAGACCCTAGAGAGGCTCCACAAAGAGAAAGATGCATGCTTGCTTCCGATCTTCGATAACAAAGATGATCTACCTTGAAGTTTCTTTAACACAAGATCTCACTCACAAATGAAGTGAACACCCTAATCTAAATGGCTAGGATAGATTAGGATGATGAAGTAGGATTTTGGCTCTCATTTGTTTTCTTAATCTCACTCATTTTCATCACCTCTCAAAAAGCTAGAAAGCTTTTCAAGCAAGAAGGAAGAAGAAGAAGAAGCTAACTCTTTTGTGATGAATAATGAATAACTCATGTGTGAGGTTAGAAATGCAACCATGGTATAAGTGAGAAGACTTAACCCATGTAGAGAAACAACTATGGTTAAAGGGTTGGGTTGGGTTAAGGAAATATCTTGTAAAATATCACAAAATATCCAACTCAAAGTCAAAGCTTCAAGAAGCTTCTTGAAAGCTTCATGAAAACTTAACCCTAATCCAAACCTTAACCACATTTAAACTCCACAAAACATGTTGCATTTATAACCATAATATGTTACAATATTATATATCACATATACAATATTTCTTGTAACAAAATAAAATAATACAATTAACATATATCGTATATATATCAATGTATTACCCGAGTGAGAAAAAGAATCTTTTAGTGAGCTTATATCAGTTAATGTAATTTAATATATCAAATATATAATTATACATTAAATTATCGAATCAACAATTGATCCGATAACCTGGCTATTTCACAAATAACAGACTAATATAATCTGTATCAGTTCATCGAATCAACACTTGATCCGATGACCCGGCTATATCACATATACCCGGCCGATATCTCATATCGCGAGAATCTAATACGGTATCACATACACGTATTGTTCTTGGTCCCGTACATATCATATATGTTCTCCTACTCCGTTTTTCCTGAGTCAAGAAAGCTCTGTGTAGGACTCTAAAGAATCGTCAATACGCCAGCAGTTGGTGATGATCATATCAAACACTCACAAGCTGCAAGCGGTCAGCTAAACGTAACAGCCAACCAGGTATTGAGCGATCAGAAGATCAATAATCAAGCCTGTACATTCTCCTGTGAATCCAATCAGTAACACTCCCGTACAGTCCGGTCTCTTCGTCCGATATGTCGCATATCTCGCCTTGGGGTGGTAAACGTCAGACCCCAGTAGCTTGATAAGTCGTGTTGATATGAGGTCTATAACAGTTCGAGAAACTATTGATAACACTTACCAGTAAATCTTAGCAACCGTGGCCAGGGATTTCCAGTTATAGTCAATCGAACACAGCGCAACATCAACTCCCTATACCGGGAGAGACGAAACCCCTCCTCTCGCTCATTGCCTCCATGTGATTCGGGACTGTACCCAAAAGCCACCTTTTTGCACGCCCTATTGGACGTGGTATGATGGAAATCAAAGCACAGTGGGAATCACACAAGACTCTATGACGATCTCGGGTCTACAGACTAACCTGTACCAGTATCACCAGAGAACTGCCATCTGACGTGAGGTATAATACCATCTAGGAGTTCTCGGCGAGTCCGTCCAGTGTACCCAGTCTCCACTCAGCACCCGTATACCTTCTCTGATGTCAAACACCAATGGATATAGGATTATCCATCGCCCATCATATGGGTCAAGAAGCGCATACGCTAGTCTACTCTGGAGTATCGATACCCTGTCTCGGTACTCCCACGACTATGAACATTTGAAGGATGTACTTGGCGACTACACTGTCCACACTTGTATGATCCGCATCATAGTCCTGGTAGTCAAGTACTCATCCTAAGGGCTTTATCAACATGTGACATAGAGACAATCAGAGTACATGTTAAGATAAAGAGTAACCAGATAGCGTACTATCATGTCGAGCAAGAAAGTCCTCCCTATATATGTCCAAGCATCCACTACAATATACATCGTATGTACAGTAATGGCTTCTAGGGCATACATATAACTAACAATCTCCCACTTGCACCAGGGCCATCTGTTGTGGTATCGCATACCCAACATTTAGCTGTGGTTGAAGTATCTCATACTCAACCATCCCATAGAAGTCTCTACTGGGAAATAGGCCTTTGTGAGTGGATCCGCGCTGTTGTACTCTGTGTCTACTCTCCTAACCACGATCTCCCTGGAGATCAACTATCTCCAAGATCAGGTGATACTGCCTAAGAATTATATCTGGATTTCTGATGGGACGGGCGTTCCTAGGCCAAAGCCATTACTCCATTGTCACACAATGGTTGGAACGAAGTTCATCTCATGAACTTATATATATCCAGACTGCCTCTTTGGTAGAATCCTTGGTAACGATGTATCTTGCCTTTAATCGTCTAGTAAGTCACGGTATCTAGCTTGGAACTCTTCCAACATACCGTCCCTCCACTGAGGGTAATGACAATGCCTGCGACTGACATTCAGTCGTCCTTATCACCCTGGAACCTTTCCAGTGATTCTCCCCAGGATCGATTGATACCATCTCACTGCAACTAGTGAGAATCCTAACATCCAATTAGATCTATCTCATATATCCAAAACCCAGGATTTAGGAGGTATCACTTTGATCCTATATGGAGAATCCTTGTGATAAGAGGAGATTGACCGAGTGTAGCATAGGAAACTCCTTTCCTATCAAGAGTATGTCATCCACGTACTCTACGAGGATCACCACCATACTCCGTACTACCTTTTTGTATATACAAGGTTCATCTACCATTTTGATGAAGTCAAACTCTTTGACTACCACATCAAAACAGACATTCCAACTCCGTGATGCCAGATTTATCATATAAAACTACTTGCACAAGTTTCCGCTGCTCCCACTGTTTACGAAGCCCTCTGGCTGTGTACTTATAAACACTTTCTTCCAAATCAATATTTAGAAAAGCAGTCATGACACCCGACCGCCAGATATCGTAGTCATGGTATGTAGCCGTGGCAAGTAGGATCTAGATGGACTTAAGCATAGCTTTGAAAGTCTCAACTTTTCCATGTACACCAAGTAATCTTCTCAAGATATACTTGCTCCTGATGGGGATTTAACCCTTCAGATAAAGCAACCAAAGTCCATACTTTGTTGGTGTATAAGGATTCCATCTCAGATCGCTAAGCATCCAGCCATTCTTACAGAGTCCCACTCCTGATTGCCTGCTAGAAACTAGTTGGGTCATCATCTCATGATGCAATCCTCGCTCCCACTATCATAAAGAAAATCGAAGTATCTCTCAGGTGGGTAAGGAACCCTACTAGATCGGCGGAGAGGCTGAGGTTCGTAGGAAACTATTGAATACTCCGGTTCTACCAAATCATCAGCTGCAGTTTGTATAGCTGAAACTCCTTCCAGTTGTAGCGCCTTGAAAAGTCGTTTTGGTGTTTTCCTGAAAATCGGTGAAAATTCGGTATTTTTCCGAAAACCGTCTTTCTCGTTATTTTGCAGTTTAGGACTAATTATACCTAAAATGGATAGGTAATTGCTTGTTTTTAGTAGCTAAAGAGTTACTTATGAAATTCTGGTCGTTTAAAAATTTTTCCCTATTTTTCAATTTTTCAATATTATTTTAAGCCGGTAAGAAAATACATTAAATAAGCGATAAATACAAATTTTTCCGGGCTAATTTTAATCTTTAAAATTATGATAATTAAAATCTAGCTTTAACATAAATTTTTAGTATTTTACTTTGATTTTTAACAAATTTTTATGATAGGAAACGAATTTATTGAATTTTAAGCTAAAACTTGCAATTTTTGACTTGTAGGGGGTCTTTTTGCATAAAATTTCTTTTGTAAAACCCCTCTCTCTCTTCCCTCAGCCCTAGGACAGCCCCACCTTGACCAGGTCCAGAAATTTCTGGCCTCACCTTGAATTTCTTTCATGTGTTGATTTGGTTTGTTTATGAATTTATTTTAATTATAGTTTGTTGAAGTATGGTGCTTTAACTTTTGGGGGAGTTGACTTGTGACTTTTCCCACACACCCACACCCTCCCCTTACCTCTCCTGGCCGAGACCTGCTCCCCCCCCCCATTTCCATTATTTTCCTTCTCTTTTTCTCTCATTTTGTTCAAAAAATTGCATCAAAATTCAATAAAAATCAACAAATCCTTCACTTTTTCAACACAAAACCTTATTCCCTCTCTTCTCAAACCCAAATTGGTTCAAATCTTGGAGAAAGATGGCATCTTGGGAGGTTTTAGCAACTTAGGGATTGATCTTTTGAGGTATAATTTCTAATCAAATGGTTAAATTGTAGTTTAAAGTGTGCTAATTGAAATTTGAAAATTGTTTTAGTGTTAATTTTAGTATTAATTGCATACTATTTTTTTTTAAAGTTTGTGGTTTGAAATTAATTTAGGGTTTAGATCACCATTAAGAGATTAATTAAGCTATTTTGTTATCTAGTTATTTTGTTAGCATAATCTAGGAGGTTAACTTGCTAATTGGACTATAAATTAGTGTTGATTTAAGGTTTTTCATATATAGTTTGGATTAAGTTTTGCTAGGTTATAAATTCAAGTAATGGTTGTTTATGGAAAATAGGTTTTGAACCATTGCTAATGTGTTGTAATTATAGTTTTTGTAGATTGCTTGTAGTGTGGTTGGTTGTTCAAGCTTGATAGTAGTCTTTGTAGCAAATCGGCGATGTTGCACCGATTTTTGGAATGTAACTGCTTACTAGTTTTGTTATAAAATTATGTGATGGATTATTTTCGACATCTTGATGATTGTGTTGGCTTATCCTATGATGTTTAGGATGCGTGTGTGCGGATTTTTGAGTAGTCGGGTTTTAGTTTTGGCGGGCGACCAAATCGGCGATTTTTGGCGGTTTTTGCGATTTTCGCGTATGTTCCGTGCACCTTGTGCACGTTGTACCTAGCTAGTGAACATTAGTAGTTTCGTTTGGGTTTTGCGTCGTTCTTGATATGTAACCTTACGTTTGGTATTGATGTAAATTCCAGGTTCGGTCGCGGAGACGTCAGACGCGGCACGAAAGGGGAAAGCGGTGATTGGACACAGCTAGCCAGGGATTCCGGTGAGTAGATGTAACATCTACGGGGGACTATCGTTGGATGGCGCAAGCCGCCCGATAGTTTTAGTAACTTACAAGATTCTTAGTGATGTTAGTAATTAGGGATGAAATACTTATATGATTATTTGCTGCATCCATGCATTATATTGACATACATATGCGAAACCATTTTCTAGGTCACCTGCACCATTGCCAGGGTTTTTATATGCAGCACGAGCACTATTCATGCTTACACACACATCCTGGTAATTGCCATGCCACCATACTAGATAACCTTTAAATTGAAACCTTTTACTAATTGATGCTTAAACCTGTGCTATTGCCTTTAATTCCTTCAAATGAAATCGTAGGATTGCTATTCATATGCATGTACCTCATCATATTATTTGTTCATGCCTAGTCTATTAATCATACATTGTAGCTTAATTATTGATACCATATGCATTCATCACCATTGACATATACACTTATGAGGATTTCTTGAGATTTTATGATATTTCTGGATTTCGGGGGAAAGCCGCAAAATTTCTAAACTTATTATATTTTTTTTAAATATGTAAATTGCGGTTTTCTAGTGATGTAAGTGTCGTCCACCATGAGTTTGTTGTGGTTTTCGAGATCCGTGTCGAGGAGTGGAGAAACCGTCACGGGTACATGGTGGGCCCGGTAAGGTACCCCGGGGCAAGAGGAATGTGGTGTTGACGTTGAGCCTGGCAGGGGACGGATTACCTACCGGTGACTGTTTGGGACGACGGATATCCAGAGGATACCGACCGTGGCCGCTAGATGATGAGATATTGATATTTGAGATGGGTCAGCCGGACGGCTGAGGCCAGAGATACATTGATATGAGATTTGAGACAGTTTTGAGGTGTCGATGCTGGACACAGGTTCTTGTTGATTCTATTGGTATTGTGCTGGTATTTCAAAAGACATTCTTAAAGGGAAAAACATGATTTCTTATACTTACACATTCAGATCACGAGATGATTTGCATTCCATTCATACCTGCTAGTATATCCATATTGCATACATACTTGCCATTATGTCCTGCCTTACCTGTATTTAGATGCTAGGATGCTTGTGTGCATGCATTCGATAGCCTGTGTAGATGTTATTTATTACTCACGAGTTGGCAACTCACCCCCGTTGTGCCATAGCCTTTTGCAGGTCCGCTCCGTCAGTACAGTAGCGGCGGGTGCGCTTGCTTCTTTTGCCTCTTTTGCCTGGACTCGAGGTTTTGCTCATAGGTGGGTTATGTTATTATTTTTGTACCACCTTGTATATTCTTTGTATCTAGTGTACTCCATCTACTGTTTCTACCAGTATTATTGTATATTGACCTAGAGATGAGACTGTGAGGTTTGTGGACTTTTATGCTGTATTTTGGGGTCGAGCTCTCTTGAGTCGACATGATGTTTTTCTTATGCTTCATTATGATTATTTCGCATGTTGTTGCTTTATATTGCGTGGGATTTGTGACCGCCTTGTGGCGAAGAGCTAGCTCCCGCTTGGGGATGCCTTATTTGTTGGATTCATATATATTCTTGTTGTACCCATTTTGGGGGCCAGTATTTACAAAGGAGACTCTGCCGAAATTTTCGGAAAAATTGGTATTGTTTTTAAAAAAGGGTTTTACATGACTTATTTGATAAACTCGCTTTCAATTGATTGGGTTCTCTTCACTCTTTTGCTTATTTGGTTTGGTTTTCTGGGCTTTGGCTTACTTATTTTACGGACGTCTTTAGACGTTTCGTAAACTTAAGTGCCAGTCACGTTCCGTACCCTGCGGGTCGTGAAAAAGTTGGTATCAGAGCGATAGGTTTTACCTTTTTGAGTGTAGGATGACCCTTGGTAGATGGAGTAAGTGACTTAAGTAGGGTAACGTAGCGTGTGTATGTCCGCGACATACTTGCGATACGGTACTCCGCCTAAGTGACTTTAGGATACTTGCTTGAAATTCCTTCTTCAATTCCGTGTATCCTATGATTCTTTTGCACTGTTCTTATTATCCTTTTTCTGTACCAGCCACTATGCCGCCAAAGGCTACGAGTGCGCAGAGGGCTGCCGCCCATGATGATATCCGAGCAGGCTCGTCCGAGACGAGGACTGAGCAGGGTGGTATACCTATGCCTCAGGGACAGACTGATCTGCATTCCCCAGGTCGCATGGATAGGCTTGAGTCCGGTATGGAGGAGCTGCGACAGATGATGGGAGGCATGCAGGAGTTACGACAGATGGTGGAATCGTTAGTAGAGGTAAATCGAGCACAGAGATCGGATATTACTCCCCCTGCGGTCGTTTCGAGACCGAGTCGGATTCGCACTGATATGTTAGCACCTAGGAGGGTTCGCAGAGGCCGTGGTGGATTCTTTAGGGGCCAGTTATATCGCCTTCACCCATATGATCAGCAGCCATGGTTAGGATGTTTTTGGTGTGGTAGCCTGCATCATCGTAACAGAGACTGTCCGGCGAGACGACAGGGAGCGGCGACAGTTCCACGTGTGACCCTGCCACCATCACCACCCCCTCCTCAGAGAGCCCTACTTCCTACCACCGGCGATGCTCCACGCCATTTAGGTGCATCCAGAGGCCGTGGACGCGGCGGTCCTGTTCAGAGAGGACGAGGAGGCAGAGGCCGAGGTCGAGGTCAGCCCGCTATCGGTGGAGGACAGGCCCGAGTTTTTGCTTTGACACCGCAGGATGCGCAGGCATCCAATGCCGTTGTGACAGGTACCTTGCCAGTTTGTTCTTTCGACGCCCGGGTATTATTTGACCCAGGTTCCACACATTCGTACGTCTCTACACACTTTGCACCGATGTTGGGCCGTGAGTCGTCGTCGTTAGATCATCCGCTTGTTGTTGTTACTCCGGTAGGCGAGTCGTTTGTCGCTCGGTTTGTATTTCGTTTGTGTTCCATTCGTATCGGGGAGAGGGATTCATCAGTTGATTTGATTCTCCTCGATATGTTGGACTTTGATGTGCTTCTGGGCATGGATTGGCTAGCCACTTGTTATGCTTCGGTGGACTGCCGTGAGAAGGCAGTCATATTTAGCTTTCCGGGAGAGCCAGTCCTTGTTATTCGGGGAGACCGCAGTGTCACCCTTCCCAGCTTAATTTCGTCTCTTCGCGCTGGTCAGCTCTTGCGGAAGGGATGTCAGGGATTCTTAGCGTGTATTTGTGATACTCGAGCTGCAGAGGTTCCGTTAGACCGAGTCCCGGTAGTTTGTGAGTTCCCTGATGTTTTCCCTGATGAGCTACCTGGGCTACCGCCTGAGCGCGATGTTGAGTTCTGCATTGATTTGATTCCCGGCTCGGGGCCTATTTCTATACCGCCTTATCGGATGGCCCCGGCAGAGCTTCGAGAGCTGAAGGATCAGTTGCAGGATTTGTTAGATAAGGGGCTTATTCGACCGAGTGTTTCTCCGTGGGGTGCTCCGGTCCTGTTTGTCAAGAAGAAGGATGGAAGTTTGCGCTTATGTATCGACTACCGCCAGCTGAACAAAGTTACCGTTCGGAACAGATATCCGTTGCCGCGCATTGATGATTTGTTCGACCAGCTTCAGGGTGTGGGGTATTTTTCGAGGATCGACTTGCGATCAGGATACCATCAGCTGCGAGTTCGACAGGAGGATATACCGAGGACAGCTTTCCGCACGCGCTACGGCCACTACGAGTTTTTGGTGATGTCGTTCAGACTCACCAACGCCCCAGCAGCATTCATGGATTTGATGAACCGTACATTCAGGCCGTATCTTGACTTGTTCATTATCGTGTTTATCGACGATATCTTGGTGTACTCCCGGAGCAGAGAGGAGCACGAGCAACACTTGCGGATTACGTTACAGACTCTGAGGGAGCACCAGCTGTTCGCAAAGTTCTCCAAGTGTGCATTCTGGCTGGACAGCGTCGGATTCTTGGGTCACGTGGTTACGAGAGACGGCATTTGTGTGGACCCCAAGAAGATTGAGGCTGTTCAGCAGTGGCCCCGACCTACATCGGTTACTGAGATCCGTAGTTTTCTAGGCCTGGCGGGCTACTACAGGCGTTTTGTTCAGGACTTCTCCCGTATAGCTTCACCGTTGACCGGTTTGACCCGGAAGGGAGTTCCTTTCGTCTGGACAGAGGAGTGAGAGCGTAGTTTTCAGCAGCTACGGACTTGTTTGACTACGGCGCCGGTATTATCTTTGCCTTCGGGATCAGGCAGATTTGTTGTCTACTGTGATGCTTCGCTAGTGGGGTTAGGATGCGTATTGATGCAGCATGGCCGGGTGATCGCTTATGCTTCTCGGCAGTTGAAGAAGCATGAACAGAACTACCCCACTCATGATTTGGAGATGGTTGCAGTGGTCTTTGCACTAAAGATTTGGCGACATTACCTATACGGCGAGTCGTGTCAGATATTCACAGACCACAAGAGCTTAAAGTACATATTTCAGCAGCGAGACCTGAATCTCAGACAGCGTCGTTGGATGGAGTTGGTGAAAGACTACGACTGCGAGATCTTATATCACCCAGGCAAGGCGAATGTAGTGGCAGATGCGTTGAGCAGGAGGCCCAGGGGTAGTCTATCGTGTTTGCGCGCAGTGCAGAGGCAGTCGTCAGCAGATTGGCAGATGTTATGCGACAGCCGAGTTGAGTTCGAGTTCACTCAGACAGGGGGACAGCTCGCGCATGTTCGTGCACGCCCACAGTTGCTTGACCGTATATATGAGGCATAGCGCAGTGACGACCGTTGCTCAGAGATCATGGCACAGATGGGACAGGGCAGATTTTCCGAGTTCGTGATTGACGATCAGGGGATTTTACGATATGGATCTAGACTGTGCGTACCAGATGCTGATGGATTGCGGCGCGACATTCTTGAGGAGGCACACCGATCAGTGTATAGTGTCCACCCCGGTTCCACCAAGATGTACCATGATATGAGAGAGACCTACTGGTGGGACGGGATGAAGAGGGACATTGCGGAGTTCGTTTCGAGATGCCTGACTTGTCAGCAAGTCAAGGCCGAGCACCAGAGGCCCGCAGGAGAGCTACAGCCGTTACCCATTCCAGAGTGGAAATGGGAGCAGATTTCGATGGATTTCGTTGTGGGTCTACCCAGGACCAGTCGAAGGTACGACTCCATCTGGGTGATCGTGGATAGATTGACGAAAGCGGCTCACTTCCTACCAGTGAAGACCACTTTCAGCTTCGCTCAGTATGCTCAGCTCTACATCGACGAGATCGTGCGGTTGCATGGCGTACCGACTTGTATCGTGTCAGATCGGGGCACTCAGTTTACCAGCCGACTATGGCAGAGACTTCTGGAGGCTTTGGGCACTCGTTTGAGCTTCAGCACAGCGTTTCATCCGCAGACCGACGGCCAGTCAGACCGGACTATTCAGACTCTCGAGGACATGCTCAGAGCGTGCGTTTTAGACTTCGGCGGTAGCTGGGATCGTCATTTACCTCTAATGGAGTTCACCTACAACAACAGCTTCCAGGATACTATTCAGATGGCACCTTTCGAGGCATTGTATGGGAAGAGATGCAGATCGCCCGTCTGTTGGACCGAGCTCAGCGAGAGCAGTATTTTGGGGGCCCAGCTTATTGAGGAGACGACAGCGAAGATACAGTTGATCCGAGACCGGATGAGAGCGGCTCAGAGCAGGCAGAAATCGTATGCAGACAGGCACCGTCGCAGGTTAGAGTTCGCAGTTGGCGACCATGTTTTTCTGAAAGTCTCTCCGATGAAGGGCGTGATGCGTTTTGGGCAAAAGGGAAAGCGTAGCCTTAAATTCGTAGGTCCCTTCGAGATCCTCGAGCGTGTCGGCGCTGTTGCATATCGTTTGACCCTTCCACCCAGCTTTCCCGATGTTCACCCCGTCTTCCATGTTTCGATGCTCCGCAAGTACCTTCACGACCCTTCGCATGCGATTCAGCACCCGACAGTCCAGCTAGAGCGCGACCTTTCTTTTGCAGAGTAGCCGGTGGCCATCCTGGATCGTCAGGTGAAGAAGTTGAGATCGAAGATTATACCGACCGTCAAGGTCCTTTGGCGTAGCCCGAGCAGCGAGGAGGTTACCTAGGAGACCTAGGGCGAGATGAGGAAGAAATATCCCCATCTCTTCGAAGGTACGCGTAGTTATATTTTTAAATTCGGGGACCGAATTTCTTTAAGGGGGGAAGATTGTAGCGCCTTGAAAAGTCGTTTTGGTGTTTTCCTGAAAATCGGTGAAAATTCGGTATTTTTCCGAAAACCGTCTTTCTCGTTATTTTGCAGTTTAGGACTAATTATACCTAAAATGGATAGGTAATTGCTTGTTTTTAGTAGCTAATGAGTTACTTATGAAATTCTGGTCGTTTAAAAAATTTTCCCTATTTTTCAATTTTTTAATATTATTTTAAGCCGGTAAGAAAATACATTAAATAAGCGATAGATACAAATTTTTCCGGGCTAATTTTAATCTTTAAAATTATGATAATTAAAATCTAGTTGTAACATAAATTTTTAGTATTTTACTTTGATTTTTAACAAATTTTTATGATAGGAAACGAATTTATTGAATTTTAAGCTAAAACTTGCAATTTTTGACTTGTAGGGGGTCTTTTTGCATAAAATTTCTTTTGTAAAACCCCTCTCTCTCTTCCCTCAGCCCTAGGACAGCCCCACCTTGACCAGGTCCAGAAATTTCTGGCCTCACCTTGAATTTCTTTCATGTGTTGATTTGGTTTGTTTATGAATTTATTTTAATTATAGTTTGTTGAAGTATGGTGCTTTGACTTTTGGGGGAGTTGACTTGTGACTTTTCCCACACACCCACACCCTCCCCTTACCTCTCCTGGCCGAGACCTGCTCCCCCCCCCCCCCCCCATTTCCATTATTTTCCTTCTCTTTTTCTCTCATTTTGTTCAAAAAATTGCATCAAAATTCAATAAAAATCAACAAATCCTTCACTTTTTCAACACAAAACCTTATTCCCTCTCTTCTCAAACCCAAATTGGTTCAAATCTTTGAGAAAGATGGCAACTTGGGAGGTTTTATCAACTTAGGGATTGATCTTTTGAGGTATAATTTCTAATCAAATGGTTAAATTGTAGTTTAAAGTGTGCTAATTGAACTTTGAAAATTGTTTTAGTGTTAATTTTAGTATTAATTGCATACTAGTTTTTTTTAAAGTTTGTGGTTTGAAATTAATTTAGGGTTTAGATCACCATTAAGAGATTAATTAAGCTATTTTGTTATCTAGTTATTTTGTTAGCATAATCTAGGAGGTTAACTTGCTAATTGGGCTATAAATTAGTGTTGATTTAAGGTTTTTCATATATAGTTTGGATTAAGTTTTGCTAGGTTATAAATTCAAGTAATGGTTGTTTATGGAAAATAGGTTTTGAACCATTGCTAATGTGTTGTAATTATAGTGTTTGTAGATTGCTTGTAGTGTGGTTGGTTGTTCAAGCTTGATAGTAGTCTTTGTAGCAAATCGGCGATGTTGCACCGATTTTTGGAATGTAACTGCTTACTAGTTTTGTTATAAAATTATGTGATGGATTATTTTCGACATCTTGATGATTGTGTTGGCTTATCCTATGACGTTTAGGATGCGTGTGTGCGGATTTTTGAGTAGTCGGGTTTTAGTTTTGCCGGGCGACCAAATCGGCGATTTTTGGCGGTTTTTGCGATTTTCGCGTATGTTCCGCGCACCTTGTGCACGTTGTACCTAGCTAGTGAACATTAGTAGTTTCGTTTGGGTTTTGCGTCGTTCTTGATATGTAACCTTACGTTTGGTATTGATGTAAATTCCAGGTTCGGTCGCGGAGACGTCAGACGCGACACGAAAGAGGAAAGCGGTGATTGGACACAGCTAGCCAGGGATTCCGGTGAGTAGATGTGACATCTACGGGGGACTATCGTTGGATGGCGCAAGCCGCCCGATAGTTTTAGTAACTTACAAGATTCTTAGTGATGTTAGTAATTAGGGATGAAATACTTATATGATTATTTGCTGCATCCATGCATTATATTGACATACATATGCGAAACCATTTTCTAGGTCACCTACACCATTGCCAGGGTTTTTATATGCAGCACGAGCACTATTCATGCTTACACACACATCCTGGTAATTGCCATGCCACCACACTAGATAACCTTTAAATTGAAACCTTTTACTAATTGATGCTTAAACCTGTGCTATTGCCTTTAATTCCTTCAAATGAAATCGTAGGATTGCTATTCATGTGCATGTACCTCATCATATTATTTGTTCATGCCTAGTCTATTAATCATACATCGTAGCTTAATTATTGATACCATATGCATTCATCACCAATGACATATACACTTATGAGGATTTCTTGAGATTTTATGATATTTCTGGATTTCGGGGGAAAGCCGCAAAATTTCTAAACTTATTATGTTTTTTTTAAATATGTAAATTGCGGTTTTCTAGTGATGTAAGTGTCGTCCACCATGAATTTGCTGTGGTTTTCGAGATCCGTGTCGAGGAGTGGAGGAACCGTCACGGGTACATGGTGGGCCCGGTAAGGTATCCCGGGGCAAGAGGAATGTGGTGTTGACGTTGAGCCTGGCAGGGGACGGATTACCTACCGGTGACTGTTTGGGACGGCGGATATCCAGAGGATACCGACCGTGGCCGCTAGATGATGAGATATTGATATTTGAGATGGGTCAGCCGGACGGCTGAGGCCAGAGATACATTGATATGAGATTTGAGACAGTTTTGAGGTGTCGATGCTGGACACAGGTTCTTGTTGATTCTATTGGTATTGTGCTGGTATTTCAAAAGACATTCTTAAAGGGAAAAACATGATTTCTTATACTTACACATTCAGATCACGAGCTGATTCGCATTGCATTCATACCTGCTAGTATATCCATATTGCATACATACTTGCCATTATGTCCTGCCTTACCTGTATTTAGATGCTAGGATGCTTGTGTGCATGCATTCGATAGCCTGTGTAGATGTTATTTATTACTCACGAGTTGGCAACTCACCCCCGTTGTGCCATAGCCTTTTGCAGGTCCGCTCCATCAGTACAGTAGCGGCTGGTGCGCTTGCTTCTTTTGCCTCTTTTGCCTGGACTCGAGGTTTTGCTCATAGGTGGGTTATGTTATTATTTTTGTACCACCTTGTATATTCTTTGTATCTAGTGTACTCCATCTACTGTTTCTACCAGTATTATTGTATATTGACCTAGAGATGAGACTGTGAGGTTTGTGGACTTTTATGCTGTATTTTGGGGTCGAGCTCACTTGAGTCGACATGATGTTTTTCTTATGCTTCATTATGATTATTTCGCATGTTGTTGCTTTATATTGCGTGGGATTTGTGACCGCCTTGTGGCGAAGAGCTAGCTCCCGCTTGGGGATGCCTTATTTGTTGGATTCATATATATTCTTGTTGTACCCATTTTGGGGGCCAGTATTTACAAAGGAGACTCTGCCGAAATTTTCGGAAAAATTGGTATTGTTTTTAAAAAAGGGTTTTACATGACTTATTTGATAAACTCGCTTTCAATTGATTGGGTTCTCTTCACTCTTTTGCTTATTTGGTTTGGTTTTCTGGGCTTTGGCTTACTTATTTTACGGACGTCTTTAGACGTTTCGTAAACTTAAGTGCCAGTCACGTTCCGTACCCTGCGGGTCGTGACACCAGTTCTACCTCATGACCACTAATTTCTTCACAAGAAATTCCCTTTCACAAAGGTGGCATGCTGAGAAACAAAACATCTTTTGTTCCTCGGTTTGGTAGAAGATATTCCCTTGCGAATACTTGGGATATCCAACAAACTTCCACAGAACTGACCTTGCCTCGAGCTTGTCCGGATTTTGCTTTTGACATAGGCCGGACAACCCCAAATCTTAACATCTTTAAGATATGGGCTCTTCTCATGCCATATCACATATGGAGTGGTAGGCATCTGATTTGGTTGGAACCCTATTCAATAGGTATGCTACTTCTCAAGTGCATACTCCCAAAAGAAAATAGGCAACTCAGTAGTACTCATCATAGAGCGCACCATATCACATAGGGTGTGATTGCTCTGCCCCGATACACCGAGGTGTTGTGGTGTATACGAAGGAGTAATGCTGAGAGAGAATCTCATTCTCCTTTAGAATAGTCCAGGAATTCCGTGCTCAATTATTCTCCTCCTTGATCTCATCAAAGGACATAATACTTATACATGTTTTTGGTTCTCTACTTCTAACTTATATTCATTGAATTTCTCAAAAGTTCCAGACTTATGTTTCAACAGGAACATATGTCCGGATCTTGGGAGATAATCAGTGAATGTAATGAAGTACAAAGAACCGGTCTTGGCATGTATAGACAGGGGACCTTCATACATCAGCATGTATCAATCCCAAGAGTTCACTAACTCTTTCTCTGTTTCCAATAAACAGAGCTGTGGGCATCTTATCTTTGTGACATGACTGGCAAGTTTTACAAGATGTAAATCCAAACTAATTTAAATATGCATCTTTATGTAACTTTAGCTAGTCGGGTCGCATTGATATGACCTAGTCTACAATGCCTTAAGAAGGATTCGTTTATTTCTGAACTCTTCCTCTTGTGTGTGTTCTGTACGTTAAGAACTGTGGTTTGATTTAGAACGTCTATACTTTTAGATAAAGTGCCTGCACCGATCAACTCTTGATATAGGAAATGTTCAAAACATTATCCAACAATACAAAATTATATCCTTCTTTACTAATAAAGAGACTGATATGATGTTGTATATCAGTTTCGGTATCTAATAACATTTGTTCAGAATCAATGTATTCTGATAATAAAGGGTGATAACTGCCAACAGACTTGGCTGCAACACTTGCATCATTTCCAACTCTTGAAACTTATCACCCGTTCTCAGTTCTCTACCTATCTGTAGCCCATGTAACAAATTACATTTGTGGGATCCTGATCCGGTATCTCATACCCAGGACGTAAAGGATACTGAGAAACAGTTCTCGGTAATGAACACACCCGAAGAAGATGCATCAGCATGCACTTTCTTCGTTTGGGCGGCACGGGAATTCTGGTAATCCCCTATTTCCTGCTCTGTTTTATAACAATTAAAAGTTGGAGAGGGACCAACGTTCCTTAGCGCAGTATAACAAGCGGGTTCGGTCAATACATCCATATTATTATCTTGATTAAGGCGTGACATAGTCGTAACCAGGAGAGAGAGAGAGAAGAAAACACTTAGCGTATGCTCTTGCAAGATTAGATTGGTTATCAATATATCTAATCAGGATGTCTCCCACTGTTTTAGTCAAATCTTCCTTCAAACCCTAAAAGGAAAGACTAGCCGGGATTAATTATACCCTACAAGTTCGCCAATTTTTCAGCCAGGCCAGTGCCGGTACTTTGAGGGAGGTTCACCGTGCTTTCGCACGGACCTAATTAAATTAAACCTCGTTTTCCCAGGGGCATAACCCCGTTGACACCTTTCTAGACACCTACTTGATCGGCTAATTGTAATGTGTAAAACTCTCCCAGGAGTAACTCTTACTCGCAGCGGGTATCGGGATCCAACTATCTCATCGAAGGTATGCAATCTCATTGCAAATTTCAACACTTGAAATTTCCAATAATGTTTTGCCCCAAGCGTCCTATGACCTTGACAGAGGTCAACAAACCATAGGCTGCTAGTCAAGCTCAACCCGTCATTTCCTGATTGAAGTAAATCTACCTGCACGACCCTTGACAGAGGTCAACAAGGTCGCATGACTACCCTAAATCAATCACATCATATGTTTATACAGATAAGCACTAATCATCTACTGCACACTACGCCTTGACAGAGGTCAACAAACACAGTACGAATACTAACTATTACTTATCTGAAATGACGGAGGGCTACGACAGGTTTTTAAGAAAACCCTTTGCGTAATGAACTTGATATCGTTGTAGAATCGATGATTTTAAATGGAATGTTTTTGAGGCCTTTTCTAGTTTTGCTAAAGAGGTCACTCCCGGTGAAGGGATCGTCGGCTCTTTCCTCATCGAATAAGGTGCAGGATATTTCACAAATACCACTATGCAAAGCAAAAACTATATAAGAAATCAAAAGAAAAATTGTGTTTGTAGCAACTACTAGTTTCGCTAAAGAGGTCACTCCCGGTGAAGGGATCTCGGCTCTTTCCTTATCGAATAAGGTGCTGGATGTTCTACAAGGAACACCGCTATGCAAAGCAAGAACTAGAGCTACCAGTTTTTAAACAAGTTTCTACAATATCTTTAGGTTTCTTTTAGTTTCATTAATCTCATTAATGAAGTCCCATTTTAATTATGCTTCACAAGCATCATAATTGAAACGAAATCTGCAATATAACATATATCTCATATATATAATATAAACATTCGTCTCAGGCAGTAATATGATCTCATCACAGAACATTGCAGCAGAAGAACATATATGAAATATTGGATATATTAGGAGGTCCGTGTTTTAATACGAGCCTGTATAAAACACGGATTCCATGGTCGCGATGAATAGCCAAACCCACATCCCTAGACCCCTACGAGAGCGGTAAGCAACACTGCCAATTCTACGGTTAGGAGACCCGGTCTCGACTCCTCGAGATGGTCTCCCACTGGACCCTAGAACCCGGTTACTTGTGCTCCCCGCCTTGGGTCTACCTAATGTGGATAAGTAAATAATATACAATGGTGACATCATCCTCAGCCCGGAAGTGCCCCAATAAAAGAATATTACATACAAATGAATTTTACATGAATGAAAATAAAAACCCTCATCTCACATAAAAACCCCGGCTATTCAGAATACGACGATCCAATATAACATATCACAGCAACACATAATATCACATATCATCAACGTAAGTAAATATGCGTATCCCAATTGTCGTTGATGTATAGCAACGAAACCGGCGATACACCACATATTACACTTACAGTCGCAGAAAAGAAAGTGTAAAAATACAACAGTTGGAATCCGCAACCTCCTTAGACATCGCATGCCTAACCAAATGTATTCCTTAGACATCTCATGCCTAACAATTATAAACCCCGCATTTTAGTCTCAATATCGAAAACTCTTTACAATATCTAGTCGGGCAATTCAACAAGATTCCTAATATCTTGATCGAATGCTCGTCGCAAACTTTAGTAGACGGCCGCACCCCCGGATGTCGTCAACGAAGTGCACTAAGGCGGAACACCGCTGCCGCGAGCACCCGAACGGATGCTTTTGGCGACGGGGTTCTCCTACAGTCACTTAGTCGGGACTATGGGGCGTGGCTGTCTATTAAGTTTACCCGGCGAGTATCCGCGTACGCTACGTGATTGCGATGGACTTTTTATCACATCAAAATTCTGTGGCAACCGATCATCTGATACTGAACTGCTAGATTTATAACATTCAAATTAGTTATCTCATAACTACTTGTGGATTCCAAATATTGTATCACATTCCAGATAAATAGACAATGTTAAACTTTCCGATCGAATAATCAAACACCCAAGTTTTTCCCAAATAGCTCAACACTTGAGCGGAGTTCAAAAAGTATCCATCACATGCCACAGTACCAATGGTCCAGCCGTAGAAGGGTCAAACCAACGCCTCACATATGGCAACGCCGTAATGCCCCAAACCCTAAGGTTTAGATGCGGTTCAGACGGTCACATAATCGAGTTAAGGTTTGTGTTCTTCTAAAGGGTCTACCGCGTTACTTGCATGACTAAGAACGTTCTTAAACTACGTAAAAATCCAACACTTGGAAATTTTTCCGGCAGGGGAAAAAGTGAGTTATTGATATCCATTCGAACTTTTTAACACATTCTAAAATTACCCGGAAAAACATAAACGAAGTTAAACTTTCTCATCGAATCAACGAGCTCCCAATACAACCCAGAAAGCTCAATACTTGAGTATAAATTAAAAATTCCCAGAAGGATCAGGAAGTACCTGCGGATGTTACTGTGCAAAATTCAAACCATAATGCTACTGTTTGGCCGCGGAACCGCCGTGCAAGCCATGGTACGGCCACGGTTCTGCGGCGTTTTAATTGTATTGGAGTCTTGTTTTTCACAGTAATTCCTAAAATACCCTGCTGATTTTTTTGAGTATTTTTAATATGAAAAAATCAACATTTTTGAAAAATTTCCAGAAACTAGGGTTTTAAGGGTATACGGAATTCGATCGGACTTTAAACTTCGCCTAGACTTCGCCTAAAGCTCTAGCTTGGCTCTGATACCACTGTAGAGTTACTAAGCACTCTCACAAGGGTCTACAAGGCATCAACCATGCCCGATTTAAAATTTAGACGTGCCGAACAACCCTAACCAAGATCTTTAAACTAGAGATTAGGAGAAACAAAGCATGTTAAACACTTTAACATCTAAGAGTTTGGGATTACAACCTTTGTAGTCCGGTCCTTCGCTTCATAAGCTCCAAGTAGAAGTCCCTTCGCTGTGATCATTAAGTTCCCAGACTCTAGAGAGGCTCCACGAAGAGAAAGATGCATGCTTGCTTCCGATCTTCGATAACAAAGATAATCTACCTTGAAGTTTCTTTAACACAAGCTCTCACTCATAAATGAAGTGAACACCCTAATCTAAATGGCTAGGATAGATTAGGATGATGAAGTAGGATTTTGGCTCTCATTTTTTTTCTTAATCTCACTCATTTTCATCACCTCTCAAAAAGATAGAAAGCTTTTCAAGCAAGAAGGAAGAAGAAGAAGCTAACTCTTTTGTGATGAATAATGAATAACTCATGTGTGAGCTTAGAAATGCAACCATGGTATAAGTGAGAAGACTTAACCCATGTAGAGAAACAACTATGGTTAAAGGGTTGGGTTGGGTTAAGGAAATATCTTGTAAAATATCACAAAATATCCAAGTCAAAGTCAAAACTTCAAGAAGCTTCTTGAAAGCTTCATGAAAACTTAACCCTAATCCAAACCTTAACCACATTTAAACTCCACAAAACATGTTGCATTTATAACCATAATATGTTACAATATTATATATCACATATACAATATTTCTTGTAACAAAATAAAATAATACAATTAACATATATCGCATATATATCAATGTATTACCCGAGTGAGAAAAAGAATCTTTTAGTGAGCTTATATCAGTTAATGTAATTTAATATATCAAATATATAATTATACATTAAATTATCGAATCAACACTTGATCCGATAACCCGGCTATTTCACAAATAACCGACTAATATAATCTGTATCAGTTCATCGAATCAACACTTGATCCGATGACCCGGCTATATCACATATACCCGGACGATATCTCATATCGCGAGAATATAATACGGTATCACATACACGTATTGTTCTCGGTCCCGCACATATCATATATGTGCTCCTACTCCATTTTGCCTGAGTCAAGAAACCTCTGTGTAGGACTCTAAAGAATCGTCAATACGCCGGCAGTAGGTGATGATCATATCAAACACCCACAAGCTGCAAGCGGTCAGCTAAACGTAACAACCACCCAGGTATTGAGCTATCAGAAGATCAACAAGCAAGCCTGTACATTCTCCTGTGAATCCAATCAGTAAAACTCCCGTACAGTCCTGTAGCGTCTTGAAAAGTCGTTTTGGTGTTTTCCTGAAATTCGGTGAAAATTCGGTATTTTTCCGAGAACCGTCTTTCTCGATATTTTGCAGTTTAGGGCTAATTATACCTAAAATGGATAGGTAATTACTTGTTTTTAGTGACTAATGAGTTAATTATGAAATTTTGGTCATTTAAAAATTTTTCCCTATTTTTCATTTTTTTAATATTATTTTAAGCCGGTAAGAAATACATTAAATAAGCGATAAATACAAATTTTTCCGGGCTAATTTTAATCTCTAAAATTATGATAATTATATTCTAGTGATAACATGAATTTTTAGTAATTTATTTTGATTTTTTTCAAATTTTTATGATTTGAAACGAAATTATTGAATTTTTGGGCTAAAACTTGCAATTTTTGAGTTGTAGGGGGCCTTTTTGCATAAAATTTCTTTTGTAAAACCCCTCTATCTTTTTCCTTAGCCCTAGGACAGCCCCACCTTGTGTGAGACCAGAAATTTCTGGCCTCTCTCTTCTTGGTTTCTTTCTTGAGTTAAATGGTTGATTTATGGCTTTATTTTAATATAATGAATAATGTATGATACTTTTGACTTTGGAAACTTGACCATGACTTTCCCCACTTGCCCACACCCTGCCCCATCCCTCTTCTGGTCGAAAATTCCAGCAGCCCTCCCCCTTCACCTTCCTCTTTTCATTTCCTCCAAAATTTCATCAAAATTGCTACAAAAATCCATATAAATCCACAAATTTGTTTACAAAACCAAAACAAATCCTTGTGCTACCTCTTCTCAAGCCTAGTTTAGTTGAAAACATGTTGAAAGGAGGCAATTTTAGAGGCAAATCATCATGCTAGATCCATAGATCTTGAGGTATATTTCTACCCATTTAAATTCTTTGGTTTAAGTTTCTTATGTTGTATGGTTTAGTGTTAATTTAGTGTAGTTTAATCTAGTTTTCTTAGGTTTTGCTTGAAAAATCCAACTAGGGTTTGAAAGCCATAATAGTTAATTAAGTTGTTTTATAGTTAATCTAGTTGTTAATGAACTAACCTATATAGTTATCTTGTTGATATAGTTTCCAATTATGCTAATTTGGTTAAATTTAGAAGTGTGAAATTGCTTTTTAGGATTTTCAAGAAAAGGTTTTTGTATGGAAATGGTATTTGAAACATGATTAGTGAGCTGATTAAGTTTTAGAAAGCATTATTTAATTGATTAAACCTAATTTGCTATCTAGTGTTTTGCTAACCTTAATCTAAGTGGTTAACTTGCTAATTGGGGTTGAAATTAGTGTTAATTAAGTTTTTCAAGTATGGATTTTGTTTTGCAATTGCTATTTATAAAAATCAAGAAAGGGTTTGGTTGTGGAATATAGGTTTTGGAGCATGGTTAATGTGTTGTAATTAGTGTGTGTGGATTGCTTGTAGTGTGCTTGGGTGAGTATGCTAGATTGTAGTCGTTTTGTTGCAAATCGGCGACGTTGCACCGATTTTTGGAATGTATCTGCTTACTAGATTTTTATATAAATTATGTGATGGATTATTTTGTTATCTTGATGATTGTAATGGCTTGTCCTACGACTTTTAGGATGCGTGAGTGCGGATTTTTGGGTAGTCGGGTTTTAGTTTTGCCGGGCGACCAAATCGGCGTTTTTCGGCAGTTTTGCGATTTTCGCGTGTGTTCCGCGCACTTTGTGCACGTTGTACCTAGCTAGCGAACTTTAGTAGTTTCGTTGGGGTTTTGCGTCGTTCTTGAATGTGTAACCTTATGTCTGGTATTGATGTAAATTCCAGGTTCGGTCGCGGAGACGTCAGACGCGGCGCGAAAGGGAAAGGCGGTGATTGGACACAGCTAGCCAGGGATCCCGGTGAGTAGATTTAACATCTACGGGGGACGATCGTTTGGATGGCGCAAGTCGCCCGATAGATTTAGTAAACTGAAAAATTGTAAACTGGATAACCACTTGTGACATTAGAATAATAATACTGGCATGATAATTGCTGCAATTAGATCAATATTTTATACCCTTATACGCAAACTCAATTGTAGGACACATGCACCATTACCAGGCTTTTATATGCAGCACGAGCACTATTCATGTTTACACACACACCCTGGTAACTGCCATGCCACCACACTAGATAACTTTTAAATTGAAACCTTTTACTAATTGATACTTAAACTGGTACTATTGCCTTTAATTCCTTAAAAATGAAACCGTAGTATTGCTATTCATGTGCATGTACTTCATCATATTAATTGTTCATGCTTAATACATTAATCACACATCGCAACTTGATTATTGATATCATACGCATTCATTATCATTGATATATGCACTTATGAGAATTTCTTGAGATTTTATGATATTGCTGGATTTCGGGGGAAAGCCGCAAAATTTCTAAACTTATTATATTTTTAAAAATATGTAAATTGCGGTTTTCTAGTGATGTAAGTGTCGTCCACCATGAGTTTGCTGTGGATTTGGAAATCCGTGTCGAGGAGTGGAGGAACCGGCACGGGTACATGGTGGGCCCGGTAAGGTACCCCGGGGCAAGAGGAATGTGGTGATGACGTTGAGCCTGGCAGGGGACGGATTACCTACCGGTGACTTCATTGGGCACGGCGGATATCCAGAGGATACCGACCGGGGCCGCGAGAGGATGATATATTGATACTGAGATGGGTCAGCCGGATGGCTGTGGCCAGAGACACTATGACATGGATTTATGGGATTTGAGACAGCTTTTGGGTGTCGTTGCTGGACACCGATTTTCGTCGATTCATTGACATTATGCTGGCATTCTAAAAGAGTTTCAAAAATAAAAGAAGATAAAATATTTCTTATATATACCTATTGAGACCCCAGATTTCCATGTTGCATACATATTAGCACACTGATGTTGTATACACACATGCTAGTGCATCCAGTCATACCTGTATTTTAGATGCTAGGATGCTTGTGTGCATGCATACGATAGCCTTTGTAGATGTTATTTATTACTCACGAGTTGGCAACTCACCCCCGTTGTGCCACAGTCTTTTGTAGGTCCGCTCCGTCAGTTCAGTAGCGGCGGGCGCACTTGTCTTTTGCCTCTTTTGCCTGAGCTCGAGATTTGCTCATAGGTGGGTTATGTTACTTTTTTGTACCACCTTGTATATTCTTGTATCTAGTGTACTCCATCTACTGTTCTACCAGATTATTGTATATTGACCTAGAGATGAGACTGTGAGGTTTGTGGATTTTATACTGTTTTTGGGGTCGAGCTCACTTGAGCCGACATGCTACTTTTTCATGCTTCCTTATGCTTTATTATGCTTTATTATGCTTGCTGTCATTTACATTGCGTGGGATTTGTGACCGCCTTATGGCGAAGAGCTAGCTCCCGCTTGGGGATGCCCTATTTTGTGGATTCATGTATATATTTTGTTGTACCCATTTTTGGGGGCCAGTATTTACAAAGGAGACTCTGCCGAAATTTTCGGAAAAATTGATATTGTTTTTAAAAGGGGTTTTACATGACTTATTTGATAAACTTGCTTTCAAATGTTTGGGTTTTCTTCACTCTTTTGCTTAATTGGTTTTGTTTTCTGGGCTTTGGCTTACTTATTTTACGGACGCCTTTAGACGTTTCGTAAACTTAAGTGCCAGTCACGTTCCGTACCCTGCGGGTCGTGACAAAGTTGGTATCAAAGCGATAGGTTTTACCTTTGTGAGTGTAGGATGACCCTTGGTAGATGGAGTAAGTGACTTAAGCAGGGTAACGTAGCGTGCGTATGTCCGCGGCATACTTACGATACGATACTCCGCCTAAGTGACTTTAGGATACTTGCTTGGAAATTTCCTTCTTCAATTCCGTGTATCCTATGATCCTATTGCACTGTCCTTACTATCCGTTTTCATGTAACAGCCACTATGCCGCCGAAGTCTACGAGGGCACAGAGGGCTGCCGCCAGAGACGAGATTCGAGCTGGCTCGTCCGAGATTAGGACTGAGCAGGGTGGTATGCCTACGCCGCAGGGACAGACCGATCCACCTTCCCCAGGCCGTATGGATAGGCTCGAGACCGGTATGGAGGAGTTGCGACAGATGATGGGAGGCATGCAGGAGCTACGTCAGATGGTAGGATCCCTAGTTGCTGCCAGTCGTACACAGAGGCCGATGACGTACCTACTACATCACAGACGACCATGATACCTGCTCCTACTACTACCACCGTGGCCATTCCGGTTTCACTACAGGATTTCATGAGGCTGAGACCTCCAGTATTCACCGGCACCGAGGCAGCGGAGGACCCACAGACGTTCCTTGACAGTTTAGCCAGGATCTGCCGTTCGCTGAGATGTTCGGATGATCGATGGGTAGAGCTTGCGAGTTTCCGACTAGAGGGTCTCGCGCAGACATGGTGGGAGTCAGTCTTGAGAGGTCGAGCTGCAGGTCTACCGCCTATGACTTGGGCCGAGTTTACAGCGTTCTTTCTAGCCCGTTTCCTTCCAGAGAGCGTTCGTGACGCCAGAGCTCGTAGCTTCGAGGCCTTAGTCAAGACACCTGGGATGACGGTGTCTGAGTATGATATCCAGTTTACACAGTTATCCCGATATGCTCAGTATTTGGTGGATACCGAGGAGAAGATGGTGAAGAGGTTCGTACAGGGACTTGATACCCAGCTATACCTTGCCATTGGCGCCCAGCACTACGACACTTATTCAGCTGCTAGGGATACGGCATTACGGATGGAGGCACGCATATCACAGACTTCGGCCGTTTCTGGGCCGAAGAGGATGCGCACCGATGTACCGCCTCAGAGGCAGCGCGCCAGATTCTTTCCGAGAGGTAGGCCTGGCAGAGGATTTGGGCGGGGACAGTTATATGGTTCTTATTCCCAGGGGCAGCAGCCGTCGCCAGGATGTTTTGGGTGCGGGAGTTTGCACCATCTTGTCAGAGACTGCCCGGTGAGACGACAGGGAGCAGCGACAGTTCCGCACGTGACCCTACCACCCTCACCACCCCCTCCTCAGAGAGCCCTACTTCCTACCCCAGGCGATGCTCCACGCCAGTTAGGTGCACCGAGAGGCCGTGGACGCGGCGGTCCTGTTCAGAGAGGACGAGGAGGCAGAGGCCGAGGTCGAGGTCAGCCCGCTATCGGCGGAGGACAGGCCCGAGTATTTGCTTTGACACCGCAGGATGCGCAGGCATCCAATGCCGTTGTGACAGGTACTTTGCCAGTTTGTTCTTTCGACGCACGGGTATTATTCGACCCAGGTTCCACACATTCGTACGTCTTTACACACTTTGCACCGATGTTGGGCCGTGAGTCGTCGTCGTTAGATCAGCCGCTTGTTGTTGTTACTCCGGTAGGCGAGTCGTTTGTCGCTCGGTTTGTATTTCGTTTGTGTTCCGTTCGTATCGGGGAGAGGGATTCATCAGTTGATTTGATACTCCTCGATATGTTGGACTTTGATGTGCTTCTGGGCATGGATTGGCTAGCCACTTGTTATGCTTCGGTGGACTGCCGTGAGAAGGCAGTCAGATTTAGCTTTCCGGGAGAGCCAGTCCTTGTTATTCAGGGAGACCGCAGTGTCGCCCTTCCCAGCTTAATTTCGTCTCTTCGCACTGGTCAGCTCTTGCGGAAGGGATGTCAGGGATTCTTAGCGTTTGTTTGTGATACTCGAGCTGCAGAGGTTCCGTTGGACCGGGTCCCGGTAGTTTGTGAGTTCCCTGATGTTTTCCCTGATGAGCTACCTGGGCTACCGCCTGAGCGCGATGTTGAGTTCTGTATTGATTTGATTCCCGGTTCGGGGCCTATTTCTATACCGCCTTATCGGATGGCCCCGGCAGAGCTTCGAGAGCTGAAGGAGCAGTTGCAGGATTTGTTAGATAAGGGGCTTATTCGACCGAGTGTTTCTCCATGGGGTGCTCCGGTCCTGTTTGTCAAGAAGAAGGATGGAAGTTTGCGCTTATGTATCGACTACCGCCAGCTGAACAAAGTTACCGTTCGGAACAGATATCCGTTGCCGCGCATTGATGATTTGTTCGACCAGCTTCAGGGTGCGGGGTATTTTTCGAGGATCGACTTGCGATCAGGATACCATCAGCTGCGAGTTCGACAGGAGGATATACCGAGGACAGCTTTCCGTACACGCTATGGCCACTGCGAGTTTTTGGTGATGTCGTTCGGACTCACCAACGCCCCGGCAGCATTCATGGATTTGATGAACCGTACATTCAGGCCGTATCTTGACTTGTTCATCATCGTATTTATCGACGATATCTTGGTGTACTCCCGGAGCAAAGAGGAGCACGAGCAGCACTTGCGGATTACGTTACAGACTCTGAGGGAGCATCAGCTGTTCGCGAAGTTCTCCAAGTGTGCTTTCTGGCTGGACAGCGTCGGATTCTTGGGTCACGTGGTTACGAGAGACGGCATTTGTGTGGACCCGAAGAAGATTGAGGCTGTTCAGCAGTGGCCCCGACCTACATCGGTTACTGAGATCCGTAGTTTTCTAGGCTTGGCGGGCTACTACAGGCGTTTTGTTCAGGACTTCTCCCGTATAGCTGCACCGTTGACCGGTTTGACCCGGAAGGGAGTTCCTTTCGTTTGGACAGAGGAGTGCGAGCGCAGTTTTCAGCAGCTACGGACATGTTTGACTACGGCGCCGGTACTATCTTTGCCTTCGGGATCAGGCGGATTTGTTGTCTACTGTGATGCTTCGCGAGTGGGATTAGGATGCGTATTGATGCAGCATGGCCGGGTGATCGCTTATGCTTCTCGGCAGTTGAAGAAGAATGAACAGAACTACCCCACTCATGATTTGGAGATGGCTGCAGTGGTCTTTGCACTGAAGATTTGGCGACATTACCTTTACGGCGAGTCATGTCAGATATTCACCGATCATAAGAGTTTAAAGTACATATTTCAGCAGCGAGACCTGAACCTCAGACAGCGTCGTTGGATGGAGTTGGTGAAAGACTACGACTGCGAGATCTTATATCACCCCGGCAAGGCAAATGTGGTGGCAGATGCGTTGAGTAGGAGGCCCGGGGGTAGTCTATCCTTTTTGCGCGCAGTGCAGAGGCAGTCGTCAGCAGATTGGCAGATATTATGCGACAGCCGAGTTGAGTTCGAGTTCACTCAGACAGGGGGACAGCTCGCGCATGTTCGTGCACGCCCACAGTTGCTTGACCGTATATATGAGGCACAGCGCAGTGACGACCGTTGCTCAGAGATCATGGCACAGATGGGACAGGGCAGATTTTCCGAGTTCGTGATTGACGATCAGGGGATTTTACGATATGGATCTAGACTGTGCGTACCAGATGCCGATGGATTACGGCGCGACATTCTTGAGGAGGCACACCGATCAGTGTATAGTGTCCACCCCGGTTCCACCAAGATGTACCATGATATGAGAGAGACCTACTGGTGGGACGGGATGAAGAGGGACATTGCGGAGTTCGTTTCGAGATGCCTGACTTGTCAGCAAGTCAAGGCCGAGCACCAGAGGCCCGCAGGAGAGCTACAGCCGTTACCCATTCCAGAGTGGAAATGGGAGCAGATTTCGATGGATTTCGTTGTGGGTCTACCCAGGACCAGCCGAGGGTACGACTCCATCTGGGTGATCGTGGATAGATTGACGAAAGCGGCTCACTTCCTTCCAGTGAAGACGACTTTCAGCTTCGCTTAGTATGCTCAGCTCTATATTGACGAGATCGTGCGACTACATGGCGTACCGTCTTGCATCGTGTCAGATCGAGGCACTCAGTTCACCAGCCGACTTTGGCAGAGACTTCAGGAGGCTTTGGGCACTCGTTTGAGCTTCAGCACAGCGTTTCATCCGCAGACGGACGGACAGTCAGAGCGGACCATTCAGACCCTCGAGGACATGCTCAGACCGTGCGTTTTAGACTTTGGTGGTAGCTGGGATCGTCATTTACCTCTAGTGGAGTTCTCCTACAACAACAGCTTCCAGGATACTATTCAGATGGCACCTTTCGAGGCATTGTATGGGAGGAGATGCAGATCGCCCGTTTGTTGGACATAGCTCAGCGAGAGCAGCATTTTGGGGCCGCAGCTTGTTGAGGAGACGACATCGAAGATCCAGTTGATCCGAGACCGGATGAGAGCGGCTCAGAGCAGGCAGAAATCGTATGCAGACAGGCGCCGTCGCAGGTTAGAGTTCGCAGTTGGCGACCATGTTTTTCTGAAGGTCTCTCCGATGAAGGGCGTGATGCGTTTTGGGCGAAAGGGGAAGCTTAGCCCTAGATTCGTAGGTCCCTTCGAGATCCTCGAGCGTGTCGGCGCTGTTGCATATCGTTTGGCTCTTCCACCCAGCTTTCCCGATGTTCACCCCGTTTTTCATGTTTCGATGCTCCGCAAGTACCTTCACGACCCTTCGCATGCGATCCAGCACCCGACAGTCCAGCTAGAGCGCGACCTTTCTTTTGCAGAGCAGCCGGTGGCCATCCTGGATCGGCAGGTGAAGAAGTTGAGGTCGAAGATTATACCAACCGTCAAGGTCCTTTGGCGTAGCCCGAGCAGCGAGGAGGTTACCTGGGAGACCGAGGGCGAGATGAGGAAGAAATATCCCCATCTCTTCGAAGGTACGCGTAGCTATATTTTTAAATTCGGGGACCGAATTTCTTTAAGGGGGGAAGATTGTAGCGTCTTGAAAAGTCGTTTTGGTGTTTTCCTGAAATTCGGTGAAAATTCGGTATTTTTCCGAGAACCGTCTTTCTCGATATTTTGCAGTTTAGGGCTAATTATACCTAAAATGGATAGGTAATTACTTGTTTTTAGTGACTAATGAGTTAATTATGAAATTTTGGTCATTTAAAAATTTTTCCCTATTTTTCATTTTTTTAATATTATTTTAAGCCGGTAAGAAATACATTAAATAAGCGATAAATACAAATTTTTCCGGGCTAATTTTAATCTCTAAAATTATGATAATTATATTCTAGTGATAACATGAATTTTTAGTAATTTATTTTGATTTTTTTCAAATTTTTAAGATTTGAAACGAAATTATTGAATTTTTGGGCTAAAACCTGCAATTTTTGAGTTGTAGGGGGCCTTTTTGCATAAAATTTCTTTTGTAAAACCCCTCTATCTTTTTCCTTAGCCCTAGGACAGCCCCACCTTGTGTGAGACCAGAAATTTCTGGCCTCTCTCTTCTTGGTTTCTTTCTTGAGTTAAATGGTTGATTTATGGCTTTATTTTAATATAATGAATAATGTATGATACTTTTGACTTTGGAAACTTGACCATGACTTTCCCCACTTGCCCACACCCTCCCCCATCCCTCTTCTGGTCGAAAATTCCAGCAGCCCTCCCCCTTCACCTTCCTCTTTTCATTTCCTCCAAAATTTCATCAAAATTGCTACAAAAATCCATATAAATCCACAAATTTGTTTACAAAACCAAAACAAATCCTTGTGCTACCTCTTCTCAAGCCTAGTTTAGTTGAAAACATGTTGAAAGGAGGCAATTTTAGAGGCAAATCATCATGCTAGATCCATAGATCTTGAGGTATATTTCTACCCATTTAAATTCTTTGGTTTAAGTTTCTTATGTTGTATGGTTTAGTGTTAATTTAGTGTAGTTTAATCTAGTTTTCTTAGGTTTTGCTTGAAAAATCTAACTAGGGTTTGAAAGCCATAATAGTTAATTAAGTTGTTTTATAGTTAATCTAGTTGTTAATGAACTAACCTATATAGTTATCTTGTTGATATAGTTTCCAATTATGCTAATTTGGTTAAATTTAGAAGTGTGAAATTGCTTTTTAGGATTTTCAAGAAAAGGTTTTTGTATGGAAATGGTATTTGAAACATGATTAGTGAGCTGATTAAGTTTTAGAAAGCATTATTTAATTGATTAAACCTAATTTGCTATCTAGTGTTTTGCTAACCTTAATCTAAGTGGTTAACTTGCTAATTGGGGTTGAAATTAGTGTTAATTAAGTTTTTCAAGTATGGATTTTGTTTTGCAATTGCTATTTATAAAAATCAAGAAAGGGTTTGGTTGTGGAATATAGGTTTTGGAGCATGGTTAATGTGTTGTAATTAGTGTGTGTGGATTGCTTGTAGTGTGCTTGGGTGAGTATGCTAGATTGTAGTCGTTTTGTTGCAAATCGGCGACGTTGCACCGATTTTTGGAATGTATCTGCTTACTAGATTTTTATATAAATTATGTGATGGATTATTTTGTTATCTTGATGATTGTAATGGCTTGTCCTACGACTTTTAGGATGCGTGAGTGCGGATTTTTGGGTAGTCGGGTTTTAGTTTTGCCGGGCGACCAAATCGGCGTTTTTCGGCAGTTTTGCGATTTTCGCGTGTGTTCCGCGCACTTTGTGCACGTTGTACCTAGCTAGCGAACTTTAGTAGTTTCGTTGGGGTTTTGCGTCGTTCTTGAATGTGTAACCTTATGTCTGGTATTGATGTAAATTCCAGGTTCGGTCGCGGAGACGTCAGACGCGGCGCGAAAGGGAAAGGCGGTGATTGGACACAGCTAGCCAGGGATCCCGGTGAGTAGATTTAACATCTACGGGGGACGATCGTTTGGATGGCGCAAGTGGCCCGATAGATTTAGTAAACTGAAAAATTGTAAACTGGATAACCACTTGTGACATTAGAATAATAATACTGGCATGATAATTGCTGCAATTAGATCAATATTTTATACCCTTATACGCAAACTCAATTGTAGGACACATGCACCATTACCAGGCTTTTATATGCAGCACGAGCACTATTCATGTTTACACACACACCCTGGTAACTGCCATGCCACCACACTAGATAACTTTTAAATTGAAACCTTTTACTAATTGATACTTAAACTGGTACTATTGCCTTTAATTCCTTAAAAATGAAACCGTAGTATTGCTATTCATGTGCATGTACTTCATCATATTAATTGTTCATGCTTAATACATTAATCACACATCGCAACTTGATTATTGATATCATACGCATTCATTATCATTGATATATGCACTTATGAGAATTTCTTGAGATTTTATGATATTGCTGGATTTCGGGGGAAAGCCGCAAAATTTCTAAACTTATTATATTTTTAAAAATATGTAAATTGCGGTTTTCTAGTGATGTAAGTGTCGTCCACCATGAGTTTGCTGTGGATTTGGAAATCCGTGTCGAGGAGTGGAGGAACCGGCACGGGTACATGGTGGGCCCGGTAAGGTACCCCGGGGCAAGAGGAATGTGGTGATGACGTTGAGCCTGGCAGGGGACGGATTACCTACCGGTGACTTCATTGGGCACGGCGGATATCCAGAGGATACCGACCGGGGCCGCGAGAGGATGATATATTGATACTGAGATGGGTCAGCCGGATGGCTGTGGCCAGAGACACTATGACATGGATTTATGGGATTTGAGACAGCTTTTGGGTGTCGTTGCTGGACACCGATTTTCGTCGATTCATTGACATTATGCTGGCATTCTAAAAGAGTTTCAAAAATAAAAGAAGATAAAATATTTCTTATATATACCTATTGAGACCCCAGATTTCCATGTTGCATACATATTAGCACACTGATGTTGTATACACACCTGCTAGTGCATCCAGTCATACCTGTATTTTAGATGCTAGGATGCTTGTGTGCATGCATACGATAGCCTTTGTAGATGTTATTTATTACTCACGAGTTGGCAACTCACCCCCGTTGTGCCACAGTCTTTTGCAGGTCCGCTCCGTCAGTTCAGTAGCGGCGGGCGCACTTGTCTTTTGCCTCTTTTGCCTGAGCTCGAGATTTGCTCATAGGTGGGTTATGTTACTTTTTTGTACCACCTTGTATATTCTTGTATCTAGTGTACTCCATCTACTGTTCTACCAGATTATTGTATATTGACCTAGAGATGAGACTGTGAGGTTTGTGGATTTTATACTGTTTTTGGGGTCGAGCTCACTTGAGCCGACATGCTACTTTTTCATGCTTCCTTATGCTTTATTATGCTTTATTATGCTTGCTGTCATTTACATTGCGTGGGATTTGTGACCGCCTTATGGCGAAGAGCTAGCTCCCGCTTGGGGATGCCCTATTTTGTGGATTCATGTATATATTTTGTTGTACCCATTTTTGGGGGCCAGTATTTACAAAGGAGACTCTGCCGAAATTTTCGGAAAAATTGATATTGTTTTTAAAAGGGGTTTTACATGACTTATTTGATAAACTTGCTTTCAAATGTTTGGGTTTTCTTCACTCTTTTGCTTAATTGGTTTTGTTTTCTGGGCTTTGGCTTACGTATTTTACGGACGCCTTTAGACGTTTCGTAAACTTAAGTGCCAGTCACGTTCCGTACCCTGCGGGTCGTGACAAGTCCGGTCTCTTCGTCTGATATGTCGCATATCTCGCCTAGGGGTGGTAAACGTCAGACCTCAGTAGCTTGATAAGTCATGTCGATATATGGTCTATAACAGTTCGAGAAACTACTGATAACACTTACCAATAAATCTCAGCAACCCCGGCCAGGGATTTCCAGTTATAGCAAATCGAACACAGCACAACATCAACTCCCTATACCGGGAAAGACGAAACCCTTCCTATCGATCATTGCCTCCATGTGACTCTGGACTGTATCCAAAAGGCACCTTTTTGCACGCCCTCTTGGATGTGGTATGATGGAAATCAAAGCACAGTGGGAATCACACAAGACTCTATGACAATCTCGGGTCTACAGACTAACCTGTACCAGTGTCACCAGAGAACTGCCATCTGATGTGAGGTATAATACCATCTGTGAGTTCTCAGTCAGTCCGTCCAGTGTACCCAGTCTCCACTGAGCACCCGTATACCTTCTCTGATGTCAAACACCAATGGATATGGGATAATCCATCGCCCATCATATGGGTCAAGAAGCGCATACGCTAGTCTACTCTGGAGTATCGATGCCCTGTCTCGGTATTCCCACGACTAGGAACATTTGAAGCATGTACTTGGTGACTACACTGTCCCCACTTGTATGATCCGCATCATAGTCCTGTTAGTCAAGTACTCATCCTAAGGGCTTTATCAACATGTGACATAGAGACAATCAGAGTAAATGTTAAGACAAAGAGTAACTAGATAGCGTACTATCATGTCGAGCAAGAAAGTCCTCCCTATATATGTCCAAGCATCCACTACAATATACATCGTATGTACAGTAATGGCCTCTAGGGCATACATATATCTAATAGCTAGCTCCCGCTTAGGGATGCTTTTATTCATATGATTCATGTTGTACCCGTTTGGGGTCAGTATTTATAAAGGAAACTCTGCCAAAATTTTCAGAAAAGACTTGAGGTTTTAAAAATGCAATACTTCGGCTTATGTTGTTAAACTACTTGCTTTAAAACTAAACTTTTTCCTTCTTTCTTCTTTTAAATGGTTTAGATTTTTGGGATTTTGGCTTACTTGAATTAGATGGGGTCCTATAGACTTCATATGATTCAGTGCCGGTCACGTGCCATTTCGGGTCGTGACAAAGTTGGTATCAGGGCGCTATGTTAACCTTAGTTCAAGTCTATGTTTGACTATGCGGAGTCTGGGGCGTTTATATATATTCGGAACCTAGGCTTGACCTTACGGAACTTAGACTTGGTCGAGGGGGTATTAGACCCGAACTTTCGTCGCATAGGTTGATCTTGGTTGATGCAGTAGGCAACTTAAGTAGAGTGACGTACTGTGTGTATGTTCCGCGGCATACTTATGATACGCTACTCTGCTTAAGAAGCCTCAAGATGTACATTTCTTTGCATAGCATTCTATTCGTTCATTGTGTTAGTTATATGTATGCCCTAGAGGCCATTACTATACATAGGATGTATATTGTAGTGGATGCTGGGACATATATAGGGATGAATTTCTTGCTCGACATGATAATATGCTATCTGGTTTCTCTTTATTTTAACGTGTATACTGATTGTCTCTCTGTTACATGTTGGTAAAGCCCTTAGGATGTGTACTTGACTACCTGGACTATGATGCGGATCATACTAGTGGGGACATGGTAGTTCATAAGTACATGCTTCAAGGTCCCTAGTCGTGGATGTATCGAGACGGGGCATCGATATACCAGAGTAGACTAGCGTATACCTTCTCGACCCATATAGATGGGCGATGGATGATCCCATATCTATTGGTGTTTGACATCAGAGATGATATACGGGTGCTCAGTGGAGACTGGGTACACTGGACGGACTCGCCGAGAACTCCCAGATGGTATTATACCTTACGTCAGATGGCAGTTCTCTGGTGACACTGGTACAGAGTAGTCTGTAGACCAGAGATCGTCATAGAGTCTTGTGTGATTCCCACTGTGCTTTGATTTCCACCTTACCACGTCCAAGAGGGCGTGCAAAATGGTGGCTTTTGGGTACAGTCCCGAATCACATGGAGGCAATGAGCGATAGGAGGGGATTCGTCTCTCCCGGTATATGGAGTTGATGTTGCGCTGTGTTCGATTGGCTATAACCGGAAATCCCTGGCCAAGGTTGTTGAGATTTACTGGTAAGTGTTACCAGTAGTTTCTCGAACTGTTATAGACCTCATATCGACACGACTTATCGAGCTACTGGGGTCTTACGTTTACCACCCCTACGCAAGATATGCGACATATCAGACGAACAGACCGGACTGTACGGTAAGTGTTACTGGTTGGATTCACAGGAGTGTGAGCGGGCTTACCCGTTGATCTTCTGATCGCTCAATACCCGGGTGGCCGTTACGTTTAGCAGACCGCTTGCGGCTTGTGGGTGTTTGATATGATCATCACCTGCTGCCGGCGTATTGACGAGTCTTTAGAGTCCTACACAGAGGTTTCCTGGCTCAAGCGAAACGAAATAGGAGCGCATATGAGATATGTACGGGACCGAGAATAATACCAGTATGTGATACTGTATTCTATTCTCGCGATTTGTATCAATGGACGGTTATATGAGATATAGCCGGGTTACCGAATCAAGTGTTGATTCGATACAATGATACACTTGATATTAGTCGGTTATATGCAGAATGACCGGATCATTAAATCAAGTGTTGATTTAATGATTTAATGCATAATTATATATTTGATATATTACTTTGCATTAACTAGTATTGGTTCACTTAAGATGGATTTTCTCACTTGATGTGCATATTGTATATATGATATAGTTTTGTGCACTAGTTTGTATCATGTTTGATGATACAAGCAAACTTGGGTGTGTATGATTAAACCATGATTAGATTAATGGTTAGGGTTTTGATTTACTTATTTATATATTCTTTTCATTTATTTTTAGGCAAGAAATAAAATGGTGGATTCTTTTGTTTTTACTTGAAGCTTCATGAAGGTTTGAAAAGCTTTGACCATTTTGTTTCTTTCCTTAACCCTAACCATTTACTTTAACCTTAGTTTATTCCCTACACTTGTTAACTCACCCATGGTTGCAATATGATAAGGGTCACTTGATTTTCTATTTTAATTAATTCATTTTTCATTTCTTTCTTCTTCTTCTTCTTGATGAAGAAAGAAAAGCTTTCTACAAAAATGTCAAGTGATGAAATCAAGTGAGAAACCCAAATCCAAAGTGAACCCACTTCCTATTTCTTCATCCTCTACCACTTGACATGTAGTATAGGGTGTTTTCTTCACAAGTTTCATGACTTGGTGAAGATGGAGCTCGAGTTAGAGTCGCCTCGACGTAGATCATCTTCGGCATCGAAGTCAACGACCTAGCCCGATCATTTCTTCGACGAAACCATCGCTAGAGTCCGGGATCCGATGATCGCAGCGGAAGGACGTCATCATGGAGCTAAGGAAGTGGAGGACTGGATCTACAAAGGTTGTAGCCTCTTTCACTTAGCAATAAAGTTGTTTATTTGCATGTTTCTCCTTAATCTCTAGTTAACGATCGCATTAGGGTTTCTCGGCACATAGAAAATTTTGAATTGGCCATGTTTGATCAGTTGTGGAACCTCATGGGTGTGCCTAGGAACCCTACACATTGATCTATCCTTATCAATATTGGTTGATGGTTTAAGTATTGGGTGTTTTCTTCACAAGTTTTATAATTCCCTGATATTTTATGGGTATTTTTATCTGACTAAAGTGTTGAGTATTTTGGGGTTTATTTTGTAGTCGTTGTTTCGATCGGAATTTTTAATTTCGTAATATTTTCCGGATATTTAGAATATGTTAAAAGGTTCGACAGGATATAAATACCCACTTTTTCCCCTGTCGGGAAATTTCCAAGTGTTGGATCTTTTCATAGTTTAAGAACGTTTGAAGTAGTGCAAGTAACGCGATGGTTGATTAGTCGAAAATATTGCATCTTTTAACCAGCAATTTCCCTATCATTTGCATTCATATAGAAGTGTTCGGCATTCATATAGCACATATTAGCAAAACAATCGTCAAATATCAGATTACATGTGTTAGACCTTAAAACCGGCATTTCTAAGGAAATTAACTGCATTTCATAGCATGGCATCATTTCTATATATCGCAACTTGTGTTTCGAAGTCCATGCAGGAAAATCAGAAGATTGCTCAATTTTACACTGCTAAAAGATACGTCAACTCAAGGATTTGGAATCTGGTATTGATCTAAAGGGCATTCAGAGATTCAACATATCAGAGAATACTAAAGAATACAGTAAAAGGCAGCACATGAAGTATGAAGTTTCAAGTCACCTACTTGGCCGCGGAACCGCGGCCTAAGCCGCCTTGTGCCGCGGTTCCGCGGTCCATGTCATCACCCCAATTTTGCAGCATTATTCTTCCCTGTGCTTCCAAACTTCAGAAAGATACTGCATTCTCCAGAAAGCCCCAGAACCTTCTGCCAAATCGGCAAGCTTTGTGTTCCTACACTAAACTAGCCTCTCATTCTAGAAACATCTCCTTAAACCCTAGCTTAAACCCTAAGCTAAGCCCCTAACTAACTACTTCTAGAAGTCTTTCAACAAACTTTTGGAGGGAACTTCTATTTCAAACTCAAAACCTAGGGTTTGGGAAATCTATAAATAGGACCCTAGGATCACTTGCAAAGAATTATTCATTTTGTGATAATTCAATTGATTGTTGGTAGAATTCACTCATTGATCCTCTCCTTTCATTAGTTGTTAGAAACCCTAGTTCTTCTTCTACCCAACAACAACCACCTTCAAACCCTAACCCTAATCCAATCTACAAATACCCACTTCAAGATTCATGGAGTTCAAGCCAAGCAAGTCTTCTAAAACCCTTTAGAAGCAAAGACGGACTTCATCGGAGCACGAGATCGAAGCGATCCAAGACTCAAGAAGCCGAGCGATGCAAGATTCGACGAGAAAAGTTCCTTCCTCTTGTAATTCTTGAGAGTTGTAACTTCTTGTTGATATAATAAAGGTGAAGATTCTTTAAACTTGTTTACATTTTAATTCTAGCATCATGATTTCATTTCGATTCTTGAATGTATTCTTTGCGATGATGTGTGAATAAACTCCGCTCGTGGAGGAATCGAGATGATCGTAGAACGATGATGTTGATAAATCTTTAAACGTTTTCTTAAGTCCTATAGCGATTATAAATTGTTGAAAATATAATGATAGATGATCTAGATCGTTGTGAAATGGGTTCTTGATTCTTTTCGCACGATCTAGAGAATTAACAATCGATCATTGGATTTTCAAGAAGCTATCTAATGAATGTGATTCATCGAAATGACAAAGGATAGGACGAAGAACCCTAATTCTTCGCAAGATCCTTAAACCTCGATCAATCGACATCGTGTTAGCATCAATTCGTTAATGGATAAGAAAAGTTGATTTCTAATCTTCATCACATCTACAATCTAATCGATTCCTACGAGCCTTACTTCAAATCTTGAAACCCTAAAGTGATTGGAATTCTATCGAAACTCGATTCTTGATGTTTATCATTTTCTTGATTCTTGATTAGAATAGTGACACTTGAATCAATCGATAAAATCTTGAATCATGTTTTCTTTTCTTTTCGATTAACTTTTCAATTCAAACAAATCAAACATAGAAACGAATCGCACAATCCCTGTGGACGATCCGCACTCGCTTACGATCTACAACTGACACCGTAATTGATTGCGGTCAAATATAATTTTTTGATTGTGAATTTTATTCAATTTTCATACCGACGCAACGAGAAACTCTTATCGATCAAATGAAACCGTTATCGGGGATCATTTGAGTTGATACACACTACACATCAGGAATTTCTTAACAATCAAATGGCGTCGTTGCCAGGGATTACGCGCTAATTCGTTTTATATTGAAATTTGAATTGAAAGATTTATTCCATTACATTTTTGAGATCAAAATTCGCACAAACCCTAAACGATTTGTTGTGGTTTATTGCAAGGAGATCTGGAGCTTGCTGTGAAAGTGAAATAATTTTTGGGATATACCAGAGAGCTGAGGGAGTCTACAGAAGCTCCCTGCTGAATTTTGGAGGAGTGATCTCACAATTGAACCGCGATTCCGCGGTCTAAGCACCCATATGCGGCGGAACCGCGGCATCTTGGAGGCTTCTCTGTGAAATTTTTGTCTCAGGTATCTTCTTACCTTCTTCTCTCTCCCTTTTTAGCTCCAACTAATAAATTTCTGCAGGCTTCTTTGCAAATAATCGCAGCGCGCAAAAAGCAAATTAAATTTGTGCGTGTTTTTGTTTCTTGGTTGTTTGCATTCCAAATACGGATATTAAGTGGCACGGCCAAATCCAAATTAGGTGGGGAGTTCATTACCCTTCCTAGGCCCTGAAAATCGCAAAACTTTCATCCGCATTGACCCCAAATTAACTAAAAAATATCTATAGATGACTCTAAGGACTGTCGCGCTCACTTAGGACAGAAGAAGGCCATGGGTAATTCATTGCTTATCCGCGTTTCTCTTATGGTGTCTAGGCAAGTGTGTCGAAGGCTAGTGGTTACTTAATTAGGCCCACTACTTACGTAGTGGAGAACCTCCCACTTACTTGGCACTTACCTGGGCACAGGAGAGACAAAGAGGCAGTGGAGGATTTTATCCTGCGTCTTGTCTTCTGGTAGTTAGGAGCGGTCTAGAGATCTGACCTAGGCGACCAATAGAATTAGGGTTTTGTGTGCTGCATTTGTTGTGTCGCATCATTTTTTTCAAAAAATCCGTCCCTTTTTCAAAGCAAACACCGCATTCATTCATTACCCCTAATTATAAGCCACGCTACCACTTGTATTAACCCATTTTAGTACAAGATAGGCTGGACACGGGATTCTAGTGCCCGTTTAGTCCGCGTACCCTTTATCGACTCCGAAGTCGATATTTCTCCATTTACCTTTCCTTTACCCACTACCACACCCACAACGATGGATCCACCTCCATCAAACTTCTTTAACTCTAATCTGCCGCCGTCCGTTGGTGCGCAGAATCCACCCCGCATCTCTCTCCAGGAGAGGTGCTATCCACTGCGATGTCCTCTTTCGACCTGCTTATCCGCACCACCAGCCAACGGGGATAACTTTGAGATTAAGCCCCAGTATATCAATCTTTTACCCAAATTCCACGGACTCGAGACTGAGGACGCTTACGTTTTCATTACCAAATTTGAAAACGTATGCGCAATGATGGGTACGTCACAACTTTCAGCGGATGCTATGCGTCTACGACTTCTTCCATTTACATTGTGCGATATAGCCGAGAAGTGGCTATATAACACTACCGCACACTCTATCACGAATTGGGAAGAATTCGTCGCGGCATTCCTTAAGAAATTTTACCCAATGCAAAAGACAGCTCGAATCCTTAGCGAACTGAATCAATTTGCCCAGCTCCCTACTGAACCATTTACAAAATGCTTTGAACGTTTCAAGGATCTATTGGTTCAGTGTCCTCATCACGGCATCCCGAGATGGGATCTTTGCCGAATCATCTATGAGGGCATTAACCCAAACACTAAACAGGGCCTTGAAAACATGTGTCAAGGTACTTTTATGACTAAGGATGATGGGGAAGCTTGGTAGTTTTTAGAAGAGTTCGCTGAAAAATCACTACAGTGGGAGAGTGGAACCCAACCATTGAATAGGGGTGGCGTACACCAAATAGATGTGTCCATAGGTGTTCAAGCTGAGATGGCAGCAATGCAAAAGAAGCTCGACGTTATAGAACACAAATTTGCAGCAGCCTCCCTAAACCCAATGTCGCTCCCCAAAACTGTTTGTGGGTGCTGATTGAAATGAATTTGTGTGATTGTAATAAATCGAATCAAATAGTCTCCAGCAACGGAGCCATTTGATAGAACTGTAAATTTCAGATGTGTCGTATCGAATCAAAAATTTAAATTGACCGCAATCAAACTACGGTGTCGGATGTAGTTAATGAATGAGTGCGGATCGTCCACAGGGATTTCAAGATTCGTTTGTATTTTAATGTGTTTGAAATGAAATGTTAAGCAACAATAAAAGAAAACACGATTCAAGAATGATTTGTATTCGTGTGTCACTATTCTCTATTAAAGAATCAAGAAACTATAAACAATCAGGAATCGGGTTTCAATGGTATTTTCCAAACAACAATCAAGAATAATAGAGAGGCTCGTAGGAATCGATCGGATCTTTAGATGTGATGTAGTCTACAAGATTTCATATTCTTGTCCTTCGAAGAATTGATACTAGATCAATGGTTATCGACGAGAGTTAGGGCTTTCTTGATGAAATTAGGATTTCATCTCTTAACCCTTGTTCTTTCGAGGATACCATTTATATTCTAGCCTCTAGCAATTTCAAGAAGCAATCGGATTTCCCCAATCTCGAGCGATGTCGATCAAGAAAGCATCGCAACGAATTGGGTCGTCGATTCTTGAACTTGCTAGGGTTTACAAACCCGTGGGATTCAAGAATCGATTACAAATTTGCTACATCATCATACTAAAGATCGTTTCGACTCCTTAACGAGCGGAGTTTTATTCACACATCACCACATAGACAATATTCAAGAATAGTAAAGATAACATGATGTGGAATTTAAAGAAAACAAGATAGAAGAAAATATCACCTTTTATTTAATCAACAATTTCAATACATTCTTTCAAGATCTACAAGAAGAAGAAAATCGATCGTTGACTCGGCTTCGCTCGTCTCCGTGGATCATGGATCTACTTTGATCTCTTGCCCGATGGAAGATCGGCTCGGCTCATAAAAGGGTTGAAGGCATCTTGCTTGGCTTGCACTCAAGATCTTGAATTGTGGTTGGATTTAGGGTTAGGGTTTCCTACAAGCTCTCTCACTAAACTTGAGGAAGAGGAAGATGAAGAAAGAGAATGGGTAAAATCTAAGATGTTGAATCTTTTCCTAGATGCCAAGATATAACATGATATGATTGAATGAGTCTAGGGTCTTATTTATAGAACTTTCAAACCCTAGGTTTAGGTTTAAATTGGACTTTCCCTCCCAAAGTTTGTTGGGCTTTAGCTTAGGGTTTAAGCAAGGGTTTAGGAAAGTTCTAGAAGTATTAGGCTAGTTTAGGAGTTTGCTGATCTGGTGGAAGTATCTGGAATCTTCTGGAAGTTTGTGTGCATTATTGAGCTGTAGCCACTGAAACAGGAGTTTCGATGCAATTTGAGGAGCTGAGTCCCTAGGCCCGCCGCGGATCCGCCGCAAGAAGTGCCTCTAGGCCGCGCTTCCGCGGCTCATTGATAGGCTTGAGCCTTGGGCTTTCTGGTGAAGCTTGGTACTGCTGTTTGGGCTTTTCTCGGATGTTTAGAATTGCAGTTTCCCTTCTGTGTTGATACCAGATTTGAGTTCAGTGAGTTTACAAGCAATTGTAATGGTCGAGCACGCTTTCCTTTTCCTGCACAGATATCTCAACACGGGTTGCAAGATATGGAAAATATGCTATGTAATGCAATGCGGTCAATTTCCCTAAAATTGTCGGTTTTAAGGTCGAATACATGTAATTTGATATTTTGCGACCGATTAGCTAATATGTGAATTATGAATACCGTACACTTTTATATGTATGCAGATGATAAGGAAATTGCCGGTTAAAATATGCAATATTTTCGACTGATCAAATACCCCCAAACTTAATTTCGATCGTCTCGAGCGAATGTTTTATTAAAAAGAGAAGGAGAAAATAAAGAAAGAGAAAAACTAACTAGCACACTTTCGTAGGCAACACGATTGCACTGAGCATGTGCAACAAGCCTTTGAACCTCTAGGTGTCCCTAGTAGGAGGAGTGTTGTCTCCTGAGGGTTTTCAGCGGATTGCACCCACAAAATCCAAAAATAAAAGAAAGATCATGAATATTACATTTAAAGAAAAGAATTGTAAAAGAAAGACTTTGAAAATTAGGGTTTCCAACTAAGCTAGCTTTTCGGTTGTCATGAGCCCTATCTTAATGGTCATGAAAAGATGTCAGAAATCACGTCCTCCCTCAATAAAACATCGTCTTATTCTTCATTCCTATCTTTATTCCAAACATCGATCATATCACCCTGCGTGTGTGTAAAGACATCCCTACACCCGGAGAATTCAATTCAAGCTATCATACCCTTGCCCATCGACCTCAGTACTTCTTGGCAAACGAGATTGCTTACACACTTTCATGCGACCGTTAATACTTCTTGAGGTACTAACCGACCGATTACTAATGTGCTTGCATGCTTGGTGTATTTTCCTAGTCTTGCACCACCTCAGGCATAGCAGTGACTCCCAGACCAGTTGACCTTGGGGCACTAGGTGAAGAAGCACCCTTTTGCTATATATTTTTCTTGCCCTTGGTGATAACAAAACCAGTATCCATTTTTTTTCACCACTTTAAAACACATTTTTCTTTTTTTCATACTTTTGGCTTTAAGACAAGAGCATTTCAAGGTATCCTCTACTATCCCAGGCTTCAAGACGTGTGTAAGTGCGAATAGCAGGGTAGCAACGTTCAAAATGTTTGGCTTCCAGAATAGAAACTATTTTTCAGACTTATTTTTATCCTCAGATTAGTGACGTCCTTCATCTTACTAATCCTTGGGACAACGGCTCATAACTACTTATTACTAGTTCGTATAAGAAAACTTCTAATTTTCTTAGTTTTCTAAAATTTTTCCAATCTCATGGATGTAATTGTTCACTGTCTAAACTTTCATTATCTTATTTATATACAAAAAAGTGTAAATATTAAAATTATTTTTATATTTGAAAATTTTTCAATTTTTATAGATTTTTAAAAGAAATGTTTTGTGCTTATGCGGATGATATGCAAATGATGCAAAAATAAGCACAAACCTCCCCCAAACTTGTTTTCAACAGTGTCCTCACTGTTGCCGATAGTTATACCTACAAAAATCTGTAAATCTGGGGGGAATTATTAGTGGGGGCAAAAATATAAGTGAAGAACTTCCCCCAAACTTATCTTTTACTCACCTTCATTCAAAAATTGATGCAATGATATACTGGACATGAAAGTGAGACGGAGGAATTTTAATCAAAATAAACTGGCTCTTGTAAGAACAAGAGCTCCTCCGTGGGGTCAGTGGAAAAATACGGCTTTAATCTATGTCCATTTACTTTGAAAACAGTGCCGTTTTTAACATTTTCAACTTCTACTGCCCCGTGCGGGTATACAGACCGCACAACAAAAGGTCCCTTCCAACGAGATCGGAGCTTACCCGCGTGAAGGTGTAATCGTGAATCATAAAGAAGGACTTGTTGACCAGGTAAAAATGTTTTCCTTACAATGTTTTTATCGTGAAAAACTTTAGTCCTATTCTTTGTGATTACAGCATTATCATAAGCTTCATCGCGGAGTTCGCTTAGCTCGTTAAGTTGCAGCTTCCGAAAGTTGCAAGCAAGGTTTAAATCAAAATTTATTTCCTTTATAGCCCACAATGCTTTATGTTCTATCTCAACAGGTAGATGACATGCTTTTCCAAACACTATCCTATATGGAGATATTCCTAGGTCGGTCTTATATGCAGTCCTGAATGCCCAAAGAGCATCCGTCAATTTGGTCGACCAGTCTTTTCTATTTTTAGCAACAGTTTTCTCCAGGATAAGTTTGATTTGTCTGTTTGAGATCTCAGCCTGCCCGCTTGTTTGGGGGTGATAGGGTGTAGAAAGTCGGTGGTTGATTCCGTATTTCCGCATCAGAGTCTCGAAAGATCTGTTGCAGAAGTGTGTCCCATTATCGCTAATAATAGCGCGTGGGTGTCCAAATCGCGAGAAGATATTCTCTTTCAAGAACTTAATGACAACTTTCCTGTCATTAGTGCGACTTGGAATGGCTTCTACCCACTTGGAGACATAATCAACCGCCAGCAATATATACAGATTCCCAAAGGAGTTGGGAAAAGGACCCATAAAATCTATGCCCCAAACATCAAACATTTCAACAACCAGAATGGGTTGCTGAGGCATTTCATTCATTTGGGATATTCTACCCGTATACTGACATTGTGTACAGGTTTTGCAATGTTCAAATGCGTCCTTGAATAAGGTCGGCCAATAAAATCCACATTGCAAAACCTTTCCGCTGTTTTTCTGGGACCAAAGTGACCCCCACAGGCCTGATCATGACAAAATGAAAGAATACTCTTGAACTCTTCATTCGGGACGCACCGGCGAATGATCTGATCAGGACAATATTTAAACAAATAAGGCTCGTCCCAGTAATAGTGTTTTACTTGGGAAAGAAAGCGGTATTTGTCCTGTTTTGACCAATCGCTCGGTATAAGTCCCGTGGCATGATAGTTCACGATATCCCTGAACCATGGTTCAGCAGATATGCTCAAGAGTTGTTCATCAGGGAACGAGTCATCGATCGGCAGGGTCACAGGGGAAGAAACGATGCGTGAAAGGTGGTCAGCTACTACGTTTTCACATCCTTTCTTATCTTTGATAACAAGATCGAATTCTTGTAAAAGAAGGATCCAACGTATTAGTCGACCTTTGGCATCTTTCTTCGCCAACAGATGTTTTAAAGCGGAATGGTCAGTATATACAACAATAGGTGAGCCGATTAAATAAGGACTGAATTTTTCTAATGCAAATACAACCGCTAAAAGTTCTTTCTCTGTGGTTGTATAATTGATTTGCGCATCATTCAGGGTCTTACTAGCATAGTAAATCACGTGTGGCATCTTTTCAATGTGTTGTCCTAGGACATCACCTACTGCAAAATCAGATGCGTCACACATCAGCTCAAAGGGGTAGTCCCAGTTTGGTGATGATAAAACGGGGGCTGAAGTGAGTGAGTGTTTAAGTGAGTCGAAAGCTGTCTCGCAATCCGAGTCAAAGTGGAAGGTCGTATCCTTGGCCAGGAGTAGTGTTAAAGGTCTAGCAATTTTGCTAAAGTCCTTTATGAATCTCCTATAAAAGCCTGCGTGGCCAAGGAAAGAGCGAATATCTTTGACGCTTTTGGGATGAGAGAGGTTTTGAATGACATCTACTTTAGCTCTGTCAACCTCAATGCCTTTCTGTGAAATGACATGTCCAAGGACTATTCCTTCTTGGACCATAAAGTGGCATTTTTCCCAGTTCAAAGTCAAGTTCTTCTCTTTGCATCGAGTAAGAACAGCGTCAAGATTCGCTAGGCATTCAGAAAAAGAATCTCCAAAAATCGAAAAGTCGTCCATAAAGATCTCCAGGAAATTCTCTACCATATCAGAGAATATCCCCATCATACACCGCTGAAAGGTAGCGGGAGCATTGCATAGCCCGAAGGGCATGCGACTGTAAGCAAAGGTACCAAAAGGACAAGTAAAAGTGGTTTTATCTTGATCCTTTTTGGCGATGGGGACCTGATTGTAGCCTGAGTAACCGTCCATAAAACAATAGTATTGTCGTCCCGCTAAGCGTTCCAGCATTTGATCAATAAATGGTAGAGGAAAATGATCTTTCCTCGTAGCTGCGTTGAGTTTTCTATAATCGATGCATACACGCCACCCAGTTTGGGTGCGTGTCTGAATCAACTCATTCGCTTCATTTGTGATAACTGTGATGCCGGATTTCTTAGGAACGACGTGTATAGGACTTACCCACTGGCTATCGGAGATCGGGTATATAATACCACTATCTAAGCATTTGACGATCTCTTTCATGACAGCTTCCTTCATGACGGGATTTAACCGTCTCTGTGGTTCTCGGGTCGGTCTGGCATCATCCATCACATGTATATGATGTTCAACTATCAAGGGACTAATCCCTTTGATGTCCGCCATACTCCAACCAAACGCCTCTTTGTTAGATCTCAATACCAATAAAAGTGCATTTTCTTACTCTGATGCAAGAGAAGCGGAAATTATAACCGGTAAAGTCTCGTTCTCACCAAGATATGCATATTTAAGGTGAGAAGGTAAGACCTTGAGATCTAATTCAGGCGGAGAAATGATAGAAGGAAGGATCATAGAATGATTTTTGGATTTACAAAGAAGCTCAGAGCCTGTGAAAGATACAGACTCGGGTGGAGAAAAGTCAGAAGTGCAGGACTCAAGTGTAAGTGAAGTGTCCTCACTAAGATCAAGTGTAAGATCAAGCAGAGATGTGCTAATGTCATCGAGATCAGTAAAGCAAAGTTCCTCGGCTCCACAACTATCGGGAGCGATCTCATGGACAGAGCACACATCTAAAATGTGAGCACTAGGTTCTGATGGCTGACTTCCAACTCTGTAGATATTTAGTTCAATGGTCATATTTCCAAATGATAAGTTCATTGAACCATTTCTACAGTTTATAACAGCGTTGGAAGTGGCAAGGAAAGGACGACCTAAAATCACCGGAATTTGGCCCCGGGGGTTTGCTACAGGATGTGTGTCGAGCACAATGAAGTCTACAGGGAAAACAAATTCCCCGACCTTTATCAACACATCCTCTAATTCACCCCTTGGTTTGGTGATAGATCGGTCCGCCATCTGGAGAGTGCAATGAGCAGGTTTCAGCTCTCCAATTCCTAGTTGCTCATAGACAGAATAAGGTAACAGGTTAACACTCGCGCCAAGGTCTAAAAGAGCACGATTTATGTTTTTACCCCCAATCGAAATCGATATTGTAGGACATCCTGGGTCCTTTCGTTTCTTTGGTAGCTGGGGAATAAAAGCAGTGCTGATATTATTAGCCATAAAGACCTTCTTCGGCACCTGAGTCTTCCTCTTCCTAGTGCACAAGTCCTTTAGAATCTTCGCATAAGCGGGGACTTGTTGAATCGTATTTAGGAGAGGGATATTGATGTTAACCTGTTTGAACATTTCTAAAATTTTCTCCATATGAGGACTCGTTCTGTTAGCCCTTAGCCGGTTCGGGTAAGGTGCTTTCGCAATAAGCGCAGGGTCCATCATAGGAGAAGGAAAGGGGGGTAGACGAGATCCCAAAAGAGGTGTGGGGACCGTCTGTGGAGAACTATAAGGGTTGGGTGAAGGTGTTGAGCCTAAAGGGAACTGGAGAATAGGCTCGTGCGAAGGTGGTTTGGTAGAAGAAGAAGGATCAGAAGGAGAAGTGTGTGTATGTGGAAAGGTCTCAGCCGGGGTGTTGATATGATTATCAGTATTATCAATATCTTCCCTGACATTATTATTCAGCACTCTTCCCGATCTCAACGTAGTGATGGCATTTACATTGTAATGCCCAGGATTTTGTAGGGGTTGAGAGGGAAGTTTCCTTTTTCTCTCGCACTCATTTCGGCTTTGAGGCGTGCGATTTCAGCTTCCATCGTTCTAATACTCTCAGCTTGTGACGCTGAGTTTTTCTTTATTTCACTGACGGAAGATCTAACCTCAGTTGAAACATCCATGAAATTGGATAAAAGTGATTTCATGGTTTGAGTAAATTGAGAGAAATCGTCAGAATAGGACTGCATAGGATTAGACTGTGCAGAAGTGTTGCCCTGGTTTTGGAAATTTTGTGACTGGTAGGGGTGTTGAGTGAGTTGGAGGGGTTGCTGTTGTGGTGGAGGAAGAGCCCTTTGAAAGTTATTCGTGTTTGGAACCGTGTTTTGAGATTGATTTTGGTTCCAAGCAAAATTCGGGTGGTTCCTCCAACCCTGATTGTACGTGGAAGAATATGGATCGTTTCGAGGTCGTTGAAATGCGGCATTAGAATGCTCGTGACCTTGAAACGCCGAGTTTAAAGGACATTCTTCCGTTAAATGTGACGGATCAGAACAGCACCCACAAACAGTTTTGGGGAGTGATACCGGGTTTAGGGAGGCTGCTGCAAATTTGTGTTCCATAGCGTCGAGCTTCTTTTGCATTGCTGCCATTTCAGCTCGAACACCTATGGACACATCTATTTGGTGTACGCCACCCCTATTCAATGGTTGGGTTCCACTCTCCCAAATTAGTGATTTTTCAGCGAACTCTTCTAAGTATCGCCAAGCTTCCCCATCATCTTTGGTCATAAAAGTACCTTGACACATATTTTCAAGGCTCTGTTTAGTGCTAGGGTTACTGCCCTCATATATGATTCGGCAAAGCTCCCATCTCGGGATGCCGTGATGAGGACATTGAACCAATAGATCCTTGAAACGTTCAAAGTATTTTGAAAATGGTTCGGTAGGGAGCTGGGCAAATTGGTTCAGTTCGCTACGGATTCGAGCCGTCTTTTGGACTGGATAAAATTTCCTAAGGAATGCCGCTACGAATTCTTCCCAATTCGTGATGGAGTGTGCAGTAGTGTTATATAGCCACTTCTCGGCTATATCGCACAAGGTAAAAGGAAGAAGTCGTAGACGCATCGCATCCACAGAAAGTTGAGACGTACCCATCATTGCGCATACGTTTTCAAATTTGGTAATGAAAACGTAAGCGTCCTCGGTCTCGAGTCCGTGGTATTTGGGTAACAGATTGATATACTGGGGCTTGATTTCAAAGTTATCCCCATTGGCTGGTGGTGTGGATAAGCAGGTCGAAAGAGGACCTCTATGTGGATAGCATCTTTCCTGAAGAGAAATGTGGGGAGGATTCTGCGCACCAACGGAAGGTGGCAGATTAGGGTTAAAGAAGTTTGATGGATTCGGATCCATTAATGTGGGTGTGGTAGTGGGTTTTGAAAAGGTAAATGGAGAATTATCGACTTCGGAGTCGATAAAGGGTACGCGGACTAAACGGGCACTAGAATCCCGTGTCCAGCCTATCTTGTACTAAAAAGGGTTAGTACAAGTGGCAGCGTTGGCTTATAATTAGGGGTAAAATGAATACGGTGTTTGCTTTGAAAAGGGACGGATTTTGAAAAAAATGATGCGACAACCAAATGCAGCACACCAACCCTAGAATCTAATGGTCACCTAGGTCCGGCTCTAGACCGCTCCTAACTGCCAAAAGACAAGTCGCAGGATCAATCCTCCACTGCCTCTTTGTCCCCCTGTGGCCGGATGAGTGCCAGGTAAGTGGGAAGGAACCACCACTACAGTGGGCCTAATTAATAACCACTAGCCTTAGACACACTCGCCTTAGGCACCACAAGAAAACGCGGATAAGCAATGAATTACCCACGGCCCACTCTTGTCCTAAATGAGCGCGACAGTCCTTAGAATCATCTCTAGATTTCTTTTAGTTAATGGGGGTAAATGTGGATGCAAGTTTGGTGGTTTTCGGGGCCTAGGAAGGGTAATGAAATCCCCACCTAATTTGGATTTGGCCGTGCCCCTTAAATTCCTTATTTAATATGCAAAACAACCAAGAAAAACAAAAATCACGCACAATTTTAATTTGCTTTTGCGGCGCAGCTATTGTTTGCAAAGAATCCTGCAGAAAGGATTAGTTGGAGCTAAAAAGGGCGAGGGGAGAGAGACAGAAATCACCTTCTGGAAAATTTTCCAGAGAACCCCCAAGATTGCGGCGGTTCCGCCGCAATGACCAAGTATATGCCGCGCTTCCGTGGCTTGTTGATTGGTTCACTGTACCAAACTTCTTCAGCTGCTTTCTGTTCCTATCTCCAGCTCTCTGGTATATCCCAAATAATTTTTCCACAGCACAGAATGCTCCAGATCTCCTTGCAATCAAATCACAACACACGTGTAAGAGTTTGTACGAATTTTGATTCAAGAAGTAGAATGTAATAATTCTTTCACTTCAAACTATAAAATGTAAACGAATTTGCGCGTAATCCCCGGCAACAGCGCCATTTTGATTGAAATGAATTTGTGTGATTGTAATAAATCGAATCAAATAGTCTCCGGCAACGGAGCCATTTGATAGAACTGTAAATTTCAGATGTGTCGTATCGAATCAAAAATTTAAATTGACCGCAATCAAACTACGGTGTCGGATGTAGTTAATGAATGAGTGCGAATCGTCCACAGGGATTTCAAGATTCGTTTGTATTTTAATGTGTTTGAAATGAAATGTTAAGCAACAATAAAAGAAAACACGATTCAAGAATGATTTGTATTCGTGTGTCACTATTCTCTATTAAAGAATCAAGAAACTATAAACAATCAAGAATCGGGTTTCAATGGTATTTTCCAAACAACAATCAAGAATAATAGAGAGGCTCGTAGGAATCGATCGGATCTTTAGATGTGATGTAGTCTACAAGATTTCATATTCTTGTCCTTCGAAGAATTGATACTAGATCAATGGTTATCGACGAGAGTTAGGGCTTTCTTGATGAAATTAGGGTTTCATCTCTTAACCCTTGTTCTTTCGAGGATACCATTTATATTCTAGCCTCTAGCAATTTCAAGAAGCGATCGGATTTCCCCAATCTCGAGCGATGTCGATCAAGAAAGCATCGCAACGAATTGGGTCGTCGATTCTTGAACTTGCTAGGGTTTACAAACCCGTGGGATTCAAGAATCGATTACAAATTTGCTACATCATCATACTAAAGATCGTTTCGACTCCTTAACGAGCAGAGTTTTATTCACACATCACCACATAGACAATATTCAAGAATAGTAAAGATAACATGATGTGGAATTTAAAGAAAACAAGATAGAAGAAAATATCACCTTTTATTTAATCAACAATTTCAATACATTCTTTCAAGATCTACAAGAAGAAGAAAATCGATCGTTGACTCGGCTTCGCTCGTCTCCGTGGATCATGGATCTACTTTGATCTCTTGCCCGATGGAAGATCGGCTCGGCTCATAAAAGGGTTGAAGGCATCTTGCTTGGCTTGCACTCAAGATCTTGAATTGTGGTTGGATTTAGGGTTAGGGTTTCCTACAAGCTCTCTCACTAAACTTGAGGAAGAGGAAGATGAAGAAAGAGAATGGGTAAAATCTAAGATGTTGAATCTTTTCCTAGATGCCAAGATATAACATGATATGATTGAATGAGTCTAGGGTCTTATTTATAGAACTTTCAAACCCTAGGTTTAGGTTTAAATTGGACTTTCCCTCCCAAAGTTTGTTGGCCAAGTTTGTTGGGCTTTAGCTTAGGGTTTAAGCAAGGGTTTAGGAAAGTTCTAGAAGTATTAGGCTAGTTTAGGAGTTTGCTGATCTGGTGGAAGTATCTGGAATCTTCTGGAAGTTTGTGTGCATTATTGAGCTGTAGCCACTGAAACAGGAGTTTCGATGCAATTTGAGGAGATGAGTCCCTAGGCCCGCCGCGGATCCGCCGCAAGAAGTGCCTCTAGGCCGCGCTTCCACGGCTCATTGATGGGCTTGAGCCTTGGGCTTTCTGGTGAAGCTTGGTACTGCTGTTTGGGCTTTTCTCTGATGTTTAGAATTGCAGTTTCCCTTCTGTGTTGATACCAGATTTGAGTTCAGTGAGTTTACAAGCAATTGTAATGGTCGAGCACGCTTTCCTTTTCCTGCACAGATATCTCAACACGGGTTGCAAGATATGGAAAATATGCTATGTAATGCAATGCGGTCAATTTCCCTAAAATTGCCGGTTTTAAGGTCGAATACATGTAATTTGATATTTTGCGACCGATTAGCTAATATGTGAATTATGAATACCGTACACTTTTATATGTATGCAGATGATAAGGAAATTGCCGGTTAAAATATGCAATATTTTCGACTGATCAGGTGCTGTTCTGATCCGTCTCATTTAACGGAAGAATGTCCATTAAACTCTGTGTTTCAAGGTCACGAGCATACAAATTCTACATTTCAAAGACCTAGAAACGATCCATATTCTTCCACGTACAATCAGGGTTGGAGGAATCAACCGAATTTTGCTTGGAACCAACAACAACAATCTCAAAACACGGTTCCAAGCCAAAATAATTTTCTTAGGGCTCTTCCTCCACCACAGCAACCCCTTCAACTCACTCAGCACCCCTACCAGTCACAAAACTTCCAAAATCAGGTCAACAATCCTGCACAGTCTAATCCTATGCAGTTGTCCTGTTCTGATGAATTCTCTCAATTCACTCAAACCATGAAATCACTTTTATCAAATTTCATAGAGGTTTCGACTGAGGTTAGATCTTCCGTCAGTGAGATAAAGAAAAACTCAGCGTCCCAAGCTGAGAGTATCAGATCGATGGAAGCTGAAATAGCTCTACTTAAAGCCGAAATGAGTGCGAGAGAAAAGGGAAACTTCCCTCTCAACCCCTACAGAATCCTGGGCATTACAATGTAAATGCCGTCATAACGTTAAGATCGGGAAGAGTGCTGAACAATCATGTCGGGGAAGGAATTGATGATATTGAAAATCCTATCATTAACACCCCGGCTGAGACCTTTCCTCACACACACACCTCTCCTTCTGATCCTTGTTCTTCTACCACACCACCTTCTCGCGAGGCTATTCTCCATTTCCCATTAGGCTCGACACCTCAGCCCAACCCTTATAGTTCTCCACAGACGGTCCCCACTCCTCTTTTGGGATCACGTCTACCCGCTCTTTCTTCTCCTATGATGGACCCGACGCTTATTGCGAAAGCTCCTTACCCGAACCGGTTAAGAGGTAATAGAACGAGTACTCATATGGAGAAAATTATAGAAATGTTCAAACAGGTTAACATCAACATCCCTCTCCTAGATGCGATTCAACAAGTCCCCGCATATGCGAAAATTCTTAAGGACTTGTGCACTAGGAAGAGGAACACTCAAGTGCCGAAGAAGGTCTTTATGTCTAATAATATTAGCACTGCTTTTATTCCCCAGCTACCAAAGAAACGAAAGGACCCAGGATGTCCTACAATATCAATTTCTATTGGGGGTAAAAACATAAATCGTGCTCTTTTAGACCTTGGCGCAAGTGTTAACCTACTTCCATATTCTGTATATGAGCAATTAGGGATTGGAGAGCTGAAACCTGCTCACTGCACTCTCCAGATGGCAGACCGTTCAATCACTAAACCAAGGGGTGAACTAGAGGACGTGTTGATAAAGGTCGGGGAATTTGTTTTCCCTGTAGACTTCATTGTGCTCGACACACAGCATGTAGCAAACTCCCGGGGCTAAATTCCAGTGATTCTGGGTTGTCCTTTCCTTGCCACTTCCAACGCTGTTATAAACTGTAGAAATGGTTCAATGAACTTATCATTTGGAAATATGACTATTGAACTAAATATCTACAAAGTTGGAAGTCAGCCATCAGAACCCTATGCTCATATTTTAGATGTGTGCTCTATCCACGAGATCGCTCCCGATAGTTGTGGAGCTGAGGAACTTTGCTTTACTGATCTCGATGACATTAACACATCTCTGTTTGACTTTACACAAGATCTTAGTGAGGACACTTTTCCTACACTTGAGTCCTGCACTCCTGACTTTTCTCCACCCAAGTCTGTATATTTCACAGGCTCTGAGCTTCTTTGTAAATCCAAAAATCACTCGATGATACCTCCTTCTATCATTTCTCCGCCTGAATTAGATCTAAAAATGTTACCTTCTCATCTGAAATATGCTTATTTAGGTGAGAAGGAGTCTTTACCGGTTATAATATCCGCTTCTCTAGCATTAGAGCAAGAGAATGCACTTGTATCGGTATTGAGATCTAACAAAGAGGCGTTTGGTTGGAGTATGGCGAACATCAAAGGGATTAGTCCCTTGATAGTTGAACATCATATACATGTGATGGATGATGCCAGACCAACCCGAGAACCACAGAGACGGTTGAATCCCGTCATGAAGGAAGCGGTAATGAAAGAGATCGTCAAATGCCTAGATAATGGTATCATATACCCCATCTCCAATAGCCAATGGGTGAGTCCTATACATGACGTTCCTAAGAAATACGGCATCATTGTTATAACCAATGAGGCAAATGAGTTGATTCAGACACGCGCCCAAACTGGGTGGCGTGTATGTATCGATTATAGAAAACTCAATGCTGCCACGAGGAAAGACCACTTTCCTCTACCATTCATTGATCAAATGCTGGAACGCTTAGCAGGACGAGAGTATTATTGTTTTATGGACGGATACTCAGGCTATAATCAGGTCCCCATCGCCAAAAAGGATCAAGAAAAAACCACTTTTACTTGTCCTTTTGGTACCTTTGCCTACAGTCGCATGCCCTTTGGGTTATGCAATGCTCCCGCTACCTTTCAGCGGTGTATGAAGGGGATATTCTCTGATATGGTAGAGAATTTTCTGGAGATCTTTATGGACGATTTATCGATTTTTAGAGACTCTTTTTCCGATTGCCTAGCGAATCTTGACGCTGTTCTTACTCGTTGCAAAGAGAAGAATTTAACTTTGAACAGGGAAAAATGCCATTTTATGGTCCAAGAAGGAATTGTTCTTGGACATGTTATTTCACAGAAAGGCATTGAGGTTGACAGAGCTAAGATAGATGTCATTCAAAACCTCCCTCATCCCAAAGCGTCAAAGATATTCGATCTTTCCTTAGCCATGCGGGCTTTTATAGAAGATTCATTAAGGACTTTAGCAAAATTGCTAGACCTTTAACTCTTCTCCTGGCCAAGGATACGACCTTCCATTTTGACTCGGACTGTGAGACAGCTTTCGACTCACTTAAACACTCACTCACTTCAGCCCCCGTGCTATCATCGCCAAACTGGGACTACCCCTTTGAGCTGATGTGTGACGCATCCGACTTTGCAGTAGGTGCAGTCTTAGGACATCACATCGAAAAGATGCCACACGTGATATACTATGCAAGTAAGACCCTGAACGATGCTCAAATCAATTATACAACTACTGAAAAAGAGCTTTTGGCAGTTGTATTTGCATTAGAAAAATTCAGGCCTTACTTAATTGGCTCACCTATAGTTGTGTATACTGACCATTCCGCCTTAAAATATCTTCTGGCGAAGAAAGATGCAAAAGGTCGACTAATACGTTGGATCCTTCTGTTACAAGAATTTGATCTTGTTATCAAAGATAAGAAAGGATGTGAAAACGTAGTAGCCGACCATCTTTCATTCATCTCTTCTTCCCTTGTGACCTTGCCGATCAATGACTCGTTTCCTGACGAACAACTCTTGAGCGTATCCAATGAACCATGGTTCAGGGATATTGTGAACTATCTTGTCACAGGACTTATACCGAGCGATTGGTCAAAACAGGACAAATACCGTTTTCTTTCCCAATTAAAACACTTTTACTGGGACGATCCATATTTGTTTAAGTATTGTCCTGATTATATCATCCGCCGGTGTGTCCCGAAAGAAGAGTTCAAGAGTGTTCTTTCTTTTTGTCATGATCAGGCCTGTGGAGGTCACTTCGGTCCTAAAAAGACGGCAGAGAAGGTTTTGCAAGGTGGATTTTATTGGCCGACCTTATTTAAGGACGCATTTGACCATTGCAAAACCTGTACACAATGTCAGTACACGGGTAGAATCTCCCAGAGGAATGAAATGCCTCAGCAACCCATTCTGGTTGTTGAAATATTCGATGTTTGGGGCATTGATTTTATCGGTCCTTTTCCCAACTCCTTTGGGAATTTGTACATACTGCTGGCGGTTGATTATGTCTCAAAGTGGGTTGAAGCCATTCCATGTCGCACTAATGACAGGAAAGTTGTCATTAAGTTCTTGAAAGAGAATATCTTTTCGCGATTTGGACACCCACGCGCTATTATTAGCGATAATGGGACACATTTCTGCAACAGGTCTTTCGAGACTCTGATGCAGAAATACTCAATCAACCACCGACTTTCTACACCCTATCATCCCCAAACAAGCGGGCAGGCTGAAATCTCAAACAGACAAATCAAACTTATCCTGGAGAAGACTGTTGCTAAAAATAAGAAAAGATTGGTCGACCAAACTGACGGATGCTCTTTGGGCATTCCGAACTGCATTTAAAACCGACTTAGGGATGTCTCCATATAGGATAGTGTTTGGGAAAGCATGTCATTTACCCGTCGAGATAGAGCATAAAGCATTGTGGGCTATTAAGGAAATAAATTTTGACCTAAATCTTGCTTGCACCTTTCGGAAGCTGCAACTGAATGAGCTAAGCGAACTCCGCGATGAAGCTTATGATAACGCTGTAATCATAAAGAATAGGACTATGGTTTTTCACAATAAAAACATTTTGAGGAAAACATTTTCACCTGGTCAGCAAGTCCTTCTTTATGATTCACGACTACACCTTCACGCGGGTAAGCATCGATCTCGGTGGAAGGGACCTTTTGTTGTGCAGTCTGTATACCCGCACGGGGCAGTAGTGTAAGTCGATGTAGTACACCCCAGTACTTGTGGGGAGGCGGAATTTTCAAAAACGATCAAGTTTAAAGAACGAACATCGACTAACCGCTTGAATCGAAGCTAAACTATAAATAACCGTACACAAAGAGTTTCTTATCAATTGTGTTTAGGGATTATACCTAATGAAACTGGTCCTTCGTCTTTGTGTCCTCCTTTGTTCTCCTCGACCTTCTCTAGGTAGTAGACGATCCACCCGAGAGCAAAACACCAAGCTACACCTCTAACTTGAGGTAACTAATCTACTTTGATTGCTAATCAAAGAAGAAAGGATGATATAGAGTGAAGGTAATGGATGTTTAAGTCTAACTAAACCTTTGATCTCAACACATGAGGATTAAGGATTAGTCTCTTGAAGATGAGAGCTTGAGGAGAGAGAATGTGAGATGAGATAATGAGATGAGAGAGAGTGTATCATAATATATTATGAAGCATTCTTATTAAAGAATAATGAATAATAGAAATGAATAAGCATGCTTCATAAATGAAAAAAGGTGATTCATTAACATGAGTCATTAAGCATTTATGGTGCATTAATGATCATGATGAATCACCCTCATGACTCACTAATCTTATCCAAAGCTTATGTCACCTTAACCTCCTTAGTCACATCTTCTAGAAGCTTCTCGTATAATTACGAGAACGCCCCTCCAATCCGCAAAAATACGGAAAAACTTTAGACTGTAAAAATCCAATAACCGGATACCAGTAACTGGCTTAAACCAAAGCCGACTGGTAAAAACTGTCCGAAAGTCGTACGTGCGTAAACGCACGTATGCGTCCGAACCCTTTGTCGCAAAACCATGCGACCTCTATATCGTTTCGCCTGGAGTAGGAAACTCTCTGTGTGGGACTCTAGAGACTCGACTACTACGCTGGCAGTGGGTTTAACCACAGACCGCAAGCGGCACTAGCTGTACGTAACGGTCCCCAGGTAGTTGTCGATAAGAAGGCCGATGAGAAAACCCATCCGAACTCCTACTGAGTCTGATGTGACAATCTCCATACAGTCCGGTCCGTTCGTCCAAGACTATCGCATATCGGGCCTAGGGGGGCGGCAAGCGTCAGTCCCCTAATAGCGGTATAAGTCGTGTCGGAGGGAAGCCCATTACACCCTGAGAAACTACTGGAACCTACCAGCAAATCTCGCTTGCCCTGGCCAGGGACTTTGCGTAATGGCTCTCTGACACAGCACGATATCTACTCCCAATACCGGGAGGGACGAATCCTGTCTAACCGCCACTGCCTCCAAGTGCTCGGGACTGCACCCAACTGCTACCTGTTTGCACGACTCCTTTGAGCCGTGGTAGGGTAGCAATCTAAGAACAGTGGGACACACTCGAGGCGAAGTAGCAGTGTCAAGTCTGCGGACTACGCTGTACTCATTTCACCTGGGAACTGTTCACTGACGACTGGTATCAAACCAACCAACAGTTCCCTGTGAGTCCTGTCCGGTGTACCCGTAACCTAACGAGCACCTGCATACTATCTCCAGTACGACGTACTGACGGCTGTGGGACAGACCATCTCCCCAACTGGGATGAGAAGCGTACACACTAGTCTACTCCGGAGTATCGATGCTCTGTCTCGATAATCCACGACCAGGGACCTGAATAAGGATGTGCTTGTAGACTACCCAGCCCCCACTAGTGTGACTGCCATCACAACGCTGGTAGACAAGCAAGATCCTAAGAGCTCTATCAATACGTACACTCACATATTAAGATAGAAAAACCAAGTAGCATACTACCATGTTTAGCAAGACTGTTATATACATGTGAATATCCCAAGCTTCCATTAAGTAATATACAAACTAGTATGATACAGTAATGGCCTTCTAGGGCATAAACACTAACAATCTCCCACTTGCACTAGGGCCATGTACTGGCATATCGTAGACCAATGATCTCGAGCAGCCTCTCGAACTGAATCTGAGGAAGGGCCTTCGTGAATGGATCAGCAATGTTCTCTTCTGAAGCAACTCTCCGAACCTCGATCTCCTGACGATCAATGATCTCCCTGATCAGGTGATACCGCCTCAAGATGTGTCTGGACTTTTGATGGGACCTTGGTTCCTTCGCTAAAGCTATAGCTCCGTTGTTGTCGCAATACAGAGGTATTGGATCAACTATGGTAGGAACAACCTGAAGTTCTGTTAGGAACTTCTTCATCCAGACTGCTTCTTTTGCGGCATCGCAAGCAGCTATATACTCCGCTTCCATCGTCGAGTCAGCAACGGTGTCCTGCTTGGAGCTCTTCCAGCACACCGCCCCTCCATTGAGGGTAAAGACATAACCCGACATGGACTTGGAATCGTCCTTATCACTCTGGAAGCCGGAATCAGCAAAGGCCTCCAACCTGAGGTCTTTTCCGCCGTAAACCAAGAACATCTCCTTAGTCCTCCTCAGGTACTTGAGAATGTTCTTTACTGCTATCCAGTGTTTCTCCCCTGGGTCTGACTGATACCGGCTTACCACGCTCAGTGCGTAAGCTACATCTGGTCTGGTACACAACATCGCATACATTATTGAGCCTACCGCAGAAGCGTAGGGTATAATAGACATGCGTTCCCTTTCCAAATCAGTCTTGGGAGACATCTCTTTGGAGAGGGTGATTCCGTGACAAGCCGGTAGATTACCGCGCTTAGAATCTTCCATACTGAATCTTTTCAGTACAGTGTCGATATACCTGGACTGCGAAAGTCCCAACATCCTCTTGGATCTATCACGATAGATCCGGATCCCCAGAATGTAAGAGGCATCACCCAGGTCTTTCATGGAGAACCTGTGTGACAAGAATCCTTTGACAGATTGTAGCATAGGAATGTCATTTCCTATCAATAGAATGTCATCCACGCACAAGACGAGGAATACGACACTTCTGGCCACAACTTTACTATATATGCACGGTTCATCTGGATTTTTGATAAAGTCATATTCTTTGACTGTCTCATCAAAACAGATGTTCCAACTCCGCGATGCCTGCTTTAGTCCATAAATGGACTTAAGCAGCTTGCATACTTTCCCGCTGCTCCCACTCTGATTGAAACCCTCTGGCTGATCCATATAGACGCTCTCTTCTAAATTTCCATTTAGAAAAGCCGTCTTTACGTCCATCTGCCAGATTTCATAATCATGGAAGGCAGCAATAGCAAGAAGGACCCGAATGGATTTGAGCATAGCCACTGGAGAAAAAGTTTCGTCATAGTCCAAACCAGGTCTTTGACGAAAACCCTTTGCAACAAGTCTAGCCTTATAGGTTTCCACCTGTCCATCTACACCAATCTTTTTCTTGAAGATCCATTTGCATCCTATGGGTTTTACCCCATCTGGAGCAAAGTCCAAAGTCCATACTTTGTTGGTGTACATGGACTCCATCTCGGTCCGCATTGCATCTAGCCATCGTACCGAGTCGCCGCTCTGGATGGCCTGCTGGAAGTCAGTAGGTTCATCATCATCTATGATGCAATCCTCTCTATCCCCGTCTATGAGAAAACCGTAGTATCTCTCAGGCGGATGAGACGACCTACTACTCCTGCGGAGGGGTGCGGGAATGTTCTGTTCTTCTTGAACCTCTGGTTCTACCAAACTTTCAGTAGCATCTTGTGGTTCTGGAATTTCTTCCGGTTCTATTTCGCTCCCACTCTTCTGATTTTCTAAAAATTCAGTTTCTAAGAAGTGGACATGACGAGAAACAAAAACCTTTTGTTCCTCTGCGTAATAGAAATAATATCCCTTGGAGTTCTTTGGATATCCTACAAGCTTACACAGTACTGATCGTGCCTCGAGCTTGTCCACATGCTGCTTTTTTACAAAAGCTGGACACCCCCATGTCCTAAAATGTTTTAGACAGGGTTTCTTCCCACTCCACATCTGATATGGTGTGGTAGGCACAGTCTTGGTTGGAACCTGATTCAAAAGATATGCCGCTGATTCTAGCGCATAACCCCAGAAAGATCGCGGTAACTCAGCATTACTCATCATGGATCGTACCATATCCAATAGGGTTCGATTCCGTCTCTCCGATACACCGTTGTGCTGTGGAGTGTATGGAGGAGTAAGCTGAGAGAGAATTCCTTTCTCTTTTAGGTAACCTAGGAACTCGGCACTTAAGTATTCTCCACCTCGATCAGATCTTAGTTTCTTAATACTTTTGCCTGTTTGGTTTTCCGCTTCACTCTTGAATTCCAGGAATTTCTCAAAGGCCTCTGATTTATGCTTCATTAAGAAAACATATCCATACCTAGAGAAATCATCTGTAAAAGTAATGAAGTAGGAATAACCACCTCTCGCATGTGTAGACATTGGACCACATACATCGCTGTGTATGAGTCCTAAGAGCTCGCTCGCTCTTACTCCTTGTCCAGTGAATGGAGTCTTTGTCATCTTTCCTTTGAGACAAGATTGACAAGTGTCATAAGATTGATATTCGAACGAGTCCAAATATCCTTCTCTATGCAACTTAGTCAACCTTCTCTCATTGATGTGACCCAGTCTACAATGCCATAAGAAAGCTTTATTTAAATCTGGAGACTTTCTTTTTAGTGTGTTCTGGACATTGAAAATTTGGAGTTGGTTTAAAACATATATGCCGTTATTTAGAGCACCGGACCCAATCAAACCATGATTAAGGTGGATGTTGACAACATCTCTTACAAACGTGAAATCATAACCTTTATTTGATAACAAGGAAACTGATATGATATTACACGTTAAGCTGGGTACAAAATAACAGTTATGTAAAACCAAAATGTGTCCACTCGTCAATCCTAGGTGATAATCCCCGACGGACGCAGCTCCCACGCTAGCTCCGTTAGCAACCCTGAGGATCATATCACCTTCCTTCAGCACTCTACGGTTTCTCAGTGCCTGCAATGAATTGCAAATATGAGATCCTGATCCGGTATCCAATACCCAGGAAGTAGAGTTGATCGACAGACAATTCTCAATTACAAACACACCTGAAGTCGAAGCCACAGCTTGCTTCGGTTCCTGGTTCTTGGCGTTCCACGCCTTGCAATCCTTCTTCCAGTGCCCTTTCCTGTGACAATGGAAGCACTCATCCTGACCAACTATCGGTACTGCTTTCTTTTTCTTTCCCTTCCCTCCTACCTTACTAACACCTCCTCTAGGTCTGGGTGCGGCCTTCTTCTTCCTTCCTTTGGCCCTAGCCTTGGACCCGGAAGAAGATGTACCGCCAACAAACATAGCGGGTGTTTCCCTTGCCTTCTGCAAGGTGCCCTCTGCACTCCTTAACATGTTCAAGAGTTCCGCAAGTTCAACTTCTTTTCCTTGAAGATTGAAGTTGAGGATAAACTGGGCGTAGGTAGGAGGAAGGGACTGGAGAATAAGGTCTGTATAGTGCTCATTATCCAAAGTCGTCCCAAGGTCTGCGAGCTCTTCTATATAGCCGATCATCTTTAGGACATGTTCACCTACCGATGACCCGACAGCCAACCTCGCTCGAAACATGTTCTTAGAGGTCTCGTATCTTGCTATACGAGATTGCTCTCCATAAAGTTCCTTTGTATGGAGAAATATGCCATCTAGGGACATATCCTCGTGCCTCCTCTGATGTTCATTGTTCATCGAGGCAAGCACGATGCACTTGGCTCTCGCGCAATCTAAATCCCAGGTTTTGCGGATTTCCTTATCCGCATTGCTGGATTTGGGACCAGGGACAGCAGGTGCCGTAGCGGTGAGGACGTACCCCAGTTTGTCATAGGTCAAAGCCATTTTGACATTCCGCAGCCAATCTTTATAGTTTGGCCCCGTCAGTATATTTTTCTCTAAAAGTAACTTAAGTCCAGTCATTTTCAGGGTCGCTGCAATTAGGAGAGAGAGAAAAAAACTCTTTAGCATGATGCTCTTGCAAGTTTAGAGTGGTTTTTAGTTTATCTAAACTGGATGGCTCCCACCGTTTCTCGAATCCTTCCTCAAACCATAAAAGAAGAATTAGCCAGGACTATTCTCACCGTACAATACTTGCTTAACCGTTCAGCCAGGCTGGTGTCGGTACTTCGAGGGAGGTTTTCCAACGCTTTCGCGAAGTTCCTTAATTAAATAACCTCTTTTCTCTGGGGGCGTAACCCCGCTGACACGTTTCTGGACACCTATTAGGTTTATAGCATTGATCGTTAAGTGACTAATATCCTGATAAGTAGCATATACTCACAGTAGGATCGGGATCCAAATATCATCGTATGATAATGTTGAAGGAATCCTACCAACATTCATCAAACTCCAAATGGTATGCATCTCTTTGCAAATTTCAGTTTCTTTAGAAATTCCCGATATAGATTTTTGCCCCATGCTCTTATGATCTTGACTAAGGGCCAACAAATCATAAGTCACATGTCAAGTTCTGCCCATCATTATCCTGTTGATTTGAACCCATCCGTATACTCTTGACTAAGGGCCAAACAAAGTAATACGACTGTCCCAAACCAACTCATCTATCTATGCAACAAATGAATACCCCAGCAGCTACCAATCACTATGTCTTGACTAAGGGCCAAACAAACATAGCTTGAATACTACTGACCATTCATAAGAAATGACGGAGGGCTACGACTGGTTTTGGCGAAACCGTGAACGTAGTGAACTTGATATAACCGAAGGAACCTGATAGCTTTTAAAAGGAGTGGTTAAATCTCCGCATTTAAAAATATCTGTTTTAAAAATAACCGAGTGGTTTCTTTTAAATTATTCCAACGATTTTCAACTTGGTTTATTTTCTTTGCATTATAGATAATGCGTCCCATCATTAACCTATCATTGCAGAAAACAACGAAAATACAACGTCCTCTTATGCCATCCGCATTTGCCACGGGTTCCCGTCATCACCCGTTAGGTTACTTAACTAACGACAGAGCGGGGGCTGGGCTAGCGCGGGTGTAAAACATAAGTGACGTCTAAATAGCTACAATATATATAGATATTTTACATTCGTCTGACGCAATGATATTCATTCCAGAACACAGATAAACAATATTGGATTTGCAAGCAATCTGTATTTCTTTTGAGCGTGCAAGAAAAGACAGATTACATAGTTGTGATGAATAGCCGTTACCCCACCCTCGACCCCTACGGGTACGGCAAACTACCCACCCGGCAGTTTGTGTACCCCACCTTGGGTCAGTCCTAGGAGCAAAAACAGTAAAATGAAATAATACAACGGTGGCTACGACCGCAACCTGGAAGTGCCCCGCAAAAATAATATTACAAAAAATTACATTTACAACAAATGAATTAAACAATAACCCATTGCTAACCCCGGCTATACACCACAACAGTCCAATACAGTTTATATGCACAAACAGATATAACCATTTCAGAAATGCGCAACCCCCTGCTAACCGACATACTAGCACTTAGGGGAGGTTTACGAACACATTAAACAATCACAGATATAATCCAATATGCAAATACTGTACAATTTCGATCGATTAAACAACATCAATATTGCTCCAAAATCTGCTCTGTTAAACAGTAACCTGAGCAAATATTAAATATTCCAGAAAACCCCTAATTACACAGAGAAGCAACAGAAGAAAACTCGGTTCCTGACTCGCCAACTCGGCGGCGGAAGCGCGGCGACTCAGTAGGCTGAGGCCGCTCTTCCGCGGCGAGTTAGACGATTCAGGCGACTGTTTTTCTTGGGTGTTCTACTGGTGTCATGTCAAGCTCTTTGAACACACCTGAAAAATTTTTGGACATCATTTAAATTTCGACAGAAACTTGCATTTTTTAGGGTTTTCCGGCTTCGTTTTTCCGTTCGAAATTCGTACAAATTTGCAATTAAGTTATTTAGTGTTTAGCGAGGCTCTGATACCACTGTAAGTCGATGTAGTACACCCCAGTACTTGTGGGGAGGCGGAATTTTCAAAAACGATCAAGTTGAAAGAACGAACATCGACTAACCGCTTGAATCGAAGCTAAACTATAAATAACCGTACACAAAGAGTTTCTTATCAATTTTGTTTAGGGATTATACCTAATGAAACCGGTCCTTCGTCTTTGTGTCCTCCTTTGTTCTCCTCGACCTTCTCTAGGTAGTAGACGATCCACCCGAGAGCAAAACACCAAGCTACACCTCTAACTTGAGGTAACTAATCTACTTTGATTGCTAATCAAAGAAGAAAGGATGATATAGAGTGAAGGTAATGGATGTTTAAGTCTAACTAAACCTTTGATCTCAACACATGAGGATTAAGGATTAGTCTCTTGAAGATGAGAGCTTGAGGAGAGAGAATGTGAGATGAGATAATGAGATGAGAGAGAGTGTATCATAATATATTATGAAGCATTCTTATTAAAGAATAATGAATAATAGAAATGAAAAAGTATGCTTCATAAATGAAAAGAGGTGATTCATTAACATGAGTCATTAAGCATTTATGGTGCATTAATGATCATGATGAATCACCCTCATGACTCACTAATCTTATCCAAAGCTTATGTCACCTTAACCTCCTTAGTCACATCTTCTAGAAGCTTCTCGTATAATTACGAGAACGCCCCTCCAATCCGCAAAAATACGGAAAAACTTTAGACTGTAAAAATCCAATAACCGGATACCAGTAACTGGCTTAAACCAAAGCCGACTGGTAAAAACTGTCCGAAAGTCGTACGTGCGTAAACGCACGTATGCGTCCGAACCCTTTGTCGCAAAACCATGCGACCTCTATATCGTTTCGCCTGGAGTAGGAAACTCTCTGTGTGGGACTCTAGAGACTCGACTACTACGCTGGCAGTGGGTTTAACCACAGACCGCAAGCGGCACTAGCTGTACGTAACGGTCCCCAGGTAGTTGTCGATAAGAAGGCCGATGAGAAAACCCATCCGAACTCCTACTGAGTCTGATGTGACAATCTCCATACAGTCCGGTCCGTTCGTCCAAGACTATCGCATATCGGGCCTAGGGGGGCGGCAAGCGTCAGTCCCCTAATAGCGGTATAAGTCGTGTCGGAGGGAAGCCCATTACGCCCTGAGAAACTACTGGAACCTACCAGCAAATCTCGCTTGCCCTGGCCAGGGACTTTGCGTAATGGCTCTCTGACACAGCACGATATCTACTCCCAATACCGGGAGGGACGAATCCTGTCTAACCGCCACTGCCTCCAAGTGCTCGGGACTGCACCCAACTGCTACCTGTTTGCACGACTCCTTTGAGCCGTGGTAGGGTAGCAATCTAAGAACAGTGGGACACACTCGAGGCGAAGTAGCAGTGTCAAGTCTTCGGACTACGCTGTACTCATGTCACCTGGGAACTGTTCACTAACGACTGGTATCAAACCAACCAACAGTTCCCTGTGAGTCCTGTCCGGTGTACCCGTAACCTAACGAGCACCTGCATACTATCTCCAGTACGACGTACTGACGGCTGTGGGACAGACCATCTCCCCAACTGGGATGAGAAGCGTACACACTAGTCTACTCCGGAGTATCGATGCTCTGTCTCGATAATCCACGACCAGGGACCTGAATAAGGATGTGCTTGTAGACTACCCAGCCCCCACTAGTGTGACTGCCATCACAACGCTGGTAGACAAGCAAGATCCTAAGAGCTCTATCAATACGTACACTCACATATTAAGATAGAAAAACCAAGTAGCATACTACCATGTTTAGCAAGACTGTTATATACATGTGAATATCCCAAGCTTCCATTAAGTAATATACAAACTAGTATGATACAGTAATGGCCTTCTAGGGCATAAACACTAACAAGTAGAAGTAGAAAATGTTAAAACGGCACATTTTTCAAAGTGAATGGACATAGACTAAAGCCGTATTTTTCCACTGACCCCACGGAGGAGCTCCTGTTCTTACAGGAGCCAGTTTATTTGAATTAAAATTCCTCCGTCTCACCTTCTTGTCCTGCATATCACTGCATCATATTTTTGAATGGAGGTGAGTGAAAAGAATAAGTTTGGGGAATGTTCTTCACTTATATATTTTGCCCCCACTAATAATTCCCCCTAGGCTTACAGGTTTTTGTAGGTATAGCAGTTGGCAACAGTGAGGACACTGTTGAAAACAAGTTTGGGGGAGGTTTGTGCTTATTTCTGCATCATTTGCATATCATTTGCATAAGCACAAAACATTTCTTTTAAAAAATCTATAAAAATTTAATTTTTTTCAAAACCCATAAATATTTAAAAATTTTCAAGTATAATTTTTTTTTAATATTTACACTTTTTTGTATATAAATAAGATAATGAAAGTTTAGATAGTGAAAAATTACATCCATGAGATTAGAAAAATTTAAGAAAACTAAGAAAATTAGAAGTTTTCTTATACGAACTAGTAATAAGTAGTTATGAGCCGTTGTCCCAAGGGTTAGTAAGATGAAGGATGTCACTAATCTGAGGATAAAAATAAGTCTGAAAAATAGTTTCTATTCTGGAAGCCAAACATTTTGAACTTTGATACCCTGCTATTCGCACTTACACACATCTTAAAACTTGGGATAGTAGATGATACCTTGAAATGCTCTTGTCTAAAAGCCGATGTATGAAGGAAATAAAAAAAATGAATAAATAAATATATATATATATATATATATATAAAGTGGTGAGAAAAATGGACACTGGTTTTGTTATCACCGAGGGTAATAAAAAATATATAGCGAGGGTGCCTCTTCACCTAGTGCCCTAAAGCCAACTGGTCTGGGAGTCACTGCTATGCCTGAGGTGGTGCAAGACGAGGAAAATACACCAAGTAAGCAAGCACATGAGTAATCGGTCGGTTAGTACCTCAAGAAGTATTGACGGTCGCATGAAAGTGTGTGAGCAATCTCATCTAAATATTCATTAATTAAAAAGTACTGAGGCTGATGGGCAAGAGTATGATAGCTTGAATTGAATTCTCCGGGTGTAGGGATGTCTTTACACACACACAGGGTGATATGATCGATGTTTGGAAGAAAGATAGGAATGAAGAATAAGACGATGTTTTATTGAGGGGGGACGTGATTTCTAACATCTTTTCATGACCATTAAGATAGGGCTCATGACAACCGAAAAGCTAGCTTAGTTGAAAACCCTAATTTTCAAAGTCTTTCTTTTACAATTCTTTTCTTTAAATGTAATATTAATGATCTTCTTTTTATTATTGGATTTTGTGGGTGCAATCTGCTGAAAACCCTCAGGAGACAACACTCCTCCTACTAGGGACACCTAGAGGTTTAAAGGCTTGTTGCACGTGCTCAGTGCAATCGTGTTGCCTACGAAAGTGTGCTAGTTAGCTTTTCTCTTTCTTTATTTTCTCCTTCTCTTTTTAATAAAAAGTTCGCTCGAGACGATCGAAATTAAGTTTGGGGGAATTTGATTAGTCGAAAATATTGCATCTTTTAACCGGCAATTTCCCTATCATTTGCATTCATATAGAAGTGTTCGGCATTCATATAGCACATATTAGCAAAACAGTCGTCAAATATCAGATTACATGTGTTAGACTTTAAAACCGGCATTTCTAGGGAAATTAACTGCATTTCATAGCATGGCATCATTTCTATATATCGCAACTTGTGTTTCGAAGTCCGTGCAGGAAAATCAGAAGATTGCTCAATTTTACACTGCTAAAAGATACGTCAACTCAAGGATTTGGAATCTGGTATTGATCTAAAGGGCATTCAGAGATTCAATATATCAGAGAATACTAAAGAATACAGCAAAAGGCATCACATGAAATATGAAGCTTCAAGTCACCTACTTGGCCGCGGAACCGCGGCCTAAGACGCCTTGTGCCGCGGTTCTGCGGTCAACAAGCCATGTCATCACCCCAATTTTGCAGCATTATTCTTCCCTGTGCTTCCAAACTTCAGAAAGATACTGCATTCTCCAGAAAGCCCCAGAACCTTCTGCCAGATCCGCAAGCTTTGAGTTCCTACACTAAACTAGCCTCTCATTCTAGAAACTTATCTTTAAACCCTAGCTTAAACCCTAAGCTAAGCCCCTAACTAACTACTTCTAGAAGTCTTTCAACAAACTTTTGGAGGGAACTTCTATTTCAAACTCAAAACCTAGGGTTTGGGAAATCTATAAATAGGACCCTAGGCTCACTTGTAAAGAATTATTCATTTTGTGATAATTCAATTGATTGTTGGTAGAATTCACTCCTTGATCCTCTCCTTTCATTAGTTGTTAGAAACCCTAGTTCTTCTTCTACCCAACAACAACCACCTCCAAACCCTAACCCTAATACAATCTACAAATACCCACTTCAAGATTCATGGAGTTCAAGCCAAGCAAGTTTTCTACAACCCTTTAGAAGCAAAGCCGGACTTCATCGGAGCACGAGATCCAAGCGATCCAAGACTCAAGAAGCCGAGCGATGCAAGATTCGACGAGAAAAGTTCCTTCCTCTTGTAATTCTTGAGAGTTGTAACTTCTTGTTGATAAAATAAAGGTGAAGATTCTTTAAACTTATTTACATTTTAATTCTAGCATCATGATTTCATTTCGATTCTTGAACGTATTCTTTGCGATGATGTGTGAATAAACTCCGCTCGTGGAGGAATCGAGATGATCGTAGAATGATGATGTTGATAAATCTTTAAACGTTTTCTTAAGTCCTATAGCGATTGTAAATTCTTGAAAATAGAATGATCGATGATCTAGATCGTTGTGAAATGGGTTCTTGATTCTTTTCGCACGATCTAAAGAATTAACAATCGATCATTGGATTTTCAAGAAGCTATCTAATGAATGTGATTCATCGAAAGGACAAAGGATAGGACGAAGAACCCTAATTCTTCGCAAGATCCTTAAACCTCGATCAATCGACATCGTGTTAGCATCAATTCGTTAATGGATAAGAAAAGTTGATTTTTAATCTTCATCACATCTACAATCTAATCGATTCCTACGAGCCTTACTTCAAATCTTGAAACCCTAAAGTGATTGGAATTCTATTGAAACTCGATTCTTGATGTTTATCATTTTCTTGATTCTTGATTTGAATAGTGACACTTGAATCAATCGATAAAATCTTGAATCATGTTTTCTTTTCTTTTCGATTAACTTTTCAATTCAAACAAATCAAACATAGAAACGAATCGCACAATCCCTGTGGACGATCCGCACTCGCTTACGATCTACAACTGACACCGTAATTGATTGCGGTCAAATATAATTCTTTGATTGTGAATTTTATTCAATTTTCTTACCGACGCAACGAGAAACTCTTATCGATCAAATGAAACCGTTATCGGGGATCATTTGAGTTGATACACACTACACATCAGGAATTTCTTAACAATCAAATGGCGCCGTTGCCGGGGATTACGCGCTAATTCGTTTTATATTGAAATTTGAATTGAAAGATTTATTCCATTACATTTTTGGGATCAAAATTCGCACAAACCCTAAACGATTTGTTGTGGTTTATTGCAGGGAGATCTGGGGCTTGCTGTGAAAGTGAAATAATTTTTGGGATATACCAGAGAGCTGAGGGAGTCTACAGAAGCTCCTTGCTGAATTTTGGAGGAGTGATCTCACCATTGAACCGTGATTCCGCGGTCTAAGCATCCATATGCGGCGGAACCGCGGCATCTTGGAGGCTTCTCTGTGAATTTTTTGTCTCAGGTACCTTCTTATCTTCTTCTCTCTCCCTTTTTAGCTCCAACTAATAAATTTCTGCAGGCTTCTTTGCAAATAATCGCAGCGCGCAAAAAGCAAATTAAATTTGTGCGTGTTTTTGTTTCTTGGTTGTTTGCATTCCAAATACGGATATTAAGGGGCACAGCCAAATCCAAATTAGGTGGGGAGTTCATTACCCTTCCTAGGCCCCGAAAATCACAAAACTTGCATCCGCATTGACCCCAAATTAACAAAAAAATATCTAGAGATGGCTCTAAGGACTGTCGCGCTCACTTAGGACAGAAGAAGGCCGTGGGTAATTCATTGCTTATCCGCGTTTCTCTTGTGGTGTCTAGGCAAGTGTGTCGAAGGCTAGTGGTTACTTAATTAGGCTCACTACTTACGTAGTGGAGAACCTCCCACTTACCTGGCACTTACCTGGCCACAGGAGAGACAAAGAGGCAGTGGAGGATTTTATCTGAAGGGTTAAATCCCCATCAGGAGCAAGTATATCTTGAGAAGATTACTTGGTGTAGATGGAAAAGTTAAGACTTTCAAAGCTAGACTTGTTAAACGTTTTCGTCATCGACCAGGCCTGGATAATGATGAAACCTTTTTCCAATGGCTATGCTTAAGTCCATCTAGATCCTACTTGCTACGGCTACATACCATGACTACGATATCTGGCGGTTGGGTGTCATGACTGCTTTTCTAAATAATAATTTAGAAGACAGAGTCTATAAGTACACAGTCAGAGGGTTCGTAGACAGTGGGAGCAGCAGAAACGTGTGCAAGATGTTTTATGTGATAAAGCAGGCATCGCAGAGTTGGAACGTCTGTTTTGATGTGTTAGTTAAAGAGTTTGACATCATCAAAATGGTAGATGAACCTTGTATATAAAAAAAGGTAGTTGGGAGTATGTTGGTGATCCTCGTAGAGTACGTGGATGACATACTCTTGATAGGGAAGGAGTTTCCTATGCTACGCTCGGTCAATCTCCGCTTATCACAAGGATTCTCCATATAGGATCATAATGATACCTCCTAAATCCTGGGTTTTGGATCTATGAGATAGATCTAATTGGATATTAGCATACTCACTAGTTGTAGTGAGATGGTATCAATTGAACCTGGGGAGAATTACTGGAAAGGTTCCAGGGTGATAAGGATGACTGAATGTCAGTCACAGGCATTGTCTTTACCCTCAGTAAAGGGACGATAAGTTGGAAGAGTTCCAAACTAGATACCGTGGCATACTAGACGATAAAGGCTGGATATATCGCTACCAAAGATGCTACCAAAGAGCCAGTCTGGGTGTATATTAGTTCATGAGATGAACTTCGTTCCTCTCATTGTGTGACAATGGAGTTGTGGCTTATGCCAAGGAACGCCCGTCCCGTCAGTGATCCAGACATATTCTAAGGCAGTATCACCTGATCATGGAGATGGTTGATCTCCAGGGGATCGAGGTTAGGAGAGAAGACTCAGAGGACAACACGGCGGATCCACTCACAAAGGCCTTTTCCCAGAGAGAGACTATTATGGGATGGTTAAGTATGAGATGCTGCAACCACTGCTACAGATGGCCCTAGTGCAAGTGGGAGATTGTTAGTTATATGTATGCCCTAGAGGCCATTACTATACATAGGATGTATATTGTAGTGGATGCTGGGACATATATAGGGATGACTTTCTTGCTCGACATGATAGTATGCTATCTGGTTGCTCTTTATCTTAACGTGTACACTGATTGTCTCTCTGTTACATGTTGGTAAAGCCCTTAGGATGTGTACTTGACTACCTGGACTATGATGCGGATCATACTAGTGGGGACATGGTAGTCCATAAGTACATCCCTCAAAGTCCCTAGTCGTGGGTGTATCGAGACGGGGCATCGATATACCAGAGTAGACTAGCGTATACCTTCTCGACCCATATAGATGGGCGATGGATGATCCCATATCCATTGGTGTTTGACATCAGAGATGATATACGGGTGCTCAGTGGAGACTGGGTACACTGGACGGACTCGCCGAGAACTCCCAGATGGTATTATACCTTACGTCAGATGGCAGTTCTCTGGTGACACTGGTACAGAGTAGTCTGTAGACCCGAGATCGTCATAGAGTCTTGTGTGATTCCCACTGTGCTTTGATTTCCACCTTACCACGTCCAAGAGGGCGTGCAAAATGGTGGCTTTTGGGTACAGTCCCGAATCACATGGAGGCAATGAGCGATAGGAGGGGATTCGTCTCTCCCGGTATAGGGAGTTGATGTTGCGCTGTGTTCGATTGGCTATAACCGGAAATCCCTGGCCAGGGTTGCTGAGATTTACTGGTAAGTGTTACCAGTAGTTTCTCGAACTGTTATAGACCTCATATCGACACGACTTATCGAGCTACTGGGGTCTTACGTTTACCACCCCTACGCAAGATATGCGACATATCAGACGAACAGACCGGACTGTACGGTAAGTGTTGCTGGTTGGATTCACAGGAGTGTGAGCGGGCTTGCCCGTTGATCTTCTGATCGCTCAATACCCGGGTGGCCGTTACGTTTAGCAGACCGCTTGCGGCTTGTGGGTGTTTGATATGATCATCACCTGCTGCCGGCGTATTGACGAGTCTTTAGAGTCCTACACAGAGATTTCCTGGCTCAAGCGAAACGAAATAGGAGCGCATATGAGATATGTGCGGGACCGAGAATAATACCAGTATGTGATACTGTATTCAATTCTCGCGATTTGTATCCATGGACGGTTATATGAGATATAGCCGGGTTACCGAATCAAGTGTTGATTCGATACAATGATACACTTGATATTAGTCGGTTATATGCAGAATGACCGGATCATTAAATCAAGTGTTGATTTAATGATTTAATGCATAATTATATATTTGATATATTACTTTGCATTAACTAGTATTGGTTCACTTAAGATGGATTTTCTCACTTGATGTGCACATTGTATATATGATATAGTTTTGTACACTAGTTTGTATCATGTTTGATGATACAAGCAAACTTGGGTGTGTATGATTAAACCATGATTAGGTTAATGGTTAGGGTTTTGATTTACTTATTTATATATTCTTTTCATTTATTTTTAGGCAAGAAATAAAATGGTGGATTCTTTTGTTTTTACTTGAAGCTTTGAAAAGCTTTAACCATTTTGTTTCTTTCCTTAACCCTAACCATTTACTTTAACCCTAGTTTATTCTTTACACTTGTTAACTCACACATGGTTGCAATATGATAAGAGTCACTTGATTTTCTATTTTAATTAATTCATTTTTCATTTCTTTCTTCTTCTTCTTCTTGATGAAGAAAGAAAAGCTTTCCACAAAAATGTCAAGTGATGAAATCAAGTGAGAAACCCAAATCCAAAGTGAACCCACTTCCTATTTCTTCATCCTCTACCACTTTCCATGTAGTATAGGGTGTTTTCTTCACATGTTTCATGACTTGGTGAAGATGGAGCTCGAGTTAGAGTCGCCTCGACGTAGATCATCTTCGGCATCGAAGTCAACGACCTAGCCCGATCATTTCTTCGACGAAACCATCGCTAGAGTCCGGGATCCGATGATCGCGGAGGGACGTCATCACGGAGCTAAGGAAGTGGAGGACTGGATCTACAAAGGTTGTAGCCTCTTTCACTTAGCAATAAAGTTGTTTATTTGCATGTTTCGCCTTAATCTCTAGTTAATGATCGCATTAGGGTTTCTCGGCACATAGAAAATTTTGAATTGGCCATGTTTGATCAGTTGTGGAACCTCATGGGTGTGCCTAGGAACCCTACACATTGATCTATCCTTATCGATATTGGTTGATGGTTTTGTTACCACGATTACACGGGCAGAGAGAGCTGCGGCTTGAGTTGCGGTCAACACGAGCTCGTCTTGGACGAGGACTGACCAGGATGTATTCCAGTGACACACGATTGCATAGATGTGTCGTTTTATTGTGTTTTCATGCCATGTACGTTTCATGGATTGCTTTTACGAAATTCTCGGACGTGCAGATCAGCACCAGAGGATTGGGCCACTGCTAGAGGCCGTCTAGAATGCGATGACTGTCAAGGCACCGTTATTTTTGATGTTTGAGTCACTGTTTAGCGTGCGGATGAATGAGCTAGTTGTTGCTGCGAATGACGAGATATCGCCCCAGATGTTTGGAGCTGTTGCAGCACGAGTTTATACTTATAAATATGATAGAAGATCGCTAGTCACCAAGGATGAATGACTAGGATATGTGGTTCGTTTTCCCACCCCGATGCGAGGTCATCAGATTGATTGACTCCAGCTTGAGAAGACTTCACGCAGGTACGTTGAGAGTCGATAGAGGCGATCGAATGTCAGAAACCCATTTTCCAAGTTTAAATTATTCGGAAAAATATGCAAGTAATTCCGTGGACCCTCTAGAAGAATGAAACCCTAACTCGATATAATGACCATGAAAACGCTTCGAAACCTTAGGGTTTGCAGCAGTTCCGTGGTGCCATTAATGAGGCTTAGGTTTGCCCTTCTACGGCTGGTCCATAGGTACTGTGGCATGTACTGAATATTATTAAACTGTACTCAAGAGTTGAGATCTTGGGGGATTATGGAACTTTGATGAATTGATCGAAAAGTTCGACATCATTCGGATATCATGTGATGGGATACATTACTTGGGAGACTCCAGATATGAGTATAGTCGTTGGAGCACAGTCCATACAGCTATGAAGAGACGAGTCCGAATCAGTCGACTTTAGAGAAAAATGGAGTATGAAGTTCGTACGAGATTTTGATGAGATGACGTTCCACCCCGCTGACATCAGAGATATGAACGCATGCATAGACGTTGTATATGGATATATATTCCAGGAGGAGTCGTGATGAGTATGCAGCCGTTCCGGAACGAGAAACGGATTTAGTAAAGGGTGATAACTTCTGGGCAGTTCGGCAGAAACAATATTTTGGGGGGGAATTTGACAAAATATTTTTGGAATACTATACGAGAAGACTTGGACCCAAGAGCGGTCATATTACGCACATCCAGTAGGCCAGAGTTCGGCATCATCGACGAGACATGTTATGAGTGACCATGATAGTTGGCCAGAGATCTTTAGAGGATGTGCCAGAGCAGGACTGTTTCTGCCATCTTTGATTTCGGTATTTTGGGCGATTTATTTGCATGATTGAGATTTTGTGCACCACAGTTGCACATGACTTCGATTTGATGTCATTCGAGAGCTTGATTTTGATTTCATACATATGGTATGCATGTGATTTGACTTATACTTTCGGCATAGTTTTCATGCACTTTAGTATTTTGATGCGATTTTGTGCACGCTGATGCACATGGTGGTGAGATTATATACCACGGTATACCTGATTTGGATTTGGATTGAGATGTGTTGTATACCGTCGATTTCGATTGTGATACTCGATATTTGTTTTCGTGCACCTTGTGAACTTGGTTTGGATTCTTTTGCATACTTGACGCGCTTGATGCGATTTTGGTGCACGCCAGATGCACTAAATTAGGATTCTTCGTGCATATCAGATGCACCTGATATTGTTGTCAGGCAGACACCGTTGCCCTTGACAGGTATTTTCGTGCACACCCGTTGCACTTAGACTTTGTTTTTGTGCACATGTATGGCATATTTATTGATTTCGATTTTCGTGCGCACCAGACACACGTGACATTCTTATGCACATTTTGGGATTGATTCTTATGGATTAGTACGTTTTTATGATATTTACTATTTGTTTTAGTACTGAGTAGGACTAGTCAGAGGACAGTACCTGAATATATTTTTGCATGCATTGATAGTTATCGAAGGGATTTCCAAAAAGGAGCTATAGCCTCAGTATTTACCTACGTGTCCGAGATGACACGAAACATTTTACAAAGGAAAACCTTTCTAAATTATTTCAAAACGGCGGGACGTGTATGTTAAACAAAGGATATATATAGATATAGTTATTTTCTTACAATAAACATCCGCTACTGTGCCGTGATATGCGCATTGCACAATGATTTGAAAAAAAAAATTTGGCATGCATTTCTTTCAGGTGTTTTGACGCGTTTACACCGACGCGTACTATGTACATGTTATAGTTTCGATGTAGATCATGTCGGTTTTGTATTGGATTTTGACATTGGTGTCTTCACCATAACTCCGATGATTGCGGGATGCTTGACGAAATTTTGATTTTGGTTTATATACTCGTTTTTCATGCGCATGCATTGTGCTATGATGTGTTTTATGTATTTATGATTTCGGAGCACCGACGACTTGACCTTTTTACTGAAATGTTTTAGTATTTGAGAGGTTTAAATTTAAATTCTGGGACCGAATTTATTTAGGAGGGAAGATTGTAACATTTCAGAAAAATAAAATATTATTTTTAGGAATTTATATAATTAAATAATAAATATTAAGAATATTTTAATGGTGCGGTATAATTAAATACCGATAAATTGAGAAATATTTGGAAAATTATAGGAATTACTGAAATGAGGGTGTTTTATATGATTTAAGAAAATTATAAAATCTTTATGATTAATTATATTCCATTTTTATGCTAATCGTGATTAAATATCGCTAATCGTGTATTAAGCTTGATTTGTGCACATGACATGCACCATGTCATACTTCACATTTTTACATTTCTACCATGGCTTTTTCTTTTTCCTTCATGCATGGCTTGGTTTTTAAATATGAGAAGAGAAAAGATAAAGTAAAGAAAAGAAAATGGTAATAAACAACAGAGTATAGGCATGGGAGAGAAAGGAGAGAGAGGTGAGGGGTCTTTGACCATTGCTCCCATTAGTTTCCCCCTATTTCCTTCATCATTCTCTCCCCCTTCATCTCCATGGCTGCCCTCATCTCCCACCTCCACCAAACCCTCACAAACACCCTCAATCACTCATCAAAACATCATCCCCCTTTCATTAAAAACATGAACAAGCTCACTACAAGCACTTTGGACCAAGAAAGTTTGGATTTTGAAGACTTGGGGCAACTCAAGAAAATTATTGAGTTGCCAAATGAGGTATATCCTTCACACTTAGTGTAATTATTCATTTCCTTTAGCATCCATTATAGTTTAGAAGTGTTAAAGTGTGGTTTAGTGAGATTTGACAATTCCTAGATAGGGTTTTGAGGACTTCATGAGTTGAGAGGGTGTAATTGAACTTTGTGGTGACCTTAAACCCCCCAATTGTCAAAAACCCAGACCTAACCTAAACTGAAAACCTGAAACCCTAATCTGCAACTTTCTGTATCGTTTTTGTGAACTTTTACGCCTACAGGGAATCTGGAGTGACCCGGGAATTTTATAAGAAAAACAAACAATACCATTGACCTAGTTGGACCACTACGAGACCACCCTGCAAATACGAGACCCCAATTCACTCCCACGGCCGAGCAGGCCGGATTTAGTGGGGATTTGGCCGGCCACTTGGTGGAGTTTGGTGTCCAGGTTGTTTCTGTAGTTCATATACCCCCTATACAACACCCCAGTACTGTTTGTTTAGGCTAATTTCACATAAAGTAAAATCTAGAGAAAGTTTTGTAAGTTGTTGTTTTGGTTTCCTCGATGTTTATGAATTCAAGTTTTGATATTTGTGTTTTGTATCGGTCACTTGACGTTTGTACGTCGATATCGGGTGTTATTTGGTTGATTTGCATGAGTAGGCTATAGGTTTTAACCTATAGGAACCTCGCGTGTCGTTTAGAATTTGGATTGGATTTTAATGCGACACAATGTGTTATGATATGTAGGTACCTCCGTGTGAACTTTGAGCGACAAGGATGAGCGTGGCGTCATTGACTTCGGCAAGAAAGGATCACGGTGAGTAGATATATATCTACGGGGGAAGTCGGGTTGATGGCGTATAGCACCCCCACAGTTTCGTAGCGTATTATGAGATACGTTTATATATATTATATATGTGTATTTGTCAGACTATGCGATTCTCAAGAAAGGTTTTAGGATATCATGGGTTTAAGTTTAGTGTAATTGGATGATATTGTCGTTAGCTAGTTTTAGTCGCGAAACCCTAGGATAAGGTAAACGCACACACACACGCATACGTTTTATTTTCTTGTGCGTATATGGGGATATGTACATATATATACATATTGTTGGAGATAGTGCCCTCAGAATCAATTATTGGATCACAGGCACGTGATTGCAATGATTGAGGGAGGACCTATCCCGGTAGGACAGTCTTACTCGAGATGATAGTATGCTATCTGGTTTATCTTTATCATCGTGTACTGCTTTAGGTGACCTAGCAGGTCACTATTACACGCTGATAAAGCCCCTAGGATTCTTGCTTGACTGCCGGCAGTATGATGGCGATCATATACGTGAGAGCTGGTAGTCTATAAGCACATCCTTAAATGGTCCCTAGTCGTTGGAGTTTCGAGACAGGGCATCGATTCTCCAGAGTAGACTAGTGTATACAGTCGAGACCCCGACGAGGGGCGGTGGTCGGTCTCATAAGCCACTGGTGTCAGTTGGTTCACCTAAGATGTATACAGGTGCTCATTGGGTTATGAGTACACCGGACAGGACTCGCCGGGAACATGCTAGTTGGTCTTATACCTGACGTCAGATAGCAGTTCCCTGGTGACATGTGTACAGGTTAGTTCATCGACCTGGGGATCGTCATTTGTCTCGTGTGAGTTCCCACTGTACTTTGATTACTACCCTACCACGGCTCAAAGGAGTCGTGCAAACAGGTTTTAGTTGGGTACAGTCCCGAGCCACATGGAGGCAGTGAGCGGATCTTCAGGGGTTCGTCTCTCCCGGTATTGGGGGTGAGGTCGCGCTGTGTCTAGGAGAGCCATTACGCAAAGCCCTCGGCCGAGGCAGGAGATTTACTGGTAGGTATTCCAGTAGTATCTCAGGGCATTCTGGGCTACACTCCGACACGACTTGTACCGCTTTTAGGGGTCTGACTTTTACCAACCCCCTAGGCCCGACATGCGATGCTCATAGACGAACGGACCGGACTGTACGGATATTGTCACTGACAGGCTCAGTAGGGTGTCAGGATGAGTTCGCTCATCGACGTCCCTTTTGGTCAATAGCTGGTGGCCCGTCACGTATTGGCTAATACCTCTGACGTGCTAGTGGTTAAATCCACAGCCATTGTATTGACGAGTCTTTAGAGTCCACCACACTTTCTGTTACTCAAGCTTTCGGGCGAAACGCTGTAGAGGCCGTATGGAGATATGGCAGGGTCCGATCAGATACGTGCGGTATTGCACGGATCAGGATCGGACAGTTTGTACTAGAGGCCGTATGGTTATATGGCAGGGTTCGATCTGATACGTGCGGTATTGCACGGATCAGGATCGGACGGACATTACTAGCCGACTTTGGTTTAAGCCGGATCCTAGTTTAGTACAGTGTAGATTTTGTCTCATTGCATTTGTATCCGGGCGGAATACAGATGCGGGTGTGTATGCACAGTATCGGGGTTTTCCTGTAATTTATTACGGGACCAGTTTTCTGGAGTTGCCAGTTTGCATTCCGTTCCGGCCGGTTTTCCTTTGTTCTTTCCCGGCCGGACTTTTCCGATGGAGGGGTTTATTTGCAATTGTGCAAATAACTTTTGTGGAAGGGGTTTTCTTGCAAATATATTCATTATGATATGTTTAGCATCTTTCATCCATGATGGTGCATTAAATGAGATTTGATGTGATTAGATGTATTAAGCATGGTTGATGTTTTCTTTGCTTTATGTTGTGGTCAACCTTCACTTTATCCTACACTCACCTCCCTTAGTTGATTCCTCCCACCATTTCCCACTAGATATTGGCCGGCCACTTGGATGAGGAGAAGAGAATGGTTCATTTCATTTTGGTATGGAAATTTGTCATCCATCTCATTTTAGCTTGCCACCAAAAATCCCCAAGTCCATATCTTGTTGATTCCTCCATCAAGGCAACTACAAACCCCATTGAGACAAAGCGCATTCTACACTACATTCTACAGCATACCTTAGGCACGTCGACTAGCCAGCTTCGTGCCCGAGTTGCCTCGGTATTGAGGTGGGAGCCCGTAAAAGACGCAGGCGATGTGGTGCCTTTTCCGGCTAAGAGGCGACGATATGGAGACAAGACTTTCCGCCGGAGATCGGGACGATGACGAGAAGACCGGAGGACTCGGATCACTCGGTATACTTCTCTTCCCATCTCTTGTTTGCTAGTATAGGTTAATGGTTAACGATCCGGGTTTTTCATTGTCCGCGGTAGCGCCGGTTTCCAAGTAAGGAAAATTTTTGATTCCGCATTTTGGCCTCGGTAAGACGGCCGGGGCGCTGCCGTGGCGCAACATGGTATCAGAGCCACGCCATTAACCTTGCCTAGCTTGTTCTAATGCGTTTTACTTATCCGATCGACCAAAATCCCAAAAACTACAATTTTGTTCACATCAGTTTTCTGTTGAAAATTTTTGGTGTCTAAAAATTTTTCAGGTTGTATAAAACTAATGTACTGGAAATTCTAAGACCTCTGTAAAAATTCGACACACTCAGTCGATGGATAAAGCGTGGAACCGCGGCCAAACCCCCCATTCGGCCGCGGTTCCGCCGCACTTTGCCTTCCTCACTGTGTGCAATTTTTACAGTGGGCTTGTGGGCTGATTTTGGGGGTTTTGGGATATTAAATTTGGGCCCAGATTTTCTGTGACTGCTACAGTATTGCTTGGGGGCCCACTTGTTGATTGTTTGATCGATCGGATATTTTAAACACATTATTTCACAGTATTTACATTATATCTGCGACCGTGAATGTCACTTGATCTGTAAATCCGGTCTAACTGCTATAGCCCGGTTAGACGGATTTACGAACGTGACTTTCACGTTGATGTTCTATGTTTATGCTGTGTTGTTGCGGATCGGTCGTGGGGGATAGCTTGGATGCAATGCTAGTACAGTTTTGTTGTATTATGTACATTTGATATTGCGGGGCGAGCGTCCGACATGTGGACTGCCGTCACTGCCTGTTTGTATTATTCTTTTGGGGCATGACCTGGTTGCGGTCGCTGTACCCGTTGTATGTATATTTTACTTTCTGTACTAGGTTTACCCCGCGGAGGGGTGCACGGGTAGCCGGGTTCTAGAGGGCAACGGGCCCGCATCTCATGGCATTGAGACAGAGGGGGCTTCACTCTAAGATTTGCGGGCTATTCGCCGCACTCGTAGGGGGTACAGGTTGACCCAGGAGGGGTGCCCAAGTTACCGGATTCCGTGAAGTGCTGGGTGGTCCATTCACGGTGCTCAAGGGGGCTGCCTCGCTTCAGGTTTTGGCGGGTGACTTGCCGCGCCCGTAGGGGTCTAGGTTTTCATTGCACAGGCTATCCACACGACCAGGGGAACGTCGGGTTTCAGCAGCGGCTCTGTGAAACCCGGGGCTTCCAGATATCTGTATTGTTCTGTGATGCTGTACATTTCTGTGATGTTGCATTCTTATCACGCCTTGAGCGAATATAATATATTGGTATATATATTAGTAGATGTTGTATATGTTTTGCATCCGCGCTAGTCCAGTCCCCGCTCTGTCGTTAGTTAAGTAACCTAACGGGTGATGACGGGACCCAGTGGCGAATGCGAATGGCATATACGTACATCAGTATATTTTCGTTCTTTGTGGTGTGATCAATTGATGGGACTGCGTTGATTCGGATCAATGCAAGATAAACAAATCTATTCTGATGTTGTTGGAACACTTTTTAAAAAGCTGTTATTGCAAGGACGTTCACTTTTGTTTTGCATCGTGGTATTCATTTGGAATATCCTGCTCCTCAGTCGACGAGGCAAGGGCCGAGATCCCTTCACCGGGAGTGACCCCTTGGACAGAAGTTTGCGTCAGGGCATTAACTTCACTATAGCCGATTACTTTTTCTTTGCATCGTGGTATTCTGTTGGAATATCCTGCACCTCATTCTACGGGGAAAGAGCCGAGATCCCTTCACCGGGAGTGACCTCTTTAGTAAAGGTTTTCGTCACTATATTTTCTAAAAAGTTATCCAGTTCCTTCAACGATATCAAGTTCATTACGTTAAAGGTTTTTCGCCAAAAACCAGTCGTAGCCCTCCGTCATTTCAGATTAGTATTACTTAGTATTCGTGCTGCGTTTGTCGTGCATTGCCGTGGCGTAGTGTTCGGTAGCTATGTAATGTTTTTCTGTCACAAGGATAAGTGGATTGGTTAGGACAGTCGTACGGTCTTGTTGGCATTGTCAAGGACTCGTACGGGTGGGTTTAACGCAATCAAGATAATGACGGGTAGAACTTGACTAGGACTCTTTGATTTGTTGGCATTGTCAAGGTCACTTGGGTCCTAGGGGTAAAAATCACATCTGGAGTTTCAAAAGAACTGAAACTTGCCAGGCATGCGCATACCTTCTGGAGTATGGTGACTTGAGTGGATTCCGTCAAGTTATCATGCGATGATAGTTGGATCCCGATTCCCACTGATGAGTTAGTTTACTCCTCGGGTGACCCCGACTAATTCTTCTTTCAGGTTTGGAGGAGAATTTGAGGTACAATGGGAGTTTTCCAGATTAGATAAAGTGATAACCATTCTGATCTAGGTTAGAGTGCACGCTCAGTGTTTCTTTTCTCTCTCTCTTTGGCAGCGATCATTGACCCGACCCTGGACTATGACTCAGTGACCAAGTTGACCGAACCTTCTTAACACTGGCTTTTGGATTGTCAGAGTTGCAGACCTCATTGCCACTCCTACTTTTACCCTTTTCTCCAGGACACCCCGTATTGCTACGAACGTCCACTTCCATTGGACAAAACCATCGTATGGTTATATACGAACTCGAAGGACTTCGAGGATGGTTTCTGGTTCTGGAGAAAACGAATAGGATTATTCAGTTGTCTTTTCTTTTCACCTTCTCTCATTGTGAGTACTCCTTGGTTTAGGAGATAGTACACCTATTACGCAAATTGGATAGTCTTCTTCCAAACCTTAGGCTGGTGCCGACCGGTAGGGAATGAAGAAAACCAATTAGCATAACGATGGTGTACAGAAGGTATTAAGATTAAGACAAAGCAAGGGATTAGTAAGAGGGCAAAGTAAATTGCGACTGTTATTCACGACCGAACCAAGTATTTCTTCGCCAATCCTAAATTACCTTTGTATTTCTCCAGGACACTCCGTATCACTATGAAGATCCACAGTTTATTTGGATACTCCATCGTATGGTTATATACGAACTCGAAAGGAACTTGTTCCAGTTCGGGGATGGATTCTGGTTCGGGAGAAATAGGAATAAGGTTTATTCGGTTGTCTTTTATCTTCACCTTCTTTCGCTTTGCGAGTGCTCCTAGGATTAGGACAGTACACCTTTTATGCTTATTGGATAGTCTTCTTCCAAACCATAGGCTGGTGCCGAACGGTAGGGAAGGAAGAAAACCATTTGGCCTGAAGGGGTGTGCAGACGGTAATGACTAAAGACATATAAAGGGATTTGGACAGATGGCAAAGAGATATACGGTTACAGTTGTGAATCTGGATAATGGAAGAGGCATTACTAGGAATACCAGGATACCCCATCGAAACATTTCAATGTTTCAGTTCAACTGTGTACTGTTAAAAGAAAACTGATTTCCCGATTAGACACTTGCTCCAGGGTATGTATTTACCAGGTTGGATTCTCACATCTGTATGGTTTTACAGATGATGAGTGGGAGTAAGTTATTGGGAATTAGGTGACCATCCTCATTATATCGGGATTCGTTGTAATTGGTGATATTTGAGGAAGCCACCTGGGTTGTTTGCCGGTCGGCAAATATTTGGTTTTGAATATCCGCTGTTGTGCACCAATTTCAAATTGATATATCTGTACGTCTATTTTCATAGAGTGAGATATACCTTTTGATATTATGTCGATGACATTTACCTATATCAGTGGATGGTTAGGTAAGGAGCATTAAACAGCGGTGTAATTCTTCTTAACCATAAGTACAGTTTTCAACCTACGACGCACAGTGAAAGAGTTGTTAGACTCAGCGGACTTATACAGAGTATTGTATGTTGTCCAGTGTCCATTAGGACAGAGGGGTTAGTCCTCATACTATATTCTGTTTACTTTTAACTTCTCTAGTTCTTAGACATGTGTTTCGTAGGAACACAGGGTCTAAGTTTTGAGGAGTTATAGGTATTTGAATAGAGTAGAGAACCAGGTGTAGCAAGTATCGGGATTCTTCAATGTGATCGAAGATGTAGATACTTGTGTATGGTGTTCAGTTGATAGTAATGATTAAGAGAACTTGCTTCTCTTTCAGGTTACCCATAATTGGAAGCATTCCTAAGTTAAGTAACGCTGATCGGCCTCCTTCCATTTAGTTTACATGCACTGGAGACAGCTGCATGATTTGAATCTGGTTCAATTAAATCAGTGCCTCTGTTTCTATATTGGATATAGAACAGTTCATATCTTGACATTATTAAGGTACGAGGAGTTGTCCGGCTTATGATTAAAACCAGACACTGGACAACTCAAGGCACGTTTCTGTAATGGCTGTTTGTGGGTTGACCCAGGCTATGACGAGGGTTGACTTTCTACCATCTGGCAGATCAATAGAAATATTGTTCTAGACTCGCCACAGTTTTATTAAAAATGGATTTTTTCAAAAACAGTAGTGGGAGTATGGTAGAACTGGAAGTGATTCCAGAACCGCAAACGATTACTGAAGATTTGATAAGGAACCTAAAGATTCAATCTGGCTTGACATTCCATTGGCCACTCCGCAGATAAGGTGGGTAACTTCAGGCACCCGAGAGGTACTCCGGTAGCCTCAAGGACGGTGACAGGGAAGTTCTTGTTTACCCACACTTGCTATTGCTGTTGTTCCAGGCTGCGAGACCCGGCAGGAGGATGAGTATAGCGTCGTTCTGAACTAGCTTCAGAAGTGTACGTGTATATGACTCTGCCAGAGGGTTGTCGTAGTCAGTGGGAGCAGCGGAAGCATTGGTGGACAGGTAGCTTATGTCTACTTATAGACTAAAGCAGATGTAGCGGAGATAGATCATCTATTTCTGACGTGACAGTCATAGGTTTGACTTCATCAGAATAGGGGATGGATCTGTTGAGAAGGTAGTAGGGTGTGATATCCTGGTATTTGGATGACATACACGTAGTAGGAAAAGAAACTCCTATACTACGATCGGTTATACTTTGGTTATCACACAGTGGTTTCTCCACACAGGACTTGGATATTATATCAGACATTCTGGTTACTAAATCTATGGTTTTAGATCTAGATTTGGGTGGTTTCCCAATCAGGGTACTTTGACAACATTCTAAGAGTATTTAGAATGGACGACTCCTGGCACGGTAGTGTACCTGCAGGTGATGGAGTCACCCTCTCTAAAGGTGTCTTATAGACTAAAGTAGAGAGGGATGTGCATGATTGGCAGATCACTTGCTTAGGCAATTGAGTCAATCATGAGATGTCAAGTACCACACCAGATGTTGTTTTTGCACTAGATGCAATAAGTTGACATTGATCCAATCGTGGAGAAACAGTCGGAAGCAGTTTTCTAACATAAGTGGATGTTCTAGGGATATGATAACGACAGCCTCATTTGGGAGACAGTTATCATTCCAGACTTCCAAGGTGACATGGACGACAAGGAGGTTGTCAGAGTTATAGTTTTCCTTCTGACGAGGGGCAGTATTTTGGACAGGTGGTCCAAGGCAATACTGAGGGAGGCATGGCGCTGGGTACTGATTAAGTTCAGTTATCGATACAGTCTAAGAAGTTTGGATTTGGAGTTCATTTATGAGCTAGGTCCCATCAAATATCCAGACATACTCTAAGACAGGTATTGCTCATTTCGGGAGATGGTTTTCTCCGCGAACTTGAGATATAGAGAGACATAGATAGAAACATCACAGCGGATCCACTCACTGAGGCTATTCCTCGAAAGCAATAGTTTCGCAAACGAGCTTTGTGAGACAGACTAGTAGAGGAGTTGGGTGTTCGGTATCACACGGGCTGTGAGTATGCGGCATCGCAATAATTAGCCTTGAGTGCAAGTGGGAGATTGTTGGAGATAGTGCCCTCAGAGTCAATTATTGGATCACAGGCACGTGATTGCAATGATTGAGGGAGGACCTATCCCGGTAGGACAGTCTTACTCGAGATGATAGTATGCTATCTGGTTTATCTTTATCATCGTGTACTGCTTTAGGTGACCTAGCAGGTCATTATTACACGCTGATAGAGCCCCTAGGATTCTTGCTTGACTGCCGGCAGTATGATGGCGATCATATACGTGAGAGCTGGTAGTCTATAAGCACATCCTTAAATGGTCCCTAGTCGTTGGAGTTTCGAGACAGGGCATCGATTCTCCAGAGTAGACTAGTGTATACAGTCGAGACCCCGACGAGGGGCGGTGGCCGGTCTCATAAGCCACTGATGTCAGTTGGTTCACCTAAGATGTATACAGGTGCTCATTGGGTTATGAGTACACCGGACAGGACTCGCCGGGAACATGCTAGTTGGTCTTATACCTGACGTCAGATAGCAGTTCCCTGGTGACATGTGTACAGGTTAGTTCATCGACCTGGGGATCGTCATTTGTCTCGTGTGAGTTCCCACTGTACTTTGATTACTACCCTACCACGGCTCAAAGGAGTCGTGCAAACAGGTTTTAGTTGGGTACAGTCCCGAGCCACATGGAGGCAGTGAGCGGATCTTCAGGGGTTCGTCTCTCCCGGTATTGGGGGTGAGGTCGCGCTGTGTCTAGGAGAGCCATTACGCAAAGCCCTCGGCCGAGGCAGGAGATTTACTGGTAGGTATTCCAGTAGTATCTCAGGGCGTTCTGGGCTACACTCCGACACGACTTGTACCGCTTTTGGGGGTCTGACTTTTACCAACCCCCTAGGCCCGACATGCGATGCTCATAGACGAACGGACCGGACTGTACGGATATTGTCACTGACAGGCTCAGTAGGGTGTCAGGATGAGTTCGCTCATCGACGTCCCTTTTGGTCAATAGCTGGTGGCCCGTCACGTATTGGCTAATACCTTTGACGTGCTAGTGGTTAAATCCACATCCATTGTATTGACGAGTCTTTAGAGTCCACCACACTTTCTGTTACTCAAGCTTTCGGGCGAAACGCTGTAGAGGCCGTATGGAGATATGGCAGGGTCCGATCAGATACGTGCGGTATTGCACGGATCAGGATCGTACGGTTTGTACTAGAGGTCGTATGGTTATATGGCAGGGTTCGATCTGATACGTGCGGTATTGCACGGATCAGGATCGGACGGACATTACTAGCCGGCTTTGGTTTAAGCCGGATCCAATTTTAGTACAGTGTAGATTTTGTCTCATTGCATTTGTATCCGGGCGGAATACAGATGCGGGTGTGTATGCACAGTATCGGGGTTTTCCTGTAATTTATTACGGGACCAGTTTTCTGGAGTTGCCAGTTTGCATTCCGTTCCGGCCGGTTTTCCTTTGTTCTTTCCCGGCCGGACTTTTCCGATGGAGGGGGTTATTTGCAATTGTGCAAATAACTTTTGTGGAAGGGGTTTTCTTGCAAATATATTCATTATGATATGTTTAACATCTTTCATCCATGATGGTGCATTAAATGAGATTTGATGTGATTAGATGTATTAAGCATGGTTGATGTTTTCTTTGCTTTATGTTTGTGGTCACCCTTCACTTTATCCTACACTCACCTCCCTTAGTTGATTCCTCCCACCATTTCCCACTAGATATTGGCCGGCCACTTGGATGAGGAGAAGAGAATGGTTCATTTCATTTTGGTATGGAAATTTGTCATCCATCTCATTTTAGCTTGCCACCAAAAATCCCCAAGTCCATATCTTGTTGATTCCTCCATCAAGGCAACTACAAACCCCATTGAGACAAAGCGCATTCTATACTACATTCTACAGCATACCTTGGGCACGTCGACTAGCCAGCTTCGTGCCCGAGTTGCCTCGGTATTGAGGAGGGAGCCCGTAAAAGACGCAGGCGATGTGGTGCCTTTTCCGGCGAGGAGGCGACGATATGGAGACAAGACTTTCCGCGGGAGATTGGGACGATGACGAGAAGACCGGAGGACTCGGATCACTCGGTATACTTCTCTTCCCATCTCTTGTTTGCTAGTATAGGTTAATGGTTAACGATCCGGGTTTTTCATTGTCCGCGGTAGCACCGGTTTCCAAGTAAGGAAAATTTTTGATTCCGCATTTTGGCCTCGGTAAGACGGCCGGGGCGCTGCCGTGGCGCAACATGGTATGTATGTGAGTATGTATATATATATATATATATGTATACACATACATGGTGATGAGGATAATATATGATACTTGGAGATGAGTCGATGTGATTGGGCAGGATGCCGTGAGATCGGTGATGTGATTTGGGTCGTGTTATGAGATACGACATATTATATTAGCGATTTGATGATGTGTTTTCATACACACGCGGGTATATGTTAGATGGTATCGGTATGTACTAGACTTAGATCAGTATCCTATTCATGATATGATGAGAATAATACCATATGGATATTGAGGTATAAGTGATAGGCGACCCATACCCCGATTTTGGGATGCCGTACGATGGATTTACCGTACGAGATATAAATATGATGATAGATCCGCACTCATGATTGAGGATGTCGTATTATATTGATCATATGTGACGCTATTGAGGCGGGATCACCGACTACTATATATATATATATATATTTATATATATATATATATATATATATATATCGACTCAGACTTAGGTGATTTTTCCTAACCCTTTGATTAGTCTCTTAGATTTGTCCTGTAGTTACTTAGTAGATGTTAGCCTGTCCTTGAGTCATACTTGTTTCCAAAAACCAACGAATCATGAATATTTTAAAGACAGGCCAAGGGGGTACTACGGATATTTCAAAGGACACATCTTTCTTAAAAACACAGTAGCCCTACTTTCTAAACACCACGATTCGTGTTATTTCAAAAGACAAACTGTATGACTCGTATATATAATGTATATTCCTTATTGTTGCATTTACTATTCATTTCTGTATACTCATGTTGTTCATATCGCATCGCATCGCATGTTTAAATATACTTTTATTGCTATTATGAAACCATGCTGTCAGGACACTAGCACCATTACCGATGATGTGTACGCTACACGTACACCTGCTTGCTGGCTCACACACATCTTCATTGGTAATTGTTATGTCACATACACATTAGAAAATACTACTTCATTAGTATAAATTGCTAACTGATAGTTTCGACATAGTACTAGTGCACAAGCTTTTATATGCTAATTTAGATATTGAATTTATTACTGTGATTTTCCATGCATATTTATATATTCATTTGCCATGCGATATTATGGGCCAGTCCAGATTGCCGGAGCCCGGTACTCACTGTTATTGACCTTTCATTTTGAGATTTCGGATTTTCCATAAGATTTCTGGATTTGGAGAAACCGCAGATTTTATAAACTCATTTATCATTTTCAAAAGATAAAAAGTGCGGTTTTCTCATGATATGATATGAGATATGTCCACCATGTGTTTTCTCGGCACTTGAGCGATATCATACACCCGATTCGAGGCGGAGGAGGAACCGTCTGTGGTGCATGGTAGACCCGGTGCGGTACCCCGGGGTAAAAAGGTCGCAGATGATGGCGTTGAGCCTGGCAGGGGAACCCTACCGACCGGTTTGTGACGCGGCGGATATCTGGAGGATACCGACGTAGTCGTGAGATATTATGAGGGGCCAGTCCGGATAGCCGGAGCCCGAGATATTGAGACTTTGAGGTATTGAGATTTTATGATATGGGCCAGTCCGGATAGCGATAGCCCGAGATATTGGATATTTGGATATATGTTTTGTGTCGATACTTGACACGGATTTTATGTTGATTTCATTCGTTATAGCTCGATTTATATATATAGAAATCTCACTAATTTATGAAAATTGTTTTCCCATTTAGATGTATTCTATTTTTATGCATTCATACATCATATATATGATATGTTGCTATCTGAGGCACTGACACGAGCACGTGGTATTACACTTATGTATAGATGGTTCAGGATATTATATTGTGGATTTTATGATCGTATGACCTAGGATTGAATCATACATGCGATTTCTGCTCGGTGATGTTTTTTACTCACGAGTTGGCAACTCACCCCCGTTGTGCCACAGTTTCTTGCAAGTTTTTCCGTATAGGTTTCCTTGACGGCTTTGCTGGCACGCTGCTTCCTTCCGGGTGTTTGCTTTGTTAGGTGGGTTCACTTGCATTGTGACCACCATTGTACTTTATTTACTCTCAGTTGTATCTAGAAACTCCATCAACCAGACTTGTACACTTATTAGACCTCGAATACCAGTTGTATATTCTTTCGACCTTAGAGTCGCGCGCTGTATTATTATGGTTTTCTTGATGATATTGATTTCCTTTTGTGTTTTGATCCTCGCCCTTCGGCGTTGTATATTATATTGCTTGCGTGGTTGTGACCGCCAATTGGCGAAGAGCTAGCTCCCGCTTAAAGATACCTTTATTCATATGATTCATGTTGTACCCGTTTGGGGTCAGTATTTACAAAGGAAACTCTTCCAAAATTTTCAGAAAAGACTTGAGCTTTTAAAAATGCAATAATTCGGCTTATGTTGTTAAACTACTTGCTTTAAAACTAAACTTTTCCTTCTTTCTTCTTTTAAATGGTTTAGATTTCTGGGATTTTGTCTTACTTGAATTAGATGTGGTCCTATAGAATTCATATGATTCAAGTGCCAGTCACGTGCCATTTCGAGTCGTGACATAGTCCCTCTGCCAGGCTCATCGTCTATTGCACAACATCCCTTTCATGCCCCGGGGTACCATATCGGGTCCACCATGAACCCGCAAATGGATCATCCATCTCCTCGAATCAATTTTCTAACACATGTCTCAGAACCGAGAAAACTCATGGTGGATGCATCGAAATATCATATCAAGAGAAACCGGGTTTTCAAAACATTGCATACTTTCTTGAAATATCACCACAGTTCTCAAATCCATGAATCACATGAAATCCATATCTCAATGTGTAAATCCATGAAATATGATGTATGCAATATAGAACAGCAATATGAGCATATCAAGGGAAAACCACTCTTTTAAATGAATCGAGTTTTTAAATAATATCATGCTGTTCCTAATTTCTCCGCAATCAAATGCAACATCATATAAAGGTGTATATAGAAAGGTATGGGTGTATACATATAGGTTTGTATGCATGATACATTTCATATGCACAATAGAGCAAGAATCAACGTCTCAATGTCAATAACCAATATAATACCTCATATGCGTATATGTTGTGCGTGTCATAGCAATTACCAACGGTATGTGTGTAGCATACAATTTAGTGCTCGTGCAACATGAATCGTCAGTAATGGTGTAGTGTCCAATAGGTACTAAGTAAGGGTACAACAAGCAATAATATGCAATGATGCTCATGCACAATCAACTAATATGCATGTAACATATGGCTATAATATTATATCTAGCCCTCAACGCTTAGCGCCATACGGGCGATTTCCCCGTTGATGTTAAATCTACTCACCGATGATCTCGAGATGGGTAAATCAAACCACCTGCTTTCCCTTCTTTGTAGCGTCTGAAGTCCCCGCACTCACTCCTAATATCACACAAAACATAACAAGTGCATCTTAGAAACCATTCAATAATACGTACAAACTACGCTTAGATAGACGCACCGATTCCAACACACTCTCAAGTGTTCGCTAAGTGGCTAACGTGTGTAGCGACATCATCAAAATAAGTCCACAACTGCAAGTTACCCGAAACACTTAAACTACGTCGGATCAATCGTATCGCACTTTGCCGAAACACTTAAAATTAGCTAAGTGGTCCCAGATTTTGCCTACTGTCAAAACATAAAAATCTAGCAGTACCAAACACCCAGTATAACATACAGACATCTACCCTAAAAAGCACAACCCCCCAGTCTCCCAAAAATCCGAGCTCACCGGAATTCCTCTAACTCTCCGGTTTTCCTAGGTCGGGTTGGGTCAGGGTTTCAGGTGAACACTCAGGGCCTCTAGTACAGTACTATTACATTACTAGATTTTACAGTAACCATTCGTGGTGATAGCAGATCACGGTGACCCCAAAATGACACTAAAAATACGATATGTGCACAAAACTATAACTTGAGTGTTCTAAACCACAACTACTAAGCAACACAATATTATAAAGACCTAATTAACAGTTAGGGATCATTACCTTTCCACACTTACTCAAAAACCCTAGCTTTCCATGATCCAAGTCATCTTAGTGGCTTAACTTAACTTTGTGAAGGGTTTTAGTGAGGTTTAGTGGTGAATTGGCTTAGGTTTGTGATGAATTGGTTAGGGTTTCAGTTTGAGGAGAGATGAAGAAATAAGTGAGAATGAGAGAAATGAGGAGTGTGAGGTGAGAATGAGAGAATGAGAGAGTGAGAGTAGCCATGCCCCTTCTCTCTTTTCATTAAATGCTCCCCATGATTGCCCATGCCTCATCATTCCTATGTCAACCCTCTCTCTCTCTCACAAGTCAACCCAATTCAAACCTTTTTATTTAAAAAAAAAACTAAATAATTAATTAAACACATACAACTTAATGGAATGAGGGTTAATGTGCCTTGGCTACTTAAGTATGGTTAACACTAATTAACCCTAGGTTAACATGCACAAGTGTGTGCAAGTCCAAAATAAATAATAATAAAAAATTAATAAATTTTTATCAAATATGTGAAAACTATTTTGGTTAACTTTTTACTAAAAACTCGCATTATCACTTAATTAACACTAATCGCAAATCTAATGTTACAGTCATCCTGATTAGATAAAGTAATTAACCATTCTAATCTAGATTAGAGTGCACGCTGAGTGTTTCTTTTCTCTCTCTCTTTGGCAGCGACCATGACCCGACCTAAACTAAAACTCATGAACCAAGTTAACTGAACCTTCTTAAAACACTTCGGCTTTTAGATTGTCAGTTAGACGCATATACCATTGCCGCTCCTTTCCCTTTTACATTTCTCCAGAAGACTCCGTATCACTACGAAGATCCACATTTATTGGATATTCCATCATATAGTTACATACAAACTCGAAGGAACTTGTTCCAGTTCGAGAATGGATTCTGGTTCTGGAGAAATTAAATAGGATTATTCGGTTGTCTTTTCTCTTTACTTTCTCTCAGGTTGCGAGAGCTCCTGGTGTTAGGAGAGTACACATATTGCTCTTATTGGATAGTCTTCTTCCAAACCTTAGGCTAGTGCCGAAAGGTGGGGAAGGAAGAAAACCAATTAGCCTAAGAACGGTGTACAGAAGGTAATAAGTAAAGACATATAAATGGATTAGATTAAGGGCAAAGGAAATTGCGACTGCTATCATTCACGACAAAACCGTGTATACCCCTGCCACTCTTACATCCACTTTGCTTTTCTCCAGAACACTTCGTATCACTACGAACATCCATATTGCTTGGATATGTTGACGTATAGTTACATATGAACTCGAAGGAACTTGTTCCAGTTCGATGATGGATTACGGTTCGGGAGAAATAGAAAAAGATTATTCAGTTGTCTTTTCTCTTTACCTTCTCTCAGGTTGCGAGAGCTCCTGGTATTATGAGAGTACTCCTATTATGCTTATTAGATAGTCTTCTTCCAAAACTTAGGCTGGTGCCGAAGGGTAGAGAAGGAAGAAAACCAATTAGCCTAAAGGTGGTGTACAGAAGGTAATAAGTAAAGTCATATAAAGGGATTGGAGTGAGGGCATGGAAGTATACGGTTACTGTCGTGAATCAGGATAGTGAAAGAGGCATTACTAGGAATACCAGGCTACCCCTTCGAAACATTTTCATGTTTCAGTTTTATTGCACGGTCTTGATTGAAAAACTATTTTCCCAATTAGATTCTAACTCCAGGGTATGTATTCTAGTTTTGATTCTCACATCTGTATGGCATTACAGATGCTGAATGGGAGTAAGATATTGGGAATTGGATGATTAGATCCTCTATATATCAGAATTCTTTATAATTGGTGATATTTGAGGAAACCACCTGGGTTTTGTCTAACGGCAAATATAAGGTTTTGAATATCCGTCGTTATGCATCAATTTCAAACTGATATATCTGTACGTTTATTTTATAAAGTGAGATATAATTTTTGAAATTATGTCTATGACATTTACCTATATCAGTTGATGATTAGGTAAGGTGCATTCAACAACGGTGTAATTCTTCTTAACCATAGTGCAGTTTTTCAACCTACGACGCACAGGGTTTGAGTTATTGAACTCGGTGAACTTATACAAAGTATTGTATGTTGTCTGATGTCCGTTAGGACAAAGGGGTTGGTAGTCATACTATATTCTGTTTACTCATGACTTATCTAGTTTTAGACTGGTATTTCGTTGAAATACAAGGTCCGGATTTTGAGAAGTTATAGGTAAAAGAATAAAATAAAGAACCATATGATGCAAGTATCAGGATTCTTCAAGTTGATCGAAGATGTAGATACTTGTGTTTAGTATTCCGTTGTAAGTAAAAATTTTGAGAACTTGCTTCTCTTTCAGGTTACTCATACATGGATTCATTCCTTGATGAGTAATGCTGATTGGCCTCATTCTATTTGGTTGATATGCACTGGAAACAGCTGGATGATTTTTGAATCTGGTTCCAATTAAATTAGTGCCTTTGTTTCTATATGGTATATAGAATGGATTCATATCTTAACGATGTTAAGGTATATGGGGTAGTCCGGCTGATACTTAAAACCAGAATCTGGACAAAGTCTAGGCACGTTTCAGTAATGGCAGTTTGTGGGTTATCCTGGGCTATGACGATGGTTAACTTTCTACCATCAGGAAGATAAATAGTTTTATTGTTCTTGACTCTCCACAGTTTTAGTAAAAATGGATTCTTTTTAGAAAACATTAGTGGGAGTATGGTAGAACTGGAAGTGATTCCAGAACCACAAACGATTACTGAAAATTTAATAGAACCTGAAGAATCAATTGATTTTGACGATCCGTTAGCCACTCCGCAGATTTGGTGAGTTACCTCATGCACCCGAGAGGTACTTTGGTCTCCTCAAAGACGGTGACAGAGAGGTTCTTGTTTACCCAAACTAGACACTACTGCTGTTCTAGACTATGAGATCCGGCAGGAGGATGAGTATAACGTCGTTCTAAACTAGCTTTAGAAGTGCACGTGTATATGACTCTGCCATAGGGTTGTTGTAGTCAGTGGGAGTAGCGGAAGAGTAGTGGGCAAGTAGCTTATGTCTATTTATAGACTAAAGCAGGTATAGTGGATATAGATCATCTAGTTTTGATGTGACAGTCATAGAGTTTGACTTCATCAGAACAACAGATGGATCTAGATTTAAGAAGGTAGTAGGGAGTGATGTCCTGGTATTTGGATGACATGCTCTTAATAGGAATTCATCTTCCTATACTACGATCGGTTATACTGTAGTTGTCATAAAGAGTTTCTCTACATAAGATCTGGATAAAATATCAGGGATTCTGGTGACTAGATCTATGGTTTTAGATCTAGATTTGGGAAGTGTCCCAACTTGGGTATTTGACACTATTCTAAAGTGTTTTAGATTGGATGACTCCTGGTGAGGTAGTGTACCCACAGGTGATATTGTCACCCTCTCTAAAGAGATGTTTTCTAGACTGATGTGGAGAGAGATTTGCATTATTGGCATATCACTTGTTTAGGCAATTGAGTGAATCATGAGATGCCATGTACAACACCAGATATTGTTTTTGCACTGGCTGCAAGAAACATATATTAATCCAATCCTGGAGAAACATTGGGAAGCAGTTATGAACATAAGTGGATGTTCTTGGTATATGGTAACGATAGCCTCCTTAAGGAGGCGGTTATCATTTCAGGCTTCCAAGGTGACCTGGATGACAGAGTGGCTGTTAGAGTTATAGTTCCGTCTTCTGAGGGGCAGTATGTTGGACAGGTGGTTTAAGCGGATACTGTGGAAGGCATGGCGTAGGATACTAATTAAATTCAGTGGACGATACAGTCTAAGAAGTTTGTTGGATTTGGAGTTCATTTGTGAACTGGGTCCCATCAGACATCTAGACAAATTCTAAGACAGGTATTGCTCATTTCAGGAGATAGTCTTTCTCCTTAAAGTTGAGATATAGAGAGATAAAGATAGAAACACTGGTGCAAATCCACTCACTGAGGCTATTTCCCGAACGGAATAGTTTCACAAACAGGATTTGTGAGACTGATTAGTAGAGAAGTTGGGTGTTCGTTATCATACGGGCTGTGAGTATGCGACACCGCAATAATTGGCCGTAAGTGCAAGTAGGAGATTGTTGGCTATAGTGCTCTGAAGGCAATTATCGTAATCGCAGGCAGGTGATTATGATGATTGAGGGAGGACCTATACGGATAGAACGGTATTACTCGAGATGATAGTATGCTATCTGGTTTGTCTTTATCATCATGTACATGTTTTATGTGGTATTACAGATCTCTATTACATGTTGATAGAGCCCATAGGATTCTTGCTTGACTACCAGCATTATGATGGCGATCATATACGTGGGAGCTGGCTGGCCTATAAGCACATCCTTAAATGTCCCTAGTCCTGGGAGTATCGAGACAGGGCATCAATACTCCAGAGCAGACTAGTTTATACTAATTGATGCCGCGACGAGGGGCGGTGGCCAGGTCTCACAAGCCATTGGAGTCAGTTTGTTCACTTTAGATAGTATACAGGTGCTCATTGGGTTATGAGTACACTGGACGGACTTGCCGGGAACATACTAGTTGGTATTATATCTATTGTCAGATAGCAGTTCTCAGGTGACATGTGTACAGGTTAGTCTGTCGACCTGAGATCATTATTTTTCTCGTGTGATTTCCCACTATGCTTTGATTACTACCCTACCACGGCACAAAGGTGTAGTGCAAATAGGTTTTAGTTGGGTACAGTCCCGAGCCATATGGAGGCAGTGAGCAGATCGTCGGGGATTCGTCTCTCCCGGTTATTGGGGGTTGATGTCGCGCAGTGCACGGGTGGTCATCACCAGAAATCCTTAGCCAAGGTAGTCGAGAATTACTGATTTGGATCAGTAGTTTCTCAGTTGGTGATGGGCTTAATACCGACATGAAATATCGCATTATTAGGGGTCTGACTTTATCCACCCCAACACCCGATATGCGATACTCTTAGACGAACAGACTGGACTGCAAGGATATTGTCATGGACAGGCTCAGTAGGGGTTCAGATGAGTTTGCTCGTCGGCCTTCCTTTCGCTCAATACCTGGGTAGCCGTTATGTACAGCTAGTGCCACTGACGTGCCTTTACTTAAACCCACTGCCGGCATATTGACGAGTCTTTAGAGTCCCACACAGAGGGTTTCCCTGCTTTGGGCGAAACGATGTAGAGGCTGTATGGTTTTATGGCAGGGTTCGATCATATACGTGCACTTGTGCATGTATCATGATTCGGACGGATAATACTAGTGGCCTTTGGTTTAAGCCGGATCTAGTATTATATTGTTGGATTATTTTCGTCTCTTTGTATTCGTATTTTGTCGGAATACGGATACGAGTATGTATATACGGATGATGGGTATTCTTGTAATTTATTAGAAGATTACTTCTAGAAGATTACACCTCATTTTGTTTTAAACCATTTAGGATTGAATGGTTAATGAGTTGGAGGATGAGTTGTTCTTTGGCATTATATTCAAGCATGCTCACTTGGTGACTCATGGTGTGACTCATAGGGTGACTCATGTAGTGACTCATGGTGCACTATCGAGGTGTGCTTGATATTTGTTAGTGTTGTGAGATATTTGTGTTGACTTGGAGATATTTTGTTGACTTGGAGATATTTTCTTGCCTTGCTTCATATACCTCACAACACTTAGCCATTTTCTTCACTTGATATGTTTTCTTCACACTCTCATCCTCAAACTTCTTCTTCTACCTCTACCCTAAAAGTCTCATGTGTTGAGAAACCTAGGGTGTCTTAAGACAAACCAATCCATCATCTTACTCTACATCTTCTAGGCTATCTAGTTTAGCGAACTAGGTACCCTAGTTACCTCGGCTATGAGGTAGGAGCTCGGAATACAAATCCTCAGGCGGATCATCTTCGATGGAGGGAGACCGGAGATCAAGCTTGATCATGGTGGCCACTAGGAGCTTAGGAAGGTGGTTAAAAACCGAAGGACACAGATCATTTGGTATAACATTCCTAGACTCTTTTTAGTTTTCTAGTTTAGGGTTAATGGTAGATCCGTAGCATCGGGTTCCGTTAGCGCCAGTTTGTAAAATTTTTGTTCCACAATTGGCCACGGTTTGATGGCCAGGGCGCTGGCGTAACCCAACATTTTCTCTCCCGGTATAGGGAGTAGATGTCGTGCTGTGATCGGTTAGCCTACACCATAAGTCCCTGGCCCGGGCGGATTGAGAATTATTGATAGTTGGACTAGTAGATTCTCGAATGGTTTGAGCCACACCGGCACGACTTTTCAGGTTATTAGGGCTCTGACATTTTCCACCCCTCTAGACCCGGCATGTGATACTTTCAGACGGACAGACCGGACTGCATGGTGATTTTCACGGACAGGCTCAGTAGGGGTTCGGATGAGTTCGCTCGTCAGCCTTCTTTTCGATAGGTATCTGGGTAGCCATTACGTACAGCTAGTGCCACTGACAGACTTGTGGTTAAACCCACTGCCAGTGTACTGTCAAGTCTTAGAGTCCCATATAGAGGGTTTCCCTAGTTCAGGAGAAACGATGTAGAGGCTGTATGGTTTTACGTGCAGGGTTCCGATGATATATGTGTACTAGCTGCACGGATGTTGTTCGGACGGATAATACTAGTGGGCTTTGGATTAAGCCACATTCTAGTATTATATTACCGGATTATTTTTATCTCTTTGTATTCGTTTTTTTGCAGTACGAATATGGGTATGTATATACGGTGAGGGTATTCTTGTAATTTTATAAGAGATGCTTCTAGAAGTGGGCATGCCATTATTGGTTTTATCTATTTTTGGAAAATAGATTAATGGGGTGGAAATGGAGATATTTGTGGCATGGTAGAAGCATGGCTAAGTCTCATTGTGTATTCATTTGACTTTACTATTCAAGCATGGTTATATTTTTTTATAGAGAAATATTGTATGCTTGATTACTTAGCCATTCTTCACTTGCTCCTACACTTGCTCATTTGGGTTTTTTATTTCTCTCTCCATTTTTGCTCTCCCCCTTCTTCCTCAAACCCTAACCCTCACATGTGTTGTGAATCCTAGGGTTCCTTGAGATAAAATATTCCAATTAACTCTCTACATCTTCTAAGCTACTTAGATTAGCAAACTAGGTACTTTAGTTACCTCATTCTTGAGGTTGGAGCTTAAACCATAGACTCTCAGGCAGATCGTCTTCGACACGAGGAGGCCGACAACCATGCTTGATCCAAAACCTCTTGGAGCTCAAGAAGTGGAGAAGAAGACCTGAAGGACTTGTATTCTAGAGATATAAAACTCTTTCACAAGTAGTTTAGAATCTCTTTGTAGTTTAGCTAGTTAGGGTTTCTGAAAGATCATGGTTGTTTGGTCGATGTTGCAAGTTTAAAAATAGTTTTTTATGAATTCCACCTCCCTACAAACCATGTGGGATGCGCGACATCGACTTACACTGGTATCAGAGCCTACTTAAACCTTAACTAGCTTGTTAGCAAGTAGTTAAAACTTCAATCGACGAAAACATCCAAAATCGCATTTCCGTTTATAGCTTGCTGTTCGATTTTCAAAGTTGTTCAAAAAATATTTTCAGTGACCATAAAAATATGTGCAGGCTTTTATAAAACCAAGAAAAAAATTCGAGCACATAAGATCCTAACTTGACAGCTAATCCGCGACCAAATAGGTCTTTTGGCCGCGGATCCATGGCCTAGTTGTGGCTATAGTGTTCCAAATTTTTTCTGTGGTTCAGGTTCTTGGAAATGTGATTTTTGGTATATTTGGTTTTTGCCCAGATTTGTTTGTGTACCGGTTTATGCATGTGGTAAATACGGAAAGTTATAATCGATCAAAATTCTAAATTCTTGATTAACCGTGTATTTTGTTTGTATATATGTTGCTAAAAGTCTACTAATTGCTATATGTCGATTAGTGGGGGTTGCACATATCTTGTATTTTGTTGATGGTTTGTGGATATGAAATATTGGATCGTCGTGAATGAATAGTGATCTCACGCTCTTGGCATGTCGAGTTTTAAGAGTTCTAATGTGTAATCGCGATCAGGACGGTGTCGCTTTGCAGCTAGCCGGTTGAGTACGGGCCGATCCACAGGGAGACGGAGCGTTTTACATTCTTGTTTTGACAAGTTAATGCGCGTGGGCGGAATTGTTCTTATCTACCTTAAGTGTTATATGCAAAGTTAAGCTTGGTAGGAAAAGATACAATAGTGTAAGTTAGCGAATTCGTACTCAAACCTTTAAGCCGAGTCTTGACCAAATAAAGCTAGAGCAATCGGCAACAACGTAGATTAGGGTATTTAAGCACAGTATTCATGGAATCCGGCTTATTGACCCTTGTCCTTCTGTTCTCGTCTCTTGCTTTCGCCTCCGTCGAAACTGAACGCAACCGGTCGCGGTTAGGAAACACCGATACTTTGGTAGGGTAGGGTACCTAACGGAGCTCTTGCATAAGGTTTGTGCGGAGTTTCAAATGGAAAGTAACGGAAAAAGGAAATGGGAAACGAAAACCTTAACTTACAATATCATATTATTTTCCTAACAACACATATTTACAACCATTACACCAACAAACCAAAAGCGCAAAAGAAAAGATAAACAAAGAAAAGAAAAGGGCATTACAAGTAAGTAAATTACATGGAATGAAAGTGAAATAAGTAAAGCAAGACAATAAAAGATCAAGTAATTAAAAAGCAAGTAATGAAAAGTGCGAGAAAGAAACACTAAGAACCATAGAACAAATTACACACCATGGGTTTAATAACCCAAACTTAAACTTGTAAGCTCAATTAGGAGGTTGCAAGATCAAGAGAGGGCTAAAAACTCAAAGCAAATGAAGGAAAAAGAAAGCTTTATTAAACTCCAAGAATGATATAACCCTTGAGATCAAATAACCAACCCTTAAACTTGCAAGCTCAATGAATAGATTGCAAGATCAAGAGAAAGTTAAGAACTCAAGAGGAAGCTATGTACAAGAGAACAAAATGAAAAACAAAAGAGTAGAAGTGTAAAATGAAATACAAAATTGCACCCTTGACCCCTTGCCCACTGCCTGCTTTTATAGGCTTAAAAACTAAATAAACAAATAATAAAAGTGAGCTGTCGTGGTGGCAATGGGGGGCCCACAGAAGTCTGGGAGCCTTTGAGGAAAAAGTGGCCGGCCACAAGGGGTATGATCTCGGGTCAAATCCGAGCTCTGGGTCTCGTTTTTGTTGTGTTGACGTGTGTTGTCCTCCACATCACTCTGATGTTGTTTGCTTGGTTTAAAAAGTTCTGTGTTGCACTCAGGGCTTGGAGGGAAACTTGTAGCTATAAATCACATCAACACTTTATGCATTGAATGCACCATTAATGCACATCACACCATGCCCACTTGTGCCATGATTCATGGCTGCCCCATCCATGGTCCAAAAGCCAAAGAGCATGTGTGCACACTTGCATTGTGTTGGACCAAAATATTGTGCACACACTTTATTCGCAAAATCTCTTTGGATATCGGTCGGTTTCCAGTTCTGGTTGGAGTGTCGGCTCACATATGATATATCCATGATTTTGAATGTATTTCCAGTATTTTGTCACGGATACATGTAATCTGTATTACTGAGCAAACACCGGTTAATAGTACCGATATATACAAAAAATAGATAATGAATGGGTGGTAATAAAATGCAGTTTTCTGTGATGAACAAATACCCCCAAACTTTTCTTTTTCTCGACCCGAGCAAAAAAAAATACTAGCCTCACTTTCGTAGTGAACGCGATTGCACTGAGCGCGTGTAACAAGCTGCTAAACCTCTAGGTGTCCCTAGTAGGAGGAGTGTTGTCTCCTGAGGGTTTTCAGCGGATTACACCCACAAAATCCCGTCAAGCTAGTGTCATCAGTTAACATCGATTCCACTCCTATAGTTTAGCATTTATGTTAGAAACTCTATCATTCTAAGTTAGAAATATCCAACCATTATGTTTCACACCTCCTAACTATTTAGCCTTAGATCCTATACGTTCCAAAAAATTTTAGAAAGATGTTGGTAGCTTCTGAGTTTTCCTTCTAAAGTGCGGTCTCCAATCAGGGATTTTTATCAGTTTTACAGAAAACATAAGTCTTATTCTTTATTTCTATCTTTTATCCAAACATCGATTGTATACCCCTACGTGTGTGTATTATTTCTCTCCTACACTTGAGAATTCAATTCAAGCTATAGTACCCTTGCCCTAATACCTAATACTACTTCTTTTCATTAAATGATGGACGGTGTTGCTCACACCCATTTCATGCGACTATTAATACTTCTTGAGGCACTAACAGCCGATTACTGAATGTGTGAGCTTAAAGCGTAAATAGCAATTTCCAGATCTTGAATTTATTTATTTATTTTTCTTTTCTTTATTTTTCTTTTTCAAGACCGGGTATATTTTTCAATATGCACTTTTGGTGTTTAGCTTTAAATACCGTTTTTTCTTTCATACTAGGTTTTCAGGCAAGAGTATTTCTAGGTATCCTCTACTATCCTAAGTTTCAAGGTGCGTGTATGTGCATTTTGTAGGGTATATACTTCTAAATTTGGACTCAAGAATAGAAACTATTTTTCAGACTTATCTTTTAGTAAAGCATCAATACTTTCCCTTCATTTCGACTTAACTCAAGAACTGAACTCAAAATTACCTACTTCTATAAAAAACTGTAAGGACGTATAATTACCAAGGTTAAACAGAATGAGGGTTATTTTTAGGGTTTTCAATTCCTGAACCTAGAATTTAGTTATTTCTAACGTATCAACTAATCTTTCGGAATAAAATCTATGTTACCTTTTTAGCTAACTTGACGACAAAGTTTTTATATTTTTGAGAAAATTTTCGATTTTTATGGGTTTTTATAAGTATGCTAATGCAACATATACAAATGAATGCGAAGGAAGAAAGCTTACCGAGCACAACCCCAAACTTAAACTTGACAGTTCCCTCACCGTCAGGCTACACCAAGAGGGTCAAAATTGTAGGTGCTCCCAAAAAAATTTATACAAAACAAAACGCAAAGCAAAAAATATATACACAAAAAGGTTCCCCCCAAACTTAAGTGAAACAGTGTTTCCACTGTTTAAGCGGTGAAGTTTAGGATTAGGGGGAAAAGAGAACAGTATCAATCTATACAAGGCCTTACACAGGCCAAAAGTTAGCACCAACCATTCAAAATTTTTATCGTTATAATGTGCAGGTTGGTGAAAGAATATGATGAGGAAAGAAATGGAGAATACGCGAGACTGTATAGGGATAGAAGTGGTATACGGTCCCGGTATATGAGAAGATGAATGGCGGAAGGGAAAAAGAACTGGAGTATGAACTTGAGGGTGGAAATGGAGTGAATAAATTAGCACAATTTGTAATGACCGATGTGTAAAAAGTGATTGTGCTAATTTATCAGCCTGTCGAGAAATGGGCTCAAATCCCTCAAGATTCGTGAGAAAACATGGGTACGCCGAACTTGGTAAGCCAGAAACAAGAAATGAAAGTGATACGGTGTCTTGCAAGGTCGGAACGACGGAACGGATGGAGGGAAGTGATCGAGGAGGGGTATCAGTTAAAGGTTCAGGAGGGTGTACACAGTCAATGAAAGGGATAGGATGAATTGGAAAATACGACTCATCAACTAAAACTGGTTCATCCTCAAAGCTATCCTCAAAACTCTCCTCAAAATTCAGTTTATCCATGCATTTATCATCAAAATCCAGACGCATATGAAGTTCGGGAAAAACAGTTAATGACTAGGGATGATGAATTGGAGAGAAAAACACATCCAAATCTATGGGTTCATCATCCAAAATATTCCTAACGTCAATATCCTCGATCAAGTGAAAATCAATATTCTCAGACATCTCAACAAAAGCAGGGATATCAATCAATTCAGGTTATAGAGTGGAGGTGTAGAGATCAAAAGGATTGGGTGTGGTCTCACTCGAAAGGGATCCTTCACAATCTGGTAAATCAAACACTACAAAATTGTACAACTCATTAATCCTTCTATCTTCAATTGGTGAATCGTTTGGAACACTAGATAGATATTCAAAACCGGAGTTGTGGGATTCAATTTGGGACGGGTAGGTTTGATTTGGAAGGGTGTACAGCTCACTTTCTCCGCTCAAATTCTCAGCCTGTCCTACCGCCTCATCGTATATTGGAAAATTTGGAGTTAGTTGAAAACTAACTACCAGGTCACTAGGTTGTATGAGGGCGGCCATGTACAAATTCAAATCCATCATCTGTTGGTACTACGCTACCCTAAAGTCTTCCAACGACTGTTCTAGACTAGACATGGGTTTTGAAGGAGTTTCAGTAAAAGATTCAAAGTTGTTTGGATACTGGAAACTCCCAAATGGCGGTTCTGAAGCAATGTCTAGGGAAGGTGCAAAAGTTGGGTAGGATGGATAGGAATTGAATGGTTGGACAGGGGTAGGATCAACAAACGGATAAGAAGGTGCATGGAATTGTTGATCCAAATAATTCGCAGTGGTGAAAGGAGTGAAAGATCGGTTACGAGATTGTTCAATACGTTCAGCAAGAAACATAGGTCTTGGAGTTACAACTAGACTCTCAAAATGGGTATCAACGTAAGAAGTTGGTGAAGGTTGAAATAGTTGATACAAGGTAGATTGCGGAGTCTACCTGGTTGTCCTAGACGCGTCTATCCGATCTTTCAAAGAGATTTTTGGCATGGATGGATCCTTCGACATTCGGCCAAAGCAAGAACCGTAGGAAGTTATGTCTGGTTGTGGGTACCAATGTTCGACAAGAGTTTTTCGAGGTGGGGTACCCATGATATGATGAGAGGAAAGAGAAGAAGAGAAAAGGAGGGGAAAAAGAATGTGGGGTTTTTTTTATTTTATTTTTATTTATTTATTTTTAGTTAGTTATTAACAAAAGAATGAAACACAAAAAAGAATTTGGACAAAAACAATCACGACACAAAAATACCTTGCACCTGATCGGTCTAGGGTTTACCTAGGTCAACTAGACCTGCTCAAGAACTTGATTGTCAAAGTAAACTGTGTCGAGAAACGGGCTCAAGATATACTGATCACGAGGCCAGGTAAGTGCAGTGATAAGGGGAGATTTTCCGACGCTTTCGCAAAGGTCCTTAATTAAATAACCCTTTCTCTTTTGGCGGTTTCGCTGTGAACACTTTCCTAGACACCCCGTAAACGATATACCGTTAAGCGGTGTTCTAAACACAGTTAACTTCTCCTAGTGAGCGCGAAGTCCTTAAAGGCTTAAAGTCTAGTTTCTTTTAAAAATTTGTGCGGGCAAACGTTATGCTCATTTTCGTAATTTGTAGGCCACGGAAAAGGTGGTGAAATCTTTTACCGTATGTTATGGGGTTCGCTTTCCCTTAAGTCTGTATTAATGTTTACAATGCTCAATTCAACGAAAAAAATTTGTTCAAAGAATCAAACAATCTTTTTTACGTTAAGCACAGCACTGCAACAAATACGGGTTAGTCAATTTTTAGTGTTTGCTAGCGAACTTGCAAAGAATCCTGCAAAGATATTATAATGGATGCGTCGGATTTGAGAATGAAGGTGTTAACGAAGTACGTACCAATAAATTTTCGGGTTTAGAAACCCCCGTTGAAGTTAAATCCGAATAGCTTGAAAAGTTCGCTTGCGCGGGTCAAACTATCCGGATCTTTAGCTCTGTACTTTGTAATCACCTTAATTTTGAATGTACACTTTGCTCCCCACAATCGCCGTTCGCAATTCCGCAAAGTCTACAAATGTCGGAAAAATGGATATTAGTGCGGAAAAGCGATACGAATGTCCAAATACCTGTACACTAAAAATTATAAAAAACAAACAATAAAAATAGGACAAAAATAGAACACTGGAGCACAGAGGAGAAATTGGAGGCAAAAGGAAGCAACTTGGCCGGCGAGCTCGGATGAATGAGAGATGTCGCCGGCCCCTTTGTATCAGATGGGCTCCAAACTTGTTCAGTGTTCCCACTTCTATAGGTATCTCACTGGTATTGTTTGTTTCTTCAGTTGATTTACAGAGTGCAAGCAGGTCCAATTTCCAGAGAACAAAATGGTTGGTTTAGTTAGTTTTTGTTTTGGTTTTGGGTTTTGAAATTTTTATGTTGTTTTGAAAATAGGGTTAGTTGTATAAATGAGATGTACAATAGTTAACCCAAAAGAACAAAAATAAAAACGTTATCGTCTCCCCGGTAACGGCGCCATTTGATCGCACGCATTTGGCGTGTCAGGATTCAAAATTCTAAAATTATAACCGCGATCAAGACGGTGTCGCTTTGCAGCTATCCGGTTGAGCACGGGTCGATCCGCAGGGAGATGGTAGTATGTCTGTTGGTGTTTTAGACGAGTCAATAAAGAATGTATATGTTTGTTCAGTTCTATTGTAAGTGTTCGTATTTATTTTCATGTAAGCTTGTTAAGGTTAAGGTTGGTTAGTAGAGTTAGGATTAGTCTTGTGCTTATCTTTTGCCATTCTTAAAACGGTGTTGGGATAATCGAAAGTAGCGGGGATTAGGAGGACATAGGAATGGGATTTGCGAGTTTAAGCGAGCTTTCCAACGCTAAATCTATTCCTAGTGCCCCTTGTCCATCCGCTAAATATGCTTATTTCCAACCCTCGGCCAAACACCCGCAACCATGTATCCAATTAAGTCACAACTACATGTCACGTTGTAGTGCGCTTAAAGGACTTCTCAACTTAGGTCGCGGCTACATGTCACGTATAGTGCGCCTAAGTGAGGGGGTTGCGTTTTTTTGGTCAGGGTTCATTTCAAGATGTTTGGTGAAGAGAAACACAAGGGATTTCTCCGTCTCTTATACCACCTTCCTTAGCCTTAACAAGTGGGAAATTATTCACACATTATAAAAGAAAAGAAAACAAAACAAGGAGGAAGAAAAGAGAGAAACTGGAAAATACGGTTATACAAATGGTGCAAGCCAACTCTTGGGTCCTCACCTTAGCAAGGAACTCCGTCGAGTATCATCGCTTGAAAATAATACGGAAAAGAAAAAGGGAAGGAAAAGAACAAGAAAAGAAATAACAAAAACTAGTTAACAACAAATAATAAAGTTACACTAGAAATTAAACTACAATACAATGAAATAAAAATACAAGATAAGAAAAATAATCTCATCTTCATTTCATCATGCACTCAAAATGCTCTCACCACAATTTTCATGGAGGAAAGAATGAAGAAGAAGCTAAACTAAATCCTAACAAAAAGAGGTATGAAAAAAAGACCTTTGGCATGGCACAAAACTGGGCTATTTATAGGCTGCATGCTGAAACCCTAGGACAACATTCTGGCCCCAAATGAAATGACCAAACTACCCCCAAAATCCGAGTTGACACCGAGTCAACTCGGCCGCGGATCCGCCGCTAATCGGCCATATTGGCCACGGATCCGCGGTCATTTGGAGGAGTTAAGTTGTTGTTTTTTCTGGGTTTTCTTGTGTTGTTCTCTTCTATTGTTCTACATGCTCCAAATTGCAAATTGCTTCCACAATTTCTTCAGATCTGCAACAGTCAAAATGGCTTCACTTTTGATTGATTTGACATTTCTTCCTCGAGCTCCGCGCACCCATTGATTCTTGTGCTGCCCCTCTCGTGCTCTATGCTTGTCCGAGACACGAATGATCACTATTATCTGTCTTGTCTCTGGAACTGGTATGCGGCACTGGACGGATACGGATGACCGGAACCCGGCTTTTATCTGTTGTCTATAGATGTTCTGTATTTTGGCGTAACTGTGGAGATTTTGTATCATTTGCGTTATTTTGGACTAGGAACCTGTAGCCTGTAAATATGTAGCAAACACGGATTAAAAGCACCTGCCTATAAACAAACGAGCATAAGAATGGGCGGTAATAAATGCAATATTCTGGTATGAACAAATACCCCCAAACTTAACTTTTGCTCGTCCCGAGCAAAACCAATTATTCACAAAAAGTCCCCGGCAACGACGCCATTTGATCGAACGCTCTTGGTGTGTCGAGTTTTAAGAGTTCTAAAGTGTAACCGCGATCAGGACGGTGTCGCTTTGCAGTTAGCCGGTTGAGCACGGGTCGATCCACAGGGAGACGGAGCGTTTTACGTTCTTGTTTTGACGAGTTAATGCGCGTGGGCGGAATTGTTCATATCTACCCTAAGTGTTATATGCAAAGTTAAGCTTGTTAGGAAAAGATACAATAGTGTAAGTTAGTGAATTCGTACTCAAACCTTTGAGCCGAGTCTTGACCAAATGCAGCTAGAGCAATCGGCATCAACGTGGATTAGGGAATTTAAGCACGGTATTCGTGGAATCCGGCTTATTGACCCTTGTCTTTCCGTTCTTGTCTCTTGCTTTCACCTCCGGCGAAACCGAACACAACCGGTCGCGGTTAGGAAACACCGATACCTTGGTAGAGTAGGGTGCCTAACGGAGCGCTTGCGTAAGGTTTGGGTGGAGTTTCAAATGGAAAATAACGGGAAAAGGAAATGGTAAACGAAAACCTTAACTTACAATATCGTATTATTTTCCGAACAACACATATTTACAACCATTACACCAACAAACCAAAAGCGCAAAAGAAAAGATAAACAAAGAAAAGAAAAGGGCATTACAAGTAAGTAAATTGCATGGAATGAAAGTGCAAGTAAGTAAAACAAGATAATAAAAGAGCAAGTAATTAAAAAGCAAGTAATGAAAAGAGCAAGAAAGAAACACTAAGAACCATAAAACAAATTACACACCATGGATTTAATAACCCAAACTTAAACTTGCAAGCTTAATTAAGAGGTTGCAAGATCAAGAGAGGTCTAAAAACTAAAAGCAAATGAAGGAAAAAGAAGTCTTTATTAAACTTCAAGAATGATACAACCTTTGAGATCAAATAACCAACCCTTAAACTTGCAAGCTCAATGAAGAGGTTGAAAGATCAAGAGAAAGTTAAGAACTCAAGGGGAAGCTATATACAAGAGAACAAAATGAAAAACAAAAGAGTTGAAGTGTAGAATGAAATACAAAATTGCACCCTTGACCCATTGCCCACTGCCTGCTTTTATAGGCTTAAAAACTAAATAAACAAATAATAAAAATGAGCTGTCGTGGTGGCAATGGGGGCCCCACAGAAGTCTGGGAGCCTTTTAGGAAAAAGTGGCCGGCCACAAGGGGTATGATCTCGGTTCAAATCCTAGCTCTGGATCTCGTTTTTGTTGTGTTGGCTTGTGTTGTCCCCCACATCACTCTATGTTGTTTGCTTAGTCTAAAAAGTTCTGTGTTACACTCAGAGCTTGGATGGAAACTTGTAGCTATGAATCACATCAACACTTTATGCATTGAATGCACCATTAATGCACATCACACCATGCCCACTTGTGCCATGATTCATGGCTGCCCCATCCATGGTCCAAGGGCTAAAGAGCATATGTGCACACTTGCATTGTGTTGGTCCAAAATATTGTGCACACACTTTATTCGCAAAATCTCTTTGGATATCGGTCGGTTTCCAGTTCTGCTTGCATTGTCGGCTCACATATGATATATCCATGATTTTGAATGTATTTCTAGTATTTTTTCACGGATACATGTAATCTGTATTACTGAGCAAACACCGGTTAATAGTACCGATATATACAAAAAATAGATAATGAATGGGTGGTAATAAAATGAAGTTTTCTGTGATGAACAAATAGCGGGGGGGGGGGGGGGTTGTGTGTGAGAAGAGTGTTCTTGTCTATCATTCATATATATTTGTAAATTGATGTAATATTCTTTTGCGGGGCACATCCGGGTTGAGGTTGTAGCCACCATTGTATTATTTCATTTATTTTTTCTTGCACCTAGGATAAACCTAAGGAGGGGTGCACAAACTTCTGGGTTCTTGAAGTGCCGAGTGGCTTACATATTTCATTGAGGGAGGTTGCTTCACTTTGGGAATTTGGCGGGTAGTTTGCTTCACCCGTAGGGGTCTAGGGTAGGGTTTGGCTATTCATCACGACCGTGGAATCCGTTTTCTTTCTAGGCTAAAACGAAACACGGAAATCCTAGTATATCCGATATATTCATCTGTGTTGTTGTGATCTGTGATCTGGAATAACTATTATTAATGAGACGAATGACTATATATATTATATATAACAAACGTTGCTTATGTTTTGCACCCGCGCAAGTCCAGCCCCCGCTCTGCCGTTGGTTAAGTAACCTAACGGTGCATGATGGGGCCCCGTGGCGAATGCGGATGGCATAAACGTATGTTCTATTTTCGTTTCTTTCTGCAATGATAAGGTTAATTTATGGGACCACATTGATATTGATTAATGCAAAGTAATAAAACTAAAATCTGATGACGTTGGAACAATTATAAAACTACTCGGTTTTCTTCAAAAGGCAATTTTTAAAAGAAGAGCTTAAACCACTCCTTTTCAAAAGCTATTCAGTTCCTTCGACTATATCAAGTTCATTATGTTAACGGTTTTCTCCAAAACCAGTCATAGCCCTCCCTCATTTCAGATAGGTATCTACTAATATTCATGCTATGTTTTTTAACCTTCGCCAAGGCATAATGTTTGGTAGCTAGTGGGTGCTAATTTGTAGCATAGATAGATGCATTAATGTAGGACAAGCATACAGCTGTTTTGACCTTCGTCAAGGGCTTGTACGAATGGGTCTAGATTAATCTGGACAATGATGGGTTGAACTTGACTTGCAACTTATGATATTTTGACCTTCTTCAAGGTTATAGGCGCTCGGGGCAAAAATCACATCGGGAGTTTTAAACATACAAGAAACTTGCTAGTGTTGCTTACCTTCTGGAGTGTGGTATTTTTGGTTGGCATCCTTCAAAATTATCACACAATGATAGTTGGGTCCTGATCCTACTGGGAGTATCCGCTACGCTTTGGGAGAATTTTTCACTTTGCAATTAGCTAATCAAGTAGATGTCTAGAAAGGTATTAACGGGGCTACACCTATGGGAAAACGAGGTTACTTAATTAGGTCCATGCGAAAGCACGGAAAACCTCCCTCCGAAGTACCAACACTGGCCTGGCCAAAAGATAAGTGAACTTATAGGGTGCGATTAATCCCGACTAATTCTTCTTTGAGGGTTTAAAAAAGAATTCGAGGAAACAGTAGGAGAAATCCTGTTTTGATAAACTAATAACCAATTTAAACTTACAAGAGCATATGCTGAGTGTTTCTTTTCTCTCTCTCCTAATTGCAGCGACTATGATGGGACTTAAGCTAATACTAGATAAAAATAAACTCGCTGGGGAAAATTATAAAGACTGGCTAAGGAATGTCCATATAGCCCTTACATATGATAAGGTCGCATACGTCCTCACGGCAAAAGCTCCCCCTGTTCCCTGTCCAGAATCCTCGATCGTGGACATTGAGGTCCGTAAGACCTGGGATCTTGATTGCGCGAAAGCCAAGTGCATCATGTTGGCATCCATGGATAATGAATAATGAGAATAATAGAATATATGAGAGAGTCACACTCACCCATAACCATGACTAATAAATATCTAGATATTTTTGATATTGAGTTAAGAGATAATAGGAAATGAAACCATCGTTATGACTTTGGTCAAGTTAAGAAGTGTGTAGAAGAAATCCAACCATGATTTAATTCCCAATTTCTTTTTCTCAATAATCCAAAATATATAAATAGTTTCCATGTGAGTCTTTCATAGCCATCTCTAATGTATCATCAACCATGACACATGCATGCATGCATGTGTCCATTTATATCAATATATACATACATACATTCATGCATACATATAAAAGAAAAGTGTTTAATAAATGAGCTAATGGTCATTGATACTAAATCAATACTTGATTTAATAATCTGGTCATATCACATACGACCCGACCAATAGAAAGCGCCAGATTAAAATACGGTATCATATACGCGCATATAATCAAGCTCCTACGCATATCCCCATATGCACCCCACATCGTTTCGCCTGAGCTGGGAAACCCCTCTGTGGGACTCTAAGACTCGTCAATACGCTAGCAGTAGGTGGTGATCATATCACATACCCACAAACCGTCAGCGGCACTAGCTGTACATAACGGCTCCCATGTATTGAGCGAACAGAAGAAAAATAAGCGAACCTGTCAAAACTCCCCTCGAGCCAACTGGTAACACTTACCGTACAGTCCGGTCTCTTCGTCAGATATGCTGCATATCGAGTCTAAGGATGGTATCGTCGACCCTAATAACTCAATAAGTCATGCATGTATATGGCCTATAACGGATCGAGAAACTACTGATAACACTTATCAGTAAATCTCATCAGTCCTGGCCAAGGACTTCCTGTTATAGCCAATCGATCATAGCGCAACATCAACCCCCAATACCGGGAGAGAAGAAACCCCTCCTATCGCTCATTGACTCCATGTGCCTCGGGATTGTAACCAAAAGCCACCTGTTTGCATGACTCAGTAGAGCCGTGGTAGGATGGAAATCAAAGTACAGTGGGAGCACACACAAGACTCTATAGCGATCTCGGGTCTACAGACTAACCTGTACCAGTGTCACCTGAGAAATGCTATCCAACGATAGATATAATACCATATAGGAGTTCTCGGCGAGTCCGTTCAAAACTGAGCACCCGTATACAATATTTGATGTCAAACACCAATGGATATTGGATCATCCATCGCCAATCAGATAGGTCAAGAAACGTATACGCTAGTCTACTCTGGAATATCGATACCCCGTCTCGATACATCCACGACTAGGAACTTTTTAAGGATATACTTATAAACTACACATGTCTCACTAGTATGATCTGCATCATAATCCCAGTAGTCAAGCAAATATCCTAAGGGCTTTATCAACATGTACCAAATGAGTAATATGCATGATCAAGTGAATATGTCAAGATAAAGAGCAACCAAATAGCATACTATCATGTCGGGCAAGAATGTCCTCTGAATATATATATACACACACATACTGATACATCCACTATAAAATAATGGCCTCTAGGGCATACATATATGCAACAAATCCATCGCCCATCAAATGGGTCAAGAAACGTATACGCTAGTCTACTCTGGAATATTGATGCCCCGTCTCGATACACCCACGACTTGGAACAATTAAATGATGAACTTGTAGACTACCCTGGCCCCACTAGTATGATCTGCATCATAATCCTGGTAGTCAAGTACACATCTTAAAGGATTTACCAACATATGAAAGCAAGACAATAACACAATACTAGTCTACATGTTAAGATAAAGAGTAACCAGATAGCATACTATCATGTCGAGCAAGAAAGTCCTCCCTATATATGTCCAAGCATCAATTATAATATACAATCATGTACAATAATGGCCTCTAGGGCATACATACAACTAACATAACTAACCTTCCGGAACCATCTGGCACGGACAAAGTAGGAGCGATTGTCAATCTTTGCTTTAACGCCTCAAAAGCTGATGCACATCTATCCGTCCAAACGAACGATGCCTCCTTTCGCATTAGCTTAGTCAATGGTTCAGCTAAACGAGCGAAATTCTCCACGAACCTTCTATACTATCCAGCAAGCCCAAGAAAACTTCGGATCTCCGCTACGTTCTTCGGAATTGACCAATCATGAATTGCTGCAATCTTTTTAGGATCAACAGCGATTCCATCTCTGGATACGACGTGCCCCAAAAACTTCACTTCTTCAAGCCAAAACCCGCACTTGCTCATCTTCGCATATAACCTTTCTTGTCTCAATGTTTGCAGTGCGATCTTCAAGTGTTTAGCATGCTCTTCTTGGCTCCTCGAATAAACAAGAATATCATCGATAAACACTACTATAAACTAGTCCAAGAACGGTGAAAAGATTTGGTTCGTTAAGTCCATAAATATCACCGGTGCGTTCGTAACTCCGAATGGCATCACTAAGTACTCGAAATGCCCGTATCGAGATCGGAACGCAGTCTTGCAAACATCTTCTGATTTTACTCGAACCTGATGATACCCAGATCGCAAATCCAGCTTCGAGAATACCCTCGTGCTACTGAGTTGCTCGAATAATTCGCCGATGCGAGAAATCAGGTACTTGTTCTGAATAGTCACCCGGTTTAATTCTCGATAATCGATGCACATCGTCTGCGTTCCATATTTCTTCTTAACTAGAAGAACTAGAGCTCCCCAGGGTGAATTACTGCTGCGAATACAACCCTTCTCTAGCAATTCGGTAAGCTGCTTCTTGACTTCTTCTAACTCCACTGGTACCTTTGGATAATACGCCTTTGATATTGGCGCTGCTCTAGGAACAAGGTCGATCGCGAACTCCACATCTCGTTTTGGCGGTAAACTCGAGATGTCTTCGAACACATCCATGAACTCTTGAACTACAGCTGGCGCTTCCTCCTTATCAACTTCCATCGACGCAAGAACGGTGTTTTTCGTCCTATCCCTAAATTTGACTAGCCCGACAGAACTGCTACCTCCTGCAAATATAAACATCGGATGTCCGGGAATATGGAAAATCACTCTTTATGCCCTACAATTGATGTGAGCATGGAAAGTACCGAGAAAATCCATTCCCAAGACGACATCATAGCTGCCAGTATCGATCACCAGGAAATCCGCGAGTAACTCACGTCCGCAGATAACAACCGAACAATCCTTGCACTCGCTACTAGATATGATCTTCCCATTCTCAGTGTGTATGTACTAATAACTAGACAGGGTCCTGCATGAAATCGAGTGTGCAGTAATAAACTTGGACGACATAAAACAATGGGATGCACCTGAATCGAATAATGCTAATGCGGGAAAATCATGAATGAGTAGGATACCTGAAACGACTTCATTTGAAGCCTTAGCCTCCTCGGCCGTCAGAGTAAAGGCCATGTTAGTGATATATGCCCTAGAGCACATTATTGTATCATACTGGATTGTATATTACTTAATGGGAGCTTGGGATATACACGGATATAGTAACAGTCTTGCTCAAAATGGTAGTATGCTACCTTGTTTGTTTCTACCTCAATATGTGCATGTGTTTTCTTAGCATATCGCTTATACTTATTGGTAGAGCCCTTAGGATCTTTGCTTGATTACCAGTGTTGTAATGTCAGTCACACTAGTAGGGGCTGGGTAATCTACAAGAACATCCTTATACAGGTCACTAGTCGTAGGATTATCGAGACGGGGAATCGATACTCCGAAGTAGACTAGTGTATATGCTTCTCATCCTAGCAGGGGAGATGGTCTGTCCCACAGCCATTAGTACGTCGTACTGGAGATGGTATGCAGGTGCTCGTTAGCTTACGAGTACACTGGACATGACTCGTAAGGAACTGTTGGTTGGTATTATACCTATCGTCGGGTAGCAGTTCCCAGGTAACATGAGTACAGCTTAGTCTGTCGACTTGACACTGCTACTTCGTCTCGAGTGTGTTCCCACTGTACTTTGATTACTACCCTACCATGGCTCAAAGGAGTCGTGCAAACAGGTAGTAGTTGGGTGCAGTCCCGAAGCACTTGGAGGCAGTGGCGTTTAGATAGGATTCGTCTCTCCCGGTATTGGGGGTTGATATCGTGCTGTGTTGTAACGTTCTGAAAAAAATCGTTTAGGTGAAATTTCCGATATTCGGTAAAATAATTGGTGTTTTCCGTAAAAACCAAGATATAATTATTTTTCAACATAGACTTAAATATACCTATTCTAGCTATGTAATTGCTAGTATTTGGTATTAAATTGGTCGCTTGTAAATTTCTAGTTTATTTAAATATTTTCCTTAATTAATTATTTTTAATATTATTTTAAGATTTCACTAATACATTTAATTAGTGATAATTACAAATTAGAATGGGTTAATACAAGTTTTGTGCATCATGACACATTAACACAAAGTGTAACATGTTGTGTTTGAAATGAAAAGAATGGTCAAGGTGGTTCTTGAAATTTAAAGAAAAAGTTTAAAGAGAATAATAAAATAAAAGAAATGATGAGACATGAAGGATATGATGTTGTGTGTGTGTGGGGTGTGGTCACCACTCTCTCTCACTTACCCTCACCCTCTCCCCTCTATGCTGGTCGAGCCAAAGGAAGCCCACTCCCCATTTTACCATCTCATTTCAAACCCCAATTCCTCATCAAAAAAAGAAAATAAAAAGAAAATAATTAAAGAAAGAAGTATGGTGTTAGATCTGAGGTATGGGCTTTATTTTCTTGACTTCACAACACACCCACTCTCTCTCTCTCTCTCTCCCCTCTTCCCATGTGGCCGAGCACCCCTTGGAAGCAACCCTCCCCCATTTCTCCACTCTCTTTCACTTCTAAAATTCTTGTTTTTCCATAAAAAATCAAAATAAAACCTCATAAATTATTCAATTAAACCCTTACCCATTATTCCTTAACCTATCTAGCTTAGGTTCTTGAAGCAAGAAGCCATTTTGGAGGCCAAGATTTGTCAAGTTAGATCCACAAATTGAGAGGTATATATATAAATCCTAACATTTTGGTTAATTTGTTAGTTGATTACTTCAATCTAAGCTAATTAGGTGTTTAATTATGGTTTTAATTTCAAGTTTGAAATTCAAGATAAGGGTTAAATTAAGGTTAGGGTTTTATCACTTAATCATGATTACAATGGGTAATTTAACATCTTAAGGAATGCAAAATGTAATCTAGTTGTTAAATTACTAATTGTTACTTGTAAATTGTTCTAATTAAGCTATTTTGCAAACTAGGTTTTTAGGATTAATATAAATTGGTGAGATAAAATTTTAGTAATGGTTTGTGTGGTTTAATTAAACTATTAAGTGATCATTGTGTCCACTAAAATTGTTAAAACATTTAGATTTGTGCTAAAAAGGTGGTGGGTTGCTTACTAGGTTTTTGGATTAAATCGTTTGAACTAAGTTTGAGGTTTTGGTGGTTTATAACCTATTCCATATAATATTTAGTGTGTTGTGAACGCGCGATTAGTGCGATTGGGTTTTTGGTTTGGTAGTTGCCACGTATAGCGACCCTAGTTGTGGTTTGTGGCATTGTCGCGAGCGTGTTTTGTGCACCAAGTGCGTGCGCGTTTGGTTAGTGCGCGTGATTGACTTGTATTGTTTGTGTCCGCAACTATTTATATTTATTCTCTTATTTATTTGTGTATGATTCTAGGATCGGGTGCAGAGACGTCGGATGTAGCGCGGAAATGACAGAGCTGAAATCGGATCATATTAGCCGAGACGTCCAGGTGAGTAGATGTATATCTACGGGGGAAGTCGGGTGGATGGCGTATAGCACCCCCGCAATTTCGTAGGGTATGATACACACACACACTTATGTGTTATTATGAGATGTGAATACTTAACAAGAAAGGCTTTAGGAGACCATGGGTTGTATTTAGTGTAATTGGAGGAATGTACTTTCAGTTTAGTTTCTTAGTTGCGAAACCCTAGAGTAAAGGTTCACACACACACACACACACACATGAACACACGTGATATGTTTGGGTGTATATGTTTATATGTATGTGTGTGTGTGTGTGTTGTTGTACGTATACACGGATGATGAGCCCAGTATATGATACTTGGAGATGAGCCGATATGATCGGGCATGATGCCGTGAGATTGTGATATGTGATTTGGTCATGATATGATATACGACATGATATTATAGAGGATCATTGGGCGATGTGTTTTCATACACACGAGGATATATGTTTGATGATATGGAAATGTACTAGATTTTAGAACGGTACCCATAATTGTTGATTTATCGATTATGATACTATATGGAAAATGAGGTTTATGTGATATTTGACCCGTACCCCGATTTTAGGATGACGTACGATGGATTTTACTGTACGAGATATAGATATGATGATTGATCCGCACTCTTGACTCGAGAATGTCGTACTATGTATTTTACGGTACGTGACGCTATTGAGGCGGGATCGCCGACTACTAGATATATCGACTCGGACTTTAGGCGGATTTTCTTTACCCTTTAGACTGGGCTCGGGTCATACTTATTTTCAAAACTAACGAATCGTGATTATTTCAAACACAGGCCGAGGGATACTATGGATTTTTCAAAAGACGTATCTTTTCTCAAAGACCCCGTAGCCCCTATTTTTCTAAAACTACGATTCGTGCTATTTCAAACACTAAGAATTGTATGACTCGTATTTGGAAAGGTATATTCTTAAATGTTGCGGTTACTACATCTTTTCTGTATATTCATGCTGTTCTCATCGCATTGCATGCTTATAAATGCGTTTCTTTAGTTATTATGAACCCATGTTGTCAGGACACCAGCACCATTACCGATGATGCGTATGCTCCACGTACACTTGCTTGCCGGCTCACACACATCATTATCGGTAATTTCCAAGTCACGTACACATTAGAAAACATTACTTCATTTGTATAAATTGCTAGCTGGTAATTTCAACATAGTACTAGTACGCTTGCCTTCATATGCTAGTTTTGATATTGCATTTCTTACTCAGATACTTCATGCATTTATGCATTCATTATCTTATGCAATATCGTGGGGATTTATGCCGATATTCACTGTTCACTGACTAGTGATTTTAAGATTTCGGATCTTTTATGAGATTTCTGGTTTTGGGAAGCCGCATGTGAATGTTTATAAACTTATGATAATTATAAAAGAGAAAGATGCGTTTTTCCTTGATATGATGAGTAGCGTCCACCATGATGTTTTCTCGGTTCTGAGTTGGTTTTCGAAACCCGATTTGAGGAGGAGGATGAACTGTCTGCGGGTACATGGTGGACCCGTTGAGGTACCCCGGGGCAAGAGTGGTTTTGTGGGGATGACGATGAGCCTGGCAGGGGAGCACTACCTACCGGTGATTGTATTAGAAACTCGACGGATATCCGGAGGATACCGTTTGGAGTTATGAGAGAGATGGATATATGTGCCGATCGGGACTGACGGAGCCCATGGGCTGATCCGGACTTACCGAGCCCGAGAATTGAGTATAATGTGTCGCTGTCGGACACAGATTTTGAGATGTTTTGAGTGCCGATGCTGGGCACTCGGGTTTTATCATGATTTGTGTGTCGTTGCTGGACACACGTTGGATGATGCATTGGTACATGTCATGCATCGATATATTATTACTCATGACACGGACACGAGTACTTTGATATCACACTTATGATATACTGTCACCCTTGTTGTAGTATTGTATATTTTATTGTATGACCTAGGAGAGAGTCATACATGCGATTTCTTCTCGGTGATGTTTTCTACTCACGAGTTGGAAACTCACCCCCGTTGTGCCACTGTTTCTTGCAGGTTTGGCCATACAGGTTTCATTGCGGTTTGCTGGCACACTGCTTCCTTCCGGGTGATTGCTTTGGTAGGTGGGTTCACTAGCATCATGACCACCGTTTTACACTTTATTTATTTTAGTTGTATCTAGTAAACTCCATCAACCAGACTTGTATATTTTGATAGACTTAGAAGACCAGTTGTATATTCTTTCAACCTTAGAGTCGCGCGCTTGTATTATTATGGTTCTTCTCTGGGTTTTTATTGAGGATGTTGGTTTCCTTTCTGAGTTTTGATCCTCGCCCTTCGGCGTTGTATATTATATTGCTTGCGTGGTTGTTTCCGCCAATTGGCGAAGTGCTAGCCCCCGTTTGGGGATACCTTTATTCATTACTTATGTATATGCATGTTTGTACCCATTTGGGGCCAGTATTTATAAAGGAGACTCTGCCGAAATTTTCGGGAAAATATGATGTTGCTTTTAAATATTTAATACCACTTATTTTGTTAAAACCACTTGCTTTAAAACAAGTTTTCCTTCACTCTTTTCTTTAAAAATGGTTTAGATTTCTGGGCTTTGGCTTACTTAGATTACGTTATGCCTCTAAACGTTTCGTAATTTAAGTGTCAGTCACGTTCCGTACCTTCGAGTTGTGACATGTGTTCAGAGAGACATTACACAAAGTCTTCTCAGGGTGTTTTGGGTTACACTCCGGCATGACTTATTGCGCTATTAGGGGTCTGACGATTACCGCCCTAGGCCCGATATGCAATACTCTTATACGAACAGGCCGGACTGTACAGAGATTGTCACATTCAGGCTAAGTAGGAGTTCGGATGGGTTACCTCATCGACCTTCTTATCAACAGATACCTGGGTAGCCGTTACGTGTAGCTAGTACCGCTTGCGGCTTGTGGTTAAACCCACTGTCAGTGTACTGTCGAGTCTTTAGATTCCCATACAGAGAGTTTCCCTGCATCGGGCGAAAAATGTAGAGGCTGTATGGTTTTACGGCAGGGCTTCGATCACATACGTGCACTTGTGCGTGTATGATATTCGGGCGGATAATACTAGTGGGCTTTGGTTTAAGCCGGATCCTAGTATTATATTGATGGATCGGTTTCGTCTCTTTATGTTCGTGTTTCTCGGAACACAGATGCGGGTATGTATATATGGATGTGAGGGGCACAGAAGGAGACACCTCATTAGGGTTTTGACTATTGACTTGATTAAAATAATTATGAGGTGGAGGAAAGTATTTGTTATATTTGTAAATGATAATTGTAGTATGGCTACTTGTTTTGACTACTTGACTTGGTTTGACTCTTTAACTTGGATATTTCTTGTAAGATATTTTATGGCACTAGATATTTTGGGTGAGATATTTTCTTGCCATGCTTGTAGTCAAATCAAGTGAGCCATCTCATTTTTTATCATTATCAAAAACCATTTCTCTTTCCTCAAGCTAGCTCTCTTCTTCTTCCTCACATCAAAAACCCTTATGGTCTCATGAGTTGAGTAAACTAGAGTTCTAAGAGATAAATAAATCCATCTTAATAATCTACATCACCTAGGCCATCTAGTTTCGCAAGCTAGTTGCCCTAGTTATCTCAGATTTGAGGTTGGAGCTCGGACTATAGACTCTCGGGTGGATCGTCTTTGACTCGAGGAAGCCGACGAGGAAGCTACGATCTGGATCGATCCTTAGAGCCTACGATGACGAGGAGGACAGAAAAGAAGACCCGAAGGACTTATATCATGAGGTATAACATTCTTTCCATGTAGTTAAATCTCATGCAGTTTGCTACCTAGGGTTTATGGTCGATCCTTAGTTCTAATCGGTGTTGCGAAGCCCATAAAAATAATTTTTTGCAAATTCTGCCTCCCCGCGAACACGTGGGGTGCGCGACATCGACTTGCAGGCCTATGCTTGATTAGGCCCCTGAGTTATCTGATTATGCCCCTGAATTTTCTTCTACGGTGGCTTCTGAGCATCTTCCCTCAAACGTAGCTTTGACGGACAAGCACTGACAGTATGCTTAGCCGAACCGCAAACAAGGCAAAGTCCAAGCCTCCTTCGGCAATCCTTCTGCATGTGTCCCGGTAGATGGCAGAAGTCACAAACTACGCTCCTTTTTTGATCTGCTACGACGGGCTTCTTCATTGGTACAATGCCACGTCTGTCCACCGGGATACCTCTGCGTATAGAAGTTCGGTTTGGCGTAAACGCCAGCTTCCGTACTACTATGGCCTGTTGCTGTATACCCTTTGCCTTCATCAATAGGCTCTGCTGCTCCCGAGCAACCTTAAGAACTTGCGAGAAAGTGGTCAATCCCAGAGATATAATGTGTCTCTGGATTTCCACGTCCAAACTGCGCATAAGCCTTCGTGCCCTATCTGCATCGTTGGCAACCAAAGGTCCTGCGAATCGACTGAGCCATGTCCAATCAGCCACATGCGCATCCACAGATCCGTCGTTCTGCTTCAAACTGATAAACTTTTCTTCCATCTCTTCCTACGCAGTTTGCGGAAAGAAATTCTCCAAGAAACTCTAAGAAAATGTTGCTCAACTGATCGGCTTGGGTAAACGGGTCTCTTCCACAAGCCACCACTCATGGGCATAGTCCACCAGTTAGATGCATACAACATCCACTCTCTTGTCATCAGGAATCTGCGCGGCGATGAGCAGATTCTCCGTGTCAACTAGCCACTGATTCGCTGGAAATGGCTCCTCCAAACTAGTGAATGTAGACGGACCAAGTCTCCTGAAATCCTCCACGGTACCCACACACTATGCTGGCTTGGTAGCAACTGTGTTTACAGACTGCTGGACTATCCGCAAACCCTCCTGAAAGGCCTCGTCATGTCGCTGGTTCAGCTCGGTTTGCCGTTTCTGGTTCTCCAAAATTCCGCGTATCACTCCAAGCAATGCGGCATCATCAACACATCTCTGGTATGATCGCAGATCCCTATCTGCTATGATTATGAAACCAAGGCACTGAAGAGGATTAGCACGATAAATAGGATTCAATAAACAGGATAACTATAGATTCAAGAATAACAAAGTAGCAATATGAAAGGACATGTTCCTATATACGGGTTTTCTGGTTAGCGTATTGGGTTCAATACCCAACTACAAAAAGAACCAAACCCGATTAACCTAAATCCTATGACTCTGATACCAAACAAACTCTATCACGCCCCGCTTCCCAGAGTATGCTAAGAACGACACGTGGTAGAGCCAACCATGCTATCTGTGCCAAGGAAACATCCCTCCACAGTCACATTACGGCTGTCTATAAGATATCAAGAACAGTAAAACATAAAACTAACTAGCACATGTCCATCTACCAGAATAAAGAGTCAAGAAATATATATGCGGAAACGATAAAAAATCCAATAAACAATAACATCTGGAAAACATACCAATACGGGCTCACAAGAAATAAATCTGCGGAAAGGAAACTAAACTAAACTATCACTAAACACGATCCTCACTGCTCGACTTGGCTAAAGTACTTCTGGTCAGCCTGTGATAGAGATGGAGGAACTGGGCCATGCAAAACCCAGACGTCAAAATATCAACAATAGAAAATAACCAGGATGCAACGAGATATGCAGGCATGAATATAAGCGATAACATAAATATAACAAGTAAACATAGATATGAAATAGTGAGGTGTATATATGTATGTGAAGTGCGGTGAGTGATCTAAACTGTGCTACTGGGTTATCTATTCTAAAGTTATTTGAAACCAATGAATGTACTCCTCATGTAACTTAAAAGAATATGCCCCGTTACCCCCCGGGACCACGGATCAAGATGTATGGACCAAGAATGGTTCTGTATCGTTACCCCCCGAGACTACGGATCAAGTAGTAAGAATCACGAATGACTCTGTCCCGTTACCCCCCGGGACCACGGATCAGTAAGAATCACGAATGATTCTGTCCCGTTACCCCCGGGACCACGGATCAGAAATAATATCCTTTTAAGTTACACTCGGTTACACCTTTGATTTCCTCATACTACTAAGGTTATGCGTTCAAGTTGGGTATTGATAAATATGGGGCTAATGCCAACACAGGATCAAGTAGGTACATGTTCTGTTTATGCAGACAACAGGATACGTCTGTCAGGACAACAAGTCAGGATTGTTGGTATTAGTAACAAGATTAGGTATCAAGTCAAGCAGTGTATCAGGGCATGTCAGGTAGTGCATATGTATCACATGGATACCCAAAGTAAAACTGTAACGAGTAAAGAAACACGATAAAAGCACGGATGCACAAATAATAATCTGTGATATCATATTATAAGTCCATGAGTCGTATGATGCACACTAGCAAGCATGGTATAAGAATATAGCAGTAACATGAAATAATCAGGTTCCGGCATGCAACTAGATATGTAATAAACAGTACGGATACGAATGGATATCGTAAAACGGTAAAAACTTTAACAGTGATGCACAATGCAACATACATATAATATTTTTATTCATATGGATGTAAATATAATAGCATAGCATGTATCAAGATAAACTTGTCTGATCGGATCTCACGACAGGGTGTGTACGCCGCATCCGAAGTCAGGTAAACATCGCGATGCACACACATGCGTACAGAACAGAACCAAGTTATGCAAGAACGTGACCACGCTGGATGATAACGTCTGCTAGGTTGCTTGGATCGTCGGCGACGAGCACGGCTTCGGCGATAACCGGAAAACAAAAATCTAGAAAGAAAGTGAAGAAGAAGTAGAAGAAGAAGAAAGGATAAGAGAAGTGGACTGGGGTTTGGTGCTCTGGAACAGAGGCGAGGCGAGGGGGAACGTCGATGATGGTTCGGCGACGTGAGGGTCGGCGGCGAGGCAGTGGGCTGCAGGCGAGGTGATGGGGTCGGGTTATGCAGTATTCTAGTAGGGAAGAGGCTCAGGTGTTGGGGAGAAGAAGAGAGGAGAGAGGGGGAGAAGGTGGTGGCGAGGGGTGAGGTGGTCGACGGGGTCTCTGCTCTAGCGAGGGTGCAGGCGAGTTGCAGGGTCGGGTTCTTCGTTGAGGATCTTAGGTTGGGGTGTTGGGTTGAGCTTGTAGGGAAATGTAGAGAGAGGAGGAAGAATTGAAGATGGAGGTGGTGACGGGGTGAGGTTGACGGAGAGGCGAGCTCCGGAGGCTAAGGCGCCAAGGTTGCGGGGTCGGGTCTCGTCGGGGTTCTGTGCAGTCGCGACGAAGAGGAGAGAGAGGAGATAACGGTGAGGAGGTCGGGGAGATAAGAGGAGGCAGGGGGACGCGGCGACGGAGACGCAGGCGAAGGCTAGAGTTTCGAGACGAAAGAGGTGGGGAAACGAAGACGAAGAAGAAATAGGGAAAGAACGCGGGGACTTGGGTTTTTTGTTTTTTTTGTTAAAAACAAAAGAATATATATGTTAAGAAAGAGACAGAGAGAGAGGAGAGTGGGTGAGTTTAGATTTGGATTTTTAAAATATTTAAAAGTATATATTTTTTTGGTTAAAAGGTATATATTCACATATTAAACTGTTTAGAATATAATATTGAGTTTTCTGGCTAATACAAAAATACTCCAAAATATGCCCGGGTTGGGTCTAAAATTATGGTTTGAAAATACGGATACTATACGTGTCAACCAAAACCAAAATGCGATATCCGGTTAAAAAAATGCATACCCCCCAGAACGGATGCACATAGCGATCCAAACGAGTCTGTTTCATTAAACGGGACGTGAACACGATATACGGATGCCACCACAGGGTCATGGATATGATACAGGCTATGCTAGATATTTTTAAAATATATTATTTGACTATAATGTATTATTTATATATGCCAGATATAATACAGGTATACAGAACATATGCAAGCACGAATCCTTAGCACTAGCTGGGATCACTCATAAACAGGAACCAAGACGGGTTTCAAGCATGCGGGTCGGGTCGGATGCTAAGAACAGACTACTAAAACACTATCAAATATATAAATATATATCAAATTATTAAATCAACACTTGATTCAATAATCCGGTTATATCATTTATAACCGGCTAATATTAACCGGGTTATATATGATATAACCGGAATATTGAATTAAGTGTTTATTTAATAATTTGATATATATTTGTATATTTGATATATATATATATATATATATATAAATATATATATATTATCATGGTTAATGATACATAGAACTTGGATGTGTGAGAATCACATTTTAGTAAAGATAATGATAAACATTTGTGAATTAAAAGAAGAGAAGAATGAGTCATTGGTTTGGATGATTGGAGAAGCATTAAGAAGCCATGACTCATCTTCTATTCTTGGATTATTCATAGATATCTATCATTCTTTTCATCTCATCTTTTAGCTCATGGTTCACTCTCTCACTTCCATATTCAACTTTTTCATCTCCTCTCAAGTTATTTTCTAGGGCTGAGAAAAAGAAAAAGAAAAAGAAAAAGAAAAGAAATATTTTTAGTGAGCAAAATTCCTACTTCATTAACCTACACTACTCTAGCTAATTAGCATACATTGTTATCTTCACTAATACCTTGATTAGTGAAGTGTGAGCTTGAGTGTGAGTTATCTCAAGGTGGATCATTTTCGACGACGAAGATTATAAGAAAGCTCGTTCTATCCTTCACGTGGAGTCAAAGAAGAGTTTTGCGGACTACTACTTGGAGCTTTAGCAGTGAAGGACTAGAGTACAAAGTTTGTAGACTCTCTTCACTTAGTTTAGAACTTGTTTGCTTAACTTTGAAACCCTAATTCTCTAGTTTGATTCTTATTTAGTATACTTAGACCTCTAGATTTTTTAAAATTGTATACTTGATGCTCATTGAAACCAGAGATGCTAAGACATACTTTCACCCATCGCTGGAGGCCACCACGAGGTGGCCCCAAAGGGGAGACCCGAGAGCACCCTAATGGGGTGCTCTCGGGTAACCACCCCCAAGGCCACCTTATGGTGGTCTTAGGGGTAGGCCCGACCTTCGGTCCCTCCTGGGGTTTCCCCGGAGTGCCCATATTTCACCCCACATCTTATCGCTTCAAACCGTGAGCTTATGGGGTGTGCAAACATATCAAAACTTCAATTTTAGGGATTGTTTTTGTTGGCAGTTCATGCGCGTCAAATACGACGGATTTCTAAAGTCGCTACGAGCTATCTAAGCCTTATGGAGTGGCTCTGATACTATGTAAGTCGATGCCGTACACTCCACAGGGTTTGTAGAGAGGCAGAATTTATAAAAAATACAATATTAAGCGGGCAACATCGAGTAATCTTCTAAGAACTACCAAAAGCCCTAGCTAATAAAACTAACATAAGTTCTAATCGATTATGAAGAGATTTATACCTATGTGTTCAAGTCCTTTGGGTTTTCTTATCCTCTTCTTAAGCTCCTCTTCTATTGGGATCGATTTTGGTCGTCGGCCTCCTTGTGTCGAAGACGATCCACCTGAGAGTCTATATTCAAGCTCCAATCTCAAAAGTGAGTTATTTAAAACACCCAGTTTGCTAATCTAAGTGGTTTAGCTGATGTAGAGAATGTTTATTAGATTTTTTTTATCTCATAAACCCATGGTTTCTCAACTCATGAGAGGGTAAAGGTTTGAGGAAAAAGGAGAGCTCAAAGGAGGAAAGAGAATGGCAAACAAAAATGGATGAAGAATGGCTAAGGATGAAAACTATCAAGCATTTCATTCACAATAAAAATATTATAACCATGCTTCAATAGTTATCACAAATGAATAAATAAAACAAGAAACTATGCTTCAAACAATGCTTTAATAGCATCTAATACCTCTACCTCATTATCTATTTAAACAAATAGATTTAACACAAAATGAGGTGACTTCTTCTAGAAGCACTCAAGTGAAAATACAAGAATACTCCCCACCGTATATACATACCCGTATTTGTACTACAAATACCAAGAGATAAAAATAATCCAATAATATAATACTAGATCATTATTAAATCAATACATGATTCAATAATGCGGCTTAATCCTAAGCCCGCTAGTATTATCCGTACGAAAAAAAATCCATGTAGCCATTACACGTATATGATCGGAACCCTGCATGTATAACCATACGACCTCTACATCGTTTCGCCTGAACCAGGAAAACTCTCTGTATGGGACTCTAAAGAATCAACAGCACACTGGCAGTGGGTTTAACTACAAGCTCGTCAGTGACACTAGCTGTATGTAACGGCTACCTAGGTGCTTGTCGAAAAGAAGGCCGACGAGAAAACTCATCTGAACTCCTTCTGAGCCTGTCCATGAAAATCTCCGTACAGTCCGGCCTGTTCATCTGAGAGTATCGCATGCCGGATTTAGGGGGTGGAAAACGCCAGACCCCTAATAACCTGACAAGTCGTGCCGATATAGCTCAAGACCATCTGAGAACCTACTGATCTAACTTTCAGTAATTCTCAATCCGCCATGGCTAGGGACTTATGGTGTTGGTCAACCGAACATAGCGCGATATCAACTCCCTATATCGGGAGAGACGAATCCCCAACAATCACTCACTGCCTCCATATGACTCGGGACTGTACCTAACTAAAAGCTGTTTGCACGACTCAGTAGAGCCATGGTAGGGTAGTAATAAAAACACAGTGGGAACTCACACGAGAAAAATGACGATCTCAGGTCGACAGACTATCTATACTCATGTCACCAGAGAACTGCTATATGACGATAGATATAATACTATCTAACCAGTTCTCGGTGAGTCCGTCCAGTATACTTGTTGGATATATATATGCCCTAAAGGTCATTATTTGTATAGTGGATGCTTGGAAATGTATATATATAGAGAACTTTCATGCTCGACATGATAGTATGCTATCTGGTTGCTCTTTATCTTAACATGTTCACTTGATTGTGTTTACAGTTCATTTGATACATGTTGATAAAGCCCTTAAGATATCAGCTTGACTACCATGATTATGATGCAGATCATACTAGTGGGGCATGTGTAGTCTATAAGCATATCCTTAATTGTTCCTAGTCGTGGGTGTATCGAGACGGGGCATCGATATTCCAGAGTAGACTTGTGTATATGTTTCTTGACCCAGTTTAGGGGGCGATGGATGATCCCATATCCATTGATGTTTGACATCAGAGATTGTATACATGTGCTCATTGGAGACTGAGTACACTGAACGGAATCGCCGAGAACTCCTATATTGTATTATACCTATCGTCGAATAGCAGTTCTCTGGTGACACTTGTACAGGTTAGTCTGTAGACCCGAGATCGTTATAGAGCCTTATGTGTTTCCCACTGTGCTTTGATTTCCACCCTACCATGGCTCTACTGAGTCGTGCAAACAGGTGGCTTTTGCATACAGTCCCAAGACACATGGAGGCAATGAGTGATAAGAAGGGTTTTGTCTCTCCCGGTATTGGGAGTTAATGTTAAACTATGCGCAATTGGCTATAACTGGAAGTCCCTGGCCAGGGTTGATGAGATTTACTAATAAGTGTTATCAGTAGTTTCTCGACCTGTTTTAGGCCACACATCGGCATGACTTATTGAGTTATTGGGGCTTGAAGATTACATCCCCAGACTCAATATGCAACATATCAGATGAAAAGACCGGACTGTATGGTAAGTGTTGCTGGATGGCTCTACGGGAGTTTGATCAAGTTCGCTTGTTGTTCTTCTGTTCGCTCAATACCTGGGTAGCCGTTACCTGCAGTTAGTACCGCTGAAGGTTTGTGGGTATCTGATATGATCACTATCTACTACTAGCATATTGACGGGTTTTAGAGTCCCACATAGGGGTTTCCGAGCTCGGGTGAAAAGAAGTGGGGCACATATGGAGATATGTGGGGGAACTTGATTAAATACGAGTATATGATACCGTATTTTAATCTAGAGTTTTTTATTAGTTGATATGACCGGGTTATTAAATCAAGTGTTGATTTAATACAAAGTCTAATTACTCATTTATAATTCCTTTCTTTATGCATGTGTGTGTGTCTGTATTTATATTTCTATTTATGTGTGTGTGTGTGTGTGTGTGTGTGTCATGGTGGATGATACATTGGACATGGCTATGCTAGACTCACATGGAAATATATTAGATATTTATTTTTGTAAAACTAGAAAATAGAATAATGAGTCATGGCTTCTACACTCTTCTTAAAATATCTCAACCATGGTTGATTATTCTATTCGTCCACTCACTTACAAATATCTAAGATATTTTCTATGCTTCATTAATTATGATTGTGATCACTCTCATTATCTCAAGCCAAGTCATTAGTTCATCTTCTTTCTCTTAGCTCTCTCCCCTTTTCTAGGTTAGAAAAAGGAAAGATCTTTGTGTGAGAAAAATCTCACCTCATCAATCTATATTAGTGTAGCAAACTTGTATAGGTTGTTAGCTTTACTTCCTCTTAGTTTAGTGAAGCTAGAGCTTGAGTGTTAGGAACTCCGAGTGAATCATCCTGGACATCGAAGATTTCAAGCGGAATTGTTCTAAGTTTCGATTGGAGCCAAGAGGAGCCCAAGGACTTCTATACGGAGCCATTGAAGAGAAGGAGTGGTCCACAAAGGTTGTAGTTCTCTTTCTCTTAGTCTTAGACACTCTTTGTATTTGATACTTACCCTAATCTCTAGTTCGATTCGTGGTTTGTGTGCTTTAGCTCTCTAAATTTTTAAAATACACCACATATTGTTGTTTGAACACAAATAGAGTTGCTAAGACATACTAACATGGTATCAGAGCCAAGCTAGAGCATTAAGGTAGTTTAGACAACATTAAAAATGTTCGATCGAAATCAAAATACGGATTTTTTCATGGTTTCTGTACATTTTCCCAAATGTTGGTATTTTGCAGAATAAAAATATTCAAAAAATCGTGAATGTAAATCTATGGAACCCCAAGAAAAACGATCACCCAATTCGCCAGAATGGCCATAGAACCGCGGCATAACCCTTGGTTTAGCCGCAGTTCCGCCGCACATTTGGAGAACTAGGGTTTCAATTTTTCTGTTTTGCTCCATTTTGACATTTGTGACTTTCTGGATATTGTTTTTAGGCTCAAGGTGTTGAAGTCTCTGTGATTTGAAGAATTTTTTGATGTCGGTCGAAATGTTTAATATCCTCTAGACAGTTATTATGGGTGATACAATATTTGGAATCTACATTAATTAGTTTTGAGAATTTTTTTGGTTGTTTGTAAATCTAACATTTCGGTCTCATTGACAATCGGGAATCTTGTTGAATTACCCGTCTTCTTTTTGAAAAGGTGTTTTCATTTCGAGACTTAAATGTAATATTTATGAAGTTAGGCATGAAATCCGGAATATGAGATAATCCGGGTTTGCGATGTCTAAGGATAGTGCGGATTCCATTTGTTGTAGTTTTATATTTATTTTCTACCGTAAGTGTAATATTTATATTGCTACTCTCATTGCTATATGTCGACGACATTAGAAATACACATATTTACTTACGTTGATGATCCGTGATGATTATTCTATTGCTGTACTGATATGATGTATAGGATCGTCATGATTGAATAGCCGGGGTTTTTTTTATGTGAGATGAGATATTTTCTTTTCATTCATGTAAATTCATTGTATGTAATATTCTTTTATTGGGACACTTCTGGGTTGAGGTTGATATCACCATTGATGTATATTATTTACTTTTCCGCATTAGGATAGACCCAAGGCGGGGAGCACAAGTAACCAGGTTCTAGAGTCCAGTGGGAGGCCATCTCGAGGAGTCGAGATCGGTCGCCTAACTCTAGAATTGGCAAGGTTGCTTGCCGCTCTCGTAGGGGTCTAGGGGTGTGGACTTGGTTATTCATCATGACCGTGGAATCCGTTTTTTTATCATTGGCTTAATCTAAAATACAGACCTTCTAGTATATCCTATATTTTCATATATCTGCTTTTGTTGTTGTTACTCTATGATGTGATCATATTAACTGCGTGAGACGAATGTTATTTATATAAACATTGCTTATGTTTTGCATCCGCGCTAGTCCTGCCCCCGCTCTGCCGTTAGTTATGTAACCTAACGGTGCATGACGGGACCCCGTGGCGAATGCGGATGGCATAAGCGTACGTTCTATTTTCGTTTCTTCTATGATGCTTAGGAACTTAAATGATGGGACTATATTGATGAGATTAATGTAAAGAAAAGAAGCCTAAAGATGTTGAATCAAATTTGAAACGCACTCGGCCTTTCTATGAAAAAGCAAGTTTCAAAATGCGGAGCTTAAGCCGCTCCTTTTTAAATTTTTGGTTCTACAACGATATCAAGTTCAAAACGTTAGAGGTTTTCATCAAAACCATCCGTAACCCTCCGTCATTTTAGGAAGTAGAGTACTTTGTATTCGTGCTGCGTTTGTTGACCATAGTTAAGGCGTAGTGTACGGTAGCTAAGTGATGTCTTCCTATACAGCATATGATGCGATTAATTAGGACATTTATATGATTTTGTTGACCATAGTTAAGGGTCATATGAGTAGGTCTAATTAATCAAGAAATGACGGGTATAACTTGACTAGTGCTTATGATTTGTTGACCATAGTTAAGGTAATAAGCCGCTAGGGGTAAAATCCATATTGGAAATTTCAAGAGTTCAAATTTGCAATGAGATTGCATACCTTCTATATTGATAGTTGGATCCCGATCCCACTATGAGTAAAAGTTACTCCCGGGAGAGTTTTGCACTTTACAATTAGCTAATCCAGCATGTGTCTAGAAAGGTGTCAACGGGGTAATGCCTCTAGGGAAACGAAGTTTATTTTAATTAGGTCCATGCAAATGTACGGGGAACCTCCCTCAGAGAACCGACACTGGATTGGCTGACCGGTTAGCGAACTTGTAGAATGAATTAATCCTGGCTAATTTTCTTTTTGAGATTTGAAGGAAAATTTGATAAAAGCAGTGGGAGACATCGATTAGATAAGATAAATAACTAATCTAATCTTTGCAAGAGCTTTCGCTGAGTGTATTCTTTTCTCTCTCTTAATGGCAGATACCAATGACTGGACTTAAGTTTCTGTAAGAGAAAGATAAACTGATGGGACCCAATTATAAAGACTGGCTGATGAACGTAAACATTGCCCTTACATACGATAAGGTTGCATATGTCCTCACTGCCCCATCCCCTACTATCCCAGGCACTGATTCCTCTATTGCGGATAAGGAGATCCGCAAGACCTGGGATATTGATTGTGCCACAGCCAAATGCCTCACGTTAGCTCCGATGGACAATATACATCAAAAGCAACATGAGAAGATAGATGTCCAATCCATCTTTTTCCATACAAAGGAGTTGTATGGGGAGCAATCTTATACTCTTTGTTACTAGGCATCTAGAAAGTTGTTTCAGATGAGAATGGCTGTTGGTGCATCAGTAGGAGATTATGTCCTGAAGATGATAGGACTTATTGAAGAACTTGAGAACCTGGGATGGACCATAGAGAATGAACAATATGTTGATATAGTTATGTAGTCTCTCCCCAGCCTTTGGTCAGTTTATAGTGAACTTCAATATGCACAACATGGAGAAGTCGCTTCCTGAACTTCTCAATATGTTGAGAAGTGCAGAGAGCATGCTTAAGACAGCGAGAACTCCCACTCAAATTATTGGGCCAACTTTTCTTTTTGTCCCAAAAGCCATGGATAAGGGAAAGAAGAAGAAGAAACCCATTAAACTGAGAGGTGGAGTTAAAAAGGAAAAGGGGAAGACACATCCGGGGCTGCGAGATCGGGAAATGGAGAATGTTTCTATTGCCACAAGTCGGGACACTGGAAGCGTAATTGTATTGAGTACCTCGCTGATCTCAAGAAGAAGAAGCATGGTGATGCTTCCTCTTCAGGTGTGTTTGTCACTGAAAACTGTTTTTCTATAAACTCTGCATCCGGGGTATTAAATACTGGTTCGAGTTCTCACATTTGCAATTATGTGCAGGGATTGAAAAATAGCAAAGTTTTGAAGATAGGTGATCACACTCTCCGGGTTGGAAATGGTTCCAATATACATGCTGTATCAGTAGGAGAGTATCACTTAGGGTTGTCCTCGGGATGTATATTGGTTTTGAACCCGTGTTATTTTGTACCGAGCATGCTATGTAATATAATATCTGTATCTTTGTTAGACAATAAAGGATATCATTTTGTGTTGCAAAATAATGTTATGAACATTAACCCGAATCAACAGTTGATTGTGTATGGTACACTAAATAACGGTATTTACTGTAAGTCTATGTTACCCACCCCGGTAGTTTACGGGGATGCAGAATATGTAAAAATCAAAATTTTCATAGTAAGGTAACATAGACAAGCTATAAGGATCTTTGCTAAACACTAACTAACAAACTAACTAGGAGTGTTAACAACTAGATTAGATGATTATACCTCAAGGTTGAACTCCTTCTTCTCCTTGTTGTACTTCTCCTTGTAGTGAGCTTCTTGGAGTGGTTGTGGATGATTCCTCCTCACCGATTTCTCAACGTCAAAGAAGAGCCACCCGAAGGTCTCTACCTTGAGCTCCAACTTCTATAATGAAGTAACTAGAGTGCTTGGTGTGCTAAACTAAGAACCCTAGAGTGAGTAGAGAAGGATTTTGGTAGCTTGATCTCAACAACCCATGGTTCTCAACTCATGAGACATGTCTACTTGTTAAATGAAGAGTGAGCTCTCATATTATAAAAAAGAATAATAAGTTTTATTTAGATAATTGTCATGGTTGATGTTGATTTGACCATTATCATGTCACATTTAATGCTAAGCAAAATATCTTTTGCTCAACAAAAATATCTTAGTCAACAATGGTCAACATGGTCAAACCAAATTAGCCATAACACAATTATCTATAATAAAAATTAGTAATCAATTTCCTCCACCTCATAATGGTTTTAATCAAGTCAATGGTCAAAACCCTAATGAGGTGTCTCCTTCTCTGCCTCTGTCAACTGTATATACATACCCGCATCCGTGTTCCGAAGAACACCTATACAATGAGACTGAACCAACCCAAAATCAAATACTAGGATCTCGCTTAAGCCAAAGCCCACTAGTATCTACTGCCCGAACACCAAACGCGCACAAGTACGTGTATGTGAACGAACCCCGTCGTAAAACCATACGACCTCTACTACGTTTCGCCCAAAGGTGAACAACCCTCTGTGTGGGACTCTAAAAACTCGACACTACGCTGGCAGTGGGTTTAACCACAGGCCTCAAGCGGTACTAGCTGTACGTAACGGTCCCCGGGTAGATGTCGATAAGAAGGCCGATGAGGAAAACCCATCCGAGCTCCTACAGAGCCTGAATGTGACAATCTCCGTACAGTCCGGTATGTTCGTCTAAGAGTATCGCATATCGCGCCTAGGGGGGAGGTAAACGTCAGCCTCCTAATAGCGGTATAAGTCGTGTCGGAGTGTAGCCCAAAACACCCTGAGAAACTACTGGAGTACCTACCAGTAAAACTCGCTTGCTCTGGCCAGGGACTTTGTGTAATGGCTCTCTAAACACAGTGCGATATCAACCCCCAATACCGGGAGAGGCGAATCCTATCTAACCTCCACTGCCTCCAAGTGCTTCGGGACAACACCCAACTACTACCTATTTGCGTGACTCAATAGAGCCGTGGTAGGGTAGTAATCTAAGAACAGTGTGAACACACTTGAGGCGAAGCAGCAGTGTCAAGTCAACGGACTAAGGTGCACTCATATCACGTGGGAACTGTTAACTGACGATTGGTATAGTGCCAACCAACAGTTCCCAATGAGTCTTGTCCAGTGTACTCGTAACCTAACGAGCACCTGCATACTATCTCCAGTACGACGTACTGATGGCTGTGGGACAGACCATCTCCCCTCCTGGGATGAGAAGCGTATACACTAGTCTACTCTGGAGTATCGATGCCCTGTCTCGATAATCCTATGACTAGGGACCTGTATAAGGATGTCCATATAGACTACCCAGCCCCCACTAGTGTGACTACCATCACAACGCTGGTAGTCAAGCAAAATCCTAAGGGCTCTATCAATATATATTAGCGATATGTTAAAAGAAACATACACACATATTAAGATAGATACAAACCAAGTAGCATACTACTATATCGAGAAAGACTGTCATAAATCTGTGTATATATCCCAAGCTTCCAAAATGTAATATACAAACTAGTACTATACAATAATGGCCTCTAGGGCATATCACACTAACAATCTCCCACTTGCCCTAAGGCCATATGCTGGCATATCGTAGACCTATCATCTCGAATAGCCTCTCGAACTGCGTCTGGGGGATGGCCTTTGTGAATGGATCTGCAGTGTTGTCCTCTATAGCAACCCTCCTAACCTCGATCTCCCGGCGATCCACGATCTCCCTGATCAGGTGATACCGCCTCAAGATGTGTCTGGACTTCTGATGGGACCTGGGTTCCTTTGCTAAAGCTATATCCCCGTTGTTGTCACAATACAGAGGTATTGGATCAACAATGGACGGAACTACCTGAAGTTCTGTTAAGAACTTCCTCATCCAGACTGCTTCTTTTGCGGCATCAAAAGCTGCAATATACTCCACTTCTATCGTCGAGTCAGCAACGGTTTCCTGTTTGGAACTCTTCCAACATACCGCCCCTCCATTGAGAGTGAAAACATAACCTGACTTGGATTTGGAGTCATCCTTGTCACTCTGGAAGCTGGAGTCAGCAAAGGCCTCAATCTGGAGGTCTTTTCCGCCGTAAACCAAGAACATATCCTTAGTCTTTCTCAGGTACTTGAGAATGTTCTTTACGCTATCCAGTACTTCTCCCTAGGGTTTGACTGATATCGGCTTACCACAATCAGTGCATAAGCTACATCTGGTCTGCTACACAATATTGCATACATTATAGAGCCTACCGCAGAAACGTAGAGCATAATAGACATGCGGTCCCTTTCCAAATCAGTCTTGTGAGACATCTCTTTGGAAAGGGTGATTCCGTGACAAGCCGGTAAATTACCGCGCTTTGAATCTTCCATACTGAATCTTTTCAGTATGGTGTCGATGTACCTGGACTGCGAAAGTCCCAACATCCTTTTAGATCTATCACGATAGATCCGGATCCTCAGAATGTAAGAGGCATCACCCAGGTCTTTGATTTGATCAAAGAATAATTTGTTACCACAATCAAGAACGGCGTCGCTTGGTAGCTAGCCGGTGAATAAGGGTCGGTCCACAGGGATGATGTGTATTTCCTAATTGTTCTAACGAGTTAATTCCAAATGGTGTTTGGATCTTTATCACTAAAAAACTAATTTGATTTATACTAGGATTTAGGAATCTTGCTAGGGTTAGGTTTAGGTTAAGTTTGGTAAAATAAAATTTCCCACCTCTTTATATGCCCTAAATTAGATATTTTTAAGAGTTATGGTAATTATTAATAAAGGGGATTAGGACGATCGGGAAGAAACGATGTTTCTTCCTCTATGTCCTTGTCCGTCCTTTCTTAATCCTTACCCTAACTTCCATGAAAAACATGCATATCCGGTCTTTTATACTACGGTATCACCGTTACCTTATAGGTAGGGTGCCGTAGGGAGCGGAATATGTATGTATGCATGGAGTCCTAATTATTAACATGTGATGGGTAAGAAAGGGGTGAGAGATTCGCATCTCTCAAACCCTTCCCTATTCCTAACTCTAACAAGCGAGGAAACTACTCGCTCATTGAGGGATCTACAAAAGTCATAATTTTTATTTTGGTTTTAGAGTTAAGAGATTAATTAACTACTGCAGATTAATAAAAATTTTAATCTAGATTAATCTTAGGCAATTAAGAATTTTATCTAGGGCAAAAATTAAAAACTAATAACTAGGGCAAATAAAAAGAACTACTTACAAATTGATGCTCTCCAAAACTTGAAAAGAGCTCTGAATTTTATTAATGAAAAGAGGCATGACCTAGAACAAGTTTTTGGGTCTCTATTTATAGGACATAGAAAACCCTAGGTTTACAATCACCGCACGTATGCTTTTACAAAAATACCCCTAGGAAGACTATTCAACACGCCGCCAGACATTATGGAAAAATTTTGCCACTACGGGCTTAGCACGGCCGTGGAACCGCGGCCATAGGCCAGGTTTGGCCGCGGTTCCGCAGCCAAACAGTGAGCTTGGCTGATTTCTTCTGTTATGCTTCTGGGTGTCTTTGTCTTCCTATTTCTTTGGTTGGTTCTTCAGAATGTTTTCCATTTCTCTTCCAGATCTCCACAGTGAGTAATGTAGTGGACTTTAACCGTTCGCTTTAGTCAAAGTCTTGAACCTTGTGCTGCCTTTGTACTTGTGTGAACTTGTTCATTGATCTTCATTGTCCCTCAAAATGTGGCATGATCAAGATTCCACCATTTATCGGTCGTAGTCTCACTTTTGCATCGTCTTTTGTCTTTTTCACTGTTTTTGTTCCGAGAACCTGTAACCTGTAACTATGTAGCAGACATGGGTCAAAAGCACCTGTTTATTTGTGAAATGAAATAAAAATGGGGTCTAAAAGAATGCAAAATTACGGTATGAACAAATACCCCCAAACTTATCTTTTGCTCGTCCTCGAGCAAACCTAGTTTTATTCGCAACAAAATCCTAATCTCACTTTCACAGGGAAACGGGATTGCACTGAGCTCGTGCAACAACCCGTTAAACCTCTAGGTGTCCCTAGTAGGAGGAGTGTTGTCTCCTGATGGTTTTCAGCGGATACTACCCATAAAATCCTATCAATTTGGCTTATCGACTTTTATCCTCCAATTTGGTTTTCTAACAAGAAACTCTATTATCTTCGACTCATAAATTATCCACCCATATTCTTCACGCTTCCTTATCATTTAACTTAAGATTATATATGTTCTTTTGAATTTACTTAGCTTTTGGCATCTTTTAAGTTTTCCTTCTAGGGTTCTATCTCAACTTAAGAATTTTTATCTTCTCTATTAAAGATATAAGTCCTATTCTTCATTCCTATCTCTTATCTAAACCCTAATCATATACCCCTACGTGTATGTATATATCACCCCTACACTTGGAAATTCAAATCAAGCAATCATACTCTTGTCCGTTGTCCAAAGCACTTCTTAATTGGTGAATTTTTAGATGAATTTCACTCACACATCCTTCATGTGATCGTTAATACTTCTTGAGGTACCAACAACCGATTACAAAATGTGTATGCGCATTAAAGTGTAATTCCTAGTCTTGTAACACCTAAGGCTTTAGCAGTGACTCCCAAACCAGTTGGTTTAAGGCACTAGGTGATGAAGCACCCTCGCTAAATATTTTTTCTATTTTTGCAGCCTTAAGTAATTACAAAAACCAGTGTTCATTTTTTTCTTTATTCACACTTGTATTTTATTGTATTTTTCTTTGTACTAAGGACTTCAGACAAGAGCATTTCAAGGTCTCTCCTACTATTCCATGTTTCAAGGTTCGTGTTTGTGCAATTTGTATGGTATATATTTTCAGAATTTAGACTTAAGCTAGGAATTATTTTTCAAACTTATACTTTAATAAAGATATCAATACTTTTCCTTTGTTTTAACTTAGCGCCAAGAAGTCAACTCGAAATTTGCCTATTTCTAAATAAATTACAAAGACATATACTTTCTACCGTTGAATTTTAAGAAAGGTTATTTTTAGGGTTTTTAATTTACTAAGTCTAAGACCTAGTTGTTCCTAACTAGTTAACCTATTTGTCAAACTTAAGTCAAATATAGCCAAAATTGAATACTTTAATTTTATAATTTTCAGTTTTTATGGGTTTTTCTTTTTCTATATTTTTTTTAGTTTTCAAATTTTTCAATTTTTATGATTTTTATATAAGGATGCAAATGCAAAAATATACATATGAATGTGAAGGAAGAAAACTTACCGAGCATACCCCCAAACTTAAACTGGACAGTGTCCTCACTGTCAGGCTGCACCATGTGGGTCGAAAATGTCGGCACTTTCCTGTTTATTTATTTAATTTTTTTGGTAAGTTTTTTATATTTAAAAATGATACACACCCCCAAACTTTTGTGAAATAAAGTTTTGGCAAGATGATCAAAAATTTGGGGGGAAAATGGAGGAGAATCAATCGGTGTAAATCGGCTCCTGCAAAAACAGTAGCTCCTTTGACGGGTCCGCAGTGAGGAACGGTTTCAGTCCATATTCGTTTACTTTGAATAAAGTACAGTCCTCCGGATTTTCAAGATCTACCGCACCGTGCGGATATACGGTGCGTACTAAAAACGGCCCTTTCCACCTAGATCTGAGCTTGCCGGGGTGAATGTTTAACCGAGTGTCATAGAGTAAAACCTGTTGACCAGGTTTAAACGTTTTTCGCATAAGGTGTTTTTCATGGAACACCTTAGTTAGGTTTTTAACAATGACAGCATTATCATAAGCCTCATCCCGCAGCTCTTCTAGTTCGTTTAATTGCAGCTTTCGATTGCTGCCCGCATCTCCCATTGATTAATTCAACTCCTTGATCGCCCAAAATGCCTTATGCTCAATCTCAACTGGGAGGTGGCAAGCCTTCCCATAAACAAGCCGGTATGGAGACATAACAAGATCAGTCTTGTATGCAGTACGGAATGCCCATAGTGCATCAAGAAGTTTGTGTGACCAATCTTTACGGTTTTTAGAAACCGTTTTCTCCAAGATTTACTTAATTTGCCGATTCGAAACCTCGGCTTGCCTACATGTTTAGAGATGGTATAGTGTTGACAGCTTGTGAGTAATGGAATATTTGCGCATTAAGGACTCAAAAGTCCTATTGCAGAAGTGAGATCCATTATCACTTATAATTGCTCGAGGGTGCCCAAACCGAGAAAAGATATGTTCTTTAAGAAATCGAACGACAACCTTGTTATCATTCGTTCGGCTAGGCACAGCCTCGACCCATTTCGACACATAGTCAACAGCCAAAAGAATATACACATTCCCAAAGGAATTGGGAAATGATCCCATGAAGTCTATTCCCCAAACATCAAAAATATCCACAACCAAAATTGGTTGGAGCGACATTTTGTTTCTCCGCGATATCCGGCCCAAGTGTTGGCACCGGAAGCATGTCTTGCAGTATTCATATGCATCTTTAAAGAGTCGTGGCCAATAGAAACCATACTGCAAGATTTTCTCGGCTGTCTTCTTTGGGCCAAAGTGCCCGCCACACGCTCGATCGTGGCAAAAAGACAGCACACTCTTAAACTCATTTTCAGGTACACACCGACGAATGATTTGGTTAGAACAGTATTTAAAAAGATACGGTTCATCCCAGTAAAAATGTTTTACTTGGGACAAGAATCGGATTTTATCCTGTTTCGACCAATCTTTAGGTATCAAGCCGGCGGCCAAGTAATTTACTATATCAGCGAACCATGGTTTGCAAGACACGGTTAAGAGTTGCTCATCGGGAAAAACATCTTTGATTGGAATTTCAAGTGTAGGCGAAGAAGGAAGTCGTTAAAGGTGAACGACCACTACGTTTTCACATCCTCTTTTGTTCCTTATGACAAGGTCAAACTCTTGTAGCAAGAGGATCTAACGTATTAACCTCGATTTAGCATCCTTCTTCGCAAAAAGGTGGCGAAGAGCTAAATGGTCCGTATACACAATAATTGGAGAGCCGATTAAATAAGGCTGGAATTTTTCAAGTGCAAACACAACGGCTAAAAATTCTTTTTATGTTGTTGTGTAGTTTAGTTGGGCCTCATTTAGTGTTCGACTAGCATAATAAATCACGTGCGGCATCTTATTAATGTGCTGTCCAAGGACAGCACCAATGGCAAAATCTGATGCGTCACACATAATTTCAAAAAGGTGCGTCCAGTCTGGAGATGAAAGAATGGGAGCAGAAATGAGTGAGTGTTTCAATGACTCGAACTCTTCCATGTAAGTTGAGTCAAAATCAAATGTTGTGTCCTTGGCCAATAAGAGAGTCAAGGGTCTAGCAATCTTGCTAAAATCCTTGATGAACCATCTATAAAAACAGGCATGGCCAAGGAAAGCTCGGATGTCTTTGACGCATTTAGGAGGAGGAAGATTAGAAATGACCTCAATCTTGGCTTTATCAACCTCTATGCCGTTTTGCGAGATGACATGTCCTAAGACAATGCCTTCTCGTACCATAAAGTGGCACTTCTTCCAATTTAAAGTTAGGTTCTTATCCCTACAGCGGGTAAGAACTGCGTCAAGGTGTAGCAAACACTCGTCGAAGGAGTCACCAAAAATGGAGAAATCATCCATAAAGATCTCCAAAAACTTTTCAACCATGTCTGAAAAGATCCCCATCATACACCGCTAAAATGTAGCGGGTGCATTGTATAACCCAAATGGCACGCGACGATAAGCAAAAGTACCAAAAGGACAAGTAAATGTGGTCTTGTCTTGATCCTCTTTGGCGATGGGGACTTGGTTATAGCCGGAATAGCCATTCAAAAAGCAGTAAAACTCATGCCCAGCCAATCGTTCTAGCATTTGGTCAATGAAAGGTAAAGGAAAGTGGTCTTTCCTTGTCACGGCATTGAGTTTTCTATAGTCGATGCAAACTCGCCACCCAGTTTGGGTGCGAGTAGGTATTAACTCATTTGCCTCATTGGTTATGACCGTAATGCCCGATTTCTTTGGCACAACATGAATGGGGCTAACCCACTGGCTATCCGAGATAGGGTAAATGATACCACTATCAAGACATTTAACAATCTCCTTCTTGACAGCCTCTTTTATTATGGGGTTGAGGCGTCTTTGAGGATCCCTTACCGGCTTGGCATCATCCATCAAATGTATATGATGTTCAACTATGAGGGGACTAATCCCCTTGATGTCAGCCATAGACCAGCCAAAAGCTTGCCGATTATTTTGTAAGACCATTAAAAGGGCCTTCTCTTGCTCGAGAGCTAGAGAGGCCGATATGATAACGGGAAGGGTCTCATTCCCACCTAGGTAAGCATATTTAAGGTGAGAAGACAAAAGCTTTAGTTCGAGTTTAGGAGGTGAAACAATTGATGGTAACAATGGTGTAACCGTTTCAAACCCAAAGGATTCCATCAACGGTTCAAATCAAGTGTACGCAACCGAGTCGAATGGTTCAACTAACTCATCCGAAAAATCAAAAGACTCAAACTCGGGTGGTGAGTCTTCAAAATTGTCCAAAAAGGTGAAACACTCATAATCGTTGTCCGGCGTGAAAGCTGTGTCGGATTCTAGGAAGAACGCACTAGAGGCGTCAACACTGCTGTGATCAAACATAAATTTTTCGAACTCACAATCCTCCTCCGCGATCTCATTGATCGAGCAAACATCAAGTACGCTAGAATTAGGCTCAGAAGGCTGATTTCCCAACTTAAAAATGTTGAGTTTAATTGTCATATTGCCAAATGATAGAATCATTGAACTATTACGACAATTGATCACCGCGTTAGAAGTCGCAAGGAATGGTCGACCAAGTATCACCGGAATTTGACTCCGGGGGTTAGCTACAGGTTGTGTATCCAAAACAATAAACTCAACGGGAAAAATGAAATCCCCTACTCTAATTAACACATCCTCCAACTCTCACCTAGGATGGGTGATGGATCGGTCGGCCATTTGGAGAGTACAATGAGTGGGCTTAAGCTTTCCAACGCCTAATTGTTCAAACACAGAATAGGGTAACAAATTGTAGCGTTTTGAAAGTCGTTTCGGTGAAATTTCGGAAAATCGGTAAAATAAGGGAGTTTTCTGTAAAAAGTCAAAATGCAAACATCTTTATTATAAAATTAAATATACATATTCTAGCTATGTAATTACTAGTATTTGATGTTTATTGAACCACTGGCAAAATTTCAAATTTTCCAAAAAAAATTATTTTTAATATTATTTTAAGCCGTCACTAATACATTTAATTAGGGAAAATTACAAATTGGAATGAGTTGAAACAAATTTTGTGCATCATAAAACATTAAATAAAATTTTATCATTTGGTTTTTTAAATGAAATCGTTTGCCAAAACGGTTTAGAAAATATCGAAGAAAAAGGCTTTTTTTTGGGTGAAATTAGCGAAAACTTGCAATTTGGTAACTTGAGGGGTTCTTTTTGCATGGAATTTTCTTTGCAACCTCACACACATCCTCACCCACTCACATGGCCGGCCCCACCACCACATGACAGCAGCCCACTCCCTCCCCCTCCTTTTTGTCATCTTTCATGTGAAAAGAATGGTTAAAATCAAGGTTTTATTATATATTTATGTAGGTGGGGGTATTATGGTAATTGGGAGGGGCTTTGACCATGGAATTTTTACCCAAATCTCTCACCTCTCCCCACCCCCATCCTCTGGCCGAAATGTTCAGCAGCCCCCTCTCATTTTCCCCACCAAGTTTCCACTTCATTTCATCTCCAAAATCAACCAAAATGCTTGAAAAATCCACAAAAAATCAAGAAAAATCCCAAATCAAAATCCACCTCCTACCCATTTTCCCTTGGCCACCATAGCATGGATCTAGGGATTTAGATTTCAATTTGGGAGGCTAAGTGTGCTTGTGGGATCTTCAAATTTATTTGGGTATAATTCTAACCTTATTCATATATTATTGTTTAATTGCTTGTATGTTAACAAATTTGATGTTTACTTGGGTTTTATTGCAACTTTAGGAAATTCAAGACTAGGGTTTGAATTTAATTAGGGTTTTTATCATTAGTTTATGGTTGTAATGAGGAGATTAACATGTAATTGTATGCAAAATCTAAGTTGGTTGCTACTTGCTAATTTGTTAAATTAAAATGGTGTTAATTTTGCTAAATTGCTAACTAGGTTTTAAAAAATTGTTTAAATATTGGGTTTAAAAATGTGATTAGGTTTTTCATGACTTCATTAACATTATAAAATATAGTTTAATACTTTAGTTCATGAAAATCCATGCTAAATTGTTGTTTGTGCATTTTTGCTATAAAATTGTTAAATTTGGGTATATTGTAAACTAGAATTTTGGAATTTATGGAAATTGATGAAAATAAATTATAGGAATGGTTTATATGACTTTGTTATGATATTTAATGAATATTGTGGCCGCTAGATTCGTTTAAACATCAAGAGGTTGTATTAAAGCGGTTAATTTTGCTTATTAGGTTTTCGGAAAAATAGCTTTAAAGCGAATTTGAAGTTTTGGTGATTTTAACCCTATTATATATATATAATTAAGGTGTTGTGAAACCACGATTGATACGTTTGAGTTTTTCTCGATGGTTTGGCGTTTGTACGCCGACGTCGAGGGTTTTTGGGTTGATTTGCGAAAGCAACCATAGGTTTTGACCTATGTGGGATTCACGTGTCGTTTTTGGGTCATGAGTCGGATTTTAATACGACACGGTGTGTTATGATACGTTGGTACCCCATATGGACTTCGAGACGACAAGCAAGCGCGTGGCAACGTCGGCACCGGCTAGCGAGGACCAGGTGAGTAGATTTATATCTACGGGGAGAAGTCGGGTGGATGGCGTATAGCACCCCCGCAGTCCGTGGTGGTGTATACGGATGCGTATACACACCAACAATTATTATATGTTATTTGGGATTAATAACGATGTTAGGATGGATATTGGTGTGTTGGATTACTTTAGTGTTGCGAACCCTAGGGTAGTGTTGCACTATACATACACACATACATACCTGCATACATTCCTATTTATATGTGCTCATGGGATTCTTTATTGTTATGTGTTCACATACGGATTTGAGGATGTTAGTACTTGGGATTTATGATGAGTCGATGAGATTTGATTTGAGGCCGTGAGATCGGTGATATAGCAGGGTTCGTATTTGAGATACGACATGACGTTGTAGCGGGTCCTTGACGTAGTGTTTCACACATGTGCATGCATACTTAGGCGGTATCAGTATTGTACTAGACGTAGATCAGTACCCTGATCATGATATTTGATAAAGAGGATACCAGGTGAATAGTATGATGAATGTGATATTAACCCGTACCCAGATTTGGGGATGCCGTACGACGGATTTACGTATGAGCTATATTTTGATGATTGATCCGCACTCTTGACTTGGGATGCCTGCTTATAGATATGGTATCGGATATGATATTATTGAGGCGGGATCACCGACTAATATATACAGGTATGTATATGGATCGACTCAGATGTTAGGCGGTTTCCTTACCTGTAGTCCAGCTTGTTAGCTTAGCCCTTTAGTTTAGTTTAGTTGTTAGATTAGATTCGATTCTTACCTATTTCAAAAACTAACGAATCGTGGGTATTTTAAAAGACAGCCCAAGGGATCCTACAGATATTTCAAAAGATGTATCTTTTCATAAAAACACCGTAGCCCCTATTTTCAAAACCCCATGATTCATGTTATTTCAAAAGGCACCATTTGTAGGACTTATATTATATTAATGCAGATTAGTTACAGTTGCGTCTAGTATTCAGCTCCCGCTCATTATTGTGGTTCGCTTCGCATCGCATGCTTATATTATGTTTCATACTCCATTATTGATATCATGCTGTTAGGACACCAGCACCATTACCGATGATGCGTATGTACCACGTATACTTACTTACCGGCTCACACACATCTTCATCGGTAATTTCCATGTCACGTACACCTTAGAAAATATTATTGCTTGACATAGCCTGTTAGCTAATAGTTTAGACATGATATTAGCGTACTTGCCTTATATGTTAGTTTAGACATTGTAGTCATTACCTGCTATTTCATGCATACTGTTATTCATTGTTATGCCACATTCATGGATTCTCATGCATATATTCACTATTTTACGGGTTATTGAGGTTTTGGATTCGGATTTCCATGAGATTTTCTGAATTTGGAGGAAAACCGCAAAAACATAAATAAACCTTTTCTCTCTTTTAAAATAAAAAGTGCGGTTTTCCCATGATGTATGAGTCGTCCACCATGAGTTTGCTGATGGATTTCGAGACCCGATTCGAGGAGTGGAGGAACCGTTTCGGGTACATGGTGGGCCCGGTGCGGTACCCCGGGGCAAGAGGAATGTGTTGTTGACGTTGAGCCCGGCAGGGGAGCACTACCGACCGGTGATATTACCCGACGCGTCGGATATCCGGAGGATACCGTCGTGGTCTTTAGATGGATGGTAGGGGCCGGTCTGGATTGACGGCACCCTAGATATTGATTTTGAGATATTAAGGTACAGAGATTGTGATACAGAGATATCGAGATATTTGGACACTTGTTTTGTGTCGATGCTGGACACTGTTTTATGCTGATTTCATTTATGGTACCTCACTTTTAAAATACAGAAATCTTACTGATTTATGAACGCAGTTTTCTTCAGTACATGCATTCTGTTTCATGCATTCTGTTTCATGCATTCATACATTGCTACCTGAAGCACTGACACGGCACATGGATTTACACTTGGGTTAGATATTTGCCCTAACTTTTGTTGGGTTGCTGGTTATATATTTGAGGATATATTATGATCGTTGACCTAGGATTGCGTTATTTATGCGATTTCTTTTCGTAGATGTTTTTCTATTCACGAGTTGGCAACTCACCCCCGTTGTGCCCCAGTTTCTTGCAGGTTTGCCGTACAGGTTTCATTACGGCTTGCGGGCATAGTTTCCTTCGGGTGATTTGCTAGTAGGTGGGTTTACTTGTATCGTACCCCCATTATATAACTTGTATATTATTACTCTGTTGTATCTAGAAGTTCCATCAACCAAACATGTATTTATTTTTGAGATAGAGACCAGTGATGTTATTCTTTCGACCTTAGAGTCGCGCATTGTATTCCTATGGATTTCTTGCTGTTTTGAGTTTCCTTTTGAGTTTTGATCCTCGCCGTTGGCGTTGTATATTATTTTTCTTGTGTGGTTGTGACCGTCGATTGACGAAGAGCCAGCTCCCGCTTGGGAATGCCTTTTTATTGGTTTCGTATACTATTCATGTTGTATCCCGTTTCGGGGCCAGTATTTACAAAGGAGACTCTGCCGAAATTTTTAGTAAATTTTTGATGTTCTTAAAAACCACATAATTCGGCTTATGCTATTAAAACTACTTATTTTAAATTGGTTTTTCCTTCACTCTACTACTTTTCTTGGTTTGGATTTCTGGGTTTTCGGCTTACTTAGATTACGTACGCCTCGAGACATTCGTAGTTTAAGTGCCGGTCATGTTCCGTACTTTCGGGACGTGACAAAGTTGGTATCAAAGCGTTAGGTTTTACCTTCGGAGCGTAGGATGACCCTTGGTTGATGGAATAGGTGACTAAAGTAGAGTGACGTACCGTAGGTATATTCCGCGGCATATTTACGATACGCTACTCCACTTAAGAAGCCTCAGGATGTACATTTCTTTGCTCTGTATTATATTCATTCCGATCTAGCCTCATCAGTACCGGTTATGGTTTTGCTGCCACGATTACGGGCAGGGAGAGCTACGGCTAGAGTTGCGGTCAGCATGAGCTCGTCAAGAACGAGGACTGACCAGGGCATGATTCCGGCGACACACGATTGCAGAGATGTGTCTTTTCATTGTGTCTTCGCGCCACGAGCGTTGGGTGGATTGCTGTATGAGATTACTCGGACGTGCCGATTTGCACTAGAGGATTGAGCCGCTGATAGAGGCCAGCCAGATTTTGATGACCATTGAAGTATTGCTTACTCCTGATGATTGAGGCACCGTTCAGCGTGCAGACGAGCGAGCCAGTTATTGCTGCGAACGACGAGATATTGCTCCAGATGCTGGAGTTAGTGCAGAATGAGTTGTACTAAGAGATGATAGAAGGTCGCTAGTCATTGAGGATGAATGACTAGGACATGTGGATCATTCGCCTACCCAGATGCGAGGTCATCAGATAGATTGATTCCAGCTAGAGACGACTTCACGCGGAGACGTTGGGAGTCGACAGAGACGATCGAATGTCAGAAACCTATTATTCCAAGTTTAAAGTAGTCGGAAAGACATGCAGGCAATTCTATGGTCCCTCTAGAAAAATGAAACCCTAACTCGACTTAATGACCGTGTGAAAGCCTTTGAACCTTCGGGTTTGCGGCAGTTCTACGGCGCCATTAGTGAGGCTTGGGTTTGCCCTTCTACGGCTGGACCACCGATGTTGTGGTATGTACTCGATACTATTAAACTGTGCCCAAGATGTTGAGCTCTTGGGGGATTATGAGGTTTTGACGACTCGATCGGATGGCTCGACTTAATTCGGATGCTAGGTGGTGAGATGCATTTCTTGGGAGACTCCCGATACGAGGATAGCCGTTGGAGCTCAGTCCATGCAGCCACGACGAGACGAGTCCGAAGCGGTCGACATTAGAGAAAAATGGAGTAAGAGGTTCAAACAAGATCTGGATATGATGACGTTCCCCTCCGCCGACATCAGAGATGCGATGCGCATGCCGAGGCAGAGTACTGGATATACCTTCCAGAAGGAGTCGCGATGGGTATGCAGCCGTTCCAGAGCAAGATGCAGATATAGGAAAGGACGGTGACTTCCGGACAGTTGGCAGAGACGAGACATGGAAGAGACCGTGAGCAGGATTCCTTTCAGGACACTACTGGAATGATACTTGCACCCAGGATCAGATGATTCACGTACATTCAGAGAGCCAGAGGCCGACGCCAGTGATATGCTGTCTTACGAGTGGTCGCGATGATTGACCGGGAGATGACAAGAGACGTGCCAGAACGGGATCATCCCCGTTGGCACACCTATCAGGGCCGATGAGCCGATGGACCGAGAGATTTGTAATTCATAGTGAAGACCTTGACCCAAGAGTGGTCATTGTTACGCACACTAGCAGGCCAGAGTTCATGATCATCGACGAGACGTCCCACTAGGGACCGCGACAATTGGCCAGAGATTCTTAGAGGATGCGCTTGAGCGGTACTATTCCGCCATTATTGATTTCGATGTTTTGGGTGATTTATTCGCATGATTTGATTTTGATGATTGAGGATTTACGATCTTTGCACAGTGTTGCACTTGATATCGTTTTCGTGCTTTGGTTTCACATGTTTGTGATTTTACTGTTTTAGACATTTGAGTTGATTTTGTGCGTATGCACGCACACGATTTGGTTTCTGCACTCTGTATAGTTTATATATGCTTGCAGTGTAGTGATACGCCTTTTGTGCACTTAGATGCACTAGACTTCGATTTTGATTGTGATACTCGATATTTTTTTTGTGCACCTTGTGCACCTGATTTGATTTTGCGCATGTTCGGCGCTTGATGCTGGATTTCATGATTTCGTGCACGATGGATGCACCTGATTTGGATTTTCGCGCATGTTGAGCGCATGTCTTGAGATGCGATTTTGGTGCACACCAGATGCACTAAATCAAGATTTTTCGTGCATGTCAGATGCACCTGATTTTGCTGTTAGGCACGTACGTTGCCTATGACCGATGTTGTGTGCACAACCATTGCACCTTGATGTTGTTTTGTGCACCTGCTTGGCACATGTATGGATTTTGATTTCCTTGCGCACCGGACGCACAGGGTTTTCATACGCACTTTTGGATTGATTTTATGAAGCAGTACGTTTTATGATATTTGCTATGTGTCTTCGTACTGGGCGGGACTAGTTAGAGGACAGTACCTGAATATATTTGGCATTCATTTCCTTCAGTTATTTACATATATAGATTTGATATTTACGTGTATAGTTTCGAGTTATATCATATTGGTTTTGTATTGGATTTGACATTTGTGTCTTTACCATGACTCCGATGATTGCGGGATGCTTGACGGAGTTTTGATTTGAGTTATATGCTCATTGCTCATGCGCATGCATTGCGCTATGATGCGTATTATGTACTTATGGTTTCGGAGCCCCGACGAATTGATGATTTTGCTTAGATGTTTTTGTATTTGGGGGGAATTTGAATTTAAATTCGGGGACCGAATTTTTTTAAGGGGGGAAGATTGTAGCATTTTGAAAATCGTTTCGGTGAAATTTCGGAAAATCGGTAAAATAAGGGAGTTTTCTGTAAAAAGTCAAAATGCAAATATCTTTATTATAAAATTAAATATACATATTCTAGCTATGTAATTACTAGTATTTGATGTTTATTGAACCACTGGCGAAATTTCCAATTTTCCAAAAAAAATTATTTTTAATATTATTTTAAGCCGTCACTAATACATTTAATTAGGGAAAATTACAAATTGGAATGAGTTGAAACAAATTTTGTGCATCATAAAACATTAAATAAAATTTTATCATGTGGTTTTTTAAATGAAATCGTTTCCCAAAACGGTTTAGAAAATATCGAAGAAAAAGGCTTTTTTTTGGGTGAAATTAGCGAAAACTTGCAATTTGGTAACTTGAGGGGTTCTTTTTGCATGGAATTTTCTTTGCAACCTCACACACATCCTCACCCACTCACATGGCCGGCCCCACCACCACATGAAAGCAGCCCACTCCCTCCCCCTCCTTTTTGTCATCTTTCATGTGAAAAGAATGGTTAAAATCAAGGTTTTATTATATATTTATGTAGGTGGGGGTATTATGGTAATTGGGAGGGGCTTTGACCATGGAATTTTTACCCAAATCTCTCACCTCTACCCACCCCCATCCTCTGGCGAAATGTTCAGCAGCCCCCTCTCATTTTCCCCACCAAGTTTCCACTTCATTTCATCTCCAAAATCAACCAAAATGCTTGAAAAATCCACAAAAAATCAAGAAAAATCCCAAATCAAAATCCACCTCCTACCCATTTTCCCTTGGCCACCATAGCATGGATCTAGGGATTTAGATTTCAATTTGGGAGGCTAAGTGTGCTTGTGGGATCTTCAAATTTATTTGGGTATAATTCTAACCTTATTCATATATTGTTGTTTAATTGCTTTTATGTTAACAAATTTGATGTTTAATTGGGTTTTATTGCAACTTTAGGAAATTCAAGACTAGGGTTTGAATTTAATTAGGATTTTTATCATTAGTTTATGGTTGTAATGAGGAGATTAACATGTAATTGTATGCAAAATCTAAGTTGGTTGCTACTTGCTAATTTGTTAAATTAAAATGGTGTTAATTTTGCTAAATTGCTAACTAGGTTTTAAAAAATTGTTTAAATATTGGGTTTAAAAATGTGATTAGGTTTTTCATGACTTCATTAACATTATAAAATATAGTTTAATACTTTAGTTCATGAAAATCAAAGCTAAATTGTTGTTTGTGCATTTTTGCTATAAAATTGTTAAATTTGGGTATATTGTAAACTAGAATTTTGGAATTTATGGAAATTGATGAGAATAAATTATAGGAATGGTTTATATGACTTTGTTATGATATTTAGTAAATATTGTGGCCGCTAGATTCGTTTAAACATCAAGAGGTTGTATTAAAGCGGTTAATTTTGCTTATTAGGTTTTCGGAAAAATAGCTTTAAAGAGAATTTGAAGTTTTGGTGATTTTAACCCTAATATATATATATAATTAAGGTGTTGTGAAACCACGATTGATACGTTTGAGTTTTTCTCGATGGTTTGGCGCTTGTACACCGACGTCGAGGGTTTTTGGGTTGATTTGTGAAAGCAACCATAGGTTTTGACCTATGTGGGATTCACGTGTCGTTTTTGGGTCATGAGTCGGATTTTAATACGACACGGTGCGTTATGATACGTAGGTACCCCATGTGGACTTCGAGACGACAAGCAACGCGTGGCGACGTCGGCACCGGCTAGCGAGGACCAGGTGAGTAGATTTATATCTACGGGGAGAAGTCGGGTGGACGGCGTATAGCACCCCCGCAGTCCGTGGTGGTGTATACGGATGCGTATACACACCAACAATTATTATATATTATTTGGGATTAATAACGATGTTAGGATGGATATTGGTGTGTTGGATTACTTTAGTGCTGCGAACCCTAGGGTAGTGTTGCATTACACATACACACATACATATTTGCATACATTCCTATTTATGTGTGCTCATGGGATTCTTTATTGTTATGTGTTCACATACTGTTTTGAGGATGATAGTACTTGGGATTTATGATGAGTCGATGAGATTTGATTTGAGGCCGTGAGATCGGTGATATAGCAGGGTTCGTATTTGAGATACGACATGACGTTGTAGCGGGTCCTTGACGTAGTGTTTCACACACGTGCATGCATACTTAGGCGGTATCAGTATTGTACTAGACGTAGATCAGTACCCCGATCATGATATTTGATAAAGAGGATACCAGGTGAATAGTATGATGAATGTGATATTAACCCGTACCCAGATTTGGGGATGCCGTACGACGGATTTACGTACGAGCTATATTTTGATGATTGATCCGCACTCTTGACTTGGGATGCCTGCTTATAGATATGGTATCGGATATGATATTATTGAGGCGGGATCACCGACTAATATATACAGGTATGTATATGGATCGACTCAGATGTTAGGCGGTTTCCTTACCTGTAGTCCAGCTTGTTAGCTTAGCCCTTTAGTTTAGTTTAGTTGTTAGATTAGATTCGATTCTTACCTATTTCAAAAACTAACGAATCGTGGGTATTTTAAAAGACAGCCCAAGGGATCCTACGGATATTTCAAAAGACGTATCTTTTCATAAAAACACCGTAGCCCTTATTTTCAAAACCCCATGATTCGTGTTATTTCAAAAGGCACCATTTGTAGGACTTATATTAGATTAATGCAGATTAGTTACAGTTGCGTCTAGTATTCAGCTCCCGCTCATTATTGTGGTTCGCTTCGCATCGCATGCTTATATTATGTTTCATACTCCATTATTGATATTATGCTGTTAGGACACCAACACCATTACCGATGATGCGTATGTACCACGTACACTTACTTGCCGGCTCACACACATCTTCATCGGTAATTTCCATGTCACGTACACCTTAGAAAATATTATTGCTTGACATAGCCTGTTAGCTAATAGTTTAGACATGATATTAGCGTACTTGCCTTATATGTTAGTTTAGACATTGTAGTTATTACCTGCTATTTCATGCATACTGTTATTCGTTGTTATGCCACATTCATGGATTCTCATGCATATATTCACTATTTTACGGGTTATTGAGGTTTTGGATTCGGATTTCCATGAGATTTTCTGGATTTGGAGGAAAACCGCAAAAACATAAATAAACCTTTTCTCTCTTTTAAAATAAAAAGTGCGGTTTTCCCATGATGTATGAGTCGTACACCATGAGTTTGATGATGGATTTCGAGACCCGATTCGAGGAGTGGAGGAACCGTTTCGGGTACATGGTGGGCCCGGTGCGGTACCCCGGGGCAAGAGGAATGTGTTGTTGACGTTGAGCCCGGCAAGGGAGCACTACCGACCGGTGATATTACCCGACGCGTCGGATATCCGCAGGATACCGTCGTGGTCTTGAGATGGATGGTAGGGGCCGGTCTGGATTGACGGCACCCTAGATATTGATTTTGAGATATTGAGGTACAGAGATTGTGATACAGAGATATCGAGATATTTGGACACTTGTTTTGTGTCGATACTGGGCACTGTTTTATGCTGATTTCATTTATGGTACCTCACTTTTAAAATACAGAAATCTCACTGATTTATGAAAGCAGTTTTCTTCAGTAAATGCATTATGTTTCATGCATTCATACATTGCTACCTGAGGCACTGACACGGCACATGGATTTACACTTGGGTTAGATATTTGCCCTAACTATTGTTGGGTAGCTGGTTATATATTTGAGGATATATTATGATCGTTGACCTAGGATTGCGTTATTTATGCGATTTCTTTTCGTAGATGTTTTTCTATTCACGAGTTGGCAACTCACCCCCGTTGTGCCCCAATTTCTTGCAGGTTTGCCGTACAGGTTTCATTAAGGCTTGCGGGCATAGTTTCCTTCGGGTGATTTGCTAGTAGGTGGGTTTACTTGTATCGTACCCCCCATTATATAACTTATATATTATTACTCTGTTGTATCTAGAAGTTCCATCAACCAAACATGTATTTATTTTTGAGATAGAGACCAGTGATGTTATTCTTTCGACCCTAGAGTCGCGTGTTGTATTTCTATGGATTTCTTGCTGTTTTGAGTTTCCTTTTGAGTTTTGATCCTCGCCGTTGGCGTTGTATATTATTTTGCTTGTGTGGTTGTGACCGTCGATTGACGAAGAGCTAGCTCCCGCTTGGGGATGCCTTTTTATTGATTTCGTATACTATTCATGTTGTATCCCATTTCGGAGCCAGTATTTACAAAGGAGACTCTGCCGAAATTTTTAGTAAATTTTTGATGTTCTTAAAAACCGCATAATTCGGCTTATGCTATTAAAACTACTTGTTTTAAATTGGTTTTTCCTTCACTCTACTACTTTTCTTGGTTTGGATTTCTGGGTTTTCGGCTTACTTAGATTACGTACGCCTCGAGACATTCGTAGTTTAAGTGCCGGTCATGTTCCGTACTTTCAGGACATGACACAAATTGACACTAGCACCAAGATCTAATAGTGGTCTATTGATGTTCTTGTCCCCAATTGTTGTCGAAATAGTAGGATAGCCGGGGTCCTTATGTTTTTGGGGTAAAGATTGGACAAGAGCATCACTAACAGCACCAGCCACGAAAACTTTCTTTGGTACTTGTGACTTCCTCTTCTTGGTGCATAAGTCCTTTAAGATTTTTGCGTATGAAGGAACTTGTTGGATTGCATCCAAGAGAGGGATATTTATGCTAACCTGTTTGAACAACTCTACAATCTTCTCCATTTGTGGAGTTGGTTTATTGGATCTCAACCTGTTTGGAAAAGGAACGTTTTGAAAATTTTTTGAGTCCAATTTTTGTGGATCAGATTGTGGAGTTGGAACGGATCCCCGTATAGATGTGTTTGTGTTGTGAGAAGTGGGTTCGTTCGAGCTAGAAGAAGTAGAGCCTTGTGAAAGATGAAGAATAGGCTCTAACGACGATGAAGAAGAAGAAGAAGAATGAGGTGAAGAAGATGAAGAAGGACCACCGGCAGGGGTGTCATTGTTAATACCCACATTATTGTGCATCACTTTTCCGGATCTCAACGTGGTTACAGCATTTACATTATGATTCTGCTGTTCATATGCAACATGTGCGTGACCGGGATTTGGCAGTGGTTGAGATGGAAGCTTTCCTTTTTCTCGCTCGCACAACGCAGCATTGAGTTGTGCAATTTATGCCTCAATAGATTTGATGCTTTGATCGTGTGAGGCACTGTTTTGCACCAAAGATTGAATAGAAGTCTCCAACCTTGCTGCGGATTGTGTAGATTGCTTTAAGAACGCATCTAGACTTCTTTCTAGCGAGTTAACCTTATCATTATGAGGTTGAACAAAGTTGTTTTGAGGGTAAGAATTGTTGGGCACAAAATTGTTCATTTGGTTAGGGTAAGGTTGCGGTTGGAAAGGTTGCTGGAATTGAGTTTGTGGAGGTGCTTGTTGTTGTAGAGGAGGAGGCCTTTGAAAGTTGTTGTTTCCTTGGAATTGTTGATTTTGATTCTAAGCGAAATTTGGGTGACTCCTCCAACCCGGATTATACGTCGAAGAGTATGGATCATTTCTTTGTCGTTGCTGAAAGACAGCATTGACTTGATCTTGTCCTTGAACGGGTGGATTGTATGGACACTCTTCGGTAAGATGTGATGGATCGGAACAACAAGCACAAACAGTTCTAGGGGTAAAGCGGGGGAAGGAGAAGACGATGAGATTTTGGTCTCAATCGCTTCTAGCTTTTTCGTAAGTGCGGCCTTCTCGGCCTTCATAGCAATCGACATATCTAATTGATGTATGCCTGCCCTAGACTGACCAATAGAAGAAGATGAGGTGGTCTTGGTGCTCTCCCACTGAAGTGTTTGTTCAGCAAGATCATCGAGAAACTACCACGCTTCCTCACTAGATTTGGTTAGAAAATGACCTTGACAAATGGTTTCTAGCAACTGCTTCGTTGCTGGGTTCAATCCCTCGTATACTGTTTGGCAAAGTTGCCAATTTTCGATCCCATGGTGAGGGCATTGAACAAGTAGGTCTTTGAATCTTTTAAAACACTTCCAAAATGGTTCGGAAGGAAGCTGGGAAAATTGTATAATCTCATTGCGAATTCTTGCAGTCTTGTGATGAGGATAAAACTTTTTAAGAAAACCTTTAACAAACTCTTTCTAATTCTTAATTGAACGCGATGCTGTGCTGTATAACCATTTCTCGGCTAAGTCACATAAGGTGAAAGGAATGACCCTTAGCCTTATAGCATCATCTGATAATTGGGTTGTTTTCATCATTGCGCAAACGTTTTGGAATTTGTTTATGAAGATATAGGCATCTTCAGATTCTAGTCCGTGAAATTTTGGCAGCATATTGATGAAGTGGGGTTTGATCTCAAAATTGTCCCCATTTGCCGGTGGGAGTGAAAGACAAGTAGGTAAGGTGGTGCGGATTGGGTAGAAAAGATCCTGGAGCGCGATTCGTTGGGGCGCTGCAACAGGAGGGGGTTGCGGGTTATTCGCACCTAACAGAGGTGGAATCAGTCCTGTAGGTAAGGTGCTGTTAGGATTATATCCCGACATACCTTCTGAAGAAGAATGTGAAGGTGAAGGTAAGAAAGTGGAAGGAATTTCGACTTCGGAGTCGAAAGCTTCGTCGGTCGGTACCAACGAGACGCGGACTAATCGGGCGCTAGTGTCCCTAGTCCAATTGGACATACAATAAAGAGGTAGTGTAGTCAAAAATGTGAAAAACAGAATGTGGAGGTAAAAAAACGTCAATGAAAGGAAAGTGGTGTAAGTGGGGTGCAAGGATTTCTTAGCGACAAGTTGCAAGTTTTGTAAATTTTTTTTTCTTTTTTATGTGGAGCTTTTTGCAAAAATATTTTCGATAAAAGGCTTAGACACACTTTCAATCGACCACAAAAGCACAATTAGGCCTAGATCTAGGGTCATCTAGGTCAGCTAGACAGCTCCTAACTGTTCCAAAAGCCTAGAAATAGGACCTCAAACCGCCTCTTCACCGCCAATTGCGGCCAGGTAAGTGCCAGGTGAGTGGGAGGCTCTCCACTACAAGTAGTGGCCCTAATTAAGTAACCACTCGCCTTAGACACACTTGCCTAGACACCACAAAGTCAGGTTAGAATCAACGGTCGATGCCTACAACTTTTCCTCTGTCCTATTGAGCGCGAAGTCCTTAGGGCTGAGTCTAATCTTTTTTAATTAATGATGGTCAATGCAAAATGCCTTTTGTGATTTCTGGGGTCCTGGGAAGGGTGATGAAATCCCCACCCAATCTGGATTGGAAGCCCCTTAAAGTTCGATTAAAAATATGCAAAGCGGTAACAAATACTTGCAATCATTTTTTTTTATTTTTAGCACGGCGCAAAGAATCCTGCACAAGATCAATTATTGGAAGGGGGAGAGATTTTTTAGTGCAAAGAATCTTGCAGGAGATTTGACAGAGGAGATATCAGAGGTTCAGAGGAGAGAGAAAGAGAGCTTACAGTGCAAATTCCATGCGCTGACGTCACAAGAACGCGGCGGATCCATGGCGGAAGTGGGGTCCCGGCGGCGGAAACGCGGCGGCGGCGACAGTTCAGATCTTCAGATTTCTTCTCCTCCTTTTTTGTTGTAATCCTTTATTTTTAAGATTTTCAGTTTTCTGTTTCGTTCTCTGGATTTTTCCAGATCCGAACTTGTTCTTCGATCCTTCAAAATTCATACGAAAAACCCTTCAAACAATAAAAAGATGATAAATTTTTATATTTTTTTAATTTTTCAGTTTTTATGATTTTTTTAATTTTATATTAACCCGAAATTGCAAAAAGGAAATATTACGCCATCCCCGGCAACGGCGCCATTTGATTTGATCAAAGAATAATTTGTTACCGCAATCAAGAACGGCGTCGCTTGGTAGCTAGCCGGTGAATACGGGTCGGTCCACAAGGATGATGTGTATTTCCTAATTGTTCTAACGAGTTAATTCCAAATGGTGTTTGGATCTTTATCACTAAAAAACTAATTTGATTTATACTAGGATTTAGGAATCTTGCTAGGGTTAGGTTTAGGTTAAGTTTGGTAAAATAAAATTTCCCACCTCTTTCTATGCCCTAAATTAGATCTTTTTAGGAGTTATGGTAATTATTAATAAAGGGGATTAGGACGATCGGGAAGAAACGATGTTTCTTCCTCTAGGTCCTTGTCCGTCCTTTCTTAATCCTTACCCTAACCTCCATGGAAAACATGCATATCCGGTCTTTTATACTACGGTATCACCGTTACCTTGTGGGTAGGGTACCGAAGGGAGCGGAATATGTATGTATGCATGGAGTCCTAATTATTAACATGTGATGGGCAAGAAAGGTGTGAGAGATTCGCATCTCTCAAACCCTTCCCTATTCCTAACCCTAACAAGCGAGGAAACTACTCGCTCATTGAGGGATCTACAAAAGTCATAATATTTATTTTGGTTTTAAAGTTAAGAGATTAATTAACTACTGCAGATTAATAAAAATTCTAATCTAGATTAAACTAAGGCAATTAAGAATTTTATCTAGGGCAGAAATTAAAAACTAATAACTAGGGCAAATAAAAAGAACTACTTACAAATTGATGCTCTCCAAAACTTGAAAAGAACTCTGAATTTTATTAATGAAAAGAGGCATGACCTAAAACAAGTTTTTGGGTTTCTATTTATAGGACATAGAAAACCCTAGGTTTACAATCACCGCACGTATCCTTTTACAAAAATACCCCTAGGAAGACTATTCAACGCGCCGCCAGACATTATGGAAAAATTTCGCCACTACGGGCTTAGCACGGCGGAGGAACCGCGGCCATAGGCCAGGTTTGGCCGCGGTTCCGCGGCCAAACAGTGAGCTTGGAAGCTGATTTCTTCTGTTATGCTTATGGGTGTCTTTGTCTTCCTATTTCTTTGGTTGGTTCTTCAGAATGTTTTCCGTTTCTCTTCCAGATCTCCACAGTGAGTAATGTAGTGGACTTTAACCGATCGCTTTGTGTCGAAGTCTTGAACCTTGCGCTGCCTTTGTACTTGTGTAAACTTGTTCATTGATCTTCATTGTCCCTCAAAATGTGGCATGATCAAGATTCCACCATTTATCGGTCGTAGTCTCACTTTTGCATCGTATTTTGTCTTTTTCACTGTTTTTGTTCCGAGAACCTGTAACTATGTTGCAGACATAGGTCAAAAGCACCTGTTTGTTTGTAAAATGAAATAAGAATGGGGTCTAAAAGAATGCAAAATTACGGTCTGAATAGTCTTTCATGGAGAACCTGTGTGAAAAGAATCCTATGACATATTGTAGCATAGGAATGTTATTTCCTATTAAGAGAATGTCATCCACGTACAAGTCGAGGAATACCACAGTTCGTGCTACAATCTTACTATAAATGCATGGCTCATCTGGATTTTTGATAAAGTCTAATTTTTTGATTGCCTCATCAAAACAGATGTTCCAACTCCGCGATGCCTGCTTTAGACCATAGATGGACTTAAGCAACTTGCACACTTTCCCGCTACTACCACTCTGAATGAAACCCTCCGGCTAGTCCATATAGACACACTCTTCTAAATTTTCAATTAGAAAAGTGGTTTTTACAGGTCCCTAGTCGTAGGACTGGGTAATCTATAAGCACATCCTTATACAGGTCCCTAGTCGTAGGACTATTGAGACAGGACATCGATACACCGGAGTAGACTAGCGTATGCTCTTCTCATCCCAGCAGGGGAGATGGTCTGTCCCACTGCCATCGGTACGTCGTACTGCAGATAGTATGCGGGTGCTCGTTAGGTTACGAGTACACTGGACAGGACTCGTCGGGAACTGTTGGTTGGTATTATACCTATCGTCAGTTATCAGTTCCCAGGTGACATGAGTACAGCTTAGTCCGCTGACTTGACACTGTCACTTCGCCTCGAGTGTGTTCCCACTGTACTTAGATTACTACCCTACCACGGCTCAATGGAGTCGTGCAAACAGGTAGTAGTTGGGCGCAGTCCCGAAGCACTTGGAGGCAGTGACGGTTTGATAGGATTCGTCACTCCCGGTATTGGGGGTTGACATCGCGCTGTGTCTAGGAGAGCCATTACACGAGTAGTCCCTGGCCAGGGAAAGCGAGATATACTGGTAGGTTTCCAGTGTTATCTCACGGTGTTCTGGGCTACACTCCGACACGACTTGTACCGCTATTAAGGGACTGACGTTCACCATCCCCTAGGCCCGCCATGCGATGTATCAGACGAACAGATCGGACTGTACGGAGATTGTCACATATAGGCTCCGCAGGAGTTCGAATGGGTTTAACTCATCGACCTTCTTATCGACATCTACCTGGGGACCGTTACGTACAGCTAGTGCCGCTTGCGGTCTGTGGTTAAACCCACTGCCAGCGTAGTGTCGAGTCTTTAGAGTCCCATACAGAGAGTTTCCCTGCACTGAGTGAAACGTGTAGAGGCCGTATGGTTTTACGGAAGGGCTACGATCACTTACGTGCACTTGTGTGCGTATGCTGTTCGGGCAGGCAATACTAGTGGGCTTTGGTTTAAGCCGAATTCTAGTATTGCACGGATGGATTTGTTTTGTCTTCTGTGCATTTGTATTCTACGGAATGCGGATGCGGGTGCGTATGCACAGTTTTGAGGAGCGATAAAGGAGGAGGTGCCTCATTAGGGTTTTGACATTTGATTCGGTCAAAACCATTTTGAGACGGACTCATTGGGGTTTTGGCAATTCGTTTGGTCAAAACCATTATGGGCCGGAGACATTGTTTACTAATCCTTTTAGTGATAGTTTAGTGATGGCTAATTGCATTGACCATTTGACCACCTGACCACTCTTGACTTTGTTGACCCGTTGACCAAAGTTGACCATTGACCTTCATGAGATGTCTACACTCTTCTTTGGATTTCTTATTCTTTTATAGATTATGAAAATGGTCAATTCAATTAGTAGCCATCAACTTTATCATGAAAGGATTGGTAATGATGATAGTTTTGCATTATTGCAACCATGGTTCATTTCTTTAGCTCAAAAATTCATTTTCTCATTCTCTCTCTTGTTCTTGTGAGAAGAAAAGAAAAGCTCTCATGGTTGCTAGCTCCTCCTTCTTCCTCCTCTTGATTTCTTCTTTTGATCTCATGTGTTGAGAGAAAAAGATCCCACAAAGACAAACACTTCCATATATCTCTACTACACAACCTAGGGCATCTAGACTAGCGATCTCGTTGCCCTAGTTGCCTCGGCTCGAGGTGGAGCTCGGTGTACAACTCTCGGGTGGATCGTCTTCGACTCAAGGAGATCGCGGAGGTGACCAAGATCCGGATCGTTCCTTGGAGCTTGGACGGACGAGCGGGACAGTGGAATGAAGACCCGAAGGACCGGTTTCGTGAGGTATAATTTCTACGGCATAGTAGTTAAAGCCTCTAGTAGTTTGTTAGTTTCTAGTTTAGCAAAGATCCGGCTTTTAGTCCATGTTGCCTTTGCGCCAAAAAATTGTTTTTCGCCGTTTCCGCCTCCCCGTAAGAACCGGGGTGAGCAACATGGACTTACAGTGGTATCAGAGCCTAGCTAAACATAAACTAGCAAGTTAGCAAAGTATTTAGAATATCGATCGGAAAAAGGTCGCAAAATAAGTCCGGAAAAAACCATGTTTCTGTCGAATTTTTATACCGCTCTAAAAATGATTTAACATACGTGAAAATTCGGCTCAGGGTTTTGTAAAAACACAGCACAAAAACAGTCCACTGAATCGATCAAACCACCGCAGTTCCGCGGTAAGAACATGCTTCTTGCCGCGGTTCCGCGGCCTATTTGACTCGGTCGTGGACCTGTTTTGTGCAGTGTTTTTATTTGGTTGTTTTGGGATTTTTAATAAATGTTTTTTCTACCCAGATTTTCCAGAGAACAAAATGACTCTTGGGGTGGTTACAAATTCGTATTTTGATCGATATTTTGTACACTTTGGCTAATGAATATTTTCTTTGATGTGATATATGTATTGAACGTCCGCTAATCGCTATACGTCGATTAGTGGGGGTTATACATATCTGTGATCTGTAATGTTGTTGGTTTGTGTATATGAACTCGTTGGATTGTCGCGGATGAATAGCCGGGGTGGATGTGAGATGAGAGTTTCTTTTTCTTTCATTCATTGTAAAATTTGTAAATTGATGTAATATTATTTGTATGGCCGCACATCCGGGATGAGGTTGTAGCCGCCATTGTATAATTTCTTTTTACTGTTTTTGCTCCTAGGATAGACCCAAGGAGGGGTGCACAAACTACTGGGTATCTCGAAGTGCCGAGTGGCCTACTCACGGGTTGAGGGAGGTTGCTTCGCTTCGGGTACTTGGCGGGTAGTTTGCCGCACCCGTAGGGGTCTAGGGTGGGGTTTTGGCTATTCATCGCAACCGTGTAATCCGCTTTTCGTTGCAGGCTCGAACGAATCGCGGGTTCCTAGTATATGCAAAGTGTTCATCTGTGATCTGGATTGGCTATCATTGCTATATATCTATATATGATATCTATTTAGGTGTTTCTTATGTTTTGCATCCGTGCTAGTCCAGCCCCCGCTCTGTCGTTAGTTAAGTAACCTAATGGGTGATGACGGGGCCCCGTGGCGAATGCGGATGGCATAAGCGTACGCCATATTTTGGTTGTTTTCTGCAATGGTAGGATTAAATGATAGGACACATTGGAATTAATGCAAGAAAATAAACCAAGTAAAAGTCGTTGGAACACTTTCAAAACCACTCGGTTCTTTTCAAAAACTAGCTTTTTAAACGCGGAGCTCGAACCACTCCTTTTAAAAGCTATCTCGTTCCATCGATTATATCAAGTTCACTACGTTCACGGTCTCGCCAAAACCATTCGTAGCCCTCCGTCATTTCGTATGGATAGTCAATAGTATTCAAGCTGTGTTTGTTGGCCAAAGTCAAGGCACAGTGTTTGGTAGCTATTGGGTATTCATATATAGCATAGATAGATGCGTTGGTTTGGGACAGTCGTACTACCTTGTTAGCCAAAGTCAAGGGTATGTGCGGGTGGGTTCAACATAACCTGGATAATGACGGGTAGAACTTGACATGTGACTTATGATTTGTTGGCCAAAGTCAAGGTCATAAGTGTTGGAGATAGTGCCCTCAGAGTCAATTATTGGATCACAGGCACGTGATTGCAATGATTGAGGGAGGACCTATCCCGGTAGGACAGTCTTACTCGAGATGATAGTATGCTATCTGGTTTACCTTTATCATCGTGTACTGCTTCAGGTGACCTTACAGGTCACTATTACACGCTGATAGAGCCTCTAGGATTCTTGCTTGACTGCCGGCAGTATGATGGCGATCATATACGTGAGAGCTGGTGGTCTATAAGCACATCCTTAAAAGGTCCCTAGTCGTGGGAGTTTCGAGACAGGGCATCGATTCTCCAGAGTAGACTAGTGTATACAGTCGAGACCCCGACGAGGGGCGGTGGCCGGTCTCACAAGCCACTGGTGTCAGTTGGTTCACCTAAGATGTATACAGGTGCTCATTGGGTTATGAGTACACCGGACAGGACTCGCCGGGAACATGCTAGTTGGTCTTATACCTGACGTCAGATAGCAGTTCCCTGGTGACATGTGTACAGGTTATTTCATCGACCTGGGGATCGTCATTTGTCTCGTGTGAGTTCCCACTGTACTTTGATTACTACCCTACCACGGCTCAAAGGAGTCGTGCAAACAGGTTTTAGTTGGGTACAGTCCCGAGCCACATGGAGGCAGTGAGCGGATCTTCAGGGGTTCGTCTCTCCCGGTATTGGGGTTGAGGTCGCGCTGTGTCTAGGAGAGCCATTATGCAAAGCCCTAGGCCGAGGCAGGAGATTTACTGGTAGGTATTCCAGTAGTATCTCAGGGCGTTCTGGGCTACACTCCGACACGACTTGTACCGCTTTTGTGGGTCTGACTTTTACCAACCCCCTAGGCCCGACATGCGATGCTCATAGACGAACGGACCGGACTGTACGGATATTGTCACTGACAGGCTCAGTAGGGTGTCAGGATGAGTTCGCTCATCGACGTCCCTTTTGGTCAATAACTGGTGCCCCGTCACGTATTGGGTTATACCTCTGACGTGCTGGTGGTTAAATCCACAGCCACAGTATTGACGAGTCTTTAGATTCCACCACACTTTCAGTTACTCAAGCTTTCGGGCGAAACGCTGTAGAGGCCGTATGGAGATATGGCAGGGTCCGATCAGATACGTGCGGTATTGCACGGATCAGGATCGGATAGTTTTGTACTAGTGGCCGTATAGTTATATGGCAGGGTTCGATCTGATACATGCGGTATTGCACGGATCAGGATCGAACGAATATTACTAGCCGGCTTTGGCTTAAGCCGATCCTAGTTTAGTACAGTGTAGATTTTGTCTCATTGCATTTGTATCCGGACGGAATACAGATGCAGGTGTGTATGCACAGTATCGGGGTTTTCCTGTAATTTATTACGGGACCAGTTTTCTGGAGTTGCCAGTTTGCATTCCGTTCCTGCCGGTTTTCCTTTGTTCTTTCCCGGCCGGACTTTTCTGTTGGAGGGGGTAATTTGCAGTTTTGCAAATTACATTTGAGGAGGGGGTTTCTTGCATATGTATTTATTATGATAGCATCATTTTTATTCCTTTCTTTTCTATCATCATTTCTTGTAAAAGGTGTTTAGGATTGATTTGGTTTTGATGTGAGATTGTTATGATGAGGTTTTGGATATGGTCACCATTCTCTTTATCCTACACTCACCTCCCTTCTTGTTATGTTTCATATATTCTTTTCCTCCACCATTCTTACATGAGAGGGTATTGTCATTTGAGAGATGAGAAAACTCACTTGAGAGAGAAGAAGAAGAGAGAGTTTCATTTTGAGCTTGAGGGATTTTTCTAGATCTCATTTCATGCTAGGAAAAATGCAAGCACCATTTTTCCTTATCTAGTTTCCTCCATCATCTTCTAATGGCAACAAAACCCCAAAGAGACAAGCATCTTCTACACTACATTCTACAGCATTTCTTGGGCATGTCGACTTGTCGGCTTCATGCCCGAGTTGCCTCGGTATTGAGGCGGGAGCCCGTAAAAGACGCAGGCGATGTGGTGCCCTTTCCGGCGAGGAGGCGACGATATGGAGACAAGACTTTCCGCGGGAGATTGGGACGATGAAGAGAAGACCGGAGGACTCGGATCACTTGGTATACTTCTCTTCCCATCTCTTGTTTGCTAGTATTAGGTTAATGGTTACGATCCGGGTTTTCATTGTCCGCGGTAGCGCCGGTTACCAAGTAAGGAAAAATTTTTATTCCGCATTTTGGCCTCGGATAGACGGCCGGGGCGCTGCCGTGGCGCAACATGGTATCAGAGCCACGCCATTAACCTTGCCTAGCTTGTTCTAATGCATTTTACTTATCCGATCGACCAAAATTCCAAAAACCGCGTTTTTGCTTGCATCAGTTTTCTGTCGATTTTTTCCGGGCTCGAAAATTTTTTCAGGTGATTGCAGAATGATGTACAGGGAATCCTAAGAACACTGCAAAAATTTGGTAACCCAACTCTTCCGTACGACCGCGGAACCGCGGCCTTAACCCCTCTTTGGCCGCGGTTCCGCCGCAGGAAGTTGGGGTCACTTTGCCATTTTTTTGCAGTGGGCTTTTGGGCTTCAGATAGGGGTTTTGGAATATTAAAATTGGGCCCAGAATTTCTGTGAGTGCTACAGTATTACTTGGGGGCCCACTTGTTAATTTTTGATCGATTGGATATTTTAAACACATTATTTCACAGTATTTACATTATATCTGCGACCGTGAATGTCACTTGATCGGTAAATCCCGTCTAACTGCTATAGCCCGGTTAGACGGATTTGCGAACGTGACTTTCACGTTGATGTTCTATGTTTATGCTGTGTTGTTGCGGATCGGTCGTGGGGATAGCCTGGATGCAATGTTAGTACAGTTTTGTTTTATATGTACTTTTGATATTGCGGGGCGAGCGTCCGACATGTGGACTGCCGTCACTGCCTGTTTGTATTATTCTTTTGGGGCACGACCTGGTTGCGGTCGATGTACCCGGTGTATGTATATTTTACTTTCTGTACTAGGATTACCCCGCGAAGGGGTGCACGGATAGCCGGGTTCTAGAGGGCAACGGGCCCGCATCTCTTGGCATTGAGACGGAGGGGGCTTCACTCTAGGATTGGCGGGCTATTCGCCGCACTCATAGAGGGTACAGGTTGACCCAGGAGGGGTGCCCAAGTTACCGGATTCCATGAAGTGCTGGGTGGTCCATTCACGGTGCTGAAGGGGGTTGCCTCGCTTCAGGTTTTGGCGGGTGACTTGCCGCGCCCGTAGGGGTCTAGGATTTCATTGCACAGGCTATCCACATGACCAGGGGAACGTCGGGTTTCAGCAGCGGCTCTGTGAAACCCGTGGCTTCCAAATATCTGTATTGTTCTGTGTTGCTGTACATTTCTGTGATGTTGCATTTTTATCACGCCTTGAGCGAATATAATATATTGGTATATATATTAGTAGATGTTGTATATGTTTTGCATCCGCGCTAGTCCAGTCCCCGCTCTGTCGTTAGTTAAGTAACCTAACGGGTGATGACGGGACCCAGTGGCGAATGCGGATGGCATATACGTACATCATTATTTTCGTTCTTTATTGGTGTGATTAATTGATGGGACTGCGTTGATTCGGATCAATGCAAGATAAACAAACCTATTCTGATGTTGTTGGAACATTTTTCAAAAAGCTGTTATTGCAAGGACGTTCTCTTTTGTTTTGCATCGTGGTATTCAGTTGGAATATCCTGCTCCTCAGTCGACGAGGCAAGGGCCGAGATCCCTTCACCGGGAGTGACCCCTTGGACAAAAGTTTGCGTCAGGGCAATAACTTCACTATAGCCGATTACTTTTGCTTTGCATCGTGGTATTCAGTTGGAATATCCTGCACCTCATTCTACGGGGAAAGAGCCGAGATCCCTTCACCGGGAGTGACCTCTTTAGCAAAGGTTTTCGTCACTATATTTTTATAAAAAGTTATCCAGTTCCTTCAACGATATCAAGTTCATTACGGTAAAAGGTTTTTCGCCAAAAACCATTCGTAGCCCTCCGTCATTTCAGATTAGTATTACTTAGTATTCGTGCTGCGTATTTCGTGCTTAGCCGAGGCGTAGTGTTCGGTAGCTATGTAGTGCTTTTCTGCTGCATGGATATGAGATTGGTTAGGACAGTCGTGCGGTCATTTTGGCTCAGTCAAGGATTTGTGCGGGTGGGTCTAATGCAATCAAGATAATGACGGGTTGAACTTGACTAGGATCCTTTGATATGTTGGCTCAGTCAAGGTCACTTGGGTCCTAGGGGTAAAAATCACATCGGGAGTTTCAAAAGAACTGAAACTTGCCAGGCATGCGCATACCTTCTGGAGTGTGGTGACTTGAGTGGATTCCGTCAAGTTATCATGCGATGATAGTTGGATCCCGATTCCCACTGATGAGTTGGTTTACTCCTCGGGTGATCCCGACTAATTCTTCTTTCAGGTTTGGAGGAGAATTTGAGGTGACAGTGGGAGGCTTCCTGATTAGATAAATTGGTAACCATTCTGATCTAGGTTAGAGTGCACGCTGAGTGTTTCTTTTCTCTCTCTCTGGCAGCGACCATTGACCCGACCCTAAGACTATGACTCAGTAACCAAGTTGACCGAACCTTCTTAACACTGGCTTTTGGATTGTCAGAGTTGCAAACCTCATTGCCACTCCTACTTTTACCCTTTTCTCCAGGACACCCCGTATTGCTACGAACGTCCACTTCCATTGGACAAAACCATCGTATGGTTATATACGAACTCGAAGGACTTCGAGGATGGTTTCTGGTTCTGTAGAAAACGAATAGGATTATTCAGTTGTCTTTTCTTTTCACCTTCTCTCATTGCGAGTACTCCTTGGTTTAGGAGATAGTACACCTATTACGCAAATTGGATAGTCTTCTTCCAAACCTTAGGCTGGTGCCGACCGGTAGGGAATGAAGAAAACCAATTAGCATAACGATGGTGTACAGAAGGTATTAAGATTAAGACAAAGCAAGGGATTAGTAAGAGGGCAAAGTAAATTGTGACTATTATTCACGACCGAACCAAGTATTTCTTCGCCAATCCTAAATCACCTTTGTATTTCTCCAGGACACTCCGTATCACTACGAAGATCCACAGTTTATTTGGATACTCCATCGTATGGTTATATACGAACTCGAAAGGAACTTGTTCCAGTTCGGGGATGGATTCTGGTTCAGGAGAAATAGGAATAAGGTTTATTCGGTTGTCTTTTATCTTCACCTTCTCTCGCTTTGTGAGTGCTCCTAGGATTAGGACAGTACACCTTTTATGCTTATTGGATAGTCTTCTTCCAAACCATAGGCTGGTGCCGAACGGTAGGGAAGGAAGAAAACCATTTGGCCTGAAGGGGTGTGCAGACGGTAATGACTAAAGACATGTAAAGGGATTTGGACAGATGGCAAAGAGATATACGGTTACAGTTATGAATCTGGATAATGGAAGAGGCATTACTAGGAATACCAGGATACCCCAACGAAACATTTCAATGTTTCAGTTTCACTGTGTACTGTAAAAAGAAAACTGATTTCCCGATTAGATACTTACTCCAGGGTATGTATTTACCAGGTTTGATTCTCACATCTGTATGGTTTTACAGATGATGAGTGGGAGTAAGTCATTGGGAATAGGGTGATCATCCTCATTATGTCGGGATTCGTTGTAATCGGTGATATTTGAGGAGATCATCTGGGCTGTTTGCCGGTCGGCAAATATTTGGTTTTGAATATCCGCTGTTGTGCACCAATTTCAAATTGATATATCTGTACGTCTATTTTCATAGAGTGAGATATACCTTTTGATATTATGTCGATGACATTTACCTATATCAGTGTATGGTTAGGTAAGGAGCAGTAAATAGCGGTGTAATTCTTCTTAACCATAAGTACAGTTTTCAACCTACGACACACAATGAAAGAGTTGTTAGACTCAGCGGACTTATACAGAGTATTGTATATTGTCCAGTGTCCATTAGGACAGAGGGGTTGGTCCTCATACTATATTCTGTTTACTTTTAACTTCTCTAGTTCTTAGACATGTGTTTCGTAGGAACACAGGGTCTAAGTTTTGAGGAGTTATAGGTATTTGAATAGAGTAGAGAACCAGGTGTAGCAAGTATCGGGATTCTTCAAAGTGATCGAAGATGTAGATACTTGTGTATGGTGTTCAGTTGATTGTAATGATTAAGAGAAATTGCTTCTCTTTCAGGTTACTCATAATTGGAAGCATTCCTAAGTTGAGTAACGCTGATCGGCCTCCTTCCATTTAGTTGACATGCACTGGAGACAGCTGCATGATTTGAATCTGGTTCAATCAAATCAGTGCCTCTGTTTCTATATTGGATATAGAACAGTTCATATCTTGACATTGTTAAGGTACGGGGAGTTGTCCGGCTTATGCTTAAAACCAGACACTGGACAACTCAAGGCACGTTTCTGTAATGGCTATTTGTGGGTTGACCCAGGCTATGACGAGGGTTGACTTTCTACCATCTGGAAGATCAATAGTGATATTGTTCTTGACTCGCCACAGTTTTAATAAAAATGGATTTTTTCAGAAAAACAGTAGTGGGAGTATGGTAGAACTGGAAGTGATTCTAGAACCGCAAACGATTACTGAAAATTTGATAAGAACCTGAAGATTCAATCTGGCTTGACATTCCATTAGCCACTCCGCAGATAAGGTGGATAACTTCAGGCACCCGAGAGGTACTCCGGTAGCCTCAAGGACGGTGACAGGGAAGTTCTTGTTTACGCACACTTGCCATTGTTGTTGTTCCAGGCTGCGAGACCCGGCAGGATGATGAGTATAGCGTCGTTCTAAACTAGCTTTAGAAGTGCACGTCTATATGACTCTGCCAGAGGGTTGTCGTAGTCAGTGGGAGCAGCGGAAGCATTGGTGGACATCAGGCTTATGTCTATTTATAGACTAAAGCAGATGTAGCGGAGATAGATCATCTATTTCTGACGTGAAAGTCATAGGTTTGACTTCATTAGAATAGGGGATGGATCTGTTAAGAAGGTAGTAGGGTGTGATGTCCTGGTTTTTGGATGACATACACATAGTAGGAAGTGATATTCCTATACTACGATCGGTTATACTTTGGTCGTCACATAGTGGTTTCTCCACATGGGACTTGGACATAATATCTGACATACTAGTTACTAGATCTATGGTTATAGATCTAGATTTGGGTGGTTTCCCAATCTGGGTACTTAGACAGCATTCTAAGAGTATTTAGAATGGACGACTCCTGGCATGGTAGTGTACCTGCAGGTAATGGAGTCACCCTCTCTAAAGGTGTCTTACAGACTAAAGGAGAGAGGGATGTGCATGATTGGCAGATCACTTGCTTAGGCAATTGAGTCAATCATGAGATGTCAAGTACCACACCAGATGTTGTTCTTGCACTAGATGCAATAAGTTGATATTGATCCAATCCTGGAGAAACAGTCGGAAGCAGTTTTAGAACATAAGTTGATGTTCTAGGGATATGATAACGACAGCCTTTTTTACGAGACGGTTATCATTCCAGGCTTCCAAGGTAACCTGGACGACAAGGAGGTTGTCAGAGTTATAGTTTTCCTTCTGACGAGGGGCAGTATTTTGGACAGGTGGTCCAAGGCAATACTGAGGGTGGCATGGCGCAGGATACTGATTAAGTTCAGTTGACGATACAGTCTAAGAAGTTTGGATTTGGAGTTCAATTATGAGCTAAATCCCATCAGACATCCAGACATTCTAAGACAGGTATTGCTCATTTCGGGAGATGGCTTTCTCTGCGAACTTGAGATATAGAGAGACATAGAAAGAAACGTCGCAGCGGATCCACTCACTGAGGCTATTCCTCGAACGCAATAGTTTCGCAAACGAGCTTTGTGAGACTGACTAGTAGAGGAGTTGGGTGTTCGGTATCACACGGGCTGTGAGTATGCGGCATCACAATAATTAGCCTTGAGTGCAAGTGGGAGATTGTTGGAGATAGTGCCCTCAGAGTCAATTATTGGATCACAGGCACATGATTGCAATGATTGAGGGAGGACCTATCCCGGTAGGACAGTCTTACTCGAGATGATAGTATGCTATCTGGTTTACCTTTATCATCGTGTACTGCTTCAGGTGACCTTACAGGTCACTATTACACGCTGATAGAGCCCCTAGGATTCTTGCTTGACTGCCGGCAGTATGATGGCGATCATATACGTGAGAGCTGGTGGTCTATAAGCACATCCTTAAAAGGTCCCTAGTCGTGGGAGTTTCGAGACAGGGCATCGATTCTCCAGAGTAGAATAGTGTATACAGTCGAGACCCCGACGAGGGGCGGTGGCCGGTCTCACAAGCCACTGGTGTCAGTTGGTTCACCTAAGATGTATACAGGTGCTCATTGGATTATGAGTACACCGGACAGGACTCGCCGGGAACATGCTAGTTGGTCTTATACCTGACGTCAGATAGCAGTTCCCTGGTGACATGTGTACAGGTTAGTTCATCGACCGGGGGATCGTCATTTGTCTCGTGTGAGTTCCCACTGTACTTTGATTACTACCCTACCACGGCTCAAAGGAGTCGTGCAAACAGGTTTTAGTTGGGTACAGTCCCGAGCCATATGGAGGCAGTGAGCGGATCTTCAGGGGTTCGTCTCTCCCGGTATTGGGGGTGAGGTCGCGCTGTGTCTAGGAGAGCCATTACGTAAAGCCCTCGGCCGAGGCAGGAGATTTACTGGTAGGTATTCCAGTAGTATCTCAGGGCGTTCTGGGCTACACTCCGACACGACTTGTACCGCTTTTGGAGGTCTGACTTTTACCAACCCCCTAGGCCCGACATGCGATGCTCATAGACGAACGGACCGGACTGTACGGATATTGTCACTGACAGGCTCAGTAGGGTGTCAGGATGAGTTCGCTCATCGACGTCCCTTTTGGTCAATAGCTGGTGGCCCGTCACGTATTGGCTTATACCTCTGACGTGCTGGTGGTTAAATCCACAGCCACAGTATTGACGAGTCTTTAGAGTCCACCACACTTTCAGTTACTCAAGCTTTCGGGCGAAACGCTGTAGAGGCCGTATGGAGATATGGAAGGGTCCGATCAGATACGTGCGGTATTGCACGGATCAGGATCGGACAGTTTTGTACTAGTGGTCGTATAGTTATATGGCAGGGTTCGATCTGATACGTGCGGTATTGCACGGATCAGGATCGAACGGATATTACTAGCCGGCTTTGGCTTAAGCCGGTCCTAGTTTAGTACAGTGTAGATTTTGTCTCATTGCATTTGTATCCGGACGGAATACAGATGCAGGTGTGTATGCACAGTATCGGGGTTTTCCTGTAATTTATTACGGGACCAGTTTTCTGGAGTTGCCAGTTTGCATTCCGTTCCGGCCGGTTTTCCTTTGTTCTTTCCCGGCCGGACTTTTCTGTTGGAGGGGGTAATTTGCAGTTTTGCAAATTACATTTGAGGAGGGGGTTTCTTGCATATGTATTTATTATGATAGCATCTTTTTTATTCCTTTCTTTTCTATCATCATTTCTTGTAAAAGGTGATTAGGATTGATTTGGTTTTGATGTGAGATTGTTATGATGAGGTTTTGGATATGGTCACCATTCTCTTTATCCTACACTCACCTCCCTTCTTGTTATGTTTCATATATTCTTTTCCTCCACCATTCTTACATGAGAGGGTATTCTCATTTGAGAGATGAGAAAACTCACTTGAGAGAGAAGAAGAAGAGAGAGTTTCATTTTGAGCTTGAGGGATTTTTCTTGATCTCATTTCATGCTAGGAAAAATGCAAGCACCATTTTTCCTTATCTAGTTTCCTCCATCATCTTCTAATGGCAACAAAACCCCAAAGAGACAAGCATCTTCTACACTACATTCTACAGCATTTCTTGGGCATGTCGACTTGCCGGCTTCATGCCCGAGTTGCCTCGGTATTGAGGCGGGAGCCCGTAAAAGACGCAGGCGATGTGGTGCCCTTTCCGGCGAGGAGGCGACGATATGGAGACAAGACTTTCCGCGGGAGATTGGGACGATGAAGAGAAGACCGGAGGACTCGGATCACTTGGTATACTTCTCTTCCCATCTCTTGTTTGCTAGCATTAGGTTAATGGTTACGATCCGGGTTTTCATTGTCCGCGGTAGCGCCGGTTTCCAAGTAAGGAAAATTTTTTATTCCGCATTTTGGCCTCGGATAGACGGCCGGGGCGCTGCCGTGGCGCAACAATAAGAGCATGGGGCAAAAATCCACATCGGGAGTTTCAAAAGAACTGAAACTTGCTAGCGCTGCATACCATTTGGAGTGTGATGATTCTGATAGGATTCCTTTAGTTTTGTCACGCGATGATATTTGGATCCCGATCCTACTGTGAGTATATGCTACTCCTCGGGAACTTTCTCACTTAACGATCAATGCTATAAACCAAGTAGGTGTCTAGAAAGGTGTTAGCGGGGCTACGCCCACAGGGAAAAGAGGTTACTTAATTAAGGAACTTCACGAAAGCGTTGGAAAACCTCCCTCGAAGTACCGACACTGGCATGGCTGAACGATTAAGCAAGTATTGTACGGTGAGATTGATCCTGACTAATTCTTCCTTTATGGTTTGAGGAGGGATTCGAGAGACAGTGGGAGCCATCCTGTTTAGATAAATTAAAAACCAATCTAAACTTGCAAGAGCATCATGCTAAGTGTTTTCTTCTCTCTCTCTCTTAATTACAGCGACCCAGTGACCGCACCTAGGTTACATCTAGATAATAAAATAACTGAATCTGACTGTTATGACTGGCAAAGGTCTGTCCAGATGTCCATTGCCCATGACAAGCTGGGACACCTCTTGACTGATCCAACCCTACCGTCTCAGGTCCAGTTTCCCCTGTCACGGATATTCATATCCGCAAGACATCGGAAAATGACTGTGTGAAAGCCAAGTGCCTCGTGTTAGCCTCAGTTGATGGTACATACCAGAGGCAGCACGAGAAGATGGACTCAGTTTCTATCTTCCTCAATAACAAAGATTTATATGGAGAGCAATCTCGTATCGTAAGATACGAGATCTCGAACGAATTGCTTCCAGCGAGGTTGGCTATCGGGTCATCTGTAAGGGGCAACGTCCTTACAGAGACCAGCTCTTTTGAGCTCACGGACCTGAAGACCACGTTGAAGAACGGGTCAGATGCTGACTTAGTTCAACAGTCTCTACCTACTACCCTGAAGGAAACCAGGGAAGTAGAAAGAAAGGGTAGGGCAGAAGTTTCGGGACTGGATGTAGTAAAAGCAGGACGTTCCTATTGTTACGGGAATGAACATTGGCAGAAGGATTGCAGGGCTAGTATAGCCAGTAGCCAGAATTCGAAGAATGTTGTGGCTTCGGCTTCGGGTGTGTTTGTAATAGAGAACTGCATGTCAGTTAACCCTACTTCTTGGGTATTGGATACCGGATCAGGATCTCATATCTGTAATTCGTTACAGGCTCTGAGAAACCGTAGGGTTATCAAGAAAGGTGATATGACTCTTAAGGTTGCTAACGGAATGAGCATGTATGCTGAATCCGTAGGGGAATATCATCTAGGACTGACAACTGGGCAGATATTGATTCTGCGTGACTGTTTTTATGTACCAGGTGCGACTTGTAATATCAAATCTGTATCCTTACTTTCTAAGGAAGGATATGATTTTACTTTTGTAAGCGATGTAGTAAACATCCACCTAAATCAAGTTCTGATTGGGTCAGGTACATTGAAAAACGGTATATACGTTTTGAATCAAGCTCAGGTCTTCAGTGTCCAGAACACACTTAAAAGAAAGTCTCCGAAATTAAATTAGGCTTTCTTATGGCATTGTAGACTGGGTCATATTAATGAGACACGGTTGACAAAGTTACATAAAGACGGATACTTGGATCCGTTCGAGTATCAGTCTTATGCCACTTGTGAATCTTGTCTCATAGGAAAGATGACAAAGATTCCGTTCACTGGACACGGAGAAAGAGCAAGTGAGCTCTTGGGACTCATACACAGTGATGTGTGTGTTCCAATGTCTACACATGCACGAAGTGGTTATTCATACTTCATTACTTTCTCAGATGATTTCTCTAGGTATGGGCAAATCTTCTTGATGAAGAACAAATCCGAGGCCTTTGAGAAATTTCAGGAATATAAGAATGAAGTTGAAAAACAAACAGGCAAAAGTATCAAGACACTAAGATCTGATCGAGGTGGTGAATACTTGAGTGCCGAGTTTCTGGGCTACTTAAAAGAGAATGGAATTCTCTCTCAGCTTACTCCTCCATACACACCACACCACAACGGTGTATCGGAAAGGCGGAATCGAACACTATTGGATATGGTTCGTTCCATGATGAGTAAGGCTGAGTTACCACGATCTTTCTGGGGTTATGCACTAGAAACAGCTGCATATCTTTTGAACTAAGTTCCAACTAAGACTGTGCCTACTACACCATATCAGATGTGGTGTGGGAAGAAACCCTATCTTAATCACATTAAGACATGGGGATGTCCAGCTTTTGTAAAAAAGCAGCATGCGGACAAGCTCGAGGCACGTTCAGTACAGTGTAAGTTTGTGGGATACCCAAAGAACTCCAGGGGTATCTTTTCTATTACGCAGAGGAACAAATGGTTTTTTTTCTCGTCATGCCCGCTTCTTGGAAATTGAGTTTTTGGAAAACCAGATAAGTGGGAGCGCAATAGAACTGGAAGAAATTCCAAAACCACGAGCTATTACTGAAAGCTTAGTAGAACCAGAGGGTTCGAAAGAACAGGACATTCCTACGCCACTCCGCAGGAGTAGTAAGCAGTCTCATCCGCCCGAGAGATTCTACGGTTTTCTCATAGACGGGGATAGAGAGGATTGCACTATGGATTATGGTGAGCCTACTAGCTTCCAACAAGCCATTCAGAGCGGTGGCTCGGTAAAATGGCTGGATGCAATGCGGACCGAGATGGAGTCCATGTACACCAACAAAGTTTGGACTTTGGACTTTTCTCCAGAAGGGGTAAAACCCGTAGGCTGCAAATGGATCTTCAGAAAGAACATTGGTGTAGATGGGCAGGTTGAGGCCTATAAAGCTAGACTTGTTGCAAAGGGTTTTCGTCAAAGACCAGGTTTGGACTATGACGAGACCTTTTCTCCAGTGGCTATGCTGAAATCCATTCGGATCCTTCTTGCCATTGTTGCCTTCCACGATTATGAAATCTGGAAGATGAACGTAAAGACGGCTTTCCTAAATGGAAATTTGGAAGAGTACGTCTATATGGATCAGCCGGAGGGATTCATTCAGAGTGGGAGCAGCGGTAAAGTGTGCAAGTTGCTAAAGTCCATTTATGGACTGAAGCAGGCATCGCGGAGTTGGAACATCTGCTTCGATGATACTGTCAACGAATTCGACTTTATCAAAAACCCAGATGAACCATGCATTTACAGTAAGATTGTAGGGAGAACTGTGGTATTCCTCGTCTTGTACATGGATGACATTCTCCTAATAGGAAATGATATTCCTATGCTACAGTCAGTCAAAGGATTCTTGTCGCAGAGATTCTCCATGAAGGACCTGGGCGATGCCAACTACATTCTGGGGATCCAGATCTATCGTGATAGATCTAAGAGGATGTTGGGAATTTCACAGTCAAGGTACATCTACACCATACTGAAAAGATTCAGTATGGAAGATTCCAAGCGCGATAATTTACCGGCTTGTCACGGGATCACCCTCTCCAAAGAGATGTCTCCCAAGACTGATTTGGAGAGGGATCGCATGTCTATTATACCCTACGCTTCTGGGGTAGGCTCTATAATGTATGCGATATTATGTACCAGACCAGATGTAGCATACGCATTGAGCGTTGTAAGCCGGTATCAGTCGGACCCAGGGGAGAAACACTGGATAGCGGTAAAGGACATTCTCAAGTACCTGAGAAGGACTAAGGAGATGTTCTTGGTGTATGGCGGAAAAGACCTCCAGATCGAGGCCTTTGGTGACTCCAGCTTCCAGAGTGACAAGGATGACTCCAAGTCCATGTCGGGTTATGTCTTTACCCTCAATGGAGGGGCGGTTTGCTGGAAGAGTTCCAAGCAGGAGACCGTTGCTGACTCAACCATGGAAGTGGAGTACATAGCTGCTTGCAATGCCGCAAAGGAAGCTGTCTGGATGAAGAAGTTCCTCACGGAGCTTCAGGCGGTTCCTACCATTGTTGATCCAATACCGCTGTATTGCGACAACAACGGCGCTATAGCTTTAGCGAAGGAACCCAAGTCCCATCAGAAGTCCAGGCACATTTTGAGGCGATACCACCTGATCAGGGAGTGTAGGGTTCCTAGGCACACCCATGAGGTTCTACAAGTTATCAAACATGGCCAATTCAAAAATTTCTTATGTGCTAAGTAACCCTAAGCAAGATCGTAACTAGAGGATAAGCGATGCAAGCAAGTAAACAACTTTATTGCTAAAGGAAAGTGACTACAACCTTTGTAGATCCGGTGCTCCACTTCCTTGGCTCCGTGATGACGTCCCTCCGCTGTACCCATCGGAATCCTAGACTCTCGCGGTAGTTTCATCGGAGAAAAGATCGGGCTAGGTCGTCGACTTCGATGCCGAAGAAGATCTACGTCGAGGCAACTCAAGATCAAGCTCCAACTTCACCAAGTCATGAAACTTGTGAAGAAAACACCTTATACTACATGGCAAGTGGTAAAGGATGAAGAAATAGTAAGTGGGTTCACTTTGGATTTGGATTTCTCACTCTTTTTCTCAAGTCACCATTGAAGGTAGCAAAGGTTTTCTTCAACTTGAAGAAGGAGAAGAAGAAGAAAGGAATATGATAAGAATATTGAAAATAGAAAATAAAGTGATTCTTATCATATAGCAACCATGGTTAAGTGTAGAGAATAAACTAGGGTTAGGTTTAATGGTTAGGTTAAGGCTAAGAAACAAAATGGTCAAAGCTTCAAAGCTTCATGAAGTTTCAAGAAAGAAACAAAGTTAGCCACCATTTTATTCTTTCCAAAATAAATGAATAAATAAATAAGTAAAGATTACAAAACCCTAACCATTAACCTAGACAAGGTTTAAAGCATACACATACCCAAGTTTGCATGTATCATCAAACATGATACAAACTAGTACACAAAACTATATCATATATACAATGTGCACTTCAAGTGAGAAAATCCATCTAAAGTGAACAAATATTAGTTAATGCAAAGTAATATATCAAATATATAATTATACATTAAATCATTAAATCAACACTTGATTTATTGATCCGGTCATATCGCATATGACCGACTAATATCCAATGTATCGACTTATCGAATCAATCCTCGATTCGATAACTAGGTTATATCACATACAACCATTCAATACATTCATTGCGAGAATAGAATACGGTATCACATACACGCATTATTCTCGGACCCGCACATATCTCATATGCGCTCCTATTTCGTTTCGCTTGAGCCAGGAAACCTCTGTGTAGGACTCTAAAGACTCGTCAATACGCCGGCAGCAGATGATGATCATATCAAACACCCACAAGCCGTAAGCGGTCTGCTAAACGTAACGGCCACCTGGGTATTGAGAGATGAGAAGATCGACGAGTAAGTCCGCTCACACTCCTGTGAATCCAACCAGTAACACTTACCGTACAGTCCGGTCTGTTCGTCTGATATGTCGCATATCTCGCCTAGGGGTGTTAAACGTCAGACCCCAGTAGCTTGATAAGTCATGCCGATGTAAGGTCCATAACAAGAACGAAACTACTGATAACACTTACCAGTAAATCGGTATAACCCTGGCCAGGGATTTCCAGTTATGGCCAGTCGAGCATAGCGCAACATCAACCCCCAATACCGGGAGAGTCGAATCCGCTCCTATCGCTCATTGCCTCCATGTGAATCGGGACTGTACCCAAAATCCACCTGTTTGCACGACTCTGTAGAGCCATGGTAGGGTGGAAATCAAAGCACAGTGGGAGACACACAAGACTCTATGACGATCTCGGGTCAACAGACTAAGCTGTACCAGTGTCACCAGAGAACTGCCATCTGACGTGAGGTATAATACCATCTGGGAGTTCTCGGCGAGTCCGTTCAGTGTACCCAATCTCCACTGAGCACCCGCATACCATCTCTGATGTCAAACACCAATGGATATGGGATCATCTATTGCCCATCACATGGGTCGAGAAGATATACGCTAGTCTACTCTGGAATATCGATGCCCCGTCTCGATATTCCCACGACTAGGAACAATGAAGGATGTACTCATTGACTACCCAGGCCCCACTAGTATGATTTACATCATAGTCCTGGAAGTCGAGTACACATCCTAAGGGCTTTATGAACATGTAATCAGAGAGACAGAAAGTATACATGTTAAGATAAAGAGCAACCAGATAGCGTACTATCTTGTCGAGCAAGAAAGTCCTACCTATATATGTCCCAGCATCCACTACAATATACATCCAATGTACAGTAATGGCCTCTAGGGCATATATATAACTAACAAACTCCCACTTGCAATAGGGCCATCTGTAGCAGTGGTTGCAGTATCACATACTCAACCATCCCATAAAAGTCTCTCTTTGGGAAAAGGCCTTTGTGAGTGGATCCGCCGTGTTGTCCTCTGAGTCTACTCTCCTTACCTCGATCACCCTGGAGATCAACTATCTCCATGATCAGGTGATGCTGCCTCAGAATATGTCTGGGTCACTGATGGGACCATAGTTCCTGGGCTAAAGCCTCTCTTCCAATGTCACACAATGGTAGGAACCTAGTTCATCTTATGAACCAATATACACCCAAACTGCCACTTTGGTAGTATCTTCGATAGCGATGTCACCAGCCTTTATCGTCTAGTTTGCCACTGTATCTAGCTTGGAACTCTTCCAACATACCGTCCCTTTACTGAGGGTAAAGACAATGCCTGCGACTGACACTCAGTCGTCCTTATCACCCTGGAACCTTTCCAGTGATTCTCCCCAGGATCAACTGATACCATCTCACTACAACTAGTGAGAATCCTAACATCCATTTAGATCTATCTCATAGATCCAAAACCCAGGATTTAGGGGGTATCACATTGATCCTATTGGAGAATCCATGTGAAAAGAGGAGATCGACCGATCGTAGCATAGGAAACTCCTTTCCTATCAAGAGTATGTCATCCACGTATTCTACGAGGATCATTACCATACTCCATACTGCCGTTTTGTACATACAAGGTTCATCTACCATTTTGATGATGTCAAACTCTTTGACTGCCACATCAAAACAGATGTTCCAACTCTGCGATGCCTGGTTTATCCTGTAATGTAACTTGCACACGTTTCCGCTGCTTCCACTATTTACGAAGCCCTCTGGCTGTGTTCTTATAGACGTTCTCTTCTAAATCATTATTTAAAAATGTAGTCATGGCACCTAACCACCAAATATCGTAGTCATGGTATGTAGCAATGGTAAGTAGGATCTGGATGGACTTAAGCATAGTCCCTGGAAAAGGTTTCATCATTATCCACGCTTGGTTGATGACGAAAACCTTTAACAAGTCTAGCTTTGAAAGTCACAACTTTTCCATCTACACCAAGTAATCTTCTCAAGATATACTTGCTCCTGATGGGGATTTAACCCTTCAGATATCGCAACCAAAGTCCATACTTTGTTGGTGTATATGGATTCCATCTCAGATCGCTAAGCATCCAGCCATTCTTACAGAGTCCCTACTCTCGATGACCTGCTCGAATCTAGTTGGGTCATCATCTCATGATGCAATCCTCGCTCCCACTGTCATCGAGAAACCGAAGTATCTTTCAGGCATGTGAGGAACCCTACCAGATCGGCGGAGAGGTTGAGTTTCGTCGGGGACTATTGAATCCTTTGGTTCTGTCAAATCATCAGCTGCAGTTTTGTATAGCTGGAACCTTTCCAGTTCTACAGAACTGACCTTGCCTCGATCTTGTCCGGATTTTGCTTTTGACATAGGCCGGACAATTCCAAATCTTAACTTACTTAAGAGATAGGTTCTTCCCATACTATATCTTATATGGAGTGGTAGGCACTGATTTGATTCGAATCTAATTCAATAGGTATGCATCTTCTCAAGTGCACAACCCCAAAAAAAGAAATAGGTAACTCAGTAATACTCATCATAGAGCACACCATATCATATAGGGTGTTATTGCTCAGCCCTGATACATCGTTGTGCTGTAGTATAATCAGAGGATAATACCGAGAGAGAATCTCATTCTCCTTTAGTATAATCCAGGAATTCTATACACAAGTATTCTTCTCCCTGATCTTATCATAGGACATAATACTTATACCCAGTTTTTGGTTCTCTATTTCTAACTTATATTCTGTGAATATCTCAAAAGGTTCAGACTTGTGTTTCAACAGGAACATATGTCTGAATCTTGAGAGATTATCAGAGAATGTAATGAAATACAAAGAACCGGTCTTGGCATGTGTAGACAGGGGATCTTACATACAAATGTTGCATCACATTCTGGATAAATAGAAAATGTTAAATTTTCCGATCGAACAATCGAACACCCAAGTTTTCCCGAAATAGCTCAACACATGAAATAAGTTTAAAAACATTCACTTCGTGCCTCAGTACCAACGGTCCAGCCGTAGAAGGGTCAAGCCAACGCCTCACATGTGGCACACCGTACTGCCCCAAATCCTAAGGTTCAAAGGGCAGTTCAAGACGGTCACATAATCGAGTTAAGGTTTGTTGTCTTCTAGAGGGACCATCGCGTTACTTGCACTACTTAGAACGTCATTAAACTACGGAAAAATCCAACAATTGGAAATTTCCCGGCAGGGGAAAAATTGGGTATTTATATCCGGTCGAACTTTTTAACATATTCTAAAATTACCCGGAAAAACATATAGACAAAGTTTGATCATCTGATCGAATCTACGAACTCCCAATACAACCCAGAAAACTCAACTCTTGAGTGCAGAATAAAAATTCCCAGAAAACTCAGCACAACAATATAGGAATTACTGTGCAAACAAATTGACAAGATACCCCTTTATAGCCGCGGAACCGCCGTACATGCCATGCTCGTGCCGCAGTTCTGCGGCCACTTGGTCGATTCATGCTCACGTGCTTCACAGTAATTCTTACAAAAGCCTGCTTATTTTTCTGCAAATTTTTAATTCACAAAAATCCACAATTTTCAAAAATGTACAGAGAGTGGATTTTGCATTAGGGTTTCGGTTCGATCGGATTTCTAACTCCGTCTACGCATCGCCTAAGGCTCTAGCTAGGCTCTGATACCACTGTAGGGTTCCTAGGCACACCCATGAGGTTCTATAAGTGATCAAGCATGGCCAATTCAAAAATTTCCTATGTGCCAAGTAACCCTAAGCAAGATCGTAACTAGAGGATAAGCGATGCAAGCAAGTAAACAACTTTATTGCTAAAGGAAAGTGACTACAACCTTTGTAGATCCGGTGCTCCACTTCCTTAGCTCCGTGATGACGTCCCTCTGCTATACCCATCGGAATCCTACACTCTCGCGGTGGTTTCATCGGAGAAAATATCGGGCTAGGTCGTCGACTTCGATGCCGAAGATGATCTACGTCGAGGCAACTCAAGATCAAGCTCCAACTTCCCCAAGTCATGAAACTTGTGAAGAAAACACCCTATACTACAAGGCAAGTAGTAGAGGATGAAGAAATAGAAAGTGGGTTCACTTTGGATTTGGATTTCTCACTCTTTTTCTCAAGTCACCATTGAAGGTAGCAAAGGTTTTCTTCATCTTGAAGAAGAAGAAGAAGAAAAGAATATGATAAGAATATTGAAAATAGAAAATAAAGTGATTCTTATCATATAGCAACCATGGTTAAGTGTAGAGAATAAACTAGGGTTAGGTTTAATGGTTATGTTAAGGCTAAGAAACAAAATGGTCAAAGCTTCAGAGCTTCATGAAGTTTCAAGAAAGAAACAAAGTTAGCCACCATTTTATTCTTGCCAAAATAAATGAATAAAAGAATAAATAAATAAGTAAAGATTACAAAACCCTAACCATTAACCTAGACAAGGTTTAAAGCATACACATACCCAAGTTTGCATGTATCATCAAACATGATACAAACTAGTGCACAAAACTATATCATATATACAATGTGCACTTCAAGTGAGAAAATCCATCTAAAGTGAACAAATATTAGTTAATGCAAAGTAATATATCAAATATATAATTATACATTAAATCATTAAATCAACACTTGATTTAACGATCCGGTCATATCGCATATGACCGACTAATATCCAATGTATCGACTTATCGAATCAATCCTCGATTCGATAACTAGGTTATATCACATACAACCATTCGATACATTCATCGCGAGAATAGAATACGGTATCACATACACGCATTATTCTCGGTCCCGCACATATCTCATATGCGCTCCTATTTCGTTTCGCTTGAGCCAGGAAACCTCTGTGTAGGACTCTAAAGACTCGTCAATACGCCGGCAGCAGATGATGATCATATCAAACACCCATAAGCCGCAAGCGGTTTGCTAAACGTAACGGCCACCCGGGTATTGAGCGATGAGAAGATCGACGAGCAAGTCCGCTCACACTCCTGTGAATCCAACCAGTAACACTTACCGTACAGTCCGGTCTATTCGTCTGATATGTCGCATATCTCGCCTAGGGTAGTAAACGTCAGACCCCAGTAGCTTGATAAGTCATGCCGATGTAAGGTCCATAACAAGAACGAAACTACTGATAACACTTACCAGTAAATCAGTGCAACCCTGGCCAGGGATTTCCAGTTATGGCCAGTCGAGCATAGCGCAACATCAACCCCCAATACCGGGAGAGACGAATCCCCTCCTATCGCTCATTGCCTCCATGTGAATCCGGACTGTACCAAAAAACCACCTGTTTGCACGACTCTGTAGAGCCGTGGTAGGGTGGAAATCAAAGCACAGTGAAAGACACACAATACTCTATGACGATCTCGGGTCAACAGACTAAGCTGTACCAGTGTCACCAGAGAACTGCCATCTGACGTGAGGTATAATACCATCTGGGAGTTCTCGGCGAGTCCGTTCAGTGTACCCAGTCTCCACTGAGCACCTGCATACCATCTTTGATGTCAAACACCAATGGATATGGGATCATCCATCGCCCATCACATGGGTCGAGAAGATATACGCTAGTCTACTCTGGAATATCGATGCCCCGTCTCGATATTCCCACGACTAGGAACAATGAAGGATGTACTCATTGACTACCCAGGCCCCACTAGTATGATCTTCATCATAGTCCTGGAAGTCGAGTACACAACCTAAGGGCTTTATCAACATGTAATCAGAGAGACAGAGAGTATACATGTTAAGATAAAGAGCAACCAGATAGCGTACTATCATGTCGAGCAAGAAAGTCCTATCTATATATGTCCCAGCATCCACTACAATATACATCCAATGTACAGTAATGGCCTCTATGGCATACATATAACTAACAGGGAGATCGTAGATCACGGGAAGATCGAGGTGAAGAGAGTAAATACGGAGAACAACACTGCAGATCCACTCACGAAGGCCCTACTACAGACTCAGTTCGAGCGGCTGATCGAGATGATAGGTCTTCGATACGCCAGTACATGGCCTTAGTGCAAGTGGGAGATTGTTAGTGTATATGCCCTAGAGGCCATTACTGTATCATACTAGCTTGTATATTACTTAATGGAAGCTTGGGATATTCACAGTTGTATAGACAATCTTGCTTAAAATGGTAGTATGCTACTTGGTTTGTTTCTACTTCAATATGTGCATGTGTTTCTTTTAGCATATCGCACATACATATTAGTAGAGCCCTTAGGATCTTTGCTTGATTACCAGCATTGTGATGGCAGTCATACTTGTGGGGGCTGGGTAATCTATAAGCACATCCTTATACAGGTTGCTAGTCGTAGGACTATCGAGACAGGGCATCGATACTCCGGAGTAGACTAGCGTATGCGCTTCTCATCCCAGCAGGGGAGATGGTCTGTCCCACAACAATCAGTACGTCGTACTGGAGATAGTATGCGGGTGCTCGTTAGGTTACGAGTACACTAGACAGGACTCGTCGGGAACTGTTGGTTGGTATTATACCTATCGTCAGTTATCAGTTCCCAGGTGACATGAGTACAGCTTAGTCCGCTGACTTGACACTGTCACTTCACCTCGAGTGTGTTCCCGCTGTACTTAGATTACTACCCTACCACGGCTCAAAGGAGTCGTGCAAACAGGTAGTAGTTGGGTGCAGTCCCGAAGCACTTGGAGGCTGTGATGGTTAGACAGGATTCGTCTCTCCCGGTATTGGGGATTGACATCGTGCTGTGTCTAGGAGAGCCATTACACGAGTAGTCCCTGGCCAGGGCAAGCGAGATATACTGGTAGGTTTCCAGTGTTATCTCAGGGTGTTCTGGGCTACACTCCGACACGACTTGTACCGCTATTAGGGGACTGACATTCACCACCCCCTAGGCCCGCCATGCGATGTATCAGACGAACAAACCGGACTGTACGGAGATTGTCACATACAGGCTTAATAGGTGTTCGGATGGGATTACCTCATCGGCCTTCTTATCGACATCTACCTGGGGACCATTACGTACAGCTAGTGCCGGTTGCGGTCTGTGGTTAAACCCACTGCCAGCATAGTGTCGAGTCTTTAAAGTCCCACACAGAGAGTTTCCCTGCACTGAGCGAAACGTGTAGAGGCCGTATGGTTTTACGGCAGGGCTACGATCACTTACGTGCACTTGTGTGCGTATGCTGTTCGGGCAGGCAATACCAGTGGGCTTTGATTTAAGCCGGATCCTAGTATTGCACGGATAGATTTGTTTTGTCTTCTGTGCATTCGCATTCTATGGAATGCGGATGCGGGTGTGTATGCACAGTTTTGAGCAGCGATAAAGGAGGAGGTGCCTCATTAGGGTTTTGACAGTTGATTCGTTCAAAACCATTTTGAAGCGGACTCATTGGGGTTTTGGCAATTCGTTTGGTCAAAACCATTATGGGCCGGAGACATTGTTTACTAATCCTTTTAGTGATAGTTTAGTGATGGCTAACTGCATTGACCATTTGACCACCTTGACCACTCTTGACTTTGTTGACCCGTTGACCAAAGTTGACCATTGACCTTCATGAGAGGTCTACACTCTTCTTTGGATTTCTTTTTCTTTTATGGATTATGAAAATGGTCAATTCAATTAGTAGCCATCAACTTTATCATGAAAGGATTGGTAATGATGATAGTTTTGCAATATTGCACCCATGGTTCATTTCTTTAGCTCAAAAATTCATTTTCTCATTCTCTCTCTTGTTCTTATGAGAAGAAAAGAAAATCTCTCATGGTTGCTAGCTCCTCCTTCTTCCTCCTCTTGATTTCTTCTTTTGATCTCATATGTTGAGAGAAGAAGATCCCACAAAGGCAAACACTTCCATATATCTCTACTACACAACCTAGGGCAACTAGACTAGCGATCTTGTTGCCCTAGTTGCCTCGGCTCGAGGTGGAGCTCGGTGTATAACTCTTGGGTGGATCGTCTTCGACTCAAGGAGGCCGCGGAGGTGACCAAGATCCGGATCGTTCCTTGGAGCTTGGACGGACGAGCGGGACAGCGGAATGAAAACCCGAAGGACCGGTTTCATGAGGTATAATTTCTACGGCATAGTAGTTAAAGCCTCTAGTAGTTTGTTAGTTTCTAGTTTAGCAAAGATCCGGCTTTTAGTCCATGTTGCCTTTGCGCCAAAAAATTTTTTTTCGCCATTTCCGCCTCCCCGTAAGAACCGGGGTGAGCAACATGGACTTACAGAAGGATCCGAATGGATTTGAGCATAGCAACTGGAGAAAAGGTTTCGTCATAGTCCAAGCCAGGTCTTTGATGAAAACCCTTTGCAACAAGTCTAGCCTTATAGGTTTCAACCTGTCCATCTACACCAATCTTCTTTTCGAAAATCCATTTGCAGCCTACGGGTTTTACCCTGTCTGGAGCAATGTCCAAAGTCCATACTTTGTTGGTGTACATGGACTCCATTTCGGTCCGCATTGCTTCCAGCCATCTTACCAAGTCAGCGCTCTGAATAGCCTGTTGGAAGTTAGTCAGGTCACCATTATCAATGATGCAATCCTCTCTATCCTCATCTACGAGAAAACCGTAGTATCTCTCAGGCGGATTGTAAGTACACGTTGCCCACCCCGGTGCTTGCGGGGAGACGGAAAACGGAATAAAAATCGGATTTTTACTACTCTAGGAAACATGGACTAGACAAAGTCGGGATCTTTTCTAAACAAAACTAGCTAAAAGCTAAAGAGAGTTAGCTATAGGGTAGAATGGTTATACCTTGGGCTTTATGTCCTTCTGTCCTTGCTCCTTGGAGTGGTAGAAAGGGATCACCTTGTCGCCTTCTCTAGTCGAAAAAGGATCCACCCGAGAGCCTCAACCTTTGGCTTCAACTTCAAGATAGAAGTAACTAAGGTGCTAGAAGTGCTAATCCTTGAACCCTAGATGAGAGTAGAGATTATCTAGAAGAGGTTTTCTCAAGCTCAAGTGTTTCTCAACACATGAGAGGGGAGAGCTTGAGAGAGAGGAAGAGGAGGAGAGAGAATGAATATGATAGAATGAGAGAATAATGAAGCATTCTCACATATATGCGTGAATTATTGTAAATTGATAATTAGTGAGATAATTGTCATGGCTTAATCAAGACATGACCATTATCATTTCATATTTAATGCTAATTGCAAGGATCAAAGAGCATCTTTTATATGGAATGATGATGGTCAAAGTGTCAACCTAGGTCAACAAGTCAAGAGTGGTCAAATAGTCATCAACCCTAACCATGCACAATTATATATATAACTAATATCAATTAACCATAATACACACATAAGCATTAGGGTTAGCAAAATGACAATGGTCATTAACCCTAATCAAAGTCCTCTCCCTCTGTCTCAATCAACTGTGCACACGCACCCGTATTCGTGATCCGAGGAACACGAATACAATGAGATAAAACCAATCCCAAATCACATACTAGGATCTGGCTTAACCCAAAGCCCGCTAGTATAAGCTGTCCGGACAGCAAACGTACACAAGTGCGCGGATGTGAACGAACCCTGTCGCAAAACCATGCGACCTCTACTCATTTTGCCTAAAGGCGAATAGCTCTCTGTGTGGGACTTTAAAGACTCGACACTATGCTGGCAGTGGGTTTAACCACAGACCGCAAGCGGCACTAGCTGTACGTAACGGTCCCCAGGTAGATGCCGATAAGAAGACTGACGAGGTGACCCTATCTGAACTCCTACTGAGCCTGTATGTGACAGTCTCCGTACAGTCCGGTCTGTTCGTCTGATACATCGCATGGCGGGCCTAGGGAGGCGGTGAACGTCAGTCCCCTAATAGCGGTACAAGTCGTGTCGGAGTGTAGCCCAGAACACCCTGAGATAACACTAGAAACCTACCAGTATATCTCGCTTGCCCTGGCCAGGGACTACTTATGTAATGGCTCTCCTGGACACAGCGCGATGTCAACCCCCAATACCGGGAGAGACGAATCCAGTCTAACCGTCACTGCCTCCCAGTGCTTCGGGACTGCACCCAAAAACTACCTGTTTGCACGACTCTGTAGAGCCGTGGTAGGGTGGAAATCAAAGCACAGTGAAAGACACACAAGACACTATGACGATCTCGGGTCAACAGACTAAGCTGTACCAGTGTCACCAGAGAACTTCCATCTGACGTGAGGTATAATACCATCTGGGAGTTCTCGGCGAGTCCGTTCAGTGTACCCAGTCTCCACTGAGCACCTGCATACCATCTTTGATGTCAAACACCAATGGATATGGGATCATCCATCGCCCATCACATGGGTCGAGAAGATATACGCTAGTCTACTTTGGAATATCGATGCCCCGTCTCGATATTCCCATGACTAGGAACAATGAAGGATGTACTCATTGACTACCCATGCCCCACTAGTATGATCTTCATCATAGTCCTGGAAGTCGAGTACACAACCTAAGGGCTTTATCAACATGTAATCGCAGAGACAGAAAGTATACATGTTAAGATAAAGAGCAACCAGATAGCATACTATCATGTCGAGCAAGAAAGTCCTACCTATATATGTCCCAGCATCCACTACAATATACATCCAATGTACAGTAATGGCCTCCAGGGCATACATATAACTAACAGGGAGATCGTAGATCGCCGGAAGATCGAGGTGAAGAGAGTAAATACGGAGAACAACATTGCAGATCCACTCACGAAGGCCCTACTACAGACTCAGTTCGAGCGGCTGATCGAGATGATAGGTCTTCGATACGCCAGTACATGGCCTTAGTGCAAGTGGGAGATTGTTAGTGTATATGCCCAAGAGGCCATTACTGTATCATACTAGCTTGTATATTACTTAATGGAAGCTTGGGATATTCACAGTTGTATAGACAATCTTGCTTAAAATGGTAGTATGCTACTTGGTTTGTTTCTACTTCAATATGTGCATGTGTTTCTTTTAGCATATCGCCCATACATATTAGTAGAGCCCTTAGGATCTTTGCTTGATTACCAGCGTTGTGATGGCAGTCATACTTGTGGGGGCTGGGTAATCTATAAGCACATCCTTATACAGGTCGCTAGTCGTAGGACTATCGAGACAGGGCATCGATACTCCGGAGTAGACTAGCGTATGCGCTTCTCATCCCAGCAGGGGAGATGGTCTGTCCCACAACAATCAGTACGTCGTACTGGAGATTGTATGCGGGTGCTCGTTAGGTTACGAGTACACTAGACAGGACTCGTCGGGAACTGTTGGTTGGTATTATACCTATCGTCAGTTATCAGTTCCCAGGTGACATGAGTACAGCTTAGTCCGCTGACTTGACACTGTCACTTCACCTCGAGTGTGTTCCCACTGTACTTAGATTACTACCCTACCATGGCTCAAAGGAGTCGTGCAAACAGGTAGTAGTTGGGTGCAGTCCCGAAGCACTTGGAGGCAGTGACGGTTAGACAGGATTCGTCTCTCCCGGTATTGGGGATTGACATCGCGCTGTGTCTAGGAGAGCCATTACACGAGTAGTCCCTGGCCAGGGCAAGCGAGATATACTGGTAGGTTTCCAGTGTTATCTCAGGGTGTTCTGGGCTACACTCCGACACGACTTGTACCGCTATTAGGGGACTGACATTCACCACCGCCTAGGCCCGCCATGCGATGTATCAGACGAACAAACCGGACTGTACGGAGATTGTCACATACAGGCTCAATAGGTGTTCGGATGGGATTACCTCATCGGCCTTCTTATCGACATCTACCTGGGGACCGTTACGTACAGCTAGTGCCGCTTGCGGTCTGTGGTTAAACCCACTGCCAGCATAGTGTCGAGTCTTTAGAGTCCCACACAGAGAGTTTCCCTGCACTGAGCGAAACGTGTAGAGGCCGTATGGTTTTACGGCAGGGCTACGATCACTTACGTGCACTTGTGTGCGTATGCTGTTCGGGCAGGCAATACCAGTGGGCTTTGGTTTAAGCCGGATCCTAGTATTGAACGGATGGATTTGTTTTGTCTTCTGTGTATTCGCATTCTATGGAATGCGGATGCGGGTGTGTATGCACAGTTTTGAGGAGCGATAAAGGAGGAGGTGCCTCATTAAGGTTTTGACAGTTGATTCGGTCAAAACCATTTTGAGGCGGACTCATTGGGGTTTTGGCAATTCGTTTGGTCAAAACCATTATGAGCCGGTGACATTGTTTTCTAATCCTTTTAGTGATAGTTTAGTGATGGCTAATTGCATTGACCATTTGACCACCTTGACCACTCTTGACTTTGTTGACCCGTTGACCAAAGTTGACCATTGACCTTCATGAGAGGTCTACACTCTTCTTTGGATTTCTTTTTCTTTTATGGATTATGAAAATGGTCAATTCAATTAGTAGCCATCAACTTTATCATGAAAGGATTGGTAATGATGATAGTTTTGCAATATTGCACCCATGGTTCATTTCTTAAGCTCAAAAATTCATTTTCTTATTCTCTCTCTTGTTCTTATGAGAAGAAAAGAAAATCTCTCATGGTTGCTAGCTCCTCCTTCTTTCTCCTCTTGATTTCTTCTTTTGATCTCATATGTTGAGAGAAGAAGATCCCACAAAGGCAAACACTTCCATATATCTCTACTACACAACCTAGGGCAACTAGACTAGCGATCTTGTTGCCCCAGTTGCCTCGGCTCGAGGTGGAGCTCGGTGTATAACTCTTGGGTGGATCGTCCTCAAGGAGGCCGCGGAGGTGACCAAGATCCGGATCGTTCCTTGGAGCTTGGACGGACGAGCGGGACAGCGGAATGAAAACCCGAAGGACCGGTTTCATGAGGTATAATTTCTACGTCATAGTAGTTAAAGCCTCTAGTAGTTTGTTAGTTTCTAGTTTAGCAAAGATCCGGCTTTTAGTCCATGTTGCCTTTGCGCCAAAAAATTGTTTTTCGCCGTTTCCGCCTCCCCGTAAGAACCGGGGTGAGCAACATGGACTTACAGAAGGATCCGAATGGATTTGAGCATAGCAACTGGAGAAAAGGTTTCGTCATAGTCCAAGCCAGGTCTTTGATGAAACCCTTTGCAACAAGTCTAGCCTTATAGGTTTCAACCTGTCCATCTACACCAATCTTCTTTTTGAAAATCCATTTGCAGCCTACGGGTTTTACCCTGTCTGGAGCAATGTCCAAAGTCCATACTTTGTTGGTGTACATGGATTCCATTTCGGTCCGCATTGCTTCCAGCCATCTTACCGAGTCAGCGCTCAGAATGGCCTGTTGGAAGTTAGTCAGGTCATCATTATCAATGATGCAATCCTCTCTATCCTCGTCTACGAGAAAACCGTAGTATCTCTCAGGCGGATTGTAAGTCCACGTTGCCCACCCCGGTGCTTGCGGGGAGACGGAAAACGGAATAAAAATCGGATTTTTACTACTCTAGGCAACATGGACTAGACAAAGTCGGGATCTTTTCTAAAAAAAACTAGCTAAAAGCTAAAGAGAGTTAGCTATAGGGTAGAAAGGTTATACCTTGGGCTTTATGTCCTTCTCTCCTTGCTCCTTAGAGTGGTAGAAAGGGATCACCTTGTCGCCTTCTCTAGTCGAAGAAGGATCCACCCGAGAGCCTCAACCTTTGGCTTCAACTTCAAGATAGAAGTAACTAAGGTGCTAGAAGTGCTAATCCTAGAACTCTAGATGAGAGTAGAGATTATCTAGAAGTGGTTTTCTCAAGCTCAAGTGTTTCTCAACACATGAGAGGGGAGAGCTTGAGAGAGAGGAAGAGGAGGAGAGAGAATGAATATGATAGAATGAGAGAATAATGAAGCATTCTCACATATATGCGTGAATTATTGTAAATTGATAATTAGTGAGATAATTTTCATGGCTTAATCAAGACATGACCATTATCATTTCATATTTAATGCTAATTGCAAGGATCAAAGAGCATCTTTTATATGGAATGATGATGGTCAAAGTTTCAACCTAGGTCAACAAGTCAAGAGTGGTGAAATAGTCATCAACCCAAACCATGCACAATTATATATATAACTAATATCAATTAACCATAATACACACATAAGCATTAGGGTTAGCAAAATGACAATGGTCATTAACCCTAATCAAAGTCCTCTCCCTCTGTCTCAATCAACTGTGCACACGCACCCGTATTCGTGATCCAAGGAACACGAATACAATGAGATAAAACCAATCCCAAATCACATACTAGGATCTGGCTTAAACCAAAGCCCACTAGTATAAGCTATCCGGACAGCAAACGTGCACAAGTGCGCGGATGTGAACGAACCCTGTCGCAAAACCATGCGACCTCTACTCATTTTGCCTAAAGGCGAATAGCTCTCTGTGTGGGACTTTAAAGACTCGACACTACGCTGGAAGTGGGTTTAACCACAGACCGCAAGCGGCACTAGCTGTACGTAACGGTCCCCAGGTAGATGCCGATAAGAAGACTGACGAGGTGACCCTATCTGAACTCCTACCGAGCCTGTATGTGACAGTCTCCGTACAGTCCGGTCTGTTCGTCTGATACATCGCATGGCGGGCCTAGGGAGGCGGTGAACGTCAGTCCCCTAATAGCGGTACAAGTCGTGTCGGAGTGTAGCCCAGAACACCCTGAGATAACACTGGAAACCTACCAGTATATCTCGCTTGCCCTGGCCAGGGACTACTTGTGTAATGGCTCTCCTGGACACAGCGCGATGTCAACCCCCAATACCGGGAGAGACAAATCCTGTCTAACCGTCACTGCCTCCAAGTGCTTCGGGACTGCACCCAAAAACTACCTGTTTGCACGACTCCTTTGAGCCGTGGTAGGGTAGTAATCAAAGTGTAGTGGGAACACACTCGAGGCGAAGTGACAGTGTCGAGTCAGCGGACTAAGCTGTACTCATGTCACCTGGGAACTGATAACTGACGATAGGTATAATACCAACCAACAGTTCCCGACGAGTCCTGTCCAGTGTACTCGTAACCTAACGAGCACCCGCATACTATCTCCAGTACGACGTACTGACGGCTGTGGGACAGACCTTCTTCCACGCTGTGATGAGAAGCGCATACGCTAGTCTACTCCGGAGTATCGATGCCCTGTCTCGATAGTCCAACGACTAGGGACCTGTATAAGGATGTGCTTATGGATTACCCAGCCCCCACGAGTATGAGCGCCATCACAACGCTGGTAATCAAGCAAAGATCCTAAGGGCTCTACTAATATGTATATAAGCGATATGCTAAAAGAAACACATGCACATTTTGAAGTAGAGACAAACCAAGTAGCATACTACCATTTCGAGCAAGATTGTATATACAACTGTGAATATCCCAAGCTTCCATCAAGTAATATACATACTAGTATGATACAGTAATGGCCTCTAGGGCATATACACTAACAATCTCCCACTTGCACTAAGGCCATGTACTGGCATATCGAAGACCTATCATCTCGATCAGCTGCTCGAACTGAGTCTGGGGTAAGGTCTTCATGAATGGATCTGCACTGTTATCTTCTGAAGCAACCTTCCGAACCTCGATCTCCTGGCGATCCACGATCTCCCTGATCAGGTGATACCGCCTCAAGATGTGTCTAGATTTCTGATGGGACCTGGGTTCCTTCGCTAAAGCTATAGCCCCGTTGTTGTCGCAATACAGAGGTATTGGGTCAACAATGGACGGAACCACCTAAAGTTCTTTTAAGAACTTCATCATCCAGACAGCTTCTTTTGCGGCATCAGATGCAGCGATGTATTCCGCTTCCATAGTCGAGTCAGCAACGGTTTCCTGTTTGGAGCTCTTCCAACACACCGCCCCTCCATTGAGGGTAAAGACAAAACCCGACATGGACTTAGAATCATCCTTGTCACTCTGGAAGCTGGAGTCAGCAAAGGCCTCAATCTAGAGGTCTTTTCCGCCATACACCAAGAACATCTCCTTAGTCCTTCTCAGGTACTTGAGAATGTTCTTTACCGCTATCCAATGTTTCTCCCAGGGTTTGACTGATACCTGCTTACCACACTCAATGCATAAACCACATCTGGTCTGGTACACAACATCGCATACATTATAGAGCCTACCGCAGAAGCGTAGGGTATAATTGACATGCGATCCCTCTCCAAATCAGTCTTGGGAGACATCACTTTGGAGAGGGTGATCCCGTGACAAGCCGGTAGATTACCGCGCTTGGAATCTTCCATACTGAATCTTTTCAGTATGGTGTCGATGTACCTGGACTGTGATAGTCCTAAAATCCTCTTGGATCTGTTACGGTAGATCCGGATCCCCAGAATGTATGAGGCATCGCCCAGGTCTTTCATGGAGAACCTGTGTGACAAGAACCCCTTGACAGATTGTTGCATAGGAATGTCATTTCCTATTAAGAGAATATCATCCACGTATAAAACGAGGAATACTACAGTTCTCGCTACAAATCTACAATAGATGCATGGTTCATCTGGATTTTTGATAAAGCCAAATTCATTGACCGTCTCATCAAAACAGATGTTCCAACTCCGCGATGCCTTCTTTAGTCCATAAATGGACTTAAGCAACTTGAACACCTTTCCGCTGCTCCCACTCTGAATGAAACCCTCTGGCTGGTCCATATAGACACACTCCTATAAATGTCCATTTAGAAAAGCGGTCTTTACGTCCATCTGCCAAATTTCATAATCGTGGAAGGCAGCAATGGCAAGAAGGATCCGAATGGATTTCAGCATAGCTACTGGAGAAAAGGTTTCGTCATAGTCCAAACCAGGTCGCTGACGAAAACCCTTTGCAACCAGTCTAGCTTTATAGGTCTCAACCTGTCCATCTACACCAATCTTCCTTTTGAAGATCCACTTGCATCCTACGGGTTTTACCCCATTTGGAGCAATGTCTAACGTCCATACTTTGTTGGTGTACATGGACTCCATTTCGGTCCGCATTGCATCCAGCCATTTTACCGAGTCGACGCTCTGAATGGCTTGCTGGAAGCTAGTAGGCTCATCACAATCTATGATGCAATCCTCTCTATCCCCGTCAATGAGAAAACCGTAGTATCTCTCGGACTGATGAGACTGCCTACTACTCCTGCGGAGTGGCGTGGGAATGTCCTGATCTTTCGAACCCTCTGGTTCTACTAAGCTTTCAGTAATAGCTTGTGGTTTTGGAATTTCTTCCAGTTCTATTGCGCTCCCACTTATTTCTTTTTCTAAGAACTGATGTTCCAGAAAATGGGCATTACGAGAAACAAGGACTTTTTGTTCCTCTGCGTAATAGAAAAGATACCCCCTGGAGTTCTTTGGGTATCCCACAAACTTGCACAGTACTGAGCGTGCCTCTAGTTTGTCCGTATGCTGCTTTTTGACATAAGCTGGATATCCCCAAATCTTCAGGTATTGAAGATAGGGTTTCTTCCCACTCCATAACTCATATGGTGTGGTAGGCACAGTCTTAGTGGGAACTCGGTTCAAAAGGTATGCAGCTGATTCTAGCGCATATCCCCAGAACGATCGTGGTAACTCAGCGTTACTCATCATGGACCGTACCATATCCAATAGGGTTCGGTTCCGTCTCTCCGATACACCGTTATGTTGCGGAGTGTATGGAGGAGTAAGCTGAGAGAGAATTCCATTCTCTTTTAAGTAATCTAGGAACTCGGCACTCAAGTATTCTCCACCTCGATCAGATCTTAGTGTCTTGATACTTTTGCCTGTTTGTTTTTCTACTTCATTCTTGTATTCCTGGAATTTCTCAAAAGCTTAGGATTTATGCTTCATTAAGAAGACATGTCCGAACCTTGAAAAATCATCCGTAAAAGTAATGAAGTAAGAATAACCTCTTCGTGCATGTGTAGACATTGGACCGCACACGTCGCTGTGTACGAGTCCCAAGAGCTCGCTCGCTCTTACTCCGTGTCCAGTGAACGGAGTCTTTGTCATCTTTCCTTTGAGACATGATTGACAAGTTGCATACGATTGATATTCGAACGGATCCAAATATCCTTCTGCATGTAACTTAGTCAACCTTCTCTCATTGATGTGACCTAGTCTACAATGCCATAAGAAGGTTTTATTGATTTCTGGAGACTTTCTTTTGTGTGTATTCTGGACATTGAAAATCTGTGGTTGGTTTAATACGTATATACCGTTGTTCAATGTACTTGACCCAATAAAAACTTGATTAAGGTGAATGTTCACTACATTACTTACAAATGCAAATTCATAACCTTCTTTAGATAATAAAGATACAGAAATGATATTACAGGTTGCATTTGGTACAAAATAACAACTACGTAAAACCAAAAAGTGTCAATACGACAATCCCAGGTGATAGTCCCGCACGGCCTCAGCATCCATGCTAGCTCCGTTTGCAACTCTGAGGGTCATGTCACCTGCCTTCAAAACTCTACGCTTTCTCAACGCCTGCAAAGAATTACAGATATGAGATCCTGATCCAGTATCCAATACCCAGGATGTAGAGTTTATCGATAGACAGTTTTCAATAACATACACACCTGAAGCTGAAGCCGCAACTCGCTTTAGATCCTGGGTTCTGGCCTTCCAAGCCTTGCAATCCTGTTTCCAGTGTCCACTTTTGGGACAATAGAAGCATTCTTCCTTCCCCACCAGCTTTCCCGCTACCTTTGTTGCCTTTCATTTTCCCTTCGTATCCACTTTACTGACACCGCCTCTTGGTTTGGCGGGGGCTTTCTTCTTCTTACCCTTGGCTTTCGCCCTGGATCTAGAAGAGGAAGATCCTCCTATAAACAAAGTGGATGTCTCCCTACCCTTATGTAGGGTGCACTCAGCACTCCTCAACATGTTCAGAAGTTCGGAAAGTTCAACCTCCTTTCCTTGCATGTTTAAGTTAAGGATAAACTGGGCGTAAGTGGAAGGAAGGGACTGGAGAATCAAATCAGTGTAGAGTTCATTCTCCAACGTGGTCCCAAGGTCCGCGAGCTCCTCTATGTAGCCAATCATCTTAAGCACGTGTTCCGCTACCGATGATCCGACGGCCAATCTTGCCGAAAATAGCTTCTTCGACACTTCGTATCTTGCGATACGAGACTGCTCTCCATACAGTTCTTTTGTATGGAGAAATATGGACTCTAGGTCCATATTCTCGTGTCTCTTCTGATGTTCGTTGTCCATCAAGGCAAGTACGAGGCATTTGGCCTTCGCGCAATCTATCTCCCATGTCTTACGGATTTCTACATCCGCGACGCTGGAGGTGGGACCTGGGACAGGGGGAGCTTTGGTGGTAAGGATATACCCCAACTTGTCGTAAGTGATTGCCATCTTGACATTCCTGAGCCAATCTTTGTAGTTTGGCCATGTCAGTATGTTTTTATCTAGTAATAACTTAAGTCCGGTCATGTTGAATGGTCGCTGCAATTAGGAGAGAGAAAAGAAACACTTTAGCATGATGCTCTTGCAAGTTTAGAGTGGTTTTTAGTTTGTCTAAACTGGATGGCTCCCACTGTCTCTCGAATCCCTTCTCAAACCGTAAAGAAAGGATTAGTCGGGATCAATCTCACCGTACAATGCTTGCTTAACCGTTCAGCCAGGCCAGTGTCGGTACTTCGAGGGAGGTTTTCCAACGCTTTCGCGAAGTTCCTTAATTAAGTAACCTCTTTTCCCTGTGGGCGTAGCCCCGCTAACACCTTTCTAGACACCTACTAGGTTTATAGCATTGATCGTTAAGTGAGAGTTTTCCCGAGGAGTAGCATATACTCACAGTAGGATCGGGATCCAAATATCATCGCGTGATAAAACCGAAGGAATCCTACCAGAATCATCACACTCCAAATGGTATGCAGCGCTAGCAAGTTTCAGTGTTTATGAAACTCCCGATGTGGATTTTTGCCCCATGCTCTTATGACCTTGGCGTGGGGTCAAAATGTCATAAGTCACATGTCAAGTTCTTCCCATCATTATCCCGGTTAATTTGAACCCACCCGTACCTACCCTTGACGTAGGCCAAAATGGCAGTACGGCTGTCTCAAACCAACGCATTCTATCTATGCAACAGATAAATATCCGGCAGCTACCAATCACTATGCCTTGGCGTGAGGTCAGAATACATAGCTTGAATACTACCGAACATTTAACTGAAATGATGGAGGTCTACGAATGGTTTTGGCGAAACCGTGAACGTAGTGAACTTGATATAATCGATGGAACGAGATAGCTTTTAAAAGGAGTGGTTCAAGCTCCGCGTTTAAAAGTTTAGTTTTGAAAAGAACCGAGTGGTTTTCAAAGTGTTCCAATCGACTTTTACTTGGTTTATTTTCTTGCATTAGTTCTTTTAATGCGTCCCATCATTTAATCCTACCATTGCAGAAAACAACCAAAATATAACGTACGCTTATGCCAATCGCATTCGCCACGGGGCCCCGTCATCACCCGTTAGGTTACTTAACTAACGACAGAGCGGGGGCTGGGCTAGCGCGGCTGTAAAACATAAGCAACGCCTAAATAGTTATAGTATATAGATATATAGCAATGATAGACATTACAGATCACAGATGAATACATTGGATATACTAGAAATCCGCAATCTGTTCGAGCCTGCAACAAAAAGCAGATTACACGGTCGCGCTGAATAGCCAATACCCCACCCAAGACCCCTACGGGTGCGGCAAACTACCCGCCAAGTACCCGAAGCGAAGCAACCTCCCTCAACACCGTGAGTAGGCCACTCCGCACTTCGAGATAACCGGTAGTTTGTGCACCCCCTCTATGGGTCTATCCTAGGAGCAAAACAGTAAAAAGAATTATACAATGACGGCTACAACCCCGACCCGGTTGTGCGGCCAAACAAATAATAATACATCAATTTACATATTACATGAATGAAAGAAAAAGAAACACTCATCTCACATCCACCCCGGCTATTCACCCGTGACAATCCAACGCATTCATATACACATTCCATCAACAAACACAGATCACAGATATGTATAACCCCCACTAATCGACGTATAGAGATTAGCAGACGTTCAATACATATAAACATCACAGATATAACCCTTTAGTCAAAGTGTAGTGAAGTTCGATCAAAAATACGGATTTATAGGCCCCCCAAAACAAATTTCTTTTCTGGAAAACCTGGGCACAAATAAACCATCTTAAAAATCCCAAAACCATGTCAGAAGAACACTGCACCAAACTCGATCCAGAACCGAGTCAACTCGGCCGCGGTTACGCGGCAATAGCTTGCTATTGCCGCGGAACCGCTGTGCTTTGAACGATTCACTGGACCGGGTTTGGTGAGTTTCTTAACAAAACCCTGAGATGATTTTTGACGTATGATTTTTTATTTTTAGAGCAGAAAAAATTTCAACAGAAACTTAGGGTTTTGATGTTTAGGTTTTGCGATTTTTTTCGATCAAACTTCCATACACTTTACTACCTAGCTAGTTTATGTTTGGTTAGGCTCTGATACCACTGTAAGTCCACGTTGCCCACCCCGGTGCTTGCGGGGAGGCGGAAAGCGGAATAAAAATCGGATTTTTACTACTCTAGGCAACATGGACTAGACAAAGTCGGGATCTTTTCTAAACAAAACTAGCTAAAAGCTAAAGAGAGTTAGCTATAGGGTAGAAAGGTTATACCTTGGGCTTTATGTCCTTCTCTCCTTGCTCCTTAGAGTGGTAGAAAGGGATCACCTTGTCGCCTTCTCTAGTCGAAGAAGGATCCACCCGAGAGCCTCAACCTTTGGCTTCAACTTCAAGCTAGAAGTAACTAAGGTGCTAGAAGTGCTAATCCTAGAACCCTAGATGAGAGTAGAGATTATCTAGAAGAGGTTTTCTCAAGCTCAAGTGTTTCTCAACACATGAGAGGGGAGAGCTTGAGAGAGAGGAAGAGGAGGAGAGAGAATGAATATGATAGAATGAGAGAATAATGAAGCATTCTCACATATATGCGTGAATTATTGTAAATTGATAATTAGTGAGATAATTGTCATGGCTTAATCAAGACATGACCATTATCATTTCATATTTAATGCTAATTGCAAGGATCAAAGAGCATCTTTTATATAGAATGATGATGGTCAAAGTGTCAACCTAGGTCAACAAGTCAAGAGTGGTCAAATAGTCATCAACCCTAACCATGCACAATTTTATATATAACTAATATCAATTAACCATAATACACACATAAGCATTAGGGTTAGAAAAATGACAATGGTCATTAACCCTAATCAAAGTCCTCTCCCTCTGTCTCAATCAACTGTGCACACGCACCCGTATTCGTGATCCGAGGAACACGAATACAATGAGATAAAACCAATCCCAAATCACATACTAGGATCTGGCTTAAACCAAAGCCCGCTAGTATAAGCTGTCCGGACAGCAAACGTGCACAAGTGCGCAGATGTGAACGAACACTGTCGCAAAACCATCCGACCTCTACTCATTTTGCCTAAAGGAGAATAGCTCTCTGTGTGGGACTCTAAAGACTCGACACTACGCTGGCAGTGGGTTTAACCACAGACCGCAAGCGGCACTAGCTGTACGTAACGGTCCCCATGTAGATGCCGATAAGAAGACTGACGAGGTGACCCCATCTGAACTCCTACTGAGCTTGTATGTGACAGTCTCCGTACAGTCCGGTATGTTCGTCTGATACATCGCATGGCGGGCCTAGGGGGGCGGTGAACGTCAGTCCCCTAATAGCGGTACAAGTCGTGTCGGAGTGTATCCCAGAACACCCTGAGATAACACTGGAAACCTACCAGTATATCTCGCTTGCCCTGGCCAGGGACTACTTGTGTAATGGCTCTCCTAGACACAGCGCGATGTCAACCCCCAATACCGGGAGAGACGAATCCTGTCTAACCGTCTCTGCCTCCAAGTGCTTCGGGACTGCACCCAAAAACTACCTGTTTGCACGACTCCTTTGAGCCGTGGTAGGGTAGTAATCAAAGTGCAGTGGGAACACACTCGAGGAGAAGTGACAGTGTCAAGTCAGCGGACTAAGCTGTACTCATGTCACCTGGGAACTGATAACTGACGATAGGTATAATACCAACCAACAGTTCCCGAAGAGTCCTGTCTAGTGTACTCGTAACCTAACGAGCACCCGCATACTATCTCAAGTACGACGTACTGACGGCTATGGGACAGACCGTCTCCCACGCTGGGATGAGAAGCGCATACGCTAGTCTACTCCGGAGTATCGATGCCCAGTCTCGATAGTCCAACGACTAGGGACCTGTATAAGGATGTGCTTATGGATTACCCAGCCCCCACGAGTGTGAGCGCCATCACAACGCTGGTAATCAAGCAAAGATCCCAAGGGCTCTACTAATATGTATATAAGCGATATGCTAAAAGAAACACATGCACATATTGAAGTAGAGACAAACCAAGTAGCATACTACCATTTCGAGCAAGATTGTATATACAACTGTGAATATCCCAAGCTTTCATCAAGTAATATACATACTAGTATGATACAGTAATGGCCTCTAGGGCATATACACTAACACGGATGAGATAGCCTACTACTCCTGCGGAGAGGTACGGGAATGTCCTGTTCATTTAAAACTTCTAGTTCCACCAAGCTTTCAGTAATAGCTTGTGGTTCTGCAATTTCTTCCAGTTCTATTGCGCTCCCACTTGTTTCTTTTTCTAAAATCTGATGTTCCAGAAAGTGGGCATGACGAGAGAAAAAAACCTTTTGTTCCTCTGCGTAATAGAAAAGATACCCCGTGGTGTTCTTTGGGTATCCCACAAACTTACACAGTACTGAGCGTGGCTCGAGTTTGTCCGCATGCTTCTTTCTAACAAAAGCTGGACATCCCCATATCTTCAAATACTGAAGATAGGGTTTCTTCCCACTTCATATCTGATATGGTGTGGTAGGCACAGTCTTGGTAGGAACTTTGTTCAAAAGATATGCAGCTGATTCTAGTGCATAGCCCCAGAACGATCGCGGTAACTCAGCGTTACTCATCATGGAACGTACCATATCCAATAGGGTTTGGTTCCGTCTCTCCGATACACCGTTGTGTTGTGGAGTGTATGGAGGAGTATACTGAGAGAGAATTCCATTCTCTTTTAGGTAATCCAGGAACTCGATACTCAAGTATTTACCACCTCGATCAGATATCAGTGTCTTGATACTTTTTTCGGTTTGTTTTTCCACTTCATTCTTGTATTCCCGGAATTTCTCAAAGGCCTCGTATTTATGTTTCATTAAGAAAATATGTCCATACCTAGAGAAATCATCCGTAAAAGTAATGAAATAGGAATAACCACTTCTTGAATGTGTAGACATTAGACCACACACGTCACTGTGTATGATTCCCAAGGGCTCGCTCGCTCTTACTCCGTGTCCAGTGATCGGAGTCATTTTCATCTTTCCTTTGAAACATGATTGACAAGTTGCATAAGATTGATATTCGAACGGATCCAAATATCCTTCTTTATGTAACTTGGTTAACCTTATCTCATTGATGTGACCTAGTCTACAATGCCATAAGAAAGCATGATTTAATTCTGGATACTTTTTTTGTGTGTATTCTGGATATTGAAAATCTGCGGTTGGTTTAACGCATATATACCGTTGCTTAATGTACCTGACCCAATCAAACTATGATTAAGGTGGATGTTTATAACATCGCTTACAAATGCAAAATCATAACCTTCTTTAGACATTAAAGATACAGATATAATATTACAAGTCGAACTGGGTACAAAATAACAGTTGCGCAAAACCAAAACATGTCCAATGGTCAAACCTAAGTGATATTCCCCCACGGACACAGCATCCATGCTTGCTCCGTTTGCAACTCTGAGGGTCATATCACCCGCCTTCAAAACTCTACGGCTCCTAGTGCTTGCAAAGAATTATAGATATGAGATCCTGATCCGGTATCCAATACCCAGGAGGTAGAGTTGATTGACAGTCAATTTTCAATTACATACACACCTGAAGCCGAAGCCACAACTTGCTTCGGGTCCTGGTTCTTGGCCCTCCAAGCCCTGCAATCTTTCTTCCAGTGACCCTTCTTATGACAATAGAAGCATTCTTCCTTTCCCACTATAGGTCCCGCCACTTTTGCCTTTTCCTTGGTTTCCACCATACTAACACCGCCCCTCGGTTTGGTAGGGGCCTTATTCTTCTTTCCTTTGGCTTTCGCCTTGGACCTAGAAGAGGAAGCACCACCAACAAACAGAGCGAGTGTTTCCCTGGCTTTCTACACGGTGCCCTCTGCACTCCTCAACATGTTGAGGAGTTCCGGAAGCTCAACTTCTTTACCCTGAATATTAAAATTCAAGATAAACCGGGCGTAGGTGGAAGGAAGGGACTGGAGAATCAAGTCTGTGTATAGCTCGTTCTCTAACGTAGTCCCAAGGTCCACGAGCTCCTCAATGTAGCCAATCATCTTAAGGACGTGTTCCCCTACAGATGATCCGACGGCCAATCTCGCTTGAAATAGCTTCTTCGAGGTCTCGTATCTTGCGATACGAGATTGCTCTCTATATAATTCCTTGGTATGGAGGAATATGGATTCAAGATCCATATTCTCGTGCCGCCTCTGGTGTTCATTGTCCATAGAGGCCAGCACGAGGCACTTGTCTTTCGCGCTATCAATCTTCCTGGTCTTACGGATTTCCTTATCCGCGACACTGGATTCTGGACCTGGGATGGCGGGGGCTTTAGTAGTAAGCAGATACCCCAATTTGTCATAAGTGATCACCATCTTAACATTTCTGAACCAATCTTTATAGTTTGGCCCTGTCAATATATTTTTATCTAATAATAACTTAAGGCCCGTCATGTTTGGTCGCTGCAATTAGGAGAGAGAGAAGAAACACTTTAGCATGATGCTCTTGCAAGTTTAGAGTGGTTTTTAGTTTATCTAAACAGGATGACTCCCACTGTTTCTCGAATCCTTCCTCAAACAATAAAAGAAGAATTAGTCAGGATTAATCTCACCGTACAATACTTGCTTAACCGTTCATCCAGGCCAGTGTCGGTACTTCAAGGGAGGTTTTACGACTCTTTCGCGAAGTTCCTTAATTAAAGAACCTCTTTTCCCTTGGGGCGTAACCCTGCTAACACCTTTCTCGACACCTACTTGGTTTATAGCATTGATCTTTAAGTGAAAAATTCTCCCGAGGAGCAGCATATACTCACAGTAGGATCGGGATCCAAATATCGTGTCATAAAGTTGAAGGAATCCTACCAAAATTATCACACTCCAAATGGTATGCAACACTAGCAAATTTCAGTTTCTTTAGAAACTCCCGATGTGGATTTTTGCCCCATGCTCTTATGACCTTGACGAAGGACAACATATCATAAGTCACATGTCAAGTTCTACCCGTCATTATCCAGGTTAATTTGAACCCACCCGTACATACCCTTGACGAAGGCCAAAATAGCAGTACGACCATCCCAAACCAACGCATTTATCTATGTTGCAGATAAATATTTAGTAGCTACCAATCACTAAGCCTTCGCGAAGGTCAAAATACACAGTTTGAATACTACTGAACATTTAACTGAAATGACTGTGGGCTACGAATGGTTTTGGAGAAATCGTGAACGTAGTGAACTTGATATAATCGAAGGAACCTGATAGCTTTTAGAAGGAGTGGTTTAAGCTCCGCATTTTAAAAGTTTTGCTGTTTTGAAAAAACCGAGTGGTTTTGAAATTGTTCCAACGATTCAACTTTGGTTTGTTTTCTTAGCATTAATTTAATGCAGTCCCATCAATTAATCCCACCATTGCAGAAAACAACGAAAATATAACGTACGCTTATGCCATCCGCATTCGCCATGGGGCCCCGTCATTACCCATTAGGTTACTTAACTAACGACAGAGTGGGGGCTGGACTAGCGCGGATGTATAACATAAGCAATGTCTACTAGATATCATATATATAGATATATACATTCGTCTGATGCAATGATAGTCATTCCATATCACAGATGAACACATTGGATATGTTAGGAATCCGCGTTTCGTTTGAGCCTGCAACGAAAGACGGATTACACGGTCGTGATGAATAGCCAAACCCCACCCAAGACCCATACGGGTGCGGCAAACTACCCGCCAAATAAACGAAGTGAAGCAACCACCCTCAACAAAGTGAGTAGGCCACTCGGCACTTCAAAGTACCCGGTAGTTTGTGTACCCCACCTTGGGTCTATCCTAGGAGCAGAAAATAGTAAAAGAAAAAATATACAATGGTGGATACAACCTCAACCCGGATGTGGGACCATAAAATAATATTACATCAATTTACATTTTACATCAAATGAAAGATAAAACGCTCATCTCACATCCCCGGCTATTCATCCATGACAATCCTACAAGTTCATATACACAAACCAATATCACATATCACAGATATATGCAACTCCCACTAATCGACGTATAGCGATTAGCAGACGTTCAGCACATATAACACATCATAGATATAATCTGATTATCTAAAGTTTATAGAATTCCGATAAATAACCATATTTGAATCTACTCCAAGTACAATATTGTACACAATAATTCCTGAGCAGAAACAAAATATCCCAGAAAACACAAAACCAACACAGAGAGCACCAGGAAAAATTTGGACCAACTCGGAGTCGACTCGACCGCGGATCCGCGGCTGAACGCTTGGTTCAACCGGGGTTCCACGGTAGTCTGAACGAGTTAGGCGCCCAAATTTCTTCAGTGTTCTAGAAAAAGCCTGCATGTATTTTTCAGGTGTATGAAAATATTTTTAAACCGTTTTAAAAATCGACAGAAAAGACTATTTTTTGTTCGTGTTTTCAGGATTTTTCCGTGTTCGAAGTTCTAAAGACATTGCTAACATGTTAGTTATGGTTTAGCCTGGCTTTGATACCACTGTAAGTCTATGTTACCCAACCCGGTAGTTTACGAGGAGGCGGAATAGGTAAAAATCAAAAATTTCATAGTAAGGTAACATAGACAAGCCATAAAAATCTTTGCTAAACACTAACTAACAAACTAACTAGGAGTGTTAACTACTAGGTTAGATGATTATACCTCAAGCTTGAACTCTTTCTTCTCCTTGTTGTGCTTCTCCTTTTAGTGAGCTCCTTAGAGTGGTTGTGGATTAGGCTTCCTCACCGATTTCTCAACGTCAAAGAAGATCCACCCGAAGGTCTCTACCTTAAGCTCCAACTTCTATAATGAAGTAACTAGAGTGTTTGGTGTGCTAAACTAAGAACCCTAGAGTGAGTAGAGAAGGATTTTGGTGGCTTGATCTCAACAACCCATGGTTCTCAACTCATAAGACATATTGGGCTTGAGAGAGGAAGAAGGAGAGGAGAGAGCTTAAGAGAGAGAATGTCTACTTGATAAATGAAGAGTGAGCTCTCATATTAGGAAAAAGAATAATAAGTTTTATTTAGATAATTGTCATGGTTGATGTTGATTTGACCATTATCATGTCACATTTAACGCTAAGCAAAATATCTTCATTTAACGCTAAGCAAAATATCTTTTGCTCAACAAAAATGTCTAAGTCAACAATGGTCAACATGGTCAAACCAAATTAGCCATAACTCAATTATCTCTAATAAAAATTAGTAATCAATTTTCTCCACCTCATAATGGTTTTAATCAAGTCAATGGTCAAAATCCTAATGAGGTGTCTCCTTCTCTGCCTCTATCAACTGTATATACATACCCGCATCCATGTTCCGAAGAACACGAATACAATGAGACTGAACCAACCCAAAATCAAATACTAGGATCTGACTTAAACCAAAGCCCACTAGTATCTACTGCCCGAACACCAAACGCGCACAAGTACGCGTATGTGAACGAACCCCGTCGTAAAACCATACGACCTCTACTACGTTTCGCACAAAGGTGAACAACCCTCTGTGTGGGGCTCTAAAGACTCGACACTATGCTGGCAGTGGGTTTAACCACAGGCCGCAAGCGGTACTAGCTGTACGTAACGGTCCCCAGGTAGATGTCGATAAGTAGGCCAATGAGGAAAACCCATCCGAACTCCTACAGAGCCTGAATGTGACAATCTCCGTACAGTCCGGTCTGTTCGTCTATGAGTATCGCATATCGCGCCTAGGGGGCGGTAAACATCAGCCCCCTAATAGCGGTATAAGTCGTGTCGGAGTGTAGCCCAAAACACCCTGAGAAACTACTGGAGTATCTACCAGTAAAACTCGCTTGCCCTGGCCAGAGACTTTGTGTAATGGCTCTCCAAACACATTGCGATATCAACCCCCAATACCGGGAGAGGCGAATCCTATCTAACCGCCACTGTCTCCAAGTGCTTCGGGACTGCACCCAACTACTACCTGTCTGCATGACTCAATAGAGCCGTGGTAGGGTAGTAATCTAAGAATAGTGGGAACACACTTGAGGCGAAGAAGCAGTGTCAAGTCAATAGACTAAGCTGCACTCATGTCACCTGGGAACTGTTAACTGACGATAGCTATAGTACCAACCAACAGTTTCCGACGAGTCCTGTCCAGTGTACTCATAACCTAACGAGCACCTGCATACTATCTGAAAGGTTTTCTCTAGAACCACTACTAGGCTTTGGTAGCATCACACATGCCATATTAAAAAATTTATAGGGTGCTAAAGAAATTATCCAAAGGATCAAACTAGAAAAGCTAGTGTAACACTAAACTTTAACACAATCCACAAGTAATTAAGGGCTAGGTTTAGAGAATACAACCTTTGTAGCACCCTTAGCTAGACTCCTTGGCTACTTGATTGTTGGAAGAAGCTTGCTTGAGATCCTCTAAGTCCACGATGATCCACCCGGAGTCCTCTTTGTCCAAGCTCAAAGCTCCACTTGATCAAGATGATGAAGTTGAAGCTAACACTCTAAACTTGTGGGCAAGAGTAGTATAGAATGATGATGTGGTTTGTTTTCTCACTTCAAAACCCTAACTTGATCACTCTTTTGTTCACTATCAAAACCTAGAGAGCAAGAGAGCGTGGAAGAAGAAGATGGCAAATGAAAGATCTCAAGATAATGATATGCTTAAAGATAAAAATGAGAATAGAATATATATATATTTTCTTCTTCTCATATTTAACCCTAGTTAATAAATATCTAGATAATTCTTTTGGTGCAAGAGTGGCCATGGAAAAATAACCCATGGTTAACTAAAGGTTTAGTGGATGAATAAAATAATTAACCATGAATTATTTGCATTTCCACTAGCTCAAAAAATAAATATCAATATATTTATTAAGGTATGAGTCTTATATTGCCACCATCCAATGTATCAACAACCATGATAGAAATATGTATGCATGTGTGTGTGCATGCACATCTATATGTGCATCAATGTAAACATGTGCATACATGCATGCATACAACAAAAGACAAAAGGATCTAAAGTGAAAATGCTAATGGTCAATGTTAAATCAACACTTGATTTAGCAAACCGGTCATATCTCATACGACTCGACCAATAGCAAACCGCCCGATTAATATACGGTATCACATACGCGCATTTAATTGGGTCCCCGCGCATATCACATATGCACGCCACATCGTTTCGCCTGGGCTAGGTAACTCCATTGTGGGACTCTAAGACTCGTCAATACGCCGGCAGTGGGTGATGATCATATCAAGCACCCCCAAGCCGCAAGAGGTTAGCTAAACGTAACGGCCACCCGGGTATTGAGCGATCAGAAGAAAACAAGCGAACCTGTCACAACGCCCGTCGAGCCAACCAGCAACACTACCGTACAGTCCGGTCTCTTCGTCAGATATGCTGCATATCGAGTATGGGGATGGTAACGTCGACCCCAATAACTCAATAAGTCATGCCGATGAATGGTTTATAACAGATCGAGAAACTACTGATAACACTTATCTATAAATCTCAACAGCCCTGGCTAAGAACTTACTGATATAGCCAATCGAGCACAGCACAGCATCAACTCCCAATACCGGGAGAGATGAAACCCCTCATATCGCTCATCGTCTTCGTGTGTCTTGGGACTGTACCTAAAAGCCACCTGTTTGCACGACTCAGTAGAGCCGTGGTAGGGTGGTAATCAATGTGCAGTGGGAGAACACACAAGACTCTATGACGATCTCGGGACTACAGACTAACATGTACCAGTGTCACCTGAGAACTGCTATCCGACGATAGATATAATACCATATAGGAGTTCTCGATAAGTCCGTCCAGTGTACCCAGTCTCCACTGAGCACCCGCATATGATCTCGATGTCAAACATCAATAGATGTGGGAACATCCATCGCCCGTCATATGGGTCTAGTATCATATACGCTAGTCTACACTGGTATATCGATGCCCCATCTCGATACACCTATGACTAGGGACATTTCAGTCCCACTAGTATGATCTCCATCATTGTTTACCGCCGGAAACCGGGAAGACGGACTGTCTTGCCTGAATCTGGGGGCAGATGCTAATTGGTGCTATCCATCCACCTCTCCGAAGATGCCAGGTTGATTTATGGCACCATGTATTGGAGGTTTAAATGGATGCGGCCGATGTAGCGGACTTCGTCAGATCCCCCCTCGTTCGATGGGTTTTTGATTGTGGGGACGCTCTTCCCTGCAGGCGCAAGCCCCAGCAGTTAATTACACTACTGCATCACGGTAACCACTTTCTCCTTCTCCAGATGGTCACTTCATGTCGTGGGTGTTCGTTTTGTTTTTGGTTGCCCGTGGATTGTATACGGTGACTAATTTATGTTGTCGCCCGTAGGGCGCGGATTATTCCAAATCCGTATCTTCTTAGATTTGGGTTTGGGGGTTGGGTTTAAGGATACGTTAGCCTCATTTGGGACTAAGATCAACTTAAACGTATGTTAAGGATACGTTAGTCTCATTTTAGACTAAGATCAACTTAACGGGATCATTTAGATCCAACAAAAGACCATTTGGACTCTATTGTTTAGTTTAGGGACATTGCGGTCGATTAGTTTAAAGACATTACGGTCCATAGTTAGTTTAAGGACATCTCGGTCCAATGTTAGTTTAATGAAATCACGGTCGAGGTTAAGGACATCATAGTCTGTGAGTTTAAGGACCCCACAGTCACCTGTTAGTTTAAAGACATCACGGTCGAGGTTAAAGACATCATAGTCCATGGGTTTAGGGACCCCACAGTCCATTGTTAGTTTTAAGACATCACGGTCGAGGTTAAGGACATCATAGTCCATAGGTATAGGGACCCTACAATCCGTTGTTAGTTTTAAGACATCACGGTCGAGGTTAAGGACATCATAGTCCATGGGTTTAGGGACCCCACAGTCCGTTGTTAGTTTTAAGACATCACGGTCGAGGTTAAGGACATCATAGTCCATGGGTTTAGGGACCCCACAGTCCGTTGTTAGTTTTAAGATATCATGGTCGAGGTTAAGGACATCATAGTCCATGGGTTTAAGGACTCCACAGTCCATTGTTATGTGTGGTTGTTGGGACCCGTCACCTCTCTGACGACATTGAAGGATTACAACGACAGATATCAGAGGAGTAAAGAGATGTACTCTCGAACCAATGTGAATTGGTTGACAGAGCAGATGTGCTCAGTTCAATACAAGTTGAGGACTTATGGCCAGAATTGGGCTAAGTCCGGTTAAAAATGTTTAACATTTTATTTTTTTTCTGGCCATTAGGCCTTTATTTGAGCTCTGTCCTTTTAATAATGCTAAGCATTGGGCTCTGACATTTTTTGTCTTATACTGAATGCATAGCATTCATCAGAACAAAGTATGTTCTCACAGTGCGCCACGTGGTGCGCCAGGCGCCTGCGCCAGTCAAAGAGCCAATTGCGCTTCTGTCGGGTAACGCACACGAAGAGGACACGTGTTGCGCTTAGCGCTAAGCGCTAGTTTGTTAGCGCATTGCGCTTTTAGTTTATGAGCGCATTGCGCTAGTCTGTTGGCGCGCCATTGAGCGACACGTGGGGCGCTTGGCGCTGAGCGCCAACCTACGAGCGCAGAGCTCTGTTTCAGAAGCACAAAGCGCAACTAGTGTCTATAGTTGACACGTGGCATGTTTTGGCGCTGAGCGCCGGTCCAAGAAGCGCAAAAGTGCAATACATGAGTGCAAGGCACTTTTTAATAGCGCAAAGCGCTTATGATCAATCTTAAGATTAAAGAACAGATTTATGTTCTTCAAAGGAGTCTTTGCCTCAAGATCCAAGAACAAAAGTTCTTGTTTTTATAAAAGGCTCTGCCTCTATAGATCAAAAGATCTGTGAGTGAAGTATTTTACTTCTTTTTATTATTTTATGATTAGATCTTTGATCTTTTCTTCTTTATTAAAGACCTTGGTCTTTTTCTTAGATCTCTGATCTTTTTAGAAGATGGTTCTTCTTTTTACGGGATGGTTCCATCTCTATTATTCAAGAACATAGTTCTTTTTACCTTGAAGATGAAGAAAAATCTTCTTTTTTCTAAGAGCTTTCTCTTCTTTTGCAGAGTGTTTCTCTCTCTCTCTCTCTCTTTTTTAAGACTTGAAGTCTATAGGCCTTTATATAGGGCCAATTGATTTGTTAAATCAGTTTTAAGAGATCTTTCTCTGATTGATTTGGGAATATTTCCCATCGTTGGATCTTTGATCCTAAGGCTTCTGTTTTACAGAAGATAATCTTCTTGTTTTAATAAGATTGTAAAGAACTTTCCATAACAGAATTTTAGTTCTGATTAATTAATAATTTATTATTAGTAGATCTTTTGATCTGACGGTGGGGGAATTTTTAATTCTAGCGCTGGCGCACCTTGAGCTAGCGCACCTACGTTCGACACGTGGCGCGCTGCGCAGAGCGCGGCGCAACTGCGCTGGCGCACCCGTGCTAGCGCACCCGTGTTTGACACGTAGCACGCAACGCAGAGCGCAGCGCAACTGTGCTAGAGCACCTGTGTTTGACACGTGGCACGCAGCGCAGAGCGCAGCACAAATGCGCTAGCGCACCTGTGTTTGACACGTGGCACGCAGCGCAGAGCGCAGCACAAATGCGCTAGCGCACTTGTGTTTGACACGTGGCGCGCAGCGTGCAGCGCGCGGGATCTGAAGCGTTGCTTCAATTTAAATTATGAATTTTGAAACAGAGCTTTTCTCTGATTGGGGGTGCGCTGCCTAGGGCGCAGCGCACCTGGCGCCAGCGTGTCTACGCTTGACACGTGGCGCGCAGCGCACAGGATCTGAAGCGTTGCTTCAATTTAAATTTTGAATTTCGAAACAGAGCTTTGCTTTGATTGGGGGAAAGGAAGCGTCGCTTCATTCCAAATCTTGGAATTTGAACAGAGCTTTGTTCTGATTGGGGGAAACAAATGCCCCCCCACCGTTGCGCTTACGTGGTCCACACGTGAGCGCAGCGGTGGCAATATCTGAGCCTTTGGATCAACTCAGAAGTTGAAGAGGCGGCTTAACGCCTATAAATAGGACCTTTGGTCCTTTAGATGATTATTATCTTCTTTCCTGAGAATTTTTATTCAGAGCGCAGCTCTTTTGTTTAAGAACTTCATAAGAGTAAATATTTTTTCCAAACATAGGTAAAATTTTTAATAAATTTTAATAAATTTTAATGAGTTACGGTTTTACCCATTAACAGAGCCTTGCTATTAATAGATCTTTGATCTACAGAAAACCCATTTAGGGTTTCACTTAGCAGAGCTTTGCTCCATGGATCTTTGATCTAAGAAAAACCCTTTTAGGCTTCCATTAATTAGAGCTTTGCTCTCTAAAAGGATTTTACTTATGATTTCTTAATTCATTAATGGAGTTTTGCTCTTTTCAAATCATATAGAAGAACTGTTAAGAGTTTTTCATGGATCTTGAAGATTAAAAATGGAATTTTATTTTTGATGAATTATATCATCTTCTAAGAGCAAGGCTCTCAATGTTCTCGGGGAATTTCTTTAAATTCCCCTCATAATTGATTTTGACAGGTGTCACTCCTGTCTGCAGAGAATTTTTCTCGAGGAGTTTAACTCCTTGCGCCTGTTTTTAATAAGAATTCGCTTAATCAGTCTGTCCGCTAATTTTGTTGATTTTCTTTTTCAGGAGTAATGGACGCTCAGATGTATGATCTCGACGAGATTATCTCTTATGGAGACATCCGCTCACTCGGCCGTTCTCAGAATCGAGAATTCACAAACGCCGAGTGTGCCGAAATTATGAGTCGCTTTGACGCATACAATGGTCGACTGCTTCCTCGACGCTCCTCTCTTCTGAAGCTTATTGTGGGAGCGATCCGGGAAGCGCTTCCTCTATTCTGTACCGGCGTGCCGCTTAGGACATTGGATACCGCCGAGGATAAGGTACATTCGGTGTATCCGATGAGCCTAATCTCGAAGAGAAGGCGAGACAATTTTATCGATCTCCTGCATCAGGCTTTTCAACAGTCGGCCATACTTGCTGCCTATCGGAGGGTGGAGGACATCCGTGGGGATCCCGACGCTTGTGATCGTGAAAGAAAGCATACTAGGATGGTTCGAAATGCCTGGAAGATTCTGGAAAAAGTCACTTTTGAGTTCCTCAATCCAAGCCCTGGATCTGAGGTTTTTCCATTGTAATTGTTTTGATAATGTTTCTGTTTACTGCTTTCATAATTGTAAGAACTTTTTCACAGTATGAATGGCACGTTTCTCATTTCAGCTTGTTTTATTTTACATACTAAATCTTTTGCACATGCTGTTGCGCCACGGCAGCGCCCCGGCCGTCTATCCGAGGCCAAAATGCGGAATGAAAAATTTTCCTTACTAGGAAACTGGCGCTACCGTGGACAATGAAAACCCGGATCGTAACCATTAAACTAATGCTAGCTAACAAGAGATGGGAAGAGAAGTATACCGAGTGATCCGAGTCCTCCGATCTTCTCGTCATCGTCCCGATCTCCCGCGGAAAGTCTTGTCTCCACATCGTCGCCTCCTCGCCGGAAGGGCACCACATCGCCTGCGTCTTTTACTGGCTCCCGCCTCAATACCGAGGCAACTCGAGCATGAAGCCGGCAAGTCGACATGCCCAAGAAATGCTGTAGAATGTAGTGTAGATGATTCTTGTCTCTTTGGGGTTTTCTTGCCATTTGAAGATGATGGAGGAAACTAGATAAGGAAAAATGGTGCTTGCATTTTTCCTATCATAAAATGAGATCAAGAATACTACCCTCTCAAGAATGAAACTCTCATCTTTTCTTTTTTCTCAAGTGAGTTCTATCATCTCCTAAAAGAGAATGGTGGAGGAGGGAATACAAAACCACCACCTTAGAAGGAAGTTAATGGTAGTAAAAGCAAGTGGTGACCATAGCCAAACATCATGATAACAAAACTCATATCAAACTCTAAATCAATCCTAATCACCTTTTGCAAGAAATGATGAAGGAAAAGAATGGTATCTAAAGATACTATCATAATTAATACATATGCAAGAAACCCCCTCCTCAAATGTAATTTGCAAAACTGCAAATTACCCCCTCCATCAGAAAAGTCCGGCCGGGAAAGAACAAAGGAAAACCGGCCGGAACGGAATGCAAACTGGCAACTCCAGAAAACCGGTCCCGTAATAAATTACAGGAAAACCCCGATACTGTGCATACACACCCGCATCTGTATTCCTACCGGATACAAATGCAATGAGACAAAATCTACACTGTACCAAACTAGGATCCGGCTTAAACCAAAGCCGGCTAGTAATATCCGTTCGATCCTGATCCGTGCAATACCGCACGTATCAGATCGAACCCTGCCATATAAATATACGGCCACCAGTACAAAACTGTCCGATCCTGATCCGTGCAATACCGCACGTATCTGATCGGACCCTGCCATATCTCCATACGGCCTCTACAACGTTTCGCCCGAAACTTGAGTAACTGAATGTGTGGTGGACTCTAAAGACTCGTCAATACTATGGCTGTGGATTTAACCACTAGCACGTCAGAGGTATAAGCCAATACGTGACGGGCCACCAGCTATTGACCAAAAGGGACGTCGATGAGCGAACTCATCCTGACACCCTACTGAGCCTGTCAGTGACAATATCCGTACAGTCCGGTCCGTTCGTCTTTGAGTATCGCATGTCGGGCCTAGGGGGTTGGTAAAAGTCAGACCCGTAAAAGCGGTACAAGTCGTGTCGGAGTGTAGCCCAGAACGCCCTGAGATACTACTGGAATACCTACCAGTAAATCTCCTGCCTCGGCCGAGGGCTTTGCGTAATGGCTCTCCTAGACACAGCGCGACCTCACCCCCAATACCGGGAGAGACGAACCCCTGAAGATCCGCTCACTGCCTCCATGTGGCTCGGGACTGTACCCAACTAAAACCTGTTTGCACGACTCCTCTGAGCCGTGGTAGGGTAGTAATCAAAGTACAGTGGGAACTCACACGAGACAAATGACGATCCCTAGGTCGATGAACTAACCTGTACACATGTCACCAGGAAACTGCTATCTGACGTCAGGTATAAGACCAACTAGCATGTTCCCGGCGAGTCCTGTCCGGTGTACTCATAACCCAATGAGCACCTGTATACATCTTAGGTGAACCAACTGACACCAGTGGCTTGTGAGACCGGCCACCGCCCCTCGTCAGGGTCTCGACTGTATACACTAGTCTACTCTGGAGAATTGATGCCCTGTCTCGAAACTCCCACGACTAGGGACCTTTTAAGGATGTGCTTATAGACCACCAGCTCTCACGTATATGATCGCCATCATACTGCCGGCAGTCAAGCAAGAATCCAAGGGGCTCTATCAGCGTGTAATAGTGACCTGTAAGGTCACCTGAAGCAGTACACGATGATAAAGGTAAACCAGATAGCATACTATCATCTCGAGTAAGACTGTCCTACCGGGATAGGTCCTCCCTCAATCATTGCAATCACGTGCCTGTGATCCAATAATTGACTCTGAGGGCACTATCTCCAACAATCTCCCACTTGCACTCAAGGCTAATTATTGCGATGCCGCATACTCACAGCCCGTGTGATACCGAACACCCAACTCCTCTACTAGTCAGTCTCACAAAGCTCGTTTGCGAAACTATTGCGTTCGAGGAATAGCCTCAGTGAGTGGATCCGCTGTGATGTTTCTTTCTATGTCTCTCTATATCTCAAGTTCGCGGAGAAAGCCATCTCCCGAAATGAGCAATACCTGTTTTAGAATGTCTGGATGTCTGATAGAACTTAGCTCATAAATGAACTCCAAATCCAAACTTTTTAGACTGTATCGTCAACTGAACTTAATCAGTATCCTGCGCCATGCCACCCTCAGTATTGCCTTGGACCACCTGTCCAAAATACTGCCCCTCGTCAGAAGGAAAAACTATAACTCTGACAGCCACTCTGCCATCCATGTCACCTTGGAAGCCTGGAGTGATAACCGTCTCCTAAAAGAGGCTGCCGTTATCATATCCCTAGAACATCAACTTATGTTCTAAAACTGCTTCCGACTGTTTCTCCAGGATTGGATCAATATCAACTTATTGCATCTACTGCAAGAACAACATCTGGTGTGGTACTTGACATCTCATGATTGACTCAATTGCCTAAGCAAGTGATCTGTCAATCATGTGTAGGGTTGCTAGGCACGCGCACAAGGGTCTACGAGGCATCAACCATGCCCGATTTCAAATTTAGCCGTGCCGAACAACCCGAATACGGAACTTTAAACTAGAGATTAGGCGAAAACAAGCATGCTAAACATTTTAACACTAAGTGAGAGGGATTACAACCTTTGTAGATCCGGTCCTTCACTTCATATGCTCCGTGTTGTGGTCCCTTCGCTGCGATCATCGGGATCCAAACTCTCGAGAGGTTCCACGAAGAGAAAGACGCGACCTTTGCTTCCGATCTTCGATACTAAGATGATCTACCTTGAAGTTTCTTTAACACAAGCTAACACTCATGAAATGATGTGAACACCCTCATCTAAATGGCAAGGGAAGATGAGGATGATGAAGTAGGATTTTTGCTCTCTTTATTTATATTTTTCTCACAATTATTCATCACAAAAATCAAAGCAAGAAACCATTTCAAGCAAAGAAGAAGAAGGAAGAAGATGATGAACAATAATGATAATCCTTTTGTGATGAATAGGAAAATAATAATATGATAGATTTATGCGACCATGGTCAAGTGAACCTTTGTAGAGAATTAACCAAGGGTTAGGGTTTGGGTTGAGTTAAGGATGAGTCACACACAAATATCTTTCACAAAACAAAAAGAAAACCTTCTAGAAACATCTAGAAAGTTTAACCCTAATCCAAACCCTAATCATGTTTAAAATCCACTAAATAAGTTGCATTATTTATCATATCATGTTACAATATTATATATCACATATATAATATTTATCGTAACAAAATAAAATAATACAATTAACATATATCGCATATATATCAATGTATTACCCGAGTGAGAAAAAGAATCTTTTAGTGAGCTAATATTAGTTAATGTAATTTAATATATCATATATATTATTATACATTAAATTATCGAATCAACACTTGATCCGACAATCCGGCTATATCGCATATAACCGACTAATATTTATCCGTACCGATTCACCGAATCAACACTTGATCCGATGACCCGGCTGATATCAAATATCGAGAGAATAGAATACGGTATCACATATCGCATTATCCTCGGTACCCGCACATATCACATATGTGCTCCTACTCCGTTTTGCCTGAGCCAAGAAACCTCTGTGTAGGACTCTAAAGAATCGTCAATACGCTGGCAGTAGGTGATGATTATATCAAACACCCACAAGCTGCAAGCGGTCAGCTAAACGTAACAGCCACCCAGGTATTGAGCACTCAGAAGATCAACAAGCAAGCCTGTAACTTCTCCTGTGAATCCAAACAGTAACACTCCCGTACAGTCTGGTCTCGTCGTCTGATATGTTGCATATCTCGCCTAGGGGTGGTAAACGTCAGACCCCAGTAGCTCGATAAGTCGTGTCGATATGAGGTCTATAACAGTTCGAGAAACTACTGATAACACTTACCAGTAAATCTCAGCAACCCTGGCCAGGGATTTCCGGTTATAGCCAATCGAACACAGCACAACATCAACTCCCTATACCGGGAGAGACGAATCCCCTCTTATCGCTCATTGCCTCCATGTGATTCGGGACTGTACCCAAAAGCCACCTTTTTGCACGCCCTCTTGGACGTGGTATGATGGAAATCAAAGAACAGTGGGAATCACACAAGACTCTATGACGATCTCGGGTCGACAGACTACTCTGTACCAGTGTCACCGGAGAACTGCCATCTGACGTATGGTATAAAACTATCTGGGAGTTCTCGGCGCGTCCGTCCAGTGTACCCAGTCTCCACTGAGCACCCGTACACCATCCTTGATGTCAAACACCGATGGATATGGGATCATCCATCGCCCATCATATGGGTCAAGATGCGTATACGCTAGTCTACTCTGGTGCATCGATGCCCTGTCTCGATACACCGTTGACTAGGAACAGTTATAGGATGTACTCGTCGACTACGGTGGCCCCACTAGTATGATCTCATCATAGTCCCAGTAGTCGAGTACAGATCCTAAGGGCTTTATCAACATGTAATATAGAGACAATCAGAGTACACGTTAAGATAAAGTACAACCAGATAGCATACTATCATGTCGAGCAAGAAAGTCCTCCCTATATATGTCCTAGCATCCACTACAATATACATCGTATGTACAGTAATGGCCTCTAGGGCATACATATAGCTAACAATCTCCCACTTATACTAGGGCCATCTGTTATGGTATCGCATACCCAACAATTAGCTGCGGTTGAAGTATCTCATACTCAACCATCCCATAAAAGTCTCTACTGGGAAAAAGGCCTTTGTGAGTGGATTCGCGCTGTTGTCCTCTGTGTCTACTCTCCTAACCTCGATCTCCCTGGAGATCAACCATCTCCATGATCAGGTGATACTGCCTAAGATTTATATCTGGATTTCTGATGGGACGGTAGTTCCTTGGCTGAAGCCACAACTCCATTGTCACACAATGGTAGGAACGAAGTTCATCTTATGAACTTATATATATCCAGACTGCCTCTTTGGTAGCATCCTTGGTAACGATGTATCTTGCCTTTAATCGTCTAGTAAGTCACGGTATCTAGCTTGGAACTCTTCCAACATACCGTCACTCCACTGAGGGTATAGACAAGCCTGCGACTGACATTCAGTCGTCCTTATCACCATGGAACCCTTCCAGTGATTCTCCCCAGGATCGATTGACATCATCTCACTACAACTAGTAAGTATCCTAACATCCACTTAGAACTATCTCATAGATCCAAAACCCAGGATTTAGGAGGTATCACTTTGATCCTATATGGAGAATCCTTGTGATAAGCGGAGATTGACCGAGCGTAGCATAGGAAACTCCTTCCCTATCAAGAGTATGTCATCCACGTACTCTACGAGGATCACCACCATACTCTCTACTACTTTTTCGTATATACAAGGTTCATCTACCATTTTGATGAAGTCAAACTCTTTGACTACCACATCAAAACAGATGTTCCAACTCCGCGATGCCAGTTTTATCATTTAAAACATCTTGCACACGTTTCCGCTGCTCCCACTGTCTACGAAGCCTTCTGGCTGTGTACTTATAGACGCTCTTTTCTAAAACATCATTTAGAAAAGCAGTCATGACACCCAACCGCCAGATATCGTAGTCATGGTATGTAGCCGTGGCAAGCAGGATCTGGATGGACTTAAGCATAGCTCCTTAGAAAAGGTTTCATCATAATCCATACCTGGTCAATGATGCAAACCTTTAACAAGTCTAGCTTTGAAAGTCTCAACTTTTCCATGTACACCAAGTAATCTTCTCAAGATATACTTGCTCCTGATGGGGATTTAACCCTTCAGATAAAGCAACCAAAGTCCATACTTTGTTGGTGTATAAGGATTCCATCTCAGATCGATAAGCATCCAGCCATTCTTACAGAGTCCCACTCCTGATGGCCAGCTCGAAACTAGTTGGGTCATCATCTCATGATGCAATCCTCGCTCCCACTGTCATTGAGAAACCGAAGTATCTCTCAGGTGGGTGAGGAACCCTACTAGATCGGCGGAGAGGCTGAGGTTCGTTGGAGACTATTGAATCCTTTGGTTCTACCAAATCATCAGCTGTAGTTTGTATAGCTGGAACATTTCCAGTTCTACATTACAGACCTTGCCTCGAGCTTGTCCGGATTTTGCTTTTAGACATAGGCCGGACAACCCCAAATCTTAACAAACTTAAGATATGGGCTCTTCCCTTTCCATATCGCATATGAAGTGGTAGGCAACTAATTTGATTTGAACCCTATTCAATAGGTATGCAGCTTCTCAAGCGCATAACATCCAAAAGGAAATAGGAAACTCAGTAGTACTCATCATAGAGCACACCATATCACATAGGGTGCTATTGCTCCGCCCCGATACACCGACGTGCTGTGGTGTATACGGATGAGTAATGCTGAGAGAGAATCTCATTCTCCTTTAGAATAGTCCAGGAATTCCGTGCTCAAGTATTCTCCTCCTTGATCACATCAAAGGACATAATACTTTTACCCGTATTTTTGGTTCTCTACTTCTAACTTATATTCTGTGAATATCTCAAAAGGTTCGGACTTGTGTTTCAACTGGAACACATGTCTGAATCTTGAGAGATTATCAGAGAACGTAAAGAAGTACAAAGAACCGATCTTGGCATGTGTAGACAGGGGACTTTCATACATTAGGATGTATCAATCCCAAAAGTTCACTAACTCTTTCTCTGCATCCAATAAACAGAGCTGTGGTCATCTTATCTCTGTGACATGACTGGCAAGTTTCATAAGATGTAAATTCAAACAGATTTAAATATGCATCTATATATAACTTAGCCAGCCGGGTCGCATTGATATGACCTAGTCTACAATGACTCAAGAAGGATTTGTTCATTTCTGAACTCTTCCTCTTGTGTGTGTTCCGTATACTAAGAACTGTAGTCTGATTTAGAACGTCAATGCTTTTAGATAACGTGCCTGAACCGATCAACTCTTGATATAGGAAATGTTCAAAACATTATCCAACAATACAAAATTATATCCTTTCTTTACTAATAAAGAGACTGATATGATTTTGTATATCAGGTTCGGTATCTAATAACATTTGTTCAGAATCAATGTATTCTGGTAATACAGGGTGACAGTGACCAACAGACTTGGCTGCAACACTTGCACCGTTTTCTGTCTCATGAAACTTATCACCCGTTCTCAGTTTTCTACCTTTCTGTAGCCCATGTAACAGATTACATATGCGGGATCCTGATCCGGTATCACATACCCAGGACGTAAGGGATACTGAGAAACAGCTCTCTGTAATGAACACACCCGAAGATGATGCATCAGCATGCACTTTCTTCGTTTGGGCGGCACGGGAAATATGGTATTCCCCAATTTCCTGCTCTGTCCTATAACAATTATAAGTTGGAGCGGGACCAACGTTCCCCAGCTCAGTATAACAAGCGGGTTCGGTCAATATATCCGTTTTATTATCTTGATATAGGCGTGATATAGTCGCTATCTGGAGAGAGAGAGAAGAAAACACTCAGCGTATGCTCTTGCAAGATTAGATTGGTTATATAATATATCTAATCAGGATTTCTCCCACTGTTTTAGTCAAATCTTCCTTCAAACCCTAAAAGGAAAGACTAGCCGGGATTAATCACACGCTACAAGTTCGCCAATCTTTCAGCCAGGCCAGTGTCGGTACTTTGAGGGAGGTCCCCCGTGCTTTCGCACGAACCTAATTAAGGTAAACCTCGTTTTCCCAGAGGCGTAACCCCGTTAACACCTTTCTAGACACCTACTTGATCGGCTAATTGTAATGTGTAAAACTCTCCTAGGAGTAACTCTTACTCGCAGCGGGTATCGGGATCCAACTATCTTATAGAAGGTATGCAATCTCATTGCAAATTTCAACACTTGAAATTCCCTATAATATTTTACCCCTAGCGTCCCATGACCTTGACGCAGGCCAACAAACCATAGTCCACTAGTCAAGTTCAACCCGTCATTTCTTGATTGAATTAAACCCACCCGCACGACCCTTGACGCAGGCCAACAAAGTCGCACGACTACCCTAATCCAATCTGCATCATATGCATAAACAGATAAATACTAGTTAGCTACCGCACACTACGCCTTGACGCAGGCCAACAAACGTAGCACGAATACTAAATAGGACTTATCTGAAATGACGGAGGGCTACGACAGGTTTTTAAGAAAACCCTTTGCGTAATGAACTTGATATCGTTGTAGAATCGAGTTATTTTAAATGGAGTGCTTTTGAGGGTTTTCTAGTATTGCTAAAGGTGTCACTCCCGGTGAAGGGATCGTCGGCCCTTTCCTCATCGAATAAGGTGCAGGATATATCATATATACCGCTGTGCAAAGCAAGAACTATAGAAGCAATAAAAAGACAGACCGAGTTTGTAGCATCTGCCAGTTATTGCTAAAGGAGTCACTCCCAGTGAAGGGATCTCGGTCCTTTCCTTATCGAATAAGGTGCTGGATGTTCTACAAGGAACACCGCTATGCAAAGCAAGAACTGTAGCTACCAGTTTTTATAAACAAGTTTCTACAACATCTTAGGTTTCTTTTATTTTCATTAATCTCATTAATGAAGTGCCATTATATTATGCTTCGTAAGCATCTCTTTTTGAAACGAAATCTGCAATATAACATATATCTCATATATATAATATAAACATTCGTCTCAGGCAGTAATATGATCTCATCACAGAACATTGCAGCAGAAGAACATATATGAAATATTGGATATACTAGGACGTCCGTGTTTTCAATACGAGCCTGTATAAAACACGGATTCCACGGTCGCGATGAATAGCCAAACCCACATCCCTAGACCCCTACGAGAGCGGCAAGTAACACTGCCAATTCTAGGGTTAGGAGACCCGGTCTCGACTCCTCGAGATGGTCTCCCACTGGACCCTAGAACCCGGTTACTTGTGCTCCCCGCCTTGGGTCTACCTAATGCGGAAAAGTAAATAATATACAACGGTGACTTCTTCCGCTACCTGGAAGTGCCCCAATAAAAGAATATTACATACAAATGAATTTTACATGAATGAAAAAGAAAAAACTCTCATCTCACATAAAACCCCCGGCTATTCAAAAGCGACGATCCAATACAACATATTACAGCAACACATAATATCTCATATCATCAACGTAAGCACGTATGCGTATCCCGATTGTCGTTGATGTATAGCAACGAAGCCGGCGATACACCACATACTACGCTTACGGTCACAGAAAAGAAAGTGTAAAACTACAACAGTTGGAATCCGCAACCTCTTTAGACATCGCATGCCTAACCAAATGAATTCCTTAGACATTACATGCCTAACAATTATAAACCCCGCATTTTAGTCTCATTATCGAAAACTCTTTTCAATATCAAGTCGGGCAATTCAACAAGATTCCCGACGTCCTGATCGAATGCTCATCGCAAACTTTAGTAGACGGCCGCACCCCCGATACCGTCGACGAAGTGCACTAAGGCGGAACACCACTGCCGCGAGCACCCGAACGGATGCTTTCGGCGATGGGGTTCTCCTACAGTCACTTGGTCGGGGCTATGGGGCGAGGCTGTCTATTAAGTTTACCCGGCGAGTATCCGCGTACGCTACGTAATTGCGACGGACTTTTGATCGCATCAAAATTCCGTGGCAACCGATCATCTGAGACTAAACTGCTATGTTTATAATATTCAAATTAGTTATCTCATAACTACCTGTGGATTCCAATTATTGTATCACATTCCAGATAAATAGAAAAAGTTAAACTTTCCGATCGAATCATCAAGCACCCAAGATTTCCCCAATATATCTCAATACTTGAAATCAGTTTAAAAATATCCATTACATGCCACAGTACCAATGGTCCAGCCGTAGAAGGGTCAAGCCAACGCCTCACATGTGGCACGCCGTACTGCCCCAAACCCTAAGGTTCAAAGGGCAGTTCAAGACGGTCACATAATCGAGTTAAGGTTTGTTGTCTTCTAGAGGGTCCATTGAGTTACTTGCACGACTTAGAACATTCTTAAACACGAGGAAAAATCGAACTTTTGAAAAATTTTCCGACAGGGGAAAAAGTGAGTTATTGATATCCGTTCGCACTTTTTAACAGTTTCTAAAAGTTATCCGGAAAACCACATAGACAAAATCTGATACTCCGAACGAAACATCGAATTCCCAAAACAACCCCAGAAAACTCAACTGTAGAATAAACATTAAAAATTCCCAGAGAACTCAGCACTGAATAAAAGAAGTTACTGTGCAAAAATGGGTTGGTGACGTCATCATTGCGCCGCGGAACCGCCGCAGAAGGCATGCTTCTGCAGCGGTTCCACCGCGCTTTGCACTGTTCATTGAAAACTTTTTGCATCGTAATTCTTAGAATTCCCTGCTGAATTTTTTAAGCATTTTTAATATTGAAAAATCCACACTTTTCAAAAAAGGACAGAGAGCAATTTGGATTCGGGGTTTCGGGTTCGATCGGACTTCAAACTCCGTCTAGACTTCGCCTAAAGCTCTAGCTTGGCTCTGATACCACTGTAGGGTTGCTACGCACGCGCACAAGGGTCTATGAGGCATCAACCATACCCGATTTCAAATTTAGCCATGCCGAACAACCCGAATACGGAACTTTAAACTAGAGATTAGGCGAAAACAAGCATGCTAAACATTTTAACACTAAGTGAGAGGGATTACAACCTTTGTAGATCCGGTCCTTCACTTCATATGCTCCGTGTTGTGGTCCCTGCGCTGCGATCATCGGGATCCGGACTCTCGAGAGGTTCCACGAAGAGAAAGACGCAACCTTTGCTTCCGATCTTCAATACTAAGATGATCTACCTTGAAGTTTCTTTAACACAAGCTAACACTCATGAAATGATGTGAACACCCTCATCTAAATGGCAAGGGAAGATGAGGATGATGAAGTAGGATTTTTGCTCTCTTTATTTATATTTTTCTCATAATTATTCATCACAAAAATCAAAGCAAGAAACCATTTCAAGCAAAGAAGAAGAAGGAAGAAGATGATGAACAATAATGATAATCCTTTTGTGATGAATAGGAAAATAATAATATGATAGATTTATGCAACCATGGTCAAGTGAACCTTTGTAGAGAATTAACCAATGGTTAGGGTTTGGGTTGAGTTAAGGATGAGTCACACAAAAATATCTTTCACAAAACAAAAAGAAAACCTTCTAGAAACATCTAGAAAGTTTAACCCTAATCCAAACCCTAATCATGTTTAAACTCCACTAAATAAGTTGCATTATTTATCATATCATGTTATAATATTATATATCACATATATAATATTTATCGTAACAAAATAAAATAATACAATTAACATATATCGCATATATATCAATGTATTACCCGAGTGAGAAAAAGAATCTTTTAGTGAGCTAATATTAGTTAATGTAATTTAATATATCATATATATTATTATACATTAAATTATCGAATCAACACTTGATCCGACAATCCGGCTATATCGCATATAACCGACTAATATTTATCCGTACCGATTCACCGAATCAACACTTGATCCGATGACCCGGCTGATATCAAATATCGCGAGAATAGAATAAAGTATCACATATCGCATTATCCTCGGTCCCGCACATATCACATATGTGCTCCTACTCCGTTTTGCCTGAGCCAAGAAACCTCTGTGTAGGACTCTAAAGAATCGTCAATACGCTGGCAGTAGGTGATGATCATATCAAACACCCACAAGCTGCAAGCGGTCAGCTAAACGTAACAGCCACCCAGGTATTAAGCGCTCAGAAGATCAACAAGCAAGCCTGTAACTTCTCCTGTGAATCCAAACAGTAACACTCCCGTACAGTCCGGTCTCGTCGTCTGATATGTTGCATATCTCGCCTAGGGGTGGTAAACGTCAGACCCCAGTAGCTCGATAAGTCGTGTCGATATGAGGTCTATAACAGTTCGAGAAACTACTGATAGCACTTACCAGTAAATCTCAGCAACCCTGGCCAGGGATTTCCGGTTATAGCCAATCGAACACAGCACAACATCAACTCCCTATACCGGGAGAGACGAATCCCCTCTTATCGCTCATTGCCTCCATGTGATTCGGGACTGTACCCAAAAGCCACCTTTTTGCACGCCCTCTTGGACGTGGTATGATGGAAATCAAAGCACAGTGGGAATCACACAAGACTCTATGACGATCTCAGGTCGACAGACTACTCTGTACCAGTGTCACCGGAGAACTGCCATCTGACGTATGGTATAATACCATCTGGGAGTTCTCGGCGAGTCCGTCCAGTGTACCCAGTCTCCACTGAGCACCCGTACACCATCCTTGATGTCAAACACCGATGGATATGGGATCATCCATCGCCCATCATATGGGTCAAGATGCGTATACGCTAGTCTTCTCTGGTGCATCGATGCCCTGTCTTGATACACCCTTGACTTGGAACAGTTATAGGATGTACTCGTCGACTACGGTGGCCCCACTAGTATGATCTCATCATAGTCCCAGTAGTCGAGTACAGATCCTAAGGGCTTTATCAACATGTAATATAGAGACAATCAGAGTACACGTTAAGATAAAGTACAACCAGATAGCATACTATCATGTCGAGCAAGAAAGTCCTCCCTATATATGTCCTAGCATCCACTACAATATACATCGTATGTACAGTAATGGCCTCTAGGGCATACATATAACTAACATCATGCGTATCCCTCTCCCCTTTAGTCTGAAAGACACCTTTAGAGAGGGTGACTCCATTACCTGCAGGTGTACTACCGTGCCAGGAGTCGTCCATTCTAAATACTCATAGAATGCTGTCAAGGTACCCAGATTAGGAAACCACCCAAATCTAGATCTAAAACCATAGATCTAGTAACCAGAATGTCTGATATAATATCCAAGTCCTGTGTGGAGAAACAACTGTGTGACAACCAAAGTATAACCGATCGTAGTATAGGAATATCACTTCCTACTCTGTGTATGTCATCCAAATACCATGACATCACACCCTACTACCTTCTCAACAGATCCATCCCCTATTCTGATGACGTCAAACCTATGAATGTCATGTCAGAAATAGATGATCTATCTCCGCTATATCTGCTTTAGTCTATAAATAGACATAAGCCACCTGTCCACCAATGCTTCCGCTGCTCCCACTGACTACGACAACCCTCTGGCAGAGTCATATACACATACACTTCTGAAGCTAGTTCAGAACGACGCTATACTCATCCTCCTGCCGGGTCTCGCGGCCTGGAACAACAGCAATGGCAAGTGTGGGTAAACAAGAACTTCCCTGTCACCGTCCTTGAGGCTACCGGAGTACCTCTCGGGTGCCTGAAGTTACCCACCGTATCTGCGGAGTGGCCAATGGAATGTCAAACCAGATTGAATCTTTAGGTTCCTTATCAAATCTTCAGTAATCGTTTGCGGTTCTGGAATCACTTCCAGTTCTACCATACTCCCACTACTGTTTTCTAAAAATCCATTTCTTTTAAAAATGTGGCAAGTCAAGAACAATATCTCTATTGATCTTCTAGATGGTAGAAAATCAACCCTCGTCATAGCCTGGGTCAACCCGCAAACAGCCATTACAGAAACGTGCCTTGAGTTGTCCAGTGTCTGGTTTTAAGCATAAGCCGGACAACTCCCCGTACCTTAACATCGTTAAGTTATGAACTGTTCTATATCCAATATAGAACCAGAGGCACTGATTCAATTGAACCAGATTCAAATCATGCAGCTATCTCCAGTGCATGTAAACTAAATGGAAGGAGGCCGATCAGTGTTACTCAACTTGGGAATGTTTCCAATTATGAGTAACCTGAAAGAGAAGCAATTTCTCTTTATCATTACTATCAACTGAATACCATACACAAGTATCTACATCTTCGATCACTTTGAAGAATCCCGATACTTGCTATAACTGGTTCTCTACTCTATTCAAATACCTATAACTCCTCAAAACTTAGACCCTGTGTTTCCACGAAACACATGTCTAAGAACTAGAGAAGTTAAAAGTAAACAGAATATAGTATGAGGACCAACCCCTCTGTCCTAATGGACACTGGACAACATACAATACTCTGTATAAGTCCGCTGAGTCTAACAACTCTTTCATTGTGTGTCGTAGGTTGAAAACTGAACTTATGGTTAAGAAGAATTACACCGCTGTTTAATGCTCCTTACCTAACCATCCACTGATATAGGTAAATGTCATCGACATAATATCAAAAGGTATATCTCACTCTATGAAAATAGACGTACAGATATATCAATTTGAAATTGGTGCACAACAGCGGATATTCAAAACCAAATATTTGCCGACCGGCAAACAGCCCAGATGATCTCCTCAAATATCACCGATTACAACGAATCCCGATATAATGAGGATGATCACCCTATTCCCAATGACTTACTCCCACTCATCATCTGTAAAACCATACAGATGTGAGAATCATACCTGGTAAATACATACCCTGGAGTAAGTATCTAATCGGGAAATCAGTTTTCTTTTAACATCACACAGTGAAACTGAAACATTGAAATGTTTCGGTGGGGTATTCCGGTATTCTTAGTAATGCCTCTTCCATTATCCAGATTCACAACTGTAACCGTATATCTCTTTGCCATCTGTCCAAATCCCTTTATATGTCTTTAGTCATTACCGTCTGCACACCCCTTTAGGCCAAATGGTTTTCTTCCTTCCCTACCGTTCAGCACCAGCCTATGGTTTGGAAGAAGACTATCCAATAAGCATAAAAGGTGTACTGTCCTAATCCTAGGAGCACTCGCAAAGCGAGAGAAGGTGAAGATAAAAGACAACCGAATAAACCTTATTCCTATTTCTCCTGAACCAGAATCCATCCCCGAACTGGAACAAGTTCCTTTCGAGTTCGTATATAACCATACGATGGAGTATCCAAATAAACTGTGGATCTTCGTAGTGATACGGAGTGTCCTGGAGAAATACAAAGGTGATTTAGGATTGGCGAAGAAATACTTGGTTCGGTCGTGAATAGCAGTCGCAATTTACTTTGCCCTCTTACTAATCCCTTGCTTTGTCTTAATCTTAATACCTTCTGCACACCGTTTAGGCTAATTGGTTTTCTTCATTCCCTACCGGTCATCACCAGCCTAAGGTTTGGAAGAAGACTATCCAATTTGCGTAATAGGTGTGCTATCTCCTAAACCAAGGAGTACTCGCAATGAGAGAAGGTGAAAAGAAAAGACAACTGAATAATCCTATTCGTTTTCTCCAGAACCAGAAACCATCCTCGAAGTCCTTCGAGTTCGTATATAACCATACGATGGTTTTGTCCAATGGAAGTGGACGTTCGTAGTAATCCGGGGCGTCCTGGAGAAAAGGGTAAAAGTAGGAGTGGCAATGAGGTCTGCAACTCTGACAATCCAAAAGCCTGTGTTAAAAAGGTTCGGTCAACTTGGTCACTGAGTCATAGTCCAGGGTCGGGTCAATGGTCGCTGCCAAAGAGAGAGAGAAAAGAAACACTCAGCGTGCACTCAAACCTAGATCAGAATGGTTATCACTTTGTCTAATCTGGAAACCTCCCACTGTAACCTCAAATTCTCCTCCAAACCTGAAAGAAGAATTAGTCGGGATCACCCGAGGAGTAAACCAACTCATCAGTGGGAATCGGGATACAACTATCATCGCATGATAACTTGACGGAATCCACTCAAGTCACCACACTCCAGAAGGTATGCGCATGCCTGGCAAGTTTCAGTTCTTTTGAAACTCCCGATGTGATTTTTACCCCTAGGACCCAAGTGACCTTGACTGAGCCAACATATGAAAGGATCCTAGTCAAGTTCATCCCGTCATTATCTTGATTGCATTAGACCCACCCGCACGAATCCTTGACTGAGCCAAAATGACCGCACGACTGTCCTAACCAATCTCATATCCATGCAACAGAAAAGCACTACATAGCTACCGAACACTACGCCTCGGCTAAGCACGACATACGCAGCACGAATACTAAGTAATACTAATCTGAAATGACGGAGGGCTACGAATGGTTTTTGGCGAAAAACCTTTTACCGTAATGAACTTGATATCGTTGAAGGAACTGGATAACTTTTTATAAAAATATAGTGACGAAAACCTTTGCTAAAGAGGTCACTCCCGGTGAAGGGATCTCGGCTCTTTCCCCGTAGAATGAGGTGCAGGATATTCCAACTGAATACCACGATGCAAAGCAAAAGTAATCGGCTATAGTGAAGTTAATGCCCTGACGCAAACTTCTGTCCAAGGGGTCACTCCCGGTGAAGGGATCTCGGCCCTTGCCTCGTCGACTGAGGAGCAGGATATTCCAAATGAATACCACTATGCAAAAAAAAAGTGAACGTCCTTGCAATAACAGCTTTTTGAAAAATGTTCCAACAACATCAGAATAGGTTTGTTTATCTTGCATTGATCCGAATCAACGCAGTCCCATCAATTGATCACACCAATAAAGAACGAAAATAATCATGTATGTATATGCCATCCGCATTCTCCACTGGGTCCCGTCATCACCCGTTAGGTTACTTAACTAACGACAGAGCGGGGACTGGACTAGCGCGGATGCAAAACATATACAACATCTACTAATATATATACCAATATATTATATTCGCTCAAGGCGTGATAAGAATGCAACATCACAGAAATGTACAGCATCACAGAACAATACAGATATCTGGGATCCCCGGGTTTTACAGAGCCGCTGCTGAAACCCGGCGTTCCCCTGGTTGTGTGGATAGCCTGTGCAATGAAATCCTAGACCCCTACGGGCGCGGCAAGTCACCCGCCAAAACCTGAAGCGAGGCAGCCCCCTTCAGCACCGTGAATGGACCACCCAGCACTTCATGGAATCCGGTAACTTGGGCACCCCTCCTGGGTCAACCTGTACCCCCTACGAGTGCGGCGAATAGCCCGCCAATCCTAGAGTGAAGCCCCCTCCGTCTCAATGCCATGAGATGCGGGCCCGTTGCCCTCTAGAACCCGGCTATCCGTGCACGCCTCCGCGGGGTAATCCTAGTACAGAAAGTAAAATATACATACACCGGGTACATCGATCGCAACCAGGTCGTGCCACAAAAGAATAATACAAACAGGCAGTGACGGCAGTCCACATGTCGGATGCTCGCCCCGCAATATCAAATGTACATATAAAACAAAACTGTACTAACATTGCATCCAGGCTATCCCCCACGACCGATCCGCAACATCACAGCATAAACACAGAACATCAACGTGAAAATCACGTTCGCAAATCCGTCTAACCGGGCTATAGCAGTTAGACAGGATTTACCGATCAAGTGATATTCACGGTCGCAGATATAATGTAAATACTGTGAAATAATGTGTTTAAAATATCCAATCGATCAAAAATTAACAAGTGGGTCCCCAAGTAATACTGTAGCACTCACAGAAATTCTGGGCCCAAATTTAATATTCCAAAACCCACAAAATCAGCCCACAAGCCCACTGTAAAAATATGGCGAAGTGATCCCAAATTCCTGCGGCGGAACCGCGGCCAAAGAGGGGTTCAGGACGCGGTTCCGCGGTCGTACGGAAGAATTGGGTTACCAAATTTTTACAGTGTTCTTAGGATTCCCTGTACATCATTCTGCAATCACCTGAAAATTTTTTCGAGCCCGGAAAAAATCGACAGAAAACTGATGCAAGCAAAACGCGGTTTTTGGAATTTTGGTCGATCGGATAAGTTAAACACATTAGAACAAGATAGGCAAGGTTAATGGCGTGGCTCTGATACCATGTTGCGCCACGGCAGCGCCCCGGCCGTCTATTCGAGGCCAAAATGCGGAATGAAAAATTTTCCTTACTAGGAAACTGGCGCTACCGTGGACAATGAAAACCCGGATCGTAACCATTAAACTAATGCTAGCTAACAAGAGATGGGAAGAGAAGTATACCGAGTGATCTGAGTCCTCCGGTCTTCTCGTCATCGTCCCGATCTCCCGCGGAAAGTCTTGTCTCCACATCGTCGCCTCCTCGCCGGAAGGGCACCACATCGCCTGCGTCTTTTACGGGCTCCCGCCTCAATACCGAGGCAACTCGAGCATGAAGCCGGCAAGTCGACATGCCCAAGAAATGCTGTAGAATGTAGTGTAGATGATGCTTATCTCTTTGGGGTTTTGTTTCCATTTGAAGATGATGGAGGAAACTAGATAAGGAAAAATGGTGCTTGCATTTTTCCTATCATAAAATGAGATCAAGAATACTACCCTCTCAAGAATGAAACTTTCATCTTCTCTTTTTCTCAAGTGAGTTCTATCATCTCCTAAAAGAGAATGGTGGAGGAGGGAATACAAAACCACCACCTTAGAAGGAAGGTAATGGTAGTAAAAGCAAGTGGTGACCATAGCCAAACATCATGATAACAAAACTCATATCAAACTCTAAATCAATCCTAATCACCTTTTGCAAGAAATGATGAAGGAAAAGAATGGTATCTAAAGATGCTATCATAATTAATACATATGCAAGAAACCCCCTCCTCAAATGTAATTTGCAAAACTGCAAATTACCCCCTCTATCAGAAAAGTCCGGCCGGGAAAGAACAAAGGAAAACCGGCCGGAACGGAATGCAAACTGGCAACTCCAGAAAACTGGTCCGGTAATAAATTACAGGAAAACCCCGATACTGTGCATACACACCCGCATCTGTATTCCTACCGGATACAAATGCAATGAGACAAAATCTACACTGTACCAAACTAGGATCCGGCTTAAACCAAAGCCGGCTAGTAATATCCGTTCGATCCTGATCCGTGCAATACCGCACGTATCAGATCGAACCCTGCCATATAACTATATGGCCACTAGTACAAAACTGTCCGATCCTAATCCGTGCAATACCGCACTTATCTGATCGGACCCTGCCATATCTCCATACGGCCTCTACAACGTTTCGCCCGAAACTTGAGTAACTGAATGTGTGGTGGACTCTAAAGACTCGTCAATACTATGGCTGTGGATTTAACCACTAGCACGTCAGAGGTATAAGCCAATACGTGACGGGCCACCAGCTATTGACCAAAAGGGACGTCGATGAGCGAACTCATCCTGACACCCTACTGAGCGTGTCAGTGACAATATTCGTACAGTCCGGTCCGTTCGTCTATGAGTATCGCATGTCGGGCCTAGGGGGTTGGTAAAAGTCAGACCCCCAAAAGCGGTACAAGTCGTGTCGGAGTGTAGCCCAGAACGCCCTGAGATACTACTGGAATACCTACCAGTAAATCTCCTGCCTCGGCCGAGGGCTTTGCGTAATGGCTCTCCTAGACACAGCGCGACCTCACCCCCAATACCGGGAGAGACGAACCCCTGAAGATCCGCTCACTGCCTCCATGTGGCTCGGGACTGTACCCAACTAAAACCTGTTTGCACGAATCCTTTGAGCCGTGGTAAGGTAGTAATCAAAGTACAGTGGGAACTCACACGAGACAAATGACGATCCCCAGGTCGATGAACTAACCTGTACACATGTCACCAGGAAACTGCTATCTGACGTCAGGTATAAGGCCAACTAGCATGTTCCCGACGAGTCCTGTCCGGTGTACTCATAACCTAATGAGCACCTGTATACATCTTAGGTGAACCAACTGACACCAGTGGCTTGTGAGACCGGCCACCACCCCTCGTCGGGGTCTCGACTGTATACACTAGTCTACTCTGGAGAATCGATGCCCTGTCTCGAAACTCCCACGACTAGTTTAAGGATGTGCTTATAGACCACCAGCTCTCACGTATATGATCGCCATCATACTGTCGGCAGTCAAGCAAGAATCCAAGGGGCTCTATCAGCGTGTAATAGTGACCTGTAAGGTCACCTGAAGCAGTACACGATGATAAAGGTAAACCAGATAGCATACTATCATCTAGAGTAAGACTGTCCTACCGGGATAGGTCCTCCCTCAATCATTGCAATCACGTGCCTGTGATCCAATAATTGACTCTGAGGGCACTATCTCCAACACATGCATGAACGGATATGCCTCGAACGCTTAATTAAATACGAATCAAATGTTCTCCTTGTCGCTTTCTTCTCCTTGCTGTGTTGCTGCCATGTGATTTTAGCAAGTGTGGCCTGTAGATAGCATATAACTGTCCATCTTGGGCTCTTTATGGGGTGGTGATGGCTTAGAAAACAGGTTTAGGATCTGTCACCTAAGACTTTTCAACTTTATGAGCCGTGAGGGTCTCATAAAGAATTTTCTCCCTACCGGTCGAGAGGATCCCGTAGGTGTAATTTCTCCTTAAGAATCGTGAGGATTCCTAAATGTGTTTTCTCTTGAAAGTCATAAGGATCTCACAAGAGAATTTACTCCCTTACGAGTCGTGAGGACCCGCAAGTGATGGATGAAGTTGTCCTTATCCACATTTCATGGAGTCAGGAGTTGCTCTGGATGCTTCCCACGGGTTCACTACCGTGTTCTGCGAGGACCAGACTCCGCTCTGGACGTTTTCGAGGATACCGTAGTTTAAAGACCTCGTGGTCGATGTTAAGGACATCAGAGTCCATGGATTTAAGGACTCCACAGTCCGTTGTTTAGTTTTAAGACTTCACGGTCGAGGTTAAGGACATCATAGTCCATGAGTTTTAAGGACCTCACAGTCCAATGTTAGTTTTAAGACATCACGGTCGAGGTTAAGGACATCATAGTCCATGGGTTTAAGGACCCCACAGTCCGATGTTAGTTTAAAGACATTACGGTCGAGGTTAAGGACATCATAGTCGATGAGTTTAAGGACCTCACATTCCAATGTTAGTTTTAAGACATCACGGTTGAGGTTAAGGACATCATAGTCCGTGAGTTTAAGGACCTCACAGTCCAATTTTTGCTCTGGATGCTTCCCACGGGTTCACTGCCGTGTTCGGCGAGGACCACGCTCTACTCTAGATGCTTCACACGGGGTCATTGCTGCGCTCTGCGAGGACCAGGATCCGCTCTGGACGTTTTCCACGGGGCCAGGAGTGACATAATCCGCGTTCCACGTAGCCAGGAATTTTCCTCTGGATGCTTCCCACGTGTTCACTGCCGTGTTCGGCAAGGACCAGGCTCCGCTCTGGATGCTTCACATGGAGTCATTGCCGTGCTCTGCGAAGACAAGGATCCGCTCTGGACGTTTCCCACGGGGTCAGGAGTGACATAATCCGTGTTCAATGTAGCCAGGAATTTTGCTCTGGATGCTTGCCACGGGTTCACTGCCGTGTTCGGCGAGGACCAGGCTCTGCTCTGGATGCTTCACACGGGGTCATTGCCGTGCTCTGCGAGGACCAGGATCCGCTCTGGACTTTTCCCACGGGGTCAGGATTGATATAAACCGCGTTCCACGTAGCCAGGAATTTTGCTCTGGATGCTTCCCACGGGTTCACTGCCGTGTTCGGCGAGGACCAGGCTCCACTCTGGATGCTTCACACGGGGTCAGAGTTGACATTATCCGCGTTCCACATGACCAGGAAGGGTTGACTTTATCCGCATTTCACGGAGTCGGAGTTTGACTCTCGGTCATCTGTACACCGCCGAGTCATGGAACTGGGAGTTGCCGTTGTTCCGCTTTGCTTGATGTTGTGTCCATTGTAATAAAATGAATGTTGAGATGATCTCTAAGCTGTCTATGAACCATTGAGATTTGGCCTCTCCTTCTGATGAAGCATGGGGAGGAAGGGTGTGATTCCCTCTTTGTTTGCGCCCCTGGATTGTATACAGGGATTGACATGATATCACCTTTAGGGCATAAATTTCATTCTTTTTTTTATTTCTTTCCGCGATGCTCTATCATTTCAGCTTTTATATCGCGAAGGTCGCGATTGCCCAATCATTTCGGCTATTTTCGCAGTGCCCAATCATTTCGGCTATTTTTTTAATTTTTACTCGCTGCTTTTTATTACGAGTTGCCTAATCATTTCGGCTATTTTTCATGCATATATTTTTACTTGTTGATTTTGTCTGCAAGTTACCCCATCATTTCGGCTCTTTCGTATGCATGTGTGGCTTGCTGGCTTTTCGCTGCAAGCTCGGAATTATACACCGATTTCGGCATCAGCACCGCTACTACTGGGATATTGCCAGGAGAGAATCATCATTTGCCTTTGTTGATGTCGAACAATGGTTGCTTAGTACACAGGGTTAGAATCCTGTCGACTAAGGCTTTTGACTTCATAAGCCGTAAGGGTCTCATGAAGGTATTTCTCCCTACAAGTCGTGAGGATCTCGTAGGTGCGTTTTCTCCTTAGGAGTCGTGAGGACTCCTAAGTGTATGTTCTCCTGTAAGTCGTAAGGATCTTACAAGAGGGTTTTCTCCTTATAAATCGAGAGGACTTACATGGGTTGTTCATCATATAGACATATCCCTAGTCACGGATGGGTCTTCGTTAGGGAATTATTTATTCGTGCCCGTGGATTGTATACAAGGGTCAGCATTGAGCTGCTTGTAGGGCTGTATTGGAGGTTGTGGGGGCTGCTTAAGAACAGGTTCAGATCCCTGTAGCTTAAGACTTTTGAATCTTATAAGCTGTGAGGGTCCCATAAGAGAGTTCTCCTTACGAGTCGTGAGGATCTCGCAAGTGTAATTTCTCCCTAGGGATCGTGGGGATCCCTAAGTGTGTTGCTCCCTTATGAGTCGTAAGGATCTCACGCAGGTGGTTTCTCTTTACAAAGTCGAGAGGACCTTGCAAGTGTCTTTTAACGAGATTGTGCCCTTTCGGGTTTTCACAAAACTCGCCGATAGCCCTGCTGTTTTTACTCACGGAGCCCTTTCGGGTTTTCATCCGTGCCCATTTTGCTTATGGACATACTGTTTTCTTTTTTTCTCTTTTTCTTTTTCTTTTTTTTATATATCAGCTTTAGGACACTGCAATCCACCGTAGTTTATCGACATCTCGGTCAACAGCTAGTTTTAGGACATAGTGGTCCGTTGTTAGTTTAAGGACGTTCCGGTCCGCTGTTAGTTTTAGGGACGTTTCGGTCCGTTGTAAAGGAAGCCGGTTACTACTTATAGATTTTGGGCTTAGGAAGATAGCGAGCGGACATAGTCGTCGTCATCTATTATTGACCTAGGCCGTGACTCGTTAGGCGTAGAATTTCTTCAAGAAGCGACCGTTTATCGGCCTAAAGGGCCTTTCACCATGCATGTCCATGAGTAGATAGGCTCCACCCTGGTAGACCTTGTCTATGATATATGGGCCTTCATAGTTCGGCTTAAATTTCCCCCGGTTAGCGCGATTAGGGATCATCGGTCTTTTAACCACTAGCACAAGTTCGCCTTGGCGGAATGTTCTCGGCCTAGTCAATCTCTCGTATAAGCGCGTCATCTTTGCTTTATAAGCCTCCAAATTTTGTTGCGCCATAAGCCGGGTTTCATCAAGGGCATCGAGCTCCTCAAGCTAAAGGTGAGCGTTTTCTTCGTCCGTTAGCTCGTAGTGAACTGCCACTCGTAGGGAGGGTAGCTCTATCTCGAGGGGGAGTACCGCTTCTGTACCGAATACCAATGCATACGGCATTGTGTTCGTGGCTGTTTTGAACGTCGTTCGGTATGCCTAGAGAGCTTCGTGCAGTCTCTCGTGCCAGTCCTTTTTATTTCGAGACACCGTCTTCTTTACAATCTTCGTCAATATCTTGTTAAAAGCTTCAGCCAGACCGTTAGCTCGAGGATTATAGACTGAGGAGTATCTCTAGTCTATGTTATGCTGTTGTGCGAAGCGGCTGATCTTGTGGCTTCTGTAGGCTAGTCCGTTATCGGAGATAATCCGTCGTAGAGTGCCAAACCGATAAATGACGTGTGTCTTGAAGAAATGGAGGATATTCTCCGTCTTCACTTCCCTCAGCGGTACTGCTTCTGCCCATTTGGAGAAGTAATCAGTTGTCGCCAAAATGAATCGATGTCCTCTGGACGATGCTGGTTCGATGGGGCCGATTATGTCAGTCCCCCCCATTTCGAACGGCCAGCTAGCCACTGTCGGATGTAGCGGATTCGGATGCTAATAGATGAAGTCCCCGTGAATCTGGCACGAGTGGCACTGCATCGTGTATTCGAGACAGTCTTGGATCATCGTGGGCCAATAATAACCCATTCGTTTGATCTTCAGCTTCATCTTCGGCCCGTCTTGGTGAGAACCACAGAGTCTGTCGTGAGTTTCTTGGACGACTCTCTTTGCCTCTTCAGGTCCTAGACATCTTAGCCATAAAGAGTCAAATTATCTCTTATACAGGGTATCATTGACGAAGGCGAAAGATAGGGCTCGCTTCATGAGCTGATGTTTTGAGGACGCATCTTCAGGCGTTCGACGGGATTTGAAGTAGTCTATAAAGACTTCTCTCCAATCCTCAACCTTTTCTTAGTCTTTTATTTGTAGAGCCGCCCGCTTGGTCATTCCCTTTTTGCTCGGATGTCTCTGGAAATATTTCTGCCGGCGCGAGGACTCGACGGCTTTGAACAACGATCCTCACGTCATCGAGGTTTTCGTCAGCCGGTTCTTTAGCGAGCTTGGCTAATACATCAGCCTTGCTATTATCCGCACGTGGTATGCTTTCCAAGGTGTAGGAAGGTATTTGGGTCAGCAGTTGCTGTACCCTCTCGCCGTACTTCACCAGTTCTGGTTTGCACGTTTGATAGTCGTCGTTTACTTGACTAACGACCAGTTGGGAATCTCCGTATATGAAGAGGTTTTCAATCCCCATGTCAATGGCGATCTCGAGACCTGCTATCAAAGCTTCGTATTCGGCTTCATTGTTTGTCCTCGGCTCTGTTAAGGAGAAGGCAAAGCGCATTATCACTCCTTGTGGAGTTACGAAAATGAGTCTTACCCCTGATTTGATTATGGGGGTGCTTTGCTTGCGCTTCTTCATGGAAGACGCTCCATCGAAGTAAAGTTTCCATCGGGTATCACTTTCATCGATCGTGTCAAACGCATGTTCGTCTGGCAATTCGCAGTTCAAGGGAGAATCGGCAGGTATCGGATGCTCAGCGAGAAAGTCGGCGATGGCCTGTCCCTTCACTGCCTTAAGAGGCTGATACGTTATTGAGAATTCCATCAAGAGCAAGGCCCATTTAGCGAGCCGCCCTGTCTATATGGCCTTTGACATCAAATATTTGAGAGGATCCACCTTCGATATGAGACGGACGTCATGCGCCAATGCATAGTGCCTGAGCTTCGTTAGCACGAAGATTAATGCCAGGCAGTGTTTTTCAATGGGAGAATAATTGCTTTCTGCCCCCAGCAGAACTCGACTCAAATAGTAGAGCGCTCTCTCCTTCCCTTGGTCGTTCTGCTGTGCCCATAATGCGCCTAAGGAACCTTCAAGGGCGGTTGTATACAGAATGAGAGGTTTTCCCTTGACCGGAGCGCCCAGTACTGGCGGATTCTGCAGGTATTGCTTGATTTCGTCCAGCGCGCTTTGGCATTTGTGATCCCAGACGAACGAGGTTCCCTTCTTCATCAGGTGACTGTAAGGAGGGCACTTGCCTGAGAGATTGGCTATGAATCGCCAGATATATGCGAGCTTCCCTTGGAGAGACCGCAATTGCTTGAGATTCCTCCGTGGGGGCATCTCCATAATTGCCTTGATTTTTGACGGATCTATCTCGATGCCTCGGTGTCGGAAAATGAATCCTAGGAACTTGCCTGAGGAAACTCCGAACGCGCATTTGAGAGGGTTCATCTTCAAGTTGTATTGCCGAAGGCATTGAAACATGATCTTCAGATGCTCTAGATGTTCCTCGTATGATTTTCTTTTCACCACATGGTCATCGATATAGCATTCGACGACTTCATGTATGAGGTCATCGAAGATCTTCGTCATAGCCCTCTGATAGGTGGCACCGGCGTTCTTTAGACCGAAGGGCATCACCTTGTAGCAGAATATACCCAAAGGGGTCCGAAAAGCGGTGTGCTTCTGGTCTTCGGGATGCATTTTTATCTGATTGTATCCTGACGAGCCATCCATGAAGGAGAAAACCTCGTGGGTGGACGTATTGTCAATCATTAGCTCGGTGACTGGTACTGGGAAGTCATCTTTCGGGAAGGCTTTATTGAGATCCCGAAAATCCACACATATCCGTAGTGTCCCATTTTTCTTCATCACTAGGACAATGTTGGTGATCCAGTCAGGGTACTGGACCTCTTGGATGAAGCCAGAGTCGATCAGCTTTTTGACCTCGGCGTTGATGCTCATCTCAAGCTCGAGCCGCATTCTCCTTGGTGCTTGTTTGATTGGCTTGACGTCTGGGGATATTGCCAATTTGTGTACAGCAATCTCGGGATCTAGTCCTGGCATCTCGGAATAATTCCATGCGAAGCAATCTTTATGTTGCATGAGCACGTCCTTTAGTGTAGCCATCCTTTCTTCAGACAGCAATTCGCTGACGAACGTCGGCCGCGGGTCACTTGCCGTCCCCAAATCAATTTTCTTGAGCTCATCTGCAGTGGTATGTATTCCATCTTCCTGCTCTTTCGGCGCCGGTGGAAACTCTGAGATCACCTCGTCATCATTGTTTTCGAAGCACCATGGGAGATTATCCATACCGTCGGGGTCTTCCTCTAGATAACGTTATCACGTGACAGGTACGAGCTCGCTTCTATGACCAACGTTGATCTGGTTCTACCCTCATGGATTTGGGTTCATGCCTTTGCGGCGGGGTGACCCTCCAGCTGCTGGATAGAGCGAACCTGCCCTGTCGATATTGATCTTCGACCCAGTTCTTGAAGGTGAAGCAGTCTTCAATAGGATGTCCTATTACCTTATGATAGGAGCAATACTCCGGATGAGAGACTTCGCCCGCTTGCTCGGGGTGCTTGGACTTCGGGAGTATAATCAGTTGATGTCTTATGGCGAGATCGAGTATCTTCCGTGTTTTGTTCTGAGGAAAAGAGTATGCTCGACTCATCTTCTTTATACGAGACGAATCTGGATTACTCGATTCCTGATCGCGTGGATTCTTGGTCCCACTTTGTCGCTCTCGAACACTTTTCCCGCTCTTTGATTTATTTTTGCCTCTGCGTCGGGCCTTTTGTATGACGGGTTGACAGGGAGGAGCATTTTCATCTTTCGCGGCCTGTTGAAGAAGGCGTTGCGTCCTGGATTTCTCGTAGATAGCCATTTCGCGATTGTGGTCGTCTCGAACCTTTTGAATCGCTTCCCTTATAAACTTGTCCATCTGTTCTTCAAACGACGGACTGGGCATTTTTATGTCGGGTGCTATTTCTGGTTCAGGGTTAGCATTTTCCCAAAAAGCATCTCCCTCTTCATCAAAGACATGTATGACGTAGCAGTCGCGGAATATCTCCCGTTTCTTGCATTGAACATACCTAAGCCCGGTCGTTTCCATTTTCCCATTGGGCAATTTCCGCTGAGTTCCAGGGACGTTCCGGATCCTGTTATAGAACCGTGCCTGTCGAGCAGTTTGCTTAAGGGGTACACCTTGGCGTCTCAAGAGTCTCCTTAGTCTTCTGTGTAATATCTGGGCAAACAGATAGGCTGGAGCCTGTCGAGTGTGGAATCCGCGCCGTGCCAGATTTCCTTCTCCACTTTAGTTTCCCCGGATCGGTAGAATAGGATCGCCTTTTCACCTTCTCGTCTGGGAGGGACATAGAACGTCTGCAGCTCTTCCATACTGTAGGTATCAAGCGCGTCTAGTTCTTTATGATGTTTGGGCGGAACCATGGCAACTTGCAAACTCTGCTCTTCATCATCAAATGTTTGAATTGAAGGCCGAGTAGAGAATATGGCGTTGACCTCATCTTCTGAGTCGCTGCCGAAGATAAGCATAGGAGCGGACGGTCCCGGCTTGTTGTACTGGGGTGGCCCTGAATAAACTCTCTCTTCCTTTTCCTCGGTATCACTCCCGAAGACCGGAATGGTGGTGATAGATTTGTTCTCCGGTTTATGACATCTCTCCGTGTCTTCAAATTCTGGTAAGAAGTATTTTGCATCTTCGTACTTTCGGACTTCGTTTACGGAGAATGGGTTCAGCTCTCTTATTACGGTATACTCGAGACCATCCTTGAAGTATTTCATACACTGATGTTGTGTAGAAGGGATGATGTTGTACTCGTGTAACCAAGGCCGGCCGAGCAAAGCATTGTAACATGTCTTGGCATCGATGACGTGAAATTTAATATCCGTGACAAGTAGCCCGAAGCGCAACGTCAATATCACGGACCCGAGATGCCGTGATGACTGGGAGTCAAAACCGGAGATGGTGATTTTATCACGAGCGAGGTGCTGAATGCTCATGCAGATTTCCTTTAACACTCGCACGTTGAGGAGATTGACGGAGGACCCATTGTTGACCAGGATCTTTCCTATCTTGACATCATGACAGTATCCGGAGACATATAGGGGACGGTTGTGTTCGCACGTCCCAAGGAGGAGATCTTCGTTGCCGAAGGTGATATCGGCTGTGTGCACTTCTTCTAGCTCGTCCTTCATCCTTTCTTCAGCGAGGAAAGCTTGGAATTGCTATGGCTCTTATAGCGCCTTGATCAATAAATCTCTTGCTTCTTTTGATAGTAAAAGGGCGTCGATAATGCTGAGCTGTGAGGGTAACTTCCTCAAGTGCGCCAGAACGCTGTAGTCCACCTTACTTTTCTTTGGCGGGTCCTTGGCGGTCAGCTCTTTCATGACTTGGTCATCTAGGGCGATATCTTCAGAGACCTTCTCTTTTCCTTTATCTTTTCTGTTCGCGGGTCCGAGATTCTTTTCGGGCAGCATACGATTGCGCAGCTGGATATTTTCACAGGTCTTCGATTCTCCCTCCTTTCCCGAGGTGGATTCCTTGAATAGAGGGCCAAGAGTCATCTCTTCATCGGAGTCGCTCCCGAACGTGAGGACTTGCAATCCCCCAGCGTTAACCATGCGACAGTTGCCGGAAGTTCTTCCAAGCTCCTCGGTCGTGTTTCTTCACTCCCGACGAGTTTTGTGTTTCATCCGCTTAAAATGCTACCGGTGAGCAACATATCCCTGCCACCATCTTCTAAAAGCGTCGCATTCTTCGGTGGGGTGTGAAATCTTTCGATGATATAGGTAGTAGCTAGGATGTGTCTCTGCTTTACCGAGAATGTTTCCTTCGGAGGGTGGTAACTTCATCCCCATTGATATGGCTTTAGCAAATCTTTTCCTCGTCTTGAACTTGTTTTTATTCGCGACGGATGTCCCTTGATTCGGCGGAAGTGTCTCAACTCTTTCGTCCAGTCGCCGGCGTTTGGCTTTTTCAAATATGGCCATCTCACGCTCCCGATCAGCTTTACTTTTCAGATGAATTTCATTTAGGAAGGTGTCGATCATTTCGTCTATCGGTCACAGAAGTTCCGGTTCAGGCCCTGCCCCCAGTCTTTCGGTGCAAAGTGCTTCTTCCTCGTCTGTCGACGAGTGAGAGATCACATGGAAACTTGCCACGTAATCTTCAGATTCATCCGACGATTCTTCTCCATCATCACCGTCTTCAAGGACGTGGCTGAGGAACTCTTGGAGCGTGATTAGGGTCCGCGCCTTCTGGTTATACTCTTCCAGCACGTCGATCTGTTTCTGCAGGTCTGTGCGCTTGTCACCAGGCTTCACGGGCTTTTTGGATTTCGACGGCTCGGTGTGAGCACTTTGGCTATCACCACCAATCTTTGGAGTTGGGCGCGGCTTCAGCATCCCTTCGATGATCTGGGGTTCCAGCGGATTCTTCCACCTGATTGCCGGGCATGTCTGGAGCTCATTCAGTATCCTTTTGGTTTTGGCCGAAAGAGCCACCTCCCATGGAGCTTCCTCAACAAAAGAGCACGTTACCCCCGGTGTGTCCATCTTCTTAGGAGTGTGCGGTTGTGGTGGGTTTACTTTCCACTTCTCAGACAGCGCAAACTTTCCTTGTAGGTACTGATCCTCGATCCATCCCTTAAAGAAAAAGCAATCTTCGATTGGATGGCTCATCGTTTGGTGGTAAGGGCAATAATTGGGATTATTCACTTCGCCGGGTTGCGATGGTCGCCTTGGATTCGGCAAATTGATAAGCCTGTTGTGCATCGCTAGTTCGAACAGCCTCTTCGTTTTATCCCGTGGGAATGAGTAAGGGCGCTTCCTTTTCTCATTATAATAGCGTCGTCTCTCCTCCAATTGATCCGTTAGTCTTGGAGCATTGGGTTGCTGTTGGGTATTTGCAACGAAGGTCACCTTCCCCTTACCTTTTTCGTTCTGCGGCTCCGGCTACGGAGGAGACGGTCTATGACCCATTTGATCCATCTAGGCTAGCTTGTCGATTAAAGCCTGGAACGTAGTCTGTTTGAAGAACATCATGAACTGTGAAATAGTTGCATGAGGGTCTAGGGTGCCCACGAACATGCCCACCGCTGGTGCTTCTTCGATGCGTTGTTCGCACTTAGACCACAGATTCCGCCATCGGATTGCGTACCGAACCCATGTCTCTCCCGGTTTCACCCTGGCATTGATCAATGCCGTTATTAGGGTGCGTTCACTAGCACTTCCGAATCGTTGGGTGAACAACAACTCCATTTCCGTGAAAGTTTTGACAGAGTCATTTGGAAGTTCGGAGTACCACTCGAACACCGTCTCCTATAAGCTGCCGACGAATTGACGAAGCAAGAGCTTATCATCGCCGCCGGTGTTGCCGCAAAGAGCCCTAAACTGGGCAACGTTCTGGTGAGGATTGCCTGTCCCCTTGTACACATGGAATTTGGGGATCGTGTATCCCAGCGGGTATTTTATTTGATCATACCATCCTGGATACGGTCGCCCAGTTTTAACAATTTGCCCAGCCGCTTCATTCGCCTGGTGAACTCGTATCTGCTGAGTGATGTAATCATCTAGGGCAGCTTTGGAGATGGTCTCTTCCTTGGCTGCTGATAGAGCCGGCAGAGGGTTTGATGTTTCTCCTCTATCATCTTCAATTATCACTGGAGGATCTTCGGCTGGGGGATCCGGCTGGATCATCATGCCCACCATATCTTAGAATAGCAGGGCCATTCGTTTTATATTGGCTGCTTGTTCAGCAGCCTCTTTGTCCTTCTTCTCAAGTATTCTCCGAAGGAATTCGGCATCAGTTTCTTGCTCATGGCGTTGCTCCGAGGATGCCTCTGGGCTTTCTTTTGGCCCGGTGAGTGCGGCCATCGCAGTCATCATCTCATGAAGCTTCTGCTGCTGCTCTTGAGCTTTTGTCATGGATCGCGTAAGCGGTCGATGACCTGTGGAGATACGGCTATCCTCTTTTCCGGATGCCATATAGACGGTATGCACCACCATGCCCCCAGACTTAGGGCGTTTAGGCTCAGTGCCTTTGACATTTATCGAAGGCATGGGGATTTTCTCCGGCCTTCTCCTCTTATGAGCGTTCGAAGTTGAGGGGACCGCTGCAGTGGGCACCCAAGTAGCCGTCGTCTTTTGTGGCTTAACAGGACGGTTTTCTTCCTGTCGGACCTTCAACTTCTTCTGCCGGCGGGGATAGTCTTGATCAACCACCGACTCTCGGACTTGTCACTAGATTTTGTAAACTTTAGAAGACAGTCGTTGAGGGGACTATTCCGGCTTCATTTCTGTGACATTCTCCACCGGCGGCGGAGATCTTTTTAATACGGCGGTAGGTGAATTCCTGCGCACCTTGTTCAGCAGCTCAAAGCTGTTCCCGGTTGGAACAGCAGCATTAATTTCCACCGTTGGAGCCGGTGGAGTTAGCCCAGAGGGGGAGTTGCCCCCGGTCTTCCTTACTCGGTGCCGATGGCGACGTCGAGCGTGTCGAGCTGTTGGGGCTGGTTCGGAGATGGGGATGGCTTTGTCTTGCTCCCTGTCCAGACGAGGCGCCGCTGGTGCCAGCCTCTTGAAGACTGACGTCTTTTGAGTAGCGGTATCAAATCTGTCAAAGACAGACCTTCGAGCAGGAACAGGAGCCGGAATAGTCAGTCTTGTAAAGACCGACTCTTTGGCAGGAGAAGCCGTCTTGACGACTTCAGGAGCAGAGATGGCTATCTTCTTTAGGATGGCCACTTCATGTGTCAAGGACTTCTTAGCAGGCCCATCGGAGTTCAGGCTCAGTCTGGCGAAGACCGAGGAGTTGGAGCTGGACGACTCGTTGAGAGGGGCCGTGGTAGAAGCAAGCCGATCGAAGACCGACTTCTTGGGAGCTTCCGGTGCTGGCATAGGAGCGCTGAAGCTCGTTGGCGGGAGCATGGTCCCGAAAAACAATCCTGTGGTGGCTTGGGTGACCTGTTCCACCGGCATCGTGAACAGGGAAGCCGCCTGGGGCCGGTAAGCTATGCCCCCAGTTGAGGCAGAACGTGGGTTGCAGTTGCATGTGGAACACTTCGAGCAGGTGAACGCCATTGATCTTTGCTTTCTTGACCAAGCAAAACGCCAATTCTCAGTATCTCGAACCCAAGGGCAACCATTAGCAAACTGCGATTCGTTCGCGAACACGACACACGAAGTGTGGAGTGGAAAGAGGAAAATTTCCCACCAGGCGTGCCAGAATCTGTTTACCGCCGGAAAACGGGAAGACGGACTTCCTTGCCTGAATCTGGGGGCAGATGCTAATTGGTGCTATCCGTCCACCTCTCCGAAGATGCCAAGTTGATTTATGGCACCATGTATCGGAGTTTTAAACGGATGTGGCCGATGTAGCGGACTTCGTCAGATTCCGCCCCGTTCGAGGGGTTCTGATTGTGGGGACGCTCTTCCCTGCAAGCACAAGCCCCTGCAGTTAATTACGCTACCGCATCGCAGTAAACACTTTCTCCTTCTCCAGATGGTCACTTCGTGTCGTGGGTATTTGTTTTGTTTTTGGTTGCCCGTGGATTGTATACGGAGACTAATTTATGTTGTCGCCCGTAGGGCGTGGATTAGTCCAAATCCGTATCTTCTTAGATTTGGGTTTGGGGGTTGGGTTTAAGGATACGTTAGCCTCATTTAGGACTAAGATCAACTTAAACGTATGTTAAGGATACGTTAGTCTCATTTTAGACTAAGATCAATTTAACGGGATCATTTAGATCCAACAAAAGAGCATTTGGACTCTATTGTTTAGTTTAGGGACATTGCGGTCGATTAGTTTAAGGACATTACGGTCCATTGTTAGTTTAAGGACATCTCGGTCCAATGTTAGTTTAAAGACATCACGGTCGAGGTTAAGGACATCATAGTCCATGAGTTTAAGGACCCCACAGTCGCCTGTTAGTTTAAAGACATCACGGTCAAGGTTAAGGACATCATAGTCTATAGGTTTAGGGACCCCACAGTCCATTGTTAGTTTTAAGACATCACGGTCGAGGTTAAGGACATCATAGTCCATGGGTTTAGGGACCCCACAATCCGTTGTTAGTTTTAAGACATCACGGTCGAGGTTAAGGACATCATAGTCCATGGGTTTAGGGACCCCACATTCCGTTGTTAGTTTTAAGACATCACGGTCGAGGTTAAGGACATCATAGTCTATAGGTTTAGGGACCCCACAGTCCGTTGTTAGTTTTAAGACATGACGGTCGAGGTTAAGCACATCATAGTCCATAGGTTTAAGAACTCCATAGTCCATTGTTATGTGTGGTTGTTGGGACCCGTCACCTCTCTGACGACGTTGAAGGATTACAACGACAGATATCAGAGGAGTAAAGAGATGTACCCTCGAACCGATTTGAATTTGTTGACAGAGCAGATGTGCTCAGTTCAATACAAGTTGAGGACTTATGGCCAGAATTGGGCTAAGTCTAGTTAAAAATGTTCAACATTTTATTTTTGTTCTGGCCATTAGGCCTTTATTTGGGCTCTGCCCTTTTAATAATGTTAAGCATTGGGCTCTGACATTTTTTGTCTTATACTGAATGCATAGCATTCATCAGAACAAACTGTGTTCTGACAGTGCGCCACGTGGTGCACCAGGCGCTTTGTGCCTGTCAAAGAGCGCATTGCACTTCTGTCGGGTAACGCACACGAAGAGGACATGTGTCGCGCTTAACGCTAAGCGTTAGTTTGTTAACGCTTTGCGCTTTAAGTTTATGAGCGCATTGCGCTAGTCTGTTGGCGCGCCAGTAAGCGACACGTGGGGTGCTTGGCGCTGAGCGCCAACCCACGAGCGCAGAGCTCTGTTTCAGAAGCGCAAAGCGCAAGTAGTGTCCATGGTTGACACGTGTTCATACCAGAATATTGCATTTTATACCACCCATTCTTACGCTCGTATGTTTATAGGTAGGTGCTTTTGATCAGTGTTTGCTACATAATTGCAGAATACAGGTTCTCGCTCTGAACAGTGAATATCATGGAAAAGTACGACAAATTCCGGATTACTGCCAACAACTGATAAAACACGGGTCTCCGCTCTCTATCCGTGTGTTGCCACATACCAGTTTAAGGGACAAAATGGCAAATCGATTGTCATGTCATGCACAAAGCTCAATGTCAACACAAGATCCAAGAAATCTACGCGGAGCTCGATGAAATCATGGCAAAAGATCCACATCACATCACCTTTTGTTCTACTAAAATTCTGGAATAATTGTGAAGAGTTTCTGAGAAAAGTACTATACCACACTGAAGAGGACTACGAGCCAGGGAAACCCATAAAAGCCCACAACCCAACTCCCCTATATGGCCGCGGAACCGCGGCCTAAGCAGGCTTAGGCCGCGGAACCGCGGCCAAGTGGTGTCCTCTCTCTGTCGTATTTTGGGGGCAGTTTGGGGACTTCATATTGAGGCAGATTGTTGCCCTAGGTTTTCAGTTCACCTCCTATAAATACCCCAGAACTTGCCAAGCTTTTGGTGTTCATTCTTTGTTCCTCTTTTGTAGGTTTTAGTGTAGTTCTTCTTCATCTTCTTCATTCTTCCTCCATGGAAATGTAGTGAGAGCATTGAGTGGATGTTAATGAAGATGAGGGTTTTTGTATCTTTCTTGTTAGTTTAACTTCCCCTTGAGATTTTTGCTTCCTCTTGATCTTTCAACCTCTTCATTGAGCTTGAAAGGTTAAGGGTTAGTTATTGATCTCAAGGGTCGTATTTTCTTATGGAATTAGCACTTCATTTCATATGCGTTCTCTACCCTTCTCTTGATCTTGCAACCTCTTGATTGAGCTTGCAAGTTTAAGGGTTGGCTATTGATCCCATGCTTGTCTTGAGTTCTAGTTTCTAATTCTTTTTATTGCTTATTTATTACTTGCTTTTTATTACCTTGCTTTACTTTCTTGCAATTTATATCCATGCACTTAATTACTCGTAATCTTTTCTTTTCTTTGTTCTTTTCTTTTGCTCTTCTTTGTTCTTTTTTTGTGAATGAATGTAATTATCGTTGTTAAGAATAAATACGGTATTGTAAGTTAAGATTCTCTTTTCTCATTTCCTTTTCCCGTTATTTTCCATTGAACTCCGCCCAAACCATACGCAAGCGCTCCGTTAGGCACCCTACCCCAACAAGGTAACGGTGATTCCTAACCGCGACCGGTTGCGTTCGGTTTGGCCGGAGGCGAAAGCAAGAGACAAGAACGGAAGGACAAGGGTAAATAAGCTGGATTCCACGAATACCGCGCTTAAATCCCCTAATCCACGTTGTTGCCGATTGCTCTAGCTTCAATCGGTCAAGACTCGGCTCTAAGGTTTTGAGTACGGATTTCTTTAGCTTACATTTTCGTATCTTTTCTTAACAATTTTATACTTGCAAATAATACACATAGGTTAGTTTGAACAAACATACACTCATTCTTTATTGACTCGTCTAAAACAAGAACGGACATACAACCATCTCCCTGTGGATCGACCCGTGCTCAACCGGCTAGCTGCATAGCGACACCGTCTTGATTGCGGTTAACTTTAATTCTTTCAATCAAATGGCGCCGTTGCCGGGGAGACGGTAGCGTATTTTCTTTCTTGTTATTCGGGTTAATATTCTTTTTGTATATATTTATAAATAAAATAAAATAAAAATCTTTTTGTTATTTTTGATAATTTTTGTGGGCAAGTGTGCAGATTTTTGCGTATTTGCAAACTGCGATTGTGGGGAACAAAGTGTACGTTCAAGGTTAAGGTGATTACGAAGTACAGTGCCAAAGATCCGGGTAGTTTGACCCACGCAAGCGAACTTTCCAAGCTTACCGGATTTGATTCAACGGGGGTTTCCTAACCCAAAAACCTAACGGTACGTACTTTACTAACACCTTCTTCTCAAATCCGACGCATCCAATATACTATTCTTTGCAGGATTCTTTGCAAGTTCGCTAGCAAACGCTAAAAATTAACTAACCCGTATTTGTTGCAGTGCCGCGCTTAAACTAAAAAACGATTGTTTGATTCTTTATAGAATTTTTATTGAATTGTGCATTGCATACATTAATACGGACATAAGGGCAATCGAACCCCACAATATACGGTAAAGGATTTCATCACCTTTTCCGTGGCCCACAAATCACGAACTTGAGCATAACGTTTACCCGCACAAATTTTAAAAGAAATTAGACTTTAAGCCTTAAGGACTTCGCGCTCACTAGGAGAAGTTAACTGTGTTTAGAACCTCGCTTAACGGTATATTATTTACGGGGTGTCTAGGAAAGTGTTAACGGCGAAACCGCCAAAAGAGAAAGGGTTATTTAATTAAGGAAATTCGCGAAAGCGTTGGAAAACCTCCCCTTATCTCTGCACTTACCTGGCCTCGTGATCAGTGTATCTTGAGCCCGTTTCTCGACACAGTTTTACTTCGACAATCAAGTTCTGGAGCAGGTCTAGTTGACCTAGGTGAACCCTAGAACGATTAGGTGTGTGGTATTTTTGTGTCGTGATTGTTTTTGTCCATATTTTTTTTGTGTATATTTCATTCTTTTAATAACTAAAAAAAATAAAATAAAAATATCACATTCTTTTTCCCCTCCTTTTTTCTGCCTTTCTTTCTTTCTCTCTTCATATCATGGGTACTCCACCTCGCAAAACTCTTGCCGAACTTTGGTACCTACAACCAGACATTACTTCTTACGGTTCTTGCTTTGGCCGAACATCGAACAACCCCTCCATGCCCAAAGTTTCACTGAAAGATCGCATAGCAGCGTCTAGGACAAACACTTGCACTCCTCATTCCACTTTGTATCAACCTTTTCAACCTCCCGCACACGCTTATGTTGATACCCCTTCTGCAAGTCGTCCTTTGTCCATCGCTGAACGTATTGAACAATCCCGTAGCCGATCTTTCACTCCTTTCACCACTTCAAATTCTTGGGATCAACAATTTCATTCACCTTCTTATCCAACTGTTGATCCTACCCCTGTCCAACCATTCAATTCCTACCAGTCCTACCCAACTTTTGCACCTTTCCTAGACATTGCTTCTACACAGCCTTTTGGGAATTTTCAGTATCCAAACAACTTTGAATCTTTTACTGAAACCCCTTCACAACCCATGTCTAGTCTGGAACAGTCATTGGAAGACTTTAGGGTAGCGTCAAGCCAACAGATGATGGATTTGAATGCGTCCATGGCCGCTCTCATACAAACTACTGACCCGGTAGCTAGTTTCCAACTAGCTCCAAATTTTCCAATGTATGAAGAAGCGGCAGGACAGGCTGTGAATTTGAGTGGAGAGAGTGAGATGTACTCCCTTCCAAATCAAACCTACCCGTCCCAAATTGAATCCCACAACTCCTGTTTTGAAAGTCTATCGAGTATCCCACATGCTTTATCAATTGAAGATAGAATGATTAATGAGTTGTGCGACTTTGTAGTGTTTGATTTACCCGATTGTGAAGGGACCTTGCCAAGTGAAACCACACCCAATCCTTTTGACCTCTACACCTCCACTCTAGAACCTGAATTGATTGATATCCATGCTTTTGTTGAGGTGTCTGAGAATATAGATTTTCACTTGATTGAGGATATTGACGCTGGGAATATTTTGGATGATGAACCCGCAGATTTGGCTGAGTTTTCCTCTCCAATTCATCATCCCGAGTCATTAACTGTTTTTCCCGAACCCCATATGCGTCTAGATTTTGATGAAATTTGCATGGATAAGCTGAATTTTGAGGAAACTTTTGAGGATATTTTTTAGGATGAACCAGTTTTAATTGATGAGTCGGATTTTCCAATTCATCCTATCCCTTCCACTGACTGTGTACACCCTCCTGAACCTTTAACCGAGAACCTTCCTCAACCACTTCCCTCCATTCTTTCCATCGTTCCGACCTTGCAAGAAACCGTCTCACTTTCATTTACTATGTATGGTTTACCAAGTTCGGCGTACCCATGGCTTCTTACGAATCTTGAGGGATTTGACCCAATTTCTCGCCATATTGATAGATTAGTACAATCCATCTTTTCACATCGATCATTACAGATTGTACTAATTTATTCAATCCATTTCCACCGTCAAGTTCGTATTCCATTTCTTTCTCCCTTCCACCATTCTTCTTCTCATATACCGAGACCGTATTCCGCACGGTCTCGCGTATTCTCCATCTCTTTTCTCTACGCCTTCTTTCACCAGCCACTGCTTTATCACGATAAGATCTTTGAATGGTTGGTGTTAACTTTTGGCCTGTGTAAGGCCTTGTATAGCTTGATACTGTTCTCTTTCCCCCCTAATCCTGAATTTCAACGCTTAACAGTGGAAACACTGTTTTACTTAAGTTTGGGGGGGACACTTTTTTTGTATATATTTTTGTTTTCCTTTTTGTTTTGTATATAATTTTTTTTAGGGAGCACCGACAATTTTGACCCTCTTGGTGTAGCCTGACAGTGAGGGCACTGTCAAGTTTAAGTTTGGGGGTGTGCTCGGTAAGCTTTCTTCCTTCGCATTCATTTGTATATTTTGCATTTGCATACCTTATTTAAAAACCAATAAAAATCGAAAAAATTTCCAAAAAATATAAAAACTTTGTCGTCAAGTTAGCTAATAGGGTAACTTAGATCTTTATTCCGAAAGTTTAGTTGATATGATAGAAATAACTAAATTCTAGACCTAGGAATTGAAAATCCTTAAAATAACCCTCATTCTGTCTAACTTTGGTAAGTATACGTCCGTACAGTTTTTTGAGTTCAGTTCTTGAGTTAAGTCAAGATGAAGGGAAAGTATTAAAACTTTACTGGAGGATAAGTCTGAAAAATAGTTTCTTTTCTTGAGTTCAAATTTAGAAAGTATATACCCTACAAACTGCACTTACACGCACCTTGAAACTTGGGATAGTAGAGGATACCTAGAAATACTCTTGCCTAAAAGCCTAGTATGAAAGAAAAAACGGTATTTAAAGCTAAACACCAAAAAAGCATTATTGAAAAATATATCCGGTCTTGAAAAAGAAAAAGAAAAAGAAAAAGAAAAAAAGAAAAAAAATTAGAATAAAGTCAAGACCTGGAAACTGCTATTTACGCTTTAAAGTTCACACATTCAGTAATCGGTCGTTAGTGCCTCAAGAAGCATTAATAGTCGCATGAAAGGTGTGTGAGCAAATCCGTCCATCCTTAATGAAAAGAAGTAGTATTGGGTATTAGGGCAAGGGTATTATAGCTTGAATTGAATTCTTGAGTGTAGGGGTGCAAATATACACACACGTAGGGGGTATACAATCGATGTTTGGATAAAAGATAAAAATAAAGAATAAGACTTATGTTTTTCTGTAAGGTTGATAAAAATCCCTGATTTGAGGCCGCACTTTAGAAGGAAAACTCAGGAGAACCAAGGTTAAATAGATAGGAGGTGTGAAAAATAAGGGTTGGATATTCCTAACTTAGGATGATAGAATTTCTAACATAAATACTGAACTGTAAGAGTAGAATCTATGTTAACTTATGAAACTAGCTTGACGGGATTTTGTGGGTAGTATCCGCTGAAAACCCTCAGGAGACAACACTCCTCCTACTAGGGACACCTAGAGGTTTAACGGGTTGTTGCACATGCTCAGTGCAATCGCGTTCCCTGCGAAAGTGCGGTTAGGATTTTATTTTTGTGAATAATTGGTTTTGCTCGGGACGAGCAAAAGTTAAGTTTGGGGGTATTTGTTCATACCAGAATATTGCATTTTATACCACCCATTCTTACGCTCGTGTGTTTATAGGTAGGTGCTTTTGATCAGTGTTTGCTACATAATTGCAGAATACAGGTTCTCGGCTCTGAACAGTGAATATCATGGAAAAGTACGACAAATTCCGGATTACTGCCAACAACTGATAAAACACGGGTCTCCGCTCTCTATCCGTGTGTTTCCACATACCAGTTTAAGGGACAAAATGGCAAATCGATTGTCATGTCATGCACAAAGCTCAATGTCAACACAAGATCCAAGAAATCTACGCGGAGCTCGAGGAAATCATGGCAAAAGATCCACATCACATCACCTTTTGTTCTACTAAAATTCTGGAATAATTGTGAAGAGTTTCTGAGAAAAGTACTATACCACACTGAAGAGGACTACGAACCAGGGAAACCCACAAAAGCCCACATCCCAACTCCCCTATATGGCCGCGGAACCGCGGCCAAGTGGTGTACTCTCTCTGTCGTATTTTGGGGGCAGTTTGGGGACTTCATATTGAGGCAGATTGTTGCCCTAGGTTTTCAGTTCACCTCCTATAAATACCCCAGAACTTGCCAAGCTTTTGGTGTTCATTCTTTATTCCTCTTTTGTAGGTTTTAGTGTAGTTCTTCTTCTTCTTCTTCATTTTTCCTCCATGGAAATGTAGTGAGAGCATTGAGTGGATGTTAATGAAAATGAGAGTTTTCGTATCTTTCTTGTTAGTTTAACTTCCCCTTGAGATTTTTGCTTCCTCTTGATCTTTCAACCTCTTCATTGAGCTTGAAAGGTTAAGTGTTAGTTATTGATCTCAAGGGTCGTATTTTCTTATGGAATTAGCACTTCATTTCACATGCGTTCTCTACCCTTCTCTTGATCTTGCAACCTCTTGATTGAGCTTGCAAGTTTAAGGGTTGGCTATTGATCCCATGCTTGTCTTGAGTTCTAGTTTCTAATTCTTTTTATTGCTTATTTATTACTTGCTTTTTATTACCTTGCTTTACTTTCTTGCAATTTATATTCATGCACTTAATTACTCGAAATCTTTTCTTTTCTTTGTTCTTTTCTTTTGCTCTTCTTTGTTCTTTTTTTGTGAATGAATGTAATTATCGTTGTTAAGAATAAATACGGTATTGTAAGTTAAGATTCTCTTTTCTCATTTCCTTTTCCCGTTATTTTCCATTGAACTCCGCCCAAACCATACGCAAGCGCTCCGTTAGGCACCCTACCCCAACAAGGTAACGGTGATTCCTAACCGCGACCGGTTGCGTTCGGTTTGGCCGGAGGAGAAAGCAAGAGACAAGAACGGAAGGACAAGGGTAAATAAGCCGGATTCCACGAGTACAACGCTTAAATCCCCTAATCCACGTTGTTGCCGATTGCTCTAGCTTCAATCGGTCAAGACTCGGCTCAAAGGTTTTGAGTACGGATTTCTTTAGCTTACATTTTCGTATCTTTTCTTAACAATTTTATACTTGCAAATAATACACATAGGTTAGTTTGAACAAACATACACTCATTCTTTATTGACTCGTCTAAAACAAGAACGGACATACAACCATCTCCCTGTGGATCGACCCGTGCTCAACCGGCTGGCTGCATAGTGACACCGTCTTGATTGCGGTTAACTTTAATTCTTTCAATCAACACGTGGCATATTTTGGCGCTGAGCGCCGGTCCAAGAAGCGCAAAAGCGCAATTCATGAGTGCAAGGCACTTTTTAATAGCGCAAAGTGCTTATGATCAATTTTAAGATTAAAGAACAGATTTATGTTCTTCAAAGGAGGCTTTGCCTCAAGATCCAAGAACAAAAGTTCTTGTTTTTATAAAAGGCTCTGCCTTTATAGAACAAAAGATCTGTGAGTGAAGTATTTTACTTCTTTTTATTATTTTATGATTGATCTTTGATCTTTTCTTCTTTATTAAAGACCTTGGTCTTTTTCTTAGATCTCTGATCTTTTTAGAAGATGGTTATTCTTTTTATGGAATGGTTCTATCTCTATTATTCAAGAACATAGTTCTTTTTACCTTGAAGTTGAAGAAAAATCTTCTTTTTTCTAAGAGCTTTCTCTTCTTTTGCAGAGGGTTTTTCTCTCTTTTTTTTGAGACTTGATGTCTAGGGGCCTTTATATAGGGCCAATTGATTTGTTAAATCAGTTTTAAAAGATCTTTCTCTGATTGATTTGGGAATATTTCCCACCGTTGGATCTTTGATCCTAAGGCTTCTGTTTTACAGAAGATAATCTTCTTGTTTTAATAAGATTGGAAAGATTTTCCATAACAGAATTTTAGTTCTGATTAATTAATAATTTATTATTAGTAGATCTTTTGATCTGACGGTGAGGGAATTTTTAATTCCAGCGCTGGCGCACCTTGAGCTAGCGCACCTACGTTCGACATGTGGCGCGCAGCGCAGAGCGCAACTGCGCTAGCGCACCCGTGTTTGACACGTGGCACGCAGCGCAGAGCGTAGCGCAACTGCGCTAGCGCACCCGTGTTTGACCCGTGGCGCGCAGTGCGCAGCGTGAGGGATCTGAAGCGTTGCTTCAATTTAAATTTTGAATTTTGAAACAGAGCTTTGCTCTGATTGGGGGTGCGCTGCCTAGGGCGCAGCGCACCTGGCACCAGCGCGTTTGCGCTTGACACGTGGCGCGCAGCGTGTAGCGCACAGAATCTGAAGCGTTGCTTCAATTTAAATTTTGAATTTCGAAACAGAGCTTTGCTCTGATTGGGGGAAAAGAAGCGTCGCTTCATTCCAAATCTTGGAATTTGAACAGAGCTTTGCTCTGATTGGGGGGAAACAATCATAATCACAGTAGTCAAGCAAATATCCTCGTGGCTTTATCAACATGTGTAAATGAATAAAAGTATGATCAAGTCAACATGTTAGATAAAGAAGAACTAGATAGCATACTATCATGTCGAGCAAGAATGTCCTCTGTATATATATACATCTATAAATACATCCACTATCATATAATGGCCTCTAGGGCATACATATATCCAACAATCTCCCACTTGCACCAAGGCTAGTTATTGGCGTATCTCATACGCAACATCTCAAAAAGTCGCTCATGCTGCGGCTGAGGGAGGGCCTTAGTGAGTGGATCCGTAGTGTTATTCTTTGTGTCTACTCTCCTAATCTCGATCTCGCGGCGATCTACAATCTCCCGGATCAAATGAAAGCGCCTCAGGATGTGTCTGGACCGCTGATGAGACCTGGGCTCCTTTGCTAATGACATAGCCCCATTATTATCACAATACAATGGTATTGGATCAATAATGGTTGGAACTACTCTTAGCTCCGAGACGAACTTCCTCATCCAGACGGCTTCCTTGGCGGCATCATTTGCAGCAATGTACTCAGCTTCCATCATAGAGTCTGCAACGGTATCCTATTTGGAACTCTTCCAACTTACCGCCCCTCCATTGAGGGCAAATACAAACCCAGAGATAGATTTGCTATCGTCCTTATCACTCTGGAAGCTCAAATCGGTAAAGGCCTCCATTTGTAGATCTCCGTTACCATACACCAAGAACAATTCTTTAGTCCTTCGCAAGTACTTAAGAATGTTCTTCACGGCTATCCAGTGATTCTCCCCAGGGTTGGATTGATACCTGCTTACTACACTAAGTGCATAAGCTACATCTGGGCATGTACATAACATCGCATACATTATAGATCCTACTGCCGAAGCATAGGGTATAATACTCATGCGAGCACTCTCTTCATCGGTCTTTGGGCAAAATTCCTTGGAGAGAGTGACTCCATGGCAAGCGGGTAAGGCACCCCGCTTGGAGTCTTCCAAACTAAACCTCTTTAGGATGGTGTTGATGAACCTGGTTTAGGACAATCCCAATAACCTCTTGGATCTATCCCTATAGATCCGAATGCCCAGAATGTATGTGGCATCACCCAGGTCCTTCATGGAGAACCTTAGTGATAAAAAAGATTTGATCGACTATAGCATAGGAATGCCATTTCCTATTAGAAGAATGACATCCACGTACAATACGAGGAATGTGACAGTTCTCCCTACAGCCTTCTTATAAATACAAGGTTCATCTGGATTTTTGATGAAATCAAACTCTTAGATAACATCATCAAAAGAGATGTTCCAACTCCGTGATGCCTGCTTTAATCCATAAATGGATTTAAGCAATCTGCATGCTTTCCCGCTGCTCCCACTATCATGAAGCCCTCTGGCTGATCCATATAAACACATTCTTCTAAATCACCATTTAGAAATGCAATTTTAACGTCCATCTGCCAGATTTAATAGTCGTAGTGAGCAACAATAGCAAGTAGGATCCGAATGGATTTAAGCATTGTTACAGGAGAAAAAGTTTCGTCATAGTCCAGACCTGGTCTTTGACGAAAACCCTTCGCCACAAGTCTTGCCTTATAGGTCTCTACCTGCCCATCTACACCAATCTTTCTTTTAAAAATCCATTTGCACCCCACGGGTTTTACCCCAGGGGGTACAATGTCCAAAGTCCATACTTTGTTGGTGTACATAGACTCCATTTCAGATCTCATGGTATCCAGCCACTTCACAGAGTCTCCACTCCTGATAGCTTGCTGAAAGCTGGTAGGATCATCATCTTCAATGATGCAGTCTTCTCTATCACCATCAATGAGGAAACCGTAGTACCTCTCCGGTGGGCGAGAAGTCCTACCAGACCTACGGAGTGGTCGAGGTTCATCAGTTTCTGTTGCAACAGCCGGTTCAACCAAGTCGTCATTCATAATTTGTGTTTCTAGAACTTCTTCTAAGTCTACCATACTGCCAGCTGTAACATTTGTGAAAAACTCATTTTCCAAAAATGTGGCATACTGAGAAACAAACACTTTTTGTTCCTCCTTGTGGTAGAAAAGATATCTATAAGAATTCTTTGGATATCCCACAAAATTACACATGACTGACCGTGTCTCGAGTTTGTCCGGATCTTGCTTTTTAACATAGGCCGGACAACCCCAAATCTTAATTCGTTTAAGAGATGGTCTCTTCCCATGCCATATCTCATATGGCGTGGTAGACACGGTTTTGGTTGGGACCCTGTTTAGTAGAAATGCTGCAGTCTCCAATGCATGCCCCCAAAATGAGACGGGTAACTCAGCATCACTCATCATGGAACGAACCATATCTAATAGGGTCCGATTCCGACGTTCTGACACACCGTTGTGCTGTGGTGTGTAAGGAGGAGTGAGCTGAGAGAGAATCCCATTCTCTTTTAGGAAGTCTACAAACTCTGTACTGAGATACTCCCCACCTCGATCTGATCGAAGAATTTTGATGCTTAAGCCGGTTTGTTTTTCTACTTCAAGTTTATATTCAGTGAATTTCTTGAAAGCTTCAGACTTGTGCTTTAATAAAAATACATGACCGAATCTTGAGAAATCATCAGTGAAAGTAATGAAGTATGAAAAACCGCCTCTAGCCTGTGTAGACATTGGCCCACATACATCACTATATATGAGGCCTAAGAGCTCAGTAGCTCTCTCTCCGTGTCCTGTAAACGGAGTTTTGGTCATTTTGCCCTTGATACAAGATTGGCAAGTTGCATAAGATTTATGGTTTAAATATCCATCTTTGTGTAACTTGTTTAGTCTTGTTTAATTAATATGATCAAGTCTACAGCGCCAAAGAAAAGCTTCATTTATTTATGAAAGTTTTCTTTTATTAGTGTATTGTTTGCTGAAAACTATGTGTTGATTTAGGACATATATCCCGTTATTAAGTGTACCATACCCAACCCACATTTGATTCAGGTGAATGTTCATAACATTGTTCTGCAATACAAAATTATATCCTTCATTGTCTAACAAAGAAATGGATATTATATTACAAACCATACTAGGTACATAATAACATGGGTTCAAAACCAATATACATCCAGACGGAAACCCCAAGTGATACTCTCCCACTGCAACTGTATGTACATTGGAACTATTTTCAACCCGGAGAGTATGGTCACCTGTCTTCAAAACCTTTCTATTTCTCAGCCCCTGCATAGAATTGTAAATGTGAGAACCTGAACCGGTAACTAATACCCAGGAAGCAGAGTTTATTGAAAAACAGTTTTCTGTCACAAACACGCCTGAAGCGGAAGCATCCCCATGCTTCTTCTTCTTTAGCTCCAAGTACTCAGTGCAGTTGCGCTTCCAGTGTCCTATTTTGTGGCAGTGATAACATTCCCCTTTCCCCGATTCCCCAGCCGTGGACTTGTCTTACCCCTTAGCCTTTTTGACTCCACCCTTAGGTTTGGTAGGTTTCTTCTTCATCTTTCCCTTGGCCTTAGCCTTCGGGCGAGAGGAGGATGTCACGACCCGAAATTGGCACGTGACGGCCCTTAAACTATGCAAAGTCTACAGGAGTAACACAATTTAAGTAAGCCGAAAACCCAGCAATCTAAACCATCAAAAGTAGTAAGGAATAATAGCATTTTCAAAACCTTTAAAATCTCAACCCAAATTCTTTAAAAGTCCAACTTTATTTCCTTTAAAATTTTGGCAGCACCCCCTTTGTAAAAGCCAGCCCCAAAAATGGGTACAACATAAATATAAGTAAAGCATCCACAAACGGGAGCAAAAACATGCCCAAAGGAGAAAAACAACCACCACAACAGATATACGACGCCGTGGCGAAGAAATAAAAGACGATATAAATAAAACTGCATTAAAGACCTCCAAGTCACAAAATAATATACAATATCGTCCTCACATCAAGTCTCTAATTCATACAAGATAATGGTAGATGGAGAGTATATGGATACAACGAATATACAATAAACATGAACGGATAACCACAAAACCCAGCTAAAGCAAAACTGCACACTATGAGCCGAAGCGGTATCCGCAGCAAAAGATGATAAGATAGATGAATGGCCTGCCTCGACTACTCTGGGGAACAACCTGGAAAACACTGTGGCATAACGTGGGTGAGTTTCCAACTCGTGAATAGTAAATAACATATGCAGGAAATCGCAAGTATGCACATACAGCGCGAGTCTAACATAAGTAAGCCAATAGCAATAAAAGGTCATATGAATGCAACAGTCATGAAAGGTACACTAGCAGGTTCAACTAATACATGAAGCAATAATATGACAATATGTATGGAACAGTCATGTAATGTACACTATCAGGTATTACTAATACATGAACAATAAATGGCAATATGTATGCAACAGTCATGTAATGTACTCTATCAGGTACTACTAATACATGAACAATAAATGCAATAAGTACGCAACAATCATGTAAGGTACTATATCAGGTACAACTAATACATGAACAATAAACGCAATAAGTATGCAACAATCGTGTAAGGTATTATATCAGGTACAACTAATACATGAACAATAAATGCAATAAGTATGCAACAATCATGTAAGGTACTATATCAGGTACAACTAATACATGAACAATAAATGCAATAAGTACACAACAATCATGTAAGGTACTATATCAGGTACAACTAATACATGAACAATAAACACAATAAGTATGCAACAATCGTGTAAGGTACTATATCAGGTACAACTAATACATGAACAATAAATGCAATAAGTATGCAACAATCATGTAAGGTACTATATCAGGTACAACTAATACATGAACAATAAATGCAATAAGTACGCAACAATCATGTAAGGTACTATATCAGGTACAACTAATACATGAAGCAGTGTATAAACAATATATGCGGAGTATGGGATAAAACATGTTATTCCTATGGAATCCTGACCTCATGGTAAGACCAAAGTCCATCAAGACAATCCAAATCCCAATTTCCTCAAATCAGCCCCCAAATTGGCTTTCATATCATGTAAGTCTCATAAATCCTGAATATACAATATCAAGTAAATCTCATATATCCTGAATGTACAAAATCAAGTAAATCTCATATATCATGTATCCAATATCAAGTGAATCTCATATATCCTGAATCCAATATCAAGTGAATCTCATATATCCTTAATCCAATATCAAGTGAATCTCATATATCCTGAATAAGTATATTTGCATGAATAATTATGATGAGGTATATAAATTGATATGTATACATATATATTAGCGTCCCATTCCACTAATATATATATATATATATATATGCATATATAACAGCGTCCCATTCCATTATTATATATACTTAGCAGTAAAAATATCATGAAAACCTGTGCCAAGCATCGACACATACAGGCTGATCTATCAGGTGCTGTCACCACGGCTAGCACCCTGATAGGTACGTATCATACGCTATCCGAAAACCCAGGGGCCTAGCTTCGACCCTCGCCTTTCGACGTATCCATACGTACATGACTCCCGTCGGTATCCCCACGATAACCGCCGAGTCATAGATAATGTCACCGGAAGGTATGGTTCCCCTGTCAGGCCTCATCGGTATGGTCCGTCTAAAAACCTTTCTCGCCCTGGGGTACCTCCGGGCCCCACCATGTACCCTCATACGGCCCCCGACTCCTCTTCGCATGGGGTATATATATCAGAACCGATAAATCTCATGGTGGATGCTGAAATATCATATCAAGAGAAACTGGGTTTTCCAAATAATGCATAATTTCATGAAACTACCACGGCCCTCAAATCCAGAAAAACATTATAAAAAATCCATATCTCATTGTGAAAATCCATGAATATAATATATGCAACATACAACTGTAATATAAGCATATAAAGGAAAAACCGCTATTTAACTGCAACAAGTTAAATTATATATCATGCGGTTCCTAATTTCTCCAAGTCTATATAACATCAAGTGAAGGTAAACATGTAGCTATAGCCAGATATATGTGTAAACATAACGGTATAGCAAGGTATATGTATCTACCTATCAGTAATGACGTAATATACCCTCCAGGTATAAGTGAAGTATGTATCCAAGGTATACATGTAGTTATGTCATTATATATGAAATATACCTATCACTAATGGTACAATACCATATAGGTATACAGGTAACTAGAATATAAGCATGTCAAGGAATATGTGTAAGCATGTAGGTATACAGGTATGCTATATGTCATATGCAAAAAGGAATATGAATCAATGTCACAATGTCCCTAACCAAACAATATCATATCTATATGTGTGTTGTGCGTGTCATGGCAATTATTGACGGTGTGTGTGGCATACAATCAGTGCTCGTGCAACACGAGCCGTCTATAATAGTGCAGTGTCCCAAGGGTACAAGTCCAAGCATAACAAGTAACTAAGCAATAAGGTGTATTCGCAACTATATATATGAAATAGAATATGCGACAATATTATAACATCTCTAGCCCAGACGCATAACGTCATGCGGGCGATTCCCCTGTAGATGATAAATCTACTCACCAACGCTCCTGGCTAAGTAAAGCCAACCACCTGTTTCCCCTTCTTCGCAGCGCCCGAAGTCCCCGCCTGCGAACCTAAAATAATAAAACAGCAAAGAAAGTATATATTAGCAATAGACCCAAAACACGTACAAACTACGTTGACCAACGCGACAACACTAAACTTACTCTCAAGTGTTCGTATTGTGGCTAACGTGCATAGCGACACTATGAAACCAACTCAGAGCAACAGCAACGCAGAACACGAACCGTATCGGATAACGTAACGTGTGAAACGAAATACAAGAAATACGCAAAGTGGTCCCAGATTTTGCTATACCAACAATCTGTAAAAGTTGCAAGTACCATGAGACCACATACAACCCTAGAGACCCCTACACCAAAACCCAAACCCTAACTCCCTCGTCTGGCCGCAATTTGCGGCTAGAAGCAATTTATTTGCGGCCGTAACAAAAGGAAATGGGCTCGTATTTTGAGGGTAGGTTCTAGGTCACTACACTAGGTCACTGTGATGGGAACTTTTGTAACAATTACCTGGTTTGATAGCAGATCATCCCAGACCCCAAAACAACACTAAAAATACGATATTTACCCGAAACGAAACTATATGCGATCTAAACTGAAACGAATAAGCTACGCTACACAATAAACACCTAATTAACAGAAAGAGATCATTACCTAACCAAAAGAACACAAAGATCTTACCTTCCCAAGCTCCAAGGCATCCAAGAGGCAAATCAAGACACAATATGTGATTTTGTGAGATTGGATGAAGTTTGTGATGGTTTTGTGAAGGAATGATTGTTAGTTATATGTATGCCCTAGAGGCCATTACTTAGCATACGTTGTATATTATAGTGGAAAGTTGGACATATATAAGGAGGACTTTCTAGCTCGACATGATAGTATGCTATCTGGTTACTCTTTATCTTAACATGTCCTCTGATTGTCTCTATGTCACATGTTGATAAAGCCCTTAAGATGAGTACTTTACTACCAGGACTATGATGCAGATCATACTAGTGGGAACAGTGTAGTCGCCAAGTACATCCGTCAAATGTTCCTATTCGTAGGTGTTTCGAGACAGGGAATCGATATACTAGAGTAGACTAGCGTATGCGCTTCTTGACCCATATGATGGGCGATGGATGATCCCATATCCATTGGTGTTTGACATCAGAGAAGGTATACGGGTGCTCAGTAGAGACTGGGTACACTGGACGGAATCGCCGAGAACTCCTAGATGGTATTATACCTCACGTCAGATGGCAGTTCTCTGGTGACACTGGTACAGGTTAGTCTGTAGAACCGAGATCGTCATAGAGTCTTGTGTGATTCCCACTGTGCTTTGATTTCCATCATACCACGTCCAAGAGGGCGTGAAAAAAGGTGGCTTTTGGGTACAGTCCCGAATCATATGGAGGCAATGAGCGATAGGAGGGGTTTCGTCTCTCCCGGTATAGAGAGTTGATGTTGCGCTGTGTTCGATTGGCTATAACTGGAAATCCCACGCCAGGGTTGCCGAGATTTACTGGTAAGTGTTATCATTAGTTTCTCGAACTGTTACAGACCTCATATCGACACGACTTATCAAGCTATTGGGGTCTGACGTTGACCACCCCTAGGCGAGATATGCGACATATCGGACGTAGAGACCGGACTGTACGGGAGCGTTACTGATTGGATTCACGGGAGAATGTACAGGCTTGCTTGTTGATCTTCTGATCGCTTAATACCTGGGTGGTTGTTACGTTTAGCTGACCGCTTGCAGCTTGTGGGTGTTTGATATGATCATCACCTACTGCCGGAGTATTGATGATTCTTTAGAGTCCTACACAGAGGTTTCCTGGCTCGGGCAAAACGGAGTAGGAGCACATATATGATATGTGCGGGACCGAGAACAATACGTGTATGTGATACCGTATTAGATTCTCGCGATATGAGATATCGGCTGGGTATATGTGATATATTCGGATCATCGGATCAAGGGTTGATTCGATGAACTGATACAGATTGTACTAGGCGGTTATTTGTGAAATAGCCGGATTATCGGTTCAAGTGTTGATTCGATAATTTAATGTATAATTATATATTTGATATATTAAATTACATTAACTAATACAAGCTCACTTAAAAATTCTTTTTCTTACTCCGGTAATACATTGATATATATGTGATATACGTTAATTGTATTATTTTATTTTTTTTACAATTAATATTGTATATGTGATATATAATATTGTAACATGTTATGGTTATAAATGCAACATGTTTTATGGAGTTTAAATGTGGTTAAGGTTTGGATTAAGGTTAAGCTTGCATGAAGGTTTCAAGAAGCTTCTTGAAGTTTTGACTTTGACCTGGATATTTTGTGATATTTCTTTAACCCAACCCAACCCTTTAACCATAGTTGTTTCTCTACATGGGTTAAGTCTTCATACTTAACCCATGGTTGCATTTCTAACCACACACACTTGAGTTTTCATTATTCATCACAAAAGGATTGATCATCTTCTTCCTTTTTCTTCCTTGCATGAAAAGCTTTCTAGCTTTTTGTGAAGTGATGAAAATGAGTGAGAAATAGAAAATAAATGAGAGATAAATTCCTACTTCATCATCCTCATCTATTCTAGACACTTAGATCAGGGTGTTCGCTTTGCTAATACTTGATTAGCAAAGCAAGAGCTTGGGTTTGAGTTTCTTCATGGTAGATCATCTTAGTTATCGAAGATCGGAAGCAAGCTTGCATCTTTCTTTTGTGGAGCTTCTCTAGAGTCCAGATACTCGATGATCGCAGCGAAGGGACCTCAACACGGAGCTTTAGAAGTGAAGGACCAGACTAAAAAGGTTGTAATCCCAAACTCTTAGAAGTAAAGTTGTTTACTTGCTTTGTTTCGCCTAATCTCTAGTCTAAGATCTTGGTTAGGGTTGTTCGGCACGTCTAAAATTTAAATCGGGCATGGTTGATATCTTATAGACCCTTGTGAGAGTGCCTAGTAACCCTACAGTGGTATCAGAGCCAAGCTAGAGCTTTAGGCGAAGTCTAGACGAAGTTTAAAGTTCGATCGAACCCCGAAACCCCGACACGAACCCCTTCTCTGGAAATTTAAAAATGTTGATTTTTTCGTATTAAAAATACTCAGAAAAATAAGCACGGAAATCTAAGAATTACTGTGAAGTACGGATCACCAACTCACCAATATGACCGCGGAACCGCGGCCAAACCACGCGTTTGGCGACGGTTCCGCAGCCAAACAGTGAAGATGGGGCCCACTACTTCAAGTATATATTCTTGGGTCCTTTTTCATTGTTCTGGGAATTTTTAATTTTACTCAAGTGTTGAGTTTTCTGGAGATCTTTTGTATTCGTTGATTCAGTCGGAAATTTTAACTTCGTTTAAGTTTTTTCCGGATAATTTTAAACGTGTTAAAAAGTTCGACCGGATATCAATAACTCACTTTTTCCCCTGTCGGAAATTTTCAAGTGTTGGATTTTTTCCTCGAGTTTGAAACATCCGGAAAATAATGCAAGTTAAGCGGTGGACCCTCTAGAAGAACACAAACCTTAACTCAATTATGTGACCGTCTAGACCTCCTCTAAACCTTAGGGTTTGGGGCAGTACGGCGTTGCCACATGTGAGGCGTTGGTTTGACCCTTCTACGGCTGGACCGTTGGTACTGTGGCATGTGATGGATACTTTTTGAACTCCGCTCAAGTGTTGAGCTATTTGGGAAATCTTGGGTGTTTGTTTATTCGATCGTAAAGTTTAACATTGTCTATTTATGTGGAATGTTATACAATATTTGGAATCCACAAGTGGTTATGAGATAACTAATTTGAATGTTATAAATCTAGCAGTTTAGTCTCATTTGATCGGTTGCCACGGGATTTTGATGTGATCAAAAGTCCGTCGCAATCACGTAGCGTACACGGATACTCGCCGGGTAAACTTAATAGATAGCCACGCCCCATAGCTCCGACCATGTGACTGTAGGAGAACCCCGTCGCCAAAAGCATCCGTTCGGGTGCTCGCGGCAGCGGTGTTCCGCCTTAGTGCACTTCATCGACAGTATCTGGGGTTCTGTCGTCTACTAAAGTATGTGATGAGCATTCGATCCGGATGTCGGGAATCTTGTTGGATTGCCCGACTAGATATTGAAAAGTGTTTTCGAGATCGAGACTAAAATGCGGGGTTTATAATTGTTAGGCATGCAATGTCTAAGGAATTCATTTGGTTAGGCATGCAATGTCTAAGGTGGTTGCGGATTCCAACTGTTGTAGTTTTACACATTTTTTTCTGCGACCGTAAGTGTAATATGTGGTGTATCGCCGGTTTCGTTGCTATACATCAAGTACAATTGGGATACGCATATTTACTTACGTTGATGATATGTGTTATTATGTGTTGCTGTGATATGTTATATTGGATCGTCGTGATTTGAATAGCCGGGGGTTTTATGTGAGATGAGAGCTTTTCTTTTTCATTCATGTAAAATTCATTTGTATGTAATATTCTTTTATTGGGGCACTTCCGGGCTGAGGATGATGTCACCATTGTATATTATTTACTTTTCCGCATTAGGTAGACCCAAGGCCGGGAGCACAAGTAACCGGGTTGTAGAGTCCAGTGGGAGACCATCTCGAGGAGTCGAGACCGGGTCTCCTAACCCTAGAATTGGCGGTGTTGCTTGCCGCTCTCGTAGGGGTCTAGGGATGTGGATTTGGCTATTCATCGCGACCGTGGAATCCGTGTTTTATACAGGCTCGTATTAAAACACGGACCTCCTAGTATATCCAATATTTCATATATGTTCTTCTTCTGCAATGTTCTGTGATGAGATCATATTACTGCCTGAGATGAATGTTTGTATTATATATATGAGATATATGTTATATTGCAGATTTTGTTTCAAAAGTGATGCTTGTGAAGCATAATAAAATAAGACTTCATTAATGGGATTAATGAAGTAAAAGGAACCTAAAGATGTTGTAGAAACTTGTTTAAAAACTGGTAGCTCTTGTTCTTGCTTTGCATAGCGGTATTCCTTGTAGAATATCCAACACCTTATTTGATAAGGAAAGAGCCGAGATCCCTTCACCGGGAGTGACCTCTTTAGCGAAACTAGCAGATGCTACAAACTCGGTTTGTCTTTTGATTGCTTCTATAGTTTTTTTCTTTGCACCGTGGTATTTGTAAAATATCCTGCACCTTATTCGATAAGGAAAGAGCCGAGATCCCTTCACCGGGAGTGTCCTCTTTAGCAAAACTAGTAAAGGCCTCAAAAACACTCCATTTAAAATCATTTGATTCTACGACGATATCAAGTTCATTACGCAAAAGGTTTTCTGAAAAACCTGTCGTAACCCTCCGTCATTTTAGGAAATAGAGTACTTAGTATTCGTGCTGCATTTGTTGACCATAGTTAAGGCACAGTGTATGGTAGCTGAGTGATGTTTTCCTATATAACATATGATGTGATTAATTAGGACACTCATATGACTTTGTTGACCATAGTTAAGGGTCATATGGGTGGGTCTAAATTAACAAGAAATGACAGGTAGAACTTGACTAGTGCTTATGATTTGTTGACCATAGTTAAGGACATAAGTCACTAGGGTAAAATATTATTGGGAATTTCAAGTGTTGAAATTTGCAATGAGATTGCATACCTTCTATGAGATAGTCGGATCCCGATACCCGCTGCGAGTAAGAGTTACTCCTGGGAAAGTTTTACACATTATAATTAGCCGATCAAGTAGGTGTCTAGAAAGGTGTCAATGGGGTTAAGCCTCTGGGAAAACGTGGTTTACTTTAATTAGGTACGTGTGAAAGCACGGGGAACCTCCCTCAAAGTACCGGCACTGGCCTGGCTGAAAGATTGGCAAACTTGTAGGGTGTAATTAATCCCGGCTAGTCTTTCCTTTTAGGGTTTGAAGGAAAATTTGACTAAAGCAGTGGGAGACATCCTGATTAGATATATTATTAACCAACCTAATCTTGCTAGAGCATACGCTGAGTGTTTTCTTCTCTCTCTCTCCTGGTTACGACTATGTTACGTCTTAATCAAAATAATAATATGGATGTATTGACCGAACCCGCTTGTTATACTGGGCTAAGGAATGTTGGTCCCGCTCCAACTTATAATTGTTATAAGACAGAGCAGGAAATAGGGGATTACCAGAATTCCCGTGCCACCCAAACGAAAAAAGTGCATGCTGATTCATCTTCTTCGGGTGTGTTCATTATTGAGAACTGTTTCTCAGTATCCTTTACGTCCTGGGTATGAGATACCGGATCAGGATCCCGCAAATGTAATCTGTTACATGGGATACAGATAGGTAGAGAACCGAGAACGGGTGATAAGTTTCAAGAGTTGGAAATGATGCAAGTGTTGCAGCCAAGTCTTTTGGCAATTATCACCCTGTATTACCAGAATACATTGATTCTGAACGAATGTTATTACATTCCGAACCTGATATACAACATCATATCAGTCACTTTATTTAGTAAAGAAGGATATAATTTTGTATTGTTGGATAATGTTTTGAACATTTCCTATATTAAGAGTTGATCGGTTCAGGCACGTTATCTAAAAGCATAGACGTTCTAAATCAAACCACAGTTCTTAACATACAGAGCACACACAAGAGGAAGAGTTCAGAAATGAACGATTCCTTATTGAGGCATTGTAGACTAGGTCATATCAATGTGACCCGACTAACTAAATTTACATAAAGATGCATATTTAAATTAGTTTGGATTTACATCTTGTAAAACTTTCCAGTCATGTCACAGAGATAAAATGACCACAGCTCCGTTTATTAGAAACAGAGAAAGAGTTAGTAAACTCTTGGGATTGATACATGCTGATGTATGAAGGTCCCTTGTCTACAAATGCCAAGACCGGTTCTTTGTACTTCATTGCGTTCACTGATGATCTCTCAAGATTCAGACATATGTTCCTGTTGAAACACAAGTCCGAAACTTTTGAGATAATCACAGAATATAAGTTAGAAGTAGTGAACCAAAAACTGGGTATATGTATTATGTCCTTTGATGTGATCAAGGAGGAGAATACTTGAGCACGGAATTCCTGGACTATTCTAAAGGAGCATGAGATTCTCTCTCAGCATTACTCCTCCGTATACACCACAGCGCGTCAGTGTATCGGGGCGGAGCAATTACACCCTATGTGATATACACTAGTAAAATAAGGGGTTGCCCCTACGGATAACAACATCCGTAGGGGCAGTTAAAGTTTGGCCCTACGGATTAATCCGTAGGGCAAAGTGGTTGCCCCTACGGTCGTTCAATATTTATTTAAAATATATTAAATTTTAAAGTGTTTTTTGCCCCTACGGTGGCGCAAACCAAGCACCTACGGGTATATCCGTAGGGGCATATAAATAGGGATTTAAGAGATCGATCCCTACGCCGATTATTTCTTATTCTCTTTCTTTCGCGCGAAACCAAATTCCCAAATCGAGATCGTCGTCGCCGCCGCGCTGCAGTGATCTCGTCGTCGCCGAATCCAAGCCGAATCGTCGTCGCCACGCCTGCAGTGATCTCGTGGTCGCCACCGTGCTCCGTTCTCGTTGTCGCCACCGCCCTCGTCGTCGCCGATTACCTCTCCGTCGTCGCCTACAGGTAATTAGTTAAACATTATTATAATGATGTTAGGGTAGCGATCGATGAGGGTTAGGATTAGGTATCGGTTGTGGTTAGGGTTAGGATTAGGGTTAGGGTATGGGTTCGATCGGCGGTTGGGGTTCGACTGTTGTTGGGGTTAGGGTTAGGGTTAGGGTTAGGGTTCGGTTGGGGTTTGGTGTTGGGGTTAGGGTTCGGCTGGGGCTGGGTTGGGGTTAGGGTTAGGCCGGGTTAGGGTTTGGTGTTGGGTTGGGGTTCGGCTGGGGCTGGGTTGGGGTTAGGGTTAGGCCGGGTTAGGGTTTGGTGTTGGGTTGGGGTTCGGCTGGGGCTGGGTTGGGGTTAGGGTTAGGGGTGATATTGGAATCGAGAATATGGAATTTGAACACCCAAACTAGAATGAACAAATGTAACAAATCTCCTCAATTTTGTGATCTTTGCAATACCTAGCTATAGTTTGATCCTCATGACTGCATATAACTGAAAAGGTTTGTGGTTTTGCAGGATGCTTCTATTATCAAGAATTTACATTGTGTAATTATCCTCATATATGATTTACAACTCTGTATGTGTCTGTGTGCATGTGCATGCGTGTGTGTGGAGGGGTTATTTGCCAGTGCATTTCAACTTGGCTCCTAGACTTATGCCGTACCTCAGGAATGGGACGCAATTCCCTATTGCAAAACTCTTTTTATCTCCCCCCTCATCAAGATGCTTTCCTGAGCTATGAGAGTATTTGGGGGACTGTACCTTTCTTTGCACTAGCTTAAACTGCATTATCCTTTCCTCTTTGTTGACTGGTTTGCTGGGGGTTCATCCCTTTTGTCCATAGTTTCCTTCATCAGGATGTGGGTAGGCTGGATAAAGGTTCACTGTTAGTGATAAAATTTTGACAAAATTTCTAGCGATCCTTAATTTTTCTGTATGTAGTTTGATGTCGTTCCCAATAGACGGCTCTATTTTGACTACAAAATTTTTAATCCGTAGGGGCAAATTTAACTTGGCCCTACGGATTAATCCGTAGGGCTAAAAGGTTACCCCTACGGGCACAGACGTTCAAGAATTAAAATATTAATTCTTAATTTGGTGTTTGCCTTAGGGTTATGGTTGGGGTTCGGCTGCTGCTGGGGTGGGGCTGGGGTTAGGGTTTGCCTTAGGGTTGGTGTTGGGGTTTAGCTAGCCACGCTGGGGTTAGGGTTGGGCTGGGGCTGGGGGCTGGGGCTGGGGCTGGGCCACGCGGGGTTTTGGGATCTTTGTAATTTGCTTGCTCTGTTTGGGGTTTCAGTTGATCCTCATTAAAAAATTGGTGATTGATCTCTTCAATCATATTATTATCTGTATTTAAAATTTTTGTGAAGCCTTCAGAGTTTGGGAAAATCTAGAATTACCGTTGAAATTCTGGCAACATTCAAAAACTGTGGATATGATGTGTGTGTGTGTGTATGCATGTATATACATTTGAAATTTATCTTTCTTCTATGATATAAAACGGTTAAACCGAAGAAAATTACTGGGGGAATTTTTCCTAAAATGTCTTGAGAGGGGGTTCAAGTGATGGGATAATTTCATTTGGTAATCTTTTACTTATTTTACATCTCTTATTTTTTCATGCAAAAATCTGAATAGGTTTCTTGCAATTTTGCCTATCGATCAATTATTATATTTATTTTTATTTTTTGTGGATGATTTGGCTTCAATTGAATGGAGGCGATGATGGCTTGCCCTCGAGCTTCCACTTTTATGAGCTTTATAGTTATGAGATTGGCGAGGCAAGCTGGTTTGTAGCCATCTTATTTCTTTTCCTAAATTCAAATCCAAATATAAACTGTCTGATTGAGAGAGAGAGAGTATGGGAGATTATGTATTATTCAATGTGTTTGGAAGCTGGCATGTTCTGAGCGTCATCTCTGCATGAAAGCTATGGTTTTGCAAAGGGTTTGCCCTAATTATTTTCTGTGGGGAAGCTGAAGGCCTGAAGCTTCATCAAACTCAGGATTGGATTCTGGTCGGGTATTGTAAATTCTTGTGAAAGTTCCGTTCAAGATTTGTTCAGAGCTTGCATAACATCCTTTTCATCTTTATAAGATCTTTATGCAGTCATTTTTTTGGGTTTATATATTTCTCGAGCCCGTTTGACTTTGGACTTAGGATAACCCCAAATCTCTTTCTTATTTTGATTCCTAAGCTGGCATATCTGAGGCTCGTATTCCAGTATCGTTGCTGGAAAAGCTAGGGTTGCGAACATTTTTTCAACGATAATTTCTGTATGACAGCTTAAGCACACATAAAACTTAAACAATCTTGAAGCACTGCAGTTTTTCACTAAACTTCCTAAAAGTTTTTATATTGCTGCAAGCTTCCCAATATATGATACTCGATGATAATATGAAACCTTCATATTCCCATCGATACTCATATATGAAACTAAAAGCGCCACTTTGTCCCTACGGTGCCCGACATTTTAATTTAAAAATATTATATCTTAATTTGTTGTTTGGCCCTACGGGCACCTAAATGGGAATTTAATTAAAAAAGGCACAGAAATGCCCTACGCCTCGATATCTTTCCCTCTCGTTCCCAAAATTTTCTCTCGTTCCCGCGTCTCCAATTTTCTTTTCGTCGCCACCGCGCGCCCTCCGTTCTCAGCCCGCCACCGCCCTCGTTCTTCCTCGTCGAGTTCCTCGTCGCCGATATTTGTGCCTACATTGATCCCTCAAGCAACGAATCAAATGATGTGTATCACAAACAAATTAAATAAATTTTGAATACCAATCTGGACTGGGATTTGAATACCAATCCTAGTTTGCTATATTTTTTTATATATAGTAGATGGTGATACTTCTTTAAGTAAAAACAACCCTACACTTAAGCGAAATCATAAATCGAAACACACATATATAGAATACAACTCATACATGGGTATCCTCAAATCTAACTTTCATTGAATTTGCACGCGCACTTAAAATAACAACCTTTATACTAAAAAAATTATGTATGTCATTACTTAGTAGTTTATGGTTTTAAGACGCAAAAGTCATTTGAGAAATACTTTTTCTACCCACTATTAATCCATATTCTCAATATAGTCATTGAATTTGCACGCGCACATAATAAGAAGGAGAAGAGAATAATGTGGCAGAAGAAGAAGGAGAAGACAGTAATATGGCAGAAGAAGAAAAAAATGACATTCCTCGTTATCTGTTTCAGCATCAATCTTCTGATATGAACTAATGATGGCTTTCACATAGGCTTTTCCCATTAGAGACTTCTTAGTGTCCAATGGAAAGCCATCATTAGTTCATATCAGAGGATTGATGCTGAAACAGAGAACGAGGAATGTCATTTTTTTCTTCTTCCGCCACATTACTGTCTTCTCCTTCTGCCACATTACTGTCTTCTCCTTCTTATTATGTGCGCGTGCAAATTCAATGACTATATTGAGAATATGGATTAATAGTGGGTAGGAAAAGTATTTCTCAAATGGCTTTTGCGTCCTAAAACCATAAACTACTAAGTAATGACATACATAATTTTTTTAGTATAAAGGTTGTTATTTTAAGTTTTCCCTTATAGAGATATGATCTAACTGCATCTATCAACTATAAGTGTGCAGAAAATTACGATAAGAAATCATAAGAAAGGGTCGTAGCCATGCATAACCTTGAATCTACATACCAAATCATGCAAAAGCATGCACTTATTGTCATCTTGCCTTGGAATATAAAATATCTTGGAAGAATATAAGCGAGCATTTAAATCTTGTTAGCTTTTGACTTCAACATATATTTTTCTCAAGTACCATGAAATATACTTGCTCCGTATAAACCGATTTCAGGAAGATGGATTAATAATGACAAATTATCCATTGTGACTCACTAGGTTAGAATTTTCTCTTCTATTGACCATCTTTCTAATCAGCTTGGTAAATTTATTCGGAACCGGCTGCGAATCATTAAAAGACATGCATAAGAAAGAAAACTAAAATACAGATATATAGCATACCGATACATCGAAACTTCATAGTTGCGATGGCAATCCAGAGATATTTATTTCTACACACGTGGTGCGCGTGCGAATGCGTCCGGCATGATGGACAAATATTTCAGAACATGAAAAGTATTATTCGTATAAAGTAATTAAAATTTTTAAACACCTTGGGTAGATATTTTCTTAGTTGATGCAATCATATCATGATGACTAAATTTAAGCTATTATACATATGCTTATGTATTTTTCTAATCTAATATATCACACACAGAGAGAGAGAGAGAGGGGGGGAGAATACCAGGTAGATAGAGAAATCAGTTAGCAGGATCCTGAAGAAATGGAGTCCATAGCATTGCTCATCATCATCATCCGTGATCCCTTTGAAAAAATATTATCAAAGGGATCATGGATGATGATGATGAGCAATGCTATGGACTCCATTTCTTCAGGATCCTGCTACCTGATTTTTTTACCTACCAGGTGTTCTCTCTCTCTCTTTCTGTGTGTGTGTGTGTGATATTTTAGGTTAGAAAAATACATATGCATATATATAATAGCTTAAATTTAGTCCTCATGATATGATTGCATCACCTAAGAAAATATCTCTACCCAAGCTGTTTAAAAGTTTTAATTACTTTATACGAATAATACTTTCCATGTTTTGAAATATTTGTCCATGATGCCTGACGCATTCGCACGCGCACCACGTGTGTAGAAATAAATATCTCTGGATTGCCATCGCAACTATGAAGTTTCGATGTATCGGTATGCTATATATCTATATTTTAGCTTTCGTTCTTATGCTACTCTTTTAATGATTCACAGCCGGTTCCGAATAAATTTACCAAGCAGATTAGAAAGATGGTCAATAGAAGAGAAAATGCTAACCTAGTGAGCCACAATGGATAATTTGTCATTATTAATCCATCTTCCTGAAAACGGTTTATACGGAGCAAGTATATTTCATGGTACTTGAGAAAAATATATGTTGAAGTCAAAAGCTAACAAAATTTAAATGCTCGCTTATAGTCTTCCAAGATATTTTATATTCCAAGGCAAGGTGACAATAAATGCATGCTTTTGCATGATTTGGTATGTAGATTCAAGGTTATGCATGGCTACGACCCTTTCTTATGATTTCTTATCATAATTTTCTGCACACTTATAGTTGAAAGATGCAGTTAGATCATATCTCTATAAGGGAAAACTTAAAATAACAACCTTTATACTAAAAAAATTATGTATGTCATTACTTAGTAGTTTATGGTTTTAGGACGCAAAAGCCATTTGAGAAATACTTTTCCTACCCACTATTAATCCATATTCTCAATATAGTCATTGAATTTGCACGCGCAAATAATAAGAAGGAGAAGACAGTAATGTGGCAGAAGGAGAAGACAGTAATGTGGCGGAAGAAGAAAAAAATGACATTCCTCGTTCTCTGTTTCAGCATCAATCCTCTGATATGAACTAATGATGGCTTTCACATAGGCTTTTCCCTTTAGAGACTTCTTAGTGTCCAATGGAAAGCATACATCAGATTTGTGCAGGTCGGGTTCTTCTATGACTTTTAAGAGTCTCAACTGATTCTGTAAATTACACCCTAGTTGGGTGATACTTTTACCACTTCTCACTGCAGGTGCGCTCTCTAATATCCATTTTGAATGTAATATTATAGATATCCATGCCTGTTTATGTCAAAATTACTTATATTGTCAATGTTTGATTGTCTAGTTGTTGGTGATGCGTTCATATCAGGGACAGAGGCCACTCCCGTTCCTCCAGGTATGTTTATATATTATATAGGGCATGTATATTGATTTAGAATGCTATATCATAAATATACACACATTTCTTTTGCTCTTAGTCGTCCAACTCATTATCATGGGCTGCTTGATGATATTAGATTTGCGCCTGATGATCTACAAGAGCTTGTTCACTCCCTGTCATATGTGTAAGCAGCGCTATATGCGAGTTTACCTTGTTAGTATGTATGTACTGAAATTAATTAATATTATTCAAATTTTGATACATGCAGATACCAGAGGAGCACATCTTCTATCTCTGTAGGTAAGGCTTTGAATTTGTTGATTTTGGTGTTTCTTGTCAATTTTATAGACCAGTATGTGCTAAATATAATGTTCTGACAGTTGCTAGGGGGAAGGCAACATTCGAGGCTGCTGATGCCAGTCCTGGACGCCGCACACGGACGGCACCACGGAGGTTGGGAGAGAGGCCGAGGACTAGGCTCTAGCAGGGCCCATATGAGGTTGGACTCCACCCCGGTGGTTACTTCCTCCGTCTCCAGTGAGCGACGTATCCATCATGAACTGGATAGCTTGAGGGCCAGCGTTCAGGAGTTGAAGGAGATGCTGGTATGTATACTACTTTATAGTAAAATATCATTTCATATTATATACATATCAACATATCCATAATTAGTACGTAGCTTGAGCTTATTTGGTTTTAGACTTAAGTTTGATTAATCATACATACATATGTAATTGAAATAAACAACGCTTTTCCAAACTAGATATCCAAACAGGGTTTCGAAATAACTTAATAATGATATGAATTCGAATAATAAACAGTTCTTACACGCTTCTTACACACGTTATATCCAGACGCGACAGGGTAGATCGGCCGAGCCTCCACACGCAACTCCTTCGGCTGCGGCTCCGCAAGCCACTACATCGGCTGCGGTTCCGCAGACAGCTCATGTAGCTCCACCGCCCACTCAGACTCCCGCAGCCGCGGCTACGCAAGCGACTACCTCGACGGCGGCTGCGCAGACCACATGCCGCTCAGACTCCCTCTCGCGACAAATTGCATAGTTTATTGACCGAGGAGCAGGCGCGCGTTATTCTATCGTTATTCAGAGGTGGAGCTGGACCGAGCTAGGGTAGATTTTTGGTTCTTTTTTTTTGAAACATGTATTTATTTATATCATACACATTGTACTACATTTTGAAACGATATTGATATTGGTTTGTATTTATATCATATTCAGTTTTTGTGTTTCTTTTGTATATTATATATATGCGTGAGATGTGATTATGAATACTGCAATATATGATTTGATTGATGTATATATTATTGTGCACAGGGCGGGAAAAATCAAACAGCCCATTTTTAAAAGAAAATTTCAGATAATATGTACCTACGGATTAATCCGTAGGCAAACATGTTACCCCTACGGATATCGCCGTAGGGGCAAAATATCAGCAGTTACTGACATTTCCCCCAGATCTCAGTACCAGGGGGTTGGGAAAGCCCCTACGGATATATCCGTAGGGGCCACTGACTCTCCCCTACGGCGTTATCCGTAGGGGCTAAATATCAGGAATCCTGAATTTATGCCCCTACGGAAAGGTACCTACGCATATATCCGTAGGGGTAGTACATGCCCCGACGGGTATATCCGTAGGGCAAAGTAATTTATTAAAATAAACCGTAAATAATATAAAATCTTATACCCTACGGCTTAAGCCGTAGGGGCAACTGGACCTACACAGATATCCGTAGGGGCAAGAATTTGCCCGTAGGGGCAAGTTCAGGGCCTCAACTTGCACCTGCGGCCTTTGCACCTACGGGGTATTTTTTCGCCCCTACGTATATATCCGTAGGGGCAACCCCTATTTGTAGTAGTGATGGTGGGCTCTATGATGAGTACTACTGAGTTGCCTATTTTCTTTTGGGGTTATGCACTTGAGAAGTTACATACCTATTGAATAGGGTTCCAACCAAATCAAATGCCTACCACTCCATATGTGATATGGTATGGGAAGAGCCCATCTCTTAAAGATGTTATGATTTGGGGTTGTCCGGCCTATGTCAAAAGCAAAATCCGGACAAGCTCGAGGCAAGGTCAGTTCTGTGGAAGTTTGTTGGATATCCTAAGCATTCGCAAGGGAATATCTTCTACCAAACTGGGGAACAAAAGGTGTTTTTGTTTCTCAGCATGCCACCTTTGTGAAAGGGAATTTCTTGTGAAGAAATTAGTGGTCATGAGGTAGAACCGGAAGCAGTTCCAGCTATACAAACTGCAGCTGATGATTTGGTAAAACCGGAGGATTCAATAGTTTCTAACGAACCTCAGCCTCTCCGCCGATCTAGTAGGGTTCCTCATCCACCTGAGAGATACTTCGGTTTCTCTATGACAGTGGGAGCAAGGATTGCATCATGAGATGATGACCCAACTAGTTTCGAGCAGGCCATCAGGAGTGAGGACTCTGTGAGAATGGCTGGATGCTTAGTGATCTGAGATAGAATCCTTATACACCAACAAAGTATGGACTTTGGTTGCTTTATCTGAAGGGTTAAATCCCCATCAGGAGCAAGTATATCTTGAGAAGATTACTTGGTGTACATGGAAAAGTTGAGACTTTCAAAGCTATGCTTAAGTCCATCCAGATCCTACTTGCCACGGCTACATACCATGACAACGATATCTGGAGGTTGGGTGTCATGACTGCTTTTCTAAATTTCGATTTGGAAAGGAGCGTCTATAATTACACAGCCAGTGGGGTTCGTAGATAGTCGGAGCAGCGGAAACGTGTGCAAGATGTTTTATGTGATAAATCAGGCATCGTGGAGTTGGAACGTCTGTTTTGATGTGGTAGTCAAAGTGTTTGACTTCATCAAAATGGTAGATGAACCTTGTATATACAAAAAAAGGTAGTAGGGAGTATGGTGGTGATCCTCGTATTGTACGCGGATGACATACTCTTCATAGGGAAGGAGTTTCCTATGCTACGCTAGATCAATCTCCTCTTATCACAAGGATTCTCCATAAGGATCAAAGTGATACCTCCTATATCCTGGGTTTTGGATCTATGAGATAGATCTAATTGGATGTTAGGATTCTCACTAGTTGTAGTGATATGGTATCAGTAGATCCTGGGAAGAATCACTGGAAAGGTTTCAGGGTGATAAGGACGACTAAATGTCAATCGCAAGCATTGTCTTTACCCTCAGTGGAGGGACGGTATGTTGGATGAGTTCTAAGCTAGATACCGTGACTTACTAGACGATAAAGGCAGGATAAATTACTACCAAGGATTCTACCAAAGAGGCAGTCTGGATATATATATAAGTTCATGAGATGAACTTCGTTCCTACCATTGCGTGACAATGGAGTTGTGGCTTATGCCTAGGAACCCCCGTGCCATCAGAGATCCAGACATATTCTTTGGCAGTATCGCCTGATCATGGAGATAGTTGATCTCCAGGGAGATCGAGGAAAAGAGAGTAGACACAGAGGACAACAGTGCGGATCCACTCACAAAGGCCTATTTCCCAGTAGAGACTTTTATAGGATGGTTGAGTATGAGATACTTCAACCACAGCTGATTGTTGGGTATGCGATACCACAACAGATGGCCCTAGTGCAAGTGGGAGATTGTTAGTTATATGTATGCCCTAGAGGCCATTACTGTACATACGTTGTATATTGTAGTGGATGCTTGGACATATATAAGGAGGACTTTCTAGCTCGACATGATAGTATGCTATCTGGTTACTCTTTATCTTAACATGTCCTCTGATTGTCTCTATGTCACATGTTGATAAAGCCCTTACGATGAGTACTTGACTACCAGGACTATGATGCAGATCATACTAGTGGGGACAGTGTAGTCGCCAAGTACATCCTTCAAATGTTCCTAGTCGTAGGTGTATCGAGACAGGGCATCGACATACCAGAGTAGACTGGCGTATGCGCTTCTTGACTCATATGATGGGCGATGGATGATCCCATATCCATTGGTGTTTGACATCAGAGAAGGTATACGGGTGCTCAGTGGAGACTGGGTACACTGGACGGAATCGCCGAGAACTCCCAGATGGTATTATACCTCACGCCAGATGGTAGTTCTCTGGTGACACTGGTACAGATTAGTCTATAGAACCGAGATCGTCATAGAGTCTTCTGTGATTCCCACTGTGCTTTGATTTCCATCATACCACGTCCAAGAGGGCGTGAAAAAAGGTGGCATTTAGGTACAGTCCCGAATCACATGGAGGCAATGAGCGATAGGAGGGGTTTCGTCTCTCCCGGTATAGAGAGTTGATGTTGCGCTGTGTTCGATTGGCTATAACTGGAAATCCCAGGCTAGGGTTGCCGAGATTTACTGGTAAGTGCTATCAGTAGTTTCTCAAACTGTTATAGACCTCATATCGACCCGACTTATCAATCTATTAGGGTCTGACGTTGACCGCCCCTAGGTGAGATATGCGACATATCAGACGAAGAGACCAGACTGTACGGGAGTGTTACTGATTGGATTCACGGGAGAATGTACAGGTTTGCTTGTTGATCTTCTGATCGCTCAATACCTGGGTCGATGTTACGTTTAGCTGACCGCTTGCAGCTTGTGGGTGTTTGATATGATCATCACCTACTGCCGGAGTATTGACGATTCTTTAGAGTCCTACACAGAGGTTTCCTGGCTCGGGCAAAATGGAGTAGGAGCATATGAGATTCTCGCGATATGTGACCGAGAACAATACGTGTATGTGATACCGTATTAGATTCTCGCGATATGAGATATCGGCCGGGTATATGTGATATAGCCGGATCATCGGATCAAGTGTTCATTCGATGAACTGATACAGATTGTATTAGTCGGTTATTTGTGAAATAGCCGGATTATCGGATCAAGTGTTGATTCGATAATTTAATGTATAATTATATATTTGATATTTTAAATTACATTAACTAATATAATCTCACTTAAAGATTCTTTTTCTCACTCGGGTAATACATTGATATATATATGTGATATATGTTAATTGTATTATTTTATTTTGTTACAATAAATATTGTATATGTGATATATAATATTGTAACATGTTATGGTTATAAATGCAACATGTTTTGTGGAGTTTAAATGTGGTTAAGGTTTGGATTAGGGTTAAGCTTGCATGAAGATTTCAAGAAGCTTCTTGAAGCTTTGACTTTGACTTGGATATTTTGTGATATTTCTTTAACCCAACCCAACCCTTTAACCATAGTTGTTTCTCTACATGGGTTAAGTCTTCATACTTAACCCATGGTTGCATTTCTAACCACACACACTTGAGTTTTCATTATTCATCACAAAAGGATTGATCATCTTCTTCCTTCTTCTTCCTTGCATGAAAAGCTTTCTAGCTTTTTGTGAAGTGATGAAAATGAGTGAGAAATAGAAAATAAATGAGAGCTAAATTCCTACTTCATCATCCTCATCTATTCTAGCCACTTAGATTAGGGTGTTCGCTTTGCTAATACTTGATTATCAAAGCAAGATCTTGGGTTTGAGTTTCTTCAAGGTAGATCATCTTAGTTATCGAAGATCGGAAGCAAGCTTGCATCTTTCTTTTGTGGAGCCTCTCTAGAGTCCGGATACTCGAAGATCGCAGCGAAGGGACCTCAACACGGAGCTTTAGAAGTGAAGGACCGGACTACAAAGGTTGTAATCCCAAACTCTTAGAAGTAAAATTGTTTACTTGCTTTGTTTCGCCTAATCTCTAGTCTAAGACCTTGATTAGGGTTGTTCGGCACGTCTAAAATTTAAATCGGGCATGGTTGATGCCTTATAGACCCTTGTGAGAGTGCCTTGTAACCTTACAATGATGAAGTGCTCAGTTTGAGGTGAATAAAGATGAAGGAAATGAGAAGGAAATGAGTGTGAGAGAGAGTGAGAGAGAGTATGAAGAAAAGAGCGAGAGAGGTGAGGCTAAGGGTGAGTGCACCACTACATTAATTGCAAGCCATGCTCTTACATAAATGCATTCACACCACTCACATGCAACCTCTTCTCTCCAAAACAAATATCTCACCCAATATAGCAAGGATTAGGGTTAAGGCAAAGCAAGAGATTAGATTAAAGCAAAGGATTAGGTTAAGGGTTAAGTTGTCATGGTTGCTAAGAACAAGATTAGCACAAACAAACCCTCACATTAACGTGCACACGTGCGTGCATGCCATAAAAAATAATAATATATTATTAATTAATTGTTATAAAATGTGAGGAACCCAAATTGGTAAACTTTTTACAGTAAACCCGCATTAACGTCTAAACTAACACTAACCGAAATCTAAGGCGTTACAATCTCCTCCCTTATAAAAATTCATCCCCGAATTTAAAATTCTCACTAAGAGTACCTTCAAAGAGAAGAGTACAAAACTCCCAAATCTCGCTCGCAGCCTCCCAAGTAATCGCCTCACTATACGGCTATGCCCAAGAAAACCCTCCACAGATGGCTAGACCCTTGACCGAAGTTTCACCACCTTCCGAACCACTAACACAATTGGCTGCCGGTGAACGAAAAGATCGCGTCCCAAATAAATGGTCCGGTGCTGAATCATGTGAGAAAGATCATGAAGGTAATTGCAAAGTATCGACACAAGGAATACGGGGTGAATACTCAATAATCTGGGCGGAAGTGCAAAATTAAAGGCAACGGAACTAACTTGCTTGAGGATCTCAAAAGGACCTACAATCTTGGGATAAGCTTCCCAAAACTCAACGCGTCATTCATTGGAAAAATCCTTAGGAATACATGATCTCCCACTGCGAACTCAAGTCTGCGACCACCACGGTCGGCATAAGACCTCTGTCTGCACTGGGCTACTCTCATCCTGACCTGAATCAACTAGATCATCTCCGAAATCTCTAGACTAGCTGGGGTCCAAAAATCCTACTCACGTAAAGTCAAAAAAATAGAATGGCGATCGACATGACCTACAAAACAAAAATCTAAGGGTTGCCAATTGGAGTGTCTCCTGATAACAGCTATCGAAAGAGAACCCTAACAATGGCAAGTGACGATCCCAACTGCCGACAACAATTAGTACGCACGCACAAGCATATCCTCCAGAGTCTGTATAGCCCGCTCTCACAAAACCATCATCCTGCAGATGGAAAAGCGGAGCTAAAGCTCAACCAGTACCTAAGGCTTCCTGAAGCTTCTGCCAAAGGCGACAAGCGAAAGGGTGCCTCCATTGGATACAACACATGAAGGAACTCCGTGCAACGCACAAACTTAACAAAGAACAACTGAGCCAACTGAGCATAACCGGACAACAAACACCCAAATAGAGTCACACCCTGACTAGACCTGGGTAAACACCACAACGAAATTCATGGAGATCTGCTCCCATTCCCACCCTGGAACGGTTAAAGGTTGCAACTCTCCAACTGGTCTCAGATGCTCAACCTTAGCTCACAACAAGACATACACCTCGAAATGAAATCCGAAACTTCACTCTTCATCTCTGCCCACCCGCAACTATCTCACAAGTCACGTCACCTATTGGTGGAACTTGAATGAACACAGAAAGCTAACTAATGTGCCTACTCTAGGATTTCGCGTCTCTACCCAATAGCAGCAGGTACACAAACGCGTCCCTAAACATAGCACATCCTGGTCACAAATCAAGGACTCCAAATCTTTACTCATCCGAGTATGCTCAAGAATCTCTGACAAACGAGCATCGGCGGGCAGTGCCTCGCGAAAACGATTAAGGAAAAGTGGACGGGCGCGGACATGAGCAAGCTGTCCACTCAGTAGAGGCGAACTTAAGCTGTCTCAACGATCACACAAGAACTGTAAATCTGCAGAAGACTGTCTCAGAACTGCGCACAACTGGAACAAGCTAACCCCGGGCCTATAACTCCAGCATCAGCTACCACACTCGCCTTGCCACGGGTAACGAGGATCTCACAAACACAACCCTACACAAGCTTCATCCAACGGCGCTGTCTCAACAATCAAAACCCGCTGCAGGAAGATGTACATTAAGCTCTGGTGGTCCGTGAAAATCTGACACAACTCTCTGAACAAGTAGTGTCTCCAAATCTCCAACACACGACCACCGCGGCTATCTCCAGATCATGAGTGGGATATCCTGATCGTACTTCCTCCAACTGTCTGGAAGCAAAAGCGATAAATCTATAGTGTCACCTCAGTACACAATCGAGCCCCACTCGCGAAACATTACAGTAAAACAACAAAGTCGCCCGAACCAGAAATCAAAGAAAAAACTGGAGCAGTTGTCAACTGAGTCTTCAACTGCTGAAAACTCCGCACGCATGCCTCAGTCCAAGAAAAGGAACCTCCTTTCCGGTCAGTCCAGTCAACGGTGCAGCGATACACAAGCAATCCTGTATGAAACGGTGGTAAAAACCTGCTAAGCCCAAAAATCCGCGGACATCCGTCTCGTACATAAGTCTGAGCCAAAGTTGTACGGCCTCGATCTTCCTCGGGACCATACCAAAACTATCTCCCGTAACTACAAGACCTAGGAGTCAACACAATCAAGCCTGAAGGAACACTCCGAGAATTTAGCAAACAGCTGGTGCTCTCCTAATGTCTGCAAAGCAAATCCTCAAGTGTTGCTCAAGTTCCTCACGACACATTGGAATAGAACAGAATGTCATCAATGACACAACAATAAACTGGTCGAGGAATGGCCTGAAGAAATCTGGTTCACCATATCCACGAATGCTGCTAGGGCATTGGTGAGTCCAATGACACCACCAAAACACATACTGCCCGTAGCGCGCACAAAAGCAGACTTCAGAATGTCATCACTCCGAACCCGTAACCAATGATGACCTGATCCCAAACAAACTTAGAAAATGTCTCGCACTCTGGAGCTGATCGAAAAAAATCGTCAATGCGAGGTAAAGGATACCTATCCGCACCGTAAGCCGGTTCAATTGATGATCAATCAATACGCAACCTCAACTGCCGTCCCTCTCCTGACGAACAGAATAGGAGCTCCCCAAAGCAAAACACTCAGACGCACAAGCCTCCCAAACAAACAACTCTGCAGCTGATCCTTAAGCTTCGCCGGCTCACCTGGAACAACGTCGTAAAACTCTCGCACGATAGGGACCCGGTCCAACGAACTCACTTTAGCTCCAACATCCCGAATGAAAGCCAAGAATCTTCGACATCTTCTCCTTTAAAGCCGACTAGCGAAAAAGGCTGAATTCAAACTGTGAGAGGCGGCACCACTATCCCCCTGCATAATAAGAACTGAGTCGCAGGGAAAACAAAACCTGGCTGTTTTCTCGCGGCAGTCCACAGACGCCAAGCACGTAGCTAACTAGTCCCTGCCCAGGAGAACGTCAAATCCAACATCTCTAGAAGGATCAAAACGACGGACGGATCTCTATCTCCTATCCGATTGGCACACGATAGTAATACGTGTCGCACAACAAAAGAATCGCTGACAGAAATTAACACAACAAACGGCTGATCTAGCTAACACCACTCTCGGCCCAACCACGACACAAAGTTTGTAAAACAAACAAGTACATCAAAAGAACATACGAATTAAGAATACCCGAAAACTCTGAATTGGATGCCCGCGCGTCCCAATGAGTAGAAGCAAACACTCATGTTTGCCCCCTACCCGCAACTGGCTGAACTCCTCCTGTGCCAACCTGTCCTCTCGGAACAAACCCTCTGCATCCCCGACCTCTCTGAACACGAGTCTGACGCGGTGCTAAAGAACAATTCCTGATGAGGTGATAAGGGCTCCCGCATAAGAAACATCCATACGATGACTGCTGACCCTCCTGGGGATGAGAGCTGAACGACTGTCCTCGTCCTAAGCCTCCGCTACTCCCGCAACGTACACGAAATCTGTCTCGATGACTACGCCTCTGTCTCTGGGATGGTACACCGGTACTAGCCCTCCACTGTTCCGAAACTCCCAAAGTCTCTGGAAGACGTGTCTCGTCAACTGGGGCTGCATCCACTGGTGCTGTATACGTAACACTATGCTGAGTGCTGATGGTAAGGAATAACTGGGTAACAGGGGTGACAACCTGATTGATCATCTTCGTGTGTATTTGGAAAAGTTTTAATCACAGCCAAAGAAATTTATACCGCAATCAGTTGACGGTGTCTATTGTAGTTTCGTCGGTGAATGCGGATCGTCCACTGAGAAAGTGTGATTTGTTCGTTATCGTTTTAGTTGAGTTGAAAATTAAAAGATAAAAGAATATTGCAGGAAAATTAATTCAAGATTTGTGAGTTTTCATTTCAAGAACCAGAAAGAAAATAGAGATCTAGAATCAAGAATCAAGAAATGCCCCAATCAATTTAGTTATCAAGATTTGCAAAGAGGCTTGTCGGAATCGATCCAATTCATAGTGATGATGAATACTAATGATTACAAATTCTTTTCTATTGAAGATTTGTTGCTAGATCGATAACAATAAATGAGGTTTAGGGATCTATTGAAGAAACTAGGGTTTCTCCATCATCATCCCTTGTCCTTTCATTGATTATCATTCAAATTCTAGCCTCTAGCAAATTGATTCACCGATCGTTGATCTCTAATTTGGAGCGAAAACATTCAAGAAAGCGATCTCGCTCAAATTAGGTTTTCAATGATTCAATTTCCTAAAGTTTACCAAACTCATAAGACTTAAGAATTGTTCAAGAATTTAATCATCATCATCTACCTAATTTCTCGATTCCGCTACAAGCGGAGTTTTCACTCAAATATCATGAAAAAGAAAAGAATCAAGAATCTATAACTCTTCATAATGCAAGAATGTAAAGAAAATCAAGATTAAGAACTTTCACCTTTTATTTATCAACGTTTAGGTACAATTCACTCAAAGATTACAAGATTTGAGGAAGAACTAAATCGTCGAAACTAGCTTCGCTTTGGTCTTCTTGAGTCACGGATCGTCGTGGATCTCTTACTCGGATGAAGATCGGTGTTGCTTCAAAGGATCGTTGAAGGCTTTCTTGAGACGCTTCTCGATGGATCTTGATTCGGCTTTGGAACTGAATTTGGGTTAGGGTTTTGAGTTGCAAGTTTTGTCACTCAACTTGTACAAATTGGCTCAATATTCAACAACCTTTGCAATGAAGCCCTAAGTCCCTTTTTATAGTTTTCCCTTTAGCTTCCCCTAGAAGCTAGGTCTAGCATCCCTTAGAAGCTTGGTTGTTATGAAGCTTGCATGAGAAGCTTGGTAGGTATTAAGCTTGCACAAGAAGCTTGGCTGTTAGAAGGAGAAGCTTCTGGAGAAATCTACACAATTCGAGCGTCTTGGAGAAGCTTGGCTGTTAAAAGGAGACTTCTAAAACAAATACCAACCGCCGATGAGTCGACTCTGCCGCGGAGCCGCGACGGATCGGCATAACTCGGTCGTGGATCCGCGGCCGTTTGGTGTTATCTCTGCATGAAATATCCAGGTTATTTTGCTGTTTGCTTTAGGGTTGTTTCCTGATGTCTGGAATCTTATAATTCTTTCTAGTTTACTGCCAGATCTCAAGTCTTGGACTTGATGTATTTTATCAGCACTTTTATCAATTATGGCTCTTTTACCTGGAGAATTTCCTGCACACAATCTCGAGACAAGTGTTTGATATACAAAGATCATGCAAGTAATAATAAACCCACAATTTCCCTCATAATGCCGGTTATAGTGTATAACACATGTTATTTGATATTTTGCAGACGAATTGATAATATGTGCTATATTTATACCAAACACCTTTAGATGGTTACAAAGAGTAGGGAAATTGATGTGTTAAAAATGCAATATTTTCGACCGATCAAATTCCCCCAAACTTAATTTTGGTCGTCTCGAGCAAACTTGGTTTATTCAGGTGAAGGAGAAAATATAAGAAATCTAAGTAGCACACTTTCGTAGGCAACACGATTGCACTGAGCACGTGCAACAAACCTTTAAATCTCTAGGTGTCCCTAGTAGGAGGAGTGTTGTCTCCTGAGGGTTTTCAGCGAATTGCACCCACAAAATTCAATAATAAAAGGAAGACTGTGAAAGTTACATATAAAGATAAGAATTATAAAAGAAAGACTTTGAAAATTAGAGTTTCCAACTATACTAGCTTTTCGGTTGTCATGAGCCCTATCTTAATACTCATGAAAAATGTTAGAAATCACATCATCCCTCAATAAAACATCGTCTTTATTCTTCATTCCTATCTTTCTTCCAAACACCGATCATATACCCCTACGTGTGTGTAAAGAACATTCCTACACTCGGATAATTCAATTCAAGCTATCATACTCTTGTCCATCTACCTTAGTACTTTTTAATCGGTGAATATTTAAATGGATTTGCTCACACATATTCATGCGACCGTTAATACTTCTTGAGGTACTAACCGACCGATTAGTCATGTGCTTACTGATTAGGTGTATTAGTATTTTCCTCGTCTTGCAACACCTAAGGCTTAGCAGTGACACCCAAACCAGTCGGTCTAAGACACTAGGTGATGAAGCACCCTCTCTATATTTTTTTTATGCTGCCTTGGTGATAAAAAAACCATTGTTCATTTTTCTTCAACATTTTATCTTTTATTCATTTATAATTTCTTTTGTACTTTGGATTTTAGACAAGAGAATTTCAAGGTATCCTCTACTATCCCGAGTTTCAAGACGTGTGTAAGTGCGTATAGTAAGGTATCAACATTCAAATGTTTGGCTTCCAGAATAGGAACTATTTTTCAGACTTATTTTTATCCTCAGATTAGTGACTTCTTTCATCTTACCAACCCTTGGGACAACGGCTCATAACTACTTATTACTAGTTTAGTTTAAGAAAACTTCTAATTTTCTAGGTTTTCTTAAATTTTTCCAATCTTTTGGATGTAATTTTTCACTATCTAATCTTTTATTATAAAATTAAATATTAAATATTTTTTCTTTTAAAATTTCTTTCATTCTTTTTTTTTTTAAAGTTTTAGATGTTTTATATGTTTTGTGCTTATGCAAAGTGATATACAAATGATGTTCAAATAAGCACAAACATCCCCCAAACTTGTTTTCAACAGTGTCCTCATTGTTGCCATCTGTTAAATCTTCAGAAAGCTGTAGACTCGGGAGGAAATTTATTAACGGGGGCAATAAATATGATCGTGAAATTCTCCCCCAAACTTATTCTTTTTACTTACCTCCATTCTAAAGATGATACAGTAATTTACAATACATGGAGGTGAGACGGCGGAATTTTTAATCAAGATAAAGCGGCTCCTGTAAAAACAGGAGCTCCTCCGTGGGATCGGTGGAAAAATACGGTTTTAATCTATGTCCATTTACTTTGAAAAATGTACTGTTTTCAACATTTTCAACCTCAACCGCCCCTTGCGGGTATACATACCGCCCAACAAAAGGTCCTTTCCATCGAGATCGTAGCTTACCCGCATGAAGATGAAGTCATGAATCATAATGAAGGACTTGTTGACCAGGTGTAAAAGTTTTTCTCAAAATGTTTTTATCGTGAAATACCTTAGTCCGATTCTTTACAATCACAGCATTATCGTAAGCTTCATCGCGGAGTTCGCTTATCTCGTTTAATTGCAGCTTCCGAAAGTTGCAAGCTTGATTTAAGTCAAAGTTAAGTTCTCTAATGGCCCACATTGCTTTGTGTCAATCTCGACCGGAAGGTGAAAAGCCTTACCAAACACTAGTCTGTAAGGAGACATACCTAGATCGGTTTTATATGCAGTTCGGAACGCCTAAAGAGCATCCGTCAATTTGGTTGACCAATCTTTTCGATTTTTAGAAACTGTTTTCTCCAAAATTTGTTTGATTTGTCTTATTGAAACCTCAGCTTGCACGCTCGTTTGGGGATGATAGGGTGTGGAAAGTTTGTGGTTGATTGCATATTTCCGTATCAAAGTCTCGAAAGACCGGTTGCAGAAATGTGTCTCGTTATCGCTAATGATAGCACGTGGGTGTCCAAATAGCGAAAAGATATTTTCTTTAAGGAACCTAATGACAACCTTTTTGTCATTAGTGCGACAAGGAACTGTTAGTTATGTATATGCCCTAGAGGCCATTGTTGTACATATGATGTATATTATGATGGATGCTTGGATATATACAGAGAGGACTTTCTTGCTCTTCATGATAGTATGCTATTTGGTTTCACTTTATCTTAAAATGTTGACTTGTATTGGTTTACTGTCTTACTCTCACATGTTGATAAAGCCCTTAGGATCTGTACTCGACTACTGGGACTATGATGAGATCATACTAGTGGGGCCATAGTAGTCGATGAGTACATCCTACAACTGTTCCTAGTCGAGGGTATATCGAGACAGGGCATCGATACACCAGAGTAGACTAGCGTATACGCATCTTGACCCATATGATGGGCGATGGATGATCCCATATCCATCGGTCTTTGACATCAAAGATGGTGTACGGGTGCTCAGTGGAGACTGGGTACACTGGACGGACTCGCCGAGAACTCCCAGATGGTGATATACCACACGTCAGATGGCAGTTCTCCGGTGACACTGGTACAGGGTAGTCTGTAGACCCGAGATCGTCATAGAGTCTTGTGTGATTCCCACTGTGCTTTGATTTCCACCTTACCACGTCCAAGAGGGCGTGCAAAACGGTGGCTTTTGGGTACAGTCCCGAATCACATGGAGGCAATGAGCGATAGGAGGGGATTCATCTCTCCCGGTATAGGGAGTTGATGTTGTGCTATGTTCGATTGGCTATAACTGGAAGTCCCTGGCCAGGGCTGACATAGAGATATACTGGTAAGTGTTACTAGTAGTTTCTCGACTTGTTATGAGCCTCACATCGACACGACTTATCGGTTACTGGGGTCTGACGTATACCACCCGTAGACTTGATATGCGACATATCAGACGAACAGACCGGACTGTACGGGAGTGTTACTGATTGGATTCACAGTAGAACGGACAGGATAGCTTGTTGATTTCTGATCGCTCAATACCTGGGTGGCTGTTATGTTTAGCTGGCCGCTTGCAGCTTGTGGGTGTTTGATATGATCATCACCTGCTACCGGCGTATTGAAGATTCTTTAGAGTTCTACACAGAGGTTTCTTGGCTCAGGCAAAACGGAGTAGAGGCACATATGTGATATGTGCAGGACCGAGGATAATGCGATATGAGATACCATATTATATTCTCGCGATATTTAGATATGAATCGGGACATTGGATCAAGTGTTGATTCGATGAATCGGTACATGATATATTAGTCGGTTATATTCGATATAGCCGGATCGTTGGATCAAGTGTTGATTCGATGATTTAATGTATAATGATATATATGATATATTGTATTACATTATCTAATATTGGCTCACTTTATTATTTCATTTTCTCACCGGATTAATATATTGATATATATGCGATATATGTTAATTGTATTATTTTCTTTTGTTGCAAATATATAATATATATATGATATATATTATTGTGACATGATATGATTTATTATAAAACATGTTTAAGGATGATAATAAGGGATTAGGGTTTGATTAGGGTTAGTTCTTTCTTGCACATTCTAGAAAGATTCTCTTTTGTCTTGGTAAAGATATTATGGTTGATCCTTATCCTTAACCTAACCAAACCCTAACCCTAATTTATTCTCTACAAAGTTTAAGCCTATCATCCTTGACCATGGTTTGATAATCAATCATATACTCTTGACTACTATTCATCACAAAAGGATTATTCTATTTTTCATTCTTCTTCTTCTTCTCTCTTTGGTTTTTGAGAGAGAGCTCACTAGTAATTCTTTTTGTGATGATTTCTTGTCAGAAAGTGAATTAAAAAGAAAGCATAAATACTACTCCATCATCCTCATCTAATCTAGCCCATTAGATTAGGGTGTTCATCTCTTTAGAGTAAGAAAGCTTGGGTTATAGCAACTTCGACGTAGATCATTGGAGAATCGGAACACTTCAAGCTAGCATGGATCGTTCGAGTCGTGGAGCCTCTCTTGAGTCCGGGAGATCGTGGATCGCAGCGAAGGGACTTCTACTCGGAGCTTATGAAGCGAAGGAGCGGACTACAAAGGTTGTAATCCCTCACACTTAGCTTTAAAGATGTTATCTTGGATGCTAAACCCTAATAATCTAGCAAAGATCCCGTCTTTGGGTCGTTCGGCACATGTAAAATTTTATTCGGGCATGTTTGATGCTTTATGAACCTTCACAAGTGTGCCTAGGAACCCTACAGTGGTATCAGAGCCTAGCTAGAGCATTAGGCGATGTGTTAACGAAGTTAAAACCCCGATCGAAGCCGAACACGACATTTCAAACCCCTATCTGTACATTTTTTAAAATCTGGGCTTTTCCAGAATTAAAAATACCTAAAAAATTCAGCAGGCTAATATAAGAATTATGGTGAAAAACGTGCCCCCAATTCCACAACATGGCTGCGGAACCGCGGCAATTACCCACCTTTGGCGGCAGTTCCGCGGCAGGGTAAGAGTATTAGGTACGGATTTGTACACAGTAATTCTTGTCTCTGTGTTTACTATTTTATGGGTATTTTTAATCTGACTCAAGTGTTGAATATTCTGGGGTTTATTTTGTAATCGTCGATTCGATCGGGAATTTTAAATTCGTTATTGTTTTTCCGGATATTTAGAAACTGTTAAAAAGTTCGAACGGATATCATTAACTCACTTTTTCCCGACACAAAAAATTTTCAAGTGTTGAATCTTTTCTAGAGTTTAAATCTTTCGGAAAAATGTGCAAGTAACACGGTGGACCCTCTAGAAGACAACAAACCTTAACTCGATAATGTGACCGTCTTGAACTGCCTTTTGAACCTTCGGGTTTGGGGCAGTACGGCGTGCCACATGTGAGGCGTTGGCTTGACCCTTCTACGGCTGGATCACTGGTACTGTGACATATTCTAGGATTGTTTGAACTCCGCTCAAGTGTTGAGCACTTTAGGAAATTTTGGGTATTTGATTATCTGTTCGAAAAGTTTAATACTGTCTATTTATCTGGAATGTGATACAATATGTGGAATTCATAGAGTTAGGCATGAAATGCGAAGTATGTGATATTTCGGATTTACGATGTCTAAAGTGATTGTGGATTCCAAATATTGTAGTTTTACAATTTCTTTTCTGTGACCGTAAGTGTAGTATGTAGTTGTATTGCCGGTTTTTATTGCTATACATCGACGACGATCGGTGTATGCATACTTACTTACGTTGATGATATGGGATATTATGTGTTGCTGAGATATGATGTGCAGGATTGTCGCGATTGAATAGCCGGGGTTTTATGTGAAATGAGAGTTTTATATTTTCATTCATGTAAATTCAAATGTAATATAATATTCTTTTATTTGGGGCACTTCCAGGTTGAGGTTGATGCCACCAGTGTTGTATATTATTTACTTTTCCGCATTAGGATGGACCCAAGGAGGGGAGCACAGGTGACCGAGTTCTGGGGTTCAGTGGGAGGCCATCTCGAGGAGTCGAGACCGGGTCTCCTAAACTCCAGAATTGGTAGGGTCGCTTGCCGGTCTCGTAGGGGTCCAGGGTGTGGGCTTGGCTATTCATCGCGACTGTGGAATCAGTATTTTCTATTGTTGGCTAAATACTAAATACGGACGTCCTAGTATATCCCACATTATATCTATGTTTCTGCTGCGATATCTGTGATGTGATCATTTGATATGTTGTGATGGATACAGGATATAGTATATATGATATATTATATAGACGTTACTTATGTTTTACACCCGCACTAGCCCTGCCCTGCTCTGTCGTTAGTTACCTAACCTAACGGTGCACGAGGGGACATCGAGGCGAATGCGGATGGCATAAGTGTACGTCGTATTTATCTGTGATGCTTAGGAAGCATAAGCTGATGGGATTTTTTATTAATGAGATTAATAAAAAGAAAAGAAACCTAAAAGATGTTGTAGAATCAAAACATTATAAAAAAAGGGGTAGCTACAGTTTTGCTTTGCATAGTGGTATATATGATATAACCTGCACCTTATTCTATGAGGAAAGAGCCGAGATCCCTTCACCGGGAGTGACCTCTTTAGCGAAACTGGCAGATGCTACAAAACTAGGTTTGTTTTTTGATTGCTTTTAGAGTTTTGCTTTGCCCAGTGATATATATGATATGTCCTGCACCTTATTCGATGAGGAAAGAGCCGAGATCCCTTCACTGGGAGTAACATCTTTAGCAAAACTAATGAAAGCCTCAAAAACACTCCATTTCAAAATTTCACATGATTCTACGACAATATCAAGTTCATTACGCTCATGGTTTTCTGAAAAACCTGCGTAGCCCTCCGTCATTTCAGATAAGTACTACTTAGTATTCGTGCTACGGTAGTTTGGCATTCGTCAAGGCGTAGTGTACGGTAGCTAACTAGTATTTATCTGCTTACGCATATGATGCAGATTGGATTAGGGTATTCGTACGGCGTTGTTTGGCATTCGTCAAGGGTCGTGCGGGTGGGTTTAATTCATTCAAGAAATGTACGGGTTGAACTTGACTAGTAGACTATGGGTTGTTTGGCATTCGTCAAGGCCATAGAACACTAGGGGTAAAATACTATTGGGAATTTCAAGTGTTGAAATTTGCAATGAGATTGCATACCTTCTATGAGATAGTTGGATCCCGATACCCGCTGCGAGTAAGAGTTACTCCTGGGAGAGTTTTACACAGGACAATTAGTCGATCAAGTAGGTGTCTAGAAAAGTGTTAACGGGGTTACGCCTCTAGGAAAACGAGGTTTACTTTAATTAGGTCCGTGCGAAAGCACGGGGAACCTCCCTCAAAGTACCGACACTGATCTGGCTGAAAGATTGATGAAATTATAGGGTGTAATTAATCCCGGCTAATCTTACCTTTTAGGGTTTGAAGGTAGATTTGATAAAAACAGTGGGAGACATCCTGATTAGATAAGATAATAACCAATCTAATCTTGCAAGAGCATACGCTAAAGTGTTTTCTTCTCTCTCTCTTCAGGTAGCGACCATGTCAGGCCATAATCAAGATAATAATATGGATGTATTGACTGAACCCGCTTATTATACTGAGCAGGGGAACGTTGGACCCGTTCTTTCTTATAAGAGTTATAAGACTGAACATGGAATATGAGAATATCTGGATTCTCAAGCCGCCCAAAAGAACATGCATGTTGATGCATCTTCTTCAGGTGTTTTAGTTATTGAGAACTGTTTCTCTGTTCACCCTACGTCCTGGGTATTAGATACCGGATCAGGATCCCACATATGTAAACTGTTACATGGGCAACGTAAAGGTAGAGAACTGGGAAAAGGTGATCATTCCGTTCAAGTAGGGAACGGTGCAAATGTTGCAGCCAAAGCAATTGGCGAATATCACCTAGTATTACCAAGTGGTGATACACTGATTCTGAATGAGTGCTATTATATACCGAATATGATGTGCAACATTATATCAGTTTCTTTATTGAGTAAAGAAGGATATAATTTTGTAGTACAGGATAATGTTATGAACATATTCCTAGATCAAAAGTTGATTGCATCAGGCTCGTTACATAATGACATATTCATTCTAAATCAAAATACAGTCCTCAATATACAAAACACGCACAAGAGGAAAAGTTCAGAAATGAATGAATCATTCTTGTGGCATTGTAGACTTGGTCATATCAATGCAACATGACTGGCTAAGTTACATAAGGATGGTTATTTAAATCCGTTCGAATTATCATCTTATAATACTTGGCATTCATGTCTCAAAGGAAAAATGACCAAAGCTCCGTTTAGTGGACACGGAGAAAGAGTTACGGAACTCTTAGGACTGGTACATAGTGATGTATGCGGTCCCATGTCTACGCATGCCAGGAACGGTTCTTCCTACTTCATTACATTCACTGACGATCTCTCTAGATACTGGCATGTGTTCCTGTTGAAACACAAGTCTAAAGCTTTTGAGAAATTCAGAGAATATAAGAACGAAGTAGAGAACTAAACGGGCAAAGGCATTAAGATCCTTCGATCTGATCGAGGAGGAGAATACTTGAGCAATGAGTTCCAAGATTATCTAAAAGAGAATGGGATTCTCTCTCAGCTTACTCCACCTTATACACCACAGCACAACGGTGTATCGGAACGAAGGAATTGCACCCTATTAGATATGGTGCATTCAATGATGAGTACAGCTGAGTTACCTATTTCCTTCTGGGGGTATGCGCTTGAGACAACCATACACCTATTGAATATGGTTCCTACCAAATCAGTGCCTACCACTCCATCTGAGATATGGAAAGGGAAGAGACCGTCTCTTAAGTATGTTAAGATATGGGGTTGTCCAGCCTATGTCAAAAGACAAAATCCAGACAAACTCGAGACAAGATCTGTCTTATGTAAGTTTGTAGGATATCCCAAAAATTCACAAGGGTATATCTTCTACCACCCCGAGGAACAAAAGGTGTTTGTTTCTCGACATGCCACTTTCTTAGAAAAAGGTTTTCTTATTAAACAGATTAGTGGCACTGAGGTAGAACTGGAAGAGGTTCCAGCGACACATACTATAACAGAAGACTTGGTAGAACCAGAGGATTCAGTAGTACCCGACGAACCCCAGCCTCTCCGCCGATCTAGTAGGGTTTCTCGTCCACCTGAGAGATACTACGGTTTTCTCATTGATGGTGGAAGCAAGGATTGCATCATGGAAGATGATGACCCGACTAGTTTCGAGCAGGCCATTACGAGTGGTGACTCTGTGAAATGTCTGGATGCAATGCGATCTGAGATGGAATCCATGTACACCAATAAAGTATGGATTTTGGAAAATGCTCCTGAAGGGGTAAAAACCATTGGGAGCAAGTGGATTTTTAAAAAGAAATTTGGTGTAGATGGAAAAGTTGAGACTTTCAAAGCTAGACTTGTAGCAAAGGGATTTCGTCAACGACCAGGTGTGGATTATGACGAAACCTTTTCTCCAGTGGCTATGCTTAAGTCCATCCGGATCTTACTTGCCATTGCTGCATACCATGACTACGAAATCTGGCAAATGAATGTTAATACCGCCTTTCTAAATGGTGATTTAGAAGAGTGCGTGTACATGACTCATCCAGAGGGCTTTGTAGAAAGTGGGAGCAGCGGAAAGGTGTGCAAACTGCTTAAATCCATCTATGGGTTAAAGCAAGCATCGCGGAGTTGGAACATCTGTTTTGATGTTGTAGTCAAAGAGTTTGACTTCAACAAAAATATAGATGAACCTTGTATCTATAAGAAGGTGGCAGAGAGTAAGGTTGTCTTCCTCGTATTGTACGTGGATGACATACTCTTGATAAGAAATGATGTTCCTATGCTGCAATCAGTCAAGCTCTTCTTATCACAAAGATTCTCAATGAAAGATCTAGGTGATGCCTCCTGCATATTGGGGATTAGGATCTATAGAGATAGATCCAAAAGGATACTGGGATTGTCCCAATCCAGGTACATTGACACCATACTAAAGAGGTTTAGTATGGAAGAATCCAAGCGTGGGAACCAACCCATGATCTCTGGACTCACTCTCTCCAAAGAGATGTCTCCCAAGACTGATTTGGAGAGAGCTCGCATGCAAGGTATACCCTATGCTTCGGCAGTAGGCTCTATCATGTATGCGATGCTATGTACCAGACCCGATATAGCATACTCACTAAGTGTAGTGAGTCGGTATTAAGCAGATCCTGGAGAGAGTCATTGGACAGCTGTGAAGAACATTCTCAAGTACTTGCGAAGGACTAGAGACATGTTCTTGGTGTATGGTAACGGAGAACTCCGGGTGGAGTCGTTTACCGATTCCAGCTTCCAAAGTTATAAGGACGACTCTAAGTCGCACTCGGGATTTGTCTTTACCCTCAATGGAGGGGCGGTATGTTGGAAGAGTTCCAAACAGGATACCGTTGCAGACTCGACGATGGAGACTGAATACATCGCTGCCAACGATGCTGCCAAAGAGGCTATCTGGATGAAGAAGTTCATTAGTGAACTTGGTGTGGTTCCATCCATTGAACATCCAATAACTCTGTATTGCGATAACAATGGAGCTGTGGCTTAGGCCAAGGAACCTAGATCCCATCAGAAGTCCAGACATATTCTGAGGCGGTATCACCTGATCAGGGAGATAGTTGATCGCCGGGAGATCGAGGTCAGGAGAGTAGATACGAAGGATAAAACTGCGGATCCACTCACGAAGGCCATTCCCCAGATACAGTTTGAAAGATTATTCGGGATGCTAGGTATGAGATACTACAGCAGCTGACCTTAGTGCAAGTGGGAGATTGTTAGTTATATATATGCCCTAGAGGCCATTGTTGTACATATGATGTATATTATGATGGATGCTTGGATATATACAGAGAGGACTTTCTTGCTCGTCATGATAGTATGCTATTTGGTTTCACTTTATCTTAACATGTTGGCTTGTATTGGTTTACTGTCTTACTCTCACATGTTGATAAAGCCCTTAGGATCTGTACTCGACTACTGGGACTATGATGAGATCATACTAGTGGGGCCATAGTAGTCGATGAGTACATCCTATAACTGTTCCTAGTCGAGGGTATATCGAGACAGGGCATCGATACACCAGAGTAGACTAGCGTATACGCATCTTGACCCATATGATGGGCGATGGATGATCCCATATCCATCGGTGTTTGACATCAAAGATGGTGTACGGGTGCTCAGTGGAGACTGGGTACACTGGACGGACTCGCCGAGAACTCCCAGATGGTGATATACCACACGTCAGATGGCAGTTCTCCGGTGACACTGGTACAGGGTAGTCTGTAGACCCGAGATCGTCATAGAGTCTTGTGTGATTCCTACTGTGCTTTGATTTCCACCTTACCACGTCCAAGAGGGCGTGCAAAACAGTGGCTTTTGGGTACAGTCCCGAATCACATGGAGGCAATGAGCGATAGGAGGGGATTCGTCTCTCCCGGTATTGGGAGTTGATGTTGTGCTGTGTTCGATTGGCTATAACTGGAAGTCCCTGGCCAGGGCTGATATAGAGATATACTGGTAAGTGTTACTAGTAGTTTCTCGACCTGTTATGAGCCTCACATCGACACGATTTATCGGTTACTGGGGTCTGACGTATACCACCCTTAGACTTGATATGCGACATATCAGACGAACAGACCGGACTGTACGGGAGTGTTACTGATTGGATTCACAGGAGAACGGACAGGCTAGCTTGTTGATCTTCTGATCGCTCAATACCTGGGTGGCTGTTACGTTTAGCTGACCGCTTGCAGCTTGTGGGTGTTTGATATGATCATCACCTGCTACCGGCGTATTGACGATTCTTTAGAGTCCTACATAGAGGTTTCTTGGCTCAGGCAAAACGGAGTAGAGGCACATATGTGATATGTGCAGGACCGAGTATAATGCGATATGAGATACCGTATTATATTCTCGCGATATTTAGATATGAATCGGGACATCGGATCTAGTGTTGATTCGATGAATCGGAACATGATATATTAGTCGGTTATATTCGATATAGCCGGATCATTGGATCAAGTGTTGATTCAATGATTTAATGTATAATGATATATATGATATATTGTATTACATTATCTAATATTGGCTCACTTTATTATTTCATTTTCTCACCGGATTAATACATTGATATATATGCGATATATGTTAATTGTATTATTTTCTTTTGTTGCAAATATATAATATATATGTGATATATATTATTGTGACATGATATGATTTATTATAAAACACGTTTAAGGATGATAATAAGGGATTAGGGTTTGATTAGGGTTAGTTCTTTCTTGCACATTCTAGAAGGATTCTCTTTCGTCTTGGTAAAGATATTATGGTTGATCCTTATCCTTAACCTAACCAAACCCTAACCCTAGTTTATTCTCTACAAAGTTTAAGCTTATCATCCTTGACTATGGTTTGATAATCAATCGTATACTCTTGACTACTATTCATCACAAAAGGATTATTCTATTTTTCATTCTTCTTCTTCTTCTCTCTTTGGTTTTTGAGAGAGAGCTCACTAGTAATTCTTTTTGTGATGATTTCTTGTCAGAATGTGAATTAAAAAGAAAGCATAAATACTACTCCATCATCCTCATCTAATCTAGCCCATTAGATTTGGGTGTTCATCTCTTTAGAGTAAGAAAGCTTGGGTTATAGCAATTTCGACGTAGATCATCGGAGAATCGGAACACTTCAAGCTAGCATAGATCGTTCGAGTCGTGGAGCCTCTCTTGAGTCCGGGAGATCGTGGATCGCGGCGAAGGGACTTCTACTCAGAGCTTGTGAAGCGAAGGAGCGGACTACAAAGGTTGTAATCCCTCATACTTAGCTTTAAAGATGTTATCTTGCATGCTAAACCCTAATAATCTAGCAAAGATCCCGTCTTTGGGTTGTTCGGCACATGTAAAATTTTATTCGGGCATGTTTGATGCTTTATGAACCTTCACAACTGTGCCTAGGAACCCTACAGGAACAACTTCCACCCATTTCGAGACGTAATCAACCACAAGCAATATGTACAGATTCCCAAAGGAGTTGCGAAAAGGACCCATAAAATCAATACCCCAAACATCAAAAATTTCAACCACTAAGATAGGTTGAAGTGGCATCTCATTTCTTCGGGAAATCTAACCCGTATTTGACACTGTGCACAGGTTTTGCAATGATCAAATGCATCTTTGAATAAATTCGGCTAATAAAAACCGCATTGCAAAACTTTTTCCGCTGTCTTTCGTGGACCAAAATGACCCCCACATGCCTGATCATGACAAAAAGATAGAACACTCTTGAATTTATCATTGGAGACACATCTGTGAATGATCTAGTCGGGACAATACTTAAACAGATATGATTCATCCCAGTAAAAATGTTTTACTTGGGATAGAAATCGATAATTGTCCTGTTTTGACTATTCGTGGGGAATAAGTCCCGTATCAAGATAATTCACAATATCCCTGTACCAAGGTTCAGTGGATACATTCGAGAGTTGTTCGTCTGGAAAAGAATCATTGATTGGCAGGGTCACAAGTGAAGAAGAGATGCGCGAAAGATGGCCAGCTACTACGTTTTCACATACTTTCTTATCTCGAATAACAAGATCAAATTCTTGTAATAGAAGGATCCAACGTATTAGCCTACCTTTAGCATCCTTCTTTGCCAAAAGATGTTTCAAGGCGGAGTGGTCAGTGTACACAACAATTGGTGAACCAATCAAGTAAGGCCTGAATTTTTCTAATGTAAATACAACTGCCAAAAGTTCTTTTTCGGTAGTTGTATAGTTAATTTGAGCATCATTCAGGGTCTTGCTTGCATAATAGATCACGTGTGGCATCTTTTCAATGTGTTGTCCTAAGACTGCACTAACTGCAAAATCTGATGCATCACACATAAGCTCAAAAGGGTGGTTCCAATCTAGAGATGATAGAACATGGGCTGTAGTGAGAGAGTGTTTAAGTGAGTCAAATGCTGCCTCACAATCCGAGTCAAAGTGAAAAGTTGTGTCCTTGGCCAAGAGAAGAGTTAAGGGTCTATCAATTTTGCTAAAATCCTTAATAAATCTCCAATAGAAGCCTCCATGGCCAAGAAAGGATCGTATATCCTTGACGCATTTGGGATGAGGAAGGTTCTGAATGACATCTATTTTAGCTTTGTCGACCTCAATACCTTTTCGTGAAATAACATGTCCAAGCACAATTCCCTCTTGGACCATGTAATGGCATTTTTCCCAATTCAAGGTTAAGTTCTTCTCTTTACAACGAGTAAGAACTGCGTCAAGATGAGATAGGCAGTCAGCAAAAGAATCTCCGAATTTCGAGAAATCGTCAATGAAAATCTCCAGAAAATTCTCGACCATGTCCGAGAGTATCCCCATCGTACACCGCTGAAATGTAGCGGGAGCATTGCATAACCCAAAGGGTATGCGTCTATAAGCAAAAGTACCAAAAGGATAAGTATATGTGGTTTTGTCTTGATCCTTTTTCGCAATAGGGACCTGGTTATAGCCAGAGTATCCGTCCATGAAGCAATAATATTCACGTCCAGCTAAGCGTTCTAACATCTGGTCAATGAAAGGAAGTGGAAAGTGGTCTTTCCTTGTTGCGGCATTGAGTTTTCTAGAATCAATACATACACGCCACCCAGTTTGAGCGCATGTCTGGATTAACTCATTTTCCTCATTTGTTATGACCGTGATGCCAGATTTCTTAGGAACGACATGAATTGGACTTACCCATTGGCTATCGGAGATTGGGTAAATGATACCATTGTCAAGGCATTTGACGATTTCTTTCTTCACCGCATCCTTCATGACGGGGTTTAACCGTCTCTGTGGTTCTCGGGTTAGCTTGGCTTCATCCATCAGATGTATATGATGTTCAACAATCAAGGGACTAATCCCTTTGATGTCGGCCATAGTCCAACCAAACGCCTGCCTATTAGATCTCAATACCGTCAGCATTCTCTTGCTCTGAAGCTAGAGAAGCGGATATGATCATAGGTAAAGACTCATTCTCACCTAAATATACATATTTAAGATGAGAAGGTAAAAGTTTGAGATCTAATGCTGGCGGAGAAACTATAGAAGGTGGGGTAAGAGAATGATTTTCGGAGTCACGAAGAAGCTTGTAGCCTGCATAGGATACAGACTCGGAAGGTGATGAGTCAAGTGTGTCAGACTCAGGAGTGGAAAGGGTGTCCTCACTAAGATGTGAAAGATCAAACATTGATTTGCTAGTGGTGTCGAGATCTTCAAAGCAAAGTTCATCAACTTCGAAACTTTCGGGAGCAATATCGTGGACAGAACAAACATCAAGTTTGTGAGCAGAGGGTTCAGACGGCTGACTTCCAATTTTATAAATGTTCAGTTCAATTGCCATTTTTCCAAATGATAGGTTCATTGAACCATTTCGACAGTTAATGACAGCATTGGAAGTGGCAAGGAATGGTCGACCCAGAATCACCGGAATTTGGTTCTGTGGGTTAGCTACAGGTTGTGTATCGAGAACAATAAAGTCCACAGGGAATATGAATTCCCCGACTTTTATCAACACATTCTCCAGTTCAACCCTAGGTTTGGTGATTGAACGGTCTGCCATTTGGAGAGTGCAATGAGCCGGTTTCAACTCTCCAATTCTTAACTGCTCATAAACAGAATATGGAAGCAGGTTAACACTTGCGCCAAGGTCAAGTAAAGCACGGTTGTTGTTTTTACCCCTAATAGAAATCGAGATTGTAGGACAGCCATGGTCCTTACGTTTCTTTGGTAACTGTGGGGTAAAAGCAGTGCTAACATTGTTAGTCATGAAAATCTTTTTGGGCACTTGAGTGTTCCTCTTCCTAGTGCATAAGTATTTGAGAATTTTCGCATAAGCGAGGACTTATTGAATAGCATCTAGGAGAGGGATATTGATGTTAACCTGTTTAAACATTTCCATAATCTTCTCCATATGTGGACTCGATTTGTTTTCCCTTAACCGATTCGGATAAGGAGCTTTAGCAATAAGAGCTGGGTCCAACATTGGAGAAGGTGGTGTGTGTGGAACTGATCCCAGAATAGAAGTGGGGATCGTCTTTGGTGGAATAGAAGAGGTATGCTGAGGTGTCGAGCCTTGGGAAAAACGAAGAATAGGCTCGCAAGAAGATGGTGGGGTAGACGAACAAGGATCAGAAGTAGAAGTAGATGTGGAAGGAAAAGTGGAAGTGAAAGCTGGGGTGTTATTGATTAACTCTTCATGATTATCAATCTCTTCCCCAACTTGATTATTCAGCACTCTTCCGGATCTCAACGTTGTAATGGCATTCACATTGTAGTGTTGTGAATGCCCAGGATTCAGTAGGGGTTGAGACGAAAGTTTCCCTTTCTTTCTAGCACTCATTTCGGCTTTTAATTGTGCAATTTGTGCTTCCATCGATTTTATACTCTCAGCTTGGGAGGCGGAGTTTTTTTTTATATCATCGAAAGAAGACTGAACCTCAGCCGAAACTTGCATGAAATTTTTCAGAATCAAATTCATGGTTTGTGCGAGTGAAGAGGATTCATCAGTACCGGTCAACTGCAAAGGATTATACGGTGCAAATGTGTTGACCGGATTTTGAAAGTTTTGTGAATGGTAGGGGTGCTGACTTATTTGAAGTGGTTGCTGTTGTGGTGGAGGGCCCCTTTGGAAATTGTTTTGGTTTGGAACCATGTTTTGAGTTTGTGATTGGTTACAAGAAAAGTTAGGATGATTCCTCCAACCCTGATTATAAGTGGAAGAATACGGATCGTTTCTAGGTATTTGTTGGAAGGCAGCATTGGTATGCTTTTGACCGTGAAACGGAGAATTCAATGGACATTCTTCCGTAAGATGAGATGGATCAGAACAGCATCCACAGAGAGTTTTGGAGAGTGACATCTGATTTAGGGAGGCTGCTAAAAATTTATGTTCCATAGCTTCGAGTTTCTTTTGCATTGCTACCATTTCAACTCTAACTCTTATGGAAACATCAAGTTGATGAATACCACCCCTAGACAATGACTGGTTTACACTCCCCCACTGTAAAGTTCTTTCAGCAAAATCTTCTAAAAATCTCCAGGCTTCACCATCATCTTTATTCATGAAGGTGTCTTGACACATGGATTCAAGGGTCTGTTTTGTTGTAGGATTAATTCCCTCATATATGATTCTGCACAGATCCCATCTAGGAATTCCGTGATGAGGACATTGAACCAACAGATCCTTGAAGCATTCAAAACACTTCGAAAATGGTTCATTTGGAAGCTGGGTAAATTGATTTATTTCGCTACGGACTCGAGCTGTCTTATGATTAGGGTAGAATTTCTTTAGGAAAGATGTTACGAATTCTCCCCAATTTGAAATAGAATGTGCGGCTGTGTTATAAAGCCACTTCTCGGCTATATCACACAAAGTGAATGGGAGAAGACATAATCTCATAGCATCCACAGAAAGCTGTGAAGTACCCATCATAGCGCATACATTTTCAAATTTGGTAATAAAGACATATGCGTCTTCAGACTCGAAACCGTGGTATTTTGGTAGAAGATTGATGTATTGTGGTTTAATTTCAAAGTTGTCCCCATTGGCTGGTGGAATGGTGAGACAGGTCGAAAGAGGACCTCGCATAGGGTAACATCTTTCGTGAAGAGAGACGCGGGGTGGATTCTGTGCACCTGCGGACGGTGGCAGAGTAGTGTTAAAGAAGTTCGATGGAGAACCGTCCATCGAAATAGGTGTGGTAGTGGGTGAAGAAAAAGTAGACGTAGAAATACCGACTTCGGAGTCGATAGGAGGAACGCGGATAAGACGGGTACTAGAATCCCGTGTCCAGCCGAGCATGCACTAAATGGTTTAGCACAAGTGGCAGCGTTGTGATAATTAAGGAAAAGATGAGTTGGTGTTTGGTTTAAAAAAGATACGGATTTTTGAAAAATCACACAAACAATGCACAAGCAACCCTAATTCTAGTGGTCACCTAGGTCAAGTTTCTAGACCGCTCCTAGACTTCCAGAAGACAAGTCGCAAGATAGATCCTCTACTGCCTCTTTGCCCCTTCTATGGCCAGGTAAGTGCCAGGTAAGTGGGAGGTTCTCCACAACGTAAGTAGTGGGCCTAATTAAGTAACCACTTGCCTTAGACACACTTGCCTTAGACACCATAAAAGAAACGCGGATAAGCAATAGATTACCCACGTCCTCCTTCTGTCCTAAGTGAGCGCGACGGTCCTTAGAGTCTTGTCCAGATATTTTTTTAGTTGATGAGGGTGATGCGGATGCAAGTTTGTGATTTTTGGAGCTTAGGAAGGGTAATGAACTCCCCACCTAATCTGAATTTGGTCTTTGCCCCTTAATTTCCGTGTTAAAAATGCAAACAACCAAGATCAAACATGCAACAATTTTTCTTTTTGCGGCGCTGCGAATTTTTACAAAGAAACCTGCAGAAATTTGTTAATGGAGCAGAGCAGGGAGGAGATAAGAAAGTACAGAATATACCAGAGAATTTTGGTACACTGAAGTAGCTAGAATATTGCAGAACCGCCGTAATATGCTATTTATGGTGGCGGATGCGCGGTCTGATGTTGAGATATATCCACAAAAGTTGGTGCAGATGCTCCTGTTGGCTCACTGAACTCTCTAAGATGCTCTGAAATTTTTTTCTCTCGCTCCAGAGATTCCAGATCTCGTTGCAACAAATCACAACGAATCGTTAAGCGTTTGTTGCGAATTTTGAGCTAAAAATTATATGGAATAAAAAAATTTTCAACTCAAATTACAAAAATGAACAAATTAGCACACGATCCCCGGCAATGTCGCCATTTGATTGATCATCTTAGTGTGTATTTGGAAAAGTTTTAATCACATCCAAAGAAATTTATACCGCAATCAATTGACGGTGTCTATTGTAGTTTCGTCGGTGAATGCGGATCGTCCACTGAGAAAGTATGATTTGTTCGTTATCGTTTTAGTTGAGTTGAAAATTAAAAGATAAAAGAAAATTGCATGAAAATTGATTCAAGATTTGTGAGTTTTCATTTCAAGAAACATAAAGAAAATAGAGATTTAGAATCAAGAATCAAGAATTGCCCCAATCAATTTAGTTATCAAGATTTGTAAAGGGGCTTGTCGGAATCGATCCAATTGATAGTGATGATGAATACTAATGATTACAGATTCTTATCTATTGAAAATTTGTTGCTAGATCGATGACAATCAATGAGGTTTAGGGATCTATTGAAGAAACTAGGGTTTCTCCATCATCATCCCTTTTCCTTTCATTGATTATCATTCAAATTCTAGCCTCTAGCAAATTGAATCACCGATCGTTGATCTCTAATTTGGAGCGAAAACGTTCAAGAAAGCGATCTCGCTCAAATTAAGTTTTCAATGATTCAATTTCCTAAAGTTTACAAAACTCATAAGACTTAAGAATCATTCAATAATTTAATCATCATCATCTACCTATTTTCTCGATTCCGCTACAAGCAGAGTTTTCACTCAAACATCATGAAAAAGAAAAGAATCAAGAATCTATAACTCTTCATAATGCAAGAATGTAAAGAAAAGAAAGATTAAGAACTTTCACCTTTTATTTATCAACGTTTAGGTACAATTCACTCAAAGATTACAAGATTTGAGGAAGAACTAAATCGTCGAAACTAGCTTCGCTTCGGTGTTCTTGAGTCACGGATTGTCGTAGATCTCTTGCTCAGATGAAGATCGGCATTGCTTTAAAGGATCGTTGATGGCTTGCTTGAGACGCTTCTCGATGGATCTTGATTCGGCTTTGGAATTGAATTTGGGTTAGGGTTTTGAGTTGCAAGTTGTGTCACTCAACTTGTGCAAATTGGCTCAATATTCAACAACCTTTGTAATGAAGCCCTAAGTCCCTTTTTATAGTTTTCCCTTAAGCTTCCCCTAGAAGCTAGGTCTAGCTTCCCTTGGAAGCTTGGTTGTTATGAAGCTTGCATGAGAAGCTTGGTAGGTATTAAGCTTGCACAAGAAACTTGGCTGTTAGAAGGAGAAGCTTCTGGAGAAATCTACACAATTCGAAGCGTCTTGGAGAAGTTTGGCCGTTAAAAGGAGACTTCTGAAACAAATACCAACCACCGATGAGTCGACTCGGCCGTGGATCCGCGGCGGATCGACCTGACTCAGCCACGGATCCGCGGCCGTTTGGTGTTATCTCTGCATGAAACTTCCAGGTTATTTTTCTGTTTGCTTTAGGGTTGTTTCCTGATGTCTGGAATCTTATAATTCTTTCTAGTTTACTGCCAGATCTCAAGTCTTGGACTTGATGTATTTTATCAGCACTTTTATCAATTCTTGCTCTTTTACCTGGAGAATTTCCTGTGCACAATCTCGAGACAAGTGTTTGATATACAAAGATCATGCATGTAATAATAAACACACAATTTCCCTCATAATGTCGGTTATAGTGTATAACACATGTTATTTGATATTTTGCAGACGAATTGCTAATATGTGCAATATCTATACCAAACACTTTTAGATGGTTACAAAGAGTAGGGAAATTGATGTGTTAAAAATGCAATATTTTCGACTGATCACAACCTCCTGTCGCTGCGCTCTGTTGGCCTCAACCAAAGACCTCATCGTCTGGCGCAAGTCCTGCATCTCTGCCATATGCCTAACAATACTATCTGTCGAAGGTGGATCCATCTTCTCCTGTGCAACGAGCGTGCCATCCTGGTCAGTCCTCGTCCCACCCGAGTCAACTCTGACCTTGGCCCTCGCTGCACCTCTCTGAGTCCACATAGTCATCGACTGCAAAGGCTATAAATGGAAAAGGATTCGATAAGAACACGGAAATCGAATCACAAGGATATGTATCATCAAGAAAGGAATTTCAAGCAATTAGTACTTAGGTCACTTTAGGCGGAGTACCGTGTCGTGGGTATGCCGCGGACATACGCACACTACGTTACTCTACTTAAGCTACCTACTCCATCATTCCAAGGTCACCCTACACTCCGAAAGGTAAAACCTAGCGCTCTCATACCAACTTTGTCACGACCCGAAATTGGCACGTGATGGCCCTTAAACTACGCAACGTCTAAAGGCGTAACGCAATTTAAGTAAGACGAAAACCCAGCAATCTAAACCATCAAAAGTAGTAAGAAATAATAGCATTTTCAAAACCTTTGAAATCTCAACCCAAATTCTTTAAAAGTCCAACTTTATTTCTTTTAAAATTTTGGCAGCACCCCCTTTGTAAAAGCCAGCCCCAAAAATGGGTACAACATAAATATAAGTAAAGCATCCCCAAACGGGTGCAAAAACACGCCCAAAGGAGGAAAACAACCACCACAACAGATATACGACGCCGTAGCGAAGAAATAAAAGACGATATAAATAAAACTGCATAAAAGACCTCCAAGTCACAAAATAATATACAATATCGTCCTCACATCAAGTCTCTAAGTCATATAAGATAATGGTAGATGGAGAGTACATGGATACAACGAATATACAATAAACATGAACGGATAATCACAAAACCCACCTAAAGCAAAACTGCACACTATGAGCCGAAGCGGTATCCGCAGTAAAAGATGATAAGATAGATGAATAACCTGCCTCGACTACTCTAGGGAACAACCTGCAAAACACTGTGGCACAACGGGGGTGAGTTGCCAACTCATGAATAGTAAATAACATATGCAGAAAATCGCAAGTATGCACGTACATCGCGAATCTAACATAAGTAAGCTAATAGCAATAAAAGGTCATATGAATGCAACAGTCATGAAAGGTACACTAGCAAGTACAACTAATATATGAAGCAATAATTATGACAATATGTATGCAACAGTCATGCAATGTACTCAATCAGGTACTACTAATATATGAACAATAAATTGCAATATGTATGCAACAGTCATGTAATGTACTCTATCAGGTACTTCTAATACATGAACAATAAATGCAATAAGTACGCAGCAATCATGTAAGGTACTATATCAGGTACAACTAATACATGAACAATAAACGCAATAAGTACGCAACAATCATGTAAGGTACTATATCAGGTACAACTAATACATGAACAATAAATGCAATAAGTATGCAACAATCATATAAGGTACTATATCAGGTACAACTAATACATGAACAATAAATGCAATAAGTACGCAACAATCATGTAAGGTACTATATCAGGTACAACTAATACATGAAGGAGTGCATAAACAATATATGCGGAGTATGGGATAAAACATGTCATTCCCACGGAATCCTGACCTCGTGGTAGGACCAAAGTCCACCAAGACAATCCAAATCCCAATTTCCTCAAATCAGCCCCTAAATTGACTCTCATATCAAGTAAGTCTCATAAATCCTGAATGTACAATATCAAGTAAATCTCATATATCCTGAATGTACAAAATCAAGTAAATCTCATATATCCTGAATCCAATATCAAGTGAATCTCATATATCCTGAATCCAATATTAAGTGAATCTCATATATCCTGAATAAGTATATTTGAATGAATAATTATGATGATGTATATAAATTGATATGTATACATATATATTAGAGTCCCATTCCACTAATATATATATATATATATATGTGTGTGTGTGTGTGTGTGTGTGTGTGTGTGCATATATAACAGCATCCCATTCCACTGTTATATATATTTAGGAGTAAAACTATCATGAAAACATGTGCCAAGTATCGACACATAAAGGCTGATCTATCAGGTGTTGTCACCACGACTGGCACCCTGATAGGTACGTATCATACGCTATCCAAAAACCCGAGTGCCCAGCTTCGACCCTCGCCTTTCGATGTATCCATACGTACATGACTCCCGTCGGTATCCCTATGATAACCGCCGAGTCATAGGTAATGTCCCCGGAAGGTATGGTTCCCCTATCACACCTCATCGACATGGTCCGTCGAAAAACCTTTCTCACCCCGGGTACCTCCGGGCCCCACCATGTACCCTCATACGGCACCCGACTCCTACTCGCATGGGGTATATATAGCAGAACCGATAAATCTCATTGTGGATGCTAAAATATCATATCAAGAGAAACCGGGTTTTTCAAATAATACATAATTTCATGAAACTACCACGGTCCTCAAATCCAGAAAAACATCATGAAAAATCCATATCTCAATGCGAAAATCCATGAATATAATATATGCAACATAAAACTGTAATGTAAGCATATAAAGGAAAAGCCGCTATTTAACTGCAACAAGTTAAATTATATATCATGCGATTCCTAATTTCTCCAAGTCTATATAACATCAAGTAAAGGTAAACATGTAGCTATAACCAGATATATGTGTAAACATAAAGGTATAGCAAGGTATATGTATCTACCATCTAATATACCCTCCAGGTATAAGTGAAGTATATATGTAAGGTATACATGTAGCTATGTCATTATGTGTGAAATATACCTATCACTAATGGTACAATACCATATAGGTATACAGGTAACTAGCATGTAAGCATGTCAAGGCATATGTGTAAGCATGTAGGTATACATGTATGCTATATGTCATATGCAAAAAAGAATATGAATCAATGTCACAATGTCCCTAACCAAACAATATCATATCTATATGTGTGTTGTGGGCGTCATGGAAATTATTGACGGTATGTATGGCATACAATCACTGCTCGTGCAATATGAGCCGTCAATAATAGTGCAGTGTCCTAAGGGTACAAGTCCAAGCACAACAAGTAACTAAGCAATAAGGTGTATGTGCAACTCTATATATGAAATAGAATATGGGATAATATTATAACATCTCTAGCCCAGACACATAACGCCATGCGGGCGATTCCCCTGTAGATGTTAAATCTACTCACCAACGCTCCTGGCTAAGTAAAGCCAACCACCTGTTTCCCCTTCTTCGCAGCGCCCGAAGTCCCCGCCTGCGAACCTAAAACAATAAAACAACAAAGCAAGTATATATTAGCAATAGACCCAAAACACGTACAAACTACGTTGACCAACGCGACAACACTAAACTTACTCTCAAGTGTTCGTATTTTGGCTAACGTGCATAGCGACGCTACGAAACCAACTCAGAGCAACAGCAACGCAGAACACGAACCGTATCGGATAACGTAATGCGTGAAACAAAATACAAGAAATACGCAAAATGGTCCCAGATTTTTATATACCAACAATTTGTAAAATTTGCAAGTACCATGAGACCACATACAATCCCAGAGACCCCTACACCAAAACCCAAACCCTAACTCCCTAGTCTGGCCGCAATTTGCGGCCCGAAGCAATTTATTTGCGGCCATAACAAAAGGAAATGGGCTCGTATTTCGAGGGTAGGTTCTAGGTCACTACACTAGGTCAATGTGATGGGAACTTTTGCAACAATTACCTGGTTTGATAGCAAATCATCTCAGACCCCCAAACAACACTAAAAATACGATATTTACCCGAAACGAAACTATACGCGATGTAAACTGAAACGAATAAGCTACGCTACACAATAAACACCTAATTAACAGAAAGAGATCATTACTTAACCAAAAGAACTCAAAGATCCTAGCTTCCCAAGCTCCAAGGCATTCAAGAGGCAAATCAAGACACAAGATGTGATTTTTATGAGTTTGGATGAAGTTTGTGATGGTTTTGTGAAGGACTGATGAAGTGCTCAGTTTGAGGTGAAGAGAGATGAAGAAAATGAGAAGGAAATGAGTGTGAGAGAGAGTATGAAGAAAAGAGAGAGAAAGGTGAGGTTAAGGGTGAGTGCACCACTACATTAATTGCAAGCCATGCTCTCACATAAATGCATTCACACCACTCACATGCCACCTCTTCTCTCCAAAACAAATATCTCACCAAAAATATCAAGGATTAGGGTTAAGTTAAAGCAAGAGATTAGATTAAGGCAAAGGATTAGGTTAAGAGTTAAGTTTTCATGGTTGCTAAGAACAAGATTAGCACAAACAAACCCTCACATTAACATGCACACGTGCGTTCATGCCATAACAAATAATAATAAATTATTAATTAAATGTTATAAAATGTGAGGAACCCAAATTGGTAAACTTTTTACAGTAAACCCGCATTAACATCTAAACTAACACTAACCGAAATCTAAGGCGTTACAGAGGAAGATGGACCAACACTCAAAACGGGAGTCTTCACTGACTTGAGCGTGCTCTCTGCGCTCGTCAACATATTGAGGAGCTTAGGCAGCGACTTCTCCATGTTGTGCATGTTGAAGTTAATTACAAACTCAGCAAAGGCTGAGTGGAGAGACTGCAGAATGATATCAGTATATTGTTCGTTGTCCATTTCCCATCCGAGGTCCTCAAGCTCTTCTATAAGGGCTATCAACTTCAGAACATGGTCACTTACTGGTGTGCCAGGGGCCATCCGCATCTAAAACAGCTTTTTGGATGCTTTGTATCGTAAGACACGAGATTGCTCTACATACAACTCTTTGTATGGAGAAATATGGCTTGGACGCCCATATTCTCATGCTGCTTCTGATGTGTGTTATCCATCGATGCAAGCGTGAGGCATTTGACCGTGGCACAGTCAGTGTCCCATGTCTACGGACTTTCTTATCCGCAACCGAAGATTTAGGACCTGAGACGGGCGGGGCTAGAGCCGTGAGGACATATGATACCTTATCATAAGTCAAGACAATGTTAATGTTCTTCAGCCAGTCTTTATAATTGGTCCCATTCAGTTTATTTTTATCTAGTAGAAGCTTGAGTCCTGTCATTGGTATCTGCCATTAAGAGAGAGAAAAGAATACTCTCAGCGAAAGCTCTTGCAATGATCAGATTGGTTATTATCTTATCTAATCGATGTCTCCCACTGCTTTAATCAAGTTTTTCTTTCAAACCTTAAAAAGAAAACTAGCCAGGATTAATTACAGTTTACAACTTCGCTAACCGTTCAGCCAGGCCAGTGTCAGTACTTGAGGGAGGTTCCCCATGCTTTCACACGGACCTAATTAATATAAACCTCGTCTTCCCAGAGGCGTAGCCCCGTTAACACCTTTCTAGACACCTAATAGGTTAGCTAATTGTAAACTGCAAAACTCTCCTTGGAGAAACTATTGCCCACAGTGGGATCGGTATCCAACCATCATATGGAAGGTATGCAATCTCATTGCAAATTTCAACTATTGAAATTCCCGATGTGGTTTTTACCCCTAGTACACATGACCTTAACTATGGTCAACAAATCATAAGCACTAGTCAAGTTCTACCTGTCATTTCTTGATTAATTAGACCCACTCACATGACCCATAACTATGGTCAACAAAGTCGCATGAATGTCCTAATTAATCTGCATCATATGCAGTGTAGGAAGACATTACTTAGTTACCGTACAATACGCCTTAACTATAGTCAACAAACGTAGCACGAATACTAAGTACTCTACTTCCTAAAATGACGGAGAGGTGCGGATGGTTTTTTTAAGAAAACCATTAACGCTTTGAACATAATATCGTCGTAGAATCAGATGGTTTTCGAAAGGAGTGGCTTAAGCTCCGCAAGTTTGAAATGTAGCTTTTTCGTAAAAATCCGAGTGGTTTTCAAATCTGATTCTACAACATCTTTTTAGGTTTATTTTTCTTCACATTAATCATATTAATGTTGTCCCATCATTTAAGTCCTTAAGCCAATCACAGAAAAGAAACGAAAATACAACGTACGCTTTGTTAGTGTATATGCCCTAGGAGCCATTATTGTATCATACTAGATTGTATATTACTTAATGGAAGCTTGGGATATTCACAGTTGTATTGACAGTCTTACTAAATATGGTAGTATGCTACTTGGTTTGTCTACTTTAATATGTGCATATGTTTCTTGTAACGTATCACTTATACATATTAGTAGAGCCCATAGGTTCTTTGCTTGATTAACAGCGTTGTGATGCCAGTCACACTAGTGGGGGCTGGGTAGTCTATAAGCAACATCCTATACTTGTCCCTAGTCGTAGGATTATCGAGACAGGGCATCGATACTCCAGAGTAGACTAGTGTGTGCGCTTCTCATCCCAGTTGGGGAGATAGTCTGTCCCACAGCCATCAGTACGCCGTACTGGAGATAGTATACAGGTGCTCGTTAGGTTACGGGTACACCGGACAGGACTAGCAAGAGAACTAACTGGATGGTATTATACCTAACGTCAGATAGCAGTTCTCAGGTGACATGTGTGCAGGTAGTCTGTTGACTTAAGTTCGTCATTTGTCTCGTGTGAGTTCCCACTGTGCTTTGATTACTACCCTACCATGGCTCAAAGGAGTTGTGCAAACAGGTTTTAGTTGGGTACAGTCCCGAGCCACATGGAGGCAGTGAGCGACTGTTAGGGATTCGTCTCTCCCGGTATAGGGAGTTGATATCGCACTATGATCGGTTGGTCATTACCATAAGTCCCTGGCCAGGGCTGATGGAGAATTACTGGTGGACTGATCAGTAGATTCTCAAATGGTCATGAGCCATACCGGCACGACTTGTACGGTTATTAGGGGTCTGACGTTCTCCACCTCCCTAGACCATACATGCGATACTCTTAGACGAACAGACCGGACTGCGCGGATATTGTCACGGACAGGCTCAGTAGGAGTTCGGATGGGTTATCTCATCGGCCTTCTTATCGACATCTACCTGGGGACCGTTACGTACAGCTAGTGTCGCTTGCGGTCTGTGGTTAAACCCACTGCCAGCGTAGTGTCGAGTCTCTAGAGTCCCACACAGAGAGTTTCCCTGCTCCAGGAAAAACGATATAGAGGTCGTATAGTTTTACGATAAGGGTTCGGACGCATACGTGTTTAAACGCACGTACGACGTTCGGACAGTTTTTGCTAGCCAACTTTGGTTTAAGCCAGATTCTAGTATCAGGTTATTGGATTTATACAGTCTAAAGTTTTTCCGTGTTTTCACGGATTGGAGGGCTGTTCTCGTAATTTTCCGGGAAGCTTCTAGAAGCATGGTGACTTGGGGGTTAAGGTGGCATAAGCATTTATTGCTTAATGACTCATTTATGTGATTCATCCTTAGAGTTAATGCTTCATTTATTGAACTTATGACACATGTGTTGAATCACACAAGGTGAATGCATCAACCATGATGATTAATCATTTATATTATTTATTTGATAAATTGTTATGGTTGTTATATTCTAATGAGTTCATTTTCAATATCATTCTTATCATCACCTTCTCTCTCCTCAAGCTCTCTCATTCTTGAAACCCTAACCCTAACCTCTCATGTGTTGAGATCAAGGGTTAGCTAGACTAATACATCCATAACCTCACTCTATATCCCCTAGGTAGCTTAGATTAGCACTTTGAGCAACCTAGTTATCTCAAGTAAGAGATCAAGCTTGGCGTAGGATCTCTCGGGTGGATCGTCTTTGACTCGAGGAGGCCGTTGAAGTGTCGATGTTCCAAGGAACCAAAGAGGAGTGGAGGACAGCAATGAAGACTCGAAGGACAAGTAACGTGAGGTATAACTTCGAATCCTAGTAGTTAAACCTCTCGTAGTCTGCTAGTAACGGTTTAGACACGATTCATGCGCTAAAGTCCGTGTTACGAAGCTTTGATAATCGTTTTTCATATATTCCGCCTCCCCGCAAGTTCGTGGGGTGCGTGACATGGACTTACAGTGGTATCAAAGCCAACTAAACCATTACTAGCTTGTTAGCAACTAATTAGAAGTTCGATCGACGAAAAAACACGAAAACGAAACCCCGGAACCCTAACAGTTTCTGTAAATTTTAAACGTGTCGAAAAAAATATTTGATATGCCTTAAAATTCACAGCATGGAAATATAAGAAAACAGGGAAAATACGAGCTCTTAACTCGGCAAGATGGCCGCGGATCCGCGGCAAGATGGTGCTTTTGGCCGCGGATCCGCGGCGGAGTCAACTCCGAGTTGACTCGGATTTTCACAGAAATTCATATTTTTTGGTTTTTTGTTTTCCTGTATATTCTGTTTCTTACCAGGTTACTTCAGTACAGGTTTGCTTTTGGGGTAGACACGGATAAAGGTAGTCGATCGATGTTCTAAATTAATTGCTAATCAGGTTTTTATCTGTAATGTTTAATGTGTTTGTAAACCTCCCCAAACTGCTAGTATGTCGGTTGGCAGGGGGTTGTACATTTCTGTAATGTTTACTGTTTGTGTATATGGACTTGATTGGAATGTTGTGATGATTTGTCGGGGTTTGAGATGTGTTTTATATTCATTCATTCGATGTAATTGTAATATGATGTAATATTCTTTTGCGGGGCGCATCCAGGTTGCGGTTGTAGCCACCGTTGTATTATTTCATTTTTACTATTTTTGCTCCTAGGATAGACCCAAGGTGGGGTGCACAAACTACCGGGTAATTTGAAGTGTTTAGTGGCCTACTCACGTTGTTGAGGGAGACCGCTTCACTTCGGGTACTTGGCGGGTAGTTTGCCGTACCCGTAGGGGTCTAGGGTGGGGTAATAGCTATTCATCACAACTGTGTAATCCGTCTTTTGTTGCAGGCTCAAAGCAAACGCGGATTGCTAGTAAATCCAATAAAGTTCATCTGTGATCTGGAATGCTTATTATTGCATCTGGCGAATGTACAATATCTATATATAATAGCTATTAGACGTCACTTATGTTTTACATCCGCGCTAGACCAGCCCCCGCTCTGTCGTTAGTTAAGTAACCTAACGGGTGATGACGGGACCCCGTGGCGAATGCGGATGGCATAAGAGGACGTGGTATTTTCGTTGTTTTCTGCAATTATAGGATAAATGATGTGGCGCATTATTATAATGTAAAGAAAATAAACCAAAGTTCAATCGTTGGAACAAATTTAAAAGAAACCACTCGGTTATTTTAAAAGGGCAGAATTTTTAATTGCGGAGCTTTAACCACTCCTTTTAAAAAAGCTATCAGGTTCCTTCGATTATATCAAGTTCACTACGTTCACGGTTTCGCCAAAACCATTCGTAACCCTCCGTCATTTCATTTGGGTATTCAGTAGTATTCAAGCTATGTATTTTGGCCAAAGTCATGGCATAGTGTTTGGTAGCTGCTGGGTATTCATTTGTTGCATAGATAGATGAGTTGGTTTGGGACAGTCGTATTATCATTTGACCAAAGTCAGGGGTATATACGGATGGGTTCAAATTAACCTGGATAATGACGGATAGAACTTGACATGTGACTTATGATATTTTGACCAAAGCCAAGGTCATAAGAGCATGGGGCAAAAATTTATATCGTGAATTTCTAAAGAAACTGAAATTTGCAGAGAGTGCATACCATTTTGGAGTTTGATGAATGTTGGTAGGATTCCTTCAACATTATCATACGATGATATTTTGGATCCCGATCCTACTGTGAGTATATACTACTTATCAGGAGATTCGTCACTTAACGATCAATGCTATAAACCAAGTAGGTGCCAAGAAAGGTGTCAGCGGGGCTACGCCCCCAGAGAAAAGAGGTTCTTTAATTAAGGAACTTCGCAAAAGCGTTGGAAACCCTCCTTCGAACTATCGACACTAGCCTGGCTGAACGGTTAAGCAAGTATTGTACGGTGAGAATAGTCCTGGCTAATTCTTCTTTTATGGTTTGAGGAAGGATTCGAGAAACAGTGGGAGCCGTCCTGTTTAGGTAAATTAAAAACCACTCTAAACTTTCAAGAGCATCATGCTAAAGTGTTTTCTTCTCTCTCTCTTATTTGCAGCGACCTTGTGACCATGACTAGGTTACATCTAGATAACAAATTGACTGAATCTGACTTATATGACTGGCTAAGGTCTGTCCAGATGTCCATTGCCTATGACAAGCTGGACTACCCTATTACTACTGAAGATCCCGCCGTCCCAGGTCCAGTTTCCACTGTCACGGATATGGATATCCATCAGACGAGGGAAAAAGATAAAACGAAAACCAAGTGCCTCGCGTTGGCTTTAGTTGATGGTGTATACCAGAAGCAGCACGAGAAGATGGACACAGTTTCCATCTTTCTCCATAAGAAAGATTTATATGGAGAGCAATCTCATATCACAAGATATGAGATCTCGAACGAATTAATTCAAGCGAGGTTAGCTTTCGGATCATCTGTAGGGGACAACGTCCTTACAACGACTAGCTATATTGATGAGCTCCAGGACCTGGAGACCACGTTGGGAAACGGGTCAGATATTGACTTAATTCTAAAGTCTCTGCCTTCTACCCTGAAGGAAACCAGGGAAGAAGAAGGAAAAAGAAGGGCAAAAGTTTCAGGACTGAATGTTGTAAAAGAGGGACGTTCCTATTGTTATGGGATTGAGCGTTGGCAGAAGAATTGCAGGGCTTTTGAAGCCAGTAGCCAGGATACGAAGCATGTTGTGGCTTCAGCCTCAAGTGTATTTATAATTGAGAACTGTTTGTCAATTAACTCTGCATCCTGGGTACTAGATACCGGAGCAGGATCTCATATCTGTAATTCATTACATGCTTTGAAAAACCGTAGAGTTATGAAGGTAGGTGATTTGTCTCTCAGAGTTGCAAACGGAATGAGCGTGGACGCTGAATCCGTAGGATAATATCGCCTAGGTTTGACAAGTGGGCAGATATTGATTCTACGCAACTGTTTGTATGTACCTAGTATGACTTGCAATATCATATCAGTGTCCTCACTTTCAAGAGAGGGATATGATTTTACATTCGCAAGTGATGTAGTTCACATCCACCTAAATTAAGTTCTGATTGGGTCCGGTACATTAGATAACAGTATATAAGTATTGAGTCAAGCTCAGGTTTTCAATGTCCAGAACACACTTAAAAGAAAGTCTCCAGAAATAAATCAGGCTTTCTTATGGCATTGTAGACTAGGTCACATCAATGAGAGAAGGTTGACTAAGTTACATAGAGAAGGATATTTGAATCCGTTCGAATATCAATCTTATGCCACTTGTGAATCTTGTCTCATAGGAAAGATGACAAAAACTCCGTTTACTGGACACGGAGTAAGAGCAAGCGAGCTCTTGGGACTCGTACACAGTGACGTTTGTGGTCCAATGTCTACACATGCGAGAGGTGGTTATTCCTACTTCATTACTTTTACGGATGATTCCTCTAGGTATGGATAAGTCTTCTTAATGAAGCATAAATCCGAGGCTTTTGAGAAATTCCAAGAATACAAGAATGAAGTGGAAAACCAAACAGGCAAAAGTATCAAGACACTGAGATCTGATCGAGATGGTGAATACTTAAGTGCCGAGTTCTTGGGTTACTTAAAAGAGAATGGAATTCTCTCTCAGCTTACTCCTCCATACACCCCACAACATAACGGTGTTTCGGAGAGACGGAACCAAACCATATTAGATATGGTACATTCCATGATGAGTAACGCTGAGTTTCCGCGATCATTCTTGGGATATGCACTAGAATCAGCTGCATACCTTTTGAACCGGGCTCCTACCAAGATTGTTCCTACCACGCCATATCAGATATGGAGTGGGAAGAAACCCCATCTTCAGCATCTGAAAATATGGGGATGTCCAGCTTTTGTTAAAAAGCAGCATGTGGACAAGCTCGAGGCACGATCAGTACAATGTAAGTTTGTGGGATATCCGAAGAACTCCAAAGGATATTATTTCTATTACGCAGAGGAACAAAAAGTTTTTGTTTCTCGTAATGCCCATTTTCTAGAACATCAGTTTTTAAAAAAGGAAACAAGTGGGAGCGAAATAGAACTGGAAGAAATTCCAGAACCACAAACTTCAACTGAAAGTATGGTAGAACCAGAGGTTTCAGAAGAAAGGGACATACCAGCACCTATCCGCAGAAGTAGTAGGCAGTCTCATCCGCCCGAGAGATACTATGGTTTTCTCATAGACGGGGATCGATAAGATTGCATCTTAATGATAATGATCCTACTAGCTTCCAGCAAGCCATTCAGAGCGGTGACTCAGTAAAATGGCTGGATGCAATGCGGACCGAAATGGAGTCCATGTACACTAACAAAGTATGGACTTTGGACTTTGCACCATATGGGGTAAAACCCGTAGGATACAAATGGATCTTCAGAAAGAAGATTGGTGTAGATGGACAGGTTGAAACCTATAAAGCTAGACTTGTTGCAAAGGGTTTCCGTCAAAGACCTGGTTTAGACTATGACGAAACCTTTTCTCCAGTAGCTATGCTAAAGTCCATTAGGATCCTTCTTGCTATTGCTGCCTTCCATGATTATGAGATTTGGTAGATGGACGTAAAGACGGCCTTTCTAAATGGAAATTTGGAAGTGTTAGTTATATGTATGCCCTAGAGGCCATTACTATACATGAGATGTATATTGTAGTGGATGCTTGGACATATATAGGGATGACTTTCTTGCTCGACATGATAGTATGCTATCTGGTTACCCTTTACCTTAACGTGTACACTGATTGTTTCTCTGTTACATGTTGGTAAAGCCCTTAGGATGTGTACTTGACTACCTGAACTATGATGCAGATCATAGTAGTGGGGACAGGGTAGTCCATAAGTATATCCTTCAAGGTCCCTAGTCGTGGGTGTATCGAGACGGGGCATCGATATACCAGAGTAAACTAGCGTATATCTTCTCGACCCATACAGATGGGCGATGGATGATCCCATATCCATTGGTGTTTGACATCAGAGATGATATACGGGTGCTCAGTGGAGACTGGGTACACTGGACGGACTCGCCGAGAACTTCCAGATGGTATTATACCTTACGTCAGATGGCAGTTCTCTGGTGACACTGGTACAGGTTAGTCTGTAGACCCGAGATCGTCATAGAGTCTTGTGTGATTCCCACTGTGCTTTGATTTACACCTTACCACGTCCAAGAAAGCGTGCAAAATGATGGTTTTTGGGTACAGTCCCGAGTCACATGGAGGCAATGAGCGATAGGAGGGGTTTCGTCTCTCCCGGTATTGGGGGTTGATGTTGCGCTAAGCTTGATTGGCCGTAACAGGGAAGTCCCTGGCTAGGGCTGGTTTAGAGATTTACTGGTAAGTATTACCAGTAGTTTCTCGACCCGTTATGAGCCTCATATCGGCATGACTTATCGGTTATTGGGGTCTGACGTTTAGAACCCCTAGACTGTATATGCGACATATCAGACGAGGAGACCGGACTGTAAGGTAGTGTCACTGTCAGGCTTTTTGCAGGAGTTGGAGCGGGCTTGCTTACTGATCTTCTGATCGCTCAATACCCGGGTAGCCGTTACGTCTAACTAGTACCGCTGACGGCTTGTGGGTGCTTGATATGATCATCACCTACTGCCGGCGTATTGACGAGTCTTTAGAGTCCTACATAGAGGTTGTACTGGCTCAGGCAAAATGAAATAGGAGCGCATATGTGATATGTGCGGGACTGAGAATAATGCGAGTATGTGATACCGTATTCTATTCTCGCGAAGTTTGTGTCGATCGGTTATATGCGATATAACCAAGTTATCGAATCAAGGGTTTATTCGATAAGTCGATACATTGGATGTTAGTCGGTTATATATGATATAACCGGATTATTAAGTCAAGTATTGATTTAATAATTTAGTGTATAATTGTATATGTGATATACTAATTTACATTAACTGACATTGGTTCACTTAAGCATTTGTTTTTCTCACTTGTACACAAGTTAATATATATGTGATATATATTTATAAGTGTACAAATTGTATCATGGTTGTTGATACACATATCATGGGTGTAGAAGACTTATACCATACTAATTATATTTGTTAGGTTTTTATATTTAAAGTAATTCTAAAACAAATGGATAATGAGCACAAATGCATGAAGCTTCATGAAGCTTGTGTTTGCATTGACTTAGTCCACTATTTTTGTTTTACTTAAGATATTAACTAACCTAACCACTATAATTAGCCATGGTAATGTCTCTACATGAGTAGTATATGATACTCACTCACCATGGTTAGCTCATTCTCTCTCTTGATTAGTTTTCATATTCCTTTTGAGCTCATCTTCTTCCTCCTCAAAAATTTCTTTCTAGGGTTTGAAATAGAGAGAGAATCAAAGTGAGAAAAGAAATTCTAAAGTGTACCCATTTCCTATCTCTTCATCCACTACTAGACTAGCACTTTAGTTTAGGGTGATTGCTTCGCTAATTCTATGGTTAGTGATGTAGAAGCTCGAGTTCGTATTTCCTCTACGCAGATCATCTTCGGCCTCGAAGACTTCAAGCAATACCGTTGCCTCTTCTCATGGAGCCGTCCGAAAGACCGGGTGTTCGATGATCGCAGCGAAGGGACTACTAGAAGGAGCTTTAGACGTGAAGGACCGATCTACAAAGGTTGTATTTCGTATTCATTTAGTGTTAAAGAGTTTAACTTGCATGTGTTAACCAATTTTCTAGCAAAGATCATGTTTAGAGTTATTCGGCACGGCTAAAATTTTAATCCGGTATGGTTGATGCCTTGTAGATCCTTATTAGAGTGCCTAGTAACCCTACAGTGGTATCAGAGCCTAGCTAGAGCATTAGGCGACGTGTATACGAAGTTAATACTCCGAACGAACTCCGAATCATCAAAGTAAACCCCTCTCTGGAAATTTTTTCAAAACTGTGATTTTTTTGTATTAAAAATGCTTAAAAAATTCAGCAGGAAATTATAAGGGAAACTGTGGAAAACGACAATGTTTGGCGCCCAAAGCACCGCGGAACCGCGGCACGAGGAGGCTCCCTCGGCGGTTCCGCGGCCATATGGTGACGTCACACTTATCTTTTTGCACAGTAATGTTCCTATTTAATTTCATGATGTTTCTGAGTATTTTTAACCTGACTCAAGTGTTGAGTATTCTGGGGTTTATTTTGTAATCGTTGATTCGATCGGAATATTTAATTCCGTTTTGTTTTCCGGATATTTAGAACGTGTTAAAAAGTTCGAACGGATATCAATAACTCACTTTTTCCCGACTCGGAAAATTTCCAAGTGTTGGATTTTTCCGTTTGTTTAAGAACGTCTAGATCGTGCAAGTTACGCAATGGACCCTCTAGAAGACAACAAATCTTAACTCGATTATGTGACCGTCTGGAACTGCCTTTTGAACCTTAGGGTTTTGGGCAGTACGGCGTGCCTCATGTGAGGCGTTGGCTTGACCCTTCTACGGCTGGACTATTGGTACTGTGGCATGTGATGGATGTTTTTAAACTCCCCTCAAGTGTTGAGAACTATTTGGGAAAACTTAGGTGTTTGATCATTCGATCGGAAAGTTTGACATTGTCTGTTTATCTGGAATGTGATACAATATTTGGAATCCACAAGTAGTTAAGAGATAACTAATTTGGATGTTATAAACATAGCAGTTTAGTCTCAAATGATCGGTTGCCACGGAATTTTGATGCGATCAAAAGTTCGTCGCAATCACGTAGCGTACGCGGATACTCGCCGGGTAAACTTAATAGACAGCCATGCCCCATAGCCCCGACCAAGTGACTGTAGGAGAACCCCGTCGCCAAAAGCATCCGTTCGGGTGCTCGCGGCAGTGGTGTTCCGCCTTAGTACACTTCGTCGACGACATCCGGGGGTGCAGCCGTCTACTAAAGTTTGCGACGAGCATTCGATCAGCATATCGGGAATCTTGTTGAATTGCCCGACTAGATATTGAAAAGTGTTTTCGATATAGAGACTAAAATGCGGGATTTATAATTGTTAGGCATGCGATGTTTAAGCAGGTTGTGGATTCCAACTGTTGTAGTTTTACACTTTCTTTTCTGCGACCGTAAGTGTAATATATGATATCGCCGGTTTCGTTGCTATATGTCAATGACAATTGAGATGCGCATATTTATTTACGTTGATGACATGTGATGTTATGTGTTGCTGGATATGTTATATTGGATCGTCGCGTTCTGAATAGCCGGGGGTTTTATTTTAGATGAGGATTTTTATTTTCATTCATGTAAAATAAAATGTATGTAATATTCTTTTATTGGGGCACTTCCGGGATGTGGTTGCTGTCACCTTTTGTATATTATTTACTTTTCCGCACTAGGATAGACCCAAGGAGGAGAGCACAAGTAACCGGGTTCTGGAGTCCAGTGGGAGACCAACTCGAGGAGTCGAGTCCGGGTCTCCTAACTCTAGAATTGGTAGGGTTGCTTGCCGCTCTCATAGGGGTCTAGGGGTGTGGGTTTGGCTATTCATCGCGACCGTGGAATCCGTGTTTTATAGAGGCTCAAAATAAAACACGGACGTCCTAGTATATCCAATGTTTCATATGTTTCTTCTGCTGCGATATCTGTGATGTGATCATTTGATGTGTTGTGATAAATATTGTATATATTATATATGATATATTATATAGGCGTTACTTATGTTTTACACCCGCGCTATCCCTGCCCCGCTCTGTCGTTAGTTACCTAACCTAACGGTGCACGAGGGGACATCGAGGCGAATGCGGATGGCATAAGTGTACGTCATATTTATCTGTGATGTTTAGGTGACTTAAATGATGAGACTTCATTAATGTGATTAATGAAAGAAAAGAAACCTAAAATATGTTGTAGAATCAAATTTTTCAAAAAGGGTAGCTACTGTTTTTGCTTTGCATGGTGATATATATGATATATCCCGCACCTTATTCGATGAGGAAAGAGCCGAGATCCCTTCACCGGGAGTGACCTCTGTAGCAAAACTGGCAGATGCTACAACACTCGGTTTGTTTTTGATTGTTTTTAGGGTTTTGCTTTGCATAGTGATGTATATGATATATCCTGCACCTTATTCCATAAGGAAAAAGCCGAGATCCCTTCACCGGGAGTGACCTCTTTAGCAAAACAAATGAAAGCCTCAAAATCACTCCATTTCAAAATTCACTCGATTCTACAACGATATCATGTGCGATACGCAATAGGTTTTCAGAAAAACCTGTCGTAGCCCTCCGTCATTTCAGATAAGTCATGCTTAGTATTCGTGCTGCGTTTGTTGACCTTGTCAAGGCGTAGAGTGCGGTAGCTGACCAGTATTTATCTGTTTATGCATATGATGCAGATTGTTTTAGGGTAGTCGTACGACCTTGTTGATCTTGTCAAGGGTCGTGTGGGTGGGTTTAATTCAATCAAGAAATGACGGGTTGAACTTGACTTACGGTCTATGGTTTGTTGACCTTGTCAAGGTCATAGATCGTTTGGGGCAAAATGTTATCGGGAATTTCAAGTGTTGAAATTTGCAATGAGATTGCATACCTTCTATGAGATAGTTGGATCCCGATACCCACTGCGAGTAATTGTTACTCCTTGGAGAGTTTTACACATTACAATTAGCCGATCAAGTAGGTGTCTAGAAAGGTGTCAACGGGGTTACGCCTCTGGAAAAACGAGGTTTACTTTAATTAGGTCCGTGCGAAAGCACGGGGAATCTCCCTCAAAGTACCGACACTGGCCTGGATGAAAGATTGGCGAAGTTGTAGGGTGTAATTAATCCTGGCTAGTCTTTCCTTTTAGGGTTTGAAGGAAGATTTGATAAAACCAGTGGGAGCCAACCTGATTAGATAAAATAATAACCAATCTGATCTTGCAAGAGCGCACGCAGAGTGTTTTCTTCTCTCTCTCATTCTCTCTCCAGGTAGCGACCATGTCACGCCTTAATCAAGATAATAATACGGATGTATTGACCGAACCCGCTTGTTATACTGTGCTAGGGGATTGTTTGTCCCTTTCCAACTTATAAATGTTATAAGACAGAGCAGGAAATAGGGGATTACCAGAATTCCCGTGCCGCCTAAATGAAGAAAGTGCATGTTGATGCATCTTCTTCGGGTGTGTTCATTACAAAAGACAGTTTCTCAGTATCCTTTACGTCCTGGGTATGAGATACCGGATCAGGATCCCGCATATGTAATCTGTTACATTGGCTACAAATAGGTAGAAAACTGAGAACGGGTGATAAGTTTCATGAGATAGAAAACGGTGCAAGTGTTGCAGCCAAATGTTCAGACCATAATATTGCATTATTATATTCCCCATTCTTATTCTTTTTATAAATAAACAGGTGCTTTTGATGCATGTCTGCTACATGTTACAGGTTACAGGTTCTTGGACAGAAAACAGTGCAAATGATGTAAAGACGATGAAAATGTGGACTTTAACCAACAAACAGAGAATCTTGATCAAGCCTACATAAGGAACAATTCACAAAGCAAGATTCAAGACATCGACTCAAAGCGAACGGTTAAAAATCCATTGCAAATTGTTCACTGAAGATCTGGAACCAACCTAGAAGCCCAAATGGAAAAAGATATATAGAAATAAGAAGCCCAAGCCAACAAGAAGCAGCCCAGGAAATTTCATGAGGTGATCTCACCAATGGGCCGCGGAACCGCAGCCCAAGCCTGCCATTGCCGCGGTTCCACGGCCGTCTGGTGCCCGTGCTTCGATAAATTTTACCAATATTCGCTTGCGGCTCTGAAAAGATTTCCTAAGGGCTATTTTTGTAATTTCAGACATGCGAAACAAATGTAACCCTAGGGTTTCCTATTCTTTATAAATAGGAACTCTAAAGCTTGTAATTCTTATGCCTCCCTTTAATAATAAAATTTAGAAATCTTTTGGAGAGCGTCGGTGTTTCTTCTCCATTCAGAAATTCAGATCTGACAACCCTGCATGGATGATTGGAGGGATGCATCTGTAAGTAATTTAATTTCTTGCCTTAGTGTAGATTTAATTTCATGCCCTAGGAACTTGTTTAGAGTTAGCTTTGGGGAAGGATTTTGAGAGATGAGATCTCTCATCTCTTTCTTATCCACCAAATATTTACAATAGGACTCCATGCATACATGCACATACCGCTCCCTACGGCACTTTATCCCTCGAGGTAGCGGTGATACCGTAGTATAAAGGCCCGGGTGTGATGTTTTCCATAGAGGTTAGGGTAAGGATCTCTAAAGGAAGGACAAGAACCTAGAGGAAGGATCACCTTCCCGAACGGATCTAATCCACTTTATTGATAATTACCATAACTCCTCACAGATCTTCATTCGGGTATTGAAAGCGTTGAGGTTTCCTTGCATTTCCAAACCATCCCTAAACCTAGCCCTGGCAAGAATAGATCTAGATAATTGCCCTAGGTTAATTAGGTTTTTAGATTTAATAATCAATCCGAACACCCTTCGGAATTAACTCGTTAGAGCGAATCGGAAATTCACAACATCCCTGTGGACCGACCCGTACTCACCGGCTAGCTGCAAAGCGACGCCGTTCTTGATTGCGGTTACAAATATTTTTGATCTATCTTTTAGAAAGCGCAAGCACGCTAATCAATCTAATCAAATGGCGCCGTTGCCGGGGATGGCGTAGAACTTTCCTTTTCGCAATTTCGGGTTAATCATAAAATTTAAAAAAATCATAAAAATCTGAAAAATCAAAAAAAAATATAAAAATATATAATCTGTTATTTTTGGAAGGGATGCTTTGTTGTTTGAATTTTGTAGGATATACGAAAATCGGATCTGGAAATCTACAGAGATCAAAACAGAAAAAAAAAAACAGATCGGAGCAACAGAAGATCACAACAACCGAGGAACAGAAGAAATTTGGAGGACCGAGTCTACAAGTTAACCACGATGATCTGGTTCAAAAAAGGAAAAAAAAAGTTGGCCGAACCGACCAAAGCGCGGCGGAACCGCCGTGCCAGCCCCCTTTTGGCCGCGGAACCGCCGCGGTCTAGTCGAATCAGGGCTTGAAAGAAGGGGCAGAAGCGCGATAAAAAAAAAACTGTTCCGCCGCTGCAAATTTCTGTGAGTTTTCTCTCTCTCCTCCTCTGCAAATCTTGATATATCTTCTGTAAATTTGCCTGCAAGATTTCTTTGCGCTCAAAAATCTTTCTCCTTCCATATAACAGTCTTGTGTAGGATTTTTGCGCCCAGCTTAAATTAGAAATTAGATTGCAAGTAATATTTTGCTGTTGCATATCTTGTGTTGAAAATCTTTTTGCAACAGATTTTTCCTAATAAAGAGAAAAAGAATAAAGAAAAAGAAAAAGGAAAATTAGTATTTGGAATCTTTCAAACTGTTGCCGCAAATAGATCCTTGCACCACCACAAACCTTCTTTCTTTTTACCCTTTCTTACAACATGGGTACCCCACATAATAAATCACTAGCCGAACTTTGGTATCCCGAACCTAATTTTGCGTCGTACGTCAATTTAAAGACGATCATTCCATGCCTAAAAAATCTTTGAAAGATCACATAGAGGCGTCTAAGAGAAACAGTTTGACTTTTCAACCCACTTTGTGTCAACCAAGTCAACCTTCACCACCTTCGTATGTTGACACCACTTTTTCAAGTCCTGCTGTAACTCCTAGGCCTATGTCCATTGCTGAGCATATTGCTCAATCTCGCAGTCGATCTTTCACCCCTCTCCACTCATCTAGTTTTAGGGATCCCCACGATTATTCACCTTCTTATCCATATGTTGACCCTACCCCTGTCTTACCACCCACTTCCTACCAGTCATACCCGACCTTCCCACCTTCACTAGACACTGTTTCGACACTGCCATTAGGGAGTTTCACATATCCAACCAATTTTGAATCTTTTACTGAAACCCCCTCACCACCTAAGTCTAGTTTGGAAGAGTCATTGAAAGCGTACATTGCAGCAACAAATAAAATGATGAGGAATGTGGAAGCGTCCATGGCCGCCCTTATGCAACCTAGTGAACCGGTAGCTAGTGTCCCGCTAGCTCCAAATTTTTCAATGTATGAGGCGGCAGATGGACAGAGTGAGAATGAGAGAGGATTTTCAAATCAAACCTACCCTTACCCAATTGAAGCCCACAACTCCTGTTTTCCATCAATTGCCCTAAATAGTTCACCTGTTGAAAATAAAAATGAGTTGTGTGATTTTGTAGTGTTTGATTTGCCAGATTGTGAGGAATCCCTTTCGAGTGAAACCGCACCTAATCCTTTCGATCTTTACACCTCCACTCTAGAACCTACATCGATAGATATCCTTGCTTTTGATGAGGTGTCTAAAGAAATTGATTTTCACTTGATTGAGGATATAGACGCCGGGAATATTTCGGATGATGAACCTGTCGATTTGCTTGAAATTTTATGTTCAAATCATCATCCTGAGTTATTAAATATTTCTCCCGAATCTCATATGCGTCTAGATTTTGATGATAATGGCATGGATGAGTTGAATATTGAGGATAGTATTGAGGAGAGTCTTGAGGATAATATTGAGGTTGAATCATTTTTGTTTGATGTGTCTGATTTTCCAATTCATCCTCCTGAACCTTTGACTGTTATATCACCCTCCCTCCTTCCCATCGTTCCGACCCCGCTTGAAGACTGTGAGCTTGAAACCTTTTCCTTTGATTCTGACACAATTCTCACAGCCGATAACACCTACGAGTGTTTCACTTTCTCGGACGATATTGATGACTCACCGCCCGAGTTTGAGTCCTTTACATTTTCAGATGAGCCATCAGACTCGGTTGATTATAGTAGTTTCGAACCATTAATGGAATCTTTCAAGTTCGAAACAGTTTACTACGGTGTGAAAGATACTATCCCTAATTCACTCCCTTTCGTCTTTCCCATTGGTCCGACCGAACAAATGACCGTTACGCTTTCATCTCCTATACCAAGTTCGGCGTACCCATGTTTTCTTGCGAATCTTGAGGGATTTGACCCCATTTTCCGACGGGTTGATAGGTTAGCGCAATCGCTTATAACATATCGGTCATCACATATTGCGCTAATTTATTCACTCTATTTACACCCTCAAGATCGTACTCCACTTCCTTCTTCTTTTCGCCATTCTTCTCCCCCACCGAGACCATATTCTACCATTCTTTCCACACGGTCTCGCGTGCTTCTCATTTTCTTGCACCAACTATACCATTTCCACGATAAGAGTTTTGAATGGTTGGTGCTAAAATTTTGCTTGTGTAAGGTCAAGCTTAAGTTTGGGGGGGGACCTTTGTATATATGTATATATTTTTGTTTTCTTTTTCTATAAAAAAAAAATTCAAAACATTAAAAATATAAAAAAATTTATAAATAAATAAACAGGGGAGTATCGGCATTTTGACCCTCTTGGTTTAGCATGACAGTGAGGACACTGTCAAGTTCAAGTTTTGGGGTATGCTCGGTACGTCTTTTTCCTTCGCATTCATTTGTACATATTTTTTTGCATTTGCATAATTATTTGAAAACCTATAAAAATTTGAAAAATTTCAAAAATTATAAAAATTAATGTATTCAATTTTGGCTAATTGACTTGAGTTTGACAAATAGGTTAACTGGCTAGGAACAACTAGATCTTAGACTTAGTGAATTAAAAACCCTAAAAATAACATTCCTTAAAGTTTAACGGTAGAAAGTATATGCCTTATAGTTTATTTAGAAATAGGCAAATTTTGGGTTCACTTCTTGGGCTAAGTCGAAACAAGGGAAGAGTATTAATGTTCTATTTAGAGTATAAGTTTGAAAAATAGTTTCTAGCTTAAGTCTAGATTCTGAAAATGTATACCCTATAATTTGCACAATCACGCACCTTGAAACTTGGAATAGTAGAAGAGACCTTGAAGTGCTCTTGTCTAAAGTCCTTAGTACAATGAAAATAAAAAAAAGTGAATAAAGAATAAAAAAATGGACACTGGTTTTTGTGATTACTTAAGGCTGTAAAAAATAGAAAAATATTTAGCGAGGGTGCTTCATCACCTAGTGCCTTAGACCAACTGGTTTGGGAGTCACTGCTAAAAGCCTTGGGTATTGCAAGACTAGGAATTACGCTTAAATGTGCAAACACATTTTGTAATCGGTCGTTGGTATCTCAAGAAGTATTAACGGTCGCATGAAGGATGTGTAAGCGAAATTGAATTAAAAATTCACTAATAAGTGCTTTGGACAAAGGACGAGAGTACGATTGCTTGATTTGAATTTCCAAGTGTAAGGGTGATCTATGCACACACGTAGGGGTATGTGATTGGAATTTAGATAAGAGAGAGGAATGAAAAATAGAACTTATATCTTTAATAGAGTTGATAGAAATTCCTAAGTCGAGATGGAATCCTAGAAGGAAAACTTAAGAGATGCCGAAATCTAAGTAAGTCTATAGGATATATATAATCTTAAGTTAAATAATGAGGAAGTGTGAAGAATGTGGGTGGATAATTTGCGAGTCAAAAGATAATAGAATTCCTTGTTAGAAAACCTAATTGGAGAACAAAAGTCAATGGGCCGAGTTGATAGGATTTTGTGGGTGTAATCCGCTGAAAACCCTCAGGAGACAACACTCCTCCTACTAGGGACACCTAGAGGTTTAACGGCTTGTTGCACGTGCTCAGTGCAATCGCGTTTCCCTGCGAAAGTGCGGTTAGTTAGGATTTTAGTGAATAAAAATAAGTTTGCTCGAGGACGAGCAAAAGATAAGTTTGGGGGTATTTGTTCAGACCATAATATTGCATTATTATATTCCCCATTCTTATTCTTTTTATAAATAAACAGTTGCTTTTGACGCATGTCTGCTACATGTTACAGGTTACAGGTTCTTGGACAGAAAACAGTGCAAATGATGTAAAGACGATGAAAATGTGGACTTTAACCAACAAACAGAGAATCTTGATCAAGCCTACATAAGGAACAATTCACAAAGCAAGATTCAAGACATCGACTCAAAGCGAACGGTTAAAAATCCATTTCAAATTGTTCCCTGAAGATCTGGAACCAACCTAGAAGCCCAAATGGAAAAAGATATATAGAAATAAGAAGCCCAAGCCAACAAGAAGCAGCCCAGGAAATTTCATGAGGTGATCTCACCATTGGGCCGTAGAACCGCGGCCCAAGCCTGCCATTGCCGCGGTTCCGCGGCCGTCTGGTGCCCGTGCTTCGATAAATTTTACCAATATTCGCTTGCGGCTCTGAAAAGATTTCCTAAGGGCTATTTTTGTAATTTCAGACATGCGAAACAAATGTAACCCTAGGGTTTCCTATTCTTTATAAATAGGAACTCTGAAGCTTGTAATTCTTATGCCTCCCTTTAATAATAAAATTTAGAAATCTTTTGGAGAGCATCGGTGTTTCTTCTCCATTCAGAAATTCAGATCTAACAACCCTGCATGGATGATTGGAGGGATGTATCCGTAAGTAATTTAATTTCTTGCCTTAGTGTAGATTTAATTTCATGCCCTAGGAACTTGTTTAGAGTTAGCTTTGGGGAAGGATTTTGAGAGATGAGATCTCTCATCTCTTTCTTACCCACCAAATATTTACAATAGGACTCCATGCATACATGCACATACCGCTCCCTACGGCACTCTATCCCTCGAGGTAGCGGTGATACCGTAGTATAAAGGCCCGGGTGTGATGTTTTCCATGGAAGTTAGGGTAAGGATCTCTAAAGGAAGGACAAGAACCTAGAGGAAGGATCACCTTCCCGAACGGATCTAATCCACTTTATTGATAATTACCATAACTCCTCACAGATCTTCATTCAGGTATTGAAAGCGTTGAGGTTTACTTGCATTTCCAAACCATCCCTAAACCTAGCCCTAGCAAGAATAGATCTAGATAATTGCCCTAGGTTAATTAGGTTTTTAGATTTAATAATCAATCCGAACACCCTTCGGAATTAACTCGTTAGAGCGAATCGGAAATTCACAACATCCCTGTGGACCGACCCGTACTCACCGGCTAGCTGCAAAGCGACGCCGTTCTTGATTGCGGTTACAAATATTTTTGATCTATCTTTTAGAAAGCGCAAGCACGCTAAATCATCCAATCACCAAGTCTGTTGGTCACTATCACCCTGTATTACAAGAATACATTGATTCTGAACGAATGTTATTAGATACCGAACCTGATATACAACATCATATCAGTCTCTTTATTTTTAAAGAAAGGATATAATTTTGTATTGCTGGATAATGTTTTGAACATTTCCTATATCAAAAGTTGATCGGTTCAGGCACGTTATCTAAAAGTATTTACGTTCTAAATTAAACTACAGTTCTTAGTATACAGAACACACACAAGTGGAAGAGTTCAGAAATGAACAAATACTTCTTAAGGTATTGTAGACTAGGTTATATCAATGTGACCCGACTAGCTGAAGTTACATAGGAGATGCATATTTAAATTAGTTTGAATTTATATCTTGTGAAACTTGCCGGTCATGTCACAGAGATAAGATGATCATAGCTCTGTTTTTAGGAAACAGAGAAAGAGTTAGTGAACTCTTGGGATGATACATGTTGATGTATGAAGGTCCCCTTTCTACACATGCCAAGAACGGTTCTTTGTACTTCATTACATTCTCTGTTGATCTCTCAAGATTCAGACAAATGTTCCTGTTGAAACACAAGTCCGAACCTTTTCAGATATTCACAGAATATAAGTTAGAAGTAGAGAACCAAAACGGGTATAAATATTATGTCCTTTGATGTGATCAAGGATGAGAATACTTGAGCACGGAATTCCTGGATTATTCTAAAGGAGAATGAGATTCTCTCACAGCATTACTTCTCCGTATACACCACAGCACGTTGGTGTATCGAGGTGGAGCAATCACACCCTATGTGATAAGGTGTGCTCTATGATGAGTACTACTGAGTTTCCTATTTCCTTTTAGGGAGTTATGCACTTGTGAAGTTGCATACCTATTGAATAGGGTTCAAATCAAATCAGTTGCCTACCACTTCATATGTGATATGGAATGGGAAGAGCCCATATCTTAAGTTTGTTAAGATTTGGGGTTTTCCAGCCTATGTCTAAAAGCATAATCCGGACAAGCTAGAGGCAAGGTCTGTTATGTAGAACTGGAAAGAGTTCCAGCTATACAAACTACAGCTGACGATTTGGTAGAACCGGAGGATTCAATAGCTTCCAACGAACCTCAGCCTCTCCGCCGATCTAGTAGGGTTCCTCACCCACCTGAGAGATACTTCGGTTTCTCATGACAGTGGGAGCGAGGATTGTATCATGAGATGATGACCCAACTAGTTTCGAGCTGGACATCAAGAGTGGGTCTCTGTAAGAATGGATGGATGTTTAGTGATATGAGATGGAATCCTTATACACCAACAAAGTATGGACTTTGGTTGCTTTATCTGAAGGGTTAAATACCCATCAGGAGCAAGTATATCTTGAGAAGATTACATGGTGTACATGGAAAAGTTGAGACTTTCAAAGCTAGACTTGTTAAAGGTTTGCATCATTGACCAGGTATGGATTATGATGAAACCTTTTCTAAGTAGCTATGCTTAAGTCCATCCAGATCCTACTTGCCACGGCTACATACCATGACTACGATATCTGGCGGTTGGGTGTCATGACTGCTTTTCTAAATGATGTTTTAGAAGATAGAGTCTATAAGTACACAGCCAGAAGACCTCGTAGACAGTGGGAGCAGCGGAAACGTATGCAAGATGTTTTATGTGATAAAGAAGGCATCGCGGAGTTGGAACGTCTGTTTTGATGTGTTAGTCAAAGAGTTTGACATCATCAAAATGGTAGATGAACCTTGTATAAAAAAAAAGGTAGTAGGGAGTATGGAGGTGATCCTCATAGAGTACGTGGATGACATACTCAAGATGGGGAAGGAGTTTCCTATGCTACGCTCGGTCAATCTCCGTATATCATAATGATTCTCCATATAGGATCAAAGTGATACCTCCTAAATCTTGAGTTTTGATCTATGAGATAGATGTAAATGGATGTTAGGATTCTCGCTAGTTGTAGTGAGATCGTATCAATCGATCCTGAGGAGAATCACTGGAAAAGTTCCAGGGTGATAAGGACGGCTGAATGTCAGTCACAGGCATTGTCTTTACCCTCAGTAAAGGGACGGTATGTTGGAAGAGTTCCAAGCTAGATACCGTGGCATACTAGACGATAAAGGCTGGATACATCACTACCAAAAATGCTACCAAAGAGGAAGTCTGGGTGTATATTAGTTCATGAGATGAACTTCGTTCCTACCATTGTATGACAATGGAGTTGTGGCCTATGCCTAGGAACGCCCGTCCCATCAGTGATCCAGACATATTCTAAGGCAGTGCCACCTGATCATGGAGATGGTTGATCTCCAGGGGATCGAGGTCAGGAGAGTAGACTCAGAGGACAACACGGCGGAACCACTCACAAAGGCTTTTTCCCAGAGAGAGACTATTATGGGATGGTTGAGTATGAGATACTACAACCACTGTTATCAGATGGCCCTAGTGCAAGTGGGAGAATGTTAGTTATATGTATGCCCTAGAGGCCATTACTATACATGAGATGTATATTGTAGTGGATGCTTGGACATATATAGGGAGGACTTTCTTGCTCAACATGATAGTATGCTATCTGGTTATCCTTTACCTTAACGTGTACACTGATTGTCTCTCTGTTACATGTTGGTAAAGCCCTTAGGATGTGTAATTGACTACCTGGACTATGATGCGGATCATACTAGTGGAGACAGGGTAGTCCATAAGTACATCCTTCAAGGTCCCTAGTCGTGGGTGTATCGAGACGGGGCATCGATATACCAGAGTTGACTAGCGTATACCTTCTCGACCCATTCAGATGGGCGATGGATGATCCCATATCCATTGGTGTTTGACATCAGAGATGATATACGGGTGCTCAGTGGAGACTGGGTACACTGGACGGACTCGCCGAGAACTCCCAGATGGTATTATACCTTACGTCAGATGGCAGTTCTCTGGTGACACTGGTACAGGTTATTCTGTAGACCCGAGATCGTTATAGAGTCTTGTGTGATTCCCACTGTGCTTTGATTTACACCTTACCACCAAGTGGGCGTGCAAAACGGTGGTTTTTGGGTACAGTCCCGAGTCACATGGAGGCAATGAGCGATATGAGGGGTTTCTTCTCTCCCGGTATTGGGGGTTGATGTTGCGCTATGCTTGATTGGCCGTAACAGGGAAGTCCCTAGCCAGGGTTGGTTTAGAGATTTACTGGTAAGTGTTACTAGTAGTTTCTCGACCCGTTATGAGCTTCATATCGGCATGACTTATCGGTTATTGGGGTCTGACGTTTACCACCCCTAGACTGTATATGCGACATATCAGACGAGAAGACCGGACTGTACGGTAGTGTCACTGTCAGGCTTTTTGCAGGAGTTGGAGCGGGCTTGCTTGCTGATCTTCTTATCGCTCAATACCCGGGTAGCCGTTACGTCCAGCTAGTACCGCTGACGGCTTGTGGGTGCTTGATATGATCATCACCTACTGCCGGCATATTGACGAGTCTTTAGAGTCCTACATAGAGGTTGTACTGGCTCAGGCAAAACGAAATAGGAGCGCATATGTGATATGTGCGGGACGGAGAATAATGCGAGTATGTGATACCGTATTCTATTCTCGCGAAGTTTGTGTCGATCGGTTATATGCGATATAACCAAGTTATCGAATCAAGGGTTGATTCGATAAGTCGATACATTGGATGTTAGTCGGTTATATGTGATATAACCGAATTATTAAGTCAGGTATTGATTTAATAATTTAGTGTATAATTGTATATGTGATATACTAATTTACATTAACTAACATTGGTTCACTTAAGCATTTATTTTTATCACTTGTGCACAAGTTAACATATATGTGATATATATTTATTAGTGTACAAATTGTATCATGGTTGTTGATACACATATCATGGGTGTAGAAGACTTATACCATACTAATTATATTTGTTAGGTTTTTATATTTAAAATAATTCTAAAACAAATGGATAATGAGCACAAATGCATGAAACTTCATGAAGCTTGTGTTTGCATTGACTTATTCCACTAGTTTTGTTTTACTTAAGATATTAACTAACCTAACCACTATAATTAGCCATGGTAATGTCTCTACATGAGTTAGTATATGATACTTACTCACCATGGTTATCTCGTTCTCTCTCTTGATAAGTTTTCATATTCATTTTGAGCTCATCTTCTTCCTCCTCAAAAATTTCTTTCTAGGGTTTGAAATAGAGAGAGAATCAAAGTGAGAAAAGAAATTCTAAAGTGTACCCATTTCCTATCTCTTCTTCCTCTACTAGACTAGCACTTTAGTTTAGGGTGTTTGCTTCACTGATTCTATGGTTAGTGAAGTAGAAGCTCGAGTTCGTATTTCCTCGACGTAGATCATCTTCGGCCTCGAAGACTTCAAGCAATACCGTTGCCTCTTCTCATGGAGCCGTCCGAGAGTCCGGGTGTTCGATGTTCGCAGCGAAGGGACTACTACAAGGAGCTTTAGAAGTGAAGGACCGATATACAAAGGTTGTATTTCGTATTCATTTAGTGTTAAAGAGTTTAACTTGCATGTGTTAACCTAATTTTCTAGCAAAGATCTTATTTAGAGTTATTCGGCACGGCTAAAATTTTAACCCGGCATGGTTGATGCCTTGTAGATCCTTATTAGAGTGCCTAGTAACCCTACAGGAAGAGAGCATCTATATGGATCAGCCAGAGGGATTCATTCAGAGTGGGAGCAGCGGTAAAGTATGCAAGTTGCTTAAGTCCATTTATGGACTAAAGCAGGCATCTCGGAGTTGGAACATCTGTTTTGATGATGCTTTCAAAGAATTTGACTTGATCAAAAATCCAGATGAACCATGCATATACAGAAAGATTGTAGGGAGAGCTGTTGTATTCCTCGTCTTGTACGTGGATGACATTCTCCTAATAGGAAATGATATTCCTATGTTACAGTCAGTCAAAAGATTCCTGTAACAGAAGTTCTCCATGAAAGACCTAGGAGATGCCACCTACATTCTGGGGATCCAGATCTATCGTGATAGATCTAAAAGGATGTTGGGACTTTCGCACTCCAGATACATAGACACCATATCGAAAAGATTCAGTATGGAAGATTCTAAGCGCGGTAACCTACCGGCTTGTCACGAAATCACCCTCTCTAAAGTGATGTCTCCCAAGACTGATTTGGAAAGGGATCGCATGTCGATTATACCCTATGCTTCAGCGGTAGGCTCTATAATGTATGCGATGTTATGTACCAGACCAGATGTAGCATACGCATTGAGCATTGTAAGCTGATATCAGGCAAACCCAGGGGAGAATCACTGGATAGCAGTAAAGAACATTCTCAAGTACCTAAGGAGGACTAAGGAGATGTTCTTGGTGTATGGCGGAAAAGACCTCCAGATGGAGGCCTTTGCTGACTCCTGCTTCCAGATTGACAAGGATGGCTCCAAGTCCATGTCGGGTTATGTCTTTACCCTCAATGGAGGGGCGGTCTGTTGGAAGAGTTCCAATTAGGAGACCGTTGCTGACTCAACAATGGAAGCGGAGTACATAGCTGCTTGCGATGCCGCAAAAGAAGCTGTCTGGATGAAGATGTTCCTCACAGAACTTCAGGTGGTTCATACCAGTGTTAATCCAATACCTCTGTATTGTGACAACAACGACGCTATAGCTTTAGCGAAGGAACCCAGGTCCCATCAGAAATCCAGACACATCTTAAGGCGGTACCACCTGATCATGGAGATCGTAGATCGCCGGGAGATCGAGGTGAAAAGAGTAGAGATAGAGAATAACATCGCTGATCCATTCACAAAGGCCATTCCTCAGACGCAGTTCGAGAGGCTATTCGAGATGATAGGTCTACGATATTCCAGCTCATAGCCCTAGTTCAAGTGGGAGATTGTTAGTGTATATGCCCTAGGGGCCATTATTGTATCATACTAGATTGTATATTACTTAATGGAAGCTTGGGATATTCACAGTTGTATTGACAGTCTTGCTAAATATGGTAGTATGCTACTTGGTTTGTGTTTACTTTAATATGTGCATATGTTTCTTGTAACGTATCACTTATACATATTAGTAGAGCCCATAGGTTCTTTGCTTGATTACCAGCGTTGTGATGGCAGTCACACTAGTAGGGGCTGGGTAGTCTATAAGCAACATCCTATACTTGTCCCTAGTCGTAGGATTATCGAGAAAGGGCATCGATACTCCAGAGTAGACTAGTGTGTACGCTTCTCATCCCAGTTGGGGAGATGGTCTTTCCCACAGCCATCAGTACGTCATACTGGAGATAGTATACAGGTGCTCGTTAGGTTACGGGTACACCAGACATGACTCACAAGAGAACTGACTGGATGGTATTATACCTAACGTCAGATAGCAATTCTCAGGTGACATGTGTGCAGGTAGTCTGTTGACTTAAGGTCGTCATTTGTCTCGTGTGAGTTCTCACTGTGCTTTGATTACTACCCTACCACGGCTCAAAGGAGTCGTGCAAACATGTTTTAATTGGGTACAGTCCCGAGCCTCATAGAGGCAGTGAGCGAATGTTAGGGATTCGTCTTTCCCGGTATAGGGAGTTGATATCGCACTGTGATCGGTTGGTCATTACCATAAGTCCCTGGCCAGGGCTGATGGAGAATTCCTGGTGGACTGATCCGTAGATTCTCAAATGGTCATGAGCCATACCGGCACGACTTATACGGTTATTAGGGGTCTGACGTTCTACACCTCCCTAAACCATACATGCGATACTCTTAGACGAACAGACCGGACTGCACGGATATTGTCACGGACAGGCTCAGTAGGAGTTCGGATGGGTTATCTCATCGGCCTTCTTATCGACATCTACCTGGGGACCGTTACGTACAGCTAGTGCTGCTTGCGGTCTGTGGTTAAACCCACTGCCAGCGTAGTGTCGAGTCTTTAGAGTCCCACACAGAGAGTTTACCTGCTCCAGGCGAAACGATATAGAGGTCGTATAGTTTTACGACAAGGGTTCGGACGCATACGCAGACGTTCGGACAGTTTTTGCTAGCCGGCTTTGGTTTAAGCCAGATTCTAGTATCAGGTTATTGGATTTATACAGTCTAAAGTTTTTCCGTATTTTCACGGATTGGAGGGGCGTTCTCGTAATTTTCTGGGAAGCTTCTAGAAGCATGGTGACTTGGGGGTTAAGGTGGCATAAGCATTTATTGCTTAATGACTCATTTGTGTGATTCATCCTTAGAGTTAATGCTTCATTTATTGAACTTATGACTCATGTGATGAATCACACAAGGTGAATGCATCAACCATGATGATTAATCATTTATATTATTTATTTGATAAATTGCTATGGTTGTTATATTCTAATGAGTTCATTTTCAATATCATTCTTATCATCACCTTCTCTCTCCTCAAGCTCTCTCATTCTTGAAACCCTAACCCTAACCTCTCATGTGTTGAGATCAAGGGTTACCTAGACTAATACATCCATAACCTCACTCTATATCTGTCACGACCCAAAAAGAGCACGTGACTGGCACCTGAACCATATGAAATCTATAGGACTCCATCTGATCCAAGTAAGCCAAAAGCCCAGAAATCTAAACCATTTTAAGAGTAAGTGAAGAAACCGGTTTAAAGAAGTGAAGGAAAACATGCTTGAAGTCAAGGTTTTTAAATAACTAAGCCGAATGTGCATTTTAAAAGGTAAAGTCTTTTCTAAAAATTTCGGCAGAGTTTCTTTTGTAAAACTGGCCCCGAATGGGGTACAACAAGGATAACAATATATGCAATGATAAAGGCATCCCCAAGCGGGAGCTAGCTCTTCGTCAATTGACGGTCAGAACCACACATGCAACAATAATATACAACGCCGAAAGACGAGGATCAAATCCAAAAGAAACACAGTAAGCATGAAAACCACAATACTACTAAGCGTGACTCTAAGGTCAAATAATACATCACTAATGTCTAAGTCCGAAACAATATACAAGTTTTGGTTGATGGAAATTCTAGATACAATGGATAAAATAAATACAATGGTGGTTCTTGATGCAAAAGAATCCACCTACCAAAAGCAATGCACCCGCAAGGATGTAGTGTGCCAGAAATGCCGCAATGGAACCTGTACGGCAGAACCTGCAAGAACTGTGGCACAACGGGGGTGAGTTTCCAACTCGTGAATAGAAATATCTACAAGCAGAAACCGAATGCAAGACATAAACCTAGGTCAACAATCAGTAATATAAACCACAAGAGTACATCTGAAGTATGATAAGGTGGCAAGGTAACATCTAAATATATATGTAGTGCCAGGTACTCAGGTAATAACATGTCATCAGTATAAGGTATGTCTGCATGAAGTAATATAATGAAGTATCGAATGAAGGTCAATACACATATATTAGCGTCCCATACCACTAATATTGGTGTAAGGGTATATATAACAGCGCCCTCGAACCCTGTTATATATACAAATGAAGTGTGATCAATGTAAATCCAGTCTGTATGTGATCAATGTCTGTAAAGGTGTGGATCCCGTCCACCTGTCACCCAATGACAATAAGCCTCATGCATGTAAATATCGTAAAACATAAGCATGGAAATATGAGGATATAAACAATCATGGAAATATCATAAAACATCATGAAAGCTGTGCCTAGCATCGGCACGTAAATCCTCGTCTATCAGATACTGTCACCAAGACTAGTCCTGATAGGTACGTAGCATACGCTCCCTCGAAACCCGAGTGCCCAGCTTCGACCCTCGAATCTCGCCGTATCATACGTACATACTCCGGTCGGTATCCCCACGATAACCGCCGAGTCCAAATACTATCACCGGTAGGTAGTGCTGCCCTGCCAGGCTCACCGTCTAATATATACGAGTCTTCTTGCCCCGGGGTACCTTACCGGGTCCACCATGTACCCGCAGACGGTGCCAACCACTCCTCGAATCGGGTTTCATATGCCACTCTCAGAACCGAGAAAACACATGCTGGACGCACTGAAATATCATATCAAGGAAACTGGGTTTTCAAAGACAATTCACATTCTTAGTTGAAATAGCCACGGTTCCCAAATCCAGAAATATCATGGAAACACATATCTCAATGCGTATGATCAGAACATGATGTATGCAACATATAAAAGAATGTAGGCATATCGATATATCATGCAATACGGAAAAGTGATATGCACATAATGGGGAAGCCGCTCTTTTAAAATGAATCCGTTTTAAAGAGTATTTTGCGGTTCCCAAATCTAGAAATATCATCTGTGTATGTGCAAAGTATGTGTACAAATATATGTGTACAATGGGTATGTATACAAGTATGCAATGCAATGGTCTTATACTGAATGCGGCAATACTACAGTGTAGTGACATGGCAATTATCGATGATGAAGTGTGTGAGCGGGCAAGCGAGTGTAAGTGGAACATATGCATCATCGATAATGGTGCTGGTGTCCTAACAGCATGATGGCAACATATGCAGGCAATATGAATAGCATGAGTATGCAAGAAATCAAATAATCAACACCACAGTGAAGAAACTACATCAATATGTATGTATCATGCTGTTATGCCTTTTGAAATAAGACGAATCAGGGTTTTTAGTAAAATCAGGGCTACGGTCTTTTTAAGAAAAGGTACACCTTTTAAAGTATCCGTAGAATCCCTTGTTTTTCTTTAAGATATTCCTGATTCGTAGTTTTTGAAATAGGTATGACTCGGGTCTAGTCTAACATCTACTATGCAAACTACTGATCTAAGCATCCGGTCAATCGGGAGGGGTATGGAAAACACCTAAATCTGAGTCGATATGTATATATATAGTCGGTGATCCCGCCTCAGTAGTATCGCGTACGATACAATATATCATATGATCTCCTCAAGTCATGAGTGCGGATCTATCATCAGTGTAAAGCTCGTACGGTAAATCGTCGTACGGCATCCCAATAGTTGGGTAGGGGTCAGTATCACATTCCTCTCATCAGATATCAGGTATCACTATCATCATATCGCACGATCTGGGGTACTACTCTAAGTCTAGTACAACTGATACCATCTATAAGTATGATTGCGGGGGTAAACACACATTCCAAGCCCGCAAGAATCACATGTCATATCCCAAATATGCATCATATCCAATCACCTATCTTGCGGCACAAGGCCCAATATCATCGACTCATCTCCAATGTCAGCAAATATCATCAACCCAGTGTAAATATAAGGAATATGTAAGTGTGAGTGCGTGGGTATAAATCTATCCTAGGGTTCGTGACTAGGAACTACCCTAGTTACTTCTAACCCTAACTAACCATAAAACATCTAACACAAGGACCACGACACAAAATAACTATCATCATCTAATATACATAGTACACTAACTACGGACTGCGGGGGTGCTATACGCCATCCACCCGACTTCCCCCTGTAGATATAATCTACTCGCCTTGGGTCTTCATTTGTCGACGTCGCCACGCGCTTTCTTGTCGTCCCGAAGTCTTCATGGGGTACCTACACAGCAAGTATCGCATATACGCAATTAAAATCAAAACCAAGCTAAAACGGCACATGAAATCCAAAACGATACGATAAGGGGCCTATAGGTGAGAACATATGGCACGCCTTCAAAACCATCAATAAATCCTCTATATCTTCGTATAAACGCCACATAGTCGAGGCAAAACACAATCCACAATTGCAGAATTAAAAAATACGGAATACGGAAACACGAATCCAAAATAGCAACTTAGGATATATGTCCCAGATTTTACCCTAGATGGAATCAGTCAAAACTAGAAGTACCCTGGGCCAAGAATAGAGGAAATGGGGGCATGCACGCAAAACGAGGCAAATCCCCTCTGCTCTGGCCGCAAATTGCGGCCAGAATGGGAAAATCGGCGGCCTCACTTTGGAGTGGGGAGCTAGGGTTTGGGGTGATGGTTCTCTGGTGCCTGCACATCTCACTGTCATTCATAGTTTTATTTTAGGGGTCTCGGGGTGATAACAGATTCTTAAAAACTCTCCCAGATTCACTGTTTTTCCCGATATCGGTTTCTAAAATCCGTATTCTGGTTTAAGCCTCAGGTTTTGGGTTCCAATTCATACACTATGGTGATGGTATAACCTCTACTAACCTCAATTTCACAATACAACACCAATTTCCCTCAAACCCTAACTAGGTTATCCACAAGTCCATAATATCACACAATATCGATTCAATCTTAACATGGGGGTAAAGGAAATGCTAGAACTAAGCTAATGATCCAGAATTTACCTCATTTGGCAACTCAAGAAAATTCTTGAGTTGCCTCTAGTGGCCAAAATCCTTGCTTCTTTAGCTCCATGTGTAGATCTAGGGATTGTGCACATTTTTAATGAAATGGATGTGTGGTTTTGGGGTAGTTTTGAGATGGTTTGAGGCTATTGAAGAGGGGAGGAAGAGGAAGTGCAGGAGCAGCAGCAGTAGAAGGAAGAAGAGGGAGGGAAAATGAGGGGGGAAAATGGCTAAGTCCTTGGGTCAATTAAGCCCATACCTCTCTCTCACCAACTCTCCAATTCTATATTCTTTTCTTTTCCTTATTTTCTTTTCTTTTAAACTCTTCTCACTCCAATAGTAAACCCAAAAGAACCATGACAAATAAAATGTAACACAAGTGTGGAAAAGTGATATGTGCATGTTTTGCACAAAATTGCCAAAAATCCGATTAGCGATTTTTAATCGCGATTAGCACTAAATTAGTGTCAAACTAATCAAAAAAACTTTAAAATGTCAAAATTCTCTAATTTACCCTATTTTAGAATTTTCCATAATTTTTCTCAAATATTTCCTATTTATTTGCATTTAATAATACCAAAATATTAAAATATTCAATAAAATAATATTGAATTATAAAAATTCCCAAAATTAATATTTTATCTTTTTGAAAATGTTACAATATCCCCTAGGTAGCTTAGATTAGCACTTTGAGCAACCTAGTTATCTCAAGTAAGAGATCAAGGTTGGCGCAGGATCTCTCGGGTGGATCGTCTTTGACTCGAGGAGGCCGTTGAGGTGCTGATGTTCCAAGGAACCTACGAGGAGTGGAGGACAGCAATGAAGACCCGAAGGACAAGTAACGTGAGGTATAACTTCGAATCCGAGTAGTTAAACCTCTCGTAGTCTGCTAGTAACGGTTTAGACACGATTCATGCGCTAAAGTCTGTGTTATGAAGCTTTGATAATCGTTTTTCATATATTCCGCCTCCCCACAAGTTCGTGGGGTGCGTGACATGGACTTACACGCTTATGCTATCCGCATTCGCCCCAATGTTCCATTATGCACCGTTAGGTTACTTAACTAACGGCATACCGGGACGGGACTAGAACGGGTGTAAAACATAAGCAACGTCTATTATATATCTCATAACTAATATAGCATTCGTCTCAGATATATTAAGCGATCACATCACAGAATATAAGCAGCAGAAACACAGATATGGTCATATATGATATACTAGGATGTCTGTATTTAGTATTTAGTATTTAGCCAATAATAGAAAATACAGATTCCACGGTCATGATGAATATCCAATCCCACACCCTAGACCCCTACGAGAGCGGCAAGTGACCCTGCCAATTCTGGAGTTAGGAAATCTGGTCTCGACACCTCGAGATGGTCTCCCACTGGACCCCAGAACCCGGTCACTTGTGCTCTCCATCTTGGTCTATCCTAATGCGGAAAAGTAAATAATATATAACAATGGTGACATCATCCTCAACCCGGAAGTGCCCCAAATAAAAGAATATTACATTACAAATGAATTTTACATGAATGGAAAGTAAAAATCTCATCTCACATAAAAAAAAACCCGCCCATTTGATCACGACAATCCTATACATCATAGCACATCAACACATAACATCACATGTCATCAACGTAAGTAAGTATGCGTACCCCAATTGCCGTTGACATATAGCAACGAAACCAACGATACGCATACTACACTTACGGTCGCATAAACAAGTATCACATACTACTAGGCGATGTTAAACCCTTCAATCGAATTAACGAATACCCGCATTCCCTAGCAAGCTCAACACTTGAGCGCCGTTAAACAATACCCAAATTCCATGCCACAGTATTTAATGGACCAGCCGTAGAAGGGCAAACCCAAGCCTCATTTGTGGCGCCACTAACTACGGTAAACCCTAAGGTTTAGTCGCAGTTTGGTGGTCACATCTCGAGTTAGGGTTTCATTCTTCTAAAGAGTCCATAGGAATACCTGCATTATATATCGAGTACGTTCAACCTGGAAAATACCAGTGTTTGATAATTCGTTCGACCTGTTTAACGTCGCCAAAGTTACCAATACAATGCTATAAAAATACGAATACGAAATACTCCGCAAAGAGCCCATTTCCAAACTAACATCACATGCAAATTTGGACTTCAAAACAATACCAGAAACCACAAATCAAGAACTACATAGCACTAGTGCAAAACGAGGTGAAGGGGGGCACAAACATCCGGCGACGCCGGAAAAAACCTCTTGGTCGCCAGTCGAGAACCGAGCACCCCTCCTCGTTTTTCACCTGTGTTATTATATTCTCATAAATGTCACTATGCAGTTGTTTAAATAAATTTTAGACCACTTTTTAAAAAATTTACAGAGAGCATTTCCACAGGTTTTCTAAAATCGTATTTTGCGGAGTTTTTCGGTTTCGGATTATCGTAACATCGTCTAGGTTTCTAGTTAGGCTCTGATACCATGAAGGATTTTCTCTAGAACCACTACTAGGGTTTGGTAGCATCACACATGCCATATTAAAAAATTTATAGGGTGCTAAAGAAATTATCCTAAGGATCAAACTAGAAAAGCTAGGGTAACACTAAAGTTTAACACAATCCACAAGTAGTTAAGGGCTAGGTTTAGAGAATACAACCTTTGTAGCTCCCTTAGCTAGACTCCTTGGCTACTTGAGTGTTGGAAGAAGCTTGCTTGAGATTCTCTAAGTCCACGACGATCCACCCGGAGTCCTCTTTGTCCAAGCTCAAAGCTCCACTTGATCAAGATGATGAAGTTGAACCTAACACTCTAAACTAGTGGGCAAGAGTAGTATAGAATGATGATGTGGTTTATTTTCTCACTTCAAAACCCTAACTTGATCACTCTTTTGTTCACTATCAAAACCTAGAGAGCAAGAGAGAGAGGAAGAAGAAGATGGCAAATTAAAGAGCTCAAGATAATGATAAGCTTAAGGATAAAAATGAGAATAGAAAATATATATATTTTCTTCTTCTCATCTTTAACCCTAGTTAATAAATATCTAGATATTTCTTTTGGTGCAATAGTGGCCATGGAAAAATAACCCATGGTTAACTAAAGGTTTAGTGGATGAATAAAATAATTAACCATGAATTATTTCTATTTCCACTAGCTCCAAAAATAAATATCAACATATTTATTAAGGTGTGAGTCTTATATTGCCACCATCCAATGTATCAACAACCATGATAGAAATGTGTATGCATGTATGTGTGCATACGCATCCATATGTGCATCAATGTAAACATGTGCATGCATGCATGCATACAGCAAAAGACAAAAAGGTCTAAAGTAAATATTCTAATGGTCAATGTTAAATCAACACTTGTTTTAGCAAACCGGTCATATCTCATACGACCCGACCAATAGCAAACCGCCCGATTAATATACGGTATCACATACGCGCATTTAATCGGGTCCCCGCGCATATCACATGTGCACGCCACATCGTTTCTCCTGGGCTAGGTAACTCCATTGTGGGACTCTAAGACTCGTCAATACGCCGGCAGTGGGTGATGATCATATCAACCACCCCCAAGCCGCAAGAGGTCAGCTAAACATAACGGCCACCCGGGTATTGAGCGATCAAAAGAAAACAAGCGAACCTGTCACAACTCCCGTTGAGCCAACCGGCAACACTACCGTACAATCCGGTCTCTTCGTCAGATATGCTGCATATCGAGTCTAGGGATGGTAATGTCGACCCCAATAACTCAATAAGTCATGCCGATGAATGGTCTATAACAGATCGAGAAACTACTGATAACACTTATCAGTAAATCTCAACAGCCCTGGCCAGGGACTTACTGATATAGCCAATCGAGCATAGCACAACGTCAACTCCAAATACCGGGAGAGACGAAACCCCTCCTATCGCTCATCGTCTTCGTGTGTCTCGGAACTGTACCCAAAAGCCACCTGTTTGCACGACTCATTAGAGCCGTGGTAGGGTGGTAATCAAAGTGCAGTGGGAGAACACACAAGACTCTATGACGATCTCGGGTCTACAGACTAACCTGTACCAGTATAACCTGAGAACTGCTATCCGACGATAGATATAATACCAAATAGGAGTTCTCGGTGAGTCTGTCCAGTGTACCCAGTCTCAACTGAGCTCCCGCATATGATCTCGATGTCAAACATCAATAGATGTGGGAACATCCATCGCCCATCATATAGGTCTAATATCATATACGCTAGTATACACTGGTATATCGATTCCCCGTCTCGATACACCTACGACTAGGGACATTTCAGGATATGCTTATAAACTACAGACATCCCACTAGTATAATCTCCATCATAATCACAGTAGTCAAGCAAATATCCTCAGGGCCTTATCAACATGTGTAAATGAATAAAAGCATGATCAAGTCAACATGTCAGATAAAGAAGAACCAGATAGCATACTATCATGTCGAGCAAGAATGTCCTCTGTATATATATACATGTATAAATACATCCACTATCATATAATGGCCTCTAGGGCATACATATATCCAACACTATCTCCAGTACGACGTACTGATGGCTGTGGGACAGACCATCTCCCCTCCTAGGATGAGAAGCGTATACACTAGTCTATTTTGGAGTATCGATGCCCTGTCTCGATAATCCTACGACTAGGGACCTGTATAAGGATGTGCTTATAGACTACCCAGCCCCCACTAGTGTGTTTGCCATCAAAACGCTGGAAGTCAAGCAAAATCCTAAGGGCTCTATCAATATGTATTAGCGATATGTTAAAGGAAACATACACACATATTAAGATAGATACAAACCAAGTAGCATACTACTATATCGAGCTAGACTGTCATAAATCCGTGTATATATCCCAAGCTTCCAAAATATAATATACAAACTAGTACTATACAATAATGGCCTCTAGGGCATATCACACTAACATTTATGTCCTAAATCAACACACAGTTTTCAATATACAACACACAAACAAAAGAAAAATTTCAGATATAAATGAAGCTTTTGTATGGCATTGTAGACTTGGTCATATTAACGAAACAAGACTAACCAAGCTACATAAATATGGATATTTAAATCCTTTTGAATATAAATCGTATGCGACTTATCAGTCTTGCATCAAGGGTAAAATGACCAAAACTCCGTTTATTGGACACGGAGAGAGAGATTCTGAACTCTCAGGTATCATACATAGTGATGTATGCGGATCAATGTCTACACATGCTAGAGGCGGTTATTCTTACTTCATAACTTTTACTGATTATTTCGCGAGGTTCGGACACGTGTTCTTGTTGAAACATAAGTCTGAAGTTTTCGAAAAGTTCAAGGAGTATAAACTTGAAGTAGAAAAACAAACTGGTTTGAGCATCAAGAAACTTCGATCAGATCGAGGAGGAGAGTACTTAAGTACAGAGTTTTTAGACTTCCTAAAAGAGAATATTTTTCTCTCTCAGCTCACTCCCCCTTACACACCATAGTACAATGGTGTGTCAGAACGGAGGAATCGTACCCTATTAGATATGGTACGTTCAATGATAAGTAATGCTGAGTTATCACTTTCCTTTTGGGGACATGCATTGGAGACTGCAGTATATCTATTGAACAGGGTTCCAGCCAAAACCGTGCCTACCACTCCATATGAGATATGGTATGGGAAAAGACTATCTCTTAAACGAGTTAGGATATGGGGTTTTCCTGCTTTTGTTAAAAAGAAGAATCCAGACAAACTCGAGACACGATCGGTTCTGTGTACATTTGTGGGATATCCAAAACATTCATACGAATATCTTTTCTACCACAAGGAGAAACAAAGAGTGTTTGTTTCTCAGTATGCCACATTTTTAGAAAATGACTTTTTTACAAATAGTACTGATGGCAATGCAGTAGAACTAGAAAAAGTTCTAAAGACACAAATAACTTCTGACGATTTGGTCGAACCTGAAGTTGCAATAGAACCCCACAAGCCTCAGTCACTCTGTAGATCTAGTAGGACTTCTCGCCCACTGGAGAGATACTATGGTTTCCTCATTGATGGTGATAGAGAAAATTGCATCATGGATGATGACGACCCTACTAGTTTTCAACAAGCTATCACGAGTGGTGACTCGGTGAAATGGCTGGATGCCATGCGGTCCGAAATGGAGTGCATGCACACCAACAAAATATGGATTTTGGAAGTTTCACCTTCTGGAGTAAAACCCGTAGGGTGCAAATGGATCTTTAAGAAAAAAATTGGTGTAGATGGACAGGTGGAGACCTATAAAGCAAGGCTTGTAGCGAAATGATTTCGTGAAAGACCAGGACTGGACTATGATGAGACTTTCTCTCTAGTAGCAATGCTTAAATCCATTAGGATCCTACTTACTATTGCTGCTGACTAAGACTATGAAATCTGTAAGATGGAGGTTAAACTGCATTTCTAAATGGTGATTTAGAAGAGTGTGTTTTTATGGATTAGCCGGAAGGCTTTGTTAATAGTGGGAGCAGCGAGAAGGCATGTAGGTTGCTTAAATCCAATTATGGATTAAAGCAGACATCATGGAGTCGGAACATATGCTTTGATGATACAATCAAAGAGTTTGATTTTATCAAAAATGTAGATGAACCATGTATTTATAAGAAAATTGTAGGGAGTACTGTCACATTCCTCGTATTGTACATGGATGTCATTCTCTTGATAGGAAACGGCGTTCCTATGCTGCAATCGGTCAAACTATTCTTATCACAAAGGTTCTCCATGAAGGACCTGGATGATGCCTTATACATTTTAGGCATTAAGATCTATAGAGATAGATCTAAGAGATTGTTGGGATTGTCCCAATCAAGGTACATTAACACCATCTTAAAGAGGTTTATTATAGAAGATTCCAATCGAGGTATTTTACTCGCTTTTTACGGAATCACTCTCTCCAAAGACTTTTGTCCAAAGTCTGATGAAGAGAGAGCTCGCATGAGTGTTATACCCTATGCTTCTGCTGTAGGATCTATAATGTATGCGATATTATGTACTCGTCCTGATGTTGCTTATGCACTTAGTGTAGTAAGCAGGTATCAATCCAATACAGGGGAGAAACACTGGACAACTATGAAGAACATTCATAAGTACTTGCAAAGGACTAAAGAAATGTTCTTGGTGTATAGTAATGGGGATCTCCAGATGGAGGACTTTACCGATTCGAGCTTCCAGAGTGATACAGATGATAGCAAATCTATCTCACAGTTTGTATTTACCCTCAGTGGAGAGACGGTTTGTTTGAAGAGTTCCAAACAGGACACTGTTGCAGACTCAACGATGGAAGCTGAGTACATTGCTACAAATGATGCTGCCAAGGATGTTGTCTGGATACGGAAGTTCATTTCGGAACTAGGAGTAGTTCCCACCATTATTGATCCAATACCATTGTATTGTGATAATAATGGGGCTACGGCATTGGCTAAAGAGCCCAGATCCCATCAACGATCCAGACACATCCTGAGGCGATATCATTTGATCCGGGAGATAGTTGATCGCCACAAGATCGAGATTCGGAAACTAGACACAAAGAATAACACCACGGATCCACTCACCAAGGCCCTTCCACAGCCGCAACATGAGCGTATTTTTGAGATGTTGGATATGAGATACGCCAATAATTGGCCTTAGTAGAAGTGGGAGATTGTTGGATATATGTATGCCCTAGAGGCCATTATTTGTATAGTGGATGCTTGGACATGTATATATATAGAGGACTTTCTTTCTTTACATGATAGTATGCTATCTGGTTGCTCTTTATCTTAACATGTTCACTTGATTGTGTTTACTGTTCATTTGATACATGTTGATAAAGCCCTTAGGATATCAGCTTGACTACCATGATTATGATGCAGATCATACTAGTGGGGCATGTGTAGTCTATAAGCGTATCCTTAGTTGTTCCTAGTCGTGGGTGTATCGAGACGGGGCATTGATATTCCAAAGTACACTAGTGTATAAGTTTCTTGACCCGGTTGAGGGGGCGATGAATGATCCCATATCCATTGGTGTTTGACATCAGAGATTGTATACAGGTTCTCATTGGAAACTGAGTACACTGAACGTACTCGCCGAGAACTCCTATATGGTATTATACCTATCGTCGAATAGTAGTTCTCTGGTGACACTTATACAGGTTAGTCTGTAGACCCAAGATCGTCATAGAACCTTGTGTGTTTCCCACTCTGCTTTGATTTCCACCATACCATGGCTCTACTGAGTCATGCAAACAGGTGGCTTTTGGGTACAGTCCCGAAACACATGGAGACAATGAGCGATATGAGGGGTTTCATCTCTCCCGGTATTGGGAGTTGATGTTGTACCATGCATGATTGGCTATAACTGGAAGTCCCTGGCCAGGGCTGATGAGATTTACTAATAAGTGTTATCAGTAGTTTCTCAACCTGTTATAGGCCACACATCGGCATGACTTATTGAGTTATTGGGGCTTGACGATTCCATCCTCAGACACAATAAGCAACATATCAGACGAAGAAACCGGACTGTACGGTAAGTGTTGCTGGTTGGCTCTACGGGAGTTTGAAAAAGTTCGCTTGTTGTTCTTCTGTTCGTTCAATACCTGGGTAGCCATTACTGATGGGTTGTATAGCACGGCATCACGGTTTCGGGAGGCATCGTCCATGCCAATTTCAAATTTTTGCCGTTCTAGCTAACCCTAATCCTAGATCTTTAACTATAGAATCATACGGAATCGATATGCAAACTACTTTACAACTAAGTGATTAGGGATTAGAACCTTTGTAGTCCTCTACTTCACTTCACAGGCTCTAAGTAGTGGTCCCCTCGCTGCGATCGTTGAACTCCCGGTCTCTTGAGAGGCTCCGCAACTTGAATGAACCATGCTTGCTTGAAGACTTCGAAATCCAAGATGATCTATTTTGAGGAAACACGAACTCAAGCTATGACTTCACTAATATGGAATTAGTGAAGCTAACACACTAATCTATATGGCTAGTATAGAAGAGGATGATGGAGTAGGAATTTTTCTCTCTTTAGTTTTCTTTTTCTCACAATCTTTCATCACAAAGGAAAACACTAGTAAGCTTTTAGAGGAAGAAGAATATGAAGTGATGAAAGAATAATTGTTGAGGTTAGAAATGCAACAATGGGTTAAGAATGCCATGCTTAACCCTTGTAGATACTTAACCATGAGCTAGGGTTAAAGGTTAGGTTGATAAATATCTTAAGCTTGACAAATGAGTGGATCAAGTCAATGAACCAACAAGCTTCTATAAGCTTTGTCCAAAAGATCAAGCATGACAATTCCACAATTTTGAATTTCCTTAATAATAAATATAAACCCTAATCTTAACCCTAGCATGGTATAAGTCTCTCACATCCATGTTGCATGTGTAACCTAGCATGACACATGAATATATATCACATATATATTTATGTGTGCAAAAAGAAAACAATACATTTAACATATATCACATATATATCAATGTATCTATAATGAGAAAAAGAAATTCTTAAGTGAGCATATATTAGTTAATGCAATTTAATATATCAAATATATAATTATACATTAAAATATTAAATCAAAATTTAATTTAATAATCCAGCTATATCTTATATAACCGACTAATATAATATGTATCATTTCATCGAATCAACACTTGATCCGATGACTCGGTCATATCATATATAACCGGCCTATATCACGTATCGCGAGAATAGAATACGGTATCACATACACGTATCAATCCTGTTCCCGCACATATCACATATGTGCTCCTACTCCGTTTCGCCTGAGCGAAGAAACCTCTGTGTAGGACTCGACTCGTCAATACACTGGCAGTAGGTGATGATCATATTAAACACCAACAAGCCGCAAGCGGTCAGCTAAACGTAACGGCCACCCGGGTATTGAGCGATCAGAAGATCAACAAGCAAGCCTGCTCACACTCCTGTGAATCCCATCAGTAACACTACCTACAGTCCGGTCTCTTCGCTGATATGTCGCATATCCAGTCTAGGGGTGGTAAACGTCAGACCCCAGTAACCGATAAGTCGTGTCGATGTGAGGCTCATAACGGGTCGAGAAACTATTGATGACACTTACCAGTAGATATCCATATCAGCCGTAGCCAGGGACTTCCAGTTATAGCCAATCGAACACAACGCAACTGTTAGTTGTATGTATGCCCTAGAAGCCAGTATTGTACAGATGATGTATATTATATTGAATGCTTGGATATATATAGAGAGGACTTTCTTGCTCGACATGATAGTATGCTATCTGGTTGCACTTTACTTTAACATGTATACTTGTCTCTTTATACTGTTTTATAGTTACATGTTGGTAAAGCCCTTAGGATGTGTACTTGACTACCTGGACTATGATGTGGATCATTGTCACGACCCGAAGTACGGAACATGACCGGCACTTAAACTACGAACGTCTCAAGGCGTACGTAATCTAAATAAACCGAAAACCCAGAAATCCAAACCAAGAAAAGATGTAGAGTGCAGGAAAAACCAACTTAAAGCAAGTAGTTTCAATAGCATAAGCCGAATTATGCAGTTTTTTAAAAACATCAAAAATTTCCTGAAAATTTCGGCAGAGTCTCCTTTGTAAATACTGGCTCCCAAACAGGATACAACATGAATAATATACGAAATCAATAAAAGGAATCCCCAAGCGGGAGCTAGCTCTTCGTCAATCGACGGTCACAACCATACAAGCAATAATATACAACGCCAACGGCGAGGATCAAAAACTCAAAAGGAAACTCAAAACCACAAGAAATCCGCAGAAATATACGCGCGACTCTAAGGTCGAAAGAATAACATCACTGGTCTCTATCTCAAAAATAAATACATGTTTGGTTGATAGAACTTCTAGATACAACAGAATAATAATATACAAGATGTAATGATGGGTACGATACAAATAAACCCACCTACTAGCAAGTCACCCGGAAATGGAAATAGTGCCAGCAAAGCCGTAATGAAACCTGTACGGCGAAACCTGCAAGAACTGTGGCACAACGGGGGTGAGTTGCCAACTCGTGAGTAGAAAAACATCTACGCACAGAAATCGCATAAATAACGCAACCTAGGTCAATGATCATAATATATATCCTCAAATATATGAATAACATGCAGCCTATAACAATGGCTAGGGTAATATCTAACCCGAGTGTGATCTTATGTGCCCGTGTCAGTGCCTCAGGTAGCAATATATCATATTAATGAGGTATGAATGCATGAAAACAGAATACATGTAAATGAAGAACTGTTTTCATAAATTAGTGAGATTTCCTTTGTATTTTTAAAATGAGGTATCATAAATGAAATCAGCATCAACAGTGTCTAGCATCGACACAAAACATAAATCTCAATGTCTCAAAGCCTCAGGCTCCGGCTATCCGGACTGGCCTGTATCATCAAATCTCAGTACCTCAATATCTCGAAATCTCAATGTCTCAATCTCAATCTCTAGGGCGCCGTCAGTCCAGACCGGCCCCTACCATTCATCTCAAGACCACGACGGTATCCTCCGGATATCCGACACGTCGGGTAAAATCACCGGTAGGTAGTCTCCCCCTGCCAGGCTCATCGTCATCACCACGAGCTTCTTGCCCCGGGGTACCTTACCGGGTCCACCATGTACCCGAAACGGTTCATCCAACTCTTCGAATCGGGTCTCGAAATCCATCAGCAAACTCATGGTGGACGACTCATACATCAGGGGAAAAACCGCGCTTTTCATTTAAAAAGAGAAAGAAGAAGTTTGTAAATGTTTTGCGGTTTTCCCCAAATCCAGAAAATCTCATGGAAATCCGAATCCAAAACCTCAATAGCACGTAAAAAGTTAATATATGCATGAGAATCCATGAATGCAGCATAACAATGAATAACAGTATGCATGAAGTAGCAGGTAATAACTACAATGTCTAAACTAACATATAAGGCAAGTACACTAATATCATGTCTAAACTATTAGCTAACAGGCTATGTCAAGCAATAATATTTTCTAAGGTGTACGTGACATGGCAATTACCGATGAAGATGTGTGTGAGCCGGCAAGTAAGTGTACGTGGTACATACGCATCATCGGTAATGGTGCTGGTGTCCTAACCACAAGATATCAACAGTAGAATATGAAGCATAATATAAGCATGTGATGCGGAGCGAACAACAATAATGAGCGGGAGCTGAATACTAGACGCAACGATAACTAATCTGCATTAACCTAATATAAGTCCTACAATGGTGCCTTTTGAAATAATACGAATCGTGGGGTTTTGAAAATAGGGGCTACGGTGTTTTTAAGAAAAGATACGTTTTTGAAATATCTGTAGAATCCCTTGACCTGTCTTTTAAAATACGCACGATTCGTAAGCTTTGAAATAGGTAGGAACCGAATCTAATCTAACAACTAACTAAACTAAAGGGCTAAGCTACAAGCTACACTACAGGTAAAGAAACCGCCTAACATCTGAGTCGATACATATACATACCTGTATATATATTAGTCGGTGATCCCGCCTCAATAATATCATATCCGATACCATATCTATAATTAGACATCCCAAGTCAAGAGTGCGGATCAATCATCAAGATATAGCTCGTACGTAAATCCGTCGTACGGCATCCCCAAATCTGGGTACGGGTCAATATCATATTCCCCACACTATTCCTCTGGTATCCTCTTTATCCAAGATCATAGTCTAGGGTACTGACCTATGTCTAGTACAATACTAATATCCTCAATATACTCATGATCTGACTACTGATCGACAATCTCGTACAAACCGATATCGTCAGCACATATCATCATCAAGGGGTATACATCGCCCGATACGGCCTAATATCAAAATCCTAGCATATCATGCCTCATATCACGATCACATGTCGACCATTTTATTTATAACACTATTCACCCGTATCGCCGCCCCAAGATCCGCTATAACTCCAGGACGTACCTCAAGTACAAATCCTGCCATATCACCGATATCACAACCACAAAACAAATCTCATCGACTCAGCTCAATCCCAAGTATCATCCTCAAATCCGTATGTGAACACATAGTCCCATACCCATGTGAACACATAACTATAAAGAATCCCATGAGCACATATAAATAGGAATGTATGCAAGTATGTATGTGTGTATGTGTAGTGCAACACTACCCTAGGGTTCGCAACACTAAAATAATCCAACACACCAATATCCATCCTAACATCGTTATTAATCCCAAATAACATATAATAATTGTTGGTGTGTATACGCATCCGTATACACCACCACGGACTGCGGGGGTGCTATACGCCATCCACCCGACTTCTCCCCATAGATATAAATCTACTCACCTGGTCCTCGCTCGCCGGTGCCGACGTCGCCACGTGCTTGCATGTCGTCTCGAAGTCCACATGGGGTACCTACATATCATAATGCACCGTATCACATTAAAATCTGACTCATGACCAAAACGACACACGAATCCCACATAGGTCAAAACCTATGGTTGCTTTCACAAATCAACCCCAAAACCCTCGACATCGGCGTACAAACGTCGATTGATCAAGAAAAACACCAAACATACCAATCATGGTTTCAAAACTCGCTAACTGTATAAGAAATATGGTTAAATTCATCAAAACCATAAATTTAAAGAAATCGTTTTATTTTCCAAAAACCTAGTTAGCGGTCGCTAACCGTTTTAATACAAATCTTGATGTTTTAGCAAAAACAGTGGTTACAATATTTACTAATTAGCTTAAATAGGTCATATAAACATTTACTAGATTTTTATCTTGCTAAATTATATTAAACCAAAAACTAGTTTGCATAAAAGCTTAATTTGGACATTTTACAATTAACGATTTGTAATTAACAACTAGATTAGTTTTCAACAAGACTTAAGATGCTAATCCACACCACATAACCATGCACAATTGATCATAACCCCATTTCCAAAACAAAACCCTAACTTGAATTCCTTAACCATGTAATTTGAACTCCTATAAAACCCAATTAACACTTAACTAAGCTAACATAAGTATTAATCAACAATTTAACTACAAGGTTAACATTATACCTCCACAATTTTGTAGATCTCATTTGAAATCTAGCCATCCAAAATGCTCTCTTGTCACCCCAATCCATGCATATTAGGATAAGCTAAAATGGGTAGGAGTTGGATTTTGATTTAGCTTGATTTTTGTGTTGATTTTGGAAGGATCTTGTGAGGGTTTTTGAAGTGAAAATGGGGTGAAAAAAAATGGGGCTGATTGAGGGGGGGCTCGGCCAGCAAGGATGGAGAGGGAGTGTAGGGTGTGTGGGAGTCGGGAAAGAAAGTCTAAGTCAAGAAAAGATACCCCAAGTCAACACACAACCCTTCTCTCTTTATTCTTTTCTTTTCTTTTCTTTTCTTTTACCAAAAGAAGTGGGGGAAATCTTTGGGGAGGGCTGCTGAATTCAGAAGTAATGAGGAGGAAAAATGTGTGTGTGTGAGTGTGGGTATGGGTGTGGGGCGATGGAAAATGATAAATACTATACCCCAAACATCCATTTACACTAAATTCACTATTTAAGCGTTTTTTCCTTCGATATTTCTAACACCGTTTAACAACATCATTTCATTTCAAAAACAACATGTTAAAATTTTGTTTAAAGTTTTATGATGCACAAAATTTGTTTCAACTCATTCCAATTTGTAATTTTCTCTAATTAAATGTATTAGTGACGGCTTAAAATAATAATAATTTTTTTTTTCAGAAAATTTTAAATTTCACCAGTGGCTCAATAAACACCAAATACTAGCAATTACATAACTAGAATATGTATATTTAATTTTTATAATAAGATATTTGTATTTTGACTTTTTACAGAAAACCCCCTTATTTTACCGTTTTTTCGAAATTTCACCGAAACGATTTTCGAAACGTTACAATCATACTAGTGGGGACATGGTAGTCCATAAGTACATCCTTCAAGGTCCCTGGTCATAGGTGTATCGAGACGGGGCATCGATATACCAGTGTAGACTAGCGTATACGCTTCTCGACCCATGAGATGGGCGATGGATGATCCCATATCCATTGGTGTTTGACATCAGAGATGGTATACGGGTGCTCAGTGGAGACTGGGTACACTGGACGGACTCGCCGAGAACTCCCAGATGGTATTATACCTTACGTCAGATGGCAGTTCTCTGGTGACACTTGTGCAGGTTAGTCTGTAGACCCGAGATTGTCATAGAGTCTTGTGTGATTCCCACTGTGCTTTGATTTCCACCTTACCACGTCCATGTGGGCATGCAAAACGGTGGTTTTTGGGTACAGTCCCGAGTCACATAGAGGCAATGAGCGATAGGAGGGGTTTCGTCTCTCTCGATATTGGGGGTTGATGTTGCGCTGTGCTCGATTGGCCATAACAGGGAAGTCCCTGGCCAGGGCTGATTCAGAGATTTACTGGTAAGTGTTACCAGTAGTTTCTCGACCCGTTATGAGCCTCACATCGGCATGACTTATTGGTTATTGGGGTCTGACGTTTACCACCCCTAGACTTGATATGCGACATATCAGACGAGGAGACCGGACTGTACGGGAAGTGTTACCGGCAGGATTTTACAGGAGTTGGAGCGGGCTTGCTTGCTGATCTTCTGATCGCTCAATACCCGGGTAGCCGTTACGTCCATCTAGTACCGCAGACGGCTTGTCGGTGCTTGATGTGATCATCACCTACTGCCGGCGTATTGACGAGTCTTTAGGGTCCTACATAGAGGTTTTACTGGCTCAGGCAAAACGAAATAGGAGCGCATATGTGATATGTGCGGGACCGACAATAATGCGTGTATGTGATACCGTATTCTATTCTCATGACTTTTTGTATCGATCGGTTATATATGATATAGCCGGGTTATCGAATCAAGTGTTGATTCGATAAGTCAATGCATTGGATGTTAGTCGGTTATATGTGATATTACCGGATTATTAAGTTAAGTGTTGATTTAATAATTTATTGTATAATTGTATATTTGATATACTAGTTTACATTAACTAACACTTGTTCACTTTAGGGTTTTTCTCACATGAGCACAATTTTAATGTATATATGATATATATTAAAATGTTTCCTTTTTGTATCATGGTTGATGATACATATGACTTGGGTGTATGAGACTTACACCATGCTATCTTTTATGTTGGATTTTAATATTCAAAGTAATTATAAAATTAGTGGAGGATTAGATAAATGCTTGAAGCTTGTGGAAGCTTGTGGAAGCATTTGACTAATTCCATTAAATTTGTTTTTACTATGGATATTTCTTAACCCAACCAAAAGGATTAGCCATGGGTTAAGTCTCTACAAGAGTTACTATATGATACTCACTCACCATGGTTAGCCTTCTCACTTGATCATTATCCTCATCTCTTTCTTTTGTTCCTCTTCTTCTTCATTTGAGCAAAAGAAAAAGCTTGCTAGGGTTTGTTCCAAAGTGAGAAAGATTGTGAGAAACAAAATTCTAAAGAGAACCCACATCCTATTTCTCCATTCTCTACTAGACTAGCACTTTAGTTTAGGGGGTTTGCTTCACTAATTCTCAAGTTAGTGAAGTAGAACCATGAGTTGGCATCCCCTCGACGTAGATCATCTTCGGCCTCGAAGACTTCAAGCAAGGACGCGTCTTTCGCCTCATGAAGCCATGCAAGGGTCCGGGAGAACCACGATCGCAGCGAAGGGACATCAACAAGGAGCTATAGAAGTGAAGGACCGATCTACAAAGGTTGTATTTCGTATTCACTTAGTCGTAAACGTAGTTACTAGCATATGAAACCCTAATTTTCTAGCAACGATCTTGCTTAGGGTTATTCGGCACGGCTTATGCATTGTAGAACCTTATTAGAGTGCCTAGTAACCCTACAGTGGTATCAGAGCCTAGCTAGAGCATTAGGCGATGTGTTAACGAAGTTAAAACTCCGAACGAACCCGAATACGTCAAAATTAACCCCCTCTCTGTACATTTTTTCAAATCTGTGTTTTTTCAGATTTAAAAATACCTAAAAAATTCAGCAGGGTTTTCTAAGAATTTTGGTGAAAAACGACAGCATATACCGTACAAGCCACAGCGGAACAGCGACCGTACCCTGCTTGGGCCACGGTTCCACGGCCGTACAGAGGAGATATGCCATCATTTTTATACTGTAATTTCTATTTCTGTATTTGATATTTTCTGGGTATTTTTAAAACTGACTCAAGTGTTAAGTAATTTGGGGTTTATTTTGTAATCGTCGATTCGATCGGAGAATTTAATTTTGTTTTGTTATTCCGGATAATTTAGAAAGTATTAAAATGTTCGAACGGATATCATCAACTCTATTTTCCCGGCACGAAAAACATTCAAGTGTTGAATATTTCTCGGGTTTAAATCTTTCGGAAAAACGTGCATGTGACGCGATGGACCCTCTAGAAGACAACAAAGCTTAACTCGATTATGTGACCGTCTTGAACTGCCTTTTGAACCTTAGGGTTTGAGGCAGTATAGTGTGCCACATGTGAGGCGTTGGCTTGACCCTTCTACGGCTGGACCGTTGCTACTGTGACGTATTCTGGAATTTTTGAACTCCGCTCAAGTGTTGAGCTATTTAGAAAATCTTGGGTATTTGATTATTCGATCGGAAAGTTTAATACTGTCTATTTATTTGGAATGTGATACAATATGTGGAATTCGTACAGTTAGGCATGAAATGCGAAATATGTGATATTTCGGATTTACGATGTCTAAAGAGATTGTGGATTCCGAATGTTGTAGTTTTACACTTTCTTTTCTGTGACCGTAAGTGTAATATGTGATAACTCCGGTTTCGTTGCTATATGTCAACGACAATTGGGATGCGCATATTTGTAAGTCCATGCTACCTCTCCCGGTACTTTCGGGAATGCGGAATTTGGTAAAAAAACAATTTTACGGAGGTGGTAACATGGACCTATAACCCGGATCTTGGTTAAACATCTATCTAACATCCTAACTAAGAGTTTCTAGCTACTCGGTTAGGGGGTTATACCTAGCTTGTCTTGAACTCCTTCGTCTTCAAGCTCCGATGGTGGTCCGATGGCTCCTTCTCGTCGTCTCCGTACGCCGAAGATAGATCCACTTGAAAGCTCCAACCTTTAGCTCCTTCTTCGTTCTTTGAAGAAACTAGTTCACTTGGTTTGCTAAACCTAGTGAACTAGAATGAGTAGAGAATAGTTTGTGTGGGATTTTATCTATGGTTCTTGATTCTCAACTCATGAGACAAGAGAACCATAGATTAAAGAGAGGGAGCAAGAGCAAGAGGGTGAGAGCAAAAATGGAGAGCTCAAGAACAAGAGAGAGAATGAGCAAGAAAGAATGAGGCTCTCTTTTGTCTCTCACCCTCTCATAATCCAAAGTAATCATAACTCATCATATCAATAAAAGTCTTATGTGATGGTTGAAGCAACCATAACCTTATCATGTCATGCACTCATTTTACTCAAATGAGCAAGCAAGTAAAAGTCTTTGGCATGAAATGATAGCCATGGTTATCATGATGGTCAACTAGTCAAGCCTAGTCAACCGGTCAACAAAGTCAACAAGTCAACAAAAGTCAACAAGTCAACAAAGTCAACAAAAGTCAACAACCAAGTCACCATAATACTTAATTAATATAATAGTTAATCACATATCATATTCTCATTAGGGTTGAGCAAAAAGTCAAAAAGTCAACGGTCAACTGTCAACAACCCTAATGAGAATCCGCTGTCTGTGCCTCCCCGTCAACTGTGCATACACACCCGTATCCACGTTCCGAGGAACACGAATGCAAACTGGATAAATCCAATCCCATAAGGTACACTAGGATCTGGCTTAAACCAAAGCTTGCTAGTGTAAACTGTCCGGACACTGTACGTGCACAAGTGCACGGATGTGACCGAACCCTGTCGCAAAACCATGCGACCTGTCGCAATACCATGCGACCTCTACTCTTTTGCCTAAAGGCGAAAAGCTTTCTGTGTGGGACTCTAAAGACTCGACACTACGCTGGCAGTGGGTTTAACCACAGACCGCAAGCGACACTAGCTATGCGTAACGGTCCCCAGGTAATGCCGATAAGAAGACCGACGAGGCGAAACCCATCTGAACTCCTACTGAGCCTGAGTGTGACATTCTCCGTACAGTCCGGTCTGTTCGTCTGATACATCGCATGGCGGGCCTAGGGGGCGGTAAACGTCAGTCCCCCAATAGCGGTACAAGTCGTGCCGGAGCGAAGCCCAAAACACCCTGAGATAACACTGGAAACCTACCAGTATATCTCGTTTGCCCTGGCCAGGGACTACTCGTGTAATGGCTCTCCTAGACACAGCGCGATGTTAACCCCCAATACCGGGAGAGACGAATCCTGTCTAACCGTCACTGCCTCCAAGTGCTTCGGGACTGCACCCAACCACCACCTGTTTGCACGACTCCTTTGAGCCGTGGTAGGGTAGTGATCAAAGTACAGTGGGAACACACTCGAGGCGAAGTGACAGTGTTAAGTCAGCGGACTAAGCTGTACTCATGTCACCTGGGAACTGATAACTGACGATAGGCATAATACCAACTAGTCAGTTCCCGACGAGTCCTGTCCAGTGTACCCGTAACCTAACGAGCACCCGCATACTATCTCAAGTACGACATACTGACGGCTGTGGGACAGACCGTCTCCCACACTGGGATGAGAAGCGCATGCGCTGGTCTACTCCGGAGTATCGATGCCCTGTCTCGATAGTCCTGCGACCAGGGACCTGCATAAGGATGTGCTTATAGATTACCCAGCCCCACTAGTGTGACGGCCATCACATCGCTGGTAATCAAGCAAAGATCCTAAGGGCTCCACTAATGTGTATAGGCGATATACAAAAATAAACACATGTACACATTGAAGTAGAAACAAACCAAGTAGCATACTACTATTTTGAGCAAGATTGTATATACAAGGTGAATATCCCAAGCATCCATTAAGTAATATACATACTAGTATGATACAGTAATGGCCTCTAGGGCATATACAGTAACAATCTCCCACTTGCACTAAGGCCATGTACTGGCGTATCGAAGACCTATCATCTCGATCAGCCGCTCGAACTGAGTCTGGGGCAAGGCCTTGGTGAATGGATCTGCAGTGTTGTCTTCTGAAGCGACTCTCCGAACCTCGATCTCCTGGCGATCCACGATCTCCCTGATCAGGTGATACCGCCTCAAGATGTGCCTGGATCTCTGATGGGACCTGGGTTCCTTCGCTAAAGCTATAGCCCCGTTGTTGTCGCAATACAGAGGTATTGGATCAACAATGGACGGAACCACCTGAAGTTCTTTTAAGAACTTCCTCATCCAGACAGCTTCTTTTGCGGCATCAGATGCAGCGATGTATTCCGCTTCCATCGTCGAGTCTGCAACGGTTTCCTGTTTGGAGCTCTTCCAACACACCGCCCCTCCATTGAGGGTAAAGACAAAACCCGACATGGACTTGGAATCATCCTTGTCACTCTGGAAGCTGGAGTCAGCAAAGGCCTCGATCTGGAGGTCTTTTCCGCCATACACCAAGAACATCTCCTTAGTCCTTCTCAGATACTTGAGAATGTTCTTTACCGCTATCCAGTGTTTCTCCCCAGGGTTTGACTGATACCGGCTTACCACACTCAGTGCATAAGCTACATCCGGTCTTGTACACAACATCGCATACATTATAGAGCCTACCGCAGAAGCGTAGGGTATAATAGACATGCGATCCCTCTCCAAATCAGTCTTGGGAGACATCTCTTTAGAGAGGGTGATCCCGTGACAAGCCGGTAGGTTACCGCGCTTGGAATCTTCCATACTGAATCTCTTCAGTATGGTGTCGATGTACCTGGACTGTGAAAGTCCTAATATCCTCTTGGATCTGTCACGGTAGATCCGGATACCCAGAATGTATGAGGCATCACCGAGGTCTTTCATGGAGAACCTGTGTGACAAGAACCCCTTGACAGATTGTAGCATAGGAATGTCATTTCCTATTAAGAGAATGTCATCCACGTATAAAACGAGGAATACTACAGTTCTCGCTACAAATCTACTATAGATGCATGGTTCATCTGGATTTTTGATAAAGCCAAATTCTTTGACCGTCTCATCAAAGCAGATGTTCCAACTCCGCGATGCCTGCTTTAGTCCATAGATGGACTTAAGCAACTTGCACACCTTTCCGCTGCTCCCACTCTGAATGAAACCCTCTGGCTGGTCCATATAGACACACTCCTCTAAATTTCCATTTAGAAAAGCTGTCTTTACGTCCATTTGCCAAATCTCATAATCGTGGAAGGCAGCAATGGCAAGAAGGATCCGAATGGATTTCAGCATGGCTACTGGAGAGAAGGTTTCGTCATAGTCCAAGCCAGGTCTTTGACGAAAACCCTTTGCTACCAGCCTAGCTTTATAGGTCTCAACCTGTCCATCTACACCAATCTTCCTTTTGAAGATCCACTTGCATCCTACGGGTTTTACCCCGTCTGGAGCAATGTCCAACGTCCATACCTTATTGGTGTACATGGACTCCATTTCGGTCCGCATTGCATCTAGCCATTTCACTGAGTCAACGCTCTGAACAGCCTGCTGGAAGCTAGTAGGCTCATCATAATCTATGATGCAATCCTCTCTATCCCCGTCTATGAGAAAACCGCAGTATCTCTCGGGCGGATGAGACTGCCTACTACTCCTGCGGAGCGGCGTAGGAATGTCCTGTTCTTCCGAACCCTCTGGTTCCACTAAAGTTTCAGTATTAGTCCGTGGTTCTGGAATTTCTTCCAGTTCTACTGCGCTCCCACTAATTTCCTTTTCTAAGAACTGGTGTTCTAGAAAGTGGGCATTAAGAGAAACAAGGACTTTTTGTTCCTCTGCGTAGTAGAAAAGATACCCCCTGGTGTTCTTTGGGTATCCCACAAACTTGCACAGTACTGAACGTGCCTCGAGCTTGTCCGCATGCTGCTTTTTGACAAAAGCCGGACATCCCCAGATCTTCAGATATTGAAGATAGGGTTTCTTCCCACTCCACATTTCATATGGTGTGGAAGGCACAGTCTTAGTCGGAACTCGGTTCAAAAGGTACGCAGCTGATTCTAGCGCATACCCCCAGAATGATCGCGGTAACTCAGCGTTACCCATCATGGACCGCACCATATCCAATAGGGTGCGATTCCGTCTCTCCGATACACCGTTATGTTGCGGGGTGTAAGGAGGAGTAAGCTGAGAGAGAATTCCGTTCTCTTTTAAATAGTCCAGGAACTCGGCACTTAAGTATTCTCCACCTCGATCCGATCTTAGAATCTTAATACTTTTGCCGGTCTATTTCTCTACTTCATTCTTATACTCCTGGAATTTTCCAAAGGCCTCGGACTTATGTTTCATTAAGAAGACATAACCGTACCTTGAGAAGTCATCCGTAAAAGTAATGAAGTAAGAATGTCCGCTTCGGGCATGTGTAGACATTGGACCGCACACGTCACTGTGTACGAGTCCCAAGAGCTCGCTCGCTCTTACTCCATGTCCAGTAAACGGAGTCTTTGTCATCTTTCCTTTGAGACAGGATTGACAAGTGGCATACGACTGATATTCGAACGCATTCAAATACCCTTCTGTATGTAACTTCGTCAACCTTCTCTCATTGATGTGACCCAATCTACAATGCCATAAGAAAGTCTGATTTATTTCTGGAGACTTTCTTTTGTGTGTATTCTGGACATTAAAAATCTGTGGTTGGTTTAACACGTATATACCATTACTCAAAGTACCTGACCCAATCAAAACTTGATTAAGGTGAATGTTTACAACATTACTTACAAACGCAAATTCATAACCTTCTTTAGAAACTAAAGATACAGAAATGATATTACAAGTTGCGTTGGGTACAAAAAAGTAATTACGCAAAACCAAAACATGTCCATCTGACATTCCCAGGTGATAGTCCCCCACGGCTTTAGCATCCATGCTAGCTCCGTTCGCAACTCTGAGGGTCATGTCACCTGCTTTCAAAACACTACGGTTTCTCAACGCCTGCAAAGAATTACAGATATGAGATCCTGATCCGGTATCCAATACCCAGGAAGTAGAGTTTATTGAAAGACAGTTTTCAATAACATACACACCTGAAGCTGAAGCTGCAACCTGCTTCAATTCCTGTGTTCTGGCCTTCCAGGCCCTGCAATCATTCTTCCAGTGTCCTTTCTTATGACAATAGAAGCATTCTTCCTTATCCACAAGCTTCCCCGCTATCTTTGTTGCTTTACCTTTTCCCTTCGTATCCACCTTACTAACACCGCCCCTTGGTTTGGCGGGGGCCTTCTTCTTCTTTCCCTTGGCTTTCGCCTTGGACCTAGAAGAAGATGATCCTCCTACAAACAAAGTGGATGTATCCCTACCTTTCTGTAGGGTGCCCTCTGCGCTCCTCAGCATGTTGAGGAGCTCTAAAAGTTCAACCTCTTTTTCTTGTAAGTTGAAGTTCAGTATGAACTGGGCGTAAGTGGAAAGAAGGGACTGGAGAACTATATCCGTATATAGCTCACTCTCCAATGTGATCCCTAGGTCAGCGAGCTCCTCAATGTAGCCGATCATCTTTAACACGTGCTCGGCTACTGATGATCCGACGGCCATTCTTGTCGAAAACAACTTTTTCGACGCTTCGTATCTTGCGATACGAGATTGCTCTCCATACAGTTCTTTTGTATGGAGCAATATGGATTCCATGTCCATATTCTCATGCCTCCTCTGATGTTCGTTGTCCATTGAGGCAAGCAGGAGGCACTTGGCCTTCGCGCTATCAATCTCCCAAGTCTTGCGGATTTCCTTATCCGCGACGCTGGAAGTTGGACCAGGGACAGGCGGAGCTTTGGTGGTAAGAAGATACCCCAGCTTGTCATAAGTGATTGCTATCTTGACATTCCTGAGCCAATCTTTGTAGTTTGGCCCTGTCAGTTTGTTTTTATCTAGGAGTAACTTAAGTCCAGTCATGTTGATTGGTCGCTGCAATTTGGAGAGAGAAGAAGAAACACTCAGCATGATGCTCTTGCAAGTTTAGAGTGGTTTTTAATTTGTCTAAACAGGATGGCTCCCACTGTTTCTCGAATCCCTCCTCAAACCATAAAGGAAGAATTAGTCAGGATCAATCCCACCGTACAATACTTGCTTAACCGTTCGGCCAGGCTGGTGTCGGTACTTCGAGGGAGGTTTTCCAACGCTTTCGCGAAGTTCCTTAATTAAAGAACCACTTTTCCCTGGGGGCGTAGCCCCGCTAACACCTTTCTAGCCACCTACTAGGTTTATAGCATTGATCGTTTAGCGAGAAATTTCCCGAGGAGTAGCATATACTCACAGTAGGATCGGGATCCAAATATCATCGCGTGACGAAACTGAAGGAATCCTACCAGAATCATCACACTCCAAATGGTATGCAAATCTAGCAAGTTTCAGTACTTATGAAACTCCCGATGTGGATTTTTGCCCCATGCTCTTATGACCTTGGCATGAGGTCAAAATGTCATAAGTCACATTTCAAGTTCGTCCCATCATTATCCAGGTTAATTTGAATCCACCCGTACATACCCTTGACGTAGGCCAAAATGGCAGTACGACTGTCTCAAACCAACGCATTCTATCTATGCAACAGATAAATATCCGGCAGCTACCAATCACTATGCCTTGGCGTGAGGTCAAAATACATAGCTTGAATACTACCGAATATTTAACTGAAATGATGGAGGGCTACGGATGGTTTTGGCAAAACCGTGAACGTAGTGAACTTGATTTAGTCGATGGAACGAGATAGCTTTTAAATGGAGTGGCTCAAACTCCGTATTTTAAAAGTTTGTTTTGAAAAGAACCGAGTGGTTTTTCGAATGTGTTCCAACGACTTTAACTTGGTTTATTATCTTGCATTAGTTCTTTTAATGCGTGATATTCTTGCATTAGTTCTTTCAATGCGTCCCATCATTTAATCCTACCATTGCAGAAAACAACCAAAATATGACGTACGCTTATGCCATTCGCATTCGCCACTGGGCCCCGTCATTACCCGTTAGGTTACTTAACTAACGACAGAGCGGGGGCTGGGCTAGCGCGTCTGTAAAATATAAGCAACGCCTAAATAATATCATATATAGATATACTGCAATGATAAACATTTCAGATCACAGATAAATACATTGGATATACTAGGAATCAGTAATTTGTACGAGCCTGTAACAAAAACAGATTACACGGTCGCGGTGAATAGCCAATACCCCACCCAAGACCCCTACGGGTGAGGCAAATTACCCGCCAAGTACCCGAAGCGTAGCAACCTCCCTCATCTCCATGAGTAGGCCAGTCGACACTTCGGCATACCCGGTAGTTTGTGCACCCCTCCATGGGTCTATCCTAGGAGCAAAAACAGTAAAAATAAATTATACAATGACGGCTACAACCCCGACCCGGTTGTACGGCCATACAAATAATTATTACATCAATTTACAAATTTACATGAATTGCAAGAAAAGAAAACTCTCGTCTCACAACCCCCGGCTATTCACCTGCGACAATCCAATATATTTATATACACATTCCAGCACATTACAGATCACAGATTTGTATAACCCCCACTAATCGACATATAGCGATTAGTAGACGTTCAATACAAATATCACATTACAGAAAACCCGTTAGCTTAAGTCTTTTAGAAGTTCGATCAAAAATACGGATTTTCGGGACCCCAAAAAAAGAAATTTTCATTCTGGAAAATCTGGGCAGAAAATATATATTCCAAAAATCCCAAAATACCCCCATAAAAACACTGCACCAAAAATTGACCTCGGCCGAGTCGACTCGGCCGCGGATCCGCGGCGGGAGCGTGCTCCCGCCGAGTTTCCGCGGCTCGTTGACTCGAACGTTGGACCATTTTTGGTGATTGCCCACAGAAAAGCCTGAGCCGATTTTAGGTGTTAAAATAATCAACTTTTGAACAGTGGAAAAATCGACAGAAACTGCAAAATTTTGGGGTTTTGTTTTCGGGACTTTTTCTTTGATCGATCTTCTAGTTACTTGCTAACAAGTTAGATAGAGTTTAACTAGGCTCTGATACCACTGTAAGTCCATGCTACCTCTCCCGGTACTTTCGGGAATGCGGAATTTGGTAAAAAACAATTTTACGGAGGTGGTAACATGGACCTATAACCCGGATCTTGGTTAAACATCTATCTAACATCCTAACTAAGAGTTTCTAGCTACTCGGTTAGGGGGTTATACCTAGCTTGTCTTGAACTCCTTCGTCTTCAAGCTCCGATGGTGGTCCGATGGCTCCTTCTCGTCGTCTCCGTACGCCGAAGATAGATCCACTTGAAAGCTCCAACCTTTAGCTCCTTCTTCGTTCTTTGAAGAAACTAGTTCACTTGGTTTGCTAAACCTAGTGAACTAGAATGAGTAGAGAATAGTTTGTGTGGGATTTTATCTATGGTTCTTGATTCTCAACTCATGAGACAAGAGAACCATAGATTAAAGAGAGGGAGCAAGAGCAAGAGGGTGAGAGCAAAAATGGAGAGCTCAAGAACAAGAGAGAGAATGAGCAAGAAAGAATGAGGCTCTCTTTTGTCTCTCACCCTCTCATAATCCAAAGTAATCATAACTCATCATATCAATAAAAGTCTTATGTGATGGTTGAAGCAACCATAACCTTATCATGTCATGCACTCATTTTACTCAAATGAGCAAGCAAGTAAAAGTCTTTGGCATGAAATGATAGCCATGGTTATCATGATGGTCAACTAGTCAAGCCTAGTCAACCGGTCAACAAAGTCAACAAGTCAACAAAGTCAACAAAAGTCAACAACCAAGTCACCATAATACTTAATTAATATAATAGTTAATCACATATCATATTCTCATTAGGGTTGAGCAAAAAGTCAAAAAGTCAACGGTCAACTGTCAACAACCCTAAGGAGAATCCGCTGTCTGTGCCTCCCTGTCAACTGTGCATACACACCCGCATCCGCGTTCCGAGGAACACGAATGCAAACTGGATAAATCCAATCCCATAAGGTACACTAGGATCTGGCTTAAACCAAAGCCTGCTAGTGTAAACTGTCCGGACACTGTACGTGCACAAGTGCACGGATGTGACCGAACCCTGTCGCAAAACCATGCGACCTGTCGCAATACCATGCGACCTCTACTCTTTTGCCTAAAGGCGAAAAGCTTTCTGTGTGGGACTCTAAAGACTCGATACTACGCTGGCAGTGGGTTTAACCACAGACCGCAAGCGGCACTAGCTGTGCGTAATGGTCCCCAGGTAATGCCGAGAAGAAGACCGACGAGGCAAAACCCATCTGAACTCCTACAGCCTAAGTGTGACATTCTCCGTACAGTCCGGTCTGTTCGTCTGATACATCGCATGGCGGGCCTAGGGGGCGGTAAACGTCAGTCCCCCAATAGCGGTACAAGTCGTGCCGGAGCGAAGCCCAAAACACCCTGAGATAACACTGGAAACCTACCAGTATATCTCGTTTGCCCTGGCCAGGGACTACTCGTGTAATAGCTCTCCTAGACACAGCGCGATGTCAACCCCCAATACCGGGAGAGACGAATCCTGTCTAACCGTCACTGCCTCCAAGTGCTTCGGGACTGCACCCAACCACCACCTGTTTGTACGACTCCTTTGAGCCGTGGTAGGGTAGTGATCAAAGTACAGTGGGAACACACTCGAGGCGAAGTGACAGTGTCAAGTCAGCGGACTAAGCTGTACTCATGTCACCTGGGAACTGATAACTGACGATAGGCATAATACCAACTAGTCAGTTCCCGACGAGTCCTGTCCAGTGTACCCGTAACCTAACGAGCACCCGCATACTATCTCAAGTACGACGTACTGACGGCTGTGGGACAGACCGTCTCCCACACTGGGATGAGAAGCGCATGCGCTGGTCTACTCCGGAGTATCGATGCCCTGTCTCGATAGTCCTGCGACCAGGGACCTGCATAAGGATGTGCTTATAGATTACCCAGCCCCACTAGTGTGACGGCCATCACATCGCTGGTAATCAAGCAAAGATCCTAAGGGCTCCACTAATGTGTATAGGCGATATACAAAAATAAACACATGTACACATTGAAGTAGAAACAAACCAAGTAGCATACTACTATTTTGAGCAAGATTGTATATACAAGGTGAATATCCCAAGCATCCATTAAGTAATATACATACTAGTATGATACAGTAATGGCCTCTAGGGCATATACACTAACAATATTTACTTACCTTGATGACATGTGTTGTTATGTGTTGCTGGATATGTTATATTGGATCGTCGCGTTCTGAATAGCCGGGAGGTTTTATGTGAGATGAGAGTTTTTATTTTCATTCATGTAAAATTAAATGTATGTAATATTCTTTTATTGGGGCACTTCCAGGATGAGGTTGATGTCACCTTTTGTATATTATTTACTTTTCCGCACTAGGATAGACCCAAGGAGGAGAGCACAAGTAACCGGGTTCTAGAGTCCAGTAGGAGACCAACTCGAGGAGTCGAGTCCGGGTCTCCTAACTCTAGAATTGGTAGGGTTGCTTGCCGCTTTCGTAGGGGTCTAGGTGTGTGGGTTTGGCTATTCATCGCGACCGTGGAATCCATGTTTTATAAAGGCTCAAAATAAAACACGGACGTCCTAGTATATCCAATGTTTCATATGTTTCTTCTGCTGCGATATCTGTGATGTGATCATGTGATGTGATTTGATAAATACTGTATATAGTATATATGATATATTATATAGGCGTTACTTATGTTTTACACCCGCGCTAGCCTTGCCCCGCTCTGCCGTTAGTTACCTAACCTAACGGTACACGAGGGGACATCGAGGCGAATGCGGATGGCATAAGTGTACGTCGTATTTATCTGTGATGTTTAGGTGACTTAAATGATAGGACTTCATTAATGTGATTAATGAAAGAAAAGAAACCTAAAAGATGTTGTAGAATCAAATTTTTCAAAAAGGATAGCTACAATTTTGCTTTGCATAGCGGTATATATGATATACCCTGCACCTTATTCGATGAGGAAAGAGCCGAGATCCCTTCACCGGGAGTGACCTCTTTAGCAAAACTGGCAGATGCTACAACACTCGGTTTGTTTTTGATTGCTTTTGGAGTTTTACTTTGCATAGTGATATATATGATATGTCCTGCACCTTATTCGATGAGGAAAGAGTCGAGATCCCTTCTCCGGGAGTGACCTCTTTAGCAAAACTAATGAAAGCCTCAAAATCACTCCATTTCAAAATTCACTCGATTCTACAACGATATCAAGTTCATTACGCAATAGCTTTTCAGAAAAACCTGTCGTAGCCCTCCGTCATTTCAGATAAGTCCTACTTAGTATTCGTGCTTCGTTTGTTGGCCTGCGTCAAGGCGTAGTGTGCGGTAGCTAACTAGTATTTATCTGCTTATGCATATGATGCGGATTGGATTAGGGTAGTCGTGCGACTTTGTTGGCCTGCGTCAAGGGTCGTACGGGTGGGTTTAATTCATTCAAGAAACGACGGGTTGAACTTGACTAGCATACTATAGTTTGTTGGCCTGCGTCAAGGTCATGGGACGCTAGGGGAAAAATATTATCGGGAATTTCAAGTGTTGAAATTTGCAATGAGATTGCATACCTTCTATGAGATAGTTGGATCCCGATACCCACTACGAGTAATTGTTACTCCCGGGAGAGTTTTACACAGGACAATTAGCCGATCAAGTAGGTGTCTAGAAAGGTGTCAACATGGTTACGTCTCTGGGAAAATGAGGTTTACTTTAATTAGGTCCGTGCGAAAGCACGGGGAACCTCCCTCAAAGTACCGACACTGGCCTGGCTGAAAGATTGGCGAAGTTGTAGTGTGTAATTAATCCCGGCTAGTCTTTCCTTTTAGGGTTTGAAGGAAGATTTGATAAAAACAGTGGGAGCCATCCTGATTAGATAAAATAATAACCAATCTGATCTTGCAACAGCATACGCTAAAGTGTTTTCTTCTCTCTCTCTCCAGGTAGCGACCATATCATGCCTTAATCAAGATAATAATATGGATGTATTGACCGAAACCGCATGTTATACTGTGCTGGGGAACGTTGGTTCCGTTCTTTCTTATAAAAGTTATAGGACTGAGCAGGATATAGGGGAATACCAGGATTCCCATGCCACCCGAATGAAGAAAGTACATGTTGATGCATTTTCTTCGGGCGTGTTCGTTACAGAGAACTGTTTCTCCATTTGCTCTATGTCCTGGATTTTAGATACCGGGTCAGAATCCCATATATGTAATCAGTTACATGGGCTTAGGAATGGTAGAGAACTTGGAGAAGGTGATAAAGACATAAGGGTTGGAAATGGTGCAATTGTTGCAGCTAAAACCGTCGGGGAATATCACCTTGTATTGCCAACTGGTAATACATTGATTCTGAACGAATGCTATTACATGCCGAACCTGATATGCAACATTATATCGGTTTCTTTGTTGAGTAAAGAAGGATATAATTTTGTATTAAAGGATAATGTTATGAACATTTTTCTAAACAAAAAGTTGGTTGGATCAGGCACGATGTGCAATGGCATTTATGTTCTAAATCAATCAACAGTTCTGAGCATAACAAACACACACAGGAGGAAGAGTTCAGAAATGAACGAATCCTTCTTGTGGCATTGTAGACTGGGTCACATCTATGTGACACGACTAGCTAAGTTGCATAAGGATGGATATTTAAATCCATTTGAATTTTCATCTTATGACACTTGCCAGTCATGTCTCAAAGGCAAGATGACCAAAACTCCGTTTACGAGACATGGAGAGAGAGTTACGGAACTCTTGGGACAGGTACATAGTGATGTAGGCGGCCTCATGTCTACACATGCCAGGAATAGTTCTGCGTACTTCATTACATTCACTGACGATCTCTCTAGATTCGAATATGTGTTCCCGATGAAACACAAATCAGAAGCTTTTGAGAAATTTAGAGAATATAAACAAGAAGTCGAGAACCAAACCGGGAAAAGTATTAAAATCCTTCGATCTGATCGAGGAGGTGAATACTTGAGCAATGAATTCCTGGACTTCCTAAAAGAGAATGGGATTCTCTCTCAGCTAACTCCTCCATATACACCACAGCACAACGGTGTATCGGAACGGAGGAACCGCACCCTATTAGATATGGTGCCCTCTATGATGAGCACAGCAGAGTTACCTATTTCCTTCTGGGGGTATGCACTGGAAACAGCTGCAGACCTATTGAATATGGTTCCCACCAAATCTGTGCCAACCACTCCATATGAGATATGGAAAGGAAAGAGACCATGTCTTTATTATGTTAAGATATGGGGTTGTCCGGCCTATATAAAAACGCAAAATCCGGACAAACTCGCGGCAAGGTCCATTCTGTGTAAGTTTATTGGATATCGCAAACATTCGCGCGGGTATATCTTCTACCACACCGAGGAAAAAAAGGTGTTTGTTTCTCGACATGCCACCTTTTTAGAAAAGGAATTTCTTGAAAAGGAGATTAGTGGCAAGGAGGTAGAACTGGAAGAGGTTCCAGCAATACAGACTACGACAGAAGATTTGGTTGAACCGGAGGATTCGGTAGTTCCCAACGAACCTCAGCCTCTCCGCCGATCTAGTAGGGTTCCTCACCCACCTGAGAAATTCTACGGTTTTCTCATGGATGGTGGGAGCGAGGATTGCATCATGGTTGATGATGACCCAACTAGCTTCGAGCAGGCCATCACGAGTGCGGACTCAGTGAAATGGCTGGATGCAATGCGGTCCGAGATGGAATCCATGTACACCAACAAAGTATAGACTTTGGAAGATGCTCCTGAAGGGGTAAAACCCATTGGGAGCAAGTGGATCTTCAAGAAAAAACTTGGTGTAGATGGGAAAGTGGAGACTTTCAAAGCTAGACTTGTTGCAAAGGGTTTTCTTCAAAGACCAGGTGTGGACTACGACGAAACCTTTTCTCCAGTGGCTATGCTTAAATCCATCCGGATCATGCTTGCCATCGCTGCATATCATGACTACGAAATCTGGCAAATGGATGTTAAGACCGCCTTTCTAAACGGTGATTTAGAAGAGTGTGTGTACATGACTCAGCCAGAGGGCTTCGTAGATAGTGGGAGCAGCGGGAAGGTGTGCAAGCTGCTTAAATCCATTTATGGATTAAAGAAAGCATCGCGGAGTTGGAACATCTGCTTTAACGTCGTTATCAAAGAGTTTGATTTTGTCAAAAACGTAGATGAAGCTTGTATCTACAAGAAGGTGGCAGAGAGTAAGGTTGTCTTCCTCGTATTGTACGTGGACGACATACTCTTGATAGGAAATGATATTCCTATGCTGCAATCGGTCAAGCTCTTCTTATCACAAAGATTCTCAATGAAAGATCTAGGTGATGCCTCCTGCATACTGGGAATTATGATCTATAGAGATAGATCTAAAAGGATATTGGGATTGTCCCAATCCAGGTACATTGACACCATACTAAAGAGGTTTAGTATGGAAGAGTCCAAACGTGGGTTTTTACCCATGATCTCAGGGCCCACTCTCTCCAAAGAGATGTCTCCCAAGACTGATTTGGAGAGAGCTCGCATGCAAGGGATACCCTATGCTTCGGCTGTAGGCTCTATCATGTACGCGATGCTATGTTCCAGACCCGATGTAGCATACTCACTAAGTGTAGTGAGGAGGTATCAAGATGATCCTGGAGAGAGTCACTGGACAGCTGTGAAGAGCATTCTCAAGTACTTGCGAAGGACTAAAGAGATGCTCTTGGTGTATGGTAACGGAGAACTCCAAGTGGAGTCCTTTACCGATTCGAGCTTCCAGAGTTATAAGGAAGACTCTAAGTCGCAGTCGGGATTTGTCTTTACCCTCTACGGAGGGGCGGTTAGCTGGAAGAGTTCCAAGCAGGAAATTATGGCAGACTCGACGATGGAGGCTGAATACATCGCTGCCAACGATGCTGCCAAAGAGGCTGTCTGGATCAAGAAGTTCATTACTGAACTTGGAGTGGTTCCATCCATTGAGCATCCAATACCTTTGTATTGCGATAACAATGGAGCGGTGGCTTTGTCCAAGGAACCCAGGTCCCATCAGCAATCCAGGCATATTCTGAGGCGGTATCACCTGATCCGGGAGATAGTTGATCGCCGGGAGATCGAGGTCAAGAGGGTAGACACGAAGAACAACACTGCGGATCCACTTACGAAGGCCATTCCCTAGATACAGTTTGAGAGACTCTTCAGGATGCTTGGTATGCGATACTACAGCAGCTGGCTCTAGTGCAAGTGGGAGATTGTAGTTGTATGTATGCCCTAGAGGCCAGTATTGTACAGATGATGTATATTATATTGGATGCTTGGACATATATAGAGAGGATTTTCTTGCTCGACATGATAGTATCCTATCTGGTTGCACTTTACTTTAACATGTATACTTGTCTCTTTATACTGTTTTATAGTTACATGTTGGTAAAGCCCTTAGGATGTGTACTTGACTACCTGGACTATGATGTGGATCATGCTAGTGGGGACATGGTAGTCCATAAGTACATCCTTCAAGGTCCCTAGTCGTAGGTGTATCGAGACGGGGCATCGATATACCAGTGTAGACTAGCGTATACGCTTCTCGACCCATGAGATGGGCGATGGATGATCCCATATCCATTGCTGCTTGACATCAGAGATGGTATACAGGTGCTCAGTGGAGACTAGGTATACTGGACGGACTCGCCGAGAACTCCCAGATGGTATTATAGCTTACGTCAGATGGCAGTTCTCTGGTGACACTTGTGCAGGTTAGTCTGTAGACCCGAGATTGTCATAGAGTCTTGTGTGATTCCCACTGTGCTTTGATTTCCACCTTACCACGTCCATGAGGGCGTGCAAAACGGTGGTTTTTGGGTATAGTCCCGAGTCACATGGAGTCAATGAGCGATAGGAGGGGTTTCGTCTCTCTCGGTATTTGGGGTTGATGTTGCCCTGTGCTCGATTGGCCATAACGGGGAAGTCCCTGGCCAGGGCTGATTCAGAGATTTACTGGTAAGTGTTACCAGTAGTTTCTCGACCCGTTATGAGCCTCACATCGGCACGACTTATTGGTTATTGGGGTCTAACGTTTACCACCCTTAGACTTGATATGCGACATATCAGACGAGGAGACCGGACTGTATGGGAAGTGTTACCGGCAGGCTTTTACAGGAGTTGGAGCGGGCTTTCTTGCTGATCTTCTGATCACTCAATACCCGGGTAGCCGTTATGTCCAGCTAGTACCGCTGACGGCTTATGGGTGCTTGATGTGATTATCACCTACTGCCGGCGTATTGACGAGTCTTTAGAGTCCTACATAGAGGTTTTACTGGCTCAGGAAAAACGAAATAGGAGCGCATATGTGATATGTGCGGGATCGAGAATAATGCGTGTATGTGATACCGTATTCTATTCTCGTGACTTTTTGTATCGATCGGTTATATATGATATAGCCGGGTTATCGAATCAAGTGTTGATTCGATAAGTCGATGCATTGGATGTTAGTCGGTTATATGTGATATGACCGGATTATTAAGTCAAGTGTTGATTTAATAATTTATTGTATAATTGCATATTTGATATACTAGTTTACATTAACTAACGCTTGTTCACTTTAGGGTTTTTCTCACATGAGCACAATTAATGTATATATGATATATATTAAAATGTGTTTTCCTTTTTGTATCATGGTTGATGATACATATGACTTGGGTGTATGAGACTTACACCATGCTATCTTTTATGTTGGATTTTAATATTCAAAGTAATTACTAAATTAGTGGAGGATTAGATAAATGCTCGAAGCTTGTGGAAGCATTTGACTAATTCCACTAAATTTGTTTTTACTATGGATATTTCTTAACCCAACCATTAGGATTAGCCATGGGTTAAGTCTCTACAAGAGTTAGTATATGATACTCACTCACCATGGTTAGCCTTCTCACTTGATCATTATCCCCATCTCTTTCTTTTGTTCATCTTCTTCTTCATTTGAGCAAAAGAAAAAGCTTGCTAGGGTTTGTTCCAAAGCGAGAAAGATTGTGAGAAACAAAATTCTAAAGAGAACCCACTTCCTATTTCTCCATCCTCTACTAGACTAGCACTTTAGTTTAGGGTGTTTGCTTAACTAATTCTCAAGTTAGTGAAGTAGAAGCTTGAGTTGGCATCCCCTCGACGTAGATCATCTTCGGCCTCGAAGACTTCAAGCAAGGACGCGTCTTTCGCCTCGTAAAGCCATGCAAGGGTCCGGGAGAACCACGATCGCAGCGAAGGGACTTCAACAAAGAGATATAGAAGTGAAGGACCCATCTACAAAGGTTGTATTTCGTATTCACTTAGTCGTAAATGTAGTTTACTAGCATATGAAACCCTAATTTTCTAGCAACGATTTTGCTTAGGGTTATTCGGCACGGCTAAAATTTTAAACGGGCATGGTTGATGCATTGTAGAACCTTATTAGAGTGCCTAGTAACCCTACAACAACATCAACCCCCAATACCGGGAGAGACGAAACCCCTCCTATCGCTTATTGCCTCCATGTTATTCGGGACTGTACCCAAAAGCCACCGTTTTGCACGTTCTCATGAACGTGGTAACGTGGAAATCAAAGCACAGTAGGAATCACACAAGACTCTATGACGATCTCGGGTCTACAGACTAACCTGTACCAGTGTCACCAGAGAACTGCTATCTGACGATAGGTATAATACCATCTAGGAGTTCTCGGTGAGTCCGTTCAGTGTACCCAGTCTCCACTGAGCACCCGTATACCATCTTTGATGTCAAACACCAATGGGTGTGGGATTATCCATTGCCTATCATATGGGTCAAGATGTGTATATGCTAGTCTACTCTGGAGTATCGATGCCCTGTCTCGATACACCCTCGACTAGGAACAATTATAGGATGTACTCGTGGACTACCCTGGCCTCACTAGTATGATCTGCATCATAGTCCTAGTAGTCACGTACATATCCTAAGGGCTTTATCAACTTGTGAGAGCAAGACAGTAACACAATACAAGTCAACATGTTTAGACAAAGAGCAACCAGATAGCATACTATCATATCGAGCAAGAAATTCCTTTCTATATATATCCAAGCATCCACTACAATATACGTCATATGTACAATAATGGCCTCTAGGGCATATACATAACTAATAATCTCCCACTTGCACTAAGGCCAGCTGTTGTAGTATCTCATACCCAACATCCCGAAGAGTCTCTCAAATTGTATCTGGGGTATGGCCTTCGTGAGTGGATCCGCAGTGTTGTCCTTCATGTCAACTCTCCTGACCTCGATCTCGCGGCGATCAACTATCTCTCGGATCAGGAGATACCGCCTCAGAATATGCCTGGATCTCTGATGGGGCCTGGGTTCCTTGGCCAAAGCCACAGCTCCATTGTTATCATGATACAAGGGTATTGGATGCTCAATAGACGAAACCACTCCACGTTTAGTTATGAATTTCTTTATCCAGACAGCCTCTTTGGCAGCATCGTTGGCAGCGATGTATTCAGCCTCCATCGTCGAGTCTGCCACGGTTTCCTGTTTGGAACTCTTCCAATAAACAACCCCTCTATTGAGGGTAAAGACAAATCCCGAGTGCAACTTAAAGTCATCCTTATCACTTTGGAAGCTCGAATAGGTAAAGTACTCTACCTGGAGTTCTTCGTTACCATACACCAAGAACATCTCTTTAGTCCTTCTCAAGTACTTGAGAATGTTCTTCATAACTGTCCAGTGACTCTCTCCTGGATCTGCTTGATACCTACTCACTACACTTAGTGAGTATGCTATATCGGGTCTGGTACATAGCATCGCGTACATGATAGAGCCTACTGCCGAAACATAAGGTATCCCTTGTATGCGAGCTCTCTCCAAATCAGTCTTAGGAGACATCTCTTTGGAGGGAGTGAGTACAGAGATCGTGGGTAAATTCCCACGCTTGGATTCTTCCATACTAAACCTCTTTAATATGGTGTCAATGTATCTGGATTGGGACAATCCCAGTATACGTTTAGATCTTAATCCCTAAGATGCAGGAGGCATCACCTAGATCTTTCACTGAGAATCTATATGATAAGAAGAGATTGATCGAGTGCAGCATAGGAACATCATTTCCTATCAAGAGTAAGTCATCTACGTACAATACGAGGAAGATAACCTTACTCTCTGTCACCTTCTTGTATATACAAGGTTCATCTACGTTTTTGATGAAGTCAAACTCTTTGACTACCACATCAAAACAGATGTTCCAACTCCGCGATGCTTGCTTTAACCCGTAGATGGATTTAAGCAGCTTGCACACCTTCCCGCTGCTCCCACTGTCTACGAAGCCGTCTGGCTGAGTCATGTCCAAGAACTCCTCTAAATCACCATTTAGAAAGGCGGTCTTAACATCCATCTGCCAGATTTCATAGTCATGGTATGCAGCAATGGCAAGTAGGATCCGGATGGACTTGAGCATAGCCACTGGAGAAAATGTTTCATCATAATCCATACCCGGTCGTTGACGAAAACCTTTTGCAACAAGTCTAGCTTTGAAAGTCTCAACTTTTCCATCTACACCAAGTTTCTTCTTATAGATCTATTTCCTCCCAATGGGTTTTACCCCTTCAGGAGAAACTTCCAAAGACCATACTTTGTTGGTGTACATGGATTCCATCTCAGATCGCATTTCATCCAGCCATTTTACAGAGTCCCCACTCGTGATGGCCAGCTCGAAGCTAGTCGGGTCATCATCTTCCATGATGCAATCCTCGCTCCCACCATCAATGAGAAAACCGTAGTATCTCTCAGGTAGATGAGGAACCCTACTAGATCGGTGGAGCAGCTGAGGTTCGTCGGGAACTACTGAATCCTTTGTTTCCAATAAATCATCAGTTGTAGTTTGTGCTGCTGGAACTTCTTCCAGCTCTACCTCTTCGCCACTAATTTCTCTTACAAGAAATTCCTTTTCCAAAAAGGTGCCATATTGAGAAATAAACACCTTTTGTTCCTCAGCGTGGTAGAAAATATATCCTTGTGAATTCTTAGGATATCCCATAAACTTGCAAAGAACAGAGAGTTTGTCCGGATTTTGCCTTTTGACATAGGCCGGACAACCCCATATCTTAACTCGTTTAAAATATGGTCTCTTCCCACTCCATATCTCATATGGTGTGGTAGGTATATGGTGTGGTAGGTACAGATTTAGATAGAACTTGATTCAATAGGTATGCTGCTGTCTCCAGTGCATAACCCCAAAAGGAAATAGGCAACTCAGCGGTGCTCATCATAGAGCGCACCATATCTAATAGGGTGAGATTCCTCCGCTCCGATACACCGTTGTGCTGTGGTGTATACGGAGAAGTAAGCTGAGAGAGAATCCCATTCTCTTTTAGATAATCCAGGAACCCATTGCTCAAGTATTCTCCTCCTCGATCAGATCGAAGGATCTTAATACTTTTACCCGTTTGGTTCTCTACTTCGTGCTTATATTCTTTGAATTTCTCGAAAGGTTCAGACTTGTGTTTCAACAGGAACAAATGTCTGTATCTTAAGAGATCGTCAGTGAATATAATGAAGTACGAGGAACCATTCCTGGCATGTGTAGACATGGGACCGCATACATCATTATGTATCAGTCCCAAGAGTTCCGTAACTCTTTCTCCGTGTCCACTAAACGGTGTTTTGGTCATTTTGCCTTTGAGACATGATTTGGCTAGTATTATAAGATGAAAATTCGAACGTATTCAAATATCCATACTTATGTAACTTAGCTAGTCGTGTCGCATTGATATGACCTAGTCTACAATGCCATAAGAAGGATTCGTTCATTTCTGAACTCTTCCTCTTGTGTGTGTTTTGTACATTAAGAATTGCTGTTTGATTTAGAACGTATATGCCATTATTTAACGAGCCTGATCCAATTAAGTTTTGATTCAGGAAGATGTTCATAACATTATCCTGTACTACAAAATTATATCCTTTTTTACTTAATAAAGAAACTGATATAAGATTGCATATCAGGGTCAGAATGTAATAGCATTCGTTCAGAATCAATGTATTACCATTTGGTAATATAAGGTGATATTCGCCAACTGGGCTGCAACATTTGCACCATTCCCTACTCTTATGGAATGATCACCTTCTTCCAGTTCTCTACCTTTCCGTAGCCCATGTAATATATTACATATGTGGGATCCCGATCCGGTATCTAATACCCAGGACGTAAAGTGAACTGAGAAACAGTTCTCGATAACAAACACACCCGAAAAAGATGCATCAACATGCTTGTTCTTCGTTTGGGCGGCATGGGAATCCAGATATTTACCTATTTCCTGCTCTGTCTTATAACAATTATAAGAAAGAACGGAACAAACTTTCTCCTGCACAGTATAATCAGCTGGTTCGGTCAATACATTCATATTATTATCTTGATTAAGGCCTGACATGGTCTCTACCCGGGGAGAGAGAGAAGAAAACACTTTAGCGTATGCTCTTGCAAGATTAGATTGATTATTATCTTATCTAATCAGGATGGCTCCCACTGTTTTCATCAAATCTTCCTTCAAACCCTAACAGGTAAGACTAGCCGGGATTTATTACACCTTACAAGTTTGCCAATCTTTCGGCCAGGCCAGTGTTGGTACGTAGAGGGAGGTTCCCCGTGCTTTCGCACGGACCTAATTAAAATAAACCTCATTTTCCCAGAGGCATAACCCCGTAAACACCTTTTTAGACACCTACTTGATCGGCTAATTGTCATGTGGAAAACTCTCCCTGGAGTAACTCTAACTCGCAGTGGGTATCAGGATCCAACTATCTTATAGAAGGTATGCAATCTCATTGCAAATTTCAACACTTGAAATTCCCGATAATGCTTTTGCCCCTAGCAACTTATGACCTTAACATAGTCAACAAATCATAATTGCTAGCCAAGTTCAACCCGTCATTTCCTGATTGAATTAAACCTACCCGCACGACCCTTAACATAGTCAAAAAAGTCGTACGAGTACCCTAATCCAATCGTATCTCTTGCTTTAACAGATAAACACTAATTATCTACCACACACTACGCCTTAACATAGTCAACAAACGTAGCACAAATACTAAGTAGGACTTATCTGAAATAACAGATTGCTACGTCAGGTTTTTCAAAAAACCTTTCGCGTAATGAACTTGATATCGTTGTAGAAACAAGTGATTTTGAAAAGGAGTGTTTTTAAGTATTTTACTAGTTTCACTAAAAGGTCACTCCCGGTGAAGGGATCTCGGCTCTTTCCTTATTGAATAAGGCGCAGGATATTTCACAAATACCACCATGCAAAGCAAGAACTATAGAAGCAATCAAAAACAAAACCGAGTGAGCTATAGCATCTGCTAGTTTTTCTAAAGAGGTCACTCCTGATGAAGAGATCTCGGCTCTTTCCTTATCGAATACGGTGCTGGATATTCTACAAGGAATACCGCTATGCAAAGCAAAAACTAGAGATACACATTTTTATAAATTTGATTCTACAACATCTTTTAGGTTTCTTTTCTTTCATTAATCTCATTAATGACGTCCCATCATTTATTCTTTCTAAGTATCACGGAAGAAACGAAAATACAACGTACGCTTATGCCATCCGCATTCGCCACAGTGTCCCGTTATGCACCGTTAGGTTACTTAACTAACGGCATAGCGGGGCGGGACTAGCGCGGGTGTAAAACATAAGCAACGTTTATTATATATCATATATACAATAATAAAGCATCCGTCTCACGCATATAAAATGATCACATCACAGAATATCAGCAGAAGAAGATAACATATGAAATATTGGATATACTAGGAGGTCCGTGTTTTATTTTGAGCCTGTATAAAACACGGATTCTATGGTCGCAATGAATATCCAAACCCACATCCCTAGACCCCTACGAGAGCGGCAAGCAACCCTCCCTATTCTAGGGTTAGGAGACCTGGTCTCGATCCTCGAGATGGCCTCCCACTGGAACCTAGAACCTTGTTGCTTGTGCTATCCTACTTGGGTCTATCCTAATGCGAAAAAGTAAATAATATACAATGGTGACATCATCCTCAACCCGGAAGTGCCCCTATAAAAGAATATTACATACAAATGAATTTTACATGAATGCAAATAAAAACCGTCATCTCACATAAAACCCCCGGCTATTCAAAAGCTACGATCCAATATAACATATCACAGCAACACATAACATCACATGTCATCAACGTAAGTAAATATGCGTATCCCAATTGTCGTAGACATATAGCAAAGAAACCGGCGATACACCACATATTACACTTACGGTCGCAGAAAAGAAAATGTCAAACTACAACATTTGGAATCCACAATCTCTTTAGACATCGTAAATCCGAAATATCACATACTTCGCATTTCATGCCTAACTATATGAATTCCACATATTGTATCACATTCCAAAAAAAGCTAGACGACGTTAAAAATTCCGATCGAATCAACAAACACCCAAAAATTCCCAAAAGCTCAACACTTGAGCGTAGTTTAAAAATACTCAGTACATGCCACAGTAGCTATGAACCAGCCGTAGAAGGGTCAACCAATGCCTTACTTGTGGCACCGCGGAACTACCGCGAACCCTAGGGTTTATCGACGGTTCTTACGGTCACAAAATCGAGTTAGGGTTTCGTTCTTCTAGAGGGTCCACCGCATCACTTGCACGATATTTGAATGTTCTTTAACTATGAAAAAATCCAACTCTTGGAAAAAATTTCGGCGAGGGTTAAAGTAGGTATTTGATATCCGATTGAACTTTTTAACACCGTTAAATAACCCGAAAACAAACTAGAATTACAAATACGAAACACTCCGAATTTCCTCTGTTAAAAGATAACATCACATGCAAATTTAGCAAAAACAAACAACACCTGAAGTACCAAACCCAAGAGACTGGAACACTGTAAAAAACTGAGGCCTAAAATCCATCAAAAAACCGATCTGGCCGGTTTTAGTGGGCATGTGCTCGGCAATTTTTCGGCGAGGGGGGCTCAAGTTTCTATTGTGTTCATGTTTCATCTCATACAACACTATGCAACTGTTTAAAAAAAAATTTGACTCTCAGAAAATTTCGATAGAAACTAGGGTTTAGAATCGGGTGTTTTGGAGTTGTTTCGGTTTCGTAATCCTACACTATCCGTCTAATTCTCTAGCTAGGCTCTGATACCACTATTGGGTTGTATAGCACGGCTGCACGGTTTCGGGAGGCATCATCCATACCAATTTCAAATTTTTGCCGTTCTAGCTAACCTTAACCCTAGATCTTTAACTATAGAATCATACGGAATCGATATGCAAACTACTTTACAACTAAGTGATTAGGGATTACAACCTTTGTAGTCCTCTCCTTCACTTCACAAGCTCCAAGTAATGGTCCTTTCGCTGCGATCCAAGAACTCCTGGACTCTTGAGAGGCTCCGCAAGGTGAATGATCCATGCATGCTTAAAGACTTCGAAATCCAAGATGATCTACTTGGAGGAAACACGCACTCAAGCTATGACTTCACTAATATGGAATTAGTGAAGCTAACATACTAATCTATATGGCTAGTATAGAAAAGGATGATGAAGTAGGAATTTTGCCCTCTTTAGTTTTCTTTTTCTCACAATCTTTCATCACAAAGGAAATGGCTAGTAAGCTTTTTGAGGAAGGAGAAGATTAAGTGATGAAAGAATAATTGTTGAAGTTAGAAATGCAACCATGGGTTAAGAATGCCATGCTTAACCCTTGTAGATACTTAACCATGAGCTAAATATCTTAAGCTTGACAAAAGAGTGGACCAATTCAAAACAAGCTTTTACAAGCTTTGTCCAAAAGATCAAGCATGACTAATTCCACAATTTTGAATTTCCTTAATAATAAATATAAACCCTAATCATAACTCTAGCATGGTATAAGTCTCTCACATCCATGTTGCATGTGTAACCTAGCATGACACATGAATATATATCACATATATATTTTGTAAGGTTAGTATAGCACCTTAGCAAGGTTTAGCAAGGCATCACACATGCCGTATTGAAATTTTTGGCATGCTAAACAAACCCTAACCAAGATCTAAACTGGAGACTTAGGGTAAACATGCATGTAAACAACTGTACATCTAAGAGAGAGGGATTACAACCTTTGTAGTCCGTTCCTTCGCTTCATAAGCTCCGAGTAGTAGTCCAATTGCCGCGATCCATGATCTCCCGAACTCAAGAGAGGCTCCACAAGTCGAATAATCCATTCTTACTTGAAGTCTTCCTTTTCGAAGATGATCTACCTTGAAGAATCTCAAGATCAAACTTTTACTTCTCTAATCAAGTAGTAGTGAAGTGAACACCATAATCTAAGTAGCTAGAATAGATGAGGATGATGAAGTAGGAATTTTTCTCTCTTTTGTTTTCATTTTCTCACTTTAAATCATCACAATTCAAAAAGATAGAAAGCTTTTTCAAGGAGGAAGAAGGAGAAGAAATTTTTTTGTGATGAATAATGAACTATTGTTATGGTTACAAAACCAACCTTGGGTTAAGAATGAAAGCTTAACCCTTGTAGAGAATTAACTAGGTTAAAGGGTTTGGGTTGGGTTAAGAAATATCTACACAAAATATCAATACAAAATATCTAAGATTAAAACAAAATAAAGCTTCTAGAAGCTATAAGAAAAAACTAACTCAAATGCTAACCCAAATCAAACCCTAACATATTTAATCTCCACAAATCATGTTGTATTTGTAATCATAACTTGTTACAATATTATATATCACATATATAATATATTTTGCAACAAAAGAAAATAATACAATTAACATATATCGCATATATATCAATGTATTATCCGGTGAGAAAATGAATCAATAAAGCGAGCTTATATTAGTTAACATAATGTAATATATCGCATATATAATTATACATTAAATTATCGAATCAACACTTGATCCGACAATACGGCTATATTGCATATAACCGACTAATATAATATGTACCAATTCATCGAATCAACACTTGATCCGATGACCCGGCTATATCATATATACCCGGCCGATATCATATATCGTGAGAATAGAATACGGTATCTCATATCGTATAATTCTTGGTCCCGCACATATCACATACGTGCTCCTACTCCGTTTTGCCTAAGCCAGAAAAGCTCTGTGTAGGACTCTAAACAAACGTCAATACGCCGGCAGTAGGTGATGATCATACCACAAGCTGCAAGCGATCAGCTAAACGTAACATCCACCCAGGTATTGAGCAATCAGAATATCAACAAGCAAGCTTGTACATTCTCCTGCGAATCCAATCAGTAATACTCTCGTACAGTCCGGTCTCTTCGTCTGATATGTCGCATATTGTAACGTTTTAAAAATTAAATAAATAAATAAATAAAATCCTTTTTGTGAATTTTCTGATAATCGGTAAAATAAACCGTATTTTACATAGAAACCGAACTATAATTATTTTTCATCATAGATTTAAATACGCCTATTTTAACCATGTAATTTCTTGTAATTGATATTTATGTAGTCACTTATAAATTGTTAGTTTAATTAAATATTTTCTTAAATTAAATAAATTCAATATAATATTATAAGCTTTTAATTATATATATTTAATTGGTATAATTACAAAATAAAATGGGTTAAAATTTGCAAATGTGAACCATGACAACTTAGGATCAAGCTTGTAGCATACTCTTTTATTCTCAAGTTGTCTTCAAATTTCTAGAGATTTGTAGGATTTAGATGATTGGAAAAATAATTTGATAAAGAAATGAATTGGTATATATAATATTGGGACTTATCTTAGCGTAGAAATTCCTCACACATCCACACACACACCCCTCTCCTCATAGGACCGAGCCCCTTAGCAGCCCCAACAATTTACTTCACCTCATTTCACTCTAGAAGCTAGGTTTAATTAGAATAAGGGAAATAAAATAAAATGAAAATATAAAAGGGAATGAAATGCTTTAATGAGAGTTTAATGGGCTTTTCTCCACTTAAAAATTTCACACACAAGCCCAAAAAAAAATCCCTCCTTGTTTGGCCGGGCTGCATTCATACCTCCATCCATTCAATTCATTAAACTCATGAAATGTAAGAAATTAATAAATTAAGGAGATTAATTAAATGAGGAAGTTTCTACACATTATACAAATACCTACACAGCTCTCTCTCTCTCTCTCTCTCTCTTTCCTTGGCTGCTAAGGCCGAGCCCTCCATGTGATGTTCTCTAATTTCCCCATTTCAATTCCAACAAAAATTGTTCAAAGTTCAAAGAAAAAAAAATCAATCAATACAAAACTTTACCATTTCCTAATTAAATCTCTACCATTATTCCTTGGCCATTCAAGCTTGGATTTTGGAGCATAGAAGTTACTTTTGGAGGCTAAGATTTGCTTGCTAGAACTCAAAATTGAGAGGTATAAATCTTAACCCATGGTTTAATCGTTGGACAATTACTTGAATCTAAGCTAATTAAGTGTTTAATTAGGGTTTTAGTTTCAAGATCTAATTTTCAAGAGAAGGATTGAAATTATGGTTAGGCTTTTTACCACATTATTAAAGTCACAACATGTAGTTTGACATATTAAAGCAAGTAAAATTTAGTCTAGTTGTTAATTTTGCTAAGTGTTACTTTTAAATGGTATTAATGGTGCAATTTTTCAAACTAGGTTTTAATTAATGCGTAATTAGATGAAATTAAAAATTAAGTTAGGGTTTGTATGGAATAATTAAGATATTAAATTATCATCTTGGTCACTAGGATTGTTAAAACGTCAAGTTTTGAATAAAATTGGAAATGGACAGTTACTGGGTTTCGGAATAAATAGCTTTTAAATGAGTTTCAGGTTTTAATAAATTATGACCTACTTCATATAATATCTAGAATGTTGTGAGTGCGCAATTGATGCGATTAGGGTTTTAGTTTTGATGTTTTTCAGGTATAGCGACCCTAGTTGTAAGTTGTGGTTGTCGCGAGCGCGTTTTGTGCACCAAGTGCGTGCGCGTCTAATTTGTGTGTGTGGTTGACTTGCATGATTGTATTCGTGACTATCGTATGTTTATCCTTTTAATTGGTTATGTGTGATTCTAGGATCGGGTGCAGAGGTGTCGGACGCGGCGCGGAAAGATAAACGGAGATCGGATCGGTTTAGCCAATGCGCCCCGGTGAGTAGATGTATACATCTATGAGGGGGATCGTCTGGATGGCGCGAGCGCCCGACGGTTTAGTATTATTTAAAATATTTACTTTATATGCAAAATTACTAGTTAGCCATCTCATTGCGTCGCATCGTATATGTATAAATATAGATATATGTCATATCATCTTATAGGACACTTGCAGCATTACCATTGGTTCTTGCCGCACGTGCACTATTTATGCGAACACTATAGAACCTTCTTAGACTAGTATAAAAAATATTCGCATCTTACATGATATTTAAACTGGTAGTCGTATATATACCGCATTTCATCATCATTCATACATAGTTTTCTAGTTATAATTGCATTTCATGACATGGATATCATAGATATTATCATTTCCTACATAATCAGGTATTGTGGTTCTTTTTGAGGATTTCCGTAGTGATGAGATTTCTGGATTTTGGGGGAAAACCGCAAGAATTTTATAAAAGTTTATTATCATCATTTTAAAATGCAAGCTGCGGTTTTCTCGTGATGTATGTGTCGTCCACCATGAGTTTTTATGTTTTATGTTGGTTTTCGAGACCCGATTCGAGGAGTGGATGAACCGTCTCGGGTACATGGTGGGCCCGGTATGGTATCCCGCGGCAAGAAGATCGAGTTGTAGACGATGAGCATGGCAGGGGAAGACTACCTACCGGTGATGTCTGGCACGGCGGATATCCGGAGGATACCGACCGTTGTCGTGAGATTTGATGATATGGGCCGATCCGGATTGATGGAGCCCGATGTATTGAGACATTGATACAGTGAGACAGATATATTTCCATATTTGGTGTCGATACTTGGCACGGTTTTCAGATGATTTCATGATGGTACTTAGCTATTGCACAGATATTCTTTTTTCTAAAATTAAGAATGCAGGGCTCATAGTATTTAAAAACACTTAAAGATTTCGTATTGATGTTGCATACATGTGCATACATACTAGTGGCATTACATAACATCTAGACATACATGTTGTGACGTATTTGCGCGCATTCTTATGATAGCCTTATTAGATGTTATATTCTACTCACGAGCTGGCACCGTTGTGCCACAGTATCTTGCAGGTCGGACCCGTCAGCCTTTTAGCGGCGGGACCTTCTTATCATTGGCTCCTTTTTCTCTGACTCGCGACATTGCTCGTAGGTGGGTTGCGAGGGCACTTTTATCTCTTTTTGTATTATTTTTGTATCTAGTATTCTCCATCTACCACTTCTTAATTGTATATGCGACCCAGTGATGAGACTTAGAGATTTGTGTATATGTGGTTTCTTTGGGGTCGAGCTTACTTGAGCCGACGTTGTGTTTTCTTATATTTTACATTTCTTTATGCTCTTTTTCTTGATATTACATATAAATTGTGTGTGGTTGTGATCCGCCTTGGGCGAAGAGCTAGCTCCCACTTGGGGATGCCATTTTGTTATTACAGGTTTATATATCTTGTTGTATTCATTTTGGGGGATAGTATTTACAAAGGAGACTCTGCCGAAATTTTCGGAATTTTTTTTTTGATGTTTTTTTTAAAAAAAAGGGTTCAATCCAACTTAATTGATTTCAAAGTCGTTCTCATGAAAGGATTCCTTCACTCTTTTGATTTTGGTTTAGATTTTTCTGGGCTTTGGCTAACTTAGGTTACGTTACCTCTTTAGACGTCTTGTAATCTAAGTGCCAGTCACGTTCCGTACCTTCGGGTCGTGAAAAGTTGGTATCAGAGCGTAGGTTTTACCTTTCTGAGTGTAGGACGACCCTTGGTAGATGGAGTAGGTGACTTAAGCAGAGTGGCGTAGCATGGGTATGTTCCGCGGCATACTTACGATACGGTACTCCGCCTAAGTGACCTTAGGACATAATTGCCTGTATTTCCTTTCTTGATTCCTTGATTCAATTGCAATGTTCTTATCGCTCCTTTTTCTTATTCCGGCCTCGATGCCACCAAAGACTACAAGAGCTCAGTGGGCTGCCGCTAGGGATGAGATTAAAGTAGGCTCGTTGAGACGAGGGTCGATCGAGGCGATACGCCTACTCCTCAGGGCAGAGTGGTCCGCTTTTTTCCCGGACGGATGGCTAGGTTGGAGTCGAGTATTCAGGATGTGTGACAGATGATTGGTTTGTTACTGATGGTTAGCCGAGCTCCGAGAGCCGATGATGTCCCTCCTATTTTAGGGACTGTGTACCTACTGCACAGGAAGATGTTTATGTTGTTACCAAGATTATTTCTGTATCCTTATAAGAGTTTGAGGCTGAGGCCTTCAGTTTGTTTTACCGGAACGGATGCAACGGAGGATACGTAGACAATCCTTGACAGGATGGCTGGAATTTTCATTCGCAGAGATGTTCTGACAAGATATGGGCTGAGTTTGCAAGTTTTCATCTTGAAGTCTTGCTCAGACGTGGTGCAAGTCCATTGAGAGAGTCCGAGCTGCAGACCTACTTCTTATGACTTGGAAGGAATTCGTAGCCGTAATTCTTGCTCGTTTTCTTCCGGAGAACGTTCGAGATGTCTGAGTTCGTGGTTTCAAGCCGTTGCGTAAGACTTCAGTGAAGATAGTGTCCGAGAACAACATTCATATTTCTTGGCAGTCCGATATGCTCCTTACCTGGTGGACACTGGAGAGAAATGGATAAAGAGGTTGTTGTGGAGATTGGACATGCAGTTACTTCTTGCTGTTGGTACCCAGCATTTTGATACTTATGCAGCCGCGATGGATGCAACCTTACTGCTAAAGGAGAGCATTTATGAGACTTCGGTCATTTTTGGACCAAAGCGGATTTGTACCAGTATGCCAGCGTAGAGGCGGTTAGATAGATACCGTTGTGACAGGCTAAAATTTTTGGTCTCTCGGTAAGTTGTTCGTTCGTGATTCATTCGCATCGGAGATAAGGATTCTTTTGTCGATTTGATTCTTCCCGAAATGTCGGACTTCGAAGTTTTCTTGGCATGGAATGGTTAGCTACGTGTTGTGCATCCGTGGACTGCCGTGAAGAGGCAGTCGGATTTAGTTTTTCTGGGTGAGCCAGTTCTTGTTGTTCAAAAAGACTTAGCGCCACCCTTCCTAGTTAATCCTTCTTTCGTACTAGTCAGCTCTTGAGGAAAGGATGTCAGGAATCCTGGACGTATGTCTATGATGTTAGAGCCATAGGGGTCCCGTTGGACCGGGTCCCGATTGTGAGAAAGATTCCATATGTCTTTCAGACAAGTTGTTTGGTTTGTCGCCGCAGCGCGATATTGAGAGCTGCTTTGACTTGATTCCCGGCGATGTGTAAAGAATTGAAAGAACAGTTGCGAGATTATTGGATAAAAGGCTTGTTCGTTCGAGTGCGTCACATTGGAGAACTCCTGCCCTGTTCATCAGGGAGAAAGACAGCAGTTTGTGTTGATGCAGTAATTATCGTCAATTGAGTCGGGTTACTGTGTTAGACATTTCTCGAAGATGGACTTGTGGTCAGGCTACTGCCAGTTGTGGGTTCGAGAGGATGATATTCCGAGGCTGCTTTTCATACAAGTTACGGGCATTATGAGTTTTGATGATGTATTTCGAGCTCACCAATGCCCCAGTAGCGTTTATAGATTGGATGAACCGAATATCCATGACGTTCTTGATCAGTTTTTCATCGTGTCAATTAAGGACGTCATAGTGTACTTTTGGAGACGAGTGGAGCCTGGACAGTAATTGAGGATTTCATTGCAGATTTTGAGGGAGCGCCGACTATTCGCTAAATTATGCAAGTGTGTTTTCTGGATGGATAGCGTGGACTTCTTGGATCACGTAGTACGAAAGATAGTAAGTATGGAACCGAAGGAGATCGAGGCCGTTCAGCGCTGACCCAAACCTGTATTAGTGACGGAGGTTCACAGCATTTTTAGGGTTTGACCGGATCAGGCGGTGTTGTTGGGTATGGTGATGCTTCGCGACAGTTGAAGAAGCGCAAGTAGAAATATTCCACTCATGACAAAGAGATGGTTGCAGTGATTTTACATTTAAGATTTTGAGATGAGTCATACCAGATAATTATGGATCACAAGAATCTTACTGTACGTTTTTTTCAACAACAAGATCAAGATTTGAGATAGAGCTGATTGATGGAGTTGGTGAAAGACTATGACTGCGAGATTTTCATCATCCGGGCCTGGCGAATGTTGTGGCAGATGTTTTGAGTCTGAAGCCAGAGGTAGCTTTTTTTATTTGAGCACGGTTCAGATCCAGTCGACGGTAGAGTAGCAGATCTTTCGTGACTGCCAGCCCTATTTGAAAGTCCTGGCTTCAAAAATTTTTTCTTCAGGTGTTACTTGTTTTTGCTAAGTTCGCAGGTGATATGATCTTACAATTTGGGCAATTCGGGTGTTCTGTTTTCGTAGTTTAAGGTATTCAGAAAAAAATGCAAGTAATTCTATGGACGCTTTAGAAGAATGAAACCCTAACTCGACATAATGACCAAGGGAATGCTTTTGAACCATAGGGTTGGCGGCAGTTCCGTAGTGCCATTAGTGAGGCTTAGGTTTGCCCTTCTACGGCTGGTCCGCAGGTATTGTGGTATGTACTGGATATCATTAAACTGCACTCAAGTGATGAGCTCTTGGGGGAAATTGTGGGACTTTGATGAATCGATCGGAAGGTTTAACGTCGTCCGGATATCATGTGAAGGGATGAAGAGAGATGCCATAGATTTGTTTCGGGGTACTGATTTATCAGCAAGTCAGGGCTGAGAATCAGGGGTCAGAAGGAGAATTACAACCTTTGCCCATTCTGGAATGGAATGGAAGAAAATTTCTATGGATTTTATCTGGGTCTACTTAGGATCTGTTGAGAGTATGACTCTATTTGGAGATTGTAGACCGATTGACGGAAAGCGGCTCATTTTTTTCTGCCGGTCAAGACCATTTTCGGATTCGTTCAGTACGCTCAGATGTATGTTGATAAGATGGTGCGATTTCATGAAGTTCCGACGTGTTTTATGCCCGATTGGGACACCCAGTTCACTGCCGACGATGCCAGAGACTTCAGGAGGTTTTGGACACCCCAATTGAGTTTCAATGCAGTTTTCTATCCGCAGACCGACGATCAATCAGAGAGGACCCTATAAATTCTTGAGGATACGATCTGGGATTGCGTTCTAGTTTTCGGTGGCAGTTGGGATTGCCACTTGCCCTTGACAGGGTCTTTTTACAATAACAGTTTTCAGGAGACGATTCAGATGCCCCCTTTAAAGCATTTTATGGGAAGAGAGGTCAATCGCCCATTTGTTGGACAGAGCTCGGTGAGAGCAGTTTTTGGATTCACAGATTGTGCGGGACACGACCGAAAAGATTCAATTGATTGGGAATAAGGTGAGAGCGGCCTAGAGCAGGCTGAAGTTTAAAGCTGATAGACGCTGTTGCAGACCTGAGTTCACCATTGGCAATCGTTTTTTTTGAAGGTTTCTCTGATGAAGGGCATGTTGAGATTTAGGAGGAAAGGGTGCTTAGTTTCAGATATGTAGGGTTTTGGAGATTCTCGAGCGTTTCGACACAGTATTATCGTTTGACTTTTCAACCAGACTTCTAGTTGTTCGTCCCGTGTTTCAAGTATCGATACTTTACAAGTACCTTCATGAACCCTCTTACGCGATACAACATCAGATGTTTCAGCTGGAGAGCAAACCTTCTTTCATCAAGCAGCAGATATTATTCCAGATCGGTAGATGAAGAAATCGAGGTCCGGTATCATACCGACCGTTTTGATTCTTTGGCGTAACCCGAGCGGCAAAGAGGACACGTAGGAAGCCAAAGTCGAGATACGGAAGAAAATTCCCATCTCTTCGTGGATAAGTGTAGTTAGATTTTAAATTCGGGGACCGAATTCCTGTAAGAGGGAAAGATTGTAACGTTTTAAAAATTAAATAAATAAATAAATAAAATCCTTTTTGTGAATTTTCTGATAATCGGTAAAATAAACCGTACTTTTCATAGAAACCGAACTATAATTATTTTTCATCATAGATTTAAATACGCCTATTTTAACTATGTAATTGCTTGTAATTGATATTTATGTAGTCACTTATAAATTTTTAGTTTAATTAAATATTTTCTTAAATTAAATAAATTCAATATAATATTATAAGCTTTTAATTATATATATTTAATTGGTATAATTACAAAATAAAATGGGTTAAAATTTGCAAATGTGAACCATGACAACTTAGGATCAAGCTTGTAGCATACTATTTTATTCTCAAGTTGTCTTCAAATTTCTCGAGATTTGTAGGATTAGATGATTGGAAAAATAATTTGATAAAGAAATGAATTGGTATATATAATATTGGGACTTATCTTAGCCTAGAAATTCCTCACACATCCACACACACACCCCTCTCCTCATAGGACCGAGCCCCTTAGCAGCCCCAACAATTTACTTCACCTCATTACACTCTAGAAGCTAGGTTTAATTAGAATAAGGGAAATAAAATAAAATGAAAATATAAAAGGGAATGAAATGCTTTAATGAGAGTTTAATGGGCTTTTCTCCACTTAAAAATTTCACACACAAGCCCAAAAAAAATCCCTCCTTGTTTGGCCGGGCTGCATTCATACCTCCATCCATTCAATTCATTAAACTCATGAAATGTAAGAAATTAATAAATTAAGGAGATTAATTAAATGAGGAAGTTTCTACACATTATACAAATACCTACACAACTCTCTCTCTCTCTTTCCTTGGCTGCTAAGGTCGAGCCCTCCATGTGATGTTCTCTAATTTCCCCATTTCAATTCCAACAAAAATTTTTCAAAGTTCAAAGGAAAAAAAAATCAATCAATACAAAACTTCACCATTTCCTAATTAAATCTCTACCATTATTCCTTGGCCATTCAAGCTTGGATTTTGGAGCATAGAAGTTACTTTTGGAGGCTAAGATTTGCTTGCTAGAACTCAAAATTGAGAGGTATAAATCATAACCCATGGTTTAATCGTTGGACAATTACTTGAATCTAAGCTAATTAAGTGTTTAATTAGAGTTTTAGTTTCAAGATCTAATTTTCAAGAGAAGGATTGAAATTATGGTTAGGCTTTTTACCACATTATTAAGGTCACAACATGTAGTTTGACATATTAAAGCAAGTAAAATTTATTCTAGTTGTTAATTTTGCTAAGTGTTACTTTTAAATGGTATTAATGGTGCAATTTTTCAAACTAGGTTTTAATTAATGCGTAATTAGATGAAATTAAAAATTAAGTTAGGGTTTGTATGGAATAATTAAGATATTAAATTATCATCTTGGTCACTAGGATTGTTAAAACGTCAAGTTTTGAATAAAATTGGAAATGGACACTTACTGGGTTTCGGAATAAATAGCTTTTAAATGAGTTTCAGGTTTTAATAAATTATGACCTACTTCATATAATATCTAGAATGTTGTGAGTGCGCAATTGATACGATTAGGGTTTTAGTTTTGATGTTTTTCAGGTATAGCGATCCTAGCTGTAAGTTGTGGTTGTCGCGAGCGCGTTTTGTGCACCAAGTGCGTGCGCGTCTAATTTGTGTGTGTGGTTGACTTGCATCATTGTATTCGTGACTATCGTAAGTTTATCCTTTTAATTGGTTATGTGTGATTCTAGGATCGGGTGCAGAGGTGTCGAACGTGGCGCGGAAAGATAAACGGAGATCGGATCGGTTTAGCCGAAGCGCCCCGGTGTGTAGATGTATACATCTATGGGGGGACCGTCTGGATGGCGCGAGTCGCCCGACGGTTTAGTATTATTTAAAATATTTACTTTATATGCAAAATTCCTAGTTAGCCATCTCATTGCGTCGCATCGTATATGTATAAATATAGATATATGTCATATCATCTTATAGGACACTTGCAGCATTACCATTGGTTCTTGCCGCACGTGCACTATTTATGCGAACACTATAGAACCTTCTTAGACTAGTATCAAAAATATTTGCATCTTACATGATATTTAAACTGGTAGTCGTATATATACCGCATTTCATCATCATTCATACATAGTTTTCTAGTTATAATTGCATTTCATGACATGGATATCATAGATATTATCATTTCCTACATAATCAGGTATTGTGGTTCTTTTGGAGGATTTCCGTATTGATGAGATTTCTGGATTTTGGGGAAAAACCGCAAGAATTTTATAAAAGTTTATTATCATCATTTTAAAATGCAAGTTGCGGTTTTCTCGTGATGTATGTGTCGTCCACCATGAGTTTTTATGTTTTATGTTGGTTTTCGAGACCCAATTCGAGGATTGGATGAACCGTCTCGGGAACATGGTGGGCCCGGTATGGTACCCCGGGGCAAGAAGATCGAGTTATAGACGATGAGCCTGGCAGGGGAAGACTACCTATCGGTGATGTCGGCGCGGCGGATATCCGGAGGATACCGACCTTTGTCGTGAGATTTGATGATATGGGCCGATCCGGATTGACGGAGCCCGATGTATTGAGACATTGATACAGTGAGACATTGAGACAGATATATTTCGATATTTGGTGTCGATGCTTGGCACGGTTTTCAGATGATTTCATGATGGTACTTAGCTATTGCACAGATATTCTTTTTTCTAAAATTAAGAATGCAGGGCTCATAGTATTTAAAAACACTTAAAGATTTCGTATTGATGTTGCATACATGTGCATACATACTAGTGGCATTACATAACATCTAGACATACATGTTGTGACGTATTTGCGAGCATTCTTACGATAGCCTTATTAGATATTATATTCTACTCACGAGCTGGCAACTCACCCCCGTTGTGCCACAGTATCTTGCAGGTCGGACCCGTCAGTCTTTTAGCGGCGGGATCTTCTTATCATTGGCTCCTTTTTCTCTGACTCGCGACATTGCTCGTAGGTGGGTTGCGAGGGCACTTTTATCTCTTTTTGTATTATTTTTGTATCTAGTATTCTCCATCTACCACTTCTTAATTGTATATGCGACCTAGTGATGAGACTTAGAGATTTGTGTATATGTGGTTTCTTTGGGGTCGAGCTTACTTGAGCCGACGTTGTGTTTTCTTATATTTTACATTTCTTTATGCTCTTTTTCTTGATATTACATATATATTGTGTGTGGTTGTGATCCGCCTTGGGCGAAGAGCTAGCTCCCACTTGGGGATGCCATTTTGGTATTACAGGTTTATATATCTTGTTGTACCCATTTTGGGGGATAGTATTTACAAAGGAGACTCTGCCGAAATTTTCGGAATTTTTTTTTTGATGTTTTTTTTAAAAAAAAGGGTTCAATGCAACTTAATTGATTTCAAAGTCGTTCTCATGAAAGGATTCCTTCACTCTTTTGATTTTGGTTTAGATTTTTCTGAGCTTTGGCTAACTTAAGTTACGTTACGCTTTTAAACGTCTCGTAATCTAAGTGCCGGTCACGTTCCGTACCTTCGGGTCGTGACACATATCCAGTCTAGGAGTGATAAACATCAGACCCCAGTAACCGATAAGTCGTATCGATATGAGGTCCATAACAGTTCGAGAAACTACTGATAACACTTACCAGTAAATCTCAGCAACCCTGGCCAGGGATTTCTAGTTATAGCCAATCGAACACAGCGCAACATCAACTCCCTGTACCGGGAGAGACGAAACCCCTCCTATCGCTCATTTCCTCCATGTGATTCGGGACTGTACCCAAAAGCCATCATTTTGCACGCCCTCTTGGACGTGGTATGATGGAAATCAAAGCACAGTGGGAATCACACAAGACTCTATGACGATCTCGGGTCTACAGACTAACCTGTACCAGTATCACAAGAGAACTGCCATCTGAGGTGAGGTATAATACCATCTGGGAGTTCTCGGCGAGTCCATCCAGTGTACCCAGTCTACACAGAGCACCTGTATACTGTCTCTGATGTCAAACACCAATGGATATGGGATCATCCATCGCCCATCTACATGGGTCAAGAAGCATACGCTAGGCTACTCTGGTATATCGATGCCCTGTCTCGATACACCTACGAATAGGAATATTTGAAGGATGTACTTAGAGACTACTCTGTCCCCACTAGTATGATCTGCATCATAGTCCTGGTAGTTAAGCACTCACCCTAAGGACTTTATCAACATGTAACATAGAGACTATCAGAGTACATGTTAAGATAAAGAGCAACAAGATAGCATACTATCATATCGAGCAAGAAAGTCCTCCATATATATGTCCAAGCATCCATTACAATATAGATCACATGTACAGTAATGGCCTCTAGGGCATACATATTACTAATAATCTCCCACTTGCACTAGGGCCATCTGTTGTAGTATCTCATACCCAACAATCAGCTATGGTTGAAGTATCTCATACTCAACCATCCCATAAAAGTCTCTACTGGGAAATAGGCCTTTGTGAGTGGATCCGCGCTGTTGTCCTCTGTGTATACATTCCTAACCTCGATCTCCCTGGAGATCAACATCTCCATGATCAGGTGATACTGCCTAAGAATATGTCTGGATCTCTGATGGGATGGGGTTTCCTTGGCATTAGCCAAAACTCTATTGTCACACAATGGTAGGAACAAAGTTCATCTCATGAACTAAAATATATCCAGACTGCCTCTTTGGTAGTATCCTTGGTAACGATGTATCTTGTTTTTAATCGTCTAGTGTGTCACGATATATAGCTTGGAATTCTTCCAACATACCGTCCCTCCACTGAGGGTAAAGACAATGCCTGTGACTGACATTCAGTCTTCCTTATCACCCTGGAACCTTTCCAGTGATTCTCCCCAGGATCGATTGATACCATCTCACTACAACTAGTGAGAATCCTAACATCCAATTAGATCTATCTCATAGATCCATAACCCAGGATTTAGGAGGTATCACCTTGATCCTATATGGAGAATCTTTGTGATAAGAGGAGATTGACCGAGCGTAGCATAGGAAACTCCTTTCCTATCAAGAGTATGTCATCCACGTACAATACGAAGATCACCACCATACTCTCTACTACCTTTTTTGTATATAGAAGGTTCATCTACCATTTTGATGAATTCAAAATCTTTGACTACCACATCAAAACAGACGTTCCAACTCCGCGATGCCTACTTTATCCCATAAAGCAACTTGCTCACGTTTCCGCTGCTCCCACTGTCTATGAAGCCTTCTGGCTGTGTACTTATAGATACTCTCTTCTAAATCATTATTTAGAAAAGCAGTCATGACACCCAACCGCCAGATATCGTAGTCATGGTATGTAGCAATTGCAAGTTGGATCTGGATGGACTTAAGCAAAGCTTTGAAAGTCTTAACTTTTCCATGTACACCAAGTAATCTTCTCAAGATATACTTGCTTCTGATGGGGATTTAACCCTTCAGATAAAGCAACCAAATTCCATACTTTGTTGGTGTACATAGATTCCATCTCAGATCACTAAGCATCCAGCCATTCTTACAGAGTCCCCACTCTTGATGGCCTTCTCGAAACAAGTTGGGTCATCATCTCATGATGCAATCCTCGCTCCCACTGTCATAGATAAACCGAAGTATTTCTCAGGTGGATGAGGAACCCTACTAGATCGGCGGAGAGGCTGAGATTCGTTAGAAACTTTTGAATCCTTCGGGTTTACCAAATCATCAGCTGCAGTTTGTGTAGCTGGAACTTTTTCCAGTTCTACCTCATGACCACTAATTTCTTCACAAGAAATTCCCTTTCCAAAAGGTGGCATGCTGAGAAACAAAACACCTTTTGCTCCCCAGTTTGGTAGAAGATATCCCTTGCGAATGCTTGGGATATCCAACAAACTTCCACAGAACTGACCTTACCTTGAGTTTTTCCGGATTTTGCTTTGGACAACCCCAAATCTTAACATCCTTAAGAGATGGGCTCATTTCCATACCATATCATATATAGAGTGGTAGGTACCTGATTTGGTTGGAACCCTATTCAATAGGTATGCAACTTCTCAAGTGCATAACCCCGAAAAGGAAATAGGTAACTCAGTAGTACTCATCATAGAGCACACCTTATCTCATAGGGTGCGATTGTTCCGCCCCGATATACCAACGTACTGTGGTGTATACGGTGGAGTAATGCTGAGAGAGAATCTTATTCTCTTTTAGAATAGTCCAGGAATCCCGTGCTCAAGTATTCTCCTCCCTGATCACATCAAAGGACATAATACTTTTACCCATTTTGGTTCTCTACTTCTGAAGTACAAAGAACCAGTCCTGGCATGTGTAGACAGGGGACCTCATACATCATCATGTATCAATCCTAAGAGTTCACTAACTCTTTCTCTGTTTCCAATAAACAGAGCTATGGTCATCTTATCTTTATGACATGACTGGCAAGTTTCACAAGATTTAAATTCAAACTAATTTAATTATGCATCTATATGTAACTTATCTAGTCGAGTCGCATTGATATGACCTAGTCTACAGTGCCTCAAGAAGAATCCGTTCATTTCTGAACTCTTCCCCTTGTGTGTGTTTTGTACGTTAAGAACTGTAGTTTGATTTAGAACGTCTATGCTTTTAGATAACGTGCCTGAACCGATCAACTCTTGATATAGGAAATGTTCAAAACATTATCCAACAATACAAAATTATATCCTTCTTTATTAAATAAAGATACTGATATGATGTTGTATATCAGGTTCGGTATCTAATAACATTCGTTCAGAATCAATGTATTTTGGTAATACAAGGTGATAACTGCCAACTGCTTGGCTTGCAACAATTGCACCGTTTCCAACTCTTGAAACTTATCACCCGTTCTCAGTTTTCTACCTTTCTGTAACCCATGTAACAGATTACATGTGCGGGATCCTGATCCGGTATCTCATACCCCGGACGTAAAGGATACTGAGAAACAGTTCTCGGTAATGAACACACCCCGAAGAAGATGCATCGGCCTGCACTTTCTTCGTTTGGGCGTCATGGGAATTCTGGTATTCCCCTATTTTCTGCTCGGTCTTATAACAATTATAAGTTGGAGCGGGACCAACGTTCCCTAGCACAGTATAACAAGTGGGTTCGGTCAATACATCCGTATTTTTATCTTGATTAGGGCGTGACATAGTCGCAACCAGGAAAGAAAGAGAAGAAAACACTCTGCGTGCGCTTTTGCAAGATTAGATTGGTTGTTAATATATCTAATCAGGATGGCTCCCACTGTTTTAGTCAAATCTTCCTTCAAACCTTAAAAGGAAAGACTAGCCGGGATTAATTACACGCTACAAGTTCGCCAATCTTTCAGCCAGGCCAGTTCCGGTACTTTGAAGGAGGTTCCCCGTGCTTTCGCACGGACCTAATAAAAATAAACCTCATTTTCCCAGAGGCTTAACCCCGTTGACACCTTTCTAGACACCTACTTGATCGGCTAATTGTAATGTGTAAAACTCTCTCAGGAGAAACTCTTACTCGCAGCGGGTATCGGGATCCAACTATCTCATAGGAGGTATGCAATCTCATTGCAAATTTCAACACTTGGAATTCCCGATAATATTTTACCCCTAGCGTCCTATGACCTTGACAAAGGCCAGCAAACCATAGGATGCTTAGTCAATTTCAACCCGTCATTTCCTGATTGAATTAAACCCACCCGCACGACCCTTGACAAAGGCCAACAAGGTTGCACGACTACCCTAACTCAATCACATCATATGTTTATACAGATAAGCAGTAATCAGCTACCGCACACTACGCCTTGACAAAGGCCAACAAACGCATCACGAATACTGACTATTACTTATCTGAAATGACGGAGGGCTACGACAGGTTTTTAAGAAAACCTTTTGCGTAACGAACTTGATATCGTCGTAGAATCGAGTGATTTTAAATGGAGTGTTTTTTAGGCCTTTACTAGTTTTGCTAAAGAGGTCACTCCCGGTGAAGGGATCTCGGCTCTTTCCTTATCGAATAAGGTGAAAGATATTTCACAAATACCGCTGTGCAAAGCAAAACTATAGAAGCAATCAAAAGACAAACCGAGTGTGTAGCATTTGCTAGTTTCGCTAAAGAGGTCACTCCCGGTGAAGGGATCTTGGCTCTTTCCTTATCGAATAAGGTGCTGGATATTATGCAGGGAATACCGCTATGCAGAGCAAGAACTAGAGCTACCAGTTTTTAAACAAGTTTCTACAACATCTTTAGGTTTCTTTTATTTCATTAATCTCATTAATGAAGTCCCATTTTATTATGCTTCACAAGAACCACATTTGAAACGAAATCAGCAATATAACATATATCTCATATATATAATATAAACATTCATCTTAGGCAGTAATATGATCTCATCACAGAACATTGCAGCAGAAGAAACACATATGAAATATTGGATATTCTAGGAATTCCGTGTTTTAAGTTAAGCCAGTATAAAATACGGATTCCACGGTCGCGATGAATAGCCAAACCCACATCCCTAGACCCCTACGAAAGCGGCAATCAACCCTACCAATTCTAAAGTTAGGAGACCCAGTCTCAACTCCTCGAGATGGTCTCCCACTGGACCCTAGAACCCGGTTACTTGTGCTCCCCGCCTTTGGTCTATCCTAATGCGGAAAAGTAAATAATATACAATGGTGACGTCATCCTCAACCCGGAAGTGCCTCAATAAAAGAATATTACATACAATTGAATTTTACATGAATGAAAATAAAAACCCTCATCTCATATAAAACCCCGGGCTATTCAAAACACGACGATCCAATATAACATATCACAGCAACACATAACATCACATATCATCAACGTAAGTAAATATGCGTATCCCAGTTGTCGTTCACATATAGCACCGAAACCGGCGATACACCACATATTACACTTACGGTCACAGAAAAGAAAGTGAAAAACTACAGCATTTGGAATCCACAATCATTTTAGACATCTTAAATCCGAAATATCACATACTTCGCATTTCATGCCTAACTATATGAATTCCACATATTGTATCACATTCCAGATAAATAGACAATGTTAAACTTTTCGATCGAATAAACAAACACCCAAGAATTCCAAATAGCTCAACACTTGAGCGGAGTTCAAAAAGTCCCAGAACATGTCATAGCCGCTATGAACCAGCCGTAGAAAGGTCAAACCAACGCCTCACATATGGAAACGCTAAACTACCACAAACCATATGGTTTAGTGGCGGTTTTGACGGTCACATAATCGAGTTAAGGTTACGTTATTCTAGAGGGTCCACAAATTCGCTTGCATGATTTTCTGAAAGTTTTAAACTCAGGAAAAATCTTACACTTGAATGTTTTCCGTCAGGGGAAAAAGTGAGTTATTGATATCCGTTCGAACTTTTTAACACGTTCTAAATTACCCGGAAAAACTTAAACGAAGTTAAACTTTCCGATCGAGTCAACGAGTTCCTAATATTTCCCAGAAAGCTCAACACTTGAGTAGAATTAAAATTTTCCAGAAGCATGAAAAAGTACCAAAGAATAAACCCCTAAAGTACTAGCCGCTAACTCCCAAAGATGGCCGCGGAACCGCCGCCAAACCCATGGTTTGGCCGCGGTTCCGCGGTCCCGCGGTCCCTTGAGGGAGTTATGGCTTCGTACTTCACAGTAATTCTTAGAATTCCCTGCATGATTTTCTGAGTATTTTTAATAGGAAAAATTTCAACGTTTGAAAAAATTTCCAGAAAAGGGGTTGTATCGGGGTTTTGGGGTTCGATCGGACTTCTAATTTCGTCCAAACAACGCCTAAAGCTCTAGATTGGTTCTGATACAACTGTAGGGTTAGTATAGCACCTTAGCAAGGTTTAGCAAGGCATCACACATGCCGTATTGAAATTTTTGGCGTGCTAAACAAACCCTAACCAAGATCTTAACTGGAGACTTAGGGTAAACATGCATGTAAACAACTTTACATCTCAGAGAGAGGGATTACAACCTTTGTAGTCCGTTCCTTCGCTTCATAAGCTCCGAGTAGTAGTTCCTTTGCCGCGATCCATGATCTCCCGGACTCAAGAGAGGCTCCACAGGTCGAATGATCCATTCTTGCTTGAAGTCTTCCTTTTCGAAGATGATCTACCTTGAAGAATCTCAAGATCAAGCTTTTACTTCTCTAATCAAGTATTAGTGAAGTGAACACCATAATCTAAGTGGCTAGAATAGATGAGGATGATGAAGTAGGAATTTTGCTCTCTTTTGTTTTCATTTTCTCACTTTAAATCATCACAAGTCAAAAAGATAGAAAGCTTTTTCAAGGAGGAAGAAGAAGAAGAATTTTTTTTGTGATGAATAATGAATTATTGTTATGGTTACAAAACCAACCTTGGGTTAAGAATCAAGGCTTAACCCTTGTAGAGAATTAACTAGGGTAAAAGGTTTGGGTTGGGTTAAGAAATATCTACACAAAATATCAATACAAAATATCTACGATTAAAACAAAATAAAGCTTCTAGAAGCTATAAGAAAAAACTAACTCAAATGCTAACCAAAATCAAACCCTAACATGTTTAATCTCCACAAATCATGTTGTATTTGTAATCATAACTTGTTACAATATTATATATCACATATATTGTATGTCCACGGTAGCGTCCCGGCCGTCTAACAGACGCCAAATGCGGAACAAAAACTTTTAACGAAACTGGCGCTATCGTGTACCGTGACCCGGATCTGCCATTAAAGCTAAACTAACAAATTACAAAGTGGGTAGAAACGTTATACCGAATGATCCGAGTCCTTCGGTCTTTAACCATCATCCCACGCTTTGTTGCGGCTGCTCCGATCTCCTGAATCTCCAATCTTGTCGTCCAGGTGGCACCACGTCGACTGATCTTTAAACGGGCTCCCGTCTCTGAACCGAGGCAACTCGATCGTCAAGTTTGCTAAAAGAGAAGACCAAGATGAAGTAGAGTATGAGTAGAACACTTTCTCTCGTTACGTCCAAGGCTATGGACGAACGGTTAATGAAGTTGCCTTTTGGATCGATACGAAATGAGAAATGAAGTATATCAATTTCCATGAACCAAAATCCTTAATCTTTTCAAACAACAACCATCATCCCCACCAAGGGGTTGGCCGGCCACTTATAGATGAGGAGGAGGGTGAGTGTAGGAGAGGGGGTGACCACAAGCAAAATATCTAGTGTGAACACAAAGTATGAACACATTAAAAGCAAACCAATCACAATTAACCTAGTCACATTATCATTAATTGCACCATTAATGACCTAATGACTCACAAGCCTAGTCACCCTCTCTAGAACCTTCTAGAACACTGACTCACCTCATCAAGAAAAGATAAATCCGCATTTAACCGAATGTCAAAAATACGGCTGACAGAAAACTGGAAACTGGCAACTTCCGAAAATGATCCTGAAACGAATTTCAGGATAACCCCGTATCAGTATAAACATACCCGCATTTGTATTACGACCGAATACAAATACAACTGAGACAAAGATATTATATCTACACGGTATAATACTGGGTTCCGGCTTAAACCAAAGCCTACCAGTATTATCTGCCCGAAAAACGACACGTGCGAAAACGCACGTGCTTTTTTCGAACCTTGCCATATCACCATACGGCCTCTACAACGTTTCGCCCGAACTTGGGAAAGTGTCTGTGGGGGACTCTAATGACTCATCAACACACTGGCACTGGGTATAACCCCTAGCACGTCAGAGGTACTAGCTGTACGTAACGGTTTGCCTATGTATTGATTGGAAGGGAAGCTGACAAGCAAACTCATCTATAAACCCTACTGAGCCTGACAGTGACAATGTATATATAGTCCGGTCCGTTCGTCTAAAGAGTATCGCATATCGAGTCTAGGGGGTGGATAAAGTCAGACCCCTAATAACGCGATAAATCGTGTCGGCATGAAGCCCATCACCACCTGAGAAACTACTGATCCAAATCAGTAATTCTCCACTATCTCGGCCGAGGGTTTCTAGTGATGGCCACCCGTGCACTGTGCGACATCAACGAGGGAGACGAATCCCCGAGATCCGCTCACTTCCCTCCAATGTGGCTGGAGACTGTACCCAACTAAAACCAGTTTGCACAACTCCTTTGAGCGTGGTAGGGTAGTAGTCTATGCACGGTGGGAACTCACATGAGACAAACGACGATCTCAGGTCGATGAACTAACCTGTACACATGTCACCAGGGTATTGCTATATGACGATATGTATAATACCAGCTAGCAGATTCCCGGCGAGTCCTGTCCGGTATACTTATAACCCAATGAGCACCTGTATACATCTTAGGTGAACCAACTGACACCAATGGCTTGTGAGACCGGCCATCCCCCCTCGTCGGGGTCTCGACTGTATACACTAGTCTACTCTGGAGTATCGATGCCCTGTCTCGAAAACTCCCACGACTAGGGACACTTTAAGGATGTGCTTATAGACCCCAGCTCCCACGTATATGATCACCATCATACTGCTGGCTGTCAAGCAGAATCCTATGGGCTCTATCAATCATGCAATAGCATATATACGATGATAAAGAAAAACCAGATAGCATACTATCATCTCGAGCAAGACTGTCATATCGGTATAGGCCCTGCCTCAATCATTGCAATCACGTACATGCGATCCAATAATTGACTTTGAGGGCACTATCTCCAACAATCTCCCACTTGCACTTAAGGCTAATTATTGCGATGTCGCATACTCACAGCCCGTGTGATACCGAACATCCAACTCCTCTACTAATCAGTTTCACAAAGCTAGTTTGTAAAACTCTTGTGTTCGAGAAATAGTCTCAGTGAGTGGATCCGCCCTGATGTTTCTTTCTATGTCTCTCTTAATCTCAAGTTCGCGGAGAAAGCCATCTCCCGAATCGAGTAATACCTGTCTTAGAATATGTCTGGATATCTGATGGGACCTAGTTCATAAATGAACTCAAAATCCAAACTTCTTAGACTGTATCGATAACTGAACCTAATCAGTATCCAGCACCTTGCCTCCAACAGTATCCTCTTGGACCACCTGTCCATAATACTGTCCCTCGTCAGAGGAAAAACTATAACTTTGACAATCACTCTGTCATCCATGTCACCTTTGAAGCCTGGAATGATAACCGTCTCCCGAAGGAGGCTGCCGTCATCAAATCCGTAGAACAAGCACTTATGTTTTAAAACTGCTTTCTTATGTCTCTTCATGATTGGATTAATATAAACTTATCGCATCTAGTACAAAAACAACATCTGGTGTGGTAGTTGACATCTCATGATTGACTCAATTGCCTAAGCAAGTGATCTGCCAATCATGCACTTCCCTCTCTCCTTTAGTCTGTAAGACACTTTTAGAGAGGGTGACTCCATCACCTGCAGGTACACCACCATGCCAGGAGTCTTCTATTCTAAAATACTATTAGAATACTGTCAAAATACCCATATTGGGAAACTACCCAAATCTAGATCTGAAACCATAGATCTAGGAACCAGAATGTCTGATATTAAATCCATATCCTTTGTGGAGAAACAACTGTGTGACGACCAAAGTACAACCGATCATAGTATAGGAATTTTACTTCCTACTCTGTGTATGTCATCCAAATACCTGGACATCATACCCTACTACCTTCTTAACAGATCTATTCCCTATTTTGATGAAGTCAAACCTATGACTGTCTCATCAAAATTAGATGATCTATCTCCGCTATTTCTGCTCAAGTCTATAAATAGACATAAGCTTCTTGCCCACTATGCTTCCGCTGCTCCCACTGACTACGACAACCCTCTGGCAGAATAATATACACGTCCACTTCTAAAGCTAGTTTAGAACGACGTTATACTTATCCTCCTGCCGGGTCTCATAGTCTGGAACAACCATAGTGTCAAGTCTGGGTAAACAAAAACCTCCATATCACCGTCCTTGAGAGTACCGGAGTACCTCTCGGGTGTCTGAGGTTACCCACCATATCTGCGGAGTGGCTAATGGAATGTCAAACCTGATTGAATATATAGGTCCTATTAAATTTTCCGTAATCGTTTGCGGTTCTGGAATCACTTCCAGTTCTACCATACTCCCACTACTGTTTTCTGAAAAAGTCCATTTTAATAAAACTGTGGCGAGTCAAGAACAATATCACTATTGATCTTCCAGATGGTAGAAATGTCAACCCTCGTCAAAGACAGGGTCAACCCAAAAACAGCCTTTACAGAAACGTGCCTTGAGTTATCCAGTGTCTGGTTTTAAGCATAAGCTGGACAACTCCCCGTATCTTTAACATCGTTAGGATATGAACCATTCTATATCCAATATAGAAACAGAGACACTAATTTAATTGGAACCAGATTCAAATCATGCAGCTGTCTCCAGTGCATAACAACTTAATGGAGAGAGGCTACTCAGCATTACTCAACTTAGGAATCCATCCAATTATGAGTAACCTGAAAGAGAAACAAGTTTCTCAAAACCATTACTATCAACTGAATACCAATCACAAGAATCTACATCTTCAATCTCTTTGAAGAATCCCGATACTTGTGATACCTGGTTCACTACTTTATTCTTATACCCACAACTTCTCAAAACTTAGACATTGTATTTCTACGAAACACTTGTCTAAAAACTAGAGAAGTTTAAAAGTAAATAGAACATAGTACGAGGACCTACCCCTTTGTCCTGACGGACACTGGACAACATACAATTCTGTGTATAAGTCCGCTGAGTTTAAATAACTCAAAAACCTGTGCATCGTAGGTTGAAAACTGTACCCTGGCGATTTCCTTAAATATCACCAATTACAACGAATTCCGATATAATGAGGATGATCACCTTATTCCCAATAACTTACTCCCACTCATCATCTGTAAAACCGTACAGATATGAGAATGAAACGTGGTAAATACATACCCTAGAGTAAGTATCTAATCGGGAAATCAGTTTTCTTTTAACAATGCACTGAAACATGAAAATGTTTCGTAGGGGTATTCTGGTATTCCTAGTAATGCCTCTTCCATAAACTAATTCATGACTTTAACCGTATATTTCTTTGCCATCTCTCCAAATCCCTTTATTTGTCTTTAGTCGTTACCTTCTGGACACCATCGTTAGGCTAAATGGTTTTCTTCCTTCCCTACCGTTCGGCACCAGCCTATGGTTTGTAAGAAGACTATCCAGTAAGCATAATAGGTGTACTCTCCTAATCCTAGGAGTACTCGCAACTTGAGAGAAGGTGATGATAAAAGACAATCTGAATAATACCTTATTCTATTTCTCCCGAACCGGGGAAAAAGCAAAGGTGAAATAGGAGTAGCGATGAAGTACGCGGTTTGGTCGTGAATGATAACAGTCGCAATTTATTTTGCCCTCTTTCTAATCCCTTTTTATTTTGTCTTTAGCTATTACCTTCTGTACACCCTACTTAGGCTAATTGGTTTTCTTCATTCCCTACCTTTCGGCACCAGCCTATGGTTTGGAATAAGACTATCCAATAAGCGTAATAGTTGTACTCTCCTAGACTAAGGAGCCTTCGCAACCTGAGAGAAGGTGATAATAAAAGACAACTGAATAAACTAATTCTATTTCTCCTGAACCTGGATCCATCCTCGAAGAAGTCTCTTCGAGTTCGTATATAACCATACGATGGATCTATCCAATGGAAGTGGATATCCGTAGTGATACGGGGTGTTCTGAGAAATGCAAAGGGTAAAAGAAGGAGCGGTAATGACTTATGCAACTTGGACAATCCAAAAGCCAGTATTTTAAGAAGGTTCGGTCAACTTGGTCACTGAGTCATAGTCTAGGGTCGGTCAAAGGTCACTGCCAAAGAGAGAGAGAGAAAAGAAACACTCTGCGTGCACTCTAACCTAGATCAGAATGGTTATCACTTTATCTAATCAGGAAACCTCCCACTGTAATCTCAAATTCTCCTCCAAACCTGAAAGAAGAATTAGTCGGGATCACCCGAATAGTAAACTAACTCATCAGTGAGAATCGGGATCCAACTATCATCACATGATAACTTGATGGAAGCCACTCAAGTTATCACACTCCAGAAGGTATGCGCATGCCTGGCAAGTTTCCTTTATGTTTGAAACTCCCGATGTGATTTTTACCCCATGCTCTTATAACCTTGGCGTTGGTCAAAATGTCTTAAATCACATGCCAAGTTCTACCCGTCATTGTGTTCATATCAGATTTTTGCATTTTCATACTGCCCAATTTTTATCACATTGCATATCCGTAGATACTCTTGAGCCGTGTTTGCTAGTCAATTGCAGGATACAGGTTCTCGGTTCTAAAACGGTGAAATTCATGGAAAACACGACAGAATCCGGGTTCCTGCCAACCACAGATAAAACACGGTCTCCGCTCTTCATCCGTATGTTGCCAGATACCAGTTTAGGGAGATGAAATGTCAAATCAATATCGTTTTCAGGCACAAGGCTCAATGGCAGCACAAGATCCAAGAAAATCTACACGGAGCTCGAGGCAATCATGCCAAATCTTGACAAAAAGTCCACCTTTCCCTCAACAGAAATTCTGGAAAAATTGTGGAGCCAAATTGAAAAAATACATGTACCAGAATTATGTACACTGAAGACCAGGGAAGCACAAAAAGACAGAGCCCCCAACTTTACTATATGGCCGCGGAAACGCGGCCTACGCATGCTTAGGCCGCGGATCCGCGGCCCTATGATGGCGGCAGTTCGTCGAACTTTAGGGGTATTTTGGTCATTCCATGTTGGTTCTGCTTGTTGCCCTAGGTTTTCATTTTTTGGCCTATAAATAGCCCAGAACTTTGTGAAGGAAGGGGTCCATTCTTGTATTTTCTTTTTCTAGGTTTTAGTTTATATGTTCTTCTTCTTCTCATCTCTTCTCCATTAAACTTGTAGTGAGCTTTGTGAGGGAGGAATGGTAAATAAAGAAGATCATTTTATTATCATGCTTGTCTTACTCTTTCTTTACTTGTTGTAATTTTAATTCGTTAAGTAGTTGTTGTTATTTTCGTGTTGTTTCTTTCTTCTCTCTTTTTCTTTATCCTTAATACGTCAATGATGCTTACGCTCGATCCTCGCCAAGGTGAGGTCGCAAACAGCTAGTCGTATTCTTCTAATCTCCCTCTTTCTATCTTCCTCTTTTGTGTTGTTTTATTTTTCGTATCATGATGTGTGAGTAGTTCATACTTGTTAGGGTAGGATAAGGGAAGTTTGAGAGAAGGAAATCTCTCTCACTCTTTCCTTGTCCAACAGCTTAAATCGACTCCCGTTAATTGAACCACAATCCGCTCCTTACGGCACCCTATCCTACATGATAGCGGTGATTCCGTAGTGAGACCGGTTGTGGTTGAATTAACCGGAGGTTATGGCTAAGAACCAAGAACGGACGGACAAGCACCAAAAGGAAGGACTTATGCGTTGGAAAGCCTAGCTTATACTCGCAAGTCCCTTCCTAGTCGTGCTAATCCCCGTTGTTGCCGATTACCGTAACACCGATATTAAGAGGGGCAACGAAAGATGTGGAGACTCCTAACTCAAACTAACCTAATCCTAACCCTAACAAGCTCTCTTTAAAACATCAACTTAACACTTAGATAACCACAACAAAATCTGAAAAACCGGACTTAACTCGTTAAAGCACATTGAAAAAGACTCCCATCTCCCTGCGGACGACCCGTACTCAACCGGCTAGCTACAAGCGGAACCGTCTTGATTGCGGTATTTAAAACTAAACTTGAACACGCACGTATGCTAACAATCAAATGGCGCCGTTGCCGGGGAGACGGTAGTTTATTTCCTTGTGTAATTTCGGGTTAACTTGTAAATTCAACCAAAAAAAAACAAAACAAAAAAATACTTTGTAAAAAAAAAAACCATCTTGTTGTTTTTTTTTGATTAGCTTTTGTGCAAGTGTCCAGGAAAATACGAAGTTCAAGATCGACGCCAAAGACGTCGGATAAGACGGAGTTCAAGTACAGTGCCAAAGACGTGGGAAGATAGACCCACATTTCGCGGCTACACCACGACGGACAAAACGAAGCAAACGGTCTACCGAATAAATCTGGAGCATTTACAGTGAGCAAATCCAATTTCAGGACATCCAGACAACCAGAAGAGACACAGACCAGCATTTCCACAAAATTTCAAGGCCCAAGCCCACCATCTTGCCGCGGAACCGCGGCCATTTAGTGGCTTCAGGGTCCCATTTTCTCTGTAAGTGTCTCTCTCTTCTCTCCCACTCCTCTGAACTCCAATAAACTGTGTTTTCTGCAGATTTCTTTGCGCAAACTCTTCACCCCCTTCCAATAAACTGTTCTTGTGCAGGATTCTTTGCGCCGCAAATAAAAATTGTTTGCAGTTGATTTGTTACCGCTTTGCATTCTTTAATACGGACTTAAGGGGCTTGAAACCAATCCAGATTGGGTGGGGATTTCATCACCCTTCCCAGGACCCCAAAAATCACTAAAGCATATGCATTGTCCATTGTAAATTAAAAAATACTAGACTTCAGCCCTAAGGACTTCGCGTTCATTAGGAGAAGATAAACTGTGTTTAGAACCTCGCTTAACGGTATATTGTTTACGGGGTGTCTAGGAAAGTGTTAAAGGCGCAACAGCCGAAAGAGAAAGGATTATTTAATTAAGGAACTTCACGAAAGCGTTGTACAACCTCCCCTTATCTCTGCACTTACCTGGCCTCGTGATCAGTGTATTTTTAAGCCCGTTTCTCGACATTGTTTAACTTCGACAATCAAGTTCAGGAGCAGGTCTAGTAGACCTAGGTTACCCTAGATCTAGGTGTGATTGTGCATATCTTGTTTGTGATTGCTTAAGCCGTATTTCCGTACATATTTCTGTAAAAATCTTTCTAAGAAAAAAGAGAAAAAATCAAAAAATTTTATAAAAACTTGCCCTTTTGTCGCCAAATCCATTTTCACCCATCACCCATCGCCTTTCTCCATTGACGTTTTCTTACCCTCACCTTCTTCGCTTTGACTATACTAAACTAGTTTAGTGTATGTCCGCTTGGACTCGGGACACTAGCGCCCGTCTAGTCCGCGTTACGTTAGTCGCGACCGACTACGCGATCGACTCTGAAGTCGATACTCCGTCCACTCCTCTTTCACCCCTTCCTTTGCCGGCCAACTCCGACGTTGACCGGAATTCTGTTCACACATCTTCACCTTCACCTTCACCAACCTCTTCTTCCGCGATGTCGGGATTTAATCCGAACATCTCTTTGACCACCGCTGGATTGGCTCCACCTCCTACGGAGACCAATATCCCACCACCTCCGCCTGTTGTAGCGCCGCAGCGAATTGCGCTCCAGGATCGTTTCTACCCCACCCGTTCTGCACTTCCCACCTGCCTTTCTCTTCCTCCGGCCAATGGGGACAACTTTGAAATTAAGCCTCATTTCATCAACATGCTTCCACGTTTTCATGGGCTTGAATCTGAAGATGCCTATATCTTCATCAATAAATTTCAAAACGTCTGTGCCATGATGAAAACCACCCAGCTGTCGGACGATGCTATACGTCTATGGGTCATTCCGTTCACTTTATGCGATCTTGCTGAAAAATGGCTATATAGCACCGCTTCCCACTCAATCACCAGCTGGGACGAGTTTGTTAAAGCGTTTCTAAAGAAATTTTATCCGAATCATAAGACCGCAAGGATTCGAAATGAAATCAACCAATTCTCCCAGCTTCCTTCTGAACCCTTCTGGAAGTGCTTTGACCGGTACAAAGACCTTCTTGTTCAGTGTCCTCACCACGGTATAGAGAAATGGCAACTTTGCCAAACCTTATACGAGGGACTGAACCCAGCAACGAAGCAGTTGCTGGAAACCATCTGTCAGGGCCACTTCCTATCGAAATCTGACGAGGAAGCGTGGCAGTTCTTTGACGACCTTGCGGAGCAAACGCTACAGTGGGAGAGCACCAGACCAACTTCTTATTCTTCTACCTCCACTTCTACCAGTCAGTCTAGGGTAGGAATCCACCAACTTGACGTCTCTATTGCGACGAAAGCTGAAATGGCTGCTATAACAAGAAAGCTTGAAGCGATAGAGAGCAAATTTTCTGCTCCTGCTCCTGCCCCTGTTCTCCCCCTTCGTACCATCTGCGCTTGTTGTTCCGATCCTTCTCACTTGACCGAAGAGTGTCCTTACAATCCACCCTCGCAAGGACAGGATCAGGTTAATGCTGCCTTCCAGCAAAGACCGAGGAATGATCCATACTCTTCCACCTACAATCCCGGTTGGAGGAACCACCCCAATTTCGCCTGGAATCAGAATCAGAATCAATTCCAAGGAAACAATTTCCAAAGGGCCCCTCCACCGCAACAACAAGCGCCACAACAAACTCAACATCAATATCAGCAGCCCTTCCAACCCCAACCTTTCCAAAACCAGACGAACAACTTTGCACCCAACAACTCTTTTCCACCAAACAACTTTGTTCCGTCAAACAACGATAAGGTTTCCTCGCTCGAGCGAAGTCTGGAGGCGTTTGTTAAACAATCGACTCAATCCACCGCCAACATCCAGTCTTCGATTCAATCTTTAGTGCAACATACTGCCGCACACGGGCAAAGCATCAAGACCATCGAGGCCCAGATTGCACAGCTGAACGCGGCCTTAAGCGAGCGAGAGAAGGGGAAGCTCCCGTCCCAGCCACTTCCAAATCCCGGTCACCCACATAATGCACATGTTGCTCTTGAACAACAAAACCATAATGTGAGTGCCGTGACTACACTGAGATCAGGGAGGATGCTGCAAAACAACACCGGCACACGAATCAACAATGACACCCCGGCCGCCGCTTCTTCTTCTTCGTCTTCTGAGCCTATTCTCCGTTCTTCATAATGCTCCCCTTCCTCTTCTTCTGCTCTAAACGGACCCACTTCTCACTCCACGAAAACACCTATTCTGGGATTCGTTCCAACTCCACAATCTCCTCCTCCAGCATTAGACTCAACCAATTTTCAAAATGCTCCATTTCCAAACCGGTTGAGATCTAATAAACAAAATCCTCAAATGGAGAAGATTCTGGAGTTATTTAAGCAAGTTAACATTAACATTCCTCTTTTAGATGCAGTCCAACAAGTCCCGTCTTACGCGAAAATCTTAAAGGACTTGTGCACGAAAAAGAGGAAGTCTCAGGTACCCAAGAAATTTTTCTTGGCTAGTGCTGTGAGTGATGCCCTTACCCAATCTTTACCACAAAAACGGAAGGACCCTGGCTGTCCTACGATTTCAATTACCATTGGGGATAAGAACATCAACCGCGCACTATTAGATCTTGGTGCCAGTGTTAACTTGCTTCCGTATTCAGTATACGAGCAATTAGGTGTCTGAGAGCTGAAACCCACGCACTGCACTCTCCAAATGGCCGACCGATCAATCACCCATCCTAGGGGTGAGCTAGAAGATGTGTTGATAAGAGTCGGGGACTTCATATTCCCCGTTGACTTCATTGTATTAGATACACAGCCTGTAGCTAACCCCCAGAATCAAATTCCGGTGATACTCGGTCGCCCATTTCTCGCAACCTCAAATGCTGTGATCAATTGTCGCAATGGTTCAATGAACCTCTCTTTTGGAAATATGACGATTGAACTCAACATTTTTAGGTTGGGGAATCAGCCCGCCGAACCTAATGCTCATATACTGGACGTCTGCTCGATCCAAGAGATCACACCAGAAGAGTGTGAATTCGAGGAGTTTCTGTTTGATCACGATAATCTTGACGCCACTAGTGCGTTTCTCTTCGAACCTGCTGCTGTTTCTGTGCCCGACAACGAATACGAGTGTTTCACGTTCTCGAACGATCTTAGCCGCGCACAACCCGAGTTTGAATCCTTCAACTTTCCGGATGAGTTACCTGAACCATCCGACTCGGTTGCCTACACTCGTTTTGAACCTTTGCTGGAGTCCTTTGAGTTCGAGACCTTTGCACCAGTCTTGCCTTCCATCATTTCACCTCCAACGCTCGAACTCAAGCCGTTGCCGTCTCACCTTAAGTATGCTTACTTAGGTGAGAACGAGACCCTCCCTGTCATCATTTCGGCTTCTCTAGCTCCAGAGCAAGAGAAAGCCCTTCTCGCGGTCTTGCACAGCAACAGGCAAGCTTTTGGCTGGTCCATGGCGGACATCAAGGGGATTAGTCCCCTGATCGTTGAGCATCACATTCATCTGATGGATGATGCCAAACCAGCCCGGGATCCACAGAGACGTCTCAATCCAGTCATGAAAGAGGCTGTGAAGAAGGAGATCGTCAAATGTCTAGATAGTGGTATCATTTACCCTATCTCTGATAGCCAGTGGGTTAGCCCCATTCACGTTGTCCCCAAGAAGTCGGGCATCACGGTCATAACCAACGAGGAGAATGAGTTAATCCCTACTCGCACCCAAACTGGGTGGCGAGTTTGCATTGATTACAGAAAACTCAACGCTGCAACGCGGAAAGACCATTTCCCGCTACCTTTCATTGACCAGATGCTTGAATGATTGGCCGGACACGAGTACTACTGCTTTCTTGATGGCTACTCCGGCTATAATCAAATTCCCATCACCGAAAAAGACCAGGACAAGACCACTTTCACTTGTCCTTTCGGCACGTTTGCATATCGTCGCATGCCCTTTGGGTTATGCAATGCGCCCGCTACCTTCCAGCGGTGTATGATGGGAATTTTCTCGGACATGGTGGAAAAATTTCTGGAGATTTTCATGGATGACTTCTCCATCTTCGGCGATTCCTTCAACGAGTGTTTGCTGCATCTTGACGCTGTCCTTACCCGATGTAAGGACAAGAATCTCACTTTGAACTGGGAGAAATGCCACTTCATGGTGCGCGAAGGTATTGTCTTAGGACATATCATCTCGCAAAATGGCATAGAGGTTGACAAAGCAAAGATTGAGGTCATTTCCAATCTTCCTCCTCCCCGATGCGTCAGAGATATCCGAGCCTTCCTTGGCCATGACGGTTTCTATAGACGGTTTATCAAGGACTTTAGCAAGATTGCTAGGCCCTTGACGCTTTTGCTGGCCAAGGACACGCCTTTCGACTTCAACTCGAGCTGTGTGACTGCATTCGAGTCACTGAAACGCTCACTCACTTCTGCTCCCGTTCTTTCTTCACCTGACTGGACACACCCATTCGAGATTATGTGCGATGCATCCGACTTTGCCATCGGTGCTGTCCTTGGACAGCACATCAACAAGATGCCGCACGTAATCTATTACGCTAGCCGAACCCTGAACGACGCCCAACTCAACTATACAACAACTGAGAAGGAATTCTTGGCTGTTGTATTTGCCTTAGAAAAGTTCAGGCCCTACCTCATCGGCTCTCCAGTCATTGTCTACACTGACCATTCTGCTCTGCGCCATCTTTTTGCGAAGAAAGATGCCAAGTCTCGGTTAATACGTTGGATCCTCTTGCTTCAAGAGTTTGACCTTGTCATTAAGGACAAACGAGGATGTGAAAACGTAGTTGCCGACCATCTCTCACGACTTCCTTCTTCGCCTTCGCTTCCAATTCCGATCAACGACGTTTTCCCGGATGAACAACTCTTGACAGTATCGTGCGAACCCTGGTTCGCAGATATTGTGAACTATTTGGCCACGGGATTACTACCGACTGAATGGTCGAGTCAGGACAGATTTCGCTTCTTATCCCAAGTAAAACGCTTTTACTGGGACGAACCCTACTTGTTCAAGTACTGTCCCGACCAGATTATTCGTCGGTGTGTCCCTGACGAGGAATTCAAGAGTGTGCTGTCATTTTGCCACGATCAAGCGTGTGGCGGGCATTTTGGGCCCAGAAAGACAGCTGAGAAGATCTTGCAATGTGGTTTCTACTGGCCACAACTTTTCAAAGACGCTCATGACTATTGCAAGACTTGCTCCCGGTGCCAACACATGGGCCGGATATCCCGGAGGAACGAGATGCCGCTCCAACCGATCTTGGTTGTGGAGATTTTCGATGTTTAGGGGATAGACTTCATGGGGCCGTTTCCCAGCTCTTTCGGGAACTTGTACATCCTTCTAGCTGTTGATTACGTCTCTAAATAGGTCGAGGCTGTGCCCAGCCGGACTAACGACAACAAGGTTGTCGTTAGGTTCCTTAAAGAAAACATTTTCTCACGGTTTGGGCACCCCCGGGCGATCATTAGCGACAATGGAAGTCATTTCTGCAATAGGACTTTCGAGGCCTTGATGCTGAAATACTCCATTAATCATAAGCTTTCTACGCCCTACCACCCCCAAACCTGCGGGCAGGCCTAAGTTTCAGATCGGCAAATCAAGCAGATACTGGAGAAGACGGTTTCCAAGAACCGTAAGGATTGGTCTCTGAAACTCACTGATGCCCTTTGGGCATTTAGAACCGCTTATAAGACCGACCTTGGCATGTCTCCCTATCGGCTTGTGTACGGAAAAGCCTGCCACCAACTTGTCGAAATCGAGCATCGCGCATTTTGGGCGATAAAGGAGCTGAATCTGTCTCTTGAAGATGCGGGCAGCCATCGGAAGCTGCAGCTGAACGAACTATGCGAGCTTAGGGATGAGGCTTACGATAACGCGGTTGTCGTTAAGAATCGAACGAAGGTGTTTCACGATAAACACCTTTTGCGCAAAACCTTCGTACCTGGTCAGCAGGTACTGCTTTACGACACCCGACTTCACTTCCATCCCGGAAAGCTCAGATCTCGCTGGAAAGGGCCGTATTTTGTGCGGAATGTGTATCCGCAGGGCGCTGTGGATTTGGAAAATCCAAAGGTTGGTTCACTTTTAAAAGTAAACGGACACCGATGCAAACCGTACCTTAGCGCCGAACCAACAGAGGAGCTCCTGTTCTTACAGGAGCCGGTTTACCCTGCATGATCTTCCTCTGCCTACCTCCAAACTTCGGTTATCCAGCCAAGAACAGCGGACACTGTTCCAAATAAGTTTGGGGGTATGTACAAACCATTTTGTGTATATTTGTGTATATTCTTTTTCTTTTCTTTAAAAACAAAAACAAATAAAAATTTGTGTATCACTAACCGACAATTTTGAACCTTCCAACTGCTCTCTTCATGCAACGACAGTGAGGACACTGTCCAGTTTAAGTTTCGGGGTACGCTCGGTACGCATTTCTTACCTTCGCATTCATATGTATATTTTGCATCTGCATATTAATATCCATAAAATCCATAAAAATTTGAAAATTTTCTAAAAAAATATAAAAACTTTTTTGTCAAGTTAGCTTGTGGAATAACTCTGATTCAAAATTCGACGGTTTTTGTTTGAAAAAATAGGAATGACTAAATCTTATGTTTAGATTTTGAAAACCTGAAAGATAACTCTCCTTTGAAGTTAACTATAGCTGATATACGTCTTTACATCACACTACACGTGTCGTAAGATTTTGGGAATTAGATGACAAGTCTTTCATGTTTAAACTTTTAAACAGATAAATGATTTTCTGAGGATCAAATAGGTTTGTTCTGAAATAAGTAATGTCAAGAATAGTTTATGAAGTAAAGCGAATATGAAGGAATGTTATTGATGCCGTAATTGGAGCTAAGTCTGAAAAAAAAACCATCTGAAACTTGATTGGAATGATTACACACCAAACCCACTAAACACGTCTTTTATCCAAAAAAATAACTGAACTGCCGGTTATATCTCCGTTCGTATTAAATCATCTGATTTTCACGCCAAACTGTCTTTTGTTTTTGGACCTAGGTAACTTGAGTAATTAAGTCCGCTGGGGTGTTTCTACACCTAATGCCCTGAAACCAACTGGTTTGGGTGCATTGGCCCAAAGCTCGGTAAGAAGCCTAGAAAGTCCAGCTTTAAAACAAAGTCAAGCAAGTGTTCTCTCCGAGTTAAAATTCCTAACGGTTCTTTGTGTGAGAATAATCTTGATAAAAGACAGGCTTTTATAAAAATTTTAGCGGAGATATAAAGGTTTTATTCTATGATAAAGACTATTGCACGTTCACAGAGGTGTGTATGAAATGAAAACAAGAAAAAGGTGGAGTGAAAAATACGCTTAGTTTCCTGTTAAGGAAGATAGAAATTCTGAAGTTGAAACCTTACTGGAAAACGAAACTTGAAAGATGCTTAACTCGTTATAAAACTTATGTGATCCTTTTAAAATTGTTATCTGGGCTTTATTGTGCGACATGATGACTTTAATCGATCCTTTTGGAACTTAACGACACTATTTGCACTGCACGTAAAGACATATAAAATCTTTAGTTAAATAAGAAGCGAGGTGTGAAAAATAAAGGTTCGATAGTCTAGACTTAGGATTATAGAATTGTTATTTTCTAAAAAAAAACTTTAGGGTTTGAATCTTAGTTATTTTACAAAACCAACTTGACCGGATTTTGTGGGTAGTATCCGCTGAAAACCCTCAAGAGACAACACTCCTCTTACTAAGGACACCTAGAGGTTTAACGGCTTGTTGCACATGCTCAGTGCAATCGCGTTCCCTGCGAAAGTGAGGTTAGGAAATTTTTGTGAATAAATGGGCTTTGCTCGGGACGAGAAAATGATAAGTTTGGGGGTATTTGTTCATATCAGATTTTTGCATTTTCATACTGCCCAATTTTTATCACATTGCATATCCGTAGATACTCTTGAGCCGTGTTTGCTAGTCAATTGCAGGATACAGGTTCTCGGTTCTAAAACGGTGAAATTCATGAAAAACACGACAGAATCCGGGTTCCTGCCAACCACAGATAAAACACGGTCTCCGCTCTTCATCCGTATGTTGCCAGATACCAGTTTAGGGAGACGAAATGTCAAATCAATGTCGTTTTCAGGCACAAGGCTCAATGGCAGCACAAGATCCAAGAAAATCTACACGGAGCTCGAGGCAATCATGCCAAATCTTGACAAAAAGTCCACCTGTCCCTCAACAGAAATTCTGGAAAAATCGTGGAGCCAAATTGAAAAAATACATGTACTAGAATTATGTACACTGAAGACCAGGGAAGCACAAAAAGACAGAGCCCCCAACTCCACTATATAGCCGCGGAAACGCGGCCTAAGCATGCTTAGGCCGCGGATCCGCGGCCCTATGATGGCGGCAGTTCGTCAAACTTTGGGGGTATTTTGGTCATTCCATATTGGTTCTGCTTGTTGCCCTAGGTTTTCATTTTTTGGCCTATAAATAGCCCAGAACTTTATGAAGGAAGGGGTCCATTCTTGTATTTTCTTTTTCTAGGTTTTAGTTTACATGTTCTTCTTCTTCTCATCTCTTCTCCATTAAACTTGTAGTGAGCTTTGTGAGGGAGGAATGGTAAATAAAGAAGATCATTTTATTATCATGCTTGTCTAGCTCTTTCTTTACTTGTTGTAATTTTAATTCGTTAAGTAGTTGTTGTTATTTTCGTGTTCTTTCTTTCTTCTCTCTTTTTCTTTATCCTTAATACGTCAATGATGCTTACGCTCGATCCTCGCCAAGGTGAGGTCGCAAACAGCTAGTCGTATTCTTCTAATCTCCCTCTTTCTATCTTCCTCTTTTGTGTTGTTTTATTTTTCGTATCATGATGTGTGAGTAGTTCATACTTGTTAGGGTAGGATAAGGGAAGTTTGAGAGAAGGAAATTTCTCTCACTCTTTCCTTGCCCAACAGCTTAAATCGACTCCCGTTAATTGAACCACAATCCGCTCCTTACGGCACCCTATCCTACATGATAGCGGTGATTTCGTAGTGAGACCGGTTGTGGTTGAATTAACCGGAGGTTATGGCTAAGAGCCAAGAACGGACGGACAAGCACCAAAAGGAAGGACTTATGCGTTGGAATGCCTAGCTTATACTCGCAAGTCCCTTCCTAGTCGTGCTAATCCCCGTTGTTGCCGATTACCGTAACACCGATATTAAGAGGGGCAACGAAAGATGTGGAGACTCCTAACTCAAACTAACCTAATCCTAACCCTAACAAGCTCTCTTTAAAACATCAACTTAACACTTAGATAACCACAACAAAATCTGAAAAACCGGACTTAACTCGTTAAAGCACATTGAAAAAGACTCCCATCTCCCTGCGGACGACCCGTACTCAACCGGCTAGCTACAAGCGAAACCGTCTTGATTGCGGTATTTAAAACTAAACTTGAACACGCACGTATGCTAACAATCACATTGTCCAGGTCAATTTGAACCCACCCGCATATGCCCCTGACGTTGGCCAAATGGCAGAACGACTGTCCCAAACCAACTCATCTATCTAAGCAACAGATGAATACCCCAGCAGCTACCAAACACTATGCCCTGGCGTTGGTCAAATGCATAGCTTAAATACTACTGACTACCCATAAGAAATGACGGAGGGCTACGACTGGTTTTTGGCGAAAAACCTTTAACGTAATGAACTTGATATCGCTGAAGGAACCTGATAGCTTTTTATACAATATAGTGACGAAAACGTTTTGCTAAATTGGTCACTCCCGGTGAAGGGATCTCGGCTCTTTCCTCGTGAAATGAGGTGCAGGATATTCCAACTGAATACCGCGATGAAAAGCAACTTGTAATCGACTATATTGAAGTTATCACCCTGACGTAAACTTCTGCACAAGGGGTTTTTCCCGGTGAAGGGATATCCGCCCTTGCCTCGTCGAATGAGGTGCAGGATATTCCAACTGAATATCACTATGCAAAACAAAAGGAAATGTCTTTGTAATAACAATTTTTAAAATTGGTTCCAACAACATCAAATATATGTTTGTTTTATCCTTGCATTGATAAGAATCAACGCAGTCCCATCAATCAATCACAACAGAAAAGAACGAAAATATAATGTACGTATATGCCATCCGCATTCGCCACTGGGTCCCGTCATCACCCGTTAGGTTACTAACGACAGAGCGGGGGCTGGACTAGCGCGGGTGTAAAACATATACAACATCTAATAGTATATATACCAATATACAATAATCGCTCCAGGCGTGATAATATGCAACATTACAGAAAAGTAATAAGCATCACAGAACAATACTGATAATCTGTGATCCCCGGGTTTCACAGAGCCGCTGTTGAAACCTGACGTTCCCCTGGTCGTGTGGATAGCCTGTGCAATGAAACCTAGACCCCTACGGGTGCGGCAAGTTACCCGCCAAAACCTGAAGCGAGGTAGTCCCCCACAGTATAGTGAATGGAACACCCGGCACTTCACGGAATCCGGTAAATTGAGCACCCCTCCTTGGGTCAACCTGTACCCCCTACGAGTGCGGCGAATAGTCTGCCAATTCTAGAGTGAGGCCTGTTTTCCTCTCAAAGCCATGAGATACGGACCCGTTGGCCTCCAGAACCCGGCTATCCGTGCACTCCTTCGTGGGATAAACCTAGTACAGAAATAAAAATATGTACAACGGGTACATCGACCTCAACCTGGTCGTGCCCCAAAAGAATATTATACAAACAGGCAGTGACGGTAGTCCACATATTGGACGCTCGCCCCGCAATATCAAATGTACAAATAAATCCAAACTGCACTGTCATTGCACCCTGCTATCCACCACGACATATCCGCAACAATACAGCACAACACAGAACATCAACGCGAATGTCACGTTAGCAAACCCGTCTAAAAGAACTATAGCAATCAGACGTGGTTTACCGATCAAATGACATTCCCGGTCGGAGATATAATGTAAACACTGCATACTAACAAATTTAAAATTTCGATCGACTAAATTTCCCGAAGTGGGCCCCATGAACAACTGGTGTACAGTAACAAAATCTGGGCCCAAAAAATATATACCAAAAACCACAAATTCCAAAACTAAGCTCTCTGGGAAAAATTGATGCACTGTTCCCACTAAAGCGCCGCGTTTCCGCGGTCAAACCTAGGGTTTGACCGCGGAACCGCCGCGTTCTTGTGGGATCACGTGCCCAGTTTTTTCCAGTATGCTTAGAAAACCCTGCTTATCTTTCTGTGATATGTAAAATTATTTTTAGGCCTTTTAAAAAATCGACAGAAACTCAGGGGCTGAAAAATGTGATTTTCGAAATTCAGTTTGATCGATGTTTTAAACGTGTTAGCACAAGTTAGTATAGCTCAATGGTTAGGCTCTGATACCACTGTTAGTCAGGCAGCCACCCCATCCAATGGGGTCGCCGTGGCACCAACAGGCCCCTCAGCCGCTACTTTTTACGCATGCCCCCTCGCGAGGACTACAACCCGCCAGAATACCTTCCGGTCTCGGGACACCCTGGGGGTAAGAGCATATGCTTCGCCACACTATCACACAGTGAGAACCCCCCATAGGTCGACATCCAATGCCTAGTAGCTCTGATACCACTGTAAGTCCACGGTAGCGCCCCGGCCGTCTAACAGACGCCAAATGCGGAACAAAAACTTTTAACGAAACTGGCGCTATCGTGTACCGTAACCCGGATCTGCCATTAAAGCTAAACTAACAAAATACAAAGTGGGTAGAAACGTTATACCGAATGATCCGAGTCCTTCGGTATTCAACCATCATCCCACGCTTTGTTGCGGCTGCTCCGATCTCTTGAATCTCCAATCTTGTCGTCCAGGTGGCACCACGTCGACGGATCTTTAAACGGGCTCCCGCCTCTGAACCGAGGCAACTCGATCGTCAAGTTTGGTAAAAGAGACGACCAAGATGAAGTAGAGAATGAGCAGAACACTTTGTCTCGTTACGTCCAAGGCTATGGACGAACGGTTAATGAAGTTGCCTTTTGGATCGATACGAAATAAGAAATGAAGTATATCAATTTCCATGAACCAAAATCCTTAATCTTTTCAAACAACAACCATCATCCCCACCAAGGGGTTGGCCGGCCACTTATAGATGAGGAGGAGGGTGAGTGTAGGAGAGGGGGTGACCACAAGCAAAATATCTAGTGTGAACACAAAGTATGAACACATTAAAAGCAAACCAATCACAATTAACCTAGTCACCTTGTCATTAATTGCACCATTAATGACCTAATGACTCACAAGCCTAGTCACCCTCTCTAGAACCTTCTAGAACACTGACTCACCTCATCAAGAAAAGATAAATCCGCATTTAACCGAATGTCAAAAATACGGCTGACAGAAAACTGGAAACTGGCAACTTCCAAAAGTGATCCTGAAACGAATTTTAGGATAACCACGTATCAGTATAAACATACCCGCATTTGTATTACGACCGAATACAAATGCAACTGAGACAAAGATATTATATCTACACAGTATAATACTGGGTTCCGGCTTTAACCAAAGCCTACCAGTATTATCTGCCCGAAAAACGACACGTGCGAAAACGCACGTGCTTTTTCCGAACCTTGCCATATCACCATACGGCCTCTACAACGTTTCTCCCGAACTTGGGAAAGTGTCTGTGGGGGACTCTAATGACTCATCAACACACTGGCACTGGGTATAACCCCTAGCACGTCAGAGGTACTAGCTGTACGTAACGGTTTGCCTATGTATTGATTGGAAGGGAAGCTGACGAGCGAACTCATCTATAAACCCTACTGAGCCAGACAGTGACAATGTATATACAGTCTGGTCCGTTCTTCTAATGAGTATCGCATATAGGGGTGGATAAAGTCAGACCCCTAATAACGCGATAAATCGTGTCGGCATGAAGCCCATCACCACATGAGAAACTACTGATCCAAATCAGTAATTCTTCACGACTTCGGCCGAGGGTTTCTAGTGATAGCCACCCGTGCACTGTGCGACATCAACCCCCAATACCGGGAGAGACGAATTCCTGAGATCCGCTCACTTGCCTCCAATGTGGCTCGGGACTGTACCCAACTAATACCTGTTTGCACAACTCCTTTGAGCGTGGTAGGGTAGTAATCTAAGCACAGTGGGAACTCACATGAGACAAACGACGATCTCTGGTCGATGAACTAACCCGTACACATGTCACCAGGGAATTGCTATCTGACGATATGTATAATACCAGCTAGCGGATTCCCGGCGAGTCCTGTCCGGTGTACTCATAATCCAATGAGCACCTGTATACATCTTAGGTGAACCAACTGACACCAATGGATTGTGAGACCGGCCATCGCCCCTCGTCGGGGTCTCGACTGTATACACTAGTCTACTCTGGAGTATCGATGCCCTGTCTCAAAAACTCCCACGACTAGGGACACTTTAAGGATGTGCTTATAGACCCCAGATCCTACGTATATGATCACCATCATACTGCTGGCTGTCAAGCAGAATCCTATGGGCTCTATCAATCATGCAATAGCATGAATACGATGATAAAGACAAACCAGATAGCATACTATCATCTCGAGCAAGACTGTCATATCGGTATAGGCCCTGCCTCAATCATTGCAATCACGTACCTGCGATCCAATAATTGATTTTGAGGGCACTATCTCCAACATATATAATATATTTTGCAACAAAAGAAAATAATACAATTAACATATATCGCATATATATCAATGTATTATCCGGTGAGAAAATGAATCAATAAAGCGAACTTATATTAGTTAACGTAATGTAATATATCACATATATAATTATACATTAAATTATCGAATCAACACTTGATCCGACAATACGGCTATATTGCATATAACCGACTAATATAATATGTACCAATTCATCGAATCAACACTTGATCCGATGAACCGGCTATATCACATATACCCGGCCGATATCACATATCGCGAGAATAGAATACGGAATCTCGTATCGTATTATTCATGGTCCCGCACCTATCACATACGTGCTCCTACTCCATTTTACCTGAGCCAGGATACCTCTGTATAGGACTCTAAAAAATCGTCAATACGCCGACAGTAGGTGGTGATCATATCAAACACCCACAAGCTGCAAGCAGTCAGCTAAACGTAACAGCCACCCAGGTATTGAGCAATCAAAAGATCAACAAGAAAGCCTGTACATTCTCCTGCGAATCCAATCAGTAACACTCCCGTACAGTCCGGTCTCTTCGTCTGATATGTCGCATATCCAGTCTAGGGATGGTAAACGTCAGAGCCCAGCAACCGATAAGTCGTGTCGATATGAGGTCCATAATAGTTCGAGGAACTACTGATAACACTTACCAGTAAATCTCAGCAACCCTGGCCAGGGATTTCCAGTTATAGCCAATCGAACACAACGCAACATCAACTCCCTATACCGGGAGAGACGAAACCCCTCCTATCGCTCATTGCCTCCATGTGATTCGGGACTGTAGCCAAAAGCCACCATTTTGCATGCCCTCTTGGACGTGGTATGATGGAAATCAAAGCACAGTGGGAATCACACAAGACTCTATGACGATCTCGGGTCTACAGACTAACCTGTACCAGTGTCACCAGAGAACTGCCATCTGACGTGAGGTATAATACCATCTGGGAGTTCTCGGCGAGTCCGTCCAGTGTACCCAGTCTACACTGATCACCCGCATACTATCTCTGATGTCAAACACCAATGGATATGGGATCATCCATCGCCCATCTACATGGGTCAAGAAGCATATGCTAGTCTAATCTGGTATATCGATGCCCTGTCTCGATACACCTACGACTAGGAACATTTGAAGGATGTACTTAGCGACTACTCTGTCCCCGCTAGTATGATCTGCATCATAGTCCTGGTAGTCAAGTACACATCCTAAGGTCTTTATCAACATGTAACATAGAGACTATCAGAGTACATGTTGAGATAAAGAGCAACCAGATAGCATACTATCATGTCGAGCAAGAAAGTCCTCCATATATATGTCCAAGCATCCACTACAATATACATCGCATGTACAGTAATGGCCTCTAGGGCATACATATTACTAACATATTTATGTGTGCAAAAAGAAAACAATACATTTAACATATATCACATATATAACAATGTATCCATAATGAGAAAAAGAAATTCTTAAGTGAGCATATATTAGTTAATGCAATTTAATATATCAAATATATAATTATACAATAAATTATTAAATCAAAACTTGATTTAATAATCCGGATATATGTCACGACCCAAGGTTTGGCCCGTGACCGGCACTTAACCACGTAACGTCTACAGGCGTAACGCGGCTAAGTAAGCCGAAACCCAGAAATCAAAACCAATAAAAGTATAGAGTGTTTTAAGCTTTAAATGGAAGCATTAACTAAAATTTTAAGAATTCTTAAGTGAACAATCACCAATATAACAATATACGACACCGTAGCGAAGAAAATGAGCAACAAGTGGGAAACATCACAGATAGAATAAACTGCATAAGTAAAGTCGGCTCACAACGAGCTCGACACCAGAATACAAAATAATATATATCGTCCTCACAACTGGTCTCTAAGTCAATACATAAGTGGTAGATGGAGAGTACTAGATACAACAATGTACATAACTGAAAGATAAACAGATACCGCACAAGACCCACCTATCAGCAAAAGAGCTAGTACACCAACAGTAGGGGTATCTGTGTCAAAAGATGCAAGAACGCAGCCTGCCGCGACTACTCCGAAGGGCAACCTGTAAACACTGTGGCACAACCGGGGTGAGTTGCCAACACGTGAATAGAAGATAACATATAAAGGTAATCGCGAGTATGCACGTGCTGCGATACTCTAACCTATGCTAACAGATAACATCTATATGATGAACTGGATGCTCAAATCATGCAACAAGTGCGATCTAATAACATCTCCATGTGATGAGCAAGATATGTGATAATCAGGTATAGCAATGCAATCTAACAACCCTATATAGAATGAACAGGGTATGCAATGATCGTGCAAGCATGCGTACTATATCAGGTACAATAGATACAGGATGAGATATCAATTACTACATACTGAGCATGGGAAATATAACATCTACACGGAATGTCATCGTGGAAAGTATAATCGGTACCCATCAATACACCCAAATCCCAATACTACTCAGGAGTCATCATCCTCCTCGGTCCTCAAATCCTGTAAATCTCATATAATCGTGAGTGCCCAACATCGGCACCAAAAATATCAAGAAATACTCGTGCCAAGCATCGACACACAAATCCTCACATATCGGGCATCCGTCAGTCCGGGTCAGCCCACGGGCTCTGTCAGCGGTAACGGCCCTCGGCCCCGGCAGTACGAGTCATCCCGTATCCATCAATCGACTCTGGTCAGTATCCTTCGGATAACCGCCAGGTCCAACCAATCACCGGTAAGTTGTAGTCCCTCTGCCAGGCTCACCGTCTACTACACAGCGAAACCGTTCTCTCCCCGGGGTACCATACCGGGTCCACCATGTACCCGTAATTGGCCTCATCCAACTCCTCGATTCGGGTTCACATATATCACTCTAGTACCGAGAAAACACATGGTGGACGCACTGAAATATCATATCAAGGGAAACCGGGTTTTTAAATAATTAACTATTCTCTTTTGAAATATCCACGGTTCCCCAAATCCAGAATTAACATGGAAACAACATATCTCAATGCGTAATCTAAGCAAGTATGAAGATATCAATGTATGTGTGCACTGATATGAGTATACAGTGTGCATGTGTGCAGGTATGAAGATATCAATATATGTGTGCACTGGTATGAGTATACAGTGTGCATGTGCGCATGTATGAAAATACCAATATACGTGTGCACTGGTATGGGTATGTGATGTATATGTGCCCAAGTATAAATATATGATGTATGTGGTACAAGTATGGGTATGTGATGTATATGTGCCCAAATATGGATATAACATATGCTGTTATGCGGCAAATCATGACAACATCAATAAAGTGGAATCAGTATGATATATGATTTATAGCAATCCTATAATGTGAGTGTCATGGCAATCACTAACGGTGTGAGTGTAGCATATAAATCGTGCTCGTGCAACTTGAACCGTCAGTGACAGTGCAGTGTCCTATGCTATCATTTCTACATGCAACAATAAGGTATGCTACTACAGTCCATATGAACATCTACAATTAAACATCCTAACACGCCCTGACGCTTAACGCCATACGGGCGATTTCCCCGTAGATGTTAAATCTACTCACCTGGTCGTGCGCTACACATAGCCGACCACCTGTTTCCCTTTCTTAGCTTCGTCCGACGTACCCGCCTGTGAACCTGGAATTGCACAAGAATCCATATATAAGCAACCACCTCTGAAGACGCGATATCTAAGCCAAACGATACGCTCGCGTCGCGAATTAAACGCGCGTGTGTAAGATATGCTAAAACGTGTGTATGCGTCTAAAACTAACCCGACACGTCGCGACGTGCTGGATCACAGAACCCACTCACGTATCGCGCGTATCGCGCGAACCAAACATACTAGAAATACGATATAACGTCCCAAATTTTCCTACAGAGAGAAACTAACAAAGTTGCGCATACCACTGGCCCTAAAATAACAGCAGACTCCTACCCATGGAAACTACACCCAAAAATTCCCACATCTGGCCGCAAATTGCGGCCAGAAAGATTAAACCGGCGGCCTCACTGTAGAATGGGGGCTTCGTGTTCAGGTGGTGTGGTCTATACCTTGTATACAAGCTCCAATTAACTCAATTTTAACCTGAACTACTCGGGCCTATAGCAGATCACTGAAAGGTGAAATTTCACTTAAAAACACTAAATTCTGCACAATTTGAAACCCTATGGTATTTTGGTGTAATCTGGGGTCTAACTAGGTTTACATGGTCTTAATAACACCTAATTAGGCTAGGCTAACCAACACTAACAGCACTTAACCAAAAGTCTACACAAATCACCATTTCAAGCCCAAAGTCTTAATTTTTACACAAACCGAAGCTAAACTACACATATGTTTAGCAAGCACGAAGTTGGGCTCAGATTCTATACCAAACAAGACCCTAGGTGCAAGGAGAAAAGAGGTGGAGAAGATGGGAAGTGCTGCTGCTGCTGCTGGGGGCTGCTGTTGATGTTGCTGCTGCTGCTGCCTGCTGCTGCTGTTGTCACTGCTTGCTGCTGCTGTTGTTATTGCTGCTGCTGATGCAGCTGTCTGCTGCTGCTTCTCATGGTGCTGGGGCTGCTGCTGCTGCTAGGTGAGTGTGTGTGTGTATGTGAGAGTTGTGAGAATGAGAATGAGGAGAGAAATGAGAGCACAAGTCAAAGACCCCCCTCTCTCTCTTTCTTCATTTAATGAGCATGGCTCAACCATGAATCCCATACTCCCTCTCTCTCACCAAGTCAACAAGGTCCAGATCATTTCTCATAAAAAAAAGAACCACACACATAAATAAAAACCCAAATACACCTAATAAGAATCAATTAACTTAAAGAGAATGGGTTAATCCTTCATACTAGCTAATCATGGTTTAACGCCAAATCTAAACCTTAGTTTACATGCACAAGTGTGTGTGCCTAGAAAAATTCTAATAAAATATTCATTAATTAGGATAAAATATTTGAAACTTAATTTGGTAAAGTTTTTATTAAAACTATATATTAAAATATAATTAACCCCTAAACACAACCTAAGGTATTACAATCTTCCCCCTTAAAGAAATTCGTCCCCGAATTTCAAAATACAAAGCTACGCATACCTTCAGAGAGATGAGGGAACTTCTTCCGCATCTTGCCCTCGGCCTCCCAAGAGATCTCTTCACTATTTGGGATGCACCAAAATACCTTCACTGATGGCAAGACCTTCGATCGAAGTTTCTTCACCTGCCGGTCTAAAATTACGACTGGCTATTTGGTGAACGAAGGATCACGCTCGAACTAAATGGTCTAGCGCTGAATCCAATGAGAAAGTTCATGAAGGTAATTGCAAAGTATCGACATAGGGAATATGGGGTGAATACTCAATAATCTGGGTGGAAGTGCCAAACTAAAGGCAACGAACCAACTCGCCTTAAGGATCCTAAAAAGACTTGCTATCGTGGAAAGCTTCCCAAAACTCAACATGTCATTTATTGAAAATTTCCGTGGGAATACATGATCTGCCATTGCGAACTCGAATCTGCGACCATCTTGGTCAGCATCTGATCTCTATCCGAAATGGACAATTCTCATCCTGACCTAAAACAATTGGATCATTTCCGAAGTTTCTAAACTAGCTGAGGTCCAATAATCCTATAACACGGAGTTAGGAAAACAGACTGGTGATCAACACGACCTAACCTCTAAGCCTAAAGGTTACCAATTGGAGTGTCTCCTGATAACTGCTATCAAAGGAGAACCCTATCGATGGCAAACGACGATCCCTAACTGTCGACAACAATTTCTACAAACACACAACTTAACAAGAACAATGGAGCAACTGAGTATCACCGGATGATAAGCATCCGAATGGAGTCACATCCAGACTAAACCTGGGTAGACACCATAACAAATTTCGGGAAGACCTGCTCTCGTTCCCTCTTCGGAACGGTTAAAGGTTGCAACTCTCCCGTCAGTCTCAGTTGCTCAACTCAAGCACACAACAAGACAGACACCTTGAAACGAATCCCGAGACTTCTCTTTCTGTCCCAGCCCACCCGTAACTACACCACAAGTCACGTTAACAGTTAGTGGGACTTGAATGAGTACAGAGAGTTGACCGATGTGCTTGCCTAAGGATTCCAAAACATTATCCAGCCGAGTAGGCTCTAGTTCTCTGACGAACGAGCGTCGGCGGGCAGTGTCTCGCGAAAGCGATTTAAGAAAAGTGGTCGGGGGCGGACATGAGCATGCTGTCTCCTCAGTAGAGACGAACTTAAGTTGTACTCAATGATCGCACAAGAACTGTAAATCTGTGAAGGACTATTGCAACAATCAAAACCCGCTGCAGAAAGATGTACATTTAACTCTGGTGGTCCATGAAAATCTGACACGACTCTCAAACAAGTAGTGTCTCTAAATCTCCAACGCAAAACCACCTCGGCCATCTCCAGGTCATGAGTGGGATATCCTTCTCGTACTTCCTCCAAATGTAGGGAAGCAAAAGCGATAACTCCATTGTGTCACCTCAGTACACATTCGAGTCCTACTCACGAAACATCACAGATAAACCACAAAGTCGTCCGAACCAAAAGGCAAGGAAAGAGCTGATGCAGTTGTTAACCGAGTCTTCAACTGCCGAAACTCCATACACAAGCCTCAGTCCAAAGAAAAGAAACCTCCATTCCGGTCAATTTAGTTAACGGTGCAGCATTACACTAGCAATCCTGCATGAAACGGCGGTAAAACATGCTAAGCCAAAATCTGTGGACCTCCGTCTTGCTCATAAGTCTGGGCCTAAGCTGTACGGCCACGTTTCTCCTCGGAACCATACAAAACCGTCTCCCGTAACTACAAGACCTAGGAGTCAACACAAACAAGCCTGAAGGAACACTCCGAGAATCTACCAAACCGTTGGGGTTCTCCCAGTATCTGTAAAACAGATCCTCAAGTGCTACCCTATCCCTCAAGGCACACTACAAAGACCAGGATGTCGTAAATAACACAACAATAACTGGTCGAGGAACGGCCCGAAGAAATCCGGTTCATCCCACCTACGAAGGCTGCTAGAGCATTGGTGAGTCCAGTGACACCCAAAACACATAAGGCCCGTAGCACGCACCAGGCAGTCTTTGGAATGTCATCACTCCGAGCCCGCGACAATGATGACCTGATCCCAAACAAACTTAGACAAAGTCTCGCACTCTGACGCTGATCGAAGAAATCGTCAAGGCGAGGTAAAGGATACCCATCCGCACCGTAAGCCTGTTCAATTGACGATCTATCAATACACAACCTCAATCTGTCGTCTTTCTCCTTGACGAACAGAAATAGGAGCTTCCTAATGTGAAACACTCAGACACACGAAACTCCCCCCAACTAAAAAATCTGCAGCAGATCCTTAGCTCCTCAAGCTTCGCCGGCTCGTCTGGAACGACGTCGGAAAACTCTCTCACAAAAGAAAACCGGTCCAACAAACCAACTGTGGCTATGGCATCACGAATGAACGCCAAGAATCCACGACATCTTCTCAAAACCGACTAGCGAATAAGGCTAAATTCAAGCTGTAAGAGGCGGCACCACTATCCACCAGCACCATAAGACTGACTCGCCGGGGAAAACAAAACCTAACTTTTTCCTCACGGTAGTCCACAACGCCTAGCATATAGCTAACCAGTCCGTGCCCAGGAGATTGCCAAGTCCCACATCTCTAGGAGGATCAAAATAACAGACGAATCTCTATCTTCTATCCGATGGGCACACGACCGAATTACGTGTCGCGCAACAAAAGGATCGCTGACAGAAGTTAACGCAACAAACGGCTGATCTACCTAGCACGACTCTCGTCCTAAACTCGGCACAAAGTGTGGAAACATACGAGTGCAACAAAAGGACATACTGAAAGAGTACCTAAAACCACAGCATTGGACGCCTGAGCATCCCGATGAGTCGAAGCGAAAACTTGTGTCTGCCCTTCATCTGCGACTGACCGAACTCCTCCTCTACTAGCCTGACCCCTCTGCGCGAACCCTCAGCGTCCACGACGTCTCAGAATACGACCCTGATGTAGTGTGAAGGAACACTACCTGATGAGGTGTTGAAGACTTCCGCATCGTAAACATCTACGCGCTGACTGCTGTCCTTCCTGGGGATGAGAGCCAAACGACTGTCCTCGTCCTAAGCCTCTGCTCTGGGCTGGTACACAAGTACGATTCCTCAACTGTTCCGGAACTCTCACGGTCTCAGGAAGACGTGTCTCGTAAACTGGGGCTGCCTCCACCGGTGCTATGTAGGGGATGGAATACTGCATGATGATCGCAAGGAACAACTGGGTAACAGGGGTGACAACCACCTGTCGCTGTGCTCGAATAACCTTAACCAATGAGTTCATCATCGGGCACAAGCCTTGCATCTCTGCCACTAGTCTAGCGATAAGATCTGTCGTAGGGGGAACAATCTGTCCTGGTACAACAGGGGTACTACTCGGATCAGTCCTCGTCTCAGATGAATCAACTCGAACCTCGGCTCTCCCGGCCTCTCTCTGCACCCTCGTAGTCCTTGGCGGCATAATGGCTGAAAAGAAGGTAGGATTCGATGAGGATAGGAAAATCGAATCACAAGGATGTATACAATCATGAAGGAAATTCAATCAATAAGTCCTAAGGTCGCTTAGGCGGAGTACCGTGTCGTGAGTATGCCGCGGAACATACGCACGCTACGCCACTCTGCTGCAGCTACCTACTCCATCATACCAGGGTCATCCTCCACTCCGAAGGTAAAACCTACGCTCTGAAACCAACTTTGTTACGACTCAAGGTTTGGCCCGTGACCGGCACTTAACCACGTAACTGATCGCACGCTTTTGGCGTGTCGGATGTTCAAAGTTCTAAAGTATAACCGCGATCAGGACGGTGTCGCTATGCAGCTAGCCGGTTGAGCACGGGTCGATCCACAGGGAGATGGTTGTATTTCCGTTCTTGTTTTAGACGAGTCAATAAAGAATGAGTATATGTTTGTTCAATCAAACCTATGTGTATTATTTGCAAGTATAAAGTTGTTAAGGAAATATACGAAAGTGTAAGCTAACGATATCCGTACTCAAAACCTTTGAGCCGAGTCTTGACCAATTGAAGCTAGAGCAATCGGCAACAACATGGATTAGGGGATTTAAGCGCGGTATTCATGGAATCCGGCTTATTTACCCTTGTCCTTCCGTTCATGCCTCTTGCTTTCGCCTCCGGCCAAACCGAACGCAACCGGTCGCGGTTAGGAATCACCGTTACCTTGTTAGGGTAGGGTGCCTAACGGAGCGCTTGCGTAACGTTTGGGCGGAGTTCAATGGAAAATAACGGGAAAAGGAAACGAGCAAAGAAACGTTAACTTACAATACCGTATTGATTCTTAACAATGATAATTACAACCATTCACAAAATGAACAAAAAAGAGAGAACAAAAAGAAAAGGGAAAAAGATTACAAGTAAGTAAGTGCATGAATTTAAATTGCAAATAAGTAAAGCAAGGTAGTAAAAAGCAAGAAAGAAATAAGCAATAAAAAGAACTAGAAACTAGAACTCAAGACAAGCATGGGATCAATAGCCAACCCTTAAACTTGCAAGCTCAATCATGAGGTTGCAAGATCAAGAGAAGGATAAAGAACTCATGTGAAGTGAAGAACTAATTCCATAAGAAAATACAACCCTTGAGATCAATAACTACCCCTTAACCTTTCAAACTCAGTGAAGAGGTTGAAAGATCAAGAGGAAGCAAAAATCTCAAGGGGAAGCTAAACAAATAAGAATGATACAAAAACCCTCATCTTTATTCACATCCACTCAATACTCTCACTACATTTCCATGGAGGAAGAATGAAGAAGAAGAAGAACTAAAACTACACTAAAGTGGCTAAAAGAATGGACACCATGGTTTGGCTCAGTTCTGGAGTATTTATAGGCTGCTTACAGAAACCCTAGGGCAAGAATATGGCATAAAATGAAGTACCCAAAAAGCCTCCAGAAAACGACACTAAGAGGAGGTAGTACGGCCGCGGATCCGCGGCCTAGACCCCATGTTGGTCGCGGATCCGCGGCCATGTGGAGGCTTTAGGGGGTTGGGCTTCTGTGGGGTTCCCTGGTTTGGCTTTTCCTTGTGTTTGAAATCTTTAAACAGCACAAAAGTCTTCCAGAATATCTGCAGATTTCTTAGTCCAAGATTGCTTTCTTTTCTTTACTTTTGACTTTATCTCGCACGAGCTCCGCGCACCCATTGATTCTTGTGCAGCCCCCCTCGTGCTCTGTGCTTGTCCCAGACACGAATGACCACTGTCATATGTCTTGTCTCAGGAACTGGTACTCGGCACTGGACGGATATGGATGACCGGAACCCGGCTTTTATCTGCTGTCAACAGATGTTCTGTATTTGGCGTAACTGTGGAGATTTTGTCTTGATTTGCAATATTTGTACTAGAAACCTGTATTCTGTAAATATGTACCAAACACGGATTAAAAGCACCTACCAATAAACAACCGAGCGTAAGAATGGGCGGTATAAAATGCAATATTCTGGTATGAACAAATACCCCCAAACTTAACTTTTGCTCGTCCCGAGAAAAACCAATTATTCACAAAAATAAAATCCTAACCGCACTTTCGCAGGGAACGCGATTGCACTGAGCGCGTGCAACAAGCCGTTAAACCTCTAGGTGTCCCTAGTAGGAGGAGTGTTGTCTTCTGAGGGTTTTCAGCGGATTACACCCACAAAATCCTGTCAAGCTAGTGTCATAAGTTAACATCGATTCTACTCGTACAGTTTAGTATTTACGTTAGAAACTCTATCATCCTAAGTTAGAAATATTCAACCCTTATTTTTCACACCTCCTATCTATTTAACCTTAGGTCCTATACGTTCCAAAAAAGGTTTAGAAAGATGTTGGTTGTCCTGAGTTTTCCTTCTAAAGTGAGGCCTCAAATCAGGGATTTTTATCAACTTTACAAAAGATATAAGTCTTATCCTTCATTTCTATCTTTTATTCAAACATCGATTGTATACCCCTACGTGTGTGTATATTTGCACACCTACACTCAAGAATTCAATTCAAGCTATAATACCCTTGCCCTAATACCTAATACTACTTCTTTTCATTAAGGATGGACGGATTTGCTCACACACCTTTCATGCGACTATTAATGCTTCTTGAGGCACGAATGACCGATTACTGAATGTGTGAACTTTAAAGCGTAAATAGCAGTTTCCAGGTCTTGACTTTATTCTATTTTTCTTTTTCTTTTTCTTTTTCTTTTTCAAGACCGGATATATTTTTCAATATGCTCTTTTGGTGTTTAGCTTTAAATACCGTTTTTTCTTTCATACTAGGCTTTCAGGCAAGAGTATTTCTAGGTATCCTCTACTATCCCAAGTTTCAAGGTACGTGTAGGTGCAGTTGTAAGGTATATACTTTCTAAATTTGAACTCAAGAAAAAAACTATTTTTCAGACTTATCCTCCAGTAAAGCTTCAATACTTTCCCTTCATCTTGACTTAACTCAAGAACTGAACTCAAGACTACCTATTTCTCAAAAAAAACTGTAAGGACGTATAATCACCAAGTTTAAACAGTATGAGGGTTATTTTTAGGGTTTTCAAATCCTAAGCCTAGAATTTAGTTATTTCTATCATATCAACTAAACTTTCGGAATAAAGATCTAAGTTACCCTATTAGCTAACTTGACGACAAAGTTTTTATATTTTTTGGAAAAATTTTCGATTTTTATGGGTTTTTAAATAAGGTATGCAAATGCAAAATATACAAATGAATGCGAAGGAAGAAAGCTTACCGAGCACACCCCCAAACTTAAACTTGACAGTGCCCTCACTGTCAGGCTATACCAAGAGGGTCAAAATTGCCGGCGCTTCCTAAAAACAAATTATATACAACAAAGAAAACAAAAAATATATACAAAAAAGGAGTTCCCCCCAAACTTAAGTGAAACAGTGTTTCCACTATTAAGTGATGAAGTTCAGGATTAGGGGGGAAAGAACAGTGTCAAGCTATACAAGGCCTTACACAGGCCAAAAGTTAACACCAACCATTCAAAGATCTTATCGTGATAAAGCAGTGGCTGGTGAAAGAAGGCGTAGAGAAAAGAGATGGAGAATACGCGAGACCATATGCGGAGAGAAGCGGGATACGGTCTCGGTATATGAGAGGAAGAAGAATGGCGGAAGGGAAAAAGAAGTGGAATACGAACTTGAGGGTGCAAATGGAGTAAATAGATTAGCACAATTTGTGATGACCGATGTGTGAAAAGCGATTGTGCTAATATATTTAACCGTCGAGAAATGGGGTCAAATCCCTCAAGATTCGTGAGAAACCATGGGTACGCCGAACTTGGTAAACCAGACATACGAAATGAAAGTGAGACGGTTTCTTGCAAGGTCGGAATGATGTAAAAGATGGAGGTAGGTGATTGAGGAAGGTTATCGGTTAAAGGTTTAGGAGGGTGTACACAGTCAATGAGAGGAATAGGATGAATTGAAAAATCCGACTCATCAATTAAAACTGGGTCATCCTCAAAAATTTCCTCAAAATTCAGCTTATCCATGCAATTTTCATCAAAATCAACACGCATATGGGGTTCGGGAAAAACAGTTAATGACTCGGGATGATGAATTGGAGAGAAAAACTCTGCCAAATCTACAGGTTCATCATCAAAAATATTCCCAGCGTCGATATCCTCAATCAAGTGAAAATCAATATTCTCAGACACCTCAACAAAAGCATGGATATTAATCAATTCAGGTTCTAGAGTGGAGGTGTAGAGGTCAAAAGGATTGGGTGTGGTTTCACTCGAAAAGGATCCTTCACAATCGGGCAAATCAAACACTATAAAGTCACACAACTCATTATCTGTTCTATCTTTAATCAATGAATCGATTGGAACACTAGATAGACATTCAAAACCGGAGTTGTGGGATTCAAGTTGAAACGGGTAGGCTTGATTCGGAAGGGGGTACATCTCACTCTCTCCACTCAAATTGTCAACCTGTCCTACCGCCTCTTCATACAGTGGAAAATTTGGAGCTAGTTGAAAACTAGCTACCGGGTCACTAGGTTGTATGAGGGCGGCCATGGACGCATTCAAATCCATCATCTGTTGGTACGACGCTACCCTAAAGTCTTCCAAAGACTGTTCCAGACTAGACATGGGTTGTGAAGGGGTTTCAGCAAAAGATTCAAAGTTGTTTGGATACTGAAAACTCCCAAATGGCGGTTCAGAAACAATGTCTAGGGAAGGTGCAAAAGTAGGGTAGGACTGGTAGGAATTGAATGGCTGGACAGGAACAGGATCAACATTTGGATAAGAAGGTGAATGGAATTGTTGATCCCAAGAATCTGTAGTGGTGAAAGGAGTGAAAGATCGGCTACGAGATTGTTCAATACGTTCTGCAATAGACATAGGTCTTGGAGTTGCAACATGACTCGAAGAAGGGGTATCAACGTAAGAAGGGGTGAATGTTTGAAATGGTTGATATGAAGTGGATTACGGAGTTAAATTGTTTGTCGTAGACGTGTATATCCGATCTCTCAATGAAATTTTTGGCATGGATGGGTCGTTCGAAGTTCGGCCAAAGTAAGAACCGTAAGAAGTAATGTCTGGTTGTGGGTACCAAAGTTCGGCAATAGTTTTTCGAGGTGGGGTACCCATGATATGAAGAGAGAGAAAGAAATGTAGAGAAAAGGAGGGGAAAAAGGATGTGATATTTTTTTTTTATAGTTTATATATTAACAGAAGAGTGAAATATACACACAAAAAGAATATGGACAAAAACAATCACGACACAAAAATACCACACACCTAATCGTTCTAGGGTTCACCTAGGTCAACTAGACCTGCTCCAGAACTTGATTGTCGAAGTAAAACTGTGTCGAGAAACGGGCTCAAGATACACTGATCACGAGGCCAGGTAAGTGCAGAGATAAGGGGAGGTTTTCCAACGCTTTCCCGAAGTTCCTTAATTAAATAACCCTTTCTCTTTTGGCGGTTTCGCCGTTAACAGTTTCCTAGACACCCCGTAAACAATATACCGTTAAGCGAGGTTCTAAACACAGTTAACTTCTCCTAGTGAGCGCGAAGTCCTTAAGGCTTAAAGTCTAATTTCTTTTAGAATTTGTGCGGGTAAACGTTATGCTCAAGTTCGTGATTTGTGGGCCACGGAAAAGGTGATGAAATCCTTTACAGTATATTGTGGGGTTCGCTTGCCCTTAAGTCCGTATTAATGTATGCAATACGCAATTCAATAAAAATTCTACAAAGAATCAAACAATCGTTTTTTAGTTTAAGCGCGCACAGCAACAAATACGGGTTAGTCAATTTTTTAGCGTTTGCTAGCGAACTTTGCAAAGAATCCTGCAAAGAATAGTATATTGGATGCGTCAGATTTGAGAAGAAGGTGTTAGTAAAGTACGTACCGTTAAGTTTTGGGTTAGGAAACCCCCGTTGAATCAAATCCGGTAAGCTTGAAAAGTTCGCTTGCGCGGGTCAAACTACCCGGATCTTTGGCACTGTACTTTGCAAACACCTTAGCCTTGAACGTACACTTTGCTCCCCACAATCGCAGTTTGCAAATCCGCAAAAATCTGCACCCTTGCCCACAAAAATGATCAAAAAATAACAAAAAGATTTTTTTTTTAATTTTATTTTAAATATATACAAAAAGAATATTAACCCGAATAACAAGAAAGAAAATACGCTACCGTCTCCCCGGCAACGGCGCCATTTGATCGCACGCTTTTGGCGTGTCGGATGTTCAAAGTTCTAAATTATAACCGCGATCAGGACGGTGTCGCTATGCAGCTAGCCGGTTGAGCACGGGTCGATCCATAGGGAGATGGTTGTATTTCCGTTCTTGTTTTAGACGAGTCAATAAAGAATGAGTATATGTTTGTTCAATCTAACCTATGTGTATTATTTGCAAGTATAAAGTTGTTAAGGAAATATACGAAAGTGTAAGCTAACGATATCCGTACTCAAAACCTTTGAGCCGAGTCTTGACCAATTGAAGCTAGAACAATCGGTAACAACATGGATTAGGGGATTTAAGCGCGGTATTAGTGGAATCCGGCTTATTTACCCTTGTCCTTCCGTTCTTGTCTCTTGCTTTCGCCTCCGGCCAAACCGAACGCAACCGGTCGCGGTTAGGAATCACCGTTACCTTGTTAGGGTAGGGTACCTAACGGAGCGCTTGCGTAACGTTTGGGCGGAGTTCAATGGAAAATAACGGGAAAAGGAAACGAGCAAAGAAACGTTAACTTACAATACCGTATTGATTCTTAACAATGATAATTACAACCATTTACAAAATGAACGAAAAAGAGAGAACAAAAAGAAAAGGGAAAAAGATTACAAGTAAGTAAGTGCATGAATTTAAATTGCAAGTAAGTAAAGCAAGGTAGTAAAAAGCAAGAAAGAAATAAGCAATAAAAAGAACTAGAAACTAGAACTCAAGACAAGCATGGGATCAATAGCCAACCCTTAAACATGCAAGCTCAATCAAGAGGTTGCAAGATCAAGAGAAGGGTAAAGAACTCATGTGAAGTGAATAACTAATTCCATAAGAAAATACAACCCTTGAGATCAATAACTACCCCTTAACCTTTCAAGCTCAGTGAAGAAGTTGAAAGATCAAGAGGAAGCAAAAATCTCAAGGGGAAGCTAAACAAATAAGAATGATACAAAAACCCTCATCTTTATTCACATCCACTCAATGCTCTCACTACATTTCCATGAAGGAAGAATTAAGAAGAAGAAGAAGAAGAAGAACTAAAACTACACTAAAGTGGCTAAAAGAATGGACACCATGGTTTGGCTCAGTTCTGGAGTATTTATAGGCTGCTTACAGAAACCCTAGGGCAAGAATATAGCATAAAATGAAGTACCCAAAATGCCCCCAGAAAACGACACTGAGAGGAGGTAGTACGGCCGCGGATCCGCGGCCAAGACCCCATGTTGGCCGCGGATCCGCGGCCATGTGGAGGCTTTAGGGGGTTGGGCTTCTGTGGGGTTCCCTGGTTTGGCTTTTCCTTGTGTTTGAAATCTTTAAACAGCACAAAAGTCTTCCAGAATATCTGCAGATTTCTTAGTCCAAGATTGCTTTCTTTTCTTTACTTTTGACTTTATCTCCCTCGAGCTCCGCGCACCCATTGATTCTTGTGCAGCCCCCCTCGTGCTCTGTGCTTGTCCCAGACACGAATGACCACTGTCATATGTCTTGTCTCAGGAACTGGTACTCGGCACTGGACGGATATGGATGACCGGAACCCGGCTTTTATCTGCTGTCAACAGATATTCTGTATTTGGCGTAACTGTGGAGATTTTGTCTTGATTTGCAATATTTGTACTGGAAACCTGTATTCTGTAAATATTTACCAAACACGGATTAAAAGCACCTACCTATAAACAACCGAGCGTAAGAATGGGCGGTATAAAATACAATATTCTGGTATGAACAGTAACGTCTACAGGCGTAACGCGGCTAAGTAAGCCGAAACCCAGAAATCAAAACCAATAAAAGTATAGAGTGTTTTAAGCTTTAAATGGAAGCATTAACTAAAATGTTAAGAACTTTTAAGTGAACAATCACCAAGATAACAATATACGACGCCGTAGCGAAGAAAATGAGCAACAAGTGGGAAATATCACAGATAGAATAAACTGCATAAGTAAAGTCGGCTCACAACGAGCTCAACACCAGAATACAAAATAATATACATCGTCTTCACAACTGGTCTCTAAGTCAATACATAACTGGTAGATGGAGAGTACTAGATACAACAATGTACATAACTGAAAGATAAACAGATACCGCGCAAAACCCACCTATCAGCAAAAGAGCTAGTACACCAACTGTAGGGGTATCTGTGTCAAAAGATGCAAGAACGCAGCCTGCCGCGACTACTCCGAAGGGCAACCTGCAAACACTGTGGCACAACGGGGGTGAGTTGCCAACTCGTGAATAGAAGATAACATATAAAGGTAATCGCGAGTATGCACGTGCTGCGATACTCTAACCTATACCAACAGATAACATCTATATGATGAACTGGATGCTCAAATCATGCAACAAGTGCGATCTAATAACATCTCCATGTGATGAGCAAGATATGTGATAATCAGGTATAGCAATGCAATCTAACAACCTTATATAGAATGAACAGGGTATGCAATGATCGTGCAAGCATGTGTACTATATCAGGTACAATAGATACAGGATGCGATATCAATTACTACATACTGAGCATGGGAAATATAACATCTACACGGAATGTCATCGTGGAATGTATAATCGGTACCCATCAATGCACCCAAATCCCAGTACTACTCAGGCGTCGTCATCCTCCTCGGTCCTCAAATCCTGTAAATCTCTTATAATTGTGAGTGCCCAATATCGGCACCCAAAATATCAAGAAATACTCGTGCCAAGCATCGACACGCAAATCCTCACATATCGGGCATCCCTCAGTCCGGGTCAGCCCACGGGCTCTGTCTGCGGTAACGGCCTTCGGCCCCGGTAGTACGAGTCGTCCCGTATCCATCAATCGACTCTGGTCAGTATCCTCCGGATAACCGCCAGGTCCAACCAATCACCGGTAGGTAGTAGTCCCTTTGCCAGGCTCACCGTCTACTATACAGCGAAACCGTTCTCGCCCCGGGGTACCATACCGGGTCCACCATGTACCCATAATTGGCCTCATCCAACTCCTCGATTCGGGTTCACATATATCACTCTATTATCAAGAAAACACATGGTGGACGCACCGAAATATCATATCAAGGGAAACCGGGTTTTTAAATAATTAACTATTCTCTATCGAAATATCCACGGTTCCCCAAATCCAGAATTAACATGTAAACAACATATCTCAAAGCGTAATCTAAGCAAGTATGAAGATATCAATGTATGTGTGCACTGGTATGAGTATACAGTGTGCATGTGCGCAGGTATGAAGATATCAATATATGTGTGCACTGGTATGAGTATACAGTGTGCATGTGCGCATGTATGAAGATATCAATATATGTGTGCACTGGTATGGGTATGTGATGTATATGTGCCCAAGTATAAATATATGATGTATGTGGTACAAGTATGGGTATGTGATGTATATGTGCCCAAATATGGATATAACATATGCTGTTATGCGGCAAATCATGACAACATCAATAAAGTGGAATCAATATGATATATGATTTATAGCAATCCTATAATGTGAGTGTCATGGCAATCACTAACGGTGTGAGTGTAGCATATAAATCGTGCTCGTGCAACTTGAACCGTTAGTGATAGTGCAGTGTCCTATGCTATCATTTCTACATGCAACAATAAGGTATGCTACTACAGTCCATATGAACATCTACAATTAAACATCCTAACACGCCCTGACGCTTAACGCCATATGTGTGATTTCCCCGTAGATGTTAAATCTACTCACCTGGTCGTGCGCTACACGTAGCCGACCACCTGCTTCCCTTTCTTAGCTTCATCCGACGTACCCGCCTGCGAACCTGGAATTACACAAGAATCCATATATAAGCAACCACCTCGCAAGATGCGATATCTAAGCCAAACGATACGCTCGCGTCGCGAACTAAACGCGCGTGTGTACGATACGCTAAAACGTGTGTACGCGTCTAAAACTAACCCGACACGTCGCGACGCGCTGGATCACAGAACCCACTCGCATATCGCGCGTATCACGCGAACCAAACGTACTAGAAATACGATATAACGTCCCAGATTTTCCTACAGGGAGAAACTAACAAAATTGCACATACCACTGGCCCTAAAATAACAGCAGACTCCTACCCATGCAAACTACACCCAAAAATTCCCACATCTGGCCGCAAATTGCGGCCAGAAAGATTAAACCGTTGGCCTCACTGTAGAATGGGGGCTTCGTGTTCAGGTGGTGTGGTATATACCTTGTATACAAGCTCCAGTTAACTCAATTTTAACCTGAACTACTCAGGCCTATAGCAGATCACTGAAAGGTGAAATTTCACTTAAAAACACTAAATTCTGCACAATTTGAAACCCTATGGTATTTTGGTGTAATCTGGGGTCTAACTAGGTTTACATGGTCTTAATAACACCTAATTAGGCTAGGCTAACCAACACTAACAGCTCTTAACCAAAAGTATACACAAATCACCATTTCAAGCCCAAAGTCTCAATTTTTACACAAACCGAAGCTAAACTACACATATGTTAAGCAAGAACGAAGTTGGGCTCAGATTCTATACCTTACAAGACCCTAGGTGCAAGGAGAAAGGAGGTGGAGAAGATGGGAAGTGCCGCTGTAGCTGCTGGGGGCTGCTGTTGATGTTGCTGCTGCCACTGCCTGCTGCTGCTGTTGTCACTGCTTGCTGCTGCTGTTGTTATTGCTGTTGTTGATGCTGCTTTCTGCTGCTGCTTCTCATGGTGCTGGGGATGCTGCTGCTGCTAGGTGAGTGTGTGTGTGTGTGTATGTGAGAGTTGTGGGAATGAGAATGAGGAGAGAAATGAGAGCATAAGTCAAAGACCCCCCCTCTCTCTCTCTTTCTTCTTTTAATGAGCATGGCTCAACCATGAAGCCCATACTCCCTCTCTTTCACCAAGTCAACACGGTCCACATCATTTCTCATAAAAAAAAAGAACAACACACATAAATAAAAACCCAAATACACCTAATAAGAATCAATTAACTTAAAGATAATGGATTAATCCTTCATGCTAGCTAATCATGGTTTAACCCCAAATCTAAACCTTAGTTTACATGCACAAGTGTGTGTGCGCCTAGAAAAATTCTAATAAAATATTCATTAATTAGGATAAAATATTTGAAACTTAGTTTGGTAAAGTTTTTGTTAAAACTATATATTAAAATATAATTAACCCCTAAACACAACCTATGGTGTTACAATATATCTCATATAACCGACTAATATAATATGTATCATTTCATCGAATCAACACTTAATCCGATGACCCGGCCATATCACATAAAACCGGCCGATATCACATATCACGAGAATAGAATACGGTATCACATACACGTATCAATATCGGTCCCGCACATATCACATATGTGCTCCTACTCCGTTTCTCCTGAGCTAGGAAACCTCTGTATAGGACTCTAAAGACTCGTCGATACGCTGGCAGTAGGTGATGATCATATTAAACACCAACAAGCCGCAACCGGTCATCTAAACATAACGACCACCCGGGTATTGAGCGATTAGAAGATCAAGAAGCAAGCCTGTCTAGGGGTGGTAAACGTCAAACCCCAGTAACCGATAAGTCGTGTCGATGTGAGGCTCATAACGGGTCAAGAAACTACTGATAACACTTACCAGTAGATCTCCACATCAACCCTGGCCAGGTACTTCCAGTTATAGCCAATCGAACACAGCGCAACATAAACCCTCAATACCGGGAGAGACGAAACCCCTCCTATCGCTTATTGCCTCCATGTGATTCGGGACTGTACCCAAAAGCCACCGTTTTGCACGTTCTTAAGAACGAGGTAAGGTGGAAATCAAAGCACAGTGGGAATCATGCAAGACTCTATGACGATCTCGGGTCTACAGACTAACCTGTACCAGTGTCACCAGAGAACTGCTATCAAACGATAGGTATAATACCATCTAGGAGTTCTCGGCGAGTGCGTTCAGTATACCCAGTCTCCACTGAGCACCCATGTACCATCTTTAATGTCAAACACCAATGGATGTGGGATCATCCATCACCCATCATATGGGTCAAGATGCGTATACGCTAGTCTACTCTGGAATATCGATGCCCTGTCTCGATACACCCTCGATTAGAAATAATTATAGGATGTACTCGTGGACTACCCTGGCCCTACTAGTATGATCTGCATCATAGTCCTAATAGTTAAGAACATATCCTAAGGGCTTTATCAACATGTCAGAGCAAGGCAGTAACACAATACAAGTCAACATGTTTAGACAAAGAGCAACCGGATAGCATACTATCATGTCGAGTAAGAAAGTCCTCTCTATATATATCCAAGCATCCACTACAATATTGTACAATAATGGCCTCTAGGGCATATACATAACTAATAGTTACGTGCAGCTAGTACCGCTGACGGTTTATGGGTATCTGATATGATCACTACCTACTACTAGCGTATTGATGAGTCTTAGAGTCCCAGGTTTCCGAGATTAGGTGAAAAGAAGTGGCGGCACATGTGGAGATATGTGCGGGAGCTTGATTAAATACGAGTATATGATACCGTATTTTAATCTAGTATTTTTTATTAGTCAGGTTATATGTGATATGACCGGATTATTAAATCAAGTGTTGATTTAATACAAAGACTAATTACTTATTTATAATTCATTTCCTTATGCTTGTGTGTGTGTGTGTATTTATATTTGTGTTTATATATATGTGTGTGTGTATGTGTCATGGTGGATGATACATTGGACAAGGCTATCCTAGACTCACATGGAAATATATTAGATATTTATTTTTGTGAAAATGGAAAATAGAATAATGAGTCATGGCTTCTACACTCTTCTTAAAATATCTCAACCATGGTTGATTATTTTATTCCTCCGCTCACTTACAAATATCTAAGATATTTTCTACGCTTCATTAATTATGATTGTGATCACTCTCATTATCTCAAGCTAAGTCATTAGTTCATCTTCTTCCTCTTAGCTCTCTACCCTTTTCTAGGTTAGAAAAAGAGAAAGAAAAAGGAAGGTCTTTGAGTAAGAAAAATCCCACTTCATCAATCTATATTTGTCTAGCAAACTTGTATAGATTGTTAGTTTCACTACATCTTAGTTTAGTGAAGTAGAGCTTGAGTGTAAGAAACTCCGGGTGGATTATCGTGGACATCAAAGACTTCAAGCGGAATTGTTTCAATCTTCGAGTGGAGCCAAGAGGAGCCCAAGGACTTCTATACGGAGCCATTGAAGAGAAGTGGTCTACAAAGGTTGTAGTTCTCTTTCTCTTAGTGTTAGACACTCTTTGTATTTGATACTTACCCTAATCTCTAGTTCGATTCATGGTTTGTGTGATTTAGCTCTCTAAATTTTTAAAATACACCACATATTGTTGTTTGAACTCAAGTAGAGGTGCTAAGACACACTTACAGTACTCACCCCCAATGAGCATCTGTATACAATCTTAGGTGCATCACACCAATGGTTGCGGGAACAACCATCACCCCTCGTCAGGGTCTAAAAATGTATACACTAGTCTACAGTGGAATATCAATGCCTAGTTTCGATACTCCTACGATTAAGGACCTTTAAGGATGTGCTTATCGACAACCCAGCTCCCACAAGTATGATTGCCATCATAACGCTGGTAGTTAAGCAATGATCCTACGGGCTTTATCAACACGTATAAGCGATCTGAAATAACAAGAAAAACATATATACATGTTAAGATAAAAGGCAAACCAAATAGCATACTATCATATTGAGCAAGATTGTCATGTACATACATACCCCTAGCATCCTATACAATAAAGGCCTCTAGGGCATATATATCCAACAAAAATGACAGTCTCTGTACAGTCCGGTCTATTCGTCTGAGAGTATCGCATATCAAGTCTCGGGGGTGGATAAAGTCAGACCCCTACTAACGTGATAAGTCGTGTCGGTGTGAATCCCATCACCCATAGAGAAACTACTGATCCAAATCAGTAAATCTTATCCACCTTGGCTAAGAGTTTCTGTTGATGGCCACCCGTGCACTGAGCGACATCCACCCCCAATACCGGGAGAGACGAATCCCTGACGATCCGCTCACTGCCTCCATGTAGCTCGGGACTGTATCCAACTAAAACCTGTTTGCACGAATCAGTAAAGTCATGGTAAGGTAGTAATCAAAGCACAGTGGGAACTCACACGAGATAAATGACGATTTTAGGTCCACAGACTAAGCTGTACTCATGCCACCAGAGAACTGTTACATGACAATAGGTATAATACCATCTAGCATGTTCCCGGTGAGTCCGTCCAGTGTAACTTATAACCCAATGAGCACATGTATACAATATTTGGTGACTAACTAACACCAATGGCTGTGAGACCGACCACCGCCCCTCATCGGGGTCAAGAAACATATACACTAGTCTACTCTGGAATATCGATGCTTAGTCTCAATATTCACACGACTAGGGACATTTAAGGATTTGCTTATAGACTACCCAGTTCTCATAAGTGTGATCGCCACAATAACCATGGTAGTCAAGCATGAATCCTATGGGCTCTATCAACATGTAATAGTGATCTGCAATACCACACAATACATATACATGATGATAAAGTCAAGCCAGATAGCATACTATCGTCTCGAGTAAGACTGTTTTACCCATATAGGTCCTCCTTCAATCATCATAATCGCCTCGCCTGCCTACGACTATAATAATTGTCTTGAGGGTACTTTAGCCAACAATGAGTATACAATTTTTGGTGTCAAACACCAATGGCCGTGGGATCAACCATCGTCCCGGTCGAGATCAAGAAACGTATGCACTAGTTTACTCTTAAGTATTGATGCCCAATTTCGATACTCACACGACTAGGAACATTTAAGCATATGCTTATGGACTACCTAGGCCCTACTTGTTTGATCACATCATAATCCTGTTAATCAAGTAAAGATCCTACGAGCTTTATTAACATGTATTAGCCATACATAATAAAACATACACATGTGAGATAATGACAAACCATATAGCATACTATCATATCGAGCAAGAATATATATATATATATATATATATATATGAATTAATTACAATAATTGCCTCTAGGGCATACATATCAAACAAGCTGTTGTATTCATGCTAAACACTCTCGGTCGGCGGGTATTAAGTCATTTTGAGGGGAAACCCAGCAAGGGAAGTTCTCTCTCGCCTTCCTCTAATTATCATGTTTAGGGAGATATATGTTGCCCTAAATATTATGTTATCGGACGTTAACTGTTTTGTTATAGAAATTTACAGCAACACCCTCACTAATATAAATATATGGCCCATCACTATCATTGCATATATTGCATAACTATGATGGCAACTATTTTTGTTGGATATAGTGCCATCAAGTCAATTATTGTAACCGCAGGCAAGGGATTGTGATGATTGAGGGAGGACCTATAAAGGTAGAACGGTCTTACTCAAAATGATAGTATGCTATCTGGTTTGTCTTTATCATCATGTACATGCATTATATGGTATTACAGATCACTATTACATGTTGATAGAGCCCATAGGATTCTTGCGTGACTACCAGCATTATGATAGCGATCATACATGTGGGAGATGAGTAGTCAATAAGCACATCCTTAAATGTCCCTAGTCGTGGGAGTATCGAGGATGGGCATCGATAATCCGGAGTATACTGGTGTATACGTTTCTAGACCCCGACTAAGGGCGATGGTTCGTCCCACATCCATTAGTCTTTTGCACCTAATATCGTATATAGGTGCTCACTGGGGGTGAGTACACTGGACGGACACACCGGGAACATGCTAGATGGTATTAACTTATTGTCAGATAGCAGTTCTCAGGTGACATGAGTATAGGTTAGTCCTTCGACCTGAGATCATCATTTGTCTCGTGTGAGTTCCCACTGTGCTTTGATTACTACCATACCACGGCTCAAAGGAGTCATGCAAACAGGTTTTAGTTGGGCACAGTCCCGAGCCACATGGAGGCAATGAGCGGATCGTCGGGGATTTATCTCTCCGGGTATTGGGGGTTGATGTCGCGCTGTGCAGGGTGCCCATCACAAGAAATCCTTGGCCAAGGTGGATGATAATTACTAATTTAGATCAGTAATTTCTCAGTGGGCAATGGGCTTCATACTGACACGAAATATCGTGTTATTAGGGGTCTGAATTTATCCGCCCCCTAGATCCGATATGCGATATTCTTAAACGAAGAGACTGGAGAGATTGTCACAGATAGGCTCAGTAGGAATCCGGATGAGTTTGCTCGTCGGCCTTCCTTTTCGACAGGTACCTGGGTAGCCGTTACGTACAGCTAGTGCCGCTGACATGCTTATGGTTATGGATTTATCCAGTAATTCACTGCCGGCGTACTGTCGAGTCTTTAGAGTCCCACACAGAGGGTTTCCCTGGTTAAGACGAAATGGTGTAGTAGCCGTATTTTGATACGTGCAGGGTTCCAATCAAATGATTGTACTAGTTACCTGGACTTTCGATCGGACGGTTGATAATACTAGCCGGCTTACGATTGAGCCAGATTATTAAATCAGGTATTGATTTAATAATTTACGTATATATATATATATTTCGATATGTATATTCTAGTATTATGTTCTTTGTGTTATTCTATCACTTTGGGTATTTGTATTTTGATACGAATACGGGTGTGTATATACAGTTGAGTGTATTCCGTATTTATATGGAAAACATTCTAGAAGGTGGACACCTAATTTTGGTTTATCCATTTATTAATTTAAATAGAAATGAGATGTAAAGGTAGTGAAGAGAGAATGGTGAGAACAATGCTTGAATAGTGTTGACAAATGAATTAAAAATTCATTTATGCAAACTATTCAAGTATGGTTGCTTTATTTTATTTGGAAAATGGTCTTTACAAAACCATGGTTCATATCATACTCTCATTTGGAATGGGGGATGAACACTTGGTTGGATTTTTGGATGAAAAAACACTCTCACCATTTTGCCTCATCTCTCCTCATTAGCCTCATGGGATGAACACTTGGTTGCTTTATTATATTTCGATATATAGATTCTAGGACGGGTTTTTTAGCGCCAAGTTTTTTAAACACCAAAAATTTTCGTTCCGCAACGGCCGCGGTCGACGGCCAGGGAGCTAGGAAACTCCAACATGGTATCAGAGCCAGATCATAAACCTTTACTAGATAGTTTACACAAGTTTAAAGTCTCAATCGACGAACTTTTCCAGATTTCAATTCCATTTAGTCATGGCCGCAGTCGATTTTGAAAGTTGTTCAAAAAAATATTTAGTTTACCTTAAAATTACGTGCAGGCATTTTTAGAGGCCCTGAAGAAATTTGGGCACATGAGCCCAACATACGGCCGTGGAACCGCCCCCTAACATGCCTGTTGGCCGCGGTTCTGCGGTCGAAATGTGGCCGTTGTGCTCCAATTTTTTTTCTGGCAGTCTGTAATATGGAAATGTGATTTTTGGGATATATGTTTTTGGCCCAGATTTGTTTGAGTACTGGTTTTCACTTGGGGATAATGCAAAAAAGTTTTAGTCGATCGAAATTTTGAATACGTTTTTATCAGTGCATATGTTAGTATCAGCGACCGTGAATATCATTGAACTGTATAACCCGACTAATTGCTATATGTATAATTAGACGAGTTTACGAATGTGACATATGTAAGTCAATGTTGTGCACCCCACGTGTTCGCGGGGAGGCGGAATTTATAAAAAATGATTTTTACGAGCTTCGCAACACCGACTAGAACCAAGGATCGTTCATAAACTTTAGCTAGCAAACTACTTGAGGTTTAATTACTCGGATACGAAGTTATACCCCATGATACATGTCCTTCGGGTCTTCATCGCTGTCCTCCTCGTCTACGTAGGCTCCAAGGATCGATCCGGATCGTAGCAACCTCCACGGCCTTCTCGAGTCAAAGACGATCCACCCGAAAGTCTATAGTCCGAGCTCCACCTCAAAACCGAGGTAACTAGGGCAACAAGCTTGCTAAACTTGATGTCCTAGGTGATGTAGAGTATGAAGATGGATTTATTTGTCTCTTGAAATCCTAATTTACTCAACTCATAAGACCTTAAGAGTTTGTGTTGAGAGGAAGAAGAAGAGAGAGCTAATGAGAGCTCACTTGAGGAAAGAGAAAGCATTTTGATAAATGATTATCACCAATGAAAAACGAGATGGCTACCTTGACATGACCACTACCATGGCATCAAAATATCTCATCAAAATATCTCACAAAAATATCTAGGTCAAATAGTCAAACCAAGTAAAGTGGTCAAGCCAAGTCAAATGGTCAAGTAAAGTCAAATGATCAAGTAAAGTCAAGTAGTCAAAACTAGTAGCTATGTCTCAATTATCATTTACAAAAAATAACAAATACTTTCCTCCACCTCATAATTGTTTTAATCATGTAAATGGTCAAAACCATAATGAGGCATCTCCTTCTGTGCTCCTCTCATCCGTATATACATACCCGCATTCGTGTTCTGAGAAACACGAATACAAATAGACGAAACCGATCCATCAATATAATACTAGGATCCGGCTTAAACCAAAGCCCACTAGTATTATCTGCCCGAACATCATACGAGCACAAGTGCACGTAAGTGATCGAAGCCCTGCTGTAAAACCATACGGCCTTTACACCTTTTGCCCGGTGCAGGTAAACTCTTTATGTGGGACTCTAAAGACTCGACACTACGCTGGAATTGGGTTTAACCACAGGCCGCAAGTGGTACTAGCTGCACGTAACGGTCCCCAGGTAGATGTCGATAAGAAGGTCGATGAGGAAAACCCATCCGAACTCCTACTGAGCCTGAATGTGACAATCTCTGTACAGTCCGTTCTGTTCGTCTAAGAGTATCGCATATCGGGCCTAGGGGAGGTAATCGTCAGACCCCTAATAGCGCAATAAGTCGTATCGGAGAGTAGCCCAATACACCCTGAGAAACAACTGGCATACCTACCAGTAAATCTCGCTTGCCTTGGCTAAGGACTTTGTGTAATGGCCTTCCGAACACAGTGCGATATCAACCCCCAATACCGGGAGAGACGAATCCTATCTAACCTCCACTGCCTCCAAGTGCTTCGAGACTGCACCCAACTAATACCTGTTTGCACGACTCCATTGAGCCATGGTAGGGTAGTAATCAAAGTACGGTGGGAACACACTTGAGGCGTAGTAGCGGTGTCAAGTCGACGGACTAAGCTGTACTCATATCAGCTGGGAACTGCTACCCGACGACAGGTATAGTACCTACCAATAGTTCCCGACTAGTCTTGTCTAGTGTACTCATAACCTAATGAGCACCTGCAAACTATCTCTAGTAAGACGTACTGATGGCTGTGGGATAGACCATCTCCCTTGCTGGGATGAGATATGTATACACTAGTCTACTGTGGAGTATCGATGCCCCGTCTCGATAATCCTACGACTAGGGACCTGTATAGGATGTGCTTATAGACTACCCAGCCCCCACTAGTGTGACTTTCATCACAACGCTGCTAATCAAGAAAAGATCCTAAGGGCTCTACCAATATGTATAAGCAATATGCTATGAAAACACATGCACATATTGAGGTAGAAACAAACCAGGTAGCATACTACCATTTCGAGCAAGACTGTTACTATATACATGTATATCCTAAGCTCCCATTAAGTAATATACAATCGAGTATGATACAATAATGGCCTCTAGGGCATATATCACTAACAATATTCACGTTGATGTTCTGTGTTGCGCTGATGTTGTGGATGGATTGTCGTGGTGGATAGCCTATAATGCAATGGTAGAAGTGCAGTTCAGATTCATTTGTATATTCATTATTGCGGGGCAAGCACCCGATATGTGGACAGCCGTTTCTGCCAGATTGTATATTCTTCTATAGGGGAACGACCGGGTTGAGGTCGATGTCACCATTGTATATATATTTTCTTTTCTGTACTAGGATTACCCCGCGGTGGAGTGCTCGAGTAGCTGGATTCTAGAGGGTAACGGGCCTGCATCTCATGGCATTGAGACGGAGGGGGCCTTACTTTAGAATTGGCGGGCTATTAGCCGCACTCGTAGGGGGTATAGGATGACCCATGGAGGGATGCTCAAGTTACCGGATTCCGTGAAGTGCTGGGTGGCCCATTTACTTTGTTGATTGCGGTTGCTTCACTTTTGGGATTGGCGGGTAACTTGACGCGCTCGTAGGGGTCTAGGTTTTTCATTGCACGGGCTATCCACACGACTGGGAACGTCGGGTCTCATTTGCGGCTCAAATGAAACCCGAGGCTCCAAGATTATCCGCCATTCCTTATTGCTTATTGTTGTTCTGTGATGTTGCTTATATCATGCCTGAGACGAATGTTATATATATATATTTATATATACTAGTAGATGTTGTATATGTTTTGCACCTGAGCTCCCGTTAGTTAAGTTACCTAACGGTGCATGACGGGGCCCCGTGGCGAATGCGGATGGTATATACGTACATTGTATTTTCGTTCTTTTCTGGTATGATAAGGATTAATTGATGGGACCGCATTAATTTTGATTGATGCAAGGAAAAATAAACCTAAAAGATGTTGTCGGAAAAAATTTCGAAAAACTATAGTTGTATTCTTTTGCTTTGCATAGTGGTTTTCGTTCAGAAACATCCAGCGCCTCATTCTAGGAGGCAAGAGCCTAGATCCCTTCACGGGGAGTGGCCTCTTGAGCAAAAGTTTATGATACTATAAATTACTCGGTTTTCTTCAAAACCACAAGTTTTCAGATGCGAAGCCTAAACCACTCCTTTTCAAAACTGCTCGGGTTCCTTCAAGAATATCAAGTTCATTACGTTAAAGGTTTTTCGCCAAAAACTAGCCGCAGCCCTCCGTCATTTCCTATGAGTAGTGCTCAGTATTCGTGCTGCGTATGTTGGCATTGTCAAAGCGTAGTGTACGGTAGCTGAGTATTACTTGTTTATAGCATTAGATGTGATTGGTTAAGACAGTCGTACGGTCATGTTGGCATTGTCAAGGACTCGTACGAGTAGGTTTAATATAATCAAGATATTGACGGGTTGAACTTGACTGGGACCCTTTGATACATTGGCAATGTCAAGGTCAATTGGATCTTAGGGGCAAAAACCACATTGGGAGTTTCAAATATAAAGGAAACTTTCCAGGCATGCGCATACCTTCTGGTGTGTGGTAACTTGAATGGTTTCCATCAAGTTATCATACGATGATAGTTGGGTCCCGATTCCCACTGATGAGTAGGTGTTACTCCACGGGTGATTTTCAGATGATCCAGACTAATTCTCCTTTTAGGATTTGAAAGAAAATTCGAGGAAACGGTGGGATCCATCCTGATTAGATAAAATGATTAACCAATCTAATCTAGGTTAGAGTGCACGCTGAATGTTTCTTTTCACTCTCTCTTTGGCAACGACCATGACCTGGCCTTAAACTAAAACTCATAAATCAAGTTAACTGAACCTTCTTACATACTTTGTTTTTTGATTGTCATGATTCCCGATAAAAGTCGCATGTATCTTTGCCGCTCCTACTTTCCCTTTTCATTTTTCCAGAACACTTCGTATTACTACAAAGATTAGGGTATGTTGTTCAGTTGAAAATATTGCACTTTGGTATGATCATTTTCCTTACTTTTCTTAAATATCTAAAGGTGTAACGTTTCAAAATAATAAAATATTGTTTTTGGGAATTTTTATAATTTAATATTATTTTAATGAATATTTTAATATTCCGGTATAATTAAATACAAATAAATAGGGAAAAATTATTGAAAATTCTAAAATAGGCTATTTTATGGAATTATGTCATTTTTAAGTTTTTATGATTAGTTATATGCTAATTTAGTGCTAATCGCGATTAAAAATCAATAATCGGGTTTTAGCAATTTTGTGCAAAATATGAACATATCTTTTTCTACACTTATGTTACATTTTTCTTGCCATGGCTTTACTTTGGGGTTAATATTCTTGTGAGAAAGGAATTTGAAGAATGGAAAAGAAAAGAAAAGAAAATGGAATAAGGAATAAAATATGAGGTTTGGTGAGAGAGAGAGGTATGGTCTTCTTTTGACCCAAAGACTTAGCCATTTACTTTGATCCCCACACTCATTTCCCTCCCTATTCCTCCATCTCCTGCTGCTGCTGCCTCTTCCCTCACTTCCTCCCTTATTCAAGCCCTCTAAACACCTCAAAAACATCACTAAAACACCACTCTCCTTTCATTAAAAGTGTGCACAAGCTCAAGACCTACACATTGGACCAAGAAAGCTAGGATTTTGGCCACTAGGGGCAACTCAAGAAAATTCTTGGGTTGCCAAATGAGGTATTTACTGAACCCTTGGCTTAGTTTTAAGCTTTACTTATACCCCCATGCAAGTTTAGAACCGATATTGTGTGTGTTTGTGGACTTAAGGAAAACCTAGTTAGGGTTTGAGGAAATTATGAGTTGTAATGCGAAATTGAGCTTAGTAAAGGCCGCACAAACACCCTAGTGATGTTATTTTGGACCCGAACCTGAACTAGAAACCAGAATACGGATTTATGGAATCGATATGGGGGAAAACTGTAAATCTGGGAGTGTATTTTGTAATCTGCTATCACCCGGGACATTCTGAAATAAAATTGATTGGACAGTGAGATGTGCATGTAAGTCTACGTTAGCGCCCCGGCCGTCTACAGACGCCAATTGCGGAACAAAAACTTTTAAACTGGCGCTATCGTATACTATAACCCGGATCTGCCATTATTGCTAAACTAACAAACTGTAAAGAGTGTAGGAATGTTATACCGAACGATCCGAGTCCTTCGTTCTTCAACCATCATCCCACGCTCCGTTGCGGCTGCTCCGATCTCGTCGATCTCCGATGTCCTCGTCGAAGTGGCACCACATGATCGGTTCTTTAAACGGGCTCCCGCCTCTGACTCGAGGCAACTCGATCGTCAAGTTTGCTAAAAGAGACGACCAAGATTGTTGTAGAGAATGAGTAGATGACTTTGTCTCACTTCGTCCAAATCCGTGGACGATCGGTTAATGAAGTTGCCGTGGAAATCGGGTGATTGACTGAAATGAACTGTAAAATTCCATACACCCCGAATGCTATCATAATCTTTTCTAACCGAAATGAAACATCAAGTGAGAGTGAGAATGAGGAGAGAGAGAGGGCAAGCCATATATAGCAAGAGGGAGGTGACCGTAGGAGAAGGGGGTAACCTTAAGCTAAAAGCTTCTCACTTCTAAATATCTTAAGCAATCCAAAAGGAATTAAACACAAAGCATGTGTCATTAGGCTAGTCATCATCTAATAAATGCAACCAATTAGAACACAACACCATTTAGCCTAGTCACCTCATCTAGAATCTTCTAGAAGAATCCACACTCATCTCAAGAAAAGATAAACCCGTCTTTAACCAAATGTTAAAAGACGGCTGATAGAAAACTGGAAACTGGCAACTTCCAAAAGTGATCCTGAAACGAATTTCAGGACAACCCCGAAACTGTATAAATATACCCGCATTTGTATTACGACCGAATACAAATGCAACTGAGACAAAGATATTAAACCTACTCAATATAATACTCGGATGCGGCTTAAACCAAAGCCGACCAGTATCACCTGTCCGAAAATCGACACGTGCGTAAACGCACGTGCATTTTCCGAACCCTACCATAAAACCATACGGCCTCTACAACGTTTCGCCTGAACTTGGGAAACTGTCTGTGGGGGACTCTAATGACTCGTCAGCACCCTGGCAGTGGGTTTAACCACAAACCGTCAGCGGCACTAGCTATGCGTAACGGCTGCCCATAGACTGACCTCAAGGGTGGCCGAGGAGCGAACTCAAGGGAGACCGATGAGCGAACTCCTCCGAAAACCCTACTGAGCCTAACAGTGACAATGTATATACAGTCCGGTCCGTTCGTCAATGAGTATCGCATATCCGCCTAGGGGGCTAGTAACGTCAGACCCCCATTAGCAGTATAAGTCGTGTCGGAGTGTAGCCCAGAACGCCCTGAGATACTACTGGAATACCTACCAGTAAATCTCCTGCCTCGGCCGAGGGCTTTGCGTAATGGCTCTCCTAGACACAGCACGATCTCGCCCCCAATACCGGGAGAGACGAATCCCCTGCCGATCCGCTCACGTGCCTCCATATGGCTCGGGACTGTACCCAAAAGCTACCTGTTTGCACGACTCCTTTGAGCCGTGGTAGGGTAGAAATCAAAGCAGAGTGGGAACTCACACGAGACAAATGACGACCTCAGGTCGATGAACTAACCTGTACACATGTCACCAGGGAACTGCTATCTGACGATAGATATAATACTAACTAGCAGATTCCCGGCGAGTCCTGTCCGGTGTACTCATAACCCAATGAGCACCTGTATACATCTTAGGTGATCCAACTGACACCAGTGGCTTGTGAGACCGGCCACCGCCCCTCGTCGGGGTCTCGACTGTACACACTAGTCTACTCCGGAGTATCGATGCCCTGTCTCGAAACTCCCACGACTAGGGACCACAATTAAGGATATGCATATAAACTACCCAACTCTCACGTATATGATCGCCATCATACAGTTGGTAGTAAAGCAAGATCCTAAGGGCTCTATCAAAGTGTAACATGTAATCAGTCACCTGAACATGTACACGACTGATAAAGGCAAGCCAGATAGCATACTATCATTTCGAGTAAGACTGTCCTACCGGGATAGGTCCTCCGCAATCATTGCAATCACGTACCTGCGATCCAATAATTGACTATGAGGGCACTATCTCCAACAATCTCCCACTTGCACTCAAGGCTAATATTGCGATGTCGACTACTCACAGCCCGTGTGAAACCGAACATCCAACTCCTCTACTAATCAGTTTCACAAAGCCCGTTTGTAAAACTATTGTGTTCGAGAAATAGCCTCGGTGAGTGGATCAGCCTAGAAGTTTCTTTCTGTATCTCTCTTAATCTCAAGTTCGCGGAGAAAGCCATCTCCCGAATTGAGTAGTACCTGTCTTAGAATATGTCTGGATATCTGATGGGACCTTAGTTCATAAATGAACTCCATATCCAAACTTCTTAGACTGTATGGATCACTGAACCTAATCAGTATCCGGCACCATGCCACCCACAGTATCCTCTTGAACCACCTGTCCATAATACTGTCCATCTTCGTCAGAGGGAAAACTATAACTCTGACAATCACTCTGTCATCCATGTCACGTTTGAAGCCTGGAATGATAACCGTCTCCCGAAAGAGGCTGCCGTTATCAAATCCATAGAACATGTACTAATGTTCTAAAACTGCTTCCTTATGTTTCTCCAGGATTGGATTAATACAAACTTATTGCATCTAGTGCAAAACCAACATTTGGTGTGGTACTTGACATCTCATGATTGACTCAATTGCCTAAGCAAGTGATCTGCCAATCATGCGCATCCCTCTCCTCTTTAGTCTGTAAGACACCTTTAGAGAGGGTGACTCCATCATCTGCAGGTACACCACCATGCTAGGAGTCAACTATTCCAAAAACCATTAGAATATCTGTCAAAGTACCTGCATTGGGAAACTACCCAAATCCAGATCTAAAACCATAGATCTAGAAACCAGAATGTCAAATATTATATCCATATCCTGTCTGGAGAAACAACTGTGTGACGACCACAGTACAACCGATCGTAGTATAGGAATTTTACTTCCCACTCTGTGTATGTCATCCAGATACCATGACATCACACCCTACTACCTTCTTAACTGATCCATCCCCTATTCTGATTGAAGTCAAACCCATGACTGTCACATCAAAATTAGATGATCTATCTCCGCTATAACTGCTCAAGTCTATAAATAGACATAAGCTACTTGCCCACCATGCTTCCGTTGCTCCCACTGACTACGACAACCCTCCTACCGGGTCTCATATCCTGGAACAACAGTAGTGTCAAGTCTGGGTAGATAAGAACCTCCCTGTCACCGTCCTTGAGGCTTACCGAAGTACCTCTCGGGTGTCTGAGGTTACCTACCATACCTGGGGAGTGGCTATTGGAATGTCAAACCTGATTGAATGTATATGTCCTATTAAATTTTTTTCCGTAATCGTTCGCGGTTCTGGAATCACTTCCAGTTCTACCATACTCCCACTACTGTTTTCTGAAAAAGATCCATTTTTACTAAAACTGTGGCGAGTCAAGAATAATATCACTATTGATCTTCCAAATGGTAGAATATCAACCCTCGTCATAGCCAGGGTCAACCCACAAACAGCCATTACAGAAACGTGCCCTGAGTTATCCAGAGTCTGGTTTTAATCATAAGCTGGACAACTCCCCGTACCTTAATTTCTTTTAAGGTACGATCCATTCTATATCCAATACAGAAACTTTGGCACTTATTTAATTGGAACCAAGATTCAATCCATGCAGCTGTCTCCAGTGCATATCAATTTAATGGAAAGAGGCTAACCAGCATTACTCTACTTAGGAATCCATCCAATTATGAGTAACCTGAAAGAGAAACACGTTTCTCAAAACCATCACTATCATCTGAATACCAATCACAAGAATCTACATCTTCGATCTCTTTGAAGAATCCCGATACTTGTGACACCTGGTTCTCCACTTTATTCTTATACCCACAACTTCTCAAAACTTAGACCTTGTATTTCTACGAAACACTTGTCTAAATACTAGAGAAGTTATAAGTAAACAGAACATAGTACGAGGATCTACCCCTTTGTCCTGATGGACACTTGGACAACATACAATACTCTGTATAAGTCCGCTGAGTTAAATAACTCAAAACCTGTGCGTCGTAGATAGAAAACTGTACCCTGGCGATTTCCTCAAATATCACCAATTACAACGAATTCCGATATAATGAGGATGATCACCTAATTCCCAATATCTTACTCCCACTCATTATCTGTAAAACCATACAGATATGAGAATGAAACCTGGTAAATACATACCCTTGGAGTAAGTGTCTAATCGGGAAAACAGTTTTTCCTTTAACAATGCACTGAAACATGAAAATGTTTCGTAGGGGTATCCTGGTATTCATAGTAATGCCTCTTCCATAATCCAATTCATGACTTCAACCGTATATTTTATTGCCATCTCTCCAAATCCCTTTATTTGTCTTTAGTCGTTACCTTCTGTACACCATCGTTAGGCTAACTGGTTTTCTTCCTTCCCTACCGTTCGGCACCAGCCTATGGTTTGGAAGAAGACTATCCAGTAAGCATAATAGGTGTACCCTCCTAAACCAAGGAGTACTCGCAACTGAGAGAAGGTGATGATAAAAGACAACTGAATAATACCTTATTCTTTTTAAAGGTGAGATGGGAGCGGCGATGAAGTACGCGGTTTGGGTCGTGAATGATATCAGTCGCAATTTACTTTGCCCTCTTTCTAATCCCTTTATTTTGTCTTTACATATTACCTTCTGCACACCCTACTTAGGCTAATTGGTTTTCTTCATTCCCTACCTTTCGGCACCAGCCTATGGTTTGGAATAAGACTATCCAATAGGCGTAATAGGTGAACTCTCCTAAACCAAGGAGCTCTCGCAACCTGAGAGAAGGTGATAATAAAAGACAACTGAATAAATCAATTCTATTTCTCCTGAACCTGGATCCATCCCCGAAGAAGTCCCTTCGAGTTCGTATATAACCATACGATGGCTCTATCCAATGGAAGTGGATATCCGTAGTAATACGGGTGTTCTGAGAAATACAAAGGGTAAAAGAAGGAGTGGCAATGACTTATGCAACTCAGACAATCCAAAAGCCAGTATTTTAAGAAGGTTCGGTCAACCGGTCACTGAGTCATAGTCTAAGGTCGGTCAAAGGTCGCCGCCAAAGAGAGAGAGAGAAAAGAAACACTCTGCGTGCACTCTAACCTAGATCAGAATGGTCATCACTTTATCTAATCCGGAAACCTCCCACTGTCCTGTCAAATTCTCCTCCAAACCTAAAGAAGAATCAATCGGGATCGCCCGAAGAGTAAACCAACTCATCAGTGGGAATCAGGATCCAACTCTCATCGCATGATAACGTGATGGAATGCATCCACGTTACTCATACTCCAGAAGGTATGCGCATACTCGGCAAGTTTCAGTTTCTTTAGAAACTCCTGATATGATTTTTTTTTTTGCCCCATGCTCTTATAACCTTGGCTTTGGTCAAAGTGTCATAAGTCACATGCCAAGTTCTACCCGTCACTATCTTGTCAATTTGAACCCACCCGCACATGCCCCTGACTTTGGCCAATCGGCAGAACGACTGTCCCAAACTAACTCATCTATCTATGCAACAATTGAATACCCAGCAGCTACCAAACACTATGCCTTAACTTTGGCTAAAATGCATAGCTTGAATACTACTAAATACCCAAAAGAAGTGACGGAGGGCTACGGCTGGTTTTTGGCGAAAAACCTTTAGCGTAGTGAACTTGATATCGCTGAAGGAACCTGATAGCTTTTTAAAATATAGTGGCGAAAACCTTTTGCTAAAGAGGTCACTCCCGGTAAAGGGATCTCGGCTCTTTCCTCGTGGAATGAGGTGCAGGATATTCCACTGAATACCGTTATGCAAAGCAACTTGTAATCGACTATAGTGCAGTTATTACGCTGACGCAAACTTCTGCCCAAGGGGTCAATCCCGGTGAAGGGATATCAGCCCTTGCCCCGTCGAATGAGGTGCAGGATATTCCACTGAATACCGCTATGCATAACAAAAGGAAACGTCTTTGTAACAACACTTTTTAAATTGTTCCAACAACTCAAACAGGTTTGTTTTACTTTGCATTGATCAGAATCAACGCAGTCCCATCAATCAATCACACCAGAAAAGAACGAAAATAAAATGTACGTATATGCCATCCGCATTCGTCACTGGGTCCCGTCATCACCCGTTAGGTTACTTAACTAACGACAGAGCGGGGACTGGACTAGCGCGGGTGTAAAACATATACAACATCTAATAGTATATAAACCAATATACATAATCGCTCCAGGCGTGATAATATGCAACATTACAGAAAAAGTAATAAGCATCACAGAACAATACAGATATCTGGGATCCCCGAGTTTCACAGAGCCGCTGCTGAAACTCGACATTCCCCTGTCGTGTGGATAGCCTGTGCAATGAAACCTAGACCCCTACGGGTGCGGCAAGTTACCCGCCAAAACCTGAAGCGAGGCAGTCCCCCACAGCATAGTGAATGGAACACCCGGCACTTCACGGAATCCGGTAAATTGAGCACCCCTCCTTGGGTCAACCTGTACCCCCTACGAGTGCGGCGAATAATCTGCCAATTCTGAAGTGGGGCCCCTCTGCCTCTCAAAGCCATGAGATGCGGACCCGTTGCTTTCCCGAACCCGGCTATCCGTGCACTCCGTCTCGGGGCAAAACCTAGTACAGTAATGAAAAATAGTACAACAGGTACATCGACCGCAACCTGGTCGTGCCCCAAAAGAATATTATACAACAGGCAGTGACGGCAGTCCACAAGTTGGACGCTCGCCCCGCAATATCAAATGTACAAATAAACTCAAATTGTACTATCATTGCACACTGCTATCCACCACGACAAATCCGCAACATTACAGCACAACACAGAACATCAACGCGAATGTCACGTTCGCAAACCCGTCTAAAAGAACTATAGCAGTTAAACGCGGTTTACCGATCAAATGACATTCCCGGTCGGAGATATAATGTAAGCACTGTAAACTAACGTGTTTAAATTACGATCGACCAAAGACCAAATATCAAAAAATGGGCCCCACGGCTTACTGGTGAACAGTAACAAAACCTGGGCGTAAATGATATATATCAAAAATCACAAAATCCCAAATAAAGCCAACTGAGAAAAACTGGTGCACTGTTCCCTCTGAAGCGCGGCGGTTCCGCGGTCAAACCCTAGGTTTGACCGCGGAAGCGCGGCGCTTTAGTGGGATCACGTGACCGTATTTTCTCAGATGTCTTAGAAAACCCTGCACTGATTTTTAAGATATACAGAAATCAATTTTGACACCGTTTAAAATCAACAGAAACTGTCGGCTAGGATTTTTGTGTTTTTCGATTTTCGGTCGGATCGATGTTTTAAACGCGTTAGCACAAGTTAGTATAGCAAAATGGTGAGGCTCTGATACCACTGTAAGTCTACGTTAGCGCCCCGGCCGTCTACAGACGCCAATTGCGGAACAAAAACTTTTAAACTGGCGCTATCGTATACTATAACCCGGATCTGCCATTATTGCTAAACTAACAAACTGTAAAGAGTGTAGGAATGTTATACCGAACGATCCGAGTCCTTCGTTCTTCAACCATCATCCCACGCTCCGTTGCGGCTGCTCCGATCTCGTCGATCTCCGATGTCCTCGTCGAAGTGGCACCACATGATCGGTTCTTTAAACGGGCTCCCGCCTCTGACTCGAGGCAACTCGATCGTCAAGTTTGCTAAAAGAGACGACCAAGATTGTTGTAGAGAATGAGTAGATGACTTTGTCTCACTTCGTCCAAATCCGTGGACGATCGGTTAATGAAGTTGCCGTGGAAATCGGGTGATTGACTGAAATGAACTGTAAAATTCCATACACCCCGAATGCTATCATAATCTTTTCTAACCGAAATGAAACATCAAGTGAGAGTGAGAATGAGGAGAGAGAGAGGGCAAGCCATATATAGCAAGAGGGAGGTGACCGTAGGAGAAGGGGGTAACCTTAAGCTAAAAGCTTCTCACTTCTAAATATCTTAAGCAATCCAAAAGGAATTAAACACAAAGCATGTGTCATTAGGCTAGTCATCATCTAATAAATGCAACCAATTAGAACACAACACCATTTAGCCTAGTCACCTCATCTAGAATCTTCTAGAAGAATCCACACTCATCTCAAGAAAAGATAAACCCGTCTTTAACCAAATGTTAAAAGACGGCTGATAGAAAACTGGAAACTGGCAACTTCCAAAAGTGATCCTGAAACGAATTTCAGGACAACCCCGAAACTGTATAAATATACCCGCATTTGTATTACGACCGAATACAAATGCAACTGAGACAAAGATATTAAACCTACTCAATATAATACTCGGATGCGGCTTAAACCAAAGCCGACCAGTATCACCTGTCCGAAAATCGACACGTGCGTAAACGCACGTGCATTTTCCGAACCCTACCATAAAACCATACGGCCTATACAACGTTTCGCCCGAACTTGGGAAACTGTCTGTGGGGGACTCTAATGACTCGTCAGCACCCTGGCAGTGGGTTTAACCACAAACCGTCAGCGGCACTAGCTATGCGTAACGGCTGCCCATGGACTGACCTCAAGGGTGGCCGAGGAGCGAACTCAAGGGAGACCGATGAGCGAACTCCTCCGAAAACCCTACTGAGCCTAACAGTGACAATGTATATACAGTCCGGTCCGTTCGTCAATGAGTATCGCATATCCGCCTAGGGGGCTAGTAACGTCAGACCCCCATTAGCAGTATAAGTCGTGTCGGAGTGTAGCCCAGAACGCCCTGAGATACTACTGGAATACCTACCAGTAAATCTCCTGCCTCGGCCGAGGGCTTTGCGTAATGGCTCTCCTAGACACAGCACGTTCTCGCCCCCAATACCGGGAGAGACGAATCCCCTGCCGATCCGCTCACGTGCCTCCATATGGCTCGGGACTGTACCCAAAAGCTACCTGTTTGCACGACTCCTTTGAGCCGTGGTAGGGTAGAAATCAAAGCAGAGTGGGAACTCACACGAGACAAATGACGACCTCAGGTCGATGAACTAACCTGTACACATGTCACCAGGGAACTGCTATCTGACGATAGATATAATACTAACTAGCAGATTCCCGGCGAGTCCTGTCCGGTGTACTCATAACCCAATGAGCACCTGTATACATCTTAGGTGATCCAACTGACACCAGTGGCTTGTGAGACCGGCCACCGCCCCTCGTCGGGGTCTCGACTGTACACACTAGTCTACTCCGGAGTATCGATGCCCTGTCTCGAAACTCCCACGACTAGGGACCACAATTAAGGATATGCATATAAACTACCCAACTCTCACGTATATGATCGCCATCATACAGTTGGTAGTAAAGCAAGATCCTAAGGGCTCTATCAAAGTGTAACATGTAATCAGTCACCTGAACATGTACACGACTGATAAAGGCAAGCCAGATAGCATACTATCATTTCGAGTAAGACTGTCCTACCGGGATAGGTCCTCCGCAATCATTGCAATCACGTACCTGCGATCCAATAATTGACTATGAGGGCACTATCTCCAACAGTGCAGGCACCCTAGAACCACCAAACAAGACCCCAGCCCCTAACTCCATGACTCGGACACAGATTTAATCCTATTAGCCGCAATTTGCGGCCATACCTGCCCTATTTAGTCTCGTTTTGGTTCTGCAGCTCCTACATGTGTAGATTAGACCCCTGGCATGTATAGATTTGTCTAATTTGACCTAGGGTGAAATCTGGAGCCTATTTCCTTTGTTGCTGTTTTGGATTCATGTTTCCGTACTCCTTATTTTAATTCTGAATTTACGTATTGTGTTTACCTCGACTATTTGGCGTTTATACGACGATATCGAGGATTGATTGCTGGTTTTGGAGGCGTACCCATAGGTTCTAACCTATAGGCCCCTTAGCGTATCGTTTTGGTTATCGTGTGTCGTTTTAGCTTTGATTTGGTTTTAATGCGCATATACGATACTTTGATGTGTAGGTACCCTATGAAGACTTCGGGACGACAAACAAGCGCGTGGCGACGTCCACAAATGAAGACGCAAGGTTAGTAGATTATATCTACGGGGGAAGTCGGGAGGATGGCGTATAGCACCCCCGCAGTCCGTAGTTGATATAATGCATATATTATATATATAATAGTTATGGTGTGTCGTGGATATTGTGTTAGGTGTATTATGGATAGTTTAGGGCTAGAAGCAACTAGTGTAGTTCATAGTCACGAACCCTAGAATAAATTTACACCTACACGTACACCCTTGCATATTCATTATACTTGCACTGTGTTTGATGATATTGGACGACATTAGAGACGAGTCGATGATATTGGGCATTGTGCCGCGAGATCGGTGATTTGATATAATTCGTATTTAGGATACGACATATGATCTCTAGCGGGCCTTTGGACGTGTGTTTACATACGCAGTCATATTGATGGTATAAGTTGTACTAGACTTAGATCAATACCCCAGATTATATGATATGATGATGAGGATACCAAATAATTGATGAGATGATTGTGATATTGACCCGTACCCACCTATTGGGATGTCGTACGACGATTTACCGTACGAGCTTTATACTGATGATAGATCCACACTCATGACTCGAGGATGTTAGATGATATACCGTATCGTACGCGATACTATTGAGGCGGGATCACCGAATATTATATTATATATATATATCGACTCAGATTTAGGTGGTTTCCATACCCCTCCTGATGGACTTGGCTTAGTAGATGTTAGACTAGACCCGAGTCATACTTATTTCAAAACTAACGAATCGGGAATATCAAGGGCAAGTAATGGGATTCTACGGGTATTTTCAAAAGATGTATCTATTCTTAAAAACACCGTAACCCTTATTTTACCAAAACCCCGATTCGTCTTATTTCAAATGGCACCACTGCATGACATATACATTTTGGTGTAGATTCTTCACTGTTGCGTTGATTTATTCGATTCCGCATTTTCATTGCTATTTGCATCGCATTGCATGTGTTTATTTCTATATTGCAATCATGATGTTTGGACACCAGCACCATTATCGATGATGCATATGTTTCACATACACTTGCTTGCCGGCTCACACACTTCATCATCGATAATTGCCATGTCACTACACAGTAGTATTATTGCATCAGGATATGACCTTGTATGTGCATACTATTCTTCTATGTCACATACATCATGCTTTCTGATTATACACATTGAGATATTCGTTTTCATGATATTTCTGGATTTGGGAACCGTGGATAAATTTCAAAGGAGAGTATGTACTTATTTGAAAAACCCGGTTTCCTTGATATGATATTTGCGCAGCCACCATGGGACTTATCGGTTCTGATTATATACCCCATACGAGGAGTGTGTGCCGTATGAGGGTACATGGTGGAGCCCGGTATGGTTTCCCTCGGCAAGATGATCGATGGATTTTGCCGATTGAGCCTGGAGGTGGGCGAGTACCTACCGGTGATTGTATTTGAGCTCGGCGGATATCCGGGGGATACCGACCGGAGTTGAGAGATGGACATTGGTTGACCCGTGCTGCCGGGGCCGAGGGCCGATACCGCAGACGGAGCCCCATATGGACGAGGATTTACATGGCGATGCTAGGCATAGGTTTCATGATGTTTCCATGATTTTGATTATATCCTCATATTTACATGCATGATGATTATTGTCATTGGGTGACAGGTGGAGGGGATCCACATATATACAGACATTGATCACATATAGACTTTTATTACATTGATCATACTTCATTTGTATATATAACAGGGTATGAGGGCGCTGTTATATATACCCTTACACCAATATTAGTGGAATGGGACGCTAATATATGTGTATTGATATCCATTTTGATACTTCTTCATATTTACTTCATGCAGACATACCTTATATTTATGACATGTTATTACCTGAGGCACTGGCACGGGTACTTGGCACTACATACATGATTAGATGTTACATTGCCACCTTTTCATGCTTCAGGCTTATTCTTTGAGGTTTATATATTGATCGTTTGACATAGGATTATGTCATGCATTCGATTGCTGCTTGTAGATATTTTCTATTCACGAGTTGGCAACTCACCCCCGTTGTGCCACAGTTCTTGCAGGTTTTGCCGTACAGGTTCCATTATGGCGTTTCTGGCACACTGTTTTCCTTTGCGGATGATTTGCTTGGTAGGTGGGTTCTTTGCATCAGAACCATCCTTGTATATGTATTACTCATTGTATCTAGAAATTCCATTAACCAAAACTTGTATATTGTTTCAGACTTAGACACTTGTGATTTATTATTTCGACCTTAGAGTCGTGTATAGTAGTATGACGCTTTTCATGTTATTGTGAGTTTCTTTTGAGTTTTGATCCACGCCATCCGGCGTTGCATATTATATTGCTTGCGTGTTTGTGACCGTCGATTGACGAAGAGCGAGCTCCCGCTTGGGGATACCTTTTATTCATTGCATATATATTATTTATGTTATACCCCGTTCGGGGCCAGTGTTTACAAAGGAAACTCTGCCGAAATTTTTAGAAAAGACTGTACATTTTAAAAATGCATTTTCGGCTTAGTTATTTAAAATCTTTGATTTCAAAATATGTTTCTTTGCTTATTAAAACCAGTTTTCATTATTTATCCTTAAAATGGTTTTAGATTTCTGGGCTTTTGGCTTACTTGGATCAGATGGAGTCCTATAGACTTCATATGGTTCAAGGGACAGTCGCGTGCTCTTTCGGGACGTGATAAAGTTGGTATCAGAGCGCTAGTTTAACCTTGGTTTGAGTCTAAGTTTGACTATGTGGAGCCTAGGGCGTCTATATATATACGGAACTTAGGCTTGACCTTAAGGAACTTAGACTTATTTGAGGGGGTATTAGACCCGAACTTTCGTCACGTAGGATGACCCTTGGTTGATGGAATAGGTGACTAAAGTAGAGTGACGTACCGTGGGTATGTTCCGCGGCATACTAACGATACGCTACTCCGCTTAAGGAGCCTTAGGATGTACATTTCCTTGCAAAGTATTATATTCATTCCTATGATCTATCCTCATCGATACTGGTTATGATTTTGCTGCCACGATCACACGGGCAGAGAGAGAGAGAGAGCTATGGCTAGAGTTGTGTCAGCATGTGCTCGTCGCAGACGAAGGCTGACCAGGATGTGATTCCAGAGACTTACGATTGCATTGAGAGGCGTCGTCTTACTGTGTTTTCACGCGATGAGCGTTTGACAGATCGCTTTCACGAGATTTCTCGGACGTGCCGATTGGTACCAGAGGATCAGGCTACTGCTAGAGGCCAGCCAGGATGTGATGACCATTGATATATCTCTTATTCATGATGATTGAGGCGTTGTTCAGTGTACAGAAGAATGGGCCAGTTGTTGCTGCAAATGACGAGATGTCACCCAGATGATTGGAGCTACTGCAGCCTGAGTATATACTTAGAGTGATGATAGTGAGTCGCTAGTCACCCGAGGATGAATGACTAGGACATGTGGTTCGTTCGCTTACCCCGATGCGAGGTCTTCAGATAGATTGTTTCCAGCTAGAGACGACTTCACGCAGGTTCGTTGAGAGTCGATAGAGACGATCGAATGTCAGGAGCCCATTTTCCAAGTTTAAAGTATTCGGAAAGACATGCAAGCGATTCTATGGACCCTCTAGAAGAATGAAACCCTAACTCGACTTAATGACCGTGTGAAAGCCTTTGATCCTTAGGGTTTGCGGCAGTTCCGCGGCGCCATTAGTGAAGCTTGGGTTTGCCCTTCTACGGCTGGACCACCGACACTGTGGCATGTACTCGATACTATTAAACTGTACTCAAGATGTTGATCTCTTGGGGGATTATGAGGTTCTGACGAGTCGATCGAATGATTTAACATCATTCGGATATCATGTGATGGGACACTGCTTGGGAGACTTCAGATACGAGTATAGCCGTTGGAGCACAGTCCATGCAGCCATGATGAGACGAGTCCGAATCAGTCGACATTGAAGCAGAGTGAAGTAAAGAGTTCGCTAGAGATTTCGACGAGATGACGTTCCCCTCCGCTGACATCATAGATGCGATACGCACGCAGAGGCATTGTTTATGGATATATCTTCCTGAAAAAGGCGCGATGAGTATGCAGCCGTTCCGGAAACAAGAATTTGCTTCAGTAATGGACGATGACTTCCGGGCAATTCGGCAGAAAGAGATACGCGATAGACTTTGGATGGACCGTAGCTGAGGACGTTGCAGTGCGCAGATAAAGACGTGACGTCGATGTGGACGATGATACAGACAAGCGGGACAAGAGGTTCTAGCGAGACGCGGACGAGCTGTCATTACTTCCCGTCGAGACCAGAGACCTGGTATGCTTACAGAGGCATTGGGATGCGACCAACTTCCGAGGAGATGCTGTGCTGAGGACGCAGATGTCCATCGAGCGAGAAGAGACTATGCCAGAGTACCAGCCTCCGTACAGATCGGCATAGGCAAGATCGGAAGAGACCTTGAGCAGGATTCCTTCCACGACACTGCTGCAATGATATTTGCACCTAGGATCAGATGTGCCACGTACATTCAGAGAGCCAGAGGCCGACGCCAGTGACATGCTGATTTACGAGTAGTCGTGAGGATTGACCGAGAGATGACTCGAGAAGTACCAGAACGGAATCGTCCCTGTTAGCACACCTGACAGGGCCGATGAGCCGATTGATTGCGAGATAGGTAATCCGCAGAGAAGATAAGGACCCAAAGACAGAGGACGCCAGACCGTGAGCAAGAGGCAAGTAGATATCTTGCGCTGCTAGCTTTGGATGCACCGACACCTTCTCGACTGTGAAGGAGGGACTACCGACGACGGTATTTATGATTTGTGATCTTGTGATTCGATTATCACGTAACCGTCATCTTGGATTTCGGTATTTTGGGCATTCTGTTTGCATGATTTAGTCTTGATGGCTGAGTTTCACGATATTTGATTTTATGCACCATGGTTGCACCCACTGGGTATTTATATTTTGCGCATAGTTATTACGTTGAGGTATTGATTGTGATTTCATATCTATTTTATGCCAGCGATTTGATTTACGCTTCCAGCATAGTTTTCGTGCACCTTTAGTGTTTTGATTTGATTTGTGCAAGCTGATGCACATGGTTGTGAGCTTATACACCGCGGTATACCTGATTTTGAGGGAGCCGTATTGTATACCGTCGATTTTGAATTTTCCCGCATGTTGGGCGCATGTTTTGAGATACGATTTTGGTGCACACCAAATGCACTAAATCGGGATTCTTTGTGCATGTCAGATGCACCTGACTTGGCTGTCAGGCACACACGTTGCCTATGACAGATGTTTCATGCACACCGGTTGCACCTAGATATTGTTGTGTGCACATGTATGGCACATATTTGGATTTTGTTTTCCGTGCGCACCAGACGCACGGGGTATTCTTATATACGTCTTAGGATTGATTTTCATGGAGCAGTACTTTTTTATATGATATTTGCTATGTGTTTTCATACTGAGCGGGACTAGTCAGAGGACAGTACCCGCATACTTTTGCATGTATTTACTTTAGTTATTTACACATATAACTTTCATATATACATGTATAATTTTGATGGACATCATACTGGCTTTGTTTTGGATTTGACATTTGTGTCTTTACCATGACTCCGATGATTGCGGGATGCTTGATGGAGTTTTGCTTTTGAGTTATCTGCTTAGTACTCATGCGCATGCATTGCGCTATGATGTTTTAAGTATTGATGATTCGGAGCCCCGATGACCTGGAATTTGTATCGAAATATTTTAGTATTTGGGGGTTTAAATTTAAATTCGGGGACCGAATTTCTTTAAGTGGGGTAGATTGTAACGTTTCAAAATAATAAAATATTATTTTTGGGAATTTTTATAATTTAATATTGTTTTAATGAATATTTTAATATTCCGGTATAATTAAATACAAATAAATAGGGAAAAATTATGGAAAATTCTAAAATAGGGTATTTTATGGAATTATGTCATTTTTATGTTTTTATGATTAGTTATATGCTAATTTAGTGCTAATCGCGATTAAAAATCGCTAATCGGGTTTTAGCAATTTTGTGCAAAATATGCACATATCTTTTTCTACACTTGTGTTATATTTTTCTTGCCATGGCTTTACTTTGGGGTTACTATTCTTGTAAGAAAGGAATTTGAAGAAAGGAAAAGAAAAGAAAATGGAATAAGGAATAAAATATGAGGTTTGGTGAGAGAGAGGGGTATGGTCTTCTTTTGACCCAAAGACTTAGCCATTTCCTTTAATCCCCACACTCATTTCCCTCCCTCTTCCTCCATCTCCTGCTGCTGCTGCCTCTTCCCTCGCTTCATCCCCTATTCAAGCCCTCTAAACACCTCAAAAACATCACTAAAACACCACTCTCCTTTCATTAAAAGTGTGCACAAGCTCAAGGCCTACACATTGGACCAAGAAAGCAAGGATTTTGGCCGCTAGGGGAAACTCAAGAAAATTCTTGAGTTGCCAAATGAGGTATTTACTGAACCCTTAGCTTAGTTTTAAGCTTTACTTATACCCCCATGCAAGTTTAGAACCGATATTGTGTGTGTTTGTGGACTTAAGGAAAACCTAGTTAGGGTTTGAGGAAATTATGAGTTGTAATGTGAAATTGAGCTTAGTAGAGGCCGCACAAACACCCTAGTGATGTTATTTTGGACCCGAACCTGAACTAGAAACCAGAGTACGGATTTATGGAATCGATATCGGGGAAAACTGTAAATATGGGAGTGTATTTTGTAATCTGCTATCACCCGGGATATTCTGAAATAAAATTGATTGGACAGTGAGATGTGCAGGCACCCTAGAACCACCACACAAGACCCCAACCCCTAACTCTATGACTCGGCCGCAGATTTAATCCTATTTCCCGCAATTTGCGGCCAGACCTGCCCCATTTTGTCTCGTTTAGGTTCTTCAGCTCCTACATGTGTAGATTAGACCCCTGGCATGTATAGATTTGTCTAATTTGATCTAGGGTGAAATCTGGAGCCTATTTCCTTTGTTGCTGTTTTGGATTCGTGTTTCCGTATTCCATATTTTAATTCTGAAATTACGTATTGTGTTTACGTCGACTATTTGGCGTTTATACGACGATATCGAGGATTGATTGCTGGTTTTGGAGGCGTACCCATAGGTTCTAACCTATAGGCCCCTTAGCGTATCGTTTTGGTTATCGTGTGTCGTTTTAGCTTTAATTTGGTTTTAATGCGCATATACGATACTTTGATGTGTAGGTACTGTAAGTCGATGTACAACACCCCACGACTTGCGGGGAGGCGGAATAATGAAAAATGATCTTGTTTTAGCCGTAAACATCGACTAACCGAGAATCTTTGCTAAACTATAACTAACAAGAATCATAAAAGTTAACAACTACTATGAAAAGAGATTATACCTGATGAACCGTGTCCTTCGTCTTTTCGTTCTCCACGTCCTCTCCGGCCTTCTCTATGTAATAGATGATCCACCCGAGAGCTTTACTTCAAGCTTCACCTCTAACTTAAGGTAACTAGGTTTCTTAAAGTGCTAATCTAAGTAACCTAGGTGATATAGAGAAGGGTTATGGATTAAGTAGTCTAATCTAATCCTTGGTCTCAACACATGAGAGGGGAGGATTAGGGTTTGAAGAGAGAGAGCTTGAGGAGAGAGAAAATGAGCAAGAGGATGGAATGAGATAATGATCTCATATAATATATATGAAGCATTATATTTATCAAAATAAATAATATAAAGGAATTAACAACCATGCTTCATAAATATAAATGAGTGATTCATCTACATAAGTCATTAAGAATTTATCATGCATTAATGACAAGGATGAATCACACAAATGAGTCACTAATCTCATTTAATGCTTATGCCACCTTAACCCCCAGGTCACCAACCTTCTAGAATCTTCTTGAGAAATTACGAGAACGCCCCTCCTATCCTTGAAAACACAGAAAAACTTTAGACTGTATAAATCCAATAACCGGATACTAGAAACTGGCTTAAACCATAGCCGGCTAGTAAAAACTGTCCGGATGTCGTACGTGCGTAAACACATGTATGCGTCCGATCCCTTGTCGTAAAACCATACGACCTCTATATCGTTTCGCCTGAAGTAGGGAAACTCTCTGTGTGGGACTCTAAAGACTCGACTACTACGCTGGCAGTGGGTTTAACTACAGACCGCAAGCGGCACTAGCTGTACGTAACGGTCCCCAGGTAGATGTCGATAAGAAGGCCGATGAGGAAACCCATCCGAACTCCTACCGAGTCTGATGTGACAATCTTCGTACAGTCCGGTCTGTTCGTCTAAGACTATCGCATATCGGGCCTAGGGGGTGGCAAGCGTCAGTCTTCTAATAGCGGTATAAGTCGTTTCGGAGAGTAGCCCATTACACCCTGAGAAAACAACTGGAACCTACCAGTAAATCTCGCTTGCCCTGGCCAGGGACTTTGCATAATGGATCTCTGACACAGCGCGATATCAACTCCCAATACCGGGACAGACGAATCCTGTCTAACCGCCACTGCCTCCAAGTGCTCGGGACTGCACCCAACTGCTACCTGTTTGCACGACTCCTTTGAGCCGTGGTAGGGTAGCAATCTAAGAACAGTGGGACACACTCAAGGCGAAGTAGCAGTGTCAAGTCTGCGGACTATGCTGTACTCATGTTACCTGAGAACTGATAACTGACGATGGGTATAATACCAACTAACAGTTCCCCGTGAGTCCTGTCCGGTGTACCCGTAACCTAATGAGCACTTGCATACTATCTCCAATACGACGTACTGACGGCTGTAGGACAGACCATCTCCCCAACTGGGATGAGAAGCGTACACACTAGTCTACGCCGGAGTATCGATGCCATGTCTCGATAATCCTCGATAGACTACCTAGCCCCCACTAGTGTGACTGCCATCACAACGCTGGTAGTCAAGCAAGATCCTAAGAGCTCTATCGATACGTATACTCACATATTAAGATAGAAAAACCAAGTAGCATTGTAACATTTCAAAAAGATAAAATATTAATTTTGGGAATTTTTATAATTTAATATTATTTTATTGAATATTTTAATATTTTGGTATTATTAAATACAAATAAATAGGAAAAATGTTAGAAAAATTATGGAAAATTCTAAAATAGGGTAAATTAAAGAATTATGCCATTTCTAAGTTTAATTGACTAGTTATATGCTTAATTAGTGCTAATCGCGATTAAAAACCGCTAATTGGATTTTTAGCATTTTTGTGCAAAAATGTGCACATATCATTTTTGGACTTGTGTTACATTTTTCTTGCCATGGTTTTATTTTGGGATCACTATTTGGGTGAGAAGGAATTAAAGAAAATGGAAAATGGAATAGATTATGAAGCATGGTGAGAGAGAGAGAGTAGGTAGGGGTGTGTTGACTTAGCCATTTCTCCTTCATCTCTTCCTCTCATTTTTCTCTCCCCTCTTCCCCTTAGTGTTGCTGCTGCTACTGCCCCCATTCTCCCCTCCACAAATCCTCTCACTTCATCTCAAAAACAATCTCAAAACCTTACATTCCTTTCACGAAAAATGCACACAAGCCCAAGATCTACGCAATGGACCAAGAAAGATGGTGTTTTGGCGCTGTTAAGGATTCATGAGGGTCTATTGAGGTATTTCCTTCACATTAAGTGCTGTAATTCTTGTGCTTAGGCTTTAATTCAAGTTTCATATCGATATCGTGTGATTTTGTGCACTTTGGACAAAACTAGAGAGGGTTAGGGTAAAGTTGAGATGTGGCTGTGCAATTAGACTCTAATGGTAACCTTAGACCCAATATTGACCAAGACCCTGACCTAGCACAACCTGAAACCCAAAAATACGGAATTATGGAACTTTTCGTGCCCTCAAATCCTGTACCTCTCTGAGAATCCCGAGTGCCCAACATCGGCACCCAAATATCATAAATACTCGTGTCTAGCATCGACACGCAAAACATCCTGTATCGGGCATCCGTCAATCCGGGTCAGCCCTCTCTCAAAGTATATATCGGGAATCCGTCAGTCCGTCGCTAGGTATAGCCAACAACTTGTTTAGTCGAGGCATCCACTGCTAGCAGCGCAAGATATCTACTTGCCTCTTGCTCACGGTCTGACGTCCTCTGACTCTGGGTCCTTATCTTCTCTGTGGATTACCTATCTCGCAGTCAATCGGCTCATCGGCCCTGTCAGGTGTGCTAACGGGGACGATTCCGTTCTGGCACTTCTCTGGTCATCTCTCGATCAATCCTCACGACCACTCGTAAGGCAGCATATCACTGGCGTCGGCCTCTGGCTCTCTGAAAGCACGTCACACATCTGATCTGGGTGCAAACATCATTGCAGCAATGTCCCGGAAGGAATCCTGTTCAGGGTCTCTTCAAATCATGCTCTCTTCAAATCATGCCTATGCCGATCTGTACAGAGGCTGGCTCTCTTGCATAATCTCTTCTCACTCGACAGACATCTGTGTCCTCGGCACAATATTTTCTCGGAAACTGGTCACATCCCAACGTCTCTATAAGCATATCAGGTCTCTAGTCTCGACGGGAAGTAATGACAGCTCGTCAGCGTCTCGCTCGAACCTCTGGTTCCACCTGTCTCTATCGTCGTCCACTATGACGTCACGCCATGCTATCTACACACTGCACTGTTCTCGGCCACGGTCAATCCGAAGTCTCTCACACAGACTCGAAATCGCGTACTCTGTACCTTCATCATTCTATAGAAGATGTCAGGCCGAACAGGTCCTCGGGAACACGTCCCAATCGTCGGAGGAATACTCAATACTCGTCCATCCATGATCAATTCGCAACGTATCTGGGTAAGTTCCTTTATCCGAACCTGGTCAACTACCTAATCGACGATGCCGAACTCTGGCCTGCTGGGTGTGCGCAATATGACCACTCCTGGGTCTAGGTCTTCTCGTATCGTACTCCAGAAAGGTCCTTTCGAGGTTCTCTCTCAATCTCTTTCATGCTGGATTGGCCGGAAGTCATCATCCATTGCTGAAGCTAATTCTTATTCCGGAACGGCTGCATACTTATCGCGCTTCTTTCTGGAAAATATATCCATATACCACGCCTCTGGATACGTATCACATCTCTGATGTCAGTTGAGAGAGGACTGTTGATGTACAACATACCTCAGAGATTATGATGTCGTCTACCGTGCAGACAGATGGACCAGCTGTTGCTGAGATTGACAGGATGTCGCTTCCGGAGCTTACGAGCTGAGATTGTTGGAGCTTCCAGGCAGATATGAGACAGATGATAGCTAGTCTACCCGATTGGAGAGACGAAGGTGATTCGTCCGATTTATGCGCCGGAGCGGGCCCAGTTGAGTTGAAGATTTCCAGTGTGGAGAGTCTTACTCAGATCTAGAGCAGACCGATTCAGAGATGACCGCCACTGTGTCGCCTTTCCTGGAGGATTGAGGCGCTGTTCGGCGTACAGGCGAATGAGCCAGTTGCTGCTGCAAATGACGAGATATCGCCCAGATGGTTGGAGCTACTGCAGCGTGAGCATATACTTAGAGAGATGATAGCGAGTCGCTAGTGACCTGAGGATAAATGACTAGGACATGTGGTTCGTTCGTTTACCGATGCGAGGTCATCAGATAGATTGTTTCCAGCTAGAGTTGACTTCACGCAGGTTCGTTGAGAGTCGATAGAGACGATCGAATGTCAGAAGCCCATTTTCTAAGTTTAAAGTATACGGAAAGACATGCAGGTGATTCTATGGACCCTCTAGAAGAATGAAACCCTAACTCGACTTAATGACCGTGTGAAAGCCTTTGAACCTTAGGGTTTGCGGTAGTTCCGCGGCGCCATTAGTGAGGCTTGGGTTTGCCCTTCTACGGCTGGACCACCGACGCTGTGGCATGTACTCGATACTATTAAACTGTACCCATGATGTTGATCTCTTGGGGGATTATGAGGTTCTGATGAGTCGATCGGATGGTTCGACATCTTTCGGATATTGTGATGGGACACTGCTTGGGAGACTCCAGATCCGAGCGTAGCCGTTGGAGCGCAGTTTGTGTAGCCCCGATGAGATGAGTCCGAATCAGTCGGCATTGAAGCAGAGTGAAGAAAAGAGTTCGGAAGAGATTTCGACGAGATGACGTCCCACTCCGCTGACATCAGAGATGTGATACGTATCCAGAGGCGTGGTATATGGATATATTTTCCAGAAAGAAGCGCGATAAGTATGCAGCCGTTCCGGAATAAGAATTAGCTTCAGCAATGGATGATGACTTCCGGCCAATCCAGCAGGAAAGAGATTGAGAGAGAACCTCGAAAGGACCTTTCTGGAGTACGATACGAGAAGACCTAGACCAAGGAGTGGTCATATTGCGTACACCCAGCAGGCCAGAGTTCGGCATCGTCGACGAGGTATTTGACCAGGTTTGGATAAAGGAACTTACCCAGATTCGTTGCGAATTGATCAAGGATGGACGAGTATTGAGTATTCCTCCGACGATTGGGACGTGTTCCCAAGGACCTGTTCGGCCTGACATCTTCTGTAGAATGATGAAGGTACAGAGTACGCGATTTCGAGTCTGTGTGAGAGACTTCGGATTGACCGTGGCCGAGAACAGTGCAGTGTGTAGATAGCATGGCGTGACGTCATAGTGGACGACGATAGAGACAGGTGGAACCAGAGGTTCGAGCGAGACGCTGACGAGCTGTCATTACTTCCCGTCGAGACTAGAGACCTGATATGCTTACAGAGACGTTGGGATGTGACCAGTTTCCGAGAAAATATTGTGCCGAGGACACAGATGTCTGTCGAGTGAGAAGAGATTATGCAAGAGAGCCAGCCTCTGTACAGATCGGCATAGGCATGATTTGAAGAGACCCTGAGCAGGATTCCTTCCGGGACATTGCTGCAATGATGTTTGCACCCAGGATCAGATGTGTGACATGCTTTAAGAGAGCCAGAGGCCGACGCCAGTGATATGCTGCCTTACGAGTGGTCGTGAGGATTGACCGAGAGATGACCAGAGAAGTGCCAGAACGGAATCGTCCCCGTTAGCACACCTGACAGGGCCGATGAGCCGATTGACTGCGAGATAGGTAATCCATAGAGAAGATAAGGACCCAGAGTCAGAGGACGCCAGACCGTGAGCAAGAAGCAAGTAGATATCTTGCGCTGCTAGCAGTGGATGCACCGACTCCTTCTCGACCTCGAAGGAGGAACTACCGACGACGGTATTTATGATTTGTGATTTTGTGATTTGATTATCACGTATCCGTCGTTTTGGATTTAGGTATTTTGGGCGTTCTGGTTGCATGATTTGGTTTTGATGACTGAGTTTCATGATATTTGTTTCATGCACCCGCTGGATATTTATATATTTTGCGCATAGTTTTTACGTTTGAGATATTGATTGAGATTTCATGCCTACCGTATGCAGTGATTTGATTTGCACTTCCAGCATAGTTTTCATGCACTTTTAGTGTTTTGATATACGATTTTGGTGCACGCCAGATGCACTAAATCGGGATTCTTCGTGCATGTCACATGCACCTGATTTTTTCTGTCAGGCACATACGTTGCCTACGACAGATGTTTCGTGCACACCAGTTGCACCTAGATGTTATTTTGTACACCTGTTTGACACCTATATGGATTTTGATTCCTTGCGCACCAGACGCATAGGATATTCTTATATATGCATTTTGGGGATTGATTCTAGTAGAGCAGTACATTTTTATGATATTCTCTATGTATTGATGTTTTCGGAGCCCCGACAAATTGGATTATTACTAAAATTGTTTTAGTATTGGGGGTTTAAATTTAAATTCGGGGACCGAATTTCTTTAAGTGGGGTAGATTGTAACATTTCAAAAAGATAAAATATTAATTTTGGGAATTTTTATAATTTAATATTATTTTATTGAATATTTTAATATTTTGGTATTATTAAATACAAATAAATAGGAAAAATGTTAGAAAAATTATGGAAAATTCTAAAATAGGGTAAATTAAAGAATTATGCCATTTCTAAGTTTAATTGACTAGTTATATGCTTAATTAGTGCTAATCGCGATTAAAAACCGCTAATTGGATTTTTAGCATTTTTGTGCAAAAATGTGCACATATCATTTTTGGACTTGTGTTACATTTTTCTTGCCATGGTTTTATTTTGGGATCACTATTTGGGTGAGAAGGAATTAAAGAAAATGGAAAATGGAATAGATTATGAAGCATGGTGAGAGAGAGAGAGAGTAGGTAGGGGTGTGTTGACTTAGCCATTTCTCCTTCATCTCTTCCACTCATTTTTCTCTCCCCTCTTCCCCTTAGTGTTGCTACTGCTACTGCCCCCATTCTCCCCTCCACAAATCCTCTCACTTCATCTCAAAAACAATCTCAAAACCTTACATTCCTTTCACGAAAAATGCACACAAGCACACGATATCGATATGAAACTTGAATTAAAGCCTAAGCACAAGAATTACAGCACTTAATATAAAAGAAATACCTCAATAGACCCTCATGAATCTTTAACAGCGCCAAAAGACCATCTTTCTTGGTCCATTGCGCAGAACGCCCAAAAAACCGAAATCCAAAACGACGGATACGTGATATGCTGCCTTACGAGTGGTCGTGAGGATTGACCGAGAGATGACCAGAGAAGTGCCAGAACGGAATCATCCCCGTTAGCACACCTGACAGGGCCGATGAGCCGATTGACTGCGAGATAGGTAATCCACAGAGAAGATAAGGACCCAGAGTCAGAGGACGCCAGACCGTGAGCAAGAGGCAAGTAGATATCTTGCGCTGCTAGCAGTGGATGCACCGACTCCTTCTCGACCTCGAAGGAGGAACTACCGACGACGGTATTTATGATTTGTGATTTTGTGATTTGATTTGCACTTCCATCATAGTTTTCATGAACTTTTAGTGTTTTGATATACGATTTTGGTGCACGCCAGATGCACTAAATCGGGATTCTTCGTGCATGTCACATGCACCTGATTTTTTCTGTCAGGCACACAGGTTGCCTACGACAGATGTTTCTTGCACACCAGTTGCACCTAGATGTTGTTTTGTACACCTGTTTGACACCTATATGGATTTTGATTCCTTGTGCACCAGACGCATAGGATATTCTTATATATGCATTTTGGGGATTGATTCTAGTAGAGCAGTACATTTTTATGATATTCTCTATGTATTGATGTTTTCGGAGCCCCGACAAATTGGATTATTACTAAAATTGTTTTAGTATTGGGGGTTTAAATTTAAATTCGGGGACCGAATTTCTTTAAGGGGGGTAGATGGTATCAAATCACAAAATCACAAATCATAAATACCGTCGTCGGTAGTTCCTCCTTCGAGGTCGAGAAGGAGTCGGTGCATCCACTGCTAGCAGCGCAAGATATCTACTTGCCTCTTGCTCACGTTCTGGCGTCCTCTGACTTTGGGTCTTTATCTTCTCTGTGGATTACCTATCTCGCAGTCAATCGGCTCATCGGCCCTGTCAGGTGTGCTAACGGGGACGATTCCATTCTGGCACTTCTCTGGTCATCTCTCGGTGAATCCTCACGACCACTCGTAAGGCAGCATATCACTGGCGTCGGCCTCTTACTCTCTTAAAGCACGTCACACATCTGATCCTGGGTGCAAACATCATTGCAGCAATGTCCCGGAAGGAATCCTGCTCAGGGTCTCTTCAAATCATGCCTATGCCGATCTGTACAGAGGCTGGCTCTCTTGCATAATCTCTTCTCACTCGACAGACATCTGTATCCTCGGCACAATATTTTCTCAGAAACTGGTCACATCCCAACGTCTCTGTAAGCATATCAGGTCTCTAGTCTCGACGGGAAGTAATGACAGCTCGTCAGCGTCTCGCTCGAACCTCTGGTTCCACCTGTCTCTATCGTCGTCCACTATGACGTCACGCCATGCTATCTACACACTGCACTGTTCTCGGCCACGGTCAATCCGAAGTCTCTCACACAGACTCAAAATCGCGTACTCTGTACCTTCATCATTCTATAGAAGATGTCAGGCCGAACAGGTCCTCGGGAACACGTCCCAATCGTCGGAGGAATACTCAATACTCGTCCATCCTTGATCAATTCGCAACGTATCTGGGTAAGTTCCTTTATCCGAACCTGGTCAACTACCTCGTCGACGGTGCCGAACTCTGGCCTGCTGGGTGTGCGCAATATGACCACTCCTGGGTCTAGGTCTTCTCGTATCGTACTCCAGAAATGTCCTTTCGAGGTTCTCTCTCAATCTCTTTCCTGCTGGATTGGCCGGAAGTCATCATCCATTGCTGAAGCTAATTCTTATTCCGGAACGGCTGCATACTTATCGCGCTTCTTTCTGGAAAATATATCCATATACCACGCCTCTGGATACGTATCACATCTCCGATGTCAGCGGAGTCGGACGTCATCTCGTCGAAATCTCTTGCGAACTCTTTTCTTCACTCTGCTTCAATGCCGACTGATTCGGACTCATCTCATCGGGGCTACACAGACTGCGCTCCAACGGCTACGCTCGGATCTGGAGTCTCCCAAGCAGTGTCCCATCACAATATCCGAAAGATGTCGAACCATCCGATCGACTCGTCAGAACCTCATAATCCCCCAAGAGATCAACATCATGGGTACAGTTTAATAGTATCGAGTACATGCCACAGCGTCGGTGGTCCAGCCGTAGAAGGGCAAACCCAAGCCTCACTAATGGCGCCGCGGAACTGCCGCAAACCCTAAGGTTCAAAGGCTTTCACACGGTCATTAAGTCGAGTTAGGGTTTCATTCTTCTAGAGGGTCCATAGAATCACCTGTATGTCTTTCCGTATACTTTAAACTTGGAAAATAGGCTTCTGACATTCGATCGTCTCTATCGACTCTCAACGAACCTGCGTGAAGTCGTCTCTAGCTGGAAAAAATCTATCTGATGACCTCGCATCGGTAAACGAACGAACCACATGTCCTAGTCATTTATCCTCAGGTCACTAGCGACTCGCTATCATCTCTCTAAGTATATGCTCACGCTGCAGTAGCTCCAACCATCTGGGCGATATCTCGTCATTTGCAGCAGCAACTGGCTCATTCACCTGTACGCCGAACAGCGCCTCAATCCTCCAGGAAAGGCGACACAGTGGCGGTCATCTCTGAATCGGTCTGCTCTAGATCTGAGTAAGACTCTCCACACTGGAAATCTTCAACTCAACTGGGCCCGCTCCGGCGCATAAATCGGACGAATCACCTTCGTCTCTCCAATCGGGTAGACTAGCTATCATCTGTCTCATATCTGCCTGGAAGCTCCAACAATCTCAGCTCGTAAGCTCCGGAAGCGACATCCTGTCAATCTTAGCAACAGCTGGTCCATCTGTCTGCACGGTAGACGACATCATAATCTCTGAGGTATGCTGTACATCAACAGTCCTCTCTCAACTGACAGCTCTAACAATGGCCCGATCATCCGGTGCAAAACCAAGCACTCGCCGCTACTAGAGGTCACAATCACCAATACTAACTCGAGACGTTCCCATGTCACCAGAAAACACAATGGTCGGCCCTCGTACCAGACGAGCTCGCACCGGCCGTAACCCTAGCAGCAGCCCAAACTGCGCTCAAACATGGCGACATGAACCTCAATCGAGTATCGAAGAGAGCAGATCAATGGCAAGAAAGAGAACAACAGATCCAGAGTGGATACATGATCATAGGAAGGAACAGCATCAATGGAGGTATGATCATGAAACTAATAGAATCGAGGATCTCAAATGGATGTATAATCATGGATATAAGGAGAATCACTGATCTCGAAAATATGTACATCCTAAGGTTCCTTAAGCGGAGTGGCGTGTCGTAAGTATGCAGCGGAACATACCCACGGTACGTCACTCTACTTTAGTTACCTATTCCATCAACCAAGGGTCATCCTAATACGACGAAAGTTCGGGTCTAACACCCCCTCGACTAAGTCTAAGTTCCGTAAGGTCAAGCCTAAGTTCCGTATATATATAACGCCCTAGGCTCCACATAGTCAAACTTAGACTCGAACCAAGGTCAACCTAGTGCTCTGATACCAACTTTGTCACGACCCGAAAGAGCACGTGACTGGCCCTTGAACCATATGAAGTCTATAGGACTCCATCTGATCCAAGTAAGCCAAAAGCCCAGAAATCTAAAACCATTTTTAAGAATAAATAAAGAAACTGGTTTAAAGAAGTCAAGAAATACATGTTTGAAATCAAGGTTTTTAAATATCTAAGCCGAATATGCATTTTTAAAACAGTAAAGTCTGTTCTAAAAATTTCGGCAGAGTTTATTTTGTAAAACTGGCCCCGAATGGGGTACAACAAGGATAACAATATATGCAATGATAAAGGCATCCCCAAGAGGGAGCTAGCTCTTCGTCAAATGACGGCCACAACCACACAAGCAATAAGAATATACAACGCCGAAAGGCGAGGGTCAAACCAAAAGAACTCAAAAGCAACAAGAAAACCGCAATACTACTAAGCGCGACTCTAAGGTCGAATAATATATCACTAAAGTCTAGGTCTGAAACAATATACAAGTTTTGGTTGATGGAAATTCTAGATACAATGAATAAAATAAATACAATGGTGGTTCTTGATGCGAAAGAATCCACCTACCAAAAGCAATTCACCCGCAAGAAAGTAGTGCCAGAAACGCCGCAATGGAACCTGTACGGCAGAACCTGCAAGAACTGTGGCACAACGGGGGTGAGTTGCCAACTCGTGAATAGAAATATCTACAAGCAGAAACCGAATGCAAGACATAAACCTAGGTCAACAATCAGTAATATAACCACAAGAGTACATCTGAAGTATGATAAGGTGGCAAGGTAACATCTAAATATGTATGTAGTGCCAGGTACTCAGGTAATAACATGTCATCAGTATAAGGTATGTCTGCATGAAGTAAATATGATGAAGTATCAAGGATATCAATACACATATATTAGCGTCCCATACCACTAATATTGGTGTAAGGGTATATATAACAGCGCCCTCTTACCCTGTTATATATACAAATGAAGTATGATCAGTGTAAATCCAGTCTGTATATGATCCATGTCTGTATATATGTGGAACCCGTCCACCCGTCACCTAATGACAATAAGCATCATGTATGCAATATGAGGATATAAACAAAATCATGGAAAAACATCATGAAACCCGTGCCTAGCATCGACACGTAAATCCTCATCCATCGGGCTCCGTCAGTCCGGATCGGCCCGCGGGCTATGTCTGCGGAATCGGCCCTCGGCCCCGGCAGTATGCCCATCTCTCAACTCCGGTCGGTATCCTCCAGATATCCGCCGAGCTCAAATACAATCACCGGTAGGTACTCGCCCGCCTCTAGGCTCAATCGGCAAAACCCATCGATCATCTTGCCGAGGGGAACCATACCGGGCCCACCACGAACCCGCAAACAGATCATCCACTCCTCGAATCGGGTTTCAAGCATACGTCTCAGCACCGAGAAAACGCGTGGTGGACGCACCAAAATATCATATCTCGAGGTACCGGGTTTTTTTCAAAATAGAGCATCCTTTCTTAAATAATCCCACGGTCCTCAAAATCAGAAATCACATGAAAATCCAACATCAAGAAGTAAATCCAATGCGATGTGCTATGCAATCAATCCATGATGTATGCGACATGTAAAGAAAGATAATCATATCAGAAGTCATGCAACAGTACTACAGTGTAGTGGCATGGCAATTATCGATGATGAAGTGTGTGAGCCGGCAAACAATGTACGTGGAACATACGCATCATCGATAATGGTGCTGGTGTCCTGACAGCATGATAACAGTAGCAATAAACATATGCAAGCGATGCGAATAGCATGAAAATGCGGAAATCAAATAATCAACATCACAGTGAAGAATCTACTATGCAACTACAGATCTAAGTATCAAGTCAAATGGGAGAGGTATGGAAACCACCTAAATCTGAGTCGATAAATATATAGATATATAGTCGGTGATCCCGCCTCAAGAACATATCGTAGGACATCCTCGAGTTATGAGTGCGGATCTATCATCAATATCGGCTCGTACGATAAATCATCGTACGGCATCCCAATAGCTGGGTACGGGTCGACATCTCACTATCTCATCACATAACAGGTATCACCATCATCAGATCATATAATCTGGGGTACTACTCTATGTCTAGTACAAATCGATACCATCAATAAAGTATGCATGCGGGGGCAAACACACATCCCAAGCCCGCACGAATCACAAGTCATATCCCAAATATGAATCGTATCAAATCACCGATCTCGCGGCACAAAGCCCACATCATCGACTCATCTCCAAAGTCATCCCATATCATCAAACACAGTGCAAGTATAATGAATATGCAAGGTTGTGCGTGCTGGTGTACCTCTATCCTAGAGCTCGCAACTAGGAACTACGCTAGTTATTTCTATCTCTAACTAACCATAACACACTACAACTATCACATAAATAAACTACATAGTATACTATCTACGGACTGCGGGGGTGCTATACGCCATCCACCCGACTTCCCCCTGTAGATATAATCTACTCACCTTGCATCATCATTTGCGGACGTCACCACGTATTTGCTTGTCGTCCCGAAGTCTTCATGGGTACCTACATATCAAAGTATCGTATATGCGCATTAAAACCAAATCCAAGCTAAAACGGCACATGAAGTCCAAAACGATACGATAAGGGGCCTATAGGTGAGAACCTATGGCACGCCTTCAAAACCATCAATAAATCCTCTATATCGTCGTATAAACGCCAAATAGTCGAGGCAAAACACAATCCACAATTTCGGGCCGATTCCGCAGACATAGCCCGCGGGCCGATCCGGACTGACGGAGCCCGATGGATGAGGATTTACGTGTCGATGCTAGGCACGGGTTTCATGATGTTTTTCCATGATTTTGTTTATATCCTCATATTGCATACATGATGCTTATTGTCATTGGGTGACGGGTGGACAGGTTCCACATATATACAGACATGGATCATATACAGACTGGATTTACACTGTTCATACTTCATTTGTATATATAACAGGGTATGAGGGCGCTGTTATATATACCCTTACACCAATATTAGTGGTATGGGACGCTAATATATGTGTATTGATATCCTTGATACTTCATCATATTTACTTCATGCAGACATACCTTATACTGATGACATGTTATTACCTGAGTACCTGGCACTACATACATATTTAGATGTTACCTTGCCACCTTATCATACTTCAGATGTACTCTTGTGGTTATATTACTGATTGTTGACCTAGGTTTATGTCTTGCATTCGGTTTCTGCTTGTAGATATTTCTATTCACGAGTTGGCAACTCACCCTCGTTGTGCCACAGTTCTTGCAGGTTCTTCCGTACAGGTTCCATTGCGGCGTTTCTGGCACTACTTTCTTGCGGGTGAATTGCTTTTGGTAGGTGGATTCTTTCGCATCAAGAACCACCATTGTATTTATTTTATTCATTGTATCTAGAATTTCCATCAACCAAAACTTGTATATTGTTTCAGACCTAGACTTTAGTGATGTATTATTCAACCTTAGAGTCGCGCTTAGTAGTATTGCGGTTTTCTTGTTGCTTTTGAGTTCTTTTGGTTTGACCCTCGCCTTTCGGCGTTGTATATTCTTATTGCTTGTGTGGTTGTGGCAGTCATTTGACGAAGAGCTAGCTCCCGCTTCGGGATGCCTTTATCATTGCATATATTGTTATCCTTGTTGTACCCCATTCGGGGCCAGTTTTACAAAATAAACTCTGCCGAAATTTTTAGAAAAGACTTTACTGTTTTAAAAATGCATATTCGGCTTAGATATTTAAAAACCTTGATTTCAAACATGTATTTCTTCACTTCTTTAAACCAGTTTCTTTATTTATTCTTAAAAATGGTTTTAGATTTCTGGGCTTTTGGCTTACTTGGATCAGATGGAGTCCTATAGACTTCATATGGTTCAAGGGCCAGTCACGTGCTCTTTCGGGTCGTGACAAGCATACTACTATGTTTAGCAAGACTGTTATATACATGTGAATATCCCAAGCTTCCATTAAGTAATATACAAACTAGTATGATACAATAATGGCCCCTAGGGCATATACACTATCAGGTACCCCATGAAAACTTCGGGACGACAAGCAAGAGCGTGGCGACGTCCACAAATGAAGACACAAGGTGAGTAGATTATATCTAAGGGGGAAGTCGGGTGGATGGCGTATAACACCCCCGCAGTCTGTAGTTGATATAATGTATATATTATATATATAATAGTTATAGTGTGTCGTGGATATTGTGTTAGGTGTATTATGGATAGTTTAGGGTTAGAAGCAACTAGTGTAGTTCATAGTTGTGAACACTAGAATAGATTTACACCTACACGTACACCTTTGCATATTCATTATACTTGCACTGTGTTTGATGATATTGGACGACATTGGAGATGAGTCGATGATATTGGGCATTGTGCCGCGAGATCAGTGATTTGATATGATTCGTATTTGGGATACGACATGTGATCTCTAGCGGGCCTTTGGACGTGTGTTTAAACACGCAGTCATATTGATGGTATCAGTTGTACTAGACTTAAATCAGTACCCCAGATTATGTGATATGATGATGAGGATATCAAATGATTGATGAGCTGATTGTGATATTGACCCGTACCCAGCTATTGGGATGCCGTACGACGATTTACCGTACGAGCATTATACTAATGATAGATCCGCACTCATGACTCGAGGATATCAGATGATATACTGTATCGTACGCGATACTATTGAGGCGGGATCACCGAATATTATATTATATATATATATATATATATCGACTCAGATTTAGGTGGTTTCCATACCCCTCCTGATGGACTTGGCTTAGCAGATGTTAGACTAGACCCGAGTCATACCTATTTCAAAACTAACGAATCGGGAATATCTTAAGGGCAGGTAAAGGGATTCTACGGGTATTTTTAAAAGATGTATCTATTCTTAAAAACACCGTAACCCTTATTTTAAGAAAACCCCGATTCGTTTTATTTCAAATGGCACCGCTGCATGACATATACATTTTGGTGTGCGTTGATTTATTTGATTCCCCATTTTCATTGCTATTTGCATTGCATGTGTTTATTTCTATATTGCAATCATGTTGTTAGGACACCAGCACCATTATCGATGATGCATATGTTCCACGTACACTTGCTTGCCGGCTCACACACTTCATCATCGATAATTGCCATGTCACTACACAGTAGTATTATTGCATCAGGATATGACCTTGTATGTGCATACTATTCTTCTATGTCACATACATCATGCTTTCTGATTATACACATTGAGATATTCGTTTTCATGATATTTCTGGATTTGGGAACCGTGGATAAATTTCAAAGGAGAGTATGTACTTATTTGAAAAACCTGGTTTCCTTGATATGATATTTGCGCAGCCACCATGAGACTTATTAGTTCTGATTATATACCTCATACGAGGAGTGTGTGCCGTATGAGGGTACATGGTGGGGCCCGGTATGGTTCCCCTCGGCAAGATGATCGATGGATTTTGCCGATTGAGCCTGGAGGTGGGCGAGTACTTACAGGTGATTGTATTTGAGCTCGGCGAATATCCGGGGGATACCGACCGGAGTTGAGAGATGGACATGGGTTGACCCGTGCTGCCGGGGCCGAGGGTCGATACCGTAGACGGAACCCCATATGGACGAGGATTTACGTGCCGATGCTAGGCACGGGTTTCATGATGTTTCCATGATTTTGATTATATCCTCATATTTACATGCATGATGATTTTTGTCATTGGGTGACAGGTGGACGGGATCCACATATATACAGACATTGATCACATACAGACTTTTATTACATTGATCATACTTCATTTATATATATAACAGGGTATGAGGGCGCTGTTATATATACCCTTATACCAATATTAGTGGAATGGGACGCTAATATATGTGTATTGATATCCATTTTGATACTTCATCATATTTACTTCATGCAGACATACCTTATATTTATGACATGTTATTACTTGAGGCACTGGCACGGGTACTTGGCACTACATACACGATTAGATGTTACATTGCCACTTTTTCATGCTTCAGGCTTATTCTTTGAGGTTTATATATTGATCGTTTGGCATAGGATTATGTCATGCATTCGATTGATGCTTGTAGATATTTTCTATTCACGAGTTGGCAACTCACCCCTGTTGTGCCACAGTTCTTGCAGGTTTTGCCGTACAGGTTCCGTTGCGGCGTTTCTGGCACACGGTTTTCCTTTGCGGGTGATTTGCTTTGTAGGTGGGTTCTTTGCATCTGAACCATCCTTGTATATATATTACTCATTGTATCTAGAAATTCCATCAACCAAAACTTGTATATTGTTTCAGACTTAGACACTAGTGATGTATTATTTCGACCTTAGAGTCGCGTGTAGCAGTATGACGGTTTTCATGTTATTGTGAGTTTCTTTTGAGTTTTGATCCTCGCCATTCGGCGTTGTATATTATATTGCTTGCGTGGTTGTGACCGTCGATTGACGAAGAGGTAGCTCCCGCTTGGGGATGCCTTTTATTCATTGCATATATATTATTTATGTTGTACCCCGTTCGGGGCCAGTATTTACAAAGGAAACTCTGCCGAAATTTTTAGAAAAGACTGCACATTTTAAAAATGCATTTTCGGCTTAGTTATTTAAAATCTTTGATTTAAAAATATGTTTCTTTGCTTATTAAAACCAGTTTTCTTTATTTATCCTTAAAATGGTTTTAGATTTCTGGGCTTTTGGCTTACTTGGATCAGATGGAGTCCTATAGACTTCATATGGTTCAAGGGCCAGTCACGTGCTCTTTCGGGACGTGACAAAAGGTGTTTATTATAAATATTATCAGTAAAAATACTATTTACCATATGTTTATATATTATAATTAACATTATGAAGGAAAATGTATGCATATAATATTTTGATATTTTAAATATGCATATCATATCAAATATCCTAACCAATATTCTTAAAATATTGTATCATATAAAATGGTTAGGATAATATATCAATAATCCCAAATATTACTAACATCATTCATTGAGATATTGTGCAAGGTTTAGTTCAGGTCAGGAGATCGAGATGTTGAGATGTCGGGAATCAAAAATCTGCCGATAAAGTTAAATAAAATCGAAGAATCAATACTGGCAGAGACTCAGGAAATATTATCAAATTCCAGATATCCAAAAGATCTCCATGTGTCACATTGAAGCAACCCCAGAAAACTGAAGGTATGATTTCACTAAACGGCCGCTGATCCATGGCCAAACCATACCAAATGCGGTGGATCCGTGGCCGAGTCAACGATTCAGGGTGTGGGATTTTGTGGTTTGGATCTCAACAACCACACCTGATTCTTTGGATCTTTTGTTTCTGGTTTTGGTGCTATATAAAGGATCGAGGGCTAAACCTAGAAGGCATCAATCTTTTACACGAAGCTAATCACCGTCAAAGTGTTAGTGTATATGCCCTAGGGGCCATTATTGTATCATACTAGGTTGTATATTACTTAATGGAAGCTTGGGATATTCACAGTTGTATATAACAGTCTTGCTAAAAATGGTAGTATGCTACTTGGTTTGTGTCTACTTTAATATGTGCATATGTTTCTTATAACGTATCACTTATACATATTAGTAGAGCCCATAGGATCTTTGCTTGATTACCAACGTTGTGATGGTAGTCACACTAGTGGGGGCTGGGTAGTCTGTAAGCAACATCCTATATAGGTCCCTGGTCTTTGGATTATCGAGATAGGGCATCGATATTCCGGAGTAGACTAAGTGTGTACGCTTCTCATCCCAGTTGGGGAGATGGTCTGTCCCACAGCCATCAGTACGTAGTACTGGAGATAGTATACAGGTGCTCGTTAGGTTACGAGTACACCGGACATGACTCGGCAGGGAACTGATTGGTTGGTATTATACCCATCGTCAGTTAACAGTTTCCAGGTCACATGAGTATAGCATAGTCCGCAGACTTGACACTGCTACTTCGCCTCGAGTGTGTCCCACTGTTCTTAGATTGCTACCCTACCACGGCTCAAAGGACTCATGCAAACAGGTAGCAGTTGGGTGCAGTCCCGAGCACTTGAAGGCAGTGGCGGTTAGATAGGATTCGTCTCTCCCGGTATTGGGAGTTGATATCGCACTGTGTCAGAGAGCCATTACGCAAAGTCCCTGGCCAGGGCAAGCGAGATATACTGGTAGGTTCCAGTAGTTTCTCAGGGTGTAATGGGCTTCGCTCCGACACGACTTATACAGCTATTAGGGGACTGACGCTTGCCGCCCCCTAGGCTTGATATGCGATAGTCTTAGACGAACAGACCGGACTGTACGAAGATTGTCACATCAGGCTCAGTAGGGGTTTAGATGGCTTTCCTCATCGGCCTTCTTATCGACATCTACCTTGGGACCGTTACGTACAGCTAGTACCGCTTGCGGTCTGTGGTTAAACCCACTGCCAGCGTAGTGTCGAGTCTTTAGAGTCCCACACAGAGATTTTCCCTGCTCCAGGCGAAACGATATAGAGGTCGTATGGTTTTACGACAAGGTTTCGGATGCGTACGTGTGTTTACGCACGTATGACTTTTCGGACAGTTTATACTAGTCGGCTTTGGTTTAAGCCAGATTCTAGTATAGGGTTACTGGATTTATACAATCTAAAGTTTTTCCGTGTTTTCACGGATTGGAGGGGCGTTCTCGTAATTTGTCGGGAAGGTTCTAGAAGAGTGGTGATTAAGGGGTTAAGGTGGCATGAGCATTAATTGCTTAATGACTCATTTGTGTGATTCATGCTTTGTATTAAATGATTCATTAATGAGTTAATGAGTCATATGATGAATCACACTAGATGAATGAATCTAACCATGATGAAAAATCATTTATATTATTTATTTGATTAATTGTTATGGTTGATATATTCAGATGATTTCATTATTCTTTTCATTATCATCTTCACCTTCTCTCTCCTCAAGCTCACTCTCTCTTCAAACCCAAACCCTAACCTTTCATGAGTTGAGATCAAGGGTTAGCTAGACTAATACATCCATAACCTCACTCTATATCCCCTAGGTAGTTTAGATTAGCACTTTAAGCAACCTAGGTTATCTCAAGTTTGATATTAAGCATGGCGTAGGAGCTTTCAGGTGGATCGTCTTTGATTCGAGGAGGCCATTGAGATGCCGATGTTCCAAGGAGCCTACGAGGAGTGGAGGACCGCGATGAAGACCCGAAGGACAAGTAACATGAGGTATAACTTTGTATCCGAGTAGTTAAGCCTCTAGTACTTTGTTAGCAATGGTTTAGAAACGATTCATGCGCTCAAGTCCGTGTTACGAAGCTTTGATAATCGTTTTTCATATATTTCGCCTCCCTGCAAGTTCGTGGGGTGCGTGACATGGACTTACAGTGGTATCAGAGCCAACTAAACCATTACTAGCTTGTTAGCAACTGATTAGAAGTTCGATCAACGGAAAACACGAAAACAAAAACCCGGATATTCCTAGTTTCTGTTAATTTTAAAAGTGTCTGAAAAATAATTTGACATACCTTAAAATTCACAGCAGGGAATTGTAAGAAAACTGGGAAAATACGAGCCCCTAACTTGGCAAGACGGCCGCGGATCCGAGGAAATAAGGTGCTTTTCGCCGCGGATCCGCCGCCGAGTCAACGCCGAGTTGACTCGGATTTTCACAGTAATTCATATTTTGGTGTTTTTTGTTTTCCTGTATGCTCTGTTTCTACCCAGGTTGCTTCAGTACAGGTTTGCTTTTACGGTAGACACGGAATTTGGTATTCGATCGATATTCTAAGATATTTGCTAATTGGGTTTTTATCTGTAATGTTTAATGTGTTCGTAAACCTCCCCTAACTGCTAGTATGTCGGTTGGCAGGGGGTTGCACATTTCTGAAATGTTTACTGTTTGTGTATATGAACTGTGTTGGACTGTTGTGATGGTTAGCCGGGGTTTGAGATGGGTTTAATATTCATTCATTCGATGTAAATGTAAAATGATGTAATATTCTTTTGCGGGGCACATCCAGGTTGCGGTTGTAGCCACCGTTGTATTATTTCTTTTTACTGTTTTTTGCTCCTAAGATAGACCCAAGGCGGGGTACACAAACTACCAGGTACGTCGAAGTGTTTAGTGGCCTACTCACGTTGTTGAGGGAGACCGCTTCACTTCGGGTACTTGACGGGTAGTTTTCCGTACCCGTAGGGGTCTAGGGTGGGGTAATGGCTATTCATCACAACTGTGTAATCCGTCTTTTATTGCACGCTCAAAGCAAATGCAGATTGCTAATAAATCCAATAAAGTTCATCTGTGATCTGGAATGCTTATTATTGCGTCTAACGAATGTACAATATCTATATATGATAGCTATTAGACGTCACTTATGTTTTACACCCGCGCTAGCCCAGCCCCCGCTCTGTCGTTAGTTAAGTAACCTAACGGATGATGACGGGACCCCGTGGCGAATGCGGATGGCATAAGAGGACGTGGTATTTTCGTTGTTTTCTGCAATGATAGGATAATTGATGGGACGCATTATTATAATGCAAAGAAAATAAACCAAAGTTTAAATCGTTGGAACAAATTTAAAAGAAACCACTCGGTTATTTTAAAAGAGCAGAATTTTTTATTTACGGAGCTTTAACCACTCCTTTTAGAATGTATCAGGTTCCTTCGATTACATCAAGTTCACTACGTTCACGGTTTTGCCAAAACCATTCGTAGCCCTCCGTCATTTCATTTGGGTATTCAGTAGTATTCAAGCTACGTATTTTGACCAACGCCAAGGCATAGTGTTTGGTAGCTGCTGGATATTCATTTGTTTACATAGATAGATGTGTTAGTTTGGGACAGTCGTATTATCATTTTGGCCAACGTCAAGGATATGTACGGGTGGGTTCAAATTAACCAGGATAATGATGGGCATAACTTGACATGTGACTTATGATATTTTGACCAACGCCAAGGTCATAAGAGCATGGGGCAAAAAATCTATATCGCGAATTTCTAAAGAAACTGAAATTTGCAGAAAGAGCATACCATTTTGGAGTGTGATGAATGTTTGTAAGATTCCTTCAACATTATCATACGATGATATTTTGGATCCCGATCCTACTGTGAGTATATATTACTTATCAGGAGATTCGTCACTTAACGATCAATGCTATAAACCAAGTAGGTGCCTAGAAAGGTGTCAGCGGGGTTACGCCCCCAGAGAAAAGAGGTTATTTAATTAAGGAACTTCGCGAAAGCGTTGGAAAACCTCCCTCGAAGTATCGACACTGACCTGGCTGAACGGTTAAGCAAGAATTGTACGGTAAGAATAGTCCTGGCTAATTCTTCTTTTATGGTTTGAGGAGGGATTCGAGAAACAGTGGGAGCCATCCTGTTTAGATAAATTAAAACCACTCTAAACTTGCAAAAGCATCATGCTAATAGTATTTTCTTCTCTCTCTTAAATAGCAGCGACCTTGTGACCACACATAGGTTACATCTAGATAATAATTTGACTGAATCTGACTTATATGACTGGCAAAGGTCTGTCCAGATGTCCATTACCTATGACAAGCTGGACCACCCTATTACTACTCAAGATCCCACCGTCCCAGGTCCAGTTTCCACTGTCGTGAAAATAGATATCCGTCAGACAAAGGAAAAGGATAAAGCGAAAGCTAAGTGCCTCGTATTAGCTTCAGTTGATGGTATATACCAGAAGCAGCACGAGAAGATGGACTTGGTTTCCATCTTTCTCCATAACAAAGATTTATATGGAGAGTAATCTCATATCGCAAGATATGAGACCTCGAACGAATTAATTCAAGCGAGGTTGGCTGACGGGTCATCTGTAGGGGACAACGTCCTTACAATGACTGGCTGTATTGATGAGCTCCAGGACCTAGAAACCGCGTTGGGAAACGAGTCAGATACTGACTTGATTCTACAGTCTTTACCTTCTACCCTGAAGGAAACCAGGGAAGTAGAAGGAAAGAGAAAAGCAAAAGTTTTGGGACTGGATATAGTAAAAGAGGGACGTTCCTATTGTTATGGGATTGGGCATAGGCAGAAAGATTGCAGGGCTTTAGAAGCCAGTAGCCAGGATTCGAAGCATGTTGTGGCTTCAGCCTCAAGTGTATTTGTTATTGAGAACTGTTTATCAATTAACTCTACTTCCTGGGTATTAGATACCGGAGCAGGATCTCATATCTATAATTCATTACATGCTTTGAGAAACCGTAGAGTTATAAAGGTAGGTGATTGGTCTCTCAGAGTTGCAAACGGAATGAGCGTAGACGCTGAATCCGTGGGAGAATATCGCCTAGGTTTGACAAGTGGGCAGATATTGATTTTATGTAACTGTCTATATGTAACTAGTATGACTTGTAATATCATATCAGTATCCTCACTTTCAAGAGAGGGATATAATTTTACATTCGAAAGCGATGTAGTATACATCCACCTAAATCAAGTTATGATAGGGTCAGGTACATTAGATAACGGTATATACGTATTAAGTCAAGCTCAGGTTTTCAATGTCCAGAATACACTTAAAAGAAAGTCTCCGGAATTAAATCAGGCTTTCTTATGGTATTGTAGACTTGGTCACATCAATGAGAGAAGGTTGGCAAAGTTACATAGAGAAGGATATTTGAATCCGTTCGAATATCAATCTTATGCTACTTGTCAATCTTGTCTCATAGGAAAGATGACAAAGACTCTGTTTACTGGACACGGGGTAAGAGAAAGAGAGCTCTTGGGACTCGTACACAGTGACGTGTGCGGTCCAATATCTACACATGCGCGAGGTGGTTATTCCTACTTCATTACTTTTACGGATGATTTCTCTAGGTATGGATATATCTTCTTGATGAAGCATAAATCCGAGGCCTTTGAGAAATTCCAAGAATACAAAAATGAAGTGGAAAAACAAACAGGCAAGAGTATAAAAACACTGAGATCTGATCGAGGTGGTGAATACTTAAGTGCCGAGTTCCTGGGTTACTTAAAAGAGAACGGAATTCTCTCTCGTCTTACTCCTCCATACACACCACAACACAACGGTGTATCGGAAAGGAGGAATCGAACCCTATTAGATATGGTTCGTTCCATGATGAGTAATGCTGAGTTACCGCGATCATTCTGGGGATATGCACTAGAATCAGCTGCATATCTTTTAAACCTAGGTCCTACCAAGACTGTGCCTATGTTCAGTTGATAAAACTGCACATTTAATATGACATTTTTCCTACTATTATTATATAATAAAAGATGTTTATTATAATATATGATACATATGAGGGTTTATCTGTAAAAATACTATTTTCATGTGTTTATATATTATAAATAACATTTTGTAGGAAAAAGTAAGCATATAATATCCATGTAACATTTGGCCCATTTAAATATGCTTACCTTATTAATACCTTTGACCAATTCTTAATGGTTAAGTTAATATCTCAAGAAAACAAACTCTACTAATATTGTTTGTTAAGTTATTGTGCAGAATTTTCAGGGCTGAAATCATGGAAATCAAAGTTGGCAAATCAAATCTACCAAAGGTATTCAAGAAACTAATTCTGGTAGAAATGTAGAAAAGATTTTCAAAGTTTAGATACTCAAAAGATTACCAAGTGTTACAGATATGAAGCTACAAAAATTAGAGGCCATGATCTCACCAAAAGGGGGCGGATCCGCGGCCAAACCTATCCAATGGCCGCGGTTCTGCCGCGGATTTGAAGAGTTGAGATATGGAAACTAGTTGTTAGGATCCTAACCACCACAATCCCATATCTCAACTCTTCAAATCCGCGGCAGAACCGCGGCCATTGGATAGGTTTGGCCGCGGATCCGTCCCCTTTTGGTGAGATCATGGCCTCTAATTTTTGTAGCTTCATATCTGTAATATTTGGTAATCTTTTGTGTATCTAGACTTTGAAAATCTTTTCTACATTTCTACCAGAATTAGTTTCTTGAATACCTTTGGTAGATTTGATTTGCCAACTTTGATTTCCTTGATTTCAGCCCTGAAAATTCTGCACAATAACTTAACAAACAATATTAGTAGAATTTGTTTTATTGAGATATTAACTTAACCATTAAGAATTGGTCAAAGGTATTAATAAGGTAAGCATATTTAAATGGGCCAAATGTTACATGGATATTATAAGCTTACTTTTTCCTACAAAATGTTATTTATAATATATAAACACATGAAAATAGTATTTTTACAGATAAACCCTCATATGTATCATATATTATAATAAACATCTTTTATTATATAATAATAGTAGGAAAAATGTCATATTAAATGTGCAGTTTTATCAACTGAACAAATACCCCCAAACTTATCTTAGATCGTCCCGAGCAAACTAGTTTATTCAAGAGAAGGAGAAAAAGAAAGGAGAAAACTAAGCAAACTTTCGTAGGCAACACGATTGCACTGAGCACGTGCAACAAGCCATTAAACCTCTAGGTGTCCCTAGTAGGAGGAGTGTTGTCTGCTGAGGGTTTTCAGCGGATTACACCCACAAAATCCTATAATAAAAGAGAGATGGTGAAATTTACATATAAAGATAAGAACCATAAAAGAAAGACTTTGAAAATAAGAGTTTCCAACTACACTAGCTTTTCAGTTGTTATGAGCCCTATCTTAATAGTCACGAAAAGATGTTAGAAATCACATCATCCCTCAATTAAACATCGTCTTTATTCTTCATTCCTACCTTTCATCCAAACATCAATCATATACCCCTACGTGTATGAAATGGACAACCCTACACTCGGAGAATTCAATTCAAGCTATCATACTCTTGTCCATCTACTTCAGCACTTTTTAACTTGATGAATATTTAGATTTGCTCACACATTTTCATGCGACCGTTAATACTTCTTGAGGTACTAACCGACCGATTACTCATATGCTTGCTGATTAGGTGATAATATTTTCCTCGTCTTGCACCACCTAAGGCTTAGCAGTGACTCCCAGACCAGTTGGCCTTAGGGCACTAGGTGAAGAGGCACCCTCGCTATATTTTTTTATTGCTGCCTTGGCGATAACAAAACCAGTGTTCATTTTTTTTCTTTTCACCATTTTTATATTTTCTTCATTTATTATTTCCTTCACACTTTGGCATTTAGACAAGGGCATTTCAAGGTATCCTCTACTATCCCGAGTTTCAAGACGTGTGTAAGTGCATATAGTAGGGTATCAACATTCAAATGTTTGGCTTCCAGAATAGGGACTATTTTTCAGACTTAATTTTATCCTCAGATTAGTGACTTCTTTCATCTTACTAACCCTTGGGACAATGGCTCATAACTACTTATTACTAGTTCGTTTAAGAAAACTTCTAATTTTCTTGGTTTTCTTAAACTATTCCTATCTTTCATATATAATTTTTCACTTTCTATTCTTTTATTATCAAAATATTTTTGTGCTTATATATAGTATAATGCAAAGTATGCGTAAATAAGCATAAACCTCCCCCAAACTTGTTTTCAACAGTGTCCTCACTGTTGCTATCTGCTGGATCACAAAAACCTGTAAGCTTGGAAGGACATTATTAATGGGGGAAAGAATATATGAAAGTGAAAATCCTCCCCCAAACTTATTTTTGGCTCACAAATTTGAGGACAAAAGTTATGTTCAAGAGCCAAAAATATACCCCCCCTCAAACATGAGTTAGACAATATGAAGCATTTTAAGAGGGGGTGAGTCATTTGGTCAAAGTAAGACTTTACAAAGACCAAAAGTTAACACCAACCATTCAAAGATTTTATCAGTATAGCGTATAGGTTGGTGGAAGAATGTGTTGTATCGAGTCAAGAAAAAATGGGGAAGGGATAAGAGATGGTCTGGAAAGGGTTTGAAATTAGAGAAAAGAAAGGATGAGGATGAATGTGAATGATTAGGAAAAACGAATGATGACGGTTCAACCTCTATAGGTGGAGATTGATCAATCACAAAATCCGTATTGTTTAAAAATTCAAGTTCGTCAGCAAAAAGTTCTTCAAAACTTTTATCAATGGAGTGATCGAACATTTTACTGTCAGAGAGTTTTGTGCCAGAATTTATCCTACTTGATTCAAAAAATTTTGAGGTAGAGGACTCGAAAAACTCATCTACCTCATTTTCAAAAATATCCAAATCAAGTTGAATTTCTGGTATTATTGAACTTGAATTAACGGATTGTGATTTATCAAAACTCACTGAAACTATAGGAACAGAAGAAGAACCGGAGAAAGTAGAAGGTGAAATGGGTAAACAAATTGGTATGTCGAGTGTTGCTGAACCAGATGTGGAAGATAGAGGCTGTATTTCGGTCTGATCTTCGGGTATACCATTATCATCAACTTCAAGATATATTTGGGGTTCGGGAAGAATTAAAGGCTCAAGATGATGACCACAAGGAAGTGAAAGGATTTGATGAATTGGTGGGACAAAATCATTCAAAATTTCAGGTTCATCAATCAATATATCCCCAACGTCAATCACCTCATTCAAGTGAAGGTTAAAATTCTCAAACACCTCATTAAAAGTATGGTTTTCAATCAGTTTTGGTTCAAGAGTGGAGGTGTAGAGATCACAAGAGTTGGGTATGGTTTCACTTGAATTGGACCCTTCACAGTCGGGTAAATCAAACACTACAAAGTCACACAACTTATCAGTCATTCTATTTGGTGTACTTGATGAATCTATGAAACTGGAGTTGTGGATTTCAGTTTGGAATGGGGAGGTTTGATTAGGAAGGGTGTACAGTTCTGTCTTACTACCCAAATCCTTCCTAATTTGGTTCGACAGTTCCAGAAATTTTTCTAATGTCTGCTCCAGACTAGTCTTGGGTTGATAAGGGGTTTCAGTATAAGATTGAAATTCCTGTGGATAATTAAAACTCCCAAATGACCGATTAGAAGAACTGTCTAGAGTAGGTGGAAAAGTCGGATTGGATTGATAGGAATAGAATGGTTGCGGAACTTGGGTAGGAGTAGGATCAATATTATGATAAGAAGAATATTGATATGGGTTGGTTGGTTGGCTATTTTCAACAGACATCTTATATAGCACAAACCGCATATCAAACTCTTCTCTGGACAGTGGTGGTGATGGTTGATATTGGTCCGAGTTGAAACTTTGGCCTCTAGACCTAGCTATGTGCTCAGCAATGGACATTCGTCTAGGAGCTTCCTCACTCTGGGTATCAACTGAAACAGGTGTAGGATTAGGATACGGTTGATAAGACCTAGACTGAGGTGGCCAACTGTTTCTTTCTGCTTGTTCTATATGATCTCTTAAGGACATGAAAGAGCCGGACGGTATACCGAAGGGATTACGAAAACAAGAGATATCTGGTTGTGAACAGCAAAGCTCGGCAAGTGCTCTTCTGTTTAGGTCACCCATTATAAGAAGAGAAGAAAGGGGAAGGGGTAAAAAGGAGAGAAAGTAATTGGTTTGTTTTGAAAAATGACGGATTAAGACAAATCACACAAAAATGCACAACCCTAGAACTATGGTTACCTAGGTCCAGTCTCTAGACCGCTCCTAGACTTCCAAAGGACAAGCCGCAGGATCAATCCTCTACCGCCTTTGTACTACCCTTGTAGCCAGGTAAGTGCCAGGTAAGTGGGAAGGAACCATAGTAGTGGGCCTAATTAAAAACCACTAGACTTTGACACACTTGCCTAGACACTACAAAAGCAATGCGGATAAGCGATAGATTACCCATGACCTTCCTCTATCCTTATTGAGCGCGACAGTCCTTAGAGTCTGGTCTAGATATTTTTTAAATTAATGTAGGGTTGATGCAGATGCTCGGTTTGTGATTTGTGGGGCTTAGGAAGGGTGATGAAATCCCCACCTAATCTTGATTTGGTTTTGCCCCTTAAAAGTCCGTATTAAAATATCAAATAACAAAACTTTGCAAAAAGATTTTTTGAGCGGCGACATTTTGCAAAGAATCCTGCAGAAAAGATATTTTATTGGATTTGAGAGGAGAGAGAAGGAGTTGAGAATCTTACCAGAGAAGTTTGTAACCCTAGATCTCCTGTTTCCTCAAGTCTGTGACTTCAGATTTCCTCGCAAAATTCACACAATAATCGTTAAATATACAATTTGCAGTTTTGTTTTATTTATGATATAGATCGTATAAGAATTCAACACAAATAGTAAGAATAAAAAATTACGCACGTTTCCCCGGCAACGGCGCTATTTGATTGGTACGAAAAAGTGTGTTTGTAGTTAACCGCAATCAATAACGGTGTCGCGTGTAGCTAGACCGAGATGAGTACGGGTCGTCCTCTGGGAAACGTGGAACCTTTTACTTTTACTTTAGATGTGTTGAGAAAGAGAGGAGGGATAAAGAATTTTATAGAAAGATTTCTAGATCTACGTTAAACAAGAATGTAAAATATAGATCTAGATTATTTTAAAGATGTAATTAATATAATAAGAGCGCTTGTAGGGTTCGTTGGGATTTAGTAGTTATGGACGATTAATTAAAAGTTACCATTTTTATCCATTAATAGATTTAGAACTAGAACGACGGTGATGCGTGTAGATTAGGGTTTCTGGAGGAAAAAAGAATCCCACTCTTAACTCTTTTGATAAAGTGTAGATTGTTGGGAAACTGTTCGTCTACCTCCTTGACTAGGGTTCTGGCTCTGTGACTATAAATAAGGACCGAGAGCCTCTTGGAAAAATCATCAAGCCGACAAGATCACGAAGTCCAAGACGGCTCACGCATCCAGGCTGATCATCAACTGTTCGTCTAGCTCCTTGGAAGAGATCGAGAAGCAAACTAGTCTTTGTAATCATTTTCTAAGGAATCAAAGTGTAGATTGTTCAAGTTGATTAATAAAGGTAGTTGTTTTATTTTATTCTTTTGCATTATGATTTCCCTCTCTTTCTTTTCATCTTCTTCTCCCAACATGCGCGAGTAATTCTCTGCTTGTTAGGGTTCGTAGGATTAGGGTAGGCTAATGGACGATGAAAATAACTAAACCCTTTTTAAGTCCTATAAAGTTTAGGAACTTTATCAAAAGAATCATTAACATCCTAATCGGGCGCGCTAGCTATTCTTTGCTAGTTCCGACCGCGATTAGAGATTAGATTAATTATTGTTTTGGTAAAGGCTAGATATGAACGGAGTTCCGTGTCGAGATAAGGGTTAAGAGTGAGATTCTTTTTCCCTCCAGAAACCCTAATCTACACGCATCACCATCGTTCTAGTTCTAAATCTATTAATGGATAAAAAGGGTAACTTTTAATTAATCGTCCATAACTACTAAATCCCAACGAACCCTACAAGACCTCTTATTATATTAATTACATCTTTAAAATAATCTAGATCTATATTTTACATTCTTGTTTAACGTAGATCTAGAAATCTTTCTATAAAATTCTTTATCCCTCCTCTCTTTCTCAACACGTCTAAAGTAAAAGTAAAAGGTTCCACGTTTCCCAGAGGACGACCCGTACTCATCTCGGTCTAGCTACACGCGACACCGTTATTGATTGCGGTTAACTACAAACACACTTTTTCGTATCGATCAGCCTACCACACCATATCAGATGTGGAGTGGAAAGAAACCCTATCTTCAGTATCTAAAGATTTGGGGATGTCTGGCTTTTGTTAAAAAGCAGCATGCGGACAAGCTCGAGGCACAATCAGTACATTGTAAGTTTGTGGGATATCTAAAGAATTCTGATCAGTCGAAAATACTGCATCTTTTAACCGGCAATTTCCTTATCATTTGCATTCATTTAGAAGTGTACGGTCCTCATATTTCACATATTAGCAAATCAGTCGTTAAATATCAGATTGCATATGTTAGACTCTAAAACCGACACTATAAAGGAAATTGACTGCATTTCATGGCATCGTATCATCCCTATATTGTGCAACACTTGTCTCGAGAATTTGCTGCAACAAAAGCCAGAATTATCAAGAGAAGCTGATAAACATTACATCAACTCCAAGTTTTGAGATCTGGTAGCAAACCAAAGGGTCAAATACAAATCAACACATCAGATAAAGCCCTATATGTCATCCCAAACATGTGACAGAAAGACCAAGCCATGAAGCCACTACTTGGCCGCGGAACCGCGGCCGGAGCCGGCTTGCACCGCGGTTCCGCGGCGGCCTTGCCACGTTAGCACATCAATTTCAGTGCACAATGTTTCCCTCAGCTCCTACACTTCAGAAAGACACTTCATGTTCCAGAAGACTCCAGAGACTTCTGCCAGATCAGCAAACTAGGGTTTCTAATGCTTAATTAATCCTAGCTTAAAGCCTAAGCTAGCTCCTAACAAATTCTTTCTAGAAACTCCTCAACAAACTTTTGGAGGGAATTGTAATTTCAAACCTAGACCTAGGGTTTGGGAAGTCTATAAATAGAAGTCTAAACCTAGGGTTAAAGGATATACTTGATACTATATACTTGATATTTGGATCCATTATCCAAGACTTAGATACTTAGAAAAATCCCTACCTCTTTCTTCATCTTCTTCTTCCACAAGTCTAGTGACAAGACTTGTGTGAAACCATAACCCTAATTCCAATCAAAAGCTAAGATCCCGAGTACCAAATCCAGCAAGAAGCCCTTCAACCTTTTATGAGCGGAGCCGATCTTCAACAGAGCAAGTGGTCCAAGCCGATCCACGACTCACGGAGAAAAGCGAAGCCAGATCGACAATTTAGTTTTTCCTCTTGTAGTTCTTGAGCGACTGTAATCAAATTGTTGATATAAATAAAATGTGATATTCTTTTATCTTGTTTTCTTTAAATTCTTGCATCATGATTCGATCTCAATTTCTAGTTGTGGTTCTTGTTGTGATGTTTGAGCAATACTCCGCTCGTCGAGGAGTCGAGACGATCAATAAAATGATGATGTAATATATCTGAAAACGATTCTTGATTCTTACGAGTTTTGTAAACCCTAGCAAGTTCAAGAATCGACAACCCAGTTTCGTTGCGATGCTTTCTTGATTGATATCGCTCGAAATTGGGGAGTTACGATTGTTTCTTGAAATTGCTAGAGGCTAGAATGTGAATGATATCGACGAAAAAACAAGGGTTAAATGATGAAACCCTAGTTTCACGAGAAAGCCCTAACTCTCGTTGATCATCATCGATCTAGTATCAATTCTTCGAAGGACAAGAACACGATATCTTGAGATTACATCACGTCTATAGATCCGATCGATTCCTGCGGGCCTCATTTAGATTCTTGACATTTTGGTTGGAAATATCATCGAAACCCGATTCTCGATTGTTTATCATTTTCTTGATTCTTGATTAGACTAGTGACACCTGAATCAATCGATAAAATCTTGAATCATGTTTTCTTTTCTTTTCGATTAACTTTTCAATTCAAACAAATTAAATATAGAAATGAATCGCACAATCCCTGTGGACGATCCGCACTCACTTACAATCTACATCCGACACCGTAGTTGATTGCGGTCAAATATAATTCTTTGATTGTGAATTTTATTCAATTTTCATACCGACACAACGAGAAACTCATATCGATCAAATGAAACCGTTATCGGGGATCATTTGAGTTGATACACACTACACAGTCTTGAATTTTAGAACCAATCAAATGGCTGGGAAGTCTATAAATAGAAGCCTAAACCTAGGGTTAAAGGATATACTTGATACTATATACTTGATACTTGGATCCATTATCCAAGACACAGATACTTAGAAAAATCCCTACCTCTTTCTTCATCTTCTTCTTCCACAAGTCTAGTGACAAGACTTGTGTGAAACCCTAACCCTAATTCCAATCAAAAGCCAAGATCCCGAGTACCAAATCCAGCAAGAAGCCCTTCAACACTTTATGAGCGGAGCCGATCTTCAACAGAGCAAGTAGTCCAAGCCGATCCATGACTCACGGAGAAAAGCGAAGCCAGATCGACAATTTAGTTCTTCCTCTTGTAGTTCTTGAGCGACTGTAATCAAATTGTTGATATAAATAAAAGGTGATATTCTTTTATCTTGTTTTCTTTAAATTCTTGCATCATTATTCGATCTTAATTTCTAGTTGTGGTTCTTGTTGTGATGTTTGAGTAATACTCCGCTCGTCGAGGAGTCGAGACGATCAATAGAATGATGATGTAATATATCTGAAAACGATTCTTGATTCCTACGAGTTTTGTAAACCCTAGCAAGTTCAAGAATCGACAACCCAGTTTCGTTGCGATGCTTTCTTGATTGATATCGCTCGAAATTGGTGAGTTACGATCGTTTCTTGAAATTGCTAGAGGCTAGAATGTGAATGATATCGACGAAAGAACAAGGGTTAAATGATGAAACACTAGTTTCACGAGAAAGCCCTAACTCTCGTTGATCATCATCGATCTAGTATCAATTCTTCGAAGGACAAGAACACGATATCTTGAGATTACGTCACGTCTATAGATCCGATCGATTCCTGCGAGCCTCATTTAGATTCTTGACATTTTGGTTGGAAATATCATCGAAACCCGATTCTCGATTGTTTATCATTTTCTTGATTCTTGATTAGACTAGTGACACCTGAATCAATCGATAAAATCTTGAATCATGTTTTCTTTTCTTTTCGATTAACTTTTCAATTCAAACAAATTAAATATAGAAACGAATCGCACAATCCCTGTGGATGATCCGCACTCACTTACAATCTACATCCGACACCGTAGTTGATTGCGGTCAAATATAATTCTTTGATTGTGAATTTTATTCAATTTTCATACCGACACAACGAGAAACTCATATCAATCAAATGGCGTCGTTGCCGGGGATTACGCACTAATTCGTTTTATATTAAACTTTGAATTGAAAGATTTATTCCATTGTAATTTTTGTAATCAAAATTCGTGCAAACCCTAAACAATTTGTTGTGGTTCATTGCAAGGAGATCTGGAGCTTGCTGGGAAATTGGAAAAAATTTTGGGATATACCAGAGAGCTGAGGGAGTCTACAGAAGCTCCCTTCTGAATTTTTGTGCAGAGATCTCACTACCCAACCGCGGAAGCGCGGACTAAGTACCCATATGCGGCGGAACCGCGGCATTCTTGAGGGTTCTCTGTGAAATTTTTCTCTCAGGTACTTTCTTACCTTCTTCTCTCTCCTCTTTTTAGCTCCAACTAACAAATTTCTGCAGGCTTCTTTGCAAATAATCGCAGCGCAAATTGCAAAAATTAAATTTGTGCTTGTTTTTGTTTCTTGGTTGTTTGCATTCTAAATACGGATATTAAGGGGCACGGCCAAATCCAAATTAGGTGGGGAGTTCATTACCCTTCCTAGGCCCTAAAAACCGTAAAACCTGCATCCGCATTTACCCTAATTAACTAAAAAATATCTAGAGATGACTTTAAGGACCGTCGTGCTCACTTAGGGCAGAAGAAGGCCGTGGGTAATTCATTGCTTATCCGCGTTTTCTTGTGGTGTCTAAGGCAAGTGTGTCGAAGGCTAGTGGTTATTAATTAGGCCCACTACTTACGTAGTGGAGTACCTTCCCACTTACCTGGCACTTACCTGGCCACAGGGAGACAAAGAGGCAGTGGAGGATTCTATCCTGCGACTTGTCTATTGGTAGTTAGGAGCGGTCTAGAGCCGGACCTAGGTGACCAATAGATTCTAGGGTTTTGTGTGCTGCATGTGTTGTGTCGCATCATATTTTCAAAAATCCGCCCTTTTTCAAAGCAAACACCGCATTCATTCATTACCCCTAATTATAAGTCAACGCTGCCACTTGTACTAACCCTTTTTAGTACAAGATAGGCTGGACACGGGATTCTAGTGCCCGTTTAGTCCGCATACCCTTTATCGACTCCGAAGTCGATATTTCTCCATTTACTTCTTCTTTACCCATCACCACACCCACACCGATGGATCCACCTCCATCAAACTTCTTTAACCCTAATCTGCCGCCGTCCGTTGGTGCGCAGAATCCACCCCGCATCTCTCTCCAGGAGAGGTGCTACCCTATTCGAGGTCCTCTTTCGACCTGCTTATCCACACCACCAGCCAATGGGGATAACTTTGAGATTAAACTCCAATACATCAACCTTTTACCCAAATTCTACGGACTCGAGATTGAGGACGCTTACGTTTTCATTACCAAATTTGAAAACATATGCGCAATGATGGGTACGTCACAACTTTCAGTGGATGCTATGCGTCTACGTCTTCTTCCATTTACATTGTGCGATATAGCCGAGAAGTGGCTATATAACACTACCGCACACTCTATTACGAATTGGGAAGAATTTGTAGCGGCATTCCTTAAGAAATTTTACCCAATACAAAAGACAGCTCGAATCCGTAGCGAACTGAATCAATTTGCCCAGCTCCCTACTGAACCATTCTCTAAATGCTTTGAACGTTTCAAGGATCTATTGGTTCAGTGTCCTCATCACGGCATCCCGAGATGGGAATTGTGCCGAATCATTTATGAGGGCATTAACCCAAACACTAAACAGAGCCTTGAAAACATGTGTCAAGGTACTTTTATGACTAAGGATGATGGGGAAGCTTGGAAGTTTTTAGAAGAGTTCGCTGAAAAATCACTACAGTGGGAAAGTGGAACCCAACCATTGAATAGGGGTGGCGTACACCAAATAGATGTGTCCATAGGTGTTCGAGCAGAAATGGCAGCAATGCAAAAGAAGCTCGACGCTATGGAACACAAATTTGCAGCAGCCTCCCAAAACCCAATGTCGCTCCCCAAAACTGTTTGTGGGTGTTGTTCTGATCCGTCTCATTTAACGTAAGAATGTCCATTAAACTCTGCGTTTCAAGGTCACGAGCATTCTAATGCCGCATTTCAAAGACCTCGAAACGATCCATATTCTTCCACGTACAATCAGGGTTGGAGGAATCACCCTAATTTTGCTTGGAACCAACAACAACAATCTCAAAACACGGTTCCAAGCCAAAATAATTTTCAAAGGGCTCTTCCACCACAACAGCAACCACTTCAACTCACTTAGCACCCCTACCAGTCACAAAATTTCCAAAACCAGGTCAACACTCCTGTACAGTCTAATCCTATGCAGTTGTCCTGTTCTGACGAATTCTCTCAATTCACTCAAACCATGAAATCACTTTTATCAAATTTCATAGAGGTTTCGACTGAGGTTAGATCTTCCGTCAGTGAGATAAAGAAAAACTCAGCGTCTCAAGCTGAGAGTATCAGATCGATGGAACCTGAAATCGCACGCCTTAAAGCCGAAATGAGCGCGAGAGAAAAAGGGAAACTTCCCTCTCAACCCCTACAGAATCCTGGGCATTACAATGTAAATGCCGTCACAACGTTGAGATCGGGAAGAGTGCTGAACAATCATGTCGGGGAAGGTATTAATGATATTGAAAATCCTATCATTAACACCCCGGCTGAGACCTTTCCTCACACACATACTTCTAATTCTGACCCTTCTTCTTATACCACACCACCTTCTCGAGAGCCTATTCTCCATTTCCCACTAGGCTCGACACCTCAACCCAACCCTTATAGTTCTCCACAGATGGTCCCCATATCTCTTTTGGGATCTCGTCTACCCCCTCTTCCTTCTCCTATGATGGACCCGGCACTTATTGCGAAAGCTCCTTACCCGAACCGGTTAAGGGGTAATAGAACGAGTCCTCATATGGAGAAAATTATTGAAATGTTCAAACAGGTTAACATCAACATCCCTCTCCTAGATGCGATTCAACAAGTCCCCGCTTATACGAAAATTCTTAAGGACTTGTGCACTAGGAAGAGGAAGACTCAAGTACCGAAGAAGGTCTTTATGTCTAATAATATCAGCACTGCTTTTATTCCCCAGCTACCAAAGAAACGAAAGGACCAAGGATGTCCTACAATATCGATTTCTATTGGGGGTAAAAACATCAACTGTGCTCTTTTAGACCTTGGCGCAAGTGTTAACCTACTTCCATATTCTGTCTATGAGCAATTAGGGATTGGAGAGCTGAAACCTGCTCACTGCACTCTCCAGATGGCAGACCGATCAATCACCAAACCAAGGGGTGAACTAGAGGATGTGTTAATAAAGGTCGGGGAATTTGTTTTCCCTGTAGACTTCATTGTACTTGACACACAGCCTGTAGCAAACCCCCGGGGCCAAATTCCGGTGATTCTGGGTCGTCCTTTCCTTGCCACTTCCAACGCTGTTATAAACTGTAGAAATGGTTCAATGAACTTATCATTTGGAAATATGACTATTGAACTAAACATCTACAAAGTTGGAAGTCAGCCATCAGAACCCTCTGATCATATTTTAGATGTGTGCTCTGTCCATGAGATCGCTCCCAATAGTTGTGGAGCTGAGGAACTTTGCTTTACTGATCTCGATGACATTACCACATCTCTGTTTGACTTTACACAAGATCTTAGTGAGGACACTTTTTCTACACTCGAGTCCTGCACTCCTGACTTTTCTCCACCCGAGTCTGTATCTTTCACAGGCTCTGAGCTTCTTTGTAAATCCAAAAATCACTCAATGATCCCTCCTTCTATCATTTCTCCTCCCATATTAGATCTCAAAATTTTACCTTCTCATCTTAAATATGATTATTTAGGTGAGAAGGAGTCTTTACCGGTTATCATATCTGCTTCTCTAGTATTAGAGCAAGAGAATGCACTTTTATCGGTATTGAGATCTAACAAAGAGGCGTTTGGTTGGAGTATGGCGGACATCAAAGGGATTAGTCCCTTGATAGTTGAACATCATATACATGTGATGGATGATGCCAGACCAACCCGAGAACCACAAAGACGGTTGAATCCCGTCATGAAGGAAGCAGTAATGAAAGAGATTGTCAAATGCTTAGATAATGGTATTATATACCCCATCTCCGATAGCCAATGGGTGAATCCTATACATGTCGTTCCTAAGAAATCCGGCATCACTGTTATAACCAATGAGGCAAATGAGTTGATTCAGACACGCGCCCAAACCGGGTGGCGTGTATGTATCGATTATAGAAAACTCAATGCTGCCACGAGGAAAGACCACTTTCCTCTACCATTCATTGATCAAATGCTGGAACGCTTAGCGGGACGAGAGTATTATTGTTTTATGGACGGATACTCAGGCTATAATCAGGTCCCCATCGCCAAAAAGGATCAAGATAAAACCACTTTTACTTGTCCTTTTGGTACCTTTGCTTACAGTCGCATGCCCTTTGGGTTATGCAATGCTCCCGCTACCTTTCAGCGGTGTATGATGGAGATATTCTCTGATATGGTAGAGAATTTTCTGGAGATCTTTATGGACGATTTCACGATTTTTGGAGACTCTTTTTCTGATTGCCTTGCGAATCTTGACGCTGTTCTTACTCGTTGCAAAGAGAAGAACTTGACTTTGAACTGGGAAAAATGCCATTTTATGTTCCAAGAAGGAATTGTTCTTGGACATGTCATTTCTCAGAAAGGCATTGAGGTTGACAGAGCTAAGATAGATGTCATTCAAAACCTCCATCATCCCAAAAGCGTCAAAGATATTCGATCTTTCCTTGGCCATGCGGGTTTTTATAGAAGATTCATTAAGGACTTTAGCAAAATTGCTAGACATTTAACTCTTCTCCTGGCCAAGGATACGACCTTCCATTTTGACTCGGACTATGAGACAGCTTTCGACTCACTTAAACACTCACTCACTTCAGCCCCTGTTTTATCATCACCAAACTGGGACTACCCCTTTGAGCTGATGTGTGACACATCTGACTTTGCAGTAGGTGCAGTCTTAGGACAGCACATCGAAAAGATGCCACACGTGATATACTATGCTAGTAAGACCCTGAATGATGCGCAAATCAATTATACAACCAATGAAAAAGAACTTTTAGCGGTTGTATTTGCATTAGAAAAATTCAGGCCTTACTTAATTGGCTCACCTATAGTTGTGTATACTGACCATTCCGCTTTAAAATACCTTCTGGCGAAGAAAGATGCAAAAGGTCGACTAAAACTTTGGATCCTTCTGTTACAAGAATTTGATCTTGTTATCAAAGATAAGAAAGGATGTGAAAACGTAGTAGCATACCATCTTTCACGCATCTCTTCTTCCCTTGTGACCCTGCCGATCAATGACTCATTTCCTGACGAACAACTCTTGAGCGTATCCAATGAACCATGGTTCAGGGATATTGTGAACTATCTTGTCACGGGATTTATACCGAGCGATTGGTCAAAACAGGACAAATACCGCTTTTTATCCTAAGTAAAACACTTTTACTAGGACGATCCATATTTGTTTAAGTATTGTCCTGATCAGATCATCCGCCGGTGTGTCCCGAAAGAAGAGTTCAAGAGTGTTCTTTCTTTTTGTCATGATCAGGCCTGTGGGGGTCACTTTGGTCCTAAAAAGACGGCGGAGAAGGTTTTGCAATGTGGATTTTATTGGCCGACCTTATTCAAGGACGCATTTGACCATTTCAAAACCTGTACACAATGTCAGTACACGGGTAGAATCTCCCAAAGGAATGAAATGCCTCAGCAACCCATTCTGGTTGTTGAAATATTCGATGTTTGGGGCATTGATTTTATGGGATCCTTTCCCAACTCCTTTGGGAATTTATACATACTGCCGGCGGTTGATTATGTCTCAAAGTGGGTAGAAGCCATTCCATGTCGCACTAATGACAAGAAAGTTGTCATTAAGTTCTTGAAAGAGAATATCTTTTCGCGATTTGGACACCCACGCGCTATTATTAGCGATAATGGGACACATTTCTGCAACAGGTTTTTTGAGACTCTGATGCGGAAATATTCAATCAACCACCGACTTTCTACACCCTATCATCCCCAAACAAGCGGACAGGCTGAAATCTCAAACAGACAAATCAAACTTATCTTGGAGAAACTGTTGCTAAGAATAGAAAAGACTGGTTGACTAAACTGACGGATGCTCTTTGGACATTCCGAACTGCATTTAAAACCGACCTAGGGATGTCTCCATATAGGATAGTGTTTGGGAAAGCATGTCATTTACCAGTCGAGATAGAGCATAAAGCATTGTGGGCTATTAAGGAAATAAATTTTGATCTAAACCAAGCCTGCAACTTTCGGAAGCTGCAAATAAATGAGCTAAGAGAACTCCGCGATGAAGCTTATGATAACGCTGTAATTGTAAAGAATAGGACCAAGGTTTTTCACGATAAAAACATTTTGAGGAAAACATTTTCACAAGGTCAACAAGTCCTTCTTTATGATTCACGATTACACCTTCACGCGGGTAAGCTCCGATCTCGGTGGAAGGGACCTTTTATTGTGCGGTCTGTATACCCGCACGGGGCAGTAGAAGCAGAAAATGTTAAAAACGGCACCTTTTCCAAAATGAATGGACATAGACTAAAACCGTATTTTTCTACTGACCCCACGGAGGAGCTCCTGTTCTTACAGGAGCCAGTTTATTTGGATTAAAATTCTTCCATCTCACCTTCATATCCTGCATCATTTTTTGAATGGAGGTGAGTGAAAAGAGTAAGTTTGGGGGAAGTTCTTCACTTATATATTTTGCTCCCACTAATAATTCCTCCCAAACTTACAGGTTTTGTAGATATAGCTGTTGGCAACAGTGAGGACACTGTTGAAAACAAGTTTGGGGGAGGTTTGTGCTTATTTTTGCATCATTTTCATATCATTTGCATAAGCACAAAACATTTCTTTTAAAACTTATAAAAATTTAAAAATTTCAAAATCCATAAAAATTTAAAATTTTCAAAATATAAAAATATTTTAACATTTTTTGTACATAAATAAGATAATGAAAGTTTAGATAATGAAAAATTACATCCATGAGATTAGAAAAATTTAAGAAAACCAAGAAAATTAGAAGTTTTCTTATACGAACTAGTAATAAGTAGTTATGAGACGTTGTCCCAAGGGTTAGTAAGATGAAGGACGTCACTAATCTGAGGATAAAAATAAGTCTGAAAAATAGTTTCTATTCTGGAAGCCAAACATTTTTGAACGTTGATACCCTGCTATTCGCACTTACACACGTTTTAAAGCCTGGGATAGTAGAGGATACCTTGAAATGCTCTTTTCTTAAAGCCAAAAGTATGAAGGAAATAAAAAAAAATGAAGAAAATATAAAGTGGTGAGAAAAATGGACACTGGTTTTGTTATCGCCAAGGGCAATAAAAAATTTATAGCGAGGGTGCCTCTTCACCTAGTGCCCTAAGGCCAACTGGTCTGGGAGTCACTACTATGCCTGAGGTGGTGCAAGACGAGGAAAATACACCAAGTAAGCAAGCACAGGAGTAATCGGTCGGTTAGTACCTCAAGAAGTATTAACGGTCGCATGAAAGTGTGTGAGCAATCTCATCTAAATATTCATTAATTAAAAAGTACTGAGGCTGATGGGCAAGAGTATGATAGCTAGAATTGAATTCTCCGGGTGTAGGGATGTCCTTTACACACACGCAGGGTGATATGATCGATGTTTGGAAGAAAGATAGGAATGAAGAATAAGACGATGTTTTGTTGAGGGAGGACGTGATTTCTGACATCTTTTCATGACCATTAAGATAGGGCTTATGACAACCGAAAAGCTAGCTTAGTTGGAAACCCTAATTTTCAAAGCCTTTCTTTTACAATTCTTTTCTTTAAATGTAATATTCATTATCTTTGTTTTATTATTGGATTTTGTGGGTGCAATCCGCTGAAAACCCTCAGGAGACAACACTCCTCCTACTAGGGACACCTAGAGGTTTAAAGGCTTGTTGCACGTGCTCAGTGCAATCGTGTTGCCTACGAAAGTGTGCTACTTAGTTTTTCTCTTTCTTTATTTTCTCCTACTCTTTTTAAATAAAACAGTTCGCTCAAGACGATCAAAAATAAGTTTGGGGGAATTTGATCAGTCGAAAATACTGCATCTTTTAACCGGCAATTTCCTTATCATTTGCATTCATTTAGAAGTGTACTGTCCTCATATTTCACATATTAGAAAATCAGTCGTTAAATATCAGATTGCATGTGTTAGACTCTAAAACCGACACTATAAAGGAAATTGACTGCATTTCATGGCATCGTATCATCCCTATATTGTGCAACACTTGTCTCGAGAATTTGCAGCAACAAAAGCCAGAATTATCAAGAGAAGCTGATAAACATTACATCAACTCCAAGTATTGAGATCTGGTAGCAATCCAAAGGGTCAAATACAAATCAACACATCAGATAAAGCCCTATATGTCATCCCAAACATGTGACAGAAAGACCAAGCCATGAAGCCACTACTTGGCCGCGGAACCGCGGCCGGAGCCGGCTTGGGCCGCTGTTCCGCGGCGGCCTTCCCACATCAGCACATCAATTTCAGTGCACAATGTTTCCCTCAGCTCCTACACTTCAGAAAGACATTTCAAGTTCCAGAAGACTCCAGAGACTTCTGCCAGATCAGCAAACTAGGGTTTCTAATGCTTAATTAATCCTAGCTTAAAGCCTAAGCTAGCTCCTAACAAACTCTTTCTAGAAACTCCTCAACAAACTTTTGGAGGGAATTGTAATTTCAAACCTAGACCTAGGGTTTGGGAAGTCTATAAATAGAAGCCTAAACCTAGGGTTAAAGGATATACTTGATACTATATACTTGATACTTGGATCCATTATCCAAGACTTAGATACTTAAAAAAATCCCTACCTCTTTCTTCATCTTCTTCTTCCACAAGTCTAGTGACAAGACTTGTGTGAAACCCTAACCCTAATTCCAATCAAAAGCAAAGATCCCGAGTACCAAATCCAGCAAGAAGCCCTTCAACCTTTTATGAGCGGAGCCGATCTTCAACAGAGCAAGTGGTCCAAGCCGATCCACGACTCACGGAGAAAAGCGAAGCCAGATCGACAATTTAGTTCTTCCTCTTGTAGTTCTTGAGCGACTGTAATCAAATTGTTGATATAAATAAAAGGTGATATTCTTTTATCTTGTTTTCTTTAAATTCTTGCATCATGATTCGATCTCAATTTCTAGTTGTGGTTCTTGTTGTGATGTTTGAGTAATTCTCCGCTCGTCGAGGAGTCGAGACGATCAATAGAATAATGATGTAATATATCTGAAAACGATTCTTGATTCCTATGAGTTTTGTAAACCCTAGCAAGTTCAAGAATCGACAACCCAGTTTCGTTGCGATGCTTTCTTGATTGATATCGCTCGAAATTAGGGAGTTATGATCGTTTCTTGAAATTGCTAGAGGCTAGAATGTGAATGATATCGACGAAAGAACAAGGGTTAAATGATGAAACCCTAGTTTCACGAGAAAGCCCTAACTCTCGTTGATCATCATCGATCTAGTATCAATTCTTCGAAGGACAAGAACACGATATCTTGAGATTACATCACGTCTATAGATCCGATCGATTCCTGCGAGCCTCATTTAGATTCTTGACATTTTGGTTGGAAATATCATCGAAACCCGATTCTCGATTGTTTATCATTTTCTTGATTCTTGATTAGACTAGTGACACCTGAATCAATCGATAAAATCTTGAATCATGTTTTCTTTTCTTTTCGATTAACTTTTCAATTCAAACAAATTAAATATAGAAACGAATCGCACAATCCCTGTGGACGATCCGCACTCACTTACAATCTACATCCGACACCGTAGTTGATTGCGGTCAAATATAATTCTTTGATTGTGAATTTTATTCAATTTTCATACCGACACAACGAGAAACTCATATCGATCAAATGAAACCGTTATCGGGGATCATTTGAGTTGATACACACTACACAGTCTTGAATTTTAGAACCAATCAAATTCCAAGGGGTATCTATTCTATTATGTAGAGGAACAAAAAGTTTTTGTTTCTCGTCATGCCCACTTTCTGGAACATCAGTTTTTAGAAAAAGGAACAAGTGGGAGCGAAGTAGAACTGGAAGAAGTTCCAGAACCATAAGCTATTACTGAAAAATTGGAATAACCAGAAGGTTCAGAAGAACGGGACATCCCGACGCCACTCCGTAGGAGTAGTAGGCAATCTCATCCACCCGAGCGATACAACGGTTTTCTCATAGACGGGGATAGAGAGGATTGCACTATTGACTATGATGAGCCTACTAGGTTCCAGCAAGCCATTCAGAGCGGTGACTCAGTAAAATGGCCAGATGCAATGTGGACCGAAATGGATTCCATGTACACTAACAAAGTATGGACTTTGGACGTTGCTCCAGATGGGGTAAAACCCATAGGATGCAAATGGATCTTCAAAAAGAAGATTGGTGTAGATAGAAAGGTTGAAACCTATAAAGCTAGACTTGTTGCAAAGGGTTTCCATCAAAGACCGGGTTTGGACTATGACGAGACCTTTTCTCCAGTAGATATGCTTAAATCTATTCGGGTCCTTCTTGCTATTGCTGCCTTCCACGATTATGAAATCTGGCAGATGGACGTAAAGAAGGCCTTTCTAAATGGTAATTTGGAAGAGAGCGTCATATGGATCAGCCAGAGGGATACATTCAGAGTGGGAGCAGCAGTAAATTATGCAAGCTGCTTAAGTCCATTTATGGACTAAAGCAGGCATCACGGAGTTGGAACATCTGTTTTGATGATGCTGTCAAAGAATTTGACTTTATCAAAAATCCAGATGAACCATGCATATACAGTAAGATTGTAGGGAGAGCTGTAGTATTCCTCGTCTTGTACGTGGATGTCATTCTCTTAATAGAAAATGATATTCCTATGTTACAATCAGTCAAAAGATTCTTGTCACATAAATTCTCCATGAAAGACCTGGGTGATGCCACCTACATTCTGGGGATCCGGATCTATCGTGATAGATCAAAGAGGATGTTGGGACTTTCACAGTCCAGGTACATAGACACCATAGTGAAGAGATTCAGTATGGATGATTCTAAGTGCGGTAATCTACCGGCTTGTCACGGAATCACCCTCTCCAAAGTGATGTCTCCCAAGACTGATTTGGAAAGGGATCGCATGTCAATTATACCCTACGCTTCTGCGGTAGGCTCTATAATGTATGCGATGTTATGTACCAGACCAGATGTAGCATACGCATTAAGCGTAGTAAGCAGGTATCAAGCAAACCCCGGGGAGAAGCACTGGATAGCAGTAAAGAACATTCTCAAGTACCTAAGGAGGACTAAGGAGATGTTCTTGATGTATGGCGGAAAAGACCTCCAGTTAGAAGCCTTTGCCGACTCCGGCTTCCAGAGTGACAAAGATGACTCCAAATCCATGTCGGGTTATGTCTTTACCCTCAATGGAGGGGCGGTCTATTGGAAAAGTTCCAAACAGGAGACCGTTGCTGACTCAACGATGGAAGCAGAGTACATAGCTGCTTGCGATGCCGACAAAGAGCAGTCCGGATGAAGAAGTTCCTCACAGAACTTCAGGTGGTTCCTACCACTGTTGGTCCAATACCTCTGTATTGTGACAACAACGGCGCTATTGCTTTAGCGAAGGAACCCAGGTCCTATCACAAGTCCAGACACATCTTAAGGCGGTATCACCTGATCAGGGAGATCGTAGATCGTCGGGAGATCGGGGTGAAGAGAGTAGAGACAAAGAATAACATTGCTGATCCATTCACAAAGGCCCTTCCTCAGACGCAGTTCGAGAGGCTATTCGAGATGATAGGTCTACGATATGCCAGCTCATGGCCCTAGTACAAGTGGGAGATTGTTAGTGTATATGCCATAGGGGCCATTATTGTATCATACTAGGTTGTATATTATTTAATGGAAGCTTGGGATATTCACAGTTGTATATAACAGTCTTGCTAAAAATGGTAGTATGCTACTTGGTTTGTGTCTACTTTAATATGTGCATATGTTTCTTGTAACGTATCACTTATACATATTAGTAAAGCCCATGGGATCTTTGCTTGATTACCAGCGTTGTGATTGCAGTCACACTAGTGGGGACTGGGTAGTCTGTAAGCAACATCCTATACAGGTCCCTGGTCGTTGGATTATCGAGATAGGGCATAGATATTCCGGAGTAGACTAAGTGTGTACGCTTCTCATCCCAGTTGGGGAGATGGTCTGTCCCACAGCCATCAGTACGTAGTACCGGAGATAGTATACAGGTGCTCGTTAGTTTACGAGTACACCGGACAGGACTCGCCAGGGAACTGATTGGTTGGTATTATACCCATCGTCAGTTAACAGTTCCCAGGTGACATGAGTACAGCATAGTCCGCAGACTTGACACTGCTACTTCGCCTCGAGTGTGTCCCACTGTTCTTAGATTGCTACCCTACCACGGCTCAAAGGAGTCATGCAAACAGGTAGCAGTTGGGTGCAGTCCCGAGCACTTGGAGGCAGAGCGGTTAGATAGGATTCGTCTCTCCCGGTATTGGGAGTTGATATCGCACTGTGTCAGAGAGCCATTACGCAAAGTCCCTGGCCAGGGCAAGCGAGATATACTGGTAGGTTCCAGTAGCTTCTCAGGGTGTAATGGGCTCCGCTCCGACACGACTTATACAGCTATTAGGGGACTGACGCTTGCCGCCCCCTAGGCTTGATATGAGATAGTCTTAGACGAACAGACCTGACTGTACGGAGATTGTCACATCAGGCTAAGTAGGGGTTCAGATGGTTTTCCTCATCGGCCTTCTTATCGACATCTACCTGGGGACCGTTACGTACAGCTAGTACCGCTTGCGGTCTGTGGTTAAACCCACTGCCAGCGTAGTGTCGAGTCTTTAGAGTCCCACACAGAGAGTTTCCCTGCTCCAGGCGAAACGATATAGAGGTCGTATGGTTTTACGACAAGGTTTCGGATGCGTACGTGTGTTTACGCACGTACGACTTTTCGGACAGTTTATACTAGTCGGCTTTGGTTTAAGCCAGATTCTAGTATAGGGTTACTGGATTTATACAGTCTAAAGTTTTTCCATGTTTTCACGGATTGGAGGGGCGTTCTCGTAATTTGTCGGGAAGGTTCTAGAAGAGTGGTGACTAAGGGGTTAAGGTGGCATGGGCATTAATTTCTTAATGACTCATTTGTGTGATTCATGCTTTGTATTAAATGATTCATTAATGAGTTAATGAGTCATATGATGAATCACACTAGATGAATGAATCTAACCATGATGAAAAATCATTTATATTATTTATTTGATTAATTGTTATGGTTGATATATTCATATGAGTTCATTATTCTTTTCATTATCATCTTCACCTTCTCTCTCCTCAAGCTCACTCTCTCTTCAAACCCTAACCCTAACCTCTCATGAGTTGAGATCAAGGGTTAGCTAGACTAATACATCCATAACCTCACTCTATATCCCCTAGGTAGCTTAGATTAGCACTTTAAGCAACCTAGCTATCTCAAGTTTGAGATTAAGCTTGGCGTAGGAGCTTTCAGGTGGATCGTCTTTGATTCGAGGAGGCCGTTGAGATGCCGATGTTCCAAGGAGCCTACGAGGAGTGGAAGACCGCGATGAAGACCCGAAGGACAAGTAACGTGAGGTATAACTTCGTATCTGAGTAGTTAAACCTCTAGTACTTTGTTAGCAATGGTTTAGAAACGATTCATGCGCTCAAGTCCGTGTTACGAAGCTTTGATAATCGTTTTTCATATATTCCGCCTCCCCGCAAGTTCGTGGGGTGTGTGACATGGACTTACACAAAGAACAAGTGATCGAAGACAGGTCCACGATTCGACGTGATCAGGCGATGTGAGATTCGACAGAGCATCTACTTCCTACGAGACATAGATAAAGAGCAACTTCTTCCTCCTCTTGTAATCTTAACTCGAAGTTTGTACTTTTGAAGTTGATTAATAAAGGTAGATCATTAAATTAATTAGTTTGCATTTATTTTCTGTATTTACATCATGATCTTTATCCGTTCTTCTTCTATCTCCATCATGCGCGAGTAATTCTCCGCTTGATAGGATTCGTAGGATTAGGGTAGAACAATAGATGAGAAAATACTTTAACTTCTTTTAAATCTTTTGAAATTTATAAACTTTAGCAAAAGAATCGTTAACATTCTAATCGGGCGCGCTACCAATTTATTGATAGTCTTGACCGCGAATTGAGATTAGATTAACAATTGTTTTGTTAAAGGCTAAACATGAATAGAGATCAATGAAAGGACAAGGGTCAATAGTGTGGAAACACTAGTTTCTTCCAAGAACCCTAATCCTCATTCATCACTATCTATCTAGTTTTAAATCTATCAATAGATAAAAGGAGTAATTTTTATTAGTCATCCATGACTACTAAACTAGAATGAACCATACAAGCATTCTTCTTATAAAATCTATATCTGTAATTAAACTAGATCTATTTTTTACATCCGTGTTCGACGTAGATCTAAAAACTATTCTCCACTATTCTCTATTCTTCTATTTTTCTTCTTTTTCAACACGTCTAAAGTAAGATTAAAAGATTCCATGTTTTCCTGAGGATGACTCGTACTCATCTCGGTCTAGGTACATGCGACACCGTTATTGATTGTGGTTATTCTACAAACACTTCTTTAAAACAGATCAATCATATGCAATCGTATAGTTACATACAAACTTGACGAAACTTGTTTCAGTTCGAGGATGGTTTCCGGTTCTAGAGAAATTGAATAGGATTATTCGGTTGCCTTTTCTCTTTACATTCTCTCAGGTTGTGAGGGCACCTGGTATTAGGAGAGTACACCTATTACGCGTATTGGATAGTATTCTTACAAACCATAGGCAGGTACCGAAAGTTAGGGAAGGAAGAAAACTAATTAGTTTAAGTATGGTGTACAGAAGGTAAGAAGTAAAAGCATATAAAGGGATTAGAGTGAGGGCAAAAGAAATTGCGACTACTATCATTCACGACAAAGCCGCTTCTAACCCTGCCACTCCTATTTCCCCTTTGCATTTCTCCAGAACACTCCGTATCACTACGAAGATCCATATTGCTTGGGTATGCCATCGTATTACATACGAACTCGAAGAAACTTGTTTCAGTTCGAGGATGGTTTTCGGTTTTTGAGAAACTAAATAAATTCGGTTGTCTTTTCTCTTTACCAGGTTGCAAGGGGTCCTAGTATTAAGAGAGTACACCTATTACGCTTATTGGATAGTCTTCTTCCAAACCTTAGGCAGGTTTCAAAAGGCAGGGAAGGAAGAAAACCAATTAGCCTAGGTATGTTGTACAGAAGGTAAGAAGTAAAGACATATAAAAGGATTGCAGTGAGGGTAAGGAAAATTGTGACTATTGTCATGAATCTGAATAGTGGAAGAGGCATTACTAGGAATACCCGGCCACCCCTCGAAACATTTTCATGTTTCAGTCTTACTGTGCGGTGTTAATTGAAAACTACTTTTCCAATTAGATTTTGACTCCAGGGTATATATTTACCAGATGTTCCCTTATATAAAAAAAGAGAAATAAGGAATGGGGAAATTCCCCACTTATGGAACCTCATGTGCCCACACGTGAAGCGCCTAGATACAAAGATTATAGGCGCTTGACAGGCTGAAATTGAGCCTCGCGTGTAAGCTCACGTGTTAACATATGATGCCCTTTGTTAGGCTGTTGCATATAAGCAAACAAGTTTAACTCCATGGAGGTCACGTGCTACACGTGAGTGTTCTTAAACACCAGCTCACGTGTTAACACGTGATTCCTTTTCTTTAGGCTGTTACATATAAGCAAACAAGTTTAATTCCATGGGGATCATGTGCTACACGTGAGTGTTCCTAATCACCTTCCAAGCTGATAAAATTGAATTCTAAATAAAGAGATCAAAATCCTATTTGGAAAATATTTCCTTAAATCTTTCTAAACAAGAAAGATTACTCTTTGTAAAACAGAGTACCGTTGGATTAAAAAATCCAATGGTGATTAAAAATCACTTATCTACAGAAAAAATTCTGTATGGGAAAATATTTCCCTAATCTTGTTAAAAACAAGAAAAATATCTTCTGTAAAACAGAAGTCCTTGGATCAAAGATCCAACGGTGGATAAAGTCCCCAAATCAATTAACATCTCTTAATAAGAGATTTCTTTAACTAAATAAACAAACTTGCTTCTACTATATAAAGGACCAAAGACTTCAAGTCTTGTAGAGAACCCCCCCCCCCATAAGCTTCAAACTTAAAAAAAAAAAGAGAAGAAAGAGAACAAAAAAAAGAAGAGAATTCAATTCTCTAAAGAAGAAGATCTCTCTTTTAGAAAAAAGAAACCCTAGGTAAGAAGAAAGACACAGAGATTATCTTATCCCTTCCTTAAGGGTTTAACCCTTCAAAAAAAGAACTTTGTTCTTCCTCTGGTTGAGGTCTGTAGAAGCAGATCTCCCCACAAGTTGAGAATTTAATTCTCATCGGGAAGATTCTGTCATGCAGATTCAAAACTTAAAGGAACGAACTAAATTCAAAGAATTTAATTCTTCCAAAAGTATACAGGAATTTAATTCCTCTGATAAAACTAGGGTTTAACACTGCAAAAGAATTTAATTCTTATAAAGAAAAGGGCCTGAAATTCTCAAAATCTCCATACATATAAAAGAACAGACTGGTGATTCATTAGCGTTCAACGCTATATAACAAAGGCTCACGTGTTCCCACGTGAGCACCTCTGAGGAACAAAAAAGAAGAACTGAGATCGAATCACGTGCTCTCACGTGACCCCAAACAGTTGCTTAAATAGAAAAGGGGAAAAATCCAAAGACAACACTCACTTTTGAGCACCTCACGTGTTCGCACGTGAGCATTATATGAGTTAAGTGCTTAGCACTTATAAAAGAAAGAGTGAATAAACCCAAAGAAGCAGTGCCCAACTCTGGGGCGCCTCACGTGCCCATACGTGATGGTCACAAGAATTAAGTGTTTAACACTTATATACAGACGGGGATTTGGACCCAAGTGTACAACGCCAACTTTCAGGCGCCTTACGTGCCATACATGAGCGCCCCTAAATTTCAGTGTTTAACACTGCTTTAGAGACTCACGTGAGAGCACGCGAGCACCGAGCATATATTAGTGTTTAACACTATAAGAAGCCAACTTCAGCCCCAAATTGGCTAAGTCTTCTTGAGATTAAAACGTCTTGGATCTCCAAATAGACTGAGCCCCTATGCTTATGACCTCCCAAATTAATTGACAAGAATGATGTCCATCACACATCTCCTAAGTTAATCTTAGTCTCCTAAAAATGACTAATGATTCTTAGATGGTCCACCATGATCTCTCCCCTCAATCTGGAATTTGGTTCAAGGGTACATCTATCCACACCTCTGATACATGTCGTTGTAATTCTTCAATGTCTTCAGAGAGGTGGAGAGTCCCAACAACCAACAACTCTTTGGTGCACTCCCAAACCGATGAGCACATCCCAACGGACCGCAACGTCCTTAAACTAGCTATGGACCGTAACGTAATTAAACTAACGATGGACCGTAACGTCCTTAAACTAAAGCAATAAAGCCCAAATGCTCTTTTGTTAGGTCTGAATGATCCTAAAATCCTTTTGAGTAGATCTTAATATAAAATTAGACTAGCGTATCCTCAACAAACATTTAAGTTGATCTTAATCTCAAACGAGATTAACGATCCTTAAATCAACCCAAACCCAAATCTAAGAATATACGGATTTGGATTAATCCACGCCCTACGGGCGACAACATAAATTAGTCTCCGTATATAATCCACGGGAAACCAAAAATAAAACAAACACACACGACACGAAGTGAACTTCTGGAGAAGGAGAAAGTGGTTACCGCGATGCGGTAACGTAATTAACTGCAGGGGTTTGTGCTTGCAGGGAAGAGCGTCCCCACAATCAAAAACCCCTCAGAAATGAGGAGGAATCTAACGAAGTCTGCTACAACGACCGCAACTGTCCAAACCTCTGATACACGGTACCATAAATCAACTTGGCATCTTCAAAGAGGTGGACGGATAAATCCAAATAGCATCTGCCCCCAAATTCAGGCAAGACGAACCAACGTGGTTCCGTCTCCCGTTTTCGGTGGTGAACAGATTCTAGCATGCTCGGTGGGACACTTTTCCTCTTTCCACTCCACACTTTGTGTGTCATGTTCACGGACAAATCGCGGTTTACTATGGTTGCCCCTGGATTCGAGGTACTAAGATTTGGTGTCTTGCTCCATGCAGAAAAGGAGATAACATCGATGGCCTCCAGCTGCACTAACTGCAACAGCAACTCTCGCTCCGCCCCGACTGGTGGAGTGACTTACGGGCCCCAAGTGGCCTCCATCTTTGCAATGCCACTGGAGCAGGTGACTCAGGCCACCACTGGATTGTTCTTTGGGACCATGATCCCGCCAGCAAGCTTCAGTGCCCCAATGCCACCACAAAAAGTTCCCAAGAAGTCGGTCTTCGATCGACTTGCAACCACTACGGCCCCTCTCAACGGGTCATCTAAGTCTATAGCCTCAGTCTTCGACAGGCTGAGCCTAAGCTCAAATGGGCCCGCAAAGAGGCTCGTGATACCTGAAAAGGCTAACCCAAAACGGATAGTCCTCCTAACTCCTGCTACGGGTGAGGTCGTTAAAGATGCTTCCCCTTCCAGAAAGTCGGCCTTTGACAGATTGGTCGTTCACTCTCAGCAGACGTCAGTCTTTGACAGGCTGACACCAACAGCAGCCTCTCATCAGAGCAGGGGGCATGACGAAGACGCTCCAACGACAGAGGTAGTCCCGTTTTCACGACATGCTCAACGTCGCCACTGGCACCGAGTGAGGAAAGCTGGGGGCAGTTCCCCCTCTAGACTTACCCCACCAGCTCCAATGGTTGAAATTGATGCTGATGTTATAACTGGGAACAACTTCGAGCTGCTCAGGAGGGTGCGTAAGAACTCACCAACCGCTGTACTAAAGAAGTATCCTCCGCCTGCTAAAAACATGACACAGGTGAAGCAGGAGCAGCCCCCTCAGCGGCTGTCCTCAAAAATCCACAGGGTCTGGCGGAAAGTACAAGACTCTGTAATTGACAAAAATTACTCTCGCCGACTAGAGAAAAAGAAGGCTCGGCAGGAGGAGGACCACCCCTCCGCCATACAATAGAAGGCCACGTCCATATGGGTGCATGTTGCAACAGCCCCTCCAACTTTGGCCTCCCACAAAAAGAGAAGGCCTGAGAGTCTCCCATCACCGGCGGCAAATCCCAAAGGTGATGGACCCAAACGCCCTAAGTCTGGGGGCATGGTTGTACATACCGTCTACATGGCTTCCGGAAAAGTGGATAGTCGTGCTTCCGTGAGTCATCGACCACTCACTCGATCATTGACAAAAGCTCAAGAGCAGTAGCAAAAGCTCCAAGAAATGCTAATGAAGATGCCAGCACTCATTGGGCAAAAAGAAAACCCGGAAGTATCGTCTGAACAGCGCCGGGAGCAGAAGACTGATACGGAGTTCTTGCGAAGGGTGCTGGAAAGGAAGGATAAGGAGGCCGCAGAACAAGATGCTAATATAAAGCAGATGGAACTCCTGTTCCAAGATATGGTTGGGATGATGATCCAGCCGGACCCTCCAGCCGAAGATCCACCAATAAGCATTGAAGACGACAGAGGGGAGACCTCAAACCCTCTTCCAGCTCTATCAGCAGCCAGGGAGGAGACGATCTCCAAAGATGCCATTGACGACTACATAGCTCAACAAATACGAGCTCATCAGGAAAGCGAAGCGGCTAGCAAAGTCGTCAGAACTGGGCAACCTTATCCAGGCTGGTACAATCAAATCAAGTACCAGCCGGGATATCTGATACCTAAATTCCATGTGTATAAGGGAACATGCAATCCCCATCAGCACGTCGCTCAGTTATGTGGAAATACTGGAGGCGACGACAAACTGCTACTTCACCAGTTCGTCGGCAACTTGGCGGAGACAGCATTTGAATGCTACTCGGAGCTTCCGAATGACTCCATCAAAACATTTACAGAAATGGAGCTACTGTTCACGCAGCATTTCGCAAGCGCAAGCGAACGCACCCCGATTACGGCATTAATCAATGCCAGGGTGAAGCCGGGAGAAACCTGGGTTCAAAAAGCAATTCGGTGGCGGAACCTATGGTCAAAATGCGAACAACGCATAGAAGAAGCTCCTACCATGGGCATGTTCATAGGGACCCTTGATCCTCAGGAAACTATATCCCAATTTATGATGTTCTTCAAGCTACCACCTTTAAGGCCTTGATCGACAAGCTGGCCTAAATAGACCAGATAGGCCATATGTCGTCCTCTTCGAAAATGGATCCCCGGAATGAAAAGGGCTAAGGGAAAGCGACTTTCGTTGCCAACGCTCAACAACAACCGAGTGACCTGAAACCAGTTGCTCGCCAATGTTGGCTATAATGACCTCAAAGTCAATTATTGGATCACAGGCACGTGATTGCAATGATTGAGGGAGGACCTATACCGGTTGAACAGTCTTACTCGAGATGATAGTATGCTATCTGGTTTGTCTTTATCATCGTGTACATGCTTCAGGTGACATTACAGATCACTATTACATGCTGATAGAGCCCATATTCTTGCTTGACTACCAGCAGTATGATGGCGATCATATACGTGAGAGTTGGGTAGTCTATAAGCACATCCTTAAAGTATCCCTAGTCGTGGGAGTTTCGAGACTGGGAATCGATACTCCGATAGTAGACTAGCGTATATGGATCGAGACCCCGACGAGGGGCGGTGGATGGTCTCACAAGCCATTGGTGTCAGTTGGTTCATCTAAGATAGTATGCAGGTGCTCATTGGGTTATGAGTACATTGGACGGACTCGTAGGGGCACTGCTGATTGGTACTATACCTATCGTCAGGAGCAGTTCCCAGGTGACATGAGTACAGCTTAGTCCGTTGACTTGACACTGCTACATTGCCTCAAGTGTGTTCATATTGTTCTTTGATTGCTACCCTACCACGGCTCAAAGGAGTCGTGTAAATAGGTAGTAGTTGGGTGCAGTCCTGAAGCGCTTGGAGGCAGTGGCGGTTAGACTGGATTCGTCTCTCCCGGTATTGGGGGTTGATATCGCGCTGTGTCTGGAGAGCCATTACATAAAGTCCTTGGCCAAGACAAGTGAGATTTACTGGTAGGTATTCCAGTAGTTTCTCAAGGTGTTCCGGGCTACACTCCGACATGACTTATACCGCTATTAGGGGTCTGACGTTTACCATCCCCCTAGGCCCAATATGCGATACTCATAAAAGAACAGACCGGCCGACTATACGTAGATTGTCACAGATAGGCTCAGTAGGGTTTCAGGATGAGTTCGCTCGTCAGCTTTCCTTTCGCTCAATACATGGGCAACCGTTACGTACAGCTAGTGCCACTGACGTGCTTGTGGTTAAACCCACTGCCAGCATAATGACGAGTCTTTAGAGTCCCCCACAGAAAGTTTCCCAAGTTTGGGCGAAACGTTTTATAGTCCGTATGGTTTTATGGAAGGGTTCGATCATATACGTGTATCACGACCCGAAGGTACAGAACGTGACCGACACTTAAATTACGAAACGTCTAGAGGCGTAACGTAATCTAAGAAAGACGAAGCTCAGAAATCTAAACCATTTAAAAGAAGAAGTATAGGAAAACAAGTTTTAAAAGCAACATCAAATTTTCTCAAAAATTTCGGCAGAGTCTCCTTTGTAAAAACTGGCCCCAAACGGGTACAAATAAGAATATATACATAAGCAACTATAAAAAGGCATCTCCAAGAGGGAGCTAGCTCTACGCCAAAAGGCGGAAACAACCACACAATGCACTAAAATATACAACGCCGAAGGGCGAGGCTCAAAACTAAAAAAAAACCAAATCCACCAAAACCATATTAGTACAAGCGCGACTCTAAGGTCGAAATAAAAACAACTGGTCTTCTAAATCTATCAGTAATACAAGTCTGGTTGATTGAGCTTACTAGATACAAATGAAATAATAAAATTACAACGGCGGTCCTGATACAAGTGAACCAACTTACTAAGCAAATCACCCTGAATGAAATGGTGTGCTAACAAGCCGCCAAGGATACATGTACATCTGAACCTGAAAGAAAATTTGGCACAACGGGGGTGAGTTGCCAACTCGTGAGTAGAAGACATCTGCGAGTGGAAATCGCATATACGACGATCTCCTAGGCCATAATAATATACTTAATATAACACTAGTCATTTAGTAGTGGCAAGGTAATAATCTATACGCAAGTGCAGTACTCAGTGCTCGTGTCAGTGCCACAAGTAGTAACATGTCATGTGTATGAGTATGCATGCACCATGAATGTAAAACAATCAACCTTGAAATCTGGATATATCTGTATAAGAAATCCTTAACTTTTATCATAGAAAAATTTGTATGGTAATCCAAAATATCATCAATGAAATCCATAGAAATCCGTGTCAAGCATCGACACAAAACATATAAATCTCGAAGTCTCAATACCTCATAGTCTCAATATCTCATAGTCTCAATGTCTCGGGCTCCGTCGGTCTGGATCGGCCCATATCATCAAATCTCACGACAACGGTCGGTATCCTCCGGATATCCGCCACGCCAGACATCACCGGTAGGTAGTCTTCCCCTGCCAGGCTCATCGTCTAAAACTCGAGCTTCTTGCCCCGGGGTACTATATCGGGCCCACCATGTACCTGAGACGGTTCATCCACTCCTCGAATCGGGTCTCGAAATCCAAAGAAAACATGAAATCTCATGGTGGACGACACATACATCACGAGAAAAACGTAACTTGTATTTTAAAAAGAGAGGGAGAGATAGAAAAGTTTTTATATATATTCTTGCGATTTTCCCCAAAATCCAGAAATCTCATAGAAATCCAAAATCCCAAAATCATGAGTAAGTAAACAATGAGTATCGGCATAAGCCCCACAATGCTGCATGATAATATGAAAATGTGAATGCATGAAGTGTCTAACTAATAAATGCAATGTCTAAACTAGCACATGAGAGTAATCACACAATATTATATTGGACTACCATTTAGTTGATTATATCAATAAAAGATAATATGTTCTAAATTGTACGTAACATGGCAATTACCGATGATGATGTGTGTGAGCTGGCAAATAAGTGTACGTGGAACATGCGCATCATCGGTAATGGTGCTGGTATCCTAACAAGCAGAGCTTCATATTAGCTAAAGAACATATGTATGAATATGAGATGCGATGAACACAACATGAATATAACGGTGAAAATGTAGTAACGCACAACTAGAAAATACATACGGATTACGAGTCATACGGTTTGTTGTTTGAAAAAGCACGATTCAACAGTTTGAAAATAAGTATGACTCGATCCTAAACTAAGATCTACCTAACCAACTAAGGAACTAACTAAAGACACTAGTCGAAAGGTAAGAAGAATCCTCCTAAAGTCTGAGTCGATATCTCTAGTAGTCGGCGATCCAGCCTCAATAGCGTCACGTACATAGTACGACTTCATCGAGTCAACAGTGCGGATCAATCATCACATCTATGCCTCGTACGGTAAAATCCATATTACGGCATCCCAAAATCGGGGTACGGGTCAACTATCACATATATACATCATCGTCGTATAGTATCATCATCAAACAATATCATGATCAAGGGTACTATACTATAATCACATACATCCCAATATCATCAAACATATATCATCGTCTGTGTAAATATACATCGTCAAATGATCCACTAAAAATATCATGTCATATGTCATATCGTGATTAAGTCACATATTACAATTCGGGTTCTATTCTAGAGTCTTGTTCATTTCAAATGTCATCAACACATATTATCGTTTATATAAATATATTTTATATAATCTCATTATCCAATGATCCGCTACTATCATAACACATCTCATGTCATAACTCGATCATATATCCAATAAATCACGGCATCAAGCCTAGTCATATCGACTCATCCCCATGTATCATAACCTCTCCATATCACATGTATATGTTGTGTGTGTGTGTGTGTGTATACCTACACACATCCATACACACACAAACACACACACACACACACATATACACCAAGTCAGGTTTATGTGTGTACGTCTGTGTGTGTGTCTACATGATACATGAAACCAACGAATTCCCTCCAAGGCAGTCATCCTCATGGTTAAATCTTTCTAAATCAGTCTAGTCCAACCTAAAGTCTTCAATAGGACCCTACTCGCCAAGAATCTAAGGTCACGTCCGACTTCCTAATAACAGTAAGTAATATCCCTATTCTATGTTTGCGGGTGTGCTATACGCCATCCACCCGACTCTCCCCGTAGATATACATCTACTCACCTGGTCCTTGTCTGCCGAAATTGATGTCGCCCTCCTCTTCTTCCTCATCCGAAGTCCCTATGAGGGGTACCTATACGCAAACATATATAATATCGTAAACCGAATCACGGACAAAACCAAAACGGTGCACGAAACGCGCATAGGTTAAAACCTATGATCCGCTCATGCTAAAGAACCAAATATCCCTCGATATCGGCGTACAAACGCCGATCGATCGAGATGAAACACAAACGTACAAATCGTTGTTCCAAAACTTACTAATTATAATATAAATAGGGTTTAAATCATCAAAACCTTAAAATCAATCAAATCGTTCTATTTCGCAAAACCTAGAAAGCGTCAATTAACTGTTTCATTTTAAAACTTGATGTTTAAACGAAACAAATGGTCATAATATTAACTAAATATCATAGCTAGGTCATATAAACCATTACTATATTTTATTCTCATCAATTTGTTATGAATTGAAAATTCTAGTTTGCAAAAATATCAAATTTTAATACTTTTTAAAGCAAAATTCACAATTCCACAACTAAACTTGGTTTTGCATGAACTAAATTATTAAACTACAATTTAAAATGTTAATAATATCATGAAAACCCTAATTGGATTTTAATCTCAATTACTTAGACAATTTCCAAAAACCTAGTTTGCAAAAACTAGCATAATTAGCATATTTATCACATTTTATAACTAACAATTTGAAACAAGTAACTAGATTAGGTTTTGCATTCCATTAACATGTTAATCTCCTCATTAAAACCATAATCTAATGATAGAAACCCTAATTAGAATTTTATCTCACCAATATATATATATTATAAAAACCTAGTTTGCAAAAATTCTAATTAGGATAATTTAAATACATCAATTTACAATTTAGCAACTAGGTTAAGTTTTTTCTATGTCTTAGCATATTTAACGACACCATGTAATCATGAAATCTTTATAAAAAGCCTAACTTGATTTAGAAACCCTCTCTTTAATTTCACAAATTAGAAATAAAAACCAATTTATTACATGAAAAGCTTAAATTAAAATAGTTAAACAACTAATTACCCATTAGGTTAGGATTTATACCTAAATAACATGAGATCAAACATGAAAATTATAACCTCCAAAATGCTAACTTTGCTCCAAGATCCATGCTAAATTGATCAAAGAATAATGGGTAGAGATTGCATTTGGAATTTGTGGTTTTATTTTTTTGGATTTTTGATGAATATTTGGATGATTTTTAATGCAAAATGAAGTGGGGAAAATTGGGGGCTGCCATGAGGTGATTTCGGCCAAGGCAAGTGAGGAAAAAGAGTGAAGTGAGAGTGTGTAGAAATGTGTAGAAGACTTCTTTAATTAATATCTCTTTTAAGTCTTTTCATTTATTATTTTATTTTATTTATTTTCTTAAGTAATTTCACCCTAGAATTCTCTAGAAATTGAAGAAAAAACAAGAAGAGAAGAGCATGCTACAATCTGAATTCTAATATGTCATGGTTCACTTTGTCAAATTAACCCATTTCTAATTTGTAATTTGCACCCATTTAATGTATAATTAAAAGCTTATGTTACTATTACAAATAATTACTTAAGGAAAAATATTTAGGTAAACTAATAATTTATAATTCGCTAAATAAATACCAAATACTAGTAATTACATAGTTAAAAAAGGCGTATTTAAATCTATATTGAAAAATAATTATAGTTGGGTTTTACGGAAAATACGGTTTATTTTACCGATTATCGGAAAATTCACCTAAAAGATTTTATTTATTTAATTATTTATTTATTTATTTTTAAAACGTTACAATCTTCCCCCCTTAAAGAAATTCAGTCCCCGAATTTAAATTAAACCCCCCCAAATACTAAAACATTTCAGTAAAGCACTCAAATCGTCGGGGCTCCGAAATCATCAATATTTAAAACACATTTTAGCGAAATTCATGCGCATGAAAACATGTACATAACTCTAAATCAAAACTCCGTCAAGCATAACGCAATCATCGGAGTTTTGGTGAAAGTACAATGTCAAAGTCCAATAAGAAAACCAACATGATATACATTAAAACTATAACTTGTATATAGTGCGCATCGTAGTAAAATCGACCAAACATCTGAATAGAGAAGCATGCAAAAACACCTAGGTACTGGTCTCAGGATTGTCCTGCTCGATTATCAAACCAAATAGTAAATATCATAAAGACGTACTGCTCAAAATGAAATCAATCTCAATTACAGTATACGAGGTACCACGTGCGTCCGGTGTGCATGAAAATCGAAATCAAATACAGATGCTATGAATACGCACAGAAAGAAAACTGAGTGCAACGGGTGTGCACCAAAAACATCTGTCAAGTGCAACGAGCGTGCACGAAAATAATATCAGGTACATCTAATCTGCAAAAAACCCCGATTTAGTGTATCTGGTGTGCACAAAATCGCATCAAGTGCGCCAAGTGTGCAGAAGAATCTCAATCAAGTGCACATGGTGCACGAAAACATGTACCGAATATCAAAATCGAAAACACAGTACGAAAAGTGCATGAAAACTATGTCGAAGCATACGTCAAAATCATGTGCAACCCATATGCACGAAATCAAATCAATATCTCAAAATATATAAAACCAAATCGAGTGCACTGGGTATGCACAAAACAATATCATTACCACTGATATATGAAACACGAATAGAGTGTAATGAATGTACACATAGGAAATACCAATCATAGAACAAAATCCTCAAAATACCAAAATCCAATCAACGGAAATATGAAATTCAAATCACTAAATCGCGATCGTAAACATTATCGTCAATGTGCGCCTTTTCTTATGTCGACTGATTCGGACTCGTTTCCTCATAGCTGTACTGACTGCGCTACAAACAGCTATGCTCATATCTAGAGTCTCCCACGTAATCTATCCCTTCACCTGATATCTAGACTACGTTAAACTTTTCGATCGATTCATCAAAATCCCATAATTCCCCGAGAGCTCAACACTCTAGTACAGTTTAGAAATATCCAGTACATGCCCCAGCATCTGTGGACCAGCCGTAGAAGGGCAAACCCAAGCCTCACTAATGGCACCGTGGCACAGCCGCAAACCCTAAGGTTCACCAGCGTTCTCATGGTCATTATGTCGAGTTAGGGTTTCATTCTTCTAGAGGGTCCATAGAAATACCTGCACGTTCTTCCGAATACCTTAAACTTGGGAAAATGGGTTTCTGACATTCGTTCGAACCTTTTAACTTCGTCTAGACGACATGTGAATACCCTTCGTCCACACGCTAAACAATGATTTAATCCTCAAGAACAGACGATACCCTAACGGTCATCGCATTTGAGCCGAAGCTCCCTCTGCCTGTGCGACCGTGGTAATAGAAACTACCATCCGATATCGATGAAGATAGATCAAAGGAACGAATAGAATACGGTGCAAAGAAATGTACATCCTAAAGCATCTTAAGCAGAGTAGCGTATCGTAAGTATGTCATGGATCATACCCACGGTACGTCACTCTACCTAAGTCACCTACTCCATTAACCAAGGTCAACCTAGACTTAGACAAAGGTTAAACCTAGCGCTCTGATACCAACTTTATGACGATCCGAAGGTACGGAACGAGACCGGCACATAAATTACGAAACGTCTAAAGGCATAACGTAATCTAAGAAAGCCGAAGCCCAGAAATCTAAACCATTTAAAATAAGAAGTGTAGGAAAACAAGTTTTAAAAGCAACATCAAATTTTCTCAAAAATTTCGGCAGAGTCTCCTTTATAAAAACTGGCCCCAAACGGGTACAAATAAGAATATATACATAAGCAACAATAAAAAGGCATCCCCAAGTGGGAGCTAGCTCTACGCCAAAAGGCGGAAACAACCACACAATGCACTAAAATATACAACGCCGAAGGGCGAGGCTCAAAACTCAAAAGAAACCAAATGCACCAAAACCATAATAGTACAAGCGCGACTTTAAGGTCGAAATAAAAACAACTGGTCTTCTAAATCTATCAGTAATACAAGTCTGGTTGATCAAGCTTACTAAATACAAATGAAATAATAAAATTACAACGGAGGTCCTGATACAAGTGAACCAACCTACCAAGCAAATCACCCTGAATGAAATAGTGTGCCAACAAGCCGCCAAGGAAACCTGTACCTCTGAACCTGAAAGAAAATTTGGCACAACGGGGGTGAGTTGCCAACTCGTGAGTAAAAGACATCTGCGAGTGGAAATCGCATGCACGACGATCTCCTAGGTCATAATAATATACTTAATATAACACTAGTCATCTAGTAGTGGCAAGGTAATAATCTATACGCAAGTGCAGTACTCAGTGCTCGTGTCAGTGCCTCAAGTAGTAATATGTCATGAGTATGAGTATGCGTGCACCATGAATGTAAAACAATCAACCTTGAAATCTGGATATATCTGTATAAGAAATCTTTAACTTTTATCATAGAAAAATTTGTATGGTAATCCGAAACATCATCAATGAAATCCATGGAAATCCGTGTCAAGCATCGACACAAAACATATAAATCTCAAAATCTCAATACCTCGGATTCTTAATATCTCATAGTCTCAATGTCTCGGGCTCCATCAGTCCGGATCGGCCCATATCATCAAATCTCACGACAATGGTCGGTATCCTCCGGATATCCTCCGCGCCAGACATCATCGGTAGGTAGTCTTCCCTTGCCAGGCTCATCGTCTACAACTCGAGCTTCTTGCCCCAGGGTACCTTACCGGGCCCACCATGTACCCGAGACGGTTCATCCACCCCTCGAATCGGGTCTCGAAATGCAAAGAAAACATGAAATCTCATGGTGGACGACACATACATCACGAGAAAACCGCAACTTGTATTTTAAAAAGAGAGGGAGAGAGAGAGAAGTTTTTATATATATTCTTGCGGTTTTCCCCAAAATCCAGAAATCTCATAGAAATCCAAAATCCCAAAATCACGAGTAAGTAAATAATGAGTATCGGCATAAGCCCCACAATGCTGCATGATAATATGAAAATGTGAATGCATGAAGTGTCTAAGTAATAAATGCAATGTCTAAACTAGCACATGAGAGTAATCACACAATATTAAATTGGACTAGCATTTAGCTGATTATATCAATACAAGATAATATGTTCTAAAGTGTACGTGACATGGCAATTACCGATAATGATGTGTGTGAGCCGGCAAATAAGTGTACGTGGAACATGCGCATCATCGGTAATGGTGCTGGTGTCCTAACAGGCAGAGCTTCATATTTGCTAAAGAACATATGTATGAATATGTGATGCGATGAACATAACATGAATATTGTTAGTGTATATGCCCTAGAGGCCATTACTGTATCATACTAGTTTGTATATTACTTAATGGAAGCTTGGGATATTCACCTTGTATAGACAATCTTGCTCAAAATGGTAGTATGCTACTTGGTTTGTTTCTACTTTAATGTGTGCATGTGTTTCTTAAAGCATATCGCCTTTACACATTAGTGGAGCCCTTAGGATCATTGCTTGATTACCAGCGTTGTGATGGCAGTCACACTCGTGGGGGCTGGGTAATCCACAAGCACATCCTTATGTAGGTCCCTAGTCGTAGGACTATCGAGACAGGGCATCGATACTCTGGAGTAGACTAGCGTATGCGCTTCTCATCCCAGCTTGGGAGACGGTCTGTCCCACAGCCGTCAGTACGTCGTACTTGAGATAGTATATGGGTTCTCGTTAGGTTACGAGTACACTGGACAGGACTCGTCGGGAACTGTTGGTTGGTATTATACCTATCGTCAGTTATCAGTTCCCAGGTGACATGAGTACAGCTTAGTCCGTTGACTTGACACTGTCACTTCGCCTCGAGTGTGTTCCCACTGTTCTTAGATTGCTACCCTACCACGGCTCAAAGGAGTCGTGCAAACAGGTAGCAGTTCGGTGCAGTCCCGAAGCACTTGGAGGCAATAACGGTTAGACAGGATTCGTCTCTCCCGGTATTCGTGGTTGATATCGCGTTGTGTCTAGGAGAGCCATTACACAAAGTCCCTGACCAGGGAAAGTGAGATATACTGGTAGGTTTCCAGTGTTATCTCAGGGTGTTCTGGGCTACACTCCGATACGACTTGTACCGCTATTAGGGGATTGATGTTTACTGCCCCCTAGGCCCACCATGCGATACTCTTAGACGAACAGACCGGACTGTATGGAGATTGTCACATTCAGGCTCAGTAGGAGTTCAGATGGGTTCACCTCGTCAGTCTTCTTATCGGCATCTACCTGGGGACCGTTACGTACAGCTAGTGCCGCTTGCGGTCTGTGGTTAACCCACTGCCAGCGTAGTATCGAGTCTTTAGAGTCCCACACAGAGGGTTATTCGCCTTTTGGCAAAACGAGTAGAGGTCGCATGGTTTTGCGACGGGGTTCGTTCACATCCGCGCACTTGTACACGTTTGGTATCCGGACAGCTTATACTAGCGGGCTTTGGTTTAAGCCAGATCCTAGTATATATTTTGGGATTGGTTTTATCTCATTGTATTCGTGTTCTTCGGAACATGGATACGGGTGTGTATGCACGGTTGACTGAGGCAGAGGCAGAGGACTTTCATTAGGGTTCATGACCGTTGTTTTTTTCTTAACCCTAATGTTTATGTGAAATATGATTATTAATATTAATTAATTATAATTGTGTTATGGTTAGGGTTGTTGACCATTTGACTATGGTTGACTTGTTGACCTATGTGGACATATTGACCATCATCATTTCATATGAAAGATGCTATTTAATTCTTGCAAAATTCATTAATGTGAAATGATAATGGTCATTTCAAGTTAACCATCACAATTATCTTTGATTAATTATTTAATTATCATAATTCACATATATGTGAGAAGGTTGATATTATCCTCTCATTCTCTCATGCTCATTCTCTCTCATCCTCTTCCTCTCTCTCAAAGCTCTCCCTCTCATGAGTTGAGAACCATTAAGCTTTTAAGATAAAACACCAAAATTACTCTCTACTCTTTCTAAGGTTCTAGGTTTAGCACACCAAGCACTTTAGTTACCTCTAGGTTGAGGTAGGAGCCAAAGGTAGAGGCCCTCGGGTGGATCTTTCTTCGGCAAGTGAAGGCGACGAGGACGACCCGTTCATCCCACTCCAAGGAGCAAGAGGAGAAGGACTTCAAGACTTAGGTATAACCCTTTAACCGAGTAGCTATATCTCTTAGCTTGGTTGTTAGTTTATGTTTAGCAAAGATCCTCCTTTGATAGTCCATGTTGCCTTGTGTTGTAAAAATCAATTTTTTATACCGTTTCCGCCTCCCCGTAAGCACCGGGGTGGGCAACGTGGACTTACAGTGGTATCAGAGACTAGCTAAACACAAACTAGCAAGTTAGCAAAGTATCTAGAATTTCGATCAGAGAAAAATCGCAAAACAAGTTTCAAAAACCTAACTTTCTGCCGATTTTTAAACCTGCTTTAAAAATAATAAATCATACACTAAAAATTGGCTCAGGGTTTTTACAGAACACCCAAGAAAAACAATCCAGCGAGTCGACCAACTCACCGCGGAACCGCGGCAAGAGCATGCTCTTGCCGCGGATCCGCGACGGAGTTGCTCTTGCCACGGATCCGCGACCGAGTTGACTCGGCCGTTGGTCGTTTCTCCTACAGTGTTCTTATATTGATGTTTTGGGATTTTTAGGATGGTTTGTTTCTGCCCAGATTTTCCAGGGAACAAATTAGTTTTTGGGGTGGTTACAAATTCGTATTTTGATCGAACTTCTCTAGATTTTGGCTAATGGGTTATATCTGTGATGTGATATATGTATTGAACGTCTGTTAATCGCTATACGTCGATTAGTGGGGGTTATACATATCTGTAATCTGTAATGTTGATGGTTTGTGTATATGAATTCGTTGGATTGTCGCGGATGAATAGCCGGGGGATTGTGAGATGAGAGTTTTCTTTATCTTTCAATTCATGTAATTTGTAATTGATGTAATATTATTCATATGGCCGCACAACCGGGATGGGGTTGTAGCCGTCATTGTATAATTTCTTTTACTGTTTTTGCTCCTAGGATAGACCCAAGGTGGGGTGCACAAACTACCGGGTACCTCGTGTAGGGTTGCTAGGCACGCGCACAAGGGTCTACAAGGCATCAATCATGCCCGATTTAAAATTTAGCCGTGCCGAACAACCCGAATACGGAACTTTAAACTAGAGATTAGGCGAAAACAAGCATGCTAAACATTTTAACACTAAGTGAGAGGGATTACAACCTTTGTAGATCCGGTCCTTCACTTCATATGCTCCGTGTTGTGGTCCCTTCGCTGCGATCATCGGGATCCGGACTCTCGAGAGGTTCCACGAAGAGAAAGACGCGACCTTTGCTTCCGATCTTCGATACTAAGATGATCTACCTTGAAGTTTCTTTAACACAAGCTAACACTCATGAAATGATGTGAACACCCTCATCTAAATGGCAAGGGAAGATGAGGATGATGAAGTAGGATTTTTGCTCTCTTTATTTATCTTTTTCTCATATTTATTCATCACTTTGGAAAAATCAAGCAAGCTTTTTCATGAAAGAATGAAGGAAGAAGAAGATGAACATGATAAGAATCCTTTTGTGATGAATAGGAATGAAATGATATGATGAATAATGTAACCAAGGTCAAGTAAACTTTTGTAGAGAATTAACTAGGGTTAGGGTTTGGGTTGGGTTAAAGCATGAGTCACTTACAAATATTTTTCACAAAACAAAACCAAAACCTTCTAGAATCATCTAGAAAGCTTAACCCTAATCCAAACCCAAATCATGTTTAAACTCCACTAAACTTGTTGCATTAGTTATCATATCATGTTACAATATTATATATCACATATATAATATTTATCGTAACAAAATAAAATAATACATTTAATATATATCGCATATATATCAATGTATTACCCGAGTGAGAAAAAGAATCTTTTAGTGAGCTAATATTAGTTAATGCAATTTAATATATCAAATATATTATTATACATTAAATTATCGAATCAACACTTGATCCGACAATCCGGCTATATCGCATATAACCGACTAATATTTATCCGTACCGATTCATCGAATCAACACTTGATCCGATGACCCGGCTGATATCAAATATCGCGAGAATAGAATACGGTATCTCATATCGTATTATCCTCGGTCCCGCACATATCACATATGTGCTCCTACTCCGTTTTGCCTGAGCCAAGAAACTTCTGTGTAGGACTCTAAAGAATCGTCAATACGCCGGCAGTAGGTGATGATCATATCAAACACCCACAAGCTGCAAGCGGTCAGCTAAACGTAACAGCTACCCAGGTATTGAGCGCTCAGAAGATCAACAAGCAAGCCTGTAACTTCTCCTGTGAATCCAAACAGTAACACTCCCGTACAGTCCGGTCTCATCGTCTGATATGTTGCGTATCTCGCCTAGGGGTGGTAAACGTCAGACCCCAGTAGCTCGTTAAGTCCTGTCGATATGAGGTCTATAACAGTTCGAGAAACTACTGATAACACTTACCAGTAAATCTCAGCAACCCTGGTCAGGGATTTCCGGTTGTAGCCAATCGAACACTACACAACATCAACTCCCTATACCGAGAGAGACGAATCCCCTCCTATCGCTCATTGCCTCCATGTGATTCGGGACTGTACCCAAAAGCCACCTTTTTGCACGCCCTCTTGGACGTGGTATGATGGAAATCAAAGCACAGTGGGAATCACACAAGACTCTATGACGATCTCGGGTCGACAGACTACTCTGTACCAGTGTCACCGGAGAACTGCCATCTGACGTATGGTATAATACCATCTGGGAGTTCTCGGCGAGTCCGTCCAGTGTACCCAGTCTCCACTGAGCACCCGTACACCATCCTTGATGTCAAACACCGATGGATATGGGATCATCCATCACCCATCATATGGGTCAAGATGCGTATACGCTAGTCTACTCTGGTGTATCGATGCCCTATCTCAATACACCCTCGACTAGGAACTGTTATAGGATGTACTCGTCGACTACCATGGCCCCACTAGTATGATCTCATCATAGTCCCAGTAGTCGAGTACATATCTTAAGGGCTCTATCAACATGTAACATAGAGACAATCTGAGTACATGTTAAGATAAAGTACAACCAGATAGCATACTATCATGTCGAGCAAGAAAGTCCTCCCTATATATGTCCTAGCATCCACTACAATATACATCGTATGTACAGTAATGGCCTCTAGGGCATACATATAACTAACAATCTCCCACTTGCACTAGGGCCATCTGTTATGGTATCGCATACCCAACAATTAGCTGCGGTTGAAGTATCTCATACTCAACCATCCCATAAAAGTCTCTACTGGGAAAAAGGCCTTTGTGAGTGGATTCGCGCTGTTGTCCTCTGTGTCTACTCTCCTAACCTCGATCTCCCTGGAGATCAACCATCTCCATGATCAGGTGATACTGCCTAAGAATTATATCTGGATTTTTGATGGGACGGTAGTTCCTTGGCAAAAGCCACAACTCCATTGTCTCACAATGGTGGGAACGAAGTTCATCGCATGAACTTATAAATATCTAAACTGCCTCTTTTGGTAGCATCCTTGGTAACGATGTATCTTGCCTTTAATCATCTAGTATGTAACGGTATCTAGCTTGGAACTCTTCCAACATACCGTCCCTCCACTGAGGGTAAAGACAATGCCTGCGACTGACATTCAGTCGTCCTTATCAGCCTGGAACCTTTCCAGTGATTCTCCCCAGGATCGATTGATACCATCTCACTACAACTAGTGAGTATCCTAACATCCAATTAGATCTATCTCATAGATCCAAAACCCCGGATTTAGGAGGTATGACTTTGATCCTATATGGAGAATCCTTGTGATAAGCGGAGATTGACCGAGCGTAGCATAGGAAACTCCTTCTCTATCAAGAGTATGTCATCCACGTACTCTACGAGGATCATCACCATACTCTCTACTACCTTTTCGTATATACAAGGTTCATCTACCATTTTGATGAAGTCAAACTCTTTGACTACCACATCAAAACAGATATTCCAATTCCGCGATTCCTGTTTTATCATATAAAACATCTTGCACACGTTTCCGCTGCTCCCACTGTCTACGAAGCCCTCTGGCTGTGTACTTATAGACGCTCTTTTCTAAAACATCATTTAGAAAAGCAGTCATGACACCCAACCACCAGATATCGTAGTCATGGTATGTAGCCGTGGCAAGTAGGATCTGGATGGACTTAAGCATAGATCCTTAGAAAAGGTTTCAACATAATCCATACCTGGTCTATGATGCAAACCTTTAACAAGTCTAGCTTTGAAAGTCTCAACTTTTCCATGTACACCAAGTAATCTTCTCAAGATATACTTGCTCCTGATGGGGATTTAACCCTTCAGATAAAGCAACCAAAGTCCATACTTTGTCGGTGTATAAGGATTCCATCTCAGATCGCTAAGCATCCAGCCATTCTTACAGAGTCCCACTCCTGATGGCCAGCACGAAACTAGTTGGGTCATCATCTCATGATGCAATCCTCGCTCCCACTGTCATAAAGAAACCGAAGTATCTCTCAGGTGGGTGAGGAACCCTGCTAGATCGGCGGAGAGACTGAGGTTCGTTGGAAACTATTGAATCCTTTGGTTCTACCAAATCATCAGCTGCAGTTTGTATAGCTGGAACCATTCCAGTTCTACATAACAGACCTTCCCTCGAGCTTGTCTGGATTTTTCTTTTAGACATAGGCTGGACAACCCCAAATCTTAACAAACGTAAGTTATGGGCTCTTCCCTTTCCATATCACATATGAAGTGGTAGGCAACTGATTTGATTTGAACCCTATTCAATAGGTATGCAACTTCACTAGTGCATAACTCCCTAAAGGAAATAGGAAACTCAGTAGTACTCATCATAGAGCACACCATATCACATAGGGTGCTATTGCTCCGCCCCGATACACCGACGTGCTGTGGTGTATACGGAGGAGTAATGCTGAGAGAGAATCTCATTCTCCTTTAGAATAGTCCAGGAATTCCGTGCTCAAGTATTCTCCTCCTCGATCTCATCAAAGGACGTAATACTTTTACCCGTATTTTTGGTTCTCTACTTCTAACTTATATTCTGTGAATATCTCAAAACGTTCGGACTTGTGTTTCAACTGGAACATATGTCTGAATCTTGAGAGATCATCAGAGAATGTAATGAAGTACAAAGAACCGGTCCTGGCATGTGTAGACAGGGGACCTTCATACATCAGCATGTATCAATCCCAAGAGTTCACTAACTCTTTCTCTGTTTCCAATAAACAGAGCTGTGGTCATCGTATCTTTGTGACATGACTGGCAAGTTTCACAAGATGTAAATTCAAACTAATTTAAATATGCATCTTTATGTAACTTCAGCCAGTCGGGTCGCATTGATATGACCTAGTCTACAATGCCTCAAGAAGGATTCGTTCGTTTCTGAACTCTTCCTCTTGTTTGTGTTCCGTATACTAAGAACTGTAATTTGATTTAGAACGTCAATGCTTTTAGATAACGTGCCTGAACCGATCAACTCTTGATATAGGAAATGTTCAAAACATTATCCAACAATACAAAATTTTATCATTTCTTTACTAATAAAGAGACTGATATGATTTTGTATATCAGGTTCGGTATCTAATAACATTCGTTCAGAATCAATGTATTCAGGTAATACAGGGTGATAGTGACCAACAGACTTGGCTGCAACACTTGCACCGTTTTCTGTCTCATGAAACTTATCATCCGTTCTCAGTTCTCTACCTATCTGTAGCCCATGTAATAGATTACATATGCGGGATCCTAATCCGGTATCACATACCCAGGACGTAAAGGATACTGAGAAACAATTCTGTGTAATGAACACACCCGAAGATAATGCATCAGCATGCACTTTCTTCGTTTGGGCGGCACGGGAAATCTGGTATTCCTCAATTTCCTGCTCTGTCTTATAACAATTATAAGTTGGAGCAGGACCAACGTTCCCCAGCTCAGTATAACAAGCGGGTTCAGTCAATATATCCGTTTTATTATCTCAGCGTATGCTCTTGCAAGATTAGATTGGTTATCTAATATATCTAATCAGGATGTCTCCCACTGTTTTAATCAAATCTTCCTTCAAACCCTAAAAGGAAAGACTAGCCGGGATTAATTACACGCTACAAGTTCGCCAATCTTTCGGCCAGGCCAGTGTCGGTACTTTGAGGGAGGTCCCCCGTGCTTTCGCACGAACCTAATTAAAGTAAACCTCGTTTTCCCAGAGGCGTAACCCCGTTAACACCTTTCTAGACACCTACTTGATCGGCTAATTGTAATGTGTAAAACTCTCCCAGGAGTAACTCTTACTCGCAGCGGGTATCGGGATCCAACTATCTCATAGAAGGCATGCAATCTCATTGCAAATTTCAACACTTGAAATTCCCAATAGTATTTTGCCCTTAGCGTCCTATGACCTTAACGAATGCCAAACCACCCATAGTGCGCTAGCCAAGTTCAACCCGTACATTTCTTGATTGAATTAAACCCACCCGCACGACCCTTGACGAATGCCAAACAACGCCGTACGAATACCCTAATCCAATCGCATCGTATGCTAGAAGATAAGCACTAGTTAGCTACCGTGCACTATGCCTTGACGAATGCCAAACTACCGCAGCACGAATACTAAGTAGTACTTATCTGAAATGACGGAGGGCTACGACGGGTTTTTAAGAAAACCCTTTGCGTAATGAACTTGATATCGTTGTAGAATCGAGTGATTTTAAATGGAGTGTTTTTGAGGCCTTTCTAGTTTTGCTAAAGGGGTCACTCCCGGTGAAGGGATCGTCGACCCTTTCCTCATCGAATAAGGTGCATGATATATCATATATACCACTATGCAAAGCAGAAACTATAAAAGCAATCAAAAGACAAACCGAGTTTGTAGCATCTGCCAGTTATTGCTAAAGGAGTCACTCCCGGTGAAGGGATCTCGGTTCTTTCCTTATCGAATAAGGTGCTGGATGTTCTACAAGGAACACCGCTATGCAAAGCAAGAACTAGAGCTACCAGTTTTTACAAACAAGTTTCTACAACATCTTAGGTTTCTTTTAATTCATTAATCTCATTAATGAAGTCCCATTTTATTATGCTTCACAAGCATCACAGTTGAAACGAAATCTGCAATATAACATATATCTCATATATATATAATATAAACATTCGTCTCAGGCAGTAATATGATCTCATCACAGAACATTGCAGCAGAAGAACATATATGAAATATTGGATATACTAGGACGTCCGTGTTTTCAATACGAGCCAGCATAAAACACGGATTCCACGGTCGCGATGAATAGCCAAACCCACATCCCTAGACCCCTACGAGAGCGGCAAGTAACACTGCCAATTCTAGGGTTAGGAGACCCGGTCTCGACTCCTCGAGATGGTCTCCCACTGGACCCTAGAACCCGGTTACTTGTGCTCTCCGCCTTGGGTCTACCTAATGCGGAAAAGTAAATAATATACAACGGTGACATCTTCCGCTGCCTGGAAGTGCCCCAATAAAAGAATATTACATTCAAATGAATTTTACATGAATGAAAAAGAAAAACTCTCATCTCAAATAAAACCCCCGGCTATTCAAACGCGACGATCCAATACAACATATCACAGCAACACATAATATCTCATATCATCAACGTAAGCAAGTATGCGTATCCCGATTGTCGTTGATGTATAGCAACGAAGTCGGCGATACACCACATACTACGCTTACGGTCACAGAAAAGAAAGTGTAAAACTACAACAGTTGGAATCCGCAACCTCCTTAGACATCACATGCCTAACCAAATGAATTCCTTAGACATCACATGCCTAACAATTATAAACCCCTTATTTTAGTCTCATTATCGAAAACTCTTTTCAATATCAAGTCGGGCAATTCAACAAGATTCCCGACGTCCTGATCGAATCCTCGTCGCAAAATTTAGTAGGCGGCTGCACCCCTGATACCGTCGACGAAGTGCACTAAGGCGGAACACCGCTACCGCGAGCACCCGAACGGATGCTTTCGGCGACGGGGTTCTCCTACAGTCACTTGGTCGGGGATATGGGGCGTAGCTGTCTATTAAGTTTACCCGGCGAGTATCCGCGTACGCTACGTGATTGCGACGGACTTTTGATCACATCAAAATTCCGTAGCAACCGATCAACTGAGACTAAACTGCTATGTTTATAATATTCAAATCAGTTATCTCATAACTACCTGTGGATTCCAATTATTGTATCACATTCCAGATAAATAGAAAAAGTTAAACTTTCCGATCGAATCATCAAACACCCAATATTTCCCAATATATCTCAACACTTGAAATCAGTTTAAAAACATCCATCGCATGCCACAGTACCAATGGTCCAGCCGTAGAAGGGTCAAGCCAACGCCTCACATGTGGCACGCCGTACTGCCCCAAACCCTAAGGTTCAAAAGGCAGTTCAAGACGGTCACATAATCGAGTTAAGGTTTGTTGTCTTCTAGAGGGTCCACCGAGTTACTTGCACGACTTAGAACATTCTTAAACACGAGAAAAAATCCAACTTTTGAAAAATTTTCCGACAGGGGAAAAAGTGAGTTATTGATATCCGTTCGAACTTTTTAACAGTTTCTAAAAATTATCCGGACAAAACACATAGACAAAATTAGACAATCCGATCGAATAATCGAATCCCCAAAACAACCCCAGAAAAACTCAACTGTTGAGTAAAAATAAAAATTTCCAGAAGACTCAGCACATAAAGTTACTAATTACTGTGCAAAGCACGTGCAGTGATTCAGTACTTTGGCCGCGGAACTGCCGCACAAGCCAAGGTGGCGCCGCGGTTCCGCGGCTCTTCTGTGGAATCAATGGCACGTGCTTCACAGTAATTCATCAAATTCCCTGCTGAATTTTTTGGCAATTTTTAATTCACAAAAATCCAAATTTTCAGAAAATTTCCAGAGAAGGGGCTAATCCGGGTTTTCCGGGTTCGATCGGACTTTAAACTTCGTCTAGACTTCGCCTAAAACTCTAGCTTGGCTCTGATACCACTGTAGGGTTGCTAAGCACATGCACAAGGGTCTACGAGGCATCAACCATGCCCGATTTAAAATTTAGCCGTGCTGAACAACCCGAATACGGAACTTTAAACTAGAGATTAGGCGAAAACAAGCATGCTAAACATTTTAACACTAAGTGAGAGGGATTACAACCTTTGTAGATCCGGTCCTTCACTTCATATGCTCCGTGTTGTGGTCCCTTCGCTGCGATCATCGGGATCCGGACTCTCGAGAGGTTCCACGAAGAGAAAGACACAACCTTTGCTTCCGATCTTCGATATTAAGATGATCTACCTTGAAGTTTCTTTAACACAAGCTAACACTCATGAAATGATGTGAACACCCTCATCTAAATGGCAAGGGAAGATGAGGATGATGAAGTAGGATTTTTGCTCTCTTTATTTATCTTTTTCTCATATTTATTCATCACTTTGGAAAAATCAAGCAAGCTTTTTCATGAAAGAATGAAGGAAGAAGAAGATGAACATGATAAGAATCCTTTTGTGATGAATAGGAATGAAATGATATGATGAATAATGTAACCACGGTCAAGTAAACCTTTGTAGAGAATTAACTAGGGTTAGGGTTTCGGTTGGGTTAAAGCATGAGTCACTTACAAATATCTTTCACAAAACAAAACCAAAACCTTCTAGAATCATCTAGAAAGCTTAACCCTAATCCAAACCCAAATCATGTTTAAATTCCACTAAACTTGTTGCATTAGCTATCATATCACCTCGAAGTGCCGAGTGGCCTACTCACGTTGTTGAGGGAGGTTGCTTCACTTCGGGTACTTGGCGGGTAGTTTTCCGCACCCGTAGGGGTCTAGGGTGGGGTTTGGCTATTCATCGCGACCGTGTAATCCGCTCTTCGTTACAGGCTCGTACGGAATGCGGATTCCTAGTATATCCAATGTGTTCATCTGTGATCTGGAATGACTATCATTGCATGTGACAAATGTATATATCTATATGTAGATATCTATTTAGGCGTTGCTTATGTTTTGCATCCGCGCTAGTCTAGCCCCCACTCTGTCGTTAGTTAAGTAACCTAACGGGTGATGACGGGACCCCGTGGCGAATACGGATGGCATAAGCGTATATTTTCGTTGTTTTCTGCAATGGTAGGATTAAATGATGGGACACATTAAAATTAATGCAAGAAAATAAACCAAGTAAAAGTCGTTGGAACACTTTCAAAACCACTCGGTTCTTTTCAAAAACCAACTTTTAAATGCGAAGCTTGAACCACTCCTTTTAAAAGCTATCTCGTTCCATCGATTATATCAAGTTCACTACGTTCATGGATTCGCCAAAACCATTCGTAGCCCTCCGTCGTTTCACATGGATGGTCAATATTATTCAAGCTATGTTTGTTGGCCAAAGTCAAGGCATAGTGATTGGTAGCTATTGGGTATTCATGTGCAGCATAGATAGATGTGTTGGTTTAGGACAGTCGTACTGCTTTGTTGGCCAAAGTCAAGGGTAGGTACGGGTGGGTTCAAATTAACCTGGAGAATGACGGGTAGAACTTGACATGTGACTTATGATTTGTTGGCCAAAGTCAAGGTCATAAGAGCATGGGGCAAAAATTCACATCGGGAGTTTCTAAAGAAACTGAAACTTGCTAGCGCTGCATACCATTTGGAGTGTGATGATTCTGGTAGGATTCCTTCAGTTTTGTCACACGATGATATTTGGATCCCGATCCTACTGTGAGTATATGCTACTCCTCCGGAACTTTCTCACTTAACGATCAATGCTATAAACCAAGTAGGTGTCTAGAAAGGTGTTAGCGGGGCTACGCCCACAGGGAAAAGAGGATATTTAATTAAGGAATTTCGTGAAAGCGTTGGAAAACCACCCTCGAAGTACCAACACTGGCCTAGCTGAACGGTTAAGCAAGTATTGTACGGTGAGATTGATCCCGACTAATTCTTCCTTTTTGGTTTGAGGAGGGATTCGAGAGACAGTGGGAGCCATCCTGTTTAGACAAATTAAAAACCACTCTAAACTTGCAAGAGCATCATGCTAAAGTGTTTCTTCTCTCTCTCCTAATTGCAGCGACCAAACATCATGACTGGACTTAAGTTACTACTAGATAAAAACATACTGACAGGGCCAAACTACAAAGATTGGCTCAGGAATGTCAAAATGGCAATCACTTATGACAAGTTGGGGTATCTCCTTACCACCAAAGCTCCCCCTGTCCCAGGTCCCAAAACCAGCGTCGCGGATAAGGAAATCCGTAAGACCTGGGAAATCGACTGCGCGAAGGCCAGGTGCCTCGTGCTTGCCTCTATGGACAATGAACATCAGAGGAGGCACGAGAATATGGACCTCGAATCTATATTTCTCTATATAAAAGAACTGTATGGAGAGCAATCCCGTATCGCCAGATACGAAGTCTCGAAAAAGCTGTTTTCGGCGAGACTGGCCGTCGGATCATCGGTAGCGGAACACATGCTTAAGATGATTGGCTATATAGAAGAGCTCGCGGACCTTGGGACCACATTAGAGAACGAGCTCTACACGGACTTGATTCTCCAGTCCCTTCCTTCCACTTACGCCCAGTTTATCCTGAACTTCAACTTGCAAGAAAAAGAAGTTGAACTTTTAGAACTCCTCAACATACTGAGGAGTGCAGAGGGCACCCTACAGAAAGGTAGGGAAACATCAACTTTGTTTGTAGGAGGATCTTCCTCTTCTAAGTCCAAGGCGAAAGCCAAGAGAAAGAAAAGAAAACCCCCACCAAACCAAGGGGCTGTGTTAGTAAAGTGGATACGAAGGGAAAGGCAAAGGCAACAAAGGTAGCGGGAAAGCTTATGGGGAAGGAAGAGTGCTTTTATTGTCACAAGAGTGGACACTGGAAAAAAGATTACAGGGCTTGGAAGGCCAGAAACCAGGATCTGAAGCAAGTTGCGGCTTCAGTTTCATGTGTGTATGTTATTAAAAACTGTCTATCAATAAACTCTACTTCCTGGGTATTGAATACCGGATCAGGATCTCATATCTGTAATTCTTTGCGGGCACTGAGAAACGTAGGGTTTTGAAGGCAGGTGATATGACCCTCAGAGTTGCAAACGGAGCTAGCATGGATGCTGAGGTCGTGGGGGACTATCACCTGGGGATGTCAGATGGACATGTTTTGGTTTTACGTAATTATTATTTTGTACCCAATGCAACTTGTAATATCATTTCTGTATCTTTAATATCTAAAGAAGGTTATGAATTTGCATTTGTAAGCAATGTTGTAAAAATTCACCTTAATCAAGTTCTGATTGGGTTAGGTACATTAAGCAATGGTATATACGTATTAAACCAACCACAGATTTTCAATGTCCAGAATACACACAAAAGAAAGTCTCCGGAAACAAATCAGGCTTTCTTATGGCATTGTAGACTGGGTCACATCAATGAGAGAAGGTTGACGAAGTTACATACAGAAGGATATTTGGATCCGTTCGAATATCAATCATATGCAACCTGTCAATCCCGTCTCAAAGGAAAGATGACAAAGACTCCGTTCACTAGACATGGAGTAAGAGCGAGCGAGCTCTTGGGACTCGTACACAGCGACGTGTGCGGTCCAATGTCCACGCATGCGCGAAGCGGTTATTCTTACTTCATTACTTTTACGGATGACTTTTCAAGGTACGGATATGTCTTCTTGATGAAACATAAATCCGAAGCCTTTGGAAAATTCCAGGAATATAAGAATGAAGTAGAAAAACAAACAGGCAAAAGTATCAAGACACTAAGATCTGATCGAGGTGGTGAATACTTAAGTGCCGAGTTCCTGGATTACTTAAAAGTGAATGGAATTCTCTCTCAGCTTACTCCTCCATACACTCCGCAACATAACGGTGTATCGGAGAGACGGAACCGGACCCTATTGGATATGGTACGTTCCATGATGAGTAACGCTGAGTTACCACGATCATTCTGGGGATATGCACTAGAATCAGCTGCATATCTTTTGAACCGAGTTACAAGTAAGACTGTGCCTACCACACCATATCAGATGTGGTGTGGGAAGAAACCCTATCTTAAGTACATTAAGACATGGGGATGTCCAGCTTTTGTCAAAAAGCAGCATGCGGACAAACTCGAGGCATGCTCAGTACAGTGCAAGTTTGTGGGATATCCAAAGAACTCCAAGGGATATTTCTTCTATTGCGAAGAGGAACAAAAGGTTTTTGTTTCTCGTCATGCCCACTTCTTGGAAACTGAGTTTTTGGAAAATCAGATAAGTGGGAGCACAATAGAACTGGAAGAAATTCCAGAACCACGAGCTATTACTAAAAGCTTAGTAGAACCAGAGGGTTCGAAAGATCGGGACATTCCTGCGCCGCTCCGCAGGAGTAGTAGGCAGTCTCATCCGCCCGAGAGATACTACGGTTTTCTAATAGATGAGGATAGAGAGGATTGCATCATTGATAGTGATGAGCTGACTAGCTTCCAGCAGGTCATTCAGAGCGTTGACTCGGTAAAATGGCTGGATGCAATGCGGACCGAAATGGAGTCCATGTACACCAACAATGTATGGACGTTGGATGTTGCTCCAGATGGGGCAAAACCCGTAGGATGTAAGTGGATCTTCAAAAGGAAGATTGGTGTAGATGGACAGGTTGAGACCTATAAGGCTATACTTGTTGCAAAGGGTTTTCGTCAAAGACCTGGTTTGGACTATGACGAAACCTTTTCTCTAGTGGCTATGCTGAAATCCATTCGGATCCTTCTTGCCATTGCTGCCTTCCACGATTATGAGATTTGGCAGATATACGTAAAGACCGCTTTTCTAAATGCAAATTTAGAGGAGTGTGTCTATATGGACTAGCCAGAGGGTTTCATTCAGAGTGGGAGCAGCGGAAAGGTGTGCAAGTTGCTTAAATCCATCTATGGACTAAAGCAGGTATCGCGGAATTGGAACATCTGTTTTGATGAGACGGTCAAAGAATTTGGCTTTATCAAAAATCCAGATGAACCATGCATCTATAGTAGATTTGTAGCAAGAACTGTCATATTCCTCGTTTTATACGTGGATGACATTCTCTTAATAGGAAATGACATTCCTATGCTACAATCTGTCAAAGGGTTCTTGTCACACAGGTTCTCCATGAAAGACCTGGGTGATGCCTCTTACATTATGGGGATCCGGATCTATCGTGATAGATCCAAGAGGATATTAGGACTTTCACAGTCCAGGTACATCGACACCATACTGAAAAGATTCAGTATGGAAGATTCTAAGCGCGTTAATCTACCGGCTTGTCACGGGATTACCCTCTCCAAAGAGATGTCTCCCAAGACTGATTTGGAAAGGGATCGCATGTCTATTATACCCTACGCTTCTGCGGTAGGCTGTATAATGTATGCGATGTTATGTACCAGACCGGATGTAGCTTATGCACTAAGTGTGGTAAGCCGGTATCATTCAAACCCTGGGAAGAAACACTGGATAGCAGTAAAGAACATTCTCAAGTACCTGAGAAGGACTAAGGAGATGTTCTTGGTGTATGGCGGAAAATACCTCCAGATCGAGGCCTTTGCTGACTCCGGCTTCCAGAGTGACAAGGATGATTCCAAGTCCATGTCGGGTTATGTCTTTACCCTCAATGGAGGGGCGGTGTGTTGGAAGAGTTCCAAACAGGAAACCGTTGCTGACTCGACGATGGAAGCGGAATATATCGCTGCTGCAGATGCCGCAAAAGAAGCCGTCTGGATAAGGAAGTTCCTGACAGAACTTCAGGTGGTTTTGTCCATTGTTGATCCAGTACCTCTGTATTGCGACAACAACGGGGCTATAGCTTTAGCGAAGGAACCCAGGTCCCATCAGAAGTCCAGACACATCTTGAGGCGGTATCACCTGATCAGGGAGATCGTGGGTCGCCAGGAGATCGAGGTTCGGAGAGTTGCTATGGAAGATAACACTGCTGGTCCATTCACAAAGGCCTTACCCCAGACTCAGTTCGAGCGACTGATCGAGATGATAGGTCTTAGATACCCCAGTACATGGCCTTAGTGCAAGTGGGAGATTGTTAGTGTACATGACCTAGAGGCCATTACTGTATCATACTAGTTTGTATATTACTTAATGGAAGCTTGGGATATTCACCTTGTATAGACAATCTTGCTCAAAATGGTAGTATGCTACTTGGTTTGTTTCTACTTTAATGTGTGCATGTGTTTCTTATAGCATATCGCCTTTACACATTAGTGGAGCCCTTAGGATCTTTGCTTGATTACCTGCGTTGTGATGGCAGTCACACTCGTGGGGGCTGGGTAATCCACAAGCACATCCTTATGCAGGTCCCTAGTCGTAGGACTATCGAGACAGGGCATCGATACTCCGGAGTAGACTAGCGTATGCGCTTCTCATCCCATCTTGGGAGACGGTCTGTCCCACAGCCGTCAGTACGTCGTACTTGAGATAGTATACTGGTGCTCGTTAGGTTACGAGTACACTGGACAGGACTCGTCGGGAACTGTTGGTTGGTATTATACCTATCGTCAGTTATCTGTTCCCAGGTGACATGAGTACAGCTTAGTCTGTTGACTTGACACTGTCACTTCGCCTCGAGTATGTTCCTACTGTTCTTAGATTGCTACCCTACCACGGCTCAAAGGAGTCGTGCAAACAGGTAGCAGTTCGGTGCAGTCCCGAAGCACTTGGAGGCAGTGACGGTTAGACAGGATTCGTCTCTCCAGGTATTGGGGTTTGATATCGCGCTGTGTCTAGGAGATCCATTACACAAAGTCCCTGGCCAGGGCAAGTGAGATATACTGGTAGGTTTCCAGTGTTATCTCAGGGTGTTCTGGGCTACACTCCGACACGACTTGTACCGCTATTAGGGGACTGACGTTTACCACCCCTTAGGCCCGCCATTCGATACTATTAGACGAACAGACCGGACTGTATGGAGATTGTCACATTCAGGCTCAGTAGGAGTTCAGATGGATTCACCTCGTTAGTCTTCTTATCGGCATCTACCTGGGGACCGTTACGTACAGCTAGTGCCACTTGTGGTCTGTGGTTAAACCCACTGCCAGCGTAGTGTCGAGTATTTAGAGTCCCACACAGAGGGTTATTCGCTTTTTGGCAAAACGAGTAGAGGTTTCATGGTTTTGTGACGGGGTTCGTTCACATCCACGCACTTGTGCACGTTTGGTGTCCGGACAGCTTATACTAGCGGGCTTTGGTTTAAGCCAGATCCTAGTATATGTTTTGGGATTGGTTTTATCTCATTGTATTCGTGTTCCTCGGAACATGGATACAGGTGTGTATGCACAGTTGACTGAGGCAGAGGCAGAGGACTTTCATTATGGTTCATGACCGTTGTCTTTTTCTTAACCCTAATGTTTATGTGAAATATAATTATTAATATTAATTAATTATAATTGTGTTATGGTTAGGGTTGTTGACCATTTGACTATGGTTGACTTGTTGACCTATGTTGACATATTAACCATCATCATTTCACATGAAAGATGCTCTTTGATTCTTGCAAAATTCATTAATGTGAAATGATAATGGTCATTTTAAGTTAACCATCACAATTATCTTTGTTTAATTATTTAATTATCATAATTCACATATATGTGAGAAGGTTGATATTATCCTCTCATTCTCTCATGCTCATTCTCTCTCATCTTCTTCCTCTCTCTCAAAGCTCTCCCTCTCATGAGTTGAGAACCATTGAGCTTTTGTGATAAAACACCAAAATCACTCTCTACTCTTTCTAAGGTTCTAGGTTTAGCACACCAAGCACTTTAGTTACCTCTAGGTTGAGGTAGGAGCCAAAGGTAGAGGCCCTCGGGTGGATCTTTCTTCGGCAAGAGAAGGCGACGAGGACGACCCGTTCATCCCACTCCAAGGAGCAAGAAGGCAAGGACTTCAAGACTTAGGTATAACCCTTTAACCGAGTAGCTAAATCTCTTAGCTTGGTTGTTAGTTTATGTTTAGCAAAGATCCTCCTTTGATAGTCCATGTTGCCTTGTGTTGTAAAAATCGATTTTTTTATACCGTTTCCGCCTCCCCGTAAGCACCGGGGTAGGCAACGTGGACTTACAAATATAACGGTGAAAATCTAGTAACGCACAACTAGAAAATACATACTGATTACGAGTCATACGGTTTGTTGTTTGAAAAAGCACGATTCAACTGTTTGAAAATAAGTATGACTCGAGCTTAAACTAAGATCTACCAAACAACCTAAGGAACTAACTAAAGACACTAGTCGAAAGGTAAGAAGAATCCTCCTAAAATCTGAGTCGATATCTCTAGTAGTCGGCGATCCAGCCTCAATAACGTCACGTACATAGTACGACTTTCTCGAGTCAAGAGTGTGAATCAATCATCACATCTATGCGCCGTACGGTAAAATCCATAGTACGGCATCCCAAAATCGGGGTACGGGTCAATTATCACATATATAAATAATCGTTCGTATAGTATCATCATCAAACAATATCATGATCAAGGGTACTATACTATAATCGCATACATCCCAATATCATCAAACATATATCATCGTCTGTGTAAATATACATCGTCAAATGATCCACTAAAATATCATGTCATATGTCATATCGTGATTAAGTCACATATTACAATTCGGGTTCTATTCTAGAGTCTCGTTCATTTCAAATGACATCAACACATATTATCGTTTATATAAATATATTTTATATAATCTCATTATCCAATGATCCGCTACTATCATAACACATCTCATGTTATAACTTGATCATATATCCAATACATCACGGCATCAAGCCTAGTCATATCGACTCATCCCCATGTATCATAATCTCCCCATATCACATGTATATGTTGTGTGTGTGTGTGTACACCTACACACATCGCTACACACACACACACACACCAAGTTAGGTTTATGTGTGTGTGTGTGTGTGTCTACATAAAACCTACGAATTCCCTCCAAGGCAGCCATCCTCATGGTTAAGTCTTTCTAAATCAGTCTAGTCCAACCTAAAATCTTCAATAGGATCCTACTCGCCAAGAATCTAAAGTCACGTCCGACTTCCTAATAACAGTAAGTAATATCGCTATTCTACGTTTGCGGGGGTGCTATACGCCATCCACCCCGCTTCCCCGTAGATATACATCTACTCACCTGGTCCTTGTCTGCCGAAGTTGATGTCGCCCTCCTCTTCTTCCTCGTCCGAAGTCTACATGAGGGGTACCTATACGCAAACATATATAATATCGTAAACTGAATCACGGACAAAACCAAAACGGTGCACGAAACGCGCATAGGTTAAAACCTATGACCCGCTCATGCAAAAGAACTAAATATCCCTCGATATCGGCGTACAAACGCCGATCGATCGAGATGAAACACAAACGTACAAATCGTTGTTCCAAAACTCATTAATTATAATATAAATAGGGTTTAAATCATCAAAACCTTAAAATCAATCAAATCGTTCTATTTCGCAAAACCTAGAAAGCGTCAATTAACCGTTTCATTTTAAAACTTGATGTTTAAACGAAACAAATGGTCATAATATTCACTAAATATCATAGCTAGGTCATATAAACCATTACTATATTTTATTCTCATCAATTTGTTTTGAATTGAAAATTCTAGTTTGCAAAAATATCAAATTTTAATACTTTTTAAAGCAAAATTCACAATTCCACAACTAAACTTTTTTTTGCATGAACTAAATTATTAAACTACAATTTAAAATGTTAATAATATCATGAAAACCCTAATTGGATTTTAATCTCAATTACTTAGTCAATTTCCAAAAACCTAGTTTGCAAAAACTAGCATAATTAGCATATTTATCATATTTTTTAACTAACAATTTGAAACTAGTAATTAGATTAGGTTTTGCATTCCATTAACATGTTAATTTTCTCATTAAAACCATAATCTAATGATAGAAACCTTAATTAGAATTTTATCTCACCAATATATATATATTATAAAAACCTAGTTTGCAAAAATTCTAATTAGGATAATTTAAATACATCAATTTACAATTTAGCAACTAGGTTAAGTTTTTTCTATGTCTTAGCATATTTAACTACACCATGTAATCATGAACACTTTATAAAAAGCCTAACTTGATTTAGAAACCCTCTCTTTAATTTCACAAATTAGAAATAAAAACTAATTTATTACATGAAAAGCTTAAATTAAAATAGTTAAACAACTAATTACCCATTAGGTTAGGATTTATACCTTAATAACATGAGATAAAACATGAAAATCATAACCTCCAAAATGCTAACTTTGCTCACAGATCCATGCTAAATTGATCAAAGAATAATGGGTAGAGATTGGATATGGAATTTGTGGTTTTATTGTTTTCGGATTTTTGATAAATTTTTGGATGATTTTTAATGCAAAGTGAAGTGGGGGAAATTGGGGGATGCCATGAGGTGATTTCGGCCAAGGCAAGTGAGGAAAAAGAGTGAAGTGAGAGTGTGTAGAAATGTGTAGAAGACTTCTTTAATTAATGTCTCTTTTAAGTCTTTTCATTTATTATTTTATTTTATTTATTTTCTTAAGTAATTTCACTCTAGAATTCTCTAGAAATTGAAGACAAAACAAGAAGAGCAGAGCATGCTATGATCTTAATTCTAATATGTCATGGTTCACTTTGTCAAATTAACCCGTTTCTAATTTGTAATTTGCACCCATTTAACGTATAATTAAAAGCTTTTGTTAATATTACAAATAATTACTTAAGGAAAAATATTTAGGTAAACTAATAATTTATAAGTCACTAAATAAATACCAAATACTAGTAATTACATAGTTAAATTAGGCGTATTTAAATCTATATTGAAAAATAATTATAGTTGGGTTTTACGGAAAATACGGTTTATTTTACCGATGATCAGAAAATTCACCTAAAGGATTTTATTTATTTAATTATTTATTTATTTTTAAGACGTTACAACGTGCACTCGTGCACGGATCATGATCGGACGGATCATACTAGTGGACTTTGGTTTAAGCCGGTTCCTAGTATTAGATTTGTTGGATTACATTAGTCTCATTGCATTCGTATTCAGTCGGAATGCGGAAACAGATATGTATATACAGATGAGCGGTATTCTTGTGATCTATCTCGAGTTTACTTTAGTTGATGCCATAATTTTTTGTTGGATTAAACATTTAGATTAAATGTTTAATTGTGAGGAAAATGTGAGTGCATGTTTTGTCCATATACATCAATTCATGCGACATGCACATGGTGACTCATGGTCTTGGTTTATGTGACCATTTATTGTAACATGGATTGATTTTGGGGCTAATGATGATGAGTGGAGATATTTTGGAGAGAGAGGGGCTGCCAAGAAAAGGCTTGGAGTTTGTTTTTCAGTTATTGATATATATGTCTCTCTCTCTCAAAAAGTATCACATACAACTTAAGCCATTTAACTCCTTCTTCTCTTGAGCTCACATTTTCCTCTATGGCTTCTTCATCAACCTCCACCCATCCCTCACATGAGTTGAGAATCCATGGGTGTACTGAGACAATGTGATTACATAAATTCTCTACTTCACCTTGGACATGTCGGTTAGCAAACTTCATGTCCGAGTTGCTTCGGTTTGAAGCGGGAGCCCGTATAAAGATTCCTCGACGTGGTGCTACTTCGACAAGTGAGACCGGAGAGCGAAGTTCGTCCGGGCAGCCGTGACAAGCATAGGACGGAGATTAAAGACCGAAGTACACAGATCGATCGGTATAGACATTCTAACTTCTTTGTAGTTAGCTAGTATAGGGTTAATGGAACGATCCGAGTATTTGGTTGTGGTAGCGCCAAGTTTGAAAAGTTTTTGTTCCGCATTTGGTCTCGGATTGATGGCCGGGGCACTGCCGTAACCCAACATGGTATCAGAGACAACCCATTAACCCTTAGCTAGCTCATTTAGACAATGTTAATCTATCGAAATCGAAACAAACCCGATTCACTGCACTTAGAATTCCAGTTTCTATCGAATTTCATTTTGTCTTCAAAATTTTTTTTAACAATTGCAGAAGACTACTGACATGACCATAAGACCACAGACCAAATACGAACAAATTCCCTCACTAAAAAACCAAGCTCATTGCTCCCTGGGCCGGCGAGCTCGGCCAGACTGGAATGTTTGGGCTTCGTATTTAGGTGTTGGTATGGTCTCTGGAATCTTGGTTCAATGGGATTGTTTGTTTAGCCCAGTTTTGATATGGAGTTATCTAGTTGTTTGGGGCTATTCGGGGGTTATTTCGAAGTCGATATTTTCTAACATTGTTTAAAGTTTGCAGTATATACATTTCTATCTGCGATCGTGAATGTCATTTGATCGGTACAACTTGTCTAATCGCTATAGTCCTTTTAGACGGGTTTGCGAACATGACATTCACGTTGATGTTCTGTGTTGTGTTGTGATGTTGCGGATCATCGTGGTGGATAGCTTTGGTGCAATGGTAGTACAGTTTAGTTGTATTTGTACATTTGATATCGCGGGGCGAGCGTCCGACATGTGGACTGCCGCCCGTTGCACATATTATCTTTTCTGTACTAGGATTACCCCAAGGTGGAGTGGACGGATAGCCGGATTATAGAGGGCAACGGGACTGCATCTCATGGCTTTGAGATGGAGGGGGCTTCACTCTAGAATTGGTGGGGTATTCGCCGCACTCGTAGGGGTACAGGTTGACCCAAGGTGGGGTACTCAAGTCACCGGATTTCGTGAAGTGCTGGATGGTCCATTCACTTTGCTGAAGGGGGCTACCTCACTTCTGTTTTTGGCGGGTAACTTGCCGCATTCGTTGGGGTCTAGGTTTTCATTGCACAAGCTACCCACACGACCAGGGAAACGTCGGGTTTCACTTGCGGCACAAAGGAAACCCGAGGCTCCTAGATTATCTGTATTGTTCTGTGATGCTTATTACTTTTCTGTGATGTTGCATTTATCATACCTGGAGCGATTATTATATATTGATATATATACTAGTAGATGTTGTATATGTTTTACACCCGCGCTAGTCCAGTCCCCGCTCTGTCGTTAGTTAAGTAACCTAACGGGTGATGACGGGACCCAGTGGCGAATTCGGATGGCATATACGTACATTGTATTTTCGTTCTTTTATGGTATGATAAATTGATGGGACTACATTGATTCGGATCAATGTAAGGAAAACAAACATATTCGATGTTGTTGGAACAAATTTTCAAAAAGCTATTATTGCCAGGACGTTTTCTTTTGTTTTGCACAGTGGTATTCGGATATGAATATCCAGCACCTCATTCGACGAGGCAAGGGTCGTGTAACATTTTGGAAAATTATAAATATTAATTTATAATTTTAAATATGAATTTAAATAAAGTTTGCAAAGTGATATCACATACAACTTTTGGTATCGGAATTATATCCGTAAAATTCTAATTATTTTAGTAAAAATAAAGAAAAGATGTGATATCATAAATATGATATTTTAATTGTTTTAAACACGACATAAGATGTTATTATGAGATAATGATAATTAAGTGTCATGATAAATACTTCATTTTAACATGGAGGTGGACTTCCTTTTTCATAAAAGAGTTTCTTTTATTTTATTTCAACTCTTTTGTTAATGGCTAGTATATGGTATCCTAGATTAAACTCTCAAAACATCTCACCCTCATCCTTGTTCATATCCCTCCACCTCTTCCTTTTTCTCTTTACACCTCCTCCTTGCATGAACACACCACCTCACTTCAATTGTGATAGATCCTCCTTCCTCCATGCCACCTCCACCTCTCAAGCTCCACCTCATGCTTTCTCTATACAACAACACACACATATAGGAACTCTTTAGCTCCTCAAACTGAACACTTATCAAAATTCTAACAATAGAATCCTATGTGTTCCTAAAATCAAAAGAGAAGCAATGATTTACTTCATCAATTTGTGCACACTCTCATCCTAGAAGCCACTACAACCATAGGTGCTTCCATAAACACTTCTTGAGCAGGTTCTTCTTGTACACAATCTCCATAGGTATAATTCCTTTCCTCCTTGTAAGTTCAGTACAATTCCATATCTGTTTTTAGTGTGCTGTATAGGTAAACAGTATATTTTGTGATGTTAAGCCTACTGTAAATAAATCTGGGACCAATAGGTGTAACCATTAGAAAAACTAGCAAGACTAAAGGTATAATAAGACCACTAGGAAACTTCATGTAAAACCCGAACCCCAAACTCCTCAAATGAACTGGCGACATCCCCCCATTTTCCGATTTCGCCGGCCCCCCTAGGCTTTTGGTGTTGGTTTTTCTCCTGTATCTTTGTTTTGGTATTTTATAATCTATGGTGTTGTTTGATTTGTTCCAGTATTCTTACAGAGAAATCTGGGAATGATTAGTAAAGGTATTATAAAATTTTCCGATATTACGATACGGGTTTTCGTATTTTGTACTGCAGCAGAACCGTTAATGTTTATACGTTAACGACAGATATATATTGTTGTTTTTGGGTTAAATATACAGTAGGTTCTAACCTATGGATGCCTATCTCATGGTGTTGAGTTTTGATATAATATTTACGTCGATATGATATAAATACGATTATAGGTACGATCGCGAAGGTTTTCGAGACGGAGATTGGCGGACATAACAGCGTGGATTTCAGCGAGCCCAACGAGTTGGTGAGTAGATTTACATTTACGAGGGAAGTCGGGTTGATGGCGTATAGCACCCCCGCAAACTTATAAATAAAATAGTATGATATCTAGTTGGATGTTAATGATATTGATATAGTATCATATATAGTATGTCCTTCATTTGCATATAGTTTTATACATAGTTTTAATGACATGCGTACTTGACGTTAGATCCGTAGAACATGGATATGGTTTGAAGGATTTGTACGAGGGATCATGTCGTATTTAAGATGATACGGATATAGTGATACAATGAGGTACTATACAAGAAACTATACGTATTAGAAATGATGAGATTCGTATGCCGAATAACGGCCAAGTTTCCTTTAGACTCGTAGAGTTAGATTATATTCCATTTTAGGATGTAATACTTGTGTGAGCTATATTCTTTTAAAAACTATGATTCGTTTCTCTTTTAATGATAAAATACAAGGATGTGGTGCCAATTTCCAAAACGAATATCTATTTTAATCTAAGGCGGCTTCCTTATCTCAAAACCAACGTTTCGTTCCCTTTTCAAAGATAATGGTATAGCTCATAGCAGGTAATTACAGTTATTAGCTACGCTTAGATTTAATTTACATGTTCGCGTTATATTTATCGATAGTATACATTTTTGTAATACTAACACTCTGATAGAACACGGCACAATTACCAATGAGTACTATGCTGCACAAGCACGTACATATATGTTACACCACACCTCATTGGTACTACCATGTCACTGTAGAACTGTTATACTCCGTAATACCTATATAGATGTCGATATGAGTAGGCTATTACACCTTTAGAACACTTGCACAAATACAAATGATTGCCATGCTGCACGAGCACTGACACATATGTTACACTACACATCATTAGTATTGCCATGACACAGTAGAGTTGATACGTTTATTTGCTTGTATGATTTAGTTACGCACTTTACCTTATTATCTGTTAAGCATTGTGAATACCCGTACTATGAATGTTATATTTGATTTTATGAGTTTTCTGGACGTTTTACTTTTGATGATATATATCAGTGGAATGGGACGCTATTATATATGTATATATATATATATAATATCATCAGAATTCTTTATGCAAATATTCTTATTCTTTACTTGATGTTTTCTGGATATGATGAGTTGGCGTCCTCCATGAGTTTTGATGTTTTCTGACTGTTTTATTCCGAACCGAGTGGGGTAGCTATACGGTTTCAGACTTGTGATTTATCCGGACTGAGTGGGGTAGCTATACAGCCGGATACATGGTGGACCCGGATCGAGACCGAAGGGCAGGATAGTCACAGTTGAGGCGGGGATCCTAGCGAGGATACTCAATACCGGATATAGAGATGAGCACGGCAGATATCCAGGGGATACTGACCGAGATTCGATTAGGCACGGTGGATATCCCGGAGATACCGACCGGGCCAGGGATATTGGGTGGCGATCATCTATTGAGATGGTGTCGACGGTATCTGCATTTACGTGTCGGTGCTGGACACGAGAGATTTTTGATTTCGGTGTCGATGCTGGACATCCATATATTGATATGATTTCTATCATGAGGTACACAGTTAGATTTCAGTTATTGTAGCCGACCAGGACTGATCCGGAGGACAGTACCTATATATATTGTACGGGCATTCATGTACAAAAAAAATGGAATTCAAACACGAGCTATGGACTCGTTATTTTTGAAATGTCTGATATTCTACTTAGGATTGCATGATAGTTAGTGTTGCATTATGATACATATGCATATCATATTATATTAGTACAGATTATGGTAGTACTATATTTTTGACTTAGGTGTAGTCGTGCATTTCGGTTTCTACCTTTAGATATACTTTTATTCACTGAGTTGGCAACTCATCCCCGTTGTACCACAGTTTCTTGCAGGTTTTACCGCTTGGATTATCAGCGGCTTGGGCACACATTCTTTTCGATGATTGATTGGTAAGTGGGTTATTATTGTATCGTACTCACTCTTGATTATTCATATATTTTTGTATCTAGTGAAAACACCATCAACTTAGAAATGGTATATTGTGGACTTAGAAGCGAGACTTAGAAATTGTGAGGTCTCACTCATTGGAGTCGACTTCTGATATAGATTGTTTGGATGCTCCATCGTTTGGACGTAGAGGCTAGCTCCTGTTGGGATGCTATTTATTTTATTATGTTGTATCGGGTTATACAAAAATGCAAAGGATGTGCTGTCGAATTTCAAAATGGCATAGATGCTTTTCAAACATACTTATTTAAATTTAAATGTTATTTAAACTGATTCTATCTGATGACTATTTTAAAATCACCTCCAATATTTTTTTAAAAGGGTTAAGATTCCGGGTTTCGGCTTACTTGAACCGCGTCGACGTCTTTAGATGCCACGTGATTTAAGTGCCGGTCACGTGCCACATTTGGATCGTGACAAAGTTGGTATCAGAGCGTTTGGTTTAACCTTTGTTCGAGTCTAGGTTGGCTATATAGGATCTAGGCATGCACTTGTGTTACCTGGACTTATCTTATAGCACTTAGGCTTGACTTTGGGGGTCTTATACCCGAACTTTCATCATATAGGATGACCTTGGTTGATGGAGTAGGTACTAAGTAGAGTGTCGTACCGTACATATGTTCCGCGGCATATTTACGATATGATACTCCGCCTAAGTTACCTTAGGATTTATATCTTGAGATCTTCCTTTTATTTATTCCGTTGATCTATCCTCGACAGTGCATGTTGATTGTTTCGGTCACCATGTTTATGGGAGCCGAGAGGGCTGCAGTTAAAGATAAGGTAAGAGCAAACTTGTCGGGGGTAAGGACTGACCAGGGTGACTTCCCGGTGATATAGAGACATGTCGTTTATTCATAATTGACCGAGTTCTAATGTTGAAGCGAGTTCTTCGGGATCCGTACCAGATGGCCGTGTCGTTGCTGAAAGTTAGCCGGACTTGAGGCTTGATGTTTTCTCCTCTCCGAAGATCGTCGTGTTGCGTACTGTTCAGATAGCGGTAACAAACATTGCTGAGGTTATCGAGAGGTTGCTTCTAGAGTTCATGAAGTTAAAGGTTGACGATGTTTACAAGTATAGATGGATCAGAAGGATTCATAGACGTTCAGATGTGGGATGGTTAGGAATTTTAATCCGTTGTGGCCCTCTGATACGAGATCGGTGAAATTGATTAACTTCTTCCGATGGATCTTGCTCAGACCTGATACAAGTCGCTCGAGAAAGAGATCGTGCAGTAAGTTTTACTTCGACGAATTGGGACTAGTTTTCGAAGGTGAACTTAGCCAGATTCTTCTACAGAGTATTAGAGATGCCGGATTCACATTTTTGGAAGTCTTGTAAGGCTCCGGTCATGGTCATAATCGAGTATGACTTGCAACTCGCCGGATAATCGAGATACGCTCCTTATGTGGTTGGTATTGGAAATTGATGGAACAGGAGATTGGGCGAAGTTTCAGTGGGCAGTTGTTCTTCACCGTTGATATTAAAGATTTGATACATATACTGATACACGTACGACTACACTTTCAGGAGGAAAATCAAAAAGGAATGATAGTGGTTACAAAAGAGAAAGTGGATTCAGTAATGAGTACTAGTTCCGGGCAGGCTGGATAGCAGAGATCAGCAGGAGACTTGAAAGGGTTCTTTCTAGAAGTTGAAAATAAGTAAGGTTGGACCTAAGATCGGTTGTTGACATACAAGTAGAGGTTAGAGATTTCCGTCATCAGCATGTTGTGTTGCGAGAAAATGGACTAATGGTCAAGGAGATGTAGTGAGAGGTATCAGCAAGAGGACTGATTATGTCGTTGCTCCTTACCGGACGGTCGCATAAAGAAGCCCTGGTATTAGAGATCCGCAAGAAGAACCAGAATTCAGAGACAGAGAACGTTAGAACGTGGCAGACGGCAAGTAGTAATCCTTGCTATGCCAATTCCGGTGGTATAAACACCTTCCGACATTGAAGAGGATAGGCTTCGATGTCCTTTGAGTTTGGTTTGCGTTTTATGATCTAAAACATTTTGTTTCCAACATTGAAGAAGGGAAAACTCAACGTCTGTTATTTTGATATATGCATTTTTGAGGATTTGAGGGTTATATTATGTTTTGTGCACACCAGGTGCACTTGATGAGATTTGCATGTACAGTGATTTCACTTTTATGTTTTGTGCACACCAGGTGCACTTGTTGAGATTTTCGTGCGAGGTGACTGCACTCGATTGAAGTGTTGTGTACACCGGATGCACTACACTGATATTTCCGAGCACATCAGATGCACATGGTTAAGAGATTTTATATATAAATACCCTAGGTATACTTAGTATGTGTTCGTGCACACTCGTTGCATGTTTTGATTTTGTGCACTCTGATGCACTTGATTTTGATTTTGTGGACTCTGATGCACTTGATTTTGATTTTGTGTACTCTGATGCACTTGATTTTGATTTTGATTTTGTGCACTCTGATGCACTTGAGATTTATTTTGTGCACCCCGATGCACTTGATACTATTTTGTACACTTTTGTTCCATGCACAGTGGATGCAGTGGATATCATTTCTGTAAGTGCACGGCGGCGCCTCAGCCTCCATCCCGAGGCCAAATGCGGAAGCGATGGTTAACTTTAATTTTCTTGAACCGGCACCACCGCGCACTAAAACCCGGATCGGGCCTTTAACTAGTCCTAGCTAACTACAACATGGGGAAGAGAGATATACCGAGTGATCCGAGTCCTCCGGTCTTCTCACCGTCGTCCCGATCTCCCGCGGAATGTCCGGTCTCCACCTCCTCGCCGGAAAGGGCACCACGTCGCCTGGTTCTTTTACGGGCTCCCACCTCTATACCGAGGCAACTCGGGCACAAAGTTGGCGAGTCGACGTGCCTAAGATTTGCTGTAGAATGTAGTGTAGAACCATGTCTCATTTTGGGGTTCATGGAGGTTGCCTTTTGAGATGGTGGAGGAATAGACTTTTTTGTGATGAACTAGAGAGCCTTTTTCTTAGCACAATTAGAAAACAAAATGCCACACATCAAAATAAATCCCACATACACCACAAACGTGGCCGGCCCCTCTTGTTTGTATGGGTGGAGAGAGAGAGAGCAAAGTCAAGGGGTGGGTGGAATGCAATGATACAAGAGAGAGAGAAAAGTGATGATGAGAAACAATGATCACACCACAAGTCCTACACTCCATCAACTATCATAACACAAAGGTCAAGCCATCATCAACAAAAGAAAGTCAAGGGATGGTCCTCCATCATGATCCAACAATATGCAAAGACCCCCTTCCAAATTGCTTATTTGCACAAATGCAAATAAGCCCTCCTCCACCAATCTTCGGCCAATGAAGGATACAAAGAAATATGGCCGAAACGGAAAGCAAACTGGCAACTTGTTCATATCAGATTTTTGCATTTTCATACCGCCCAATTTTTATCACATTGCATATCGATAGATACTCTTGAGCCGTGTTTGCTAGTCAATTGCAGGATACAGGTTCCCGGTTCTCAAACGGAGAAACTCATGAAAAACACGACAAAATCCGGTTCCTGCCAACCACAGATAAAACACGGTCTCCGCTCTTCATCCGTATGTTGCCAGATACCAGTTTAGGAAGACAAAGTGTCAACTCAATGTCATTCTCAAGCACAAGGCTCAATGGTAGCACAAAATCCAAAGAGATCTACGCGGAGCTCGAGGCAATCATCCACAAAAAAAAGTCCACCCTTGCTCAATAGAAATTCTGGAAGAAATAGGAATGAATTATCAGAAAATACCCACACCAGACAAGAGAGGACAGGAGATCAGGAAAAACCACAGAAGCCCACACCCTACACCCACCATAGGGGCGCGGATCCGCGGCCATAGGGGGCTATAGGCGGCGGATCCGCGGCCGTACAGGGAGGTCAGAGCATGGGCTTTTGGGGGAAGTTTGGTCATTGCATCAGGGTTCTGGTGGTTGCCCTAGGGTTTCATTTCTTGGCCTATAAATAGCCCAGAATTTTGTGAAGAAAGGGTCCAATTTTGTATTCTCATTTTTTGCCTAGTTTTAGTCTTGTTCTTCTTGCTCTTCTCACCTCTTCTCCATTAAACTTGTAAGTGAGCTTTTGAGTGAAGAGTGATGAATAAAGAAGACCATTTTATTATCATGCTTGTCTTACTTTTGTTATAATTGTTGTAACTTTAAATTCGTTAAGTAGTTGTTGTTATTTCCTTATTGTTTCTTTCTTCTTTCTTTTTCTTTATCCTTACATACGACAATGATACTTACGCTTGATCCTCGCCAAGGTGAGGTCGCAAACAGTTAGTCGTATTCTTCTAGTCTCCTTCTTTCTATCTTCCTCTTTTGTGTTGTTTTATTTTTCCGTATTATGAAGTGTGAGTAGTTCTATACTTGTTAGGGTAGGATAAGGGAAGTTTGAGAGAAGGAAATCTCTCTCACTCTTTCCTTGCCCAACAACTTAAATCAACTCCCGTTAATTGAACCACAATCCGCTCCTTACGGCACCCTATCCTACATGATAGCGGTGATTCCGTAGTGAGACCGGTTGTGGTTGAATTAACCGGAGGTTATGGATAAGAGCCAAGAACGGACGGACAAGCACCAAAACGAAGGACTATGCGTTGGAAAGCCTAGCTTATACTCGCAAGTTCCTTCCTAGTCGTGCTAATCCCCGTTGTTGCCGATTACCGTAACACCGATATTAAGTGGGGCAACGAAAGATGTGGAGACTCCTAACTCAAACTAACCTAATCCTCTAACAAGCTCTCTTTAAATATCAACTCAACACTTAGATAATCCAACAAAATCTGAAAACCGGACTTAACTCGTTAAAACACTTTGAAAAAGACTCCCATCTCCCTGCGGACGACCCGTACTCAACCGGCTAGCTATAAGCGAAACCGTCTTGATTGCGGTATTTAAACTAAACTTGAACACGCACGTATCCTAACAATCAAATGGCGCCGTTGCCGGGGAGACGGTAGTTTGTTTCTTTGTGAAATTTCGGGTTAATTTGTAAGTATAAAAAAAAAACGAAAAAAAAATACATACTTTGTAAAAAACCATCTTGTTATTCTTGATTAGTTTTTGTGCAAGTGCGCAGGAAAATACGAAGTTCAAGATCGGCGCCAAAGACGTCGGATAATACGGAGTTCAAGTACAGTACCAAAGACGTGGGAAGATAGACCCACATTTTCGCGGCTACACCGCGACGGACAAAAACGAAGTATCCGGTCTACGGCAAAAATCTCTCTGTAAGTCTCTCTGCTCCTCTCCACTCCTCTGGACTCCAATAAACTGTGTTTTCTGCAGCCTTCTTTGCGCAAATTCTTCTTCCCCTTTCAAATAAACTGTTCTTGTGCATGATTCTTTGCGCCGCAAATAAAAATTGTTTGCAGTTGATTTTTTACTGTTTTGCATTCTTTAATACGGACTTAAGGGGCTTGAAACCAATCCAGATTGGGTGGGGATTTCATCACCCTTCCCAGGACCCCAAAAATCACTAAAGCATATGCATTGTCCATTATAAATTAAAAAATACTAGACTTCAGCCCTAAGGACTTCGCGCTCATTAGGAGAAGATAAACCGTGTTTAGAACCTCGCTTAACCGTATATTGATTACGGGGTGTCTAGGAAAGTGTTAAAGGCGCAACCGCCGAAAGAGAAAGGGTTATTTAATTAAGGAACTTCGCGAAAGCGTTGGACAACCTCCCCTTATCTCTGCACTTACCTGGCCCCGTGATCGGTGTATTTTTAAGCCTGTTTCTCGACACTGTTTAACTTCGAAAATCAAGTTCAGGAGCAGGTCTAGTAGACCCAGGCGACCGTAGATCTAGGTGTGATTGTGCATATCTTGTTTGTGATTGCTTAAGCCGTATTTCCGTACATACTTCTGTAAATCTATTTCTAAAAAAAAAAAATCAAAAACTTTTATAAAAACTTGCCTTTTTATCGCCAAATCCATTTTCACCCACCACCCATCGCCTTTCTCCATTGACGTTTTCTTACCCTCACCTTCTCCGCTTTGACTATACTAAACTCGTTTAGTGTATGTCCGCTTGGACTCGGGACACTAGCGCCCGTCTAGTCCGCGTTACGTTAGTCGCGACCGACTACGCGATCGACTCCGAAGTCGATACTCCGTCCACTCCTCTTTCACCCCTTCCCTTGCCGGCCAACTCCGACGTTGACCGGAATTCTGTTCATACATCTTCACCTTCACCTTCACCTTCACCAACCTCTTCTTCCGCGATGTCGGGATTTAATCCGAACATCTCTTTAACCACCGCTGGATTGGCTCTACCTCCTACGGAGACCAATATTCCACCACCTCCGCCTGTTGTAGCGCCGCAGCGAATTGCGCTCCAGGATCGTTTCTACCCCACCCGTTCTGCACTTCCCACATGCCTCTCTCTTCCTCCGGCCAATGGGGACAACTTTGAAATTAAGCCCCATTTCATCAACATGCTTCCACGTTTTCATGGGCTCGAAACTGAAGATGCCTACATCTTCATCAATAAATTTCAAAATGTCTGTGCCATGATGAAAACAACCCAGCTGTCGGACGATGCTATACGTCTACGGGTCATTCCGTTCACTTTATGCGATCTCGCTGAAAAATGGCTGTATAGCACCGCTTCCCACTCAATCACCAGCTGGGATGAGTTTGTTAAAGCGTTTCTGAAAAAATTCTATCCAAATCATAAGACCGCAAGAATTCGAAATGAAATCAACCAATTCTCCCAGCTTCCTTCTGAACCCTTCTGGAAGTGCTTTGACCGATACAAAGACCTTCTTGTTCAGTGTCCTCACCACGGTATAGAGAAATGGCAGCTCTGCCAAACCTTATACGAGGGACTGAACCCAGCAACGAAGCAGTTGCTGGAAACCATCTGTCAGGGCCACTTCCTATCAAAATCTGACGAGGAAGCGTGGCAGTTCTTTGACGATCTTACGGAGCAAACGCTACAGTGGGAGAGCACCAGACCGACTTCTTCTTCTTCTTCTACCTCCACTTCTACCGGTCAATCTAGGGTAGGAATCCACCAGCTCGATGTCTCTATTGCGATGAAAGATGAAATGGCTGCAATTACACGAAAGCTTGAAGCGATAGAGAGCAAATTTTCTGCTCCTACTCCTGCCCCTGTTCTCCCTCTTCGTACCATCTGCGCTTGTTGTTCCGATCCTTCCCACTTGACCGAAGAGTGTCCTTACAACCCACCCTCGCAAGGACAGGATCAGGTTAATGCATTCCAGCAAAGACCGAGGAATGATCCATACTCTTCCACCTACAATCCCGGTTGGAGAAACCACCCCAATTTCGCCTGGAATCAGAATCAGAATCAATTCCAGGGCAACAATTTCCAAAGGGCCCCTCCGCCGCAACAACAAGCGCAACAACAAACTCAGTATCAGCAGCCCTTCCAACCCCAACCTTACCAAAACCAGACGAACAATTTTGCACCAAACAACTCTTTTCCACCAAATAACAACTTTGTTCCGTCAAACACTGATAAGGTTTCCTCGCTCGAGCGAAGTTTGGAGGCGTTTGTTAAACAATCGACTCAATCCACCGCCAACATCCAGTCTTCGATCCAATCTTTAGTGCAACACGCCGCCGCACACGGGCAGAGCATCAAAACCATCGAGGCCCAGATTGCACAGCTGAACGCGGCCTTGAGCGAGCGAGAGAAGGGGAAGCTTCCGTCCCAGCCACTTCCAAATCCCGGTCACCCACATAATGCACATGTTGCTCTTGAACAACAAAATCATAATGTGAGTGCCGTGACTACGCTGAGATCGGGAAGGATGCTGCACAACAACATTGGCAAGCGAATCAACGATGACACCCCGGCCGCCGCTTCTTCTTCTTCTTTTTCTCCTTCTTCTTCGTCTTCGTCTTCTGAGCCTATTCTCCGTTCTTCACAAGGCTCTCCTTCCTCTTCTTCTCTGAATGGACCCACTTCTCACTCCACGAAAACACCTATTCTGGGATCCGTTCCAACTCCAAAATCTCCTCCTCCAGCATTAGACTCAACCAATTTTCAAAATATTCCATTTCCAAACCGGTTGAGGTCTAATAAACAAAATCCTCAATTGGAGAAGATTTTGGAGTTATTCAAGTAAGTTAACATTAACATTCCTCTTTTAAATGCTGTCCAACAAGTCCCGTCTTACGCGAAAATCTTAAAGGACTTGTGCACGAAAAAGTGGAAGTCTCAGGTACCCAAGAAAGTTTTTTTGGCTAGTGCTGTGAGTGATGCCCTTACCCAATCTTTACCACAAAAACGGAAGGACCCTGGCTGTCCTACGATTTCAATTACCATTGGGGATAAGAACATCAACCGCGCACTATTAGATCTTGGTGCCAGTGTTAACTTGCTTCCGTATTCAGTATACGAGCAATTAGGCGTCGGAGAGTTGAAACCAACACACTGCACTCTCCAAATGGCCGACCGATCGATCACCCACCCTAGGGGTGAGCTAGAGGATGTGTTGATAAGAGTCGGGGACTTCATATTCCCCGTTGACTTCATTGTATTAGATACACAGCCTGTAGCTAACCCCTGGAATCAAATTCCGGTGATACTCGGTCGACCATTTCTCGCAACCTCAAATGCTGTGATCAATTGTCGCAATGGTTCGATGAACCTCTCTTTTGGAAACATGACGATTGAACTCAACATTTTTAGGTTAGGGAATCAGCCCGCCGAACCTAATGCTCATATACTGGATGTCTGCTCGATCCAGGAGATCACACCAGAAGAGTGTGAATTCGAGGAGTTTTTGTTTGACCACGATAATCTTGACGCCACTAGTGCGTTTCTCTTCGAATCTGCTGCTGTTTCTGCGCCCGATAACGAATACGAGTGTTTCACGTTCTCGAACGATCTTAACCGCGCACAACCCGAGTTTGAATCTTTCGACTTTCCGGATGAGTTACCTGAACCATCCGACTCGGTTGCCTACACTCGTTTTGAACCTTTGCTGGAGTCCTTTGAGTTCGAGACCCTTGCACCAGTCTTGCCTTCCATCATTTCACCTCCAACGCTCGAACTCAAGCCGTTGTCGTCTCACCTTAAGTATGCTTACTTAGGTGAGAACGAGACCCTCCCTGTCATCATTTCGGCTTCTCTAGCTCCCGAGCAAGAGAAAGCCCTTCTCGCGGTCTTGCACAGCAACAGGCAAGCTTTTGGCTGGTCCATGGCGGACATCAAGGGGATTAGTCCCCTCATCGTTGAGCATCACATTGATCTGATGGATGATGCCAAACCAGCCCGGGATCCACAAAGACGTCTTAATCCAGTCATGAAGGAGGCTGTGAAGAAGGAGATCGTCAAATGTCTAGATAGTGGTATCATTTACCCTATCTCTGATAGCCAGTGGGTTAGCCCCATTCACGTTGTCCCCAAAAAGTCGGGCATCACGGTCATAACCAACGAGGCGAATGAGTTAATCCCTACTCGCACCCAAACTGGGTGGCGAGTTTGCATTGATTACAGAAAACTCAACGCCGCAACGCGGAAAGACCACTTTCCGCTACCTTTCATTGACCAGATGCTGGAACGATTGGCCGGACATGAGTACTATTGCTTTCTAGATGGCTACTCTGGCTACAATCAAATTCCCATCGCCGAAAAAGACCAGGACAAGACCACTTTCACTTGTCCTTTCGGCACGTTTGCATATCGACGCATGCCCTTTGGGTTATGCAATGCGCCCGCCACCTTCCAGCGGTGTATGATGGGAATTTTCTCTGACATGGTGGAGAAATTTCTGGAGATTTTCATGGATGACTTCTCCATCTTCGGCGACTCCTTTGACGAGTGTTTGCTGCATCTTGATGCTGTCCTTACCCGATGTAAGGACAAGAATCTCACTTTGAACTGGGAGAAATGCCACTTCATGGTGCGCGAAGGTATTGTCTTAGGACATATCATCTCGCAAAATGGCATAGAGGTTGACAGAGCAAAGATTGAGGTCATTTCTAATCTGCCTCCTCCCCGATGCGTCAGAGATATCCGAGCCTTCCTTGGCCATGCCGGTTTCTATAGACGGTTTATCAAGGACTTTAGCAAGATTGCTAGGCCCTTGACGCTTTTGCTGGCCAAGGATACACCTTTTGACTTCAACTCGAGCTGTGTGACTGCATTCGAGTCACTGAAACGCTCACTCACTTCTGCTCCCGTTCTTTCTTCCCCTGACTGGACGCACCCATTCGAGATTATGTGCGATGCATCCGACTTTGCCATCGGTGCTGTCCTTGGACAGCACATCAACAAGATGCCGCACGTAATCTATTACGCGAGCCGGACCCTGAACGACGCCCAACTGAACTATACAACAACTGAGAAGGAATTCTTAGCTGTTGTATTTGCTTTAGAAAAGTTCAGGCCTTACCTAATCGGCTCTCCAGTCATTGTCTACACGGACCATTCAGCTCTGCACCATCTTTTTGCGAAGAAAGATGCCAAGTCTCGGCTAATCCGTTGGATCCTCTTGCTTCAAGAGTTTGACCTTGTCATTAAGGACAAACGAGGATGTGAAAACGTGGTTGCCGACCATCTCTCGCGACTTCCTTCTTCGCCTTCGCTTCCAATTCCAATAAACGACGTTTTTCCGGACGAACAACTCTTGACAGTATCGTGCGAACCCTGGTTCGCAGATATTGTGAACTATTTGGCCACGGGATTGCTACCGACCGAATGGTCGAGTCAGGACAGACTTCGCTTCTTATCCCAAGTAAAACACTTTTACTGGGACGAACCCTACTTGTTCAAGTACTGTCCCGACCAGATCATTCGTCGGTGTGTCCCTAATGAGGAATTCAAGAGTGTGCTGTCATTTTGCCACGATCAAGCGTGTGGCGGGCACTTTGGGCCCAGAAAGACAGCTGAGAAGATCTTGCAATGTGGTTTCTACTGGCCACAACTTTTCAAAGACGCTCACGAATATTGCAAGACTTGCTCCCGGTGCCAACACATGGGCCGGATATCCCGGAGAAACGAGATGCCGCTCCAACCGATCTTGGTTGTGGAGATTTTCGATGTGTGGGGGATAGACTTCATGGGGCCGTTTCCCAGCTCTTTTGGAAACTTGTACATACTTCTAGCTGTTGATTACGTCTCTAAATGGGTTGAGGCTGCGCCCAGCCGGACTAACGACAACAAGGTTGTCGTTAAGTTCCTTAAAGAAAACATTTTCTCCCGGTTTGGGCACCCCCGAGTGATCATTAGCGACAATGGAAGTCATTTCTGCAATAGGACTTTCGAGGCCTTGATGCGGAAGTACTCCATTAATCATAAGCTTTCTACGCCCTACCACCCCCAAACCTGCGGGCAGGCCGAAGTTTCAAATCGGCAAATCAAGCAGATATTGGAGAAGACGGTTTCCAAGAACCGTAAGGATTGGTCTCTGAAACTCACTGATGCCCTTTGGGCATTTAGAACTGCTTATAAGACCGACCTTGGCATGTCTCCCTATCGGCTTGTGTACGGAAAGGCCTGCCACCTTCCTGTCGAAATCGAGCATCGCGCATTTTGGGCGATTAAGGAGTTGAATCTGTCTCTTGAGGATGCGGGCAGCCATCGGAAGCTGCAGCTGAACGAACTGAACGAGCTTAGGGATGAGGCGTACGACAACGCGGTTGTCGTTAAGAATCGAACGAAGGTGTTTCATGATAAACACCTTTTGCGCAAAACCTTCGTACCTGGTCAGCAGGTACTTCTTTACGACACCCGACTTCACTTCCATCCTGGAAAGCTCCGATCTCGCTGGAAAGGGCCATATTTTGTGCGGAATGTGTATCCGCAGGGCGCTCTGGATTTGGAAAATCCAAAGGACGGTTCACTCTTCAAGGTAAACGGACACCGATGCAAACCGTACCTTAGCGCCGAACCAACAGAGGAGCTCCTGTTCCTACAGGAGCCGGTTTACCCTGAATGATCTTCCTCTGCCTACCTCCAAACTTCGGTTATCCAGCCAAGAACAGTGGACACTGTTCCAAATAAGTTTGGGGGTATGTACAAACCATTTTTTGTGTATATTCTTTTTCTTTTCTTTAAAAACAAAACCATATAAAAATTTGTATATTGCTAACCGACAATTTTGAACCTCCCAACTTCTCTTCATGCAACGACAGTGAGGACACTGTCCAGTTTAAGTTTGGGGGTACGCTCGGTACGCATTTCTTACCTTCGCATTCATATGTATATTTTGCATCTGCATATTAATATCCATAAAATCCATAAAAATTTGAAAATTTTCTAAAAATATAAAAACTTTTTTGTCAAGTTAGCTTGTGGAAGAACTCTGATTCAACATTTCGACGGTTTTTGTTTGAAAAAATAGGAATAACTAAATCTTATGTTTGGATTTTGACAACCTGAAAGATAACTCTCCTTTGAAGTTAACTATAGCTGATATACGTCTTTACATCACACTACACGTGTCGTAAGATTTTGGGAATTAGATGACAAGTCTTTCATGTTTAAACTTTTAAACAGATAAATGATTTTCTGAGGATCAAATAGGTTTGTTCTGAAATAAGTAATGTCAAGAATAGTTTATGAAGTAAAGCGAATATGAAGGAATGTATTGATGCCGTAATTGGAGCTAAGTCTGAAAAATAACCCATCTAAAACTTGATTGGAATGATTACACACCAAACCCACTAGACACGTCTTTTATCCCAAAAAAAAAATATTTGAACTGCCGGTTATATCTCCGTTCGTATTAAATCATCTGATTTGCACGCCAATCTGTCTTTTGTTTTTGGACCTAGGTAACTTGAGTAATTAAGTCCGCTGGGGTGTTTCTACACCTAATGCCCTAAAACCAACTGGTTTGGGTGCATTGGCCCAAAGCTCGCTAAGAAGCCTAGAAAGTCCAGTTTTAAAACAAAGTCAAGCAAGTGTTCTCTCCGAGTTAAAATTCCTAACGGTTCTTTGTGTGAGAATAATCTTGATAAAAGACAGGCTTTTAAAAAAAAATTTTTAACGGAGATATGAAGGTTTTACTCTTTGATAAAGACTATTGCACGTTCACAGAGGTGTGTATGAAATGAAAACAAGAAAAAGGTGGAGTGAAAAATACGACTTAGTTTCCTGTTAAGGAAGATAGAAATTCTGAAGTTGAAACCTTACTGGAAAACGAAACTTGAAAAATGCTTAACTCTTTATAAAACTTATGTGATCCTTTTAAAATTGTTATCTGGGCTTTATTATGCGACATGATGATTTTAATCGACCTTTCGGGAACTTAACGACACTATTTGCACTGCACGTAAAGACATATAAAATCTGTAGTTAAATAAGAAGTGAGGTGTGAAAATTAAAGGTTCGATGATCTAGACTTAGGATTATAGAATTGCTATTTTCTAAAACAAAACTTTAGGGTTTGAAGCTTAGTTATTTTACAAAACCAACTTGACCGGATTTTGTGGGTAGTATCCGCTGAAAACCCTCAGGAGACAACACTCCTCCTACTAGGGACACCTAGAGGTTAAACGGCTTGTTGCACATGCTCAGTGCAATCGCGTTCCCTGCGAAAGTGAGGTTAGGAAATTTTTTGTGAATAAATGGGCTTTCCTCGGGACGAGCATATGATAAGTTTGGGGGTATTTGTTCATATCAGATTTTTGCATTTTCATACCGCCCAATTTTTATCACATTGCATATCGGTAGATACTCTTGAGCCGTGTTTGCTAGTCAATTGCAGGATACAGGTTCCCGGTTCTCAAACGGAGAAACTCATGAAAAACACGACAAAATCCGGTTCCTGCCAACCACAGATAAAACACGGTCTCCGCTCTTCATCCGTATGTTGCCAGATACCAGTTTAGGAAGACAAAGTGTCAACTCAATGTCATTCTCATGCACAAGGCTCAATGGTAGCACAAAATCCAAAGAGATCTACGCGGAGCTCGAGGCAATCATCCACGAAAAAAAGTCCACCCTTGCTCAATAGAAATTCTGGAAGAAATAGGAATGAATTATCAGAAAATACCCACACCAGACAAGAGAGGACAGGAGATCAGGAAAAACCACAGAAGCCCACACCCTACACCCACCATAGGGGTGCGGATCCGCGGCCATAGGGGGCTATAGGCGGCGGATCCGCGGCCGTACAGGGAGGTCAGAGCATGGGCTTTTGGGGGCAGTTTGGTCATTGCATCAGGGTTCTGGTGGTTGCCCTAGGGTTTCATTTCTTGGCCTATAAATAGCACAGAATTTTGTGAAGAAAGGGTCCAATTTTGTATTCTCATTTTTTGCCTAGTTTTAGTCTTGTTCTTCTTCCTCTTCTCACCTCTTCTCCATTAAACTTGTAAGTGAGCTTTTGAGTGAAGAGTGATGAATAAAGAAGACCATTTTATTATCATGCTTGTCTTACTTTTGTTATAATTGTTGTAACTTTAAATTCGTTAAGTAGTTGTTGTTATTTCCTTATTGTTTCTTTCTTCTTTCTTTTTCTTTATCCTTACATACGACAATGATACTTACGCTTGATCCTCGCCAAGGTGAGGTCGCAAACAGTTAGTCGTATTCTTCTAGTCTCCTTCTTTCTATCTTCCTCTTTTGTGTTGTTTTATTTTTCCGTATTATGAAGTGTGAGTAGTTCTATACTTGTTAGGGTAGGATAAGGGAAGTTTGAGAGAAGGAAATCTCTCTCACTCTTTCCTTGCCCAACAACTTAAATCAACTCCCGTTAATTGAACCACAATCCGCTCCTTACGGCACCCTATCCTACATGATAGCGGTGATTCCGTAGTGAGACCGGTTGTGGTTGAATTAACCGGAGGTTATGGATAAGAGCTAAGAACGGACGGACAAGCACCAAAAGGAAGGACTATGCGTTGGAAAGCCTAGCTTATACTCGCAAGTTCCTTCCTAGTCGTGCTAATCCCCGTTGTTGCCGATTACCGTAACACCGATATTAAGTGGGGCAACGAAAGATGTGGAGACTCCTAACTCAAACTAACCTAATCCTAACCTTAACAAGCTCTCTTTAAATATCAACTCAACACTTAGATAATCCAACAAAATCTGAAAACCGGACTTAACTCGTTAAAACACTTTGAAAAAGACTCCCATCTCCCTGCGGACGACCCGTACTCAACCGGCTAGCTACAAGCGAAACCGTCTTGATTGCGGTATTTAAACTAAACTTGAACACGCACGTATCCTAACAATCACAACTCCAGAAAACTGGTCCCGTAATAAATTACAGGAAAACCCCGATACTGTGTATATACACCCACATTTGTATTCCGACCGAAATACAAATGCAACGAGACAAATTCTACACTGTACTATACTAGGATCCGGCTTAAACCAAAGCCGGCTAGTAATATCCGTCCGATCCTGATCCGTGCAATACCGCACGTATCTGATCGAACCCTGCCATATATCCATACGGCCTCTAGTACTAACCGTCCGATCCTGATCCGTGCAATACCGCACGTATCTGATCTAACCCTACCATATCTCCATACGGCCTCTACAGCGTTTCGCCCGAAACTTGAGTAACTGAATGTGGGGGACTCTAAAGACTCGTCAATACTATGGCTGTGGATTTAACCACTAGAATGTCAGAGGTATTAGCCATACATGACGGGCTACCAGCTATTGACCAAAAGGGACGTCGATGAGCGAACTCATCCTGACACCCTACTGAGGCTGTCAGTGACAATATCCGTACAGTCCGGTCCGTTAGTCTATGAGCATCGCATGGCGGGCCTAGGGGGTTGGTAAAAGTCAGACTCCCAAAAGCGGTACAAGTCGTGTCGGAGTGTAGCCCAGAACACCTTGAGATACTACTGGAATACCTACCAGTAAATCTCCTGCCTCGGCCGAGGGCTTCGTGTAATGGCTCTCCTAGACACAGCGCGACCTCACCACCAATACCGGGAGAGACGAACCCTTGAAGATCCGCTCACTGCCTCCATGTGGCTCGGGACTGTACCCAACCAAAACCTATTTGCACGTCTCCTTTGAGCGTGGTAAGGTAGTAATCAAAGTACAGTGGGAACTCACACGAAACAAATTACGATCCCCAGGTCGATGAACTAACCTGTACACATGTCACCAGGGAACTGCTATCTGACGTCAGGTATAAGACCAACTAGCATGTTCCCGGCGAGTCCTGTCTGGTGTACTCATAACCCAATGAGCACATGTCTACATCTTAGGTGAACCAACTGACAACAGTGGCTTGTGGGACCGGCCACCGCCCCTCGTCGGGGTCTCGACTGTATACACTAGTCTACTCTGGAGTATCGATGCCCTGTCTCGAAACTCCCACGACTAGGGACCTTTTAAGGATGTGCTTATAGACCCCAGCTCCCACTTATATGATCGATCTCATACTGCTGGTGGTCAAGCAAGAATCCTAGGGGCTCTATCAACGTGTAATAGCGACATGTCAGGTCACCTAAAGCAGTACACGATGATAAAGATAAACCAGATAGCATACTATCATCTCGAGTAAGACTGTCCTCCTGGGACAGGTCCTCCCTCAATCATTGCAATCACGTGCCTGTGATCCAATAATTGACTCTGAGGGCACTATCTCCGACAATCTCCCACTTGCACTCGAGGCTAATTATTGCGATGTCGCATACTCACAGCCCGTGTGATACCGAACACCCAACTCCTCTACTAGTCAGTCTCACAAAGCTCGTTTGCGAAACTCTTGCGTTCGAGGAATAGCCTCAGTGAGTGGATCCGCTTTGAAGTTTCTTTCTATGTCTCTCTATATCTCAAGTTTCACGGAGAAAGCCATCTCCCGAAATGAGCAATACCTGTCTTAGAATGTGTCTGGATGTCTGATGAGACCTAGCTCATAAATGAACTCTAAATCCAAACTTCTTAGACTGTATCGTCAACTGAACTTAATCAGTATCCTGCGCCATGCCTCCCTCAGTATTGCCTTGGATCACCTGTCCAAAATACTGCCCCTTGTCAGAAGGAAAACTATAACTCTGACAACCTCCTTGTCGTCCAGGTCACCTTGGAAGCCTGGAATGATAACTGTCTCCCGAATGAGGCTGTCGTTATCATATCCCTAGAACATCTACTTATGTTCTAAAACTGCTTCCGACTGTTTCTCTAGGATAGGATCAATGTCAACTTATTGCATCTAGTGCAAGAACAACATCTGGTGTAGTACTTGACATCTCATGATTGACTCAATTGCCTAAGCAAGTGATCTGCCAATCATGCACATCCCTCTCCCCTTTAGTCTGTAAGACACCTTTAGAGAGGGTGACTCCATCACCTGCAGGTACACTACCGTGCCAGGAGTCGTCCATTCTAAATACTCTTAGAATGCTGTCTAAGTACCCTGATTGGGAAACCACCCAAATCTAGATCTAAAACCATAGATCTAGTAACCAGTATGTTTGATATAATGTCCAAGTCCCATGTGGAGAAACCACTGTGTGACGACCAAAGTGTAACCGATCGTAGTATAGGAATATCACTTCCTACTCTGTGTATGTCATCCAAATACCATGACATCATACCCTACTACCTTCTTAACAGATCCATCCCCTATTCTGATGAAGTCAAACCTATGACTGTCACATCAGAAATAGATGATCTATCTCCGCTATATCTTCTTTAGTCTATAAATAGACATAAGCCGCCTGTCCACCAATGCTTCCACTGCTCCCACTGACTAAGACAACCCTCTGGCAGAGTCATAAACACGTACACTTCTAAAGCTGGTTTAGAACGACGCTATACTCATCCTCCTGCCGGGTCACACAGTCTGGAACAACAGCAATGACAAGTCTGGGTAAACAAGAACTTCCCTGTCACCGTCCTTGAGGCTACCGGAGTACCTCTCGGGTGCCTGAAGTTACCCACCTTATCTGCGGAGTGGCCAATGGAATGTCAAACCAGATTGAATTTTCAGGTTCCTATCAAATCTTCAGTAATCGTTTGTGGTTCTGGAATCACTTCCAGTTCTACCATACTCCCACTACTGTTTTCTGAAAAAATCCATTTTTATTAAAACTGTGGCGAGTCTAGAACAATATCACTATTGATCTTCCAGATGGTAGAAAGTCAACCCTCGTCATAGCCTGGGTCAACCCACAAACAGCCATTACAGAAACGTGCCTTGAGTTGTCCAGTGTCTGGTTTTAATCATAAGCCGGACAACTCCCCGTACCTTAACATCGTTAAGATATGAACTGTTCTATATCCAATATAGAACCAGAGGCACTGATTTAATTGAACCAGATTCAAATCATGCAGCTGTCTCCAGTGCATGTTAACTAAATGGAAGGAGGCCGATCAGCGTTACTCAACTTAGGAATACTTCCAATTATGAGTAACCTGAAAAGAGAAGCAAGTTCTCTAAATCATTACTATCAACTGAATACCATACACAAGTATCTACATCTTCGATCAACTTGAAGAATCCCGATACTTGCAATACCTGGTTTTCTACTTTATTCAAATACCTATAACTTCTCAAAATTCGGACCCTGTGTTTCCACGAAACACCTGTCTAAAAACTAGAGAAGTCATAAGTAAACCGAATATAGTATGAGGACCAACCCCTCTGTCCTGATGGACCCTGGACAACATACAATACTCTGTATAAGTCCCTTGAGTCTGATAACTCATTCACTGTGTGTCGTAGGTTGAAAACTGTACTTATGGTTAAGAAGAATTACACCGCTGTTTAATGCTCCTTACCTAACCATCCACCGATATAGGTAAATGTTACTGACATAATTTCAAAAAGATATATCTCACTCTATAAAAATAGACGTACTGATGTATCGATTTGAAATTGGTGCATAACAGCGAATATTCAAAACCAAATATTTGTCGTCCGGCAACCAACCCAGGTGACTTCCTCAAATATCACCGATTACAACGAATCCCGATATAATGAGGATGATCACCTAATTCCCAATAACTTACTCCCACTCATCATCTGTAAAACCATACAGATGTGAGAATCATACTTGGTAAATACATACCCTGGAGCAAGTGTCTAACTGGGAAATCAGTTTTCCTTTAACAGTACACAGTGAAACTGAAACATTGAAATGTTTCGATGGGGTATCCCGGTATTCCTAGTAATGTCTCTTCCATTATCCAGATTCACAACTGTAACCGTGTAATTCTTTGCCACCTTTCCAAATCCCTTTCTATGTTTTTAGTCATTACCTTCTGTACACCCCTTTAGGACAAATGGTTTTCTTCCTTCCTTACCGTTCGGCACCAGCCTATGGTTTGGAAGAAGACTATCCAATAAGCATAATGGGTGTACTGTCCTAATCCTAGGTGCACTCGCAATACGAGAGAAGGTGAGGATAAAAGATAACCGAATAAACCTTATTCCTATTTCTCCTGAACCAGAATCCATCCCCGAACTGGAACAAGTTCCTTTCGAGTTCGTATATAACCATACGATGGAGTATCCAATAAACTGTGGATCTTCGTAGTGATATGGAGTGTCCTGGAGAAATACAAAGGTGATTTAGGATTGGCGAAGAAATACATGGTTTGGTCGTGAATAGCAGTCGCAATTTACTTTGCCCTCTTACTAATCCCTTGTTATGTCTTTACTTAATACCTTCTACACACCATCGTTAGGCTAATTGGTTTTCTTCATTCCCTACCGGTCGGCACCAGCCTAAGGTTTGGAAGAAGACTATCCAATTTGCGTAATAGGTGTACTATCTCCTAAACCAAGGAGTACTCGCAACTTGAGAGAAGGTAAAAGGAAAAGACAACTGAATAGTCCTATCCGTTTTCTCCAGAACTTGAAACCATCCTCGAATAAATTCCTTCGAGTTCGTATCTAACCATATGATGGTTTTGTCAAATGGAAGTGGACGTTCGTAGTAATACGGGGTGTCCTGGAGAAAAGGGTAAAAGTAGGAGTGGCAATGAGGTTTGCAACTCTGACAATCCAAAAGCCAGTGTTTAAGAAGGTTCGGTTAATTTAGTCACTGAGTCGTAGTCTTAGGGTCGGGTCAATGGTCGCTGCTAAAGAGAGAGAGAAAAGAAACACTCAGCGTGCACTCTAACCTAGATCAGAATGGTTACCAATTTATCTAATCTGGAAACCTCCCACTGTACCGTCAAATTCTCCTCCTAACCTGAAAGAAGAATTAGTCGGGGTCACCCGAGGAGTAAACCAACTCATCAGTGGGAATCGGGATCTAACTATCATCGCATGATAACGTGACGGAATCCGCTCACGTCATCACACTCCAGTAGGTATGCGCATATCTGGCAAGTTTCAGTTTCTTTAGAAACTCCCGATGTGATTTTTACCCCATGCTCTTATGACCTTAACTTTGGCCAACATATCATAAGTCACATGTCAAGTTCTACCCGTCATTCTCCAGGTTAATTTGAGCACACCCGTACATACCCTTGAATTTGGCCAAAATAGTAGTACGACTGCCCCAAACCAACGCATCTATCTATGCTGCATATGAATACCCTAATAGCTACCAATCACTGTGCCTTGACTTTGGCCAACATACACAGCTTGAATACTATTGACCACCCATATGAAATGACGGAGGGCTACGAATGGTTTCTGGCGAAAATCTTTAACGTAATGAACTTGATATCGTTGAAGGAACGGATAGCTTTTTAAAAATATAGTGACGAAAACCATTGCTAAAGAGGTCACTCCCGGTGAAGGGATCTCGGCTCTTTCCCCGTAGAATGAGGTGCAGGATATTCCAACTCAATACCATGGTGCAAAGCAAAAGTAATCGGCTATAGTGAAGTTAATGCCCTGACGCAAACGTTTTGTCCAAGGGGTCACTCCCGGTGAAGGGATCTCGGCCCTTGCCTCGTCGACTGAGGAGCAGGATATTCCAACTGAATACCACGATGCAAAACAAAAGAGAACGTCCTTGCAATAACAGCTTTTGAAAAGTGTTCCAACAACATCAGATTAGGTTTGTTTTTAACTTGCATTGATCCGAATCAACGCAGTCCCATCAATTGATCACACCACAAAGAACGAAAATATATTGATGTACGTATATGCCATCCGCATTCGCCACTGGGTCCCGTCATTACCCGTTAGGTTAGCTGACTAACGACGGAGCGGGGGCTGGACTAGCGCGGATGCAAAACATAAACAACATCTAATAGTTTATATATACCAATATATAATATTTCTCTCAAGGCGTGATAAAAATGCAACATCACAGAAATGTACAGCATCACAGAACAATATAGATATCTGGGATCCCCGGGTTTCACAGAGCCGCTACTGAAACCCGACGTTCCCCTGGTCGTGTGGATAGCCTGTGCAATGAAATCCTAGACCCCTACGGGCGCGGCAAGTTACCCACCAAAACCTGAAGCGAGGCAGTCCCCTTCAGCAACGTGAATGGACCACCCAGCACTTCACGGAATCCGGTAACTTGGGCACCCCTCCTGGGTCAACCTGTACCCCCACGAGTGCGGCGAATAGCCCGCCAATTATAGAGTGAAGCCCCCTCCGTCTCAATGCCATGAGATGCGGGCCCGTTGCCCTCTAGAACCCGGCTATCCGTGCACCCCACCTTAGGGTAATCCTAGTACAGAAAGTAAAATATACATACAATGGGTACATCGACCGCAACCTGGTCGTGCCCCAAAATAATAATACAAACAGGCAGTGAAGGAAGTCCACATGTCGGACGCTCGCCCCGCAATATCAAATGTACATGATACAACAAACTCTGTACTACCATTGCATCCAGGCTATCCCCCACGACCAATCCGCAACATCACAGCAATACACAGAACATCAATGTGAAAGTCACGTTCGCAAATCCGTCTAACCGGGTTATAGCAGTTAGACAGGATTTACCGATCAAGTGACATTCACGGTCGCAGATATAATGTAAATACTGTGAACTAATGTGTTTAAAAAATCCGATCGATTAAATTTTACCCAGTGAGCCCCCAAGTACTACTGTAGTACATCAAGAAATCTGGGCCCAAAAAATAACATTCCAGAAAACCTATTTTCCAGTCCAAGCCCCTCTGTAAAAAATTGGTCCAGTGAGGAGGCTAAACGGCGGCGGAACCGCGGCCCAAGCATGGCTTTGGCCGCGGTTCCGCGGTGACATGGTGTGATCACCCGACCAAATTTTCACAGAGTTATTAGAATTTCCTGCACAGTATTCTGAGACTACCTGAAAAAAATTTCGAGACAAAAAAATTTCGACAGAAAACTGTTGCAAAGAAAAATACGGTTTTTGGAAAATTGTTCGATCGGAAATGTAAAACACATTAGACAAAGCTAGACTATGTTAATGGTGAGGCTCTGATACCACTGTAAGTGCACGGCGGCGCCCCAGCCTCCATCCCGAGGCCAAATGCGGAAGCGATGGTTAACTTTAATTTTCTTGAACCGGCACCACCACGCACTAAAGCCCGGATCGGGCCATTAACTAGTCCTAGCTAACTACAAGATGGGGAAGAGAGATATACCGAGTGATCCGAGTCCTCCGGTCTTCTCGCCGTCGTCCCGATCTCCCGCGGAATGTCCGGTCTCCACCTCCTCCCCGGAAAGGGCACCACGTCGCCTGGTTCTTTTACAGGCTCCCACCTCTATACCGAGGCAACTCGGGCAAGAAGTTGGCGAGTCGACGTGCCCAAGATTTGCTGTAGAATGTAGTGTAGAACCATGTCTCATTTTGGGGTTCATGGATGTTGCCTTTTGAGATGGTGGAGGAATAGACTTTTTGTGATGAACTAGAGAGCCTTTTTCTTAGCACAATTAGAAAACAAAATGCCACACATCAAAATAAATCCCACATACACCACAAAAGTGACCGGCCCCTCTTGTTTGTGTGAGTGGAGAGAGAGAGCAAAGTCAAGGGGTGGGTGGAATGCAATGATACAAGAGAGAGAGAGAAAAGTGATGATGAGAAACAATGATCACACCACAAGTCCTACACTCCATCAACTATCATAACACAAAGGTCAAGCCATCATCAACAAAAGAAAGTCAAGGGATGGTCCTCCATCATGATCCAACAATATGCAAAGACCCCCTTCCAAATTGCTTATTTGCACAAATGCAAATAAGCCCTCCTCCACCAATCTTCGGCCAATGAAGGATACAAAGAAATATGGCCGAAACGGAAAGCAAACTGGAAACTCCAGAAAACTGGTCTCGTAATAAATTACAGGAAAACCCCGATACTGTGTATATACACCCGCATTTGTATTCCGACCGAAATACAAATGCAACGAGACAAATTCAACATTGTACTATACTAGGATCCGGCTTAAACCAAAGCCGGCTAGTAATATCCGTCCGATCCTGATCCGTGCAATACCGCACGTATCTGATCGAACCCTGCCATATATCCATACGGCCTCTAGTACTAACCGTCCGATCCTGATCCGTGCAATACCGCACGTATCTGATCGAACCCTGCCATATCTCCATACGACCTCTACAGCGTTTCGCCCGAAACTTGAGTAACTGAATGTGGGGGACTCTAAAGACTCGTCAATACTATGGCTGTGGATTTAACCACTAGCACGTCAGAGGTAATAGCCATACGTGACGGGCTACCGGCTATTGACCAAAAGGGACGTCGATGAGCGAACTCATCCTGACACCCTACTGAGCCTGTCAGTGACAATATCCGTACACTCCGGTCCGTTCGTCTATGAGCATCGCATGGCGGGCCTAGGGGGTTGGTAAAAGTCAGACCCCCAAAAGCGGTACAAGTCGTGTCGGAGTGTAGCCCAGAATACCCTGAGATACTACTGGAATACCTACCAGTAAATCACCTGCCTCGGCCGAGGGCTTCGTGTAATGGCTCTCCTAGACACAACGCGACCTCACCCCCAATACCGGGAGAGACGAACCCGTGAAGATCCGCTCACTGCCTCCATGTGGCTCGGGACTGTACCCAAGCAAAACCTGTTTGCACGTCTCCTTTGAGCGTGGTAGGGTAGTAATCAAAGTACAGTGGGAACTCACAAAAGAAAAATGACGATCCCCACGTCGATGAACTAACCTGTACACATGTCACCAGGGAACTGCTATCTGACGTCAGGTATAAGACCAACTAGCATGTTCCCGGCGAGTCCTGTCCGGTGTACTCATAACCCAATGAGCACCTGTAAACATCTTAGGTGAACCAACTGACACCAGTGGCTTGTGAGACCGGCCACCGCCCCTCGTCGGGGTCTCGACTGTATACACTTGTCCACTCTGGAGTATCGATGCCCTGTCTCGAAACTCCCACTACTAGGGACCTTTTAAGGATGTGCTTATAGACCCCAGCTCCCACTTATATGATCGCCCTCATACTGCTGGTGGTCAAGCAAGAATCCTAGGGGCTCTATCAACGTGTAATAGCGACATGTCAGGTCACCTAAAGCAGTACACGATGATAAAGATAAACCAGATTGCATACTGTCATCTCGAGTAAGACTGTCCTACTTGGACAGGTCCTCCCTCAATCATTGCAATCACGTGCCTGTGATCCAATAATTGACTCTGAGGGCACTATCTCCAACAGTTTCGTGCACGCCTGTTGCACTTATCGCAATTTTGTTTTCATGCACACCGTAACGTGTGGGTTGAGATTTACATGCAAACCCATTAGGGTTGATTTTGTTTCCGTGCTTTGCACTTGATAGGATATGTTACAGTTTTGATATACATATTTTTCGCTTAGTCGTATGCGCCGACATTGCACTACGATTATGGCATTGATTGTGTACTTAGGATACACAACGGTTTTCGTATTTGGCAAGGTGCATCATAACTGGAGTAATTCTCATAGAAACCGCTAGAGTTGTAGTTATGTGAAAGTGTATCTTTTGAGTTTTCACGCACACAGTTGTGATATGATGCGTCTTAGCTCGTATGGGACTTCGGACTTCCGTTGTATCGAGCGGACGATGTGTTTTAAAATTTGGACCCCGTAAAATTGTTTTGAAATGAGTTGATTGAATTGAGAAAAATGTTTTAAGAAGGGGGTTTAATTTAAATTCGGGGACCGAATTTCTTTAAGGGGGAGAGACTGTAACATTTTGGAAAATTATAAATATTAATTTATAATTTTAAATATGAAGTTTGCAAAGTGATATCACATACGACTTTTGGTATCGGAATTATATCCGTAAAATTCTAATTATTTTGGTAAAAATAAAGAAAAGATGTGATATCATAAATATGATATTTTAATTGTTTTAAACATGACATAAGATGTTATTATGAGATAATGATAATTAAGTGTCTTGATAAATACTTCATTTTAAAATGGAGGTGGACTCCCTTTTTCATAAAAGAGTTTCTTTTATTTTATTTTAACTCTTTTGTTAATGGCTAGTATATGGTATCCTAGGTTAAACTCTCAAAACACCTCACCCTCATCCTTGTTCATATCCCTCCACCTCTTCCTTCTTCTCTTTACACCTCCTCCTTGCATGAACACACCACCTCACTTTAATTGTGACAGATCCTCCTTCCTCCATGCCACCTCCACCTCTCAAGCTCCACCTCATGCTTTCTCTACACAACAACACACACACATAGGAACTCTTTAACTCCTCAAACTGAACACTTATCAAAATTCTAACAATAGAATCCTATGTATTCCTAATATCAAAAGAGAAGCAATGATTTACTTCATCAATTTGTGCACACTCTCATCCTAGAAGCCACTACAACCATAAGTGCTTCTATAAACACTTCTTGAACAGGATCTTCTTGTACACAATCTCCATAGGTATAATTCCTTTCCTCCTTGTAAGTTCAGTACAATTACATATCTATTTTTAGTGTGCAGTATAGGAAAACAGTTATTTTGTGATGTTAAGCCTACTATAAATGAATCTGGGACCAATAGGTGTAACCATTAGAAAAACTAGCAAGACCAAAGGTATAATAAGACCACTAGGAAACTTCATGAAAAACCCGAACCCTAAACTCCTCAAATGAACCGGCAACATCCCTCCATTTTCCGAGCTCGCCGGCCCCCCGAGGCTTTTGGTGTTGGTTTTTCTCATGTAGCTTTGTTTTGGTATTTTATAAGCTATGGTGTTATTTGATTTGTTCCAGTATTCTTACAGAGAAATCTGGGAATGATTAGTAAAGGTTTTATCAAATTTTCCGATATTACGATACGGGTTTTCGTATTTTGTACTGCAGCAGAACCGTTAACGTTTATACATTAACGACAGATATATATTGTTTTTTGGGTTAAATATAAGGGAACAACGGCATTCGAGAGTGCCTCACCTAGGAAGCGTGGCCTCTGCAGGTTCTAACCTATTGATGCCTATCTCATGTTGTTGAGTTTTGATATAATATTTACGTCGATATGATATAAATACGATTATAGGTATGATCGTGAAGGTTTTCGAGACGGAGATTGACGGACATAACAGCGTGGATTTAGCAAGCCCAACGAGTTAGTGAGTAGATTTACATCTACGGGGGAAGTCGGGTGGATGGCGTATAGCACCCCCGCAACCTTATAAATAAAATAGTATGATATCTAGTTAGATGTTAATGTTATTGATATTGTATCATATATAATATGTCCTACATTTGCATATAGTTTTATACATAGTTTTAATGACATACGTGTAAGTCCACGGTAGCGCCCCAGCCGTCTAACAGACGCCAAATACGGAACAAAAACTTTTTACAACTGGCGCTATCGTGTACTATAACCCGGATCTGCCATTAAAGCTAAACTAACAAACTACAAAGTGGGTAGAAAAGTTATACCGAACGATCCGAGTCCTTCGGTCTTCAACCATCATCCCACGCTTTGTTGCGGCTGCTCCGATCTCCTGAATCTCCAGTCTTCTCGTCCAGGTGGCACCACGTCGATGGATCTTTAAACGGGCTCCCGCCTCTGAACGGAGGCAACTCGATCGTCAAGTTTGCTAGAAGAGACGACCAAGAAGATGTAGAGAAAGAGTAGAACACTTTGTCTCGTTACGTCCAAAGCCATGGATGAACGGTTAATGAAGTTGCCTTTTGAATCGGGTGAAATGAGAATTGTAGCCATCTAATTTCATGAATCCCAAACTATCATAATCTCTTTTATCAAGTGAGAGAGTGAGTGAAGAGGAGGGGAGGGGCCGACCATATATAGAGTGGGGGGAGGTGAGTGTAGGAGAGGGGGGTGACCACAACAATTAATGAAGAGAATGAATCACCTAAACACCTTGTATGAACTCATTTAATACAAATGAAGAGTCATAAACCTAGTCACCCTTTCATTAAATGAATCATTAAATGCACTAATGAGTCACTAAACACCTCATCTTCCTAGTCACCATCTAAAAACATCTAGAACCTTCCACACTCATCAAGAAAAGATAAATCCGTATTAAACCGAATGTTTAATACGGCTGAGAGAAAACTGGAAACTGGAAACTTCCAAAAGCGATCCCGAAATGAATTTCAGGATAATCCCGTATCAGTATAAACATACCCGCATTTGTATTACGACCGAATACAAATGCAACTGAGACAAAGATATTATATCTACACAATATAATACTCGGATCCGGTTTAAACCAAAGCCCACCCGTATTATCTACCCAAAATATGACACGTGCGTAAACGCACGTGCATTTTCCGAACCCTGCTATAAAACCATACGGCCTCTACAACGTTTCGCCCGAACTTGGGAAACTGTCTGTGGGGGACTCTAATGACTCATCAACACACTGGCACTGGGTATAACCACTAGCATGTCAGAGGTACAAGCTGTACGTAACGGTTGCCTATGTATTGATTGAAAGGGAAGCTGACGAGCGAACTCATCAAGAAACCCTACTGAGCCTAAAAGTGACAATATACATACAGTCCGGTCCGTTCGTCTATGAGTATCGCATATCGGCATAGGGGGATGGTAACGTCAGACCCCAATAGCGGTATAAGTCGTGTCAGAGAGTAGCCCAGAACACCCTGTGATACTACTGGAGTACCTACCAGTAAATCTCCTGCCTTGTCCGAGGGCTTTGTGTAATGGCTCTCCTAGACACAGCGCGATCTCACCCCCAATACCGGGAGAGACGAATCCCCTGCCGATTCGCTCACTTGCCTCCATGCGACTCGGGACTGTACCCAAAAAAGACCTGTTTGCACGACTCCTTTGAGCCGTGGTAGGGTAGAAATCAAAGCACAGTGGGAACTCACACGAGAAAAACGACGACCTCAGGTCGATGAACTAACCTGTACACATGTCACCAGGGAACTGCTATCTGACGATATGTATAATACCAACTAGTATGCTCCTGGCGAGTCCTGTCCGGTGTACTCATAACCCAATGAGCTCCTGTATACATCTTAGGTGAACCAGCTGACACAATGGCTTGTGAGACCGGCCACCGCCCCTCGTCGGGGTCTCGACTGTATATACTAGTCTACTCTGGAGTATCGATGCCCTGTCTCGAAGCTCCTACGACTAGGGACACTTTAAGGATGTGCTTACAGACCCCAGCTCCCATGTATATGATCGCCATCATACTGCTGGCAGTCAAGCAAGAATCCTATGGTCTCTATCAACATGCAATAGTGAACTAAAGCATGTAAACGATGATAAAGACAAACCAGATAGCATACTATCATCTCGAGCAAGACTGTCATATCGGTATAGGTTCTGCCTCAATAATTGCAATCACGTACCTGCGATCCAATAATTGACTTTGAGGGCACTATATCCAACAATCTCCCACTTGCACTTAAGGCTAATTATTGCGATGTCGCATACTCACAGCCCGTGTGATACCGAACATCCAACTCCTCTATTAATCAGTTTCACAAATCTCGTTTGTAAAACTATTGTGTTCGAGAAATAGCCTCAGTGAGTGGATCCACCCTGATGTTTCTTTCTATGTCTCTCTTAATCTCAAGTTCGCGGAGAAAGCCATCTCCCGAATAGAGTAATACCTGTCTTTAGAATATGTCTGGATATCTGATGGGACCTAGTTCAAAAATGAACTCCAAATCCAAACTTCTTAGACTGTATCGATCACTGAACCTAATCAGTATCCAGCACCATGCCTTCCACAGTATCCTCTTGGACTACCTGTCCATAATACTGTCCCTCATCAGAGGAAAAACTATAACTCTGACAATCACTCTGTCAATCATGTCACCTTTGAAGCCTGGAATGATAACCGTCTCCCGAAGGAGGCTGCCGTCATCAAATCCATAGAACATGCACTTATGTTCTAAAACTGCTTCCTTAAGTTTCTTCAGGATTGGATTAATATAAACTTATTGCATCTAGTGCAAAAACAACATCTGGTGTGGTACTTGACATCTCACGATTGACTCAATTACCTAAGCAAGTGATCTGCCAATCATGCACATCCCTCTCCCCTTTAGTCTATAAGACACTTTTAGAGAGGGTGACTCCATCACCTGCAGGTACACCACCATGCCAGGAGTCATCTATTCTAAAATACTATTAGAATACTGTCAAAGTACCCATATTGGGAAGCTACCCAAATCTAGATCTAAAACCATAGATCTAGTTACCAGAATGTCTGATATTATATCCATATCCTTTGTGGAGAAACGACTGTGTCACAACCACAGTACAACCGATCGTAGTATAGGAATTTTACTTCCTACTCTGTGTATGTCATCCAAATACCAGGACATCACACCCTACTACCTTCTCACCGGATCCATCCCCTATTCTGATGAAGTCAAACCCATGACTGTCACATCAAAAATAGATGATCTATCTCCGCTATATCTGCTCAAGCCTATAGACATAAGCTACTTGCCCACTATGCTTCCGCTGCTCCCACTGACTACGACAACCCTCTGGCAGAATAATATATACGTATACTTCTAAAACTAGTTTAGAATGACGCTATACATATCCTCCTGCCGGGTCTCATAGTCTGGAACAACAGTAATGTCAAGTCTGGGTAAACAAGAACCTCCCTGTCACCGTCCTTGAGGCTACCAGAGTACCTCTCGGGTGTCTGAGGTTACCCACCATATCTGCAGAGTGGCTATTGGAATGTCAAACCTGATTGAATATATAGGTCCTATTAAATTTTTCGTAATCGTTTGCGGTTCTGGAATCACTTCCAGTTCTACCATACTCCCACTACTGTTTTCTGAAAAAATCCATTTTACTAAAACTGTGGCGAGTCAAGAACAATATCACTATTGATCTTCCAGACGGTAGAAATGTCAACCCTCGTCAAAGCCAGGGTCAACCCACAAACTGCCATTACAGAAACATGCCTTGAGTTATCCAGTGTCTGGTTTTAAGCATAAGCTGGACAACTCCCCGTATCTTAACATCGTTAAGATATGAACCATTCTATATACAATATAGAAATAGAGGCACTAATTTAATTGGAACCAGATTCAAAACATGCAACTGTCTCCAGTGCATATCAACTTAATGGAGAGAGGCTAATCAGCATTACTCAACTTAGGAATACATCCAATTATGAGTAACCCAAAAGAGAAACAAGTTTCTCAAAATCATTACTATCAACTGAATACCAATCACAAGAATCTACATCTTCGATCTCTTTGAAGAATCCTGATACTTGCGATACCTGGTTTTCTACTTTATTCTTATACCCACAACTTCTCAAAACTTAGACATTGTATTTCTACGAAACACTTGTCTAAAAACTAGAGAAGTCATATGTAAACAGAACATAGTACGAGGACCTACCCCTTTGTCCTGACGGACATTGGACAACATACAATACTCTGTATAAGTCCGCTGAGTTTGAATAACTCAAAACATGTGCATCGTAGGTTGAAAACTGTACCCAGGCGATTTCCTCAAATATCACCAATTACAACGAATTCCGATATAATGAGGATGATCACCTAATTACCAATAACTTACTCCCACTCATCATCTGTAAAACAATACAGATTTGAGAATGAAACCTGGTAAATTCATACCCTGGAGTAAGTATCTAATTGGGAAATCGGTTTTCCATTAACAATGCAATGAAACATGAAAATGTTTCGTAGAGGTATCCTGGTATTCTTAGTAATGCATCTTCCATATACCAATTCATGACTATAACCGTATATTACTTTGCCATTTCTCCAAATCCCTTTATTTGTCTTTATTCATTACCTTCTGTACACCATCGTTAGGCTAAGTGGTTTTCTTCCTTCCCTACCGTTCGGCACCAGCCTATGGTTTGGAAGAATACTATCCAGTAAGCATAATAGGTGTACTCTCCTAAACCAAGGAGTACTCGCAACTTGAGAGAAGGTGTTGATAAAAGACAACTGAATAATACCTTATTCTATTTCTCCCGAACTGGGAAAAAGCAAAGGTGAAATAGGAGTGGCGATGAAGTACGCGGTTTGGTCGTGAATGATAACAGTCGCAATTTACTTTGCCCTCTTTCTAATCCCTTTTATTTTGTCTTTAGCTATTACCTTCTGTACACCCTACTTAGGCTAATTGGTTTTCTTCATTCCCTACCTTTCGGCACCAGCCTATGGTTTGGAATAAGACTATCCAATAAGCGTAATAGGTGTACTCTCCTAAACCAAGGAGCCCTCGCAACCTGAGAGAAGGTGATAATAAAAGACAACTGAATAAACCAATTCTATTTATCCTGAACCTGGATCCATCCTCGAAGAAGTCCCTCCGAGTTCGTATATAACCATACGATGGATCTATCCAATGGAAGTGGATGTCCGTAGTAATACGGGGTGTTCTGAGAAATACAAAGGGTAAAAGAAGGAGCGGCAATGACTTATGCAACTCAGGCTATCCAAAAGCCAGTATTTTAAGAAAGTTCGGTCAACTTGGTCACCGAGTCATAGTCTAGGGTCGGTCAAAGGTCGCTGCCAATGAGAGAGAGAGAAAAGAAACACTCTGCGTGCACTCTAACCTAGATCAGAATGGTTATCATTTTATCTAATCAGGAAACCTCCCACTGTAATCTCAAATTCTCCTCCAAACCTGAAAGAAGAATTAGTCGGGATCACCCGAAGAGTAAACCAACTCATCAGTGAGAATCGGGATCCAACTATCATCGCATGATAACTTGATGGAAGCCACTCAAGTTATCACACTCCAGAAGGTATGCGCATGCCTGGCAAGTTTCCTGTATATTTAAAACTCCCGATGTAATTTTTGCATCATGCTCTTATGACCTTGACTTTAGTCAACAAATCATAAGTCACATGTCAAGTTCTACCCGTCATTGTCCAGGTTGATTTGAACCCACCCGTACATACCCTTGACTTTAGTCAACAAGGTAATACGACTGTCCCAAACCAACGCATCTATCTATGCAACAGATGAATACCCAGCAACTACCAAACACTATGCCTTGACTTTAGTCAACAAACATAGCTTGAATACTACTGACCATCCATAAGATACGACGGAGGGCTACGACTGGTTTTTGGCGAAAAAACCTTAACGTAATGAACTTGATCTCATTGAAGGAACCTTATAGCTTTTTTATAAAAATATAGTGACGAAAATCCTTTGCTAAAGAGGTCACTCCCGGTGAAGGGATCTCGGCTCTTTCCTCGTGGAATGAGGTGCGGGATATTCCAACTGAATACCGCGATGCAAAGCAACTTGTAATCGACTATATAGAAGTTACTACCCTGACGTAAACTTCTGCCCAAGGGATCACTCCCGGTGAAGGGATCTCGGCCCTTGCCTCGTCGAATGAGGTGCAGGATATTCCAACTGAATATCACTATGCAAAACAAAAGGAAATATCTTTATAATAACACCTTTTTAAATTTGTTCCAACAACATCAAATATATGTTTGTTTTATCCTTGCATTGATAAGAATCAATGCAGTCCCATCAATCAATCACACCAGAAAAGAACGAAAATAAAATGTATGTATATACCATCCGCATTCGTCACTGGGTCCCGTCATCACCCGTTAGGTTACTTAACTAACGACAGAGCGGGGACTGAACTAGCGCGGGTGTAAAACATATACAACATCTAATAGTATATATACCAATATACAATAATCGCTCCAGGCGTGATAATATGCAGCATTACAGAAAAGTAATAAGCATCACAGAACAATACAGATAATCTGGGATCCCTGGGTTTCACAGAGCCGCTACTGAAACCCGACGTTCCCCTGGTCGTGTGAATAGCCTATGCAATGAAACCTAGATCCCTACGGGTGCGGCAAGTTGCCCGCCAAAAACGTGAAGCGAGGCAGTCCACTACAGAAAAAAATGAATGGACCACCCGGCACTTCACGGAATCCGGTAACTTGAGCACCCCTCCTTGGGTAAACCTGTACCCCCTACGAGTGCGGCGAATAGTCTGCCAATTCTAGAGTGAGGCCCCTCTGCCTCTCAAAGCCATGAGATACGGACCCGTTGCCCTCCAGAACCCGGCTATCCGAGCACTCCGTCGCGGGGTAAACCTAGTACAGAAATAAAAATATGTACAACGGGTACATCGACCTCAGCCCGGTCGTGCCCCAAACGAATATTATACAAACAGGCATTGACGGCAGTCCACATGTTGGACGCTATCCCCGCAATATCAAATGTACAAATAAATTCAAATAGCACTACCATTGCACACTGCTATCCACCACGACAAATCCGCAACATCACAGCACAAGATAGAACATCAACGCGAATGTCACGTTTGCAAATCCGACTAAAAGGACTATAGCAATTAGACGCAATTTACCGCTCGAATGACATTCCCGGTCGGAGATATAATATAAGTACTGCATACTAACAAATTTAAAATTTCGATCGACAAAACTTCTCGAAGTGGGCCCCACGAACATCTGCTGTACAGTAATAAAATATGGGCCCAACAGAAATATTCCAAAAGCCACAATTTGCCATGTAGAACATACTGTAGAAATTTGGCTCACTGTTCCCAAAAAGCGCGGCGGATCAGCGGCCAAACCCTGGTTTGGGCCGCGGATCCGCGTCCGTTCTGTGGGATCACGTGACCAAATTTCACCAGTTTGCTTATAAAAGCCTGCACAATTTTCTGGGATGCTCAAAATAATTTTTAGACCAGATTTAAAATCGACAGAAACTTTGTACAGAAAAATTGTAGTTTTCGAATATCCGTTCGATCGATATTTTAAACGTGTTAGCACAAGTTAGTAAAGCTTAATGGTGAGGCTCTGATACCACTGTAAGTCCACGGTAGCGCCCCAGCCGTCTAACAGATGCCAAATGCGGAACAAAAACTTTTTACAACTGGCGCTATCGCGTACTATAACCCGGATCTGCCATTAAAGCTAAACTAACAAACTACAAAGCGGGTAGAAGAGTTATACCGAACGATCCGAGTCCTTCGGTCTTCAACCATCATCCCACGCTATGTTGCGGCTGCTCCGATCTCCTGAATCTCCAGTCTTCTCGTCCAGGTGGCACCACATCGACGGATCTTTAAACGGGCTCCCGCCGCTGAACCGAGGCAACTCGATCGTCAAGTTTGCTAGAAAAGACGACCAAGAAGATGTAGAGAAAGAGTAGTGTAGGGTTGCTAGGCACGCGCACAAGGGTCTACGAGGCATCAACCATGCCCGATTAAAATTTTAGCCGTGCCGAACAACCCGAATACGGATCTTTAAACTAGGGTTTAGGCGAAAACTAACATGTTAAACACTTTAACACTAAGTGAGAGAGATTACGACCTTTGTAGATCCGGTCCTTCACTTCTAAAGCTCTGTGTTGAAGTCCCTTCGCTGCGATCATCGTGTTCCGGACTCTCGAGAGGTTCCACGAAGAGAAAGATACAGTCTTGCTTCCGATCTTCGATACAAAGATGATCTACCTTGAAGTTTCATTAACACAAGCTAACACTCACTAAAATTGAGTGAACACTCTCATCTAAAGGGCAAGGGAAGATGAGGATGATGAAGTAGGATTTTCTCTCTCTTTATTTATCTTTTTCTCACATATTTTCATCACAAATATCAAAGCAAGAAAGATTTGCATGAAGAACTTAAGGAAGAAGAAGAATAGTAATTCCATTTGTGATGAATAATGGAAAGATGATAATGATGAATTATGCAACCATGGTTAACCAAACCATTGTAGAGTTTTAACCAAGGGTGTAGGGTTTGGGTTAGGTTAAAGATGAGTCATAACAAAATATCTTTCACAAAACAAAACTAAACCTTCTAGAATCATCTAGAAAGCATTTACCCAAATCAAACCCTAATCTTGTTTAATCTCTACTAAACATGTTGCATTATTTATCATATCATGTTACAATAATATATATCACATATATAATATTTATTGTAACCAAATAAAATAATACAATTAACATATATCGCATATATATCAATGTATTATCGGAGTGAGAAAAATAATCTTTTAGTGAGCTAATATTAGTTAATGTCATTTAATATATCATATATATTATTATACATTAAATTATCGAATCAACACTTGATCCGACAATCCGGCTATATCGCATATAACCGACTAATATTTATCCATACCGATTCGTCGAATCAACACTTGATCCGACGACCCGGTTGATATCAAATATCGCGAGAATAGAATACGGTATCTCATATCGTATTTTCCTTGGTCCCGCACATATCACATATGTGCCCCTACTCCGTTTTGCCTGAGTCAAGAAACCTCTGTGTAGGACTCTAAAGAATCGTTAATACGCCGGCAGTAGGTGATGATCATATCAAACACCCACAAGCTGCAAGCGGTCAGCTAAACGTAACAGCCACCCAGGTATTGACCACTCAGAAGATCAACAAGAAATCCTGTACATTCTCCTGTGAATCCAAATAGTAACACTCCCGTACAGTCCGGTCTCGTCGTCTGATATGTCGCATATCTCGCCTAAGGGTGGTAAACGTCAGACCCCAGTAGCTCGATAAGTTGTGTCGATATGAGGTCTATAACAGTTCGAGAAACTACTGATAACACTTACCAGTAAATCTCAGCAACCCTGGCCAGGGATTTCCGGTTATAGCCAATCGAACACAGCACAACATCAACTCCCTATACCGGGAGAGACGAATCCCCTCCTATCGCTCATTGCCTCCATGCGATTCGGGACTGTACCCAAAAGCCACCTTTTTGCATGCCCTCTTGGACATGGTATGATGGAAATCAAAGCACAGTGGGAATCACACAAGTCTCTATGACGATCTCAGATCAACAGACTACTCTGTACCAGTTTCACCGGAGAAATGCCATCTGACGTGAGGTATAATACCATCTGGGAGTTCTCGGCGAGTCCGTCCAGTGTACCCAGTCTCCACTGAGCACCCGTACACCATCCTTGATGTCAAACACCGATGGATATGGGATCATCCATCGCCCATCACATGGGTCAAGATACGTATACGCTAGTCTACTCTGGTGTATCGATGCCCTGTCTCGATACACCCTCGACTAGGAACAGTTATAGAATGTACTCGTCGACTACCGTGGCCCCACTAGTATGATCTCATCATAGTCCCAGTAGTCGAGTACATATCCTAAGGGCTTTATCAACATGTAATATAGAGACAATCAGAGTACATGTTAAGATAAAGTACAACCAGATAGCATACTATCATGTCGAGCAAGAAAGTCCTCCCTATATATGTCCAAGCATCCATTACAATATACATCGTATGTACAGTAATGGCCTCTAGGGCATACATATAACTAACAATCTCCCACTTGCACTAGGGCCATCTGTTGTGGTATCACATACCCAACAATTAGCTGCGGTTGAAGTATTTCATACTCAACCATCCCATAAAAGTCTCTACTGGGAAAAAGGCCTTTGTGAGTGGATCCGCGCTGTTGTCCTCTGTGTCTACTCTCCAAACCTCGATCTTCCAGGAGATCAACCATCTCCATGATCAGGTGACACTGCCTAAGAATTATATCTGGATTTCTGATGGGACGGGGGTTCCTTGGCATAAGCCACAACTCCATTGTCACACAATGGTAGGAACGAAGTTCATCTTATGAACTTATATCTATCCAGACTGCCTCTTTGGTAGCATCTTTGGTAACGATGTATCTTGCCTTTAATCGTCTAGTAAGTCACGGTATCTAGCTTGGAACTCTTCCAACATACCGTCCCTCCACTGAGGGTAAAGACAATGCCTACGACTGATATTCAGTCGTCCTTATCACCCTGGAACCATTCCAGTGATTCTCCCCAGTATCGATTGATACCATCTCACTACAACTAGTGAGAATCCTAACATCCAATTAGATCTATCTCATAGATCCAAAAACCCAGGATTTAGGAGGTATCACTTTGATCCTATATGGAGAATCGTTGTGATAAGCGGAGATTGACCGAGCATAGCATAGGAAACTCCTTTCCTATCAAGAGTATGTCATCCACGTACTCTACGAGGATCACCACCATACTCTCTACTACCTTTTCGTATATACAAGGTTCATCTACCGTTTTGATGAAGTCAATCTCTTTGACTACCATATTAAAACAGATGTTCTAACTCCGCGATGCCTGTTTTATCACATAAAACATCTTGCACACGTTTCCGCTGCTCCCACTGTCTACGAGGCCCTCTGGCTGTGTACTTACAGCTGCTCTCTTCCAAAACATCGTTTAGAAAAGCAGTGATGACACCCAACCACCAGATATCGTAGTCATGGTATGTAGCCGTGGCAAGTAGGATCTGGATGGACTTAAGCATAGATCCTTAGAAAAGGTTTCAACATAATCCATACCTAGTCAATGATGCAAACCTTTAACAAGTCTAGCTTTGAAAGTCTCAACTTTTCCATGTACACCAAGTAATCTTCTCAAGATATACTTGCTCCTGATGGGGATTTAACCCTTCAGATAAAGCAACCAAAGTCCATACTTTGTTGGTGAATAGGGATTCCATCTCAGATCGCTAAGCATCCAGCCATTCTTAAAGAGTCCCACTCCTGATGGCCAGCTCGAAACTAGTTGGGTCATCATCTCATGATGCAATCCTCGCTCCCACTGTCATAGAGAAACCGAAGTATCTCTCAGGTGGGTGAGGAACCCTACTAGATCGGTGGAGAGGCTGAGGTTCGTTGGAAACTATTGAATCCACATTCAATAGGCATGCAGCTTCACAAGTGCATAACTTACAAAAGGAAATAGGAAACTCAGTAGTACTCGTCATAGAGCACACCATATCACATAGGGTGTTATTGCTCCGCCCCGATACACCGACGTGCTGTGGTGTATACGGAGGAGTAATGCTGAGAGAGAATCTCATTCTCCTTTAGAATAATCCAGGAATCCCGTGCTTAAGTATTCTCCTCCTTGATCTCATCAAAGGATATAATACTTATACCCATTGTTGGTTCTCTATTTCTAACTTATATTCTGTGAATATCTCAAAAGGTTCGGACTTGTGTTTCAACAGGAACATATGTCTGAATCTTGAGAGATTATCAGAGAATGTAATGAAGTACAAAGAACCGATCTTGGCATGTGTAGCCAGGGGACCTTACATACATCAACATGTATCAATCCCAAGAGTTCACTAACTCTTTCTCTGTTTCCAATAAACAGAGCTGTGGTCATCTTATCTTTGTGACATGACCGGCAAGTTTCATAAGATGTAAATTCAAACTAATTTAAATATGCATCTATATGTGACTTAAGCTAGTCGGGTCGCATTGATATAACCTAGTCTACAATACCTCAAGAAGGATTCATTCATTTCTGAACTCTTCCTCTTGTGTGTGTTCTATATACTAAGAACTGTGGTTTGATTTAGAACGTCAATACTTTTAGATAACGTGCCTGAACCGATCAACTCTTGATATAGGAAATGTTCAAAACATTATCCATCAATACAAAATTATATCCTTTCTTTACTAATAAAGAGACTGATATGATTTTGTATATCAGGTTCGGTATCTAATAACATTTGTTCAGAATCAATGTATTCTGGTAATACAGGGTGACAGTGACCAACAGACTTGGCTGCAACACTTGCACCGTTTTCTGCCTCATGAAACTTATCACCCATTCTCAGTTCTTTACCTTTCTGTAGCCCTTGTAATATATTACATATGTGGGATCTTGATCCGGTATCATATACCCAGGACGTAAAGGACATTTGAGAAACAGTTGTATGTAATGAACACACCCGAAGAAGATGCATCGGCATGCACTTTCTTTGTTTGGGCGGCATGGGAATTCTGGTAATCCCCAATTTCCTGCTCTGTCTTATAAAAATTATAAGTTGGAGCGGGACCAACGTTCCCCAGCTCAGTATAACAAGCGGGTTCGGTCAATAATCCGTATTATTATCTTGATTAAGGCGTGATATGGTCGCTACCTGGAGAGAGAGAGAAGAAAACACTCAGCGTATGCTCTTGCAAGATTAGATTGGTTATATAATATATCTAATCAGGATGTCTTCCGCTGTTTTAATCAAATTTTCCTTCAAACCCTAAAAGGAAAGACTAGCCGGGATTAATTACACGCTACAAGTTCGCCAATCTTTCAGCCAGGCCAGTGTCGGTACTTTGAGGGAGGTCCCCCGTGCTTTCGCACGAACCTAATTAAAGTAAACCTCGTTTTCCCAGGGGCATAACCCCGTTAACACCTTTCTAGACACCTACTTGATCGGCTAATTGTAATGTGTAAAACTCTCCCAGGAGTAACTCTTACTCGCAGCGGGTATCGAGATCCAACTATCTCATAGAAGGTATGCAATCTCATTGCAAATTTCAACACTTGAAATTCCCAATAATATTTTACCCCTAGCGTTCTATGACCTTGACGAATGCCAAACAACCCATAGTTCACTAGTCAAGTTCAACCCGTACATTTCTTAATTGGATTAAACCCACCCGCACGACCTTTGACGAATGCCAAACAACGCCGTACGAATACCCTAATCCAATCTGCATCATATGCATAAGCAGATAAATACTAGTTAGCTACCGCACACTACGCCTTGACGAATGCCAAACTACCGTAGCACGAATACTAACTAGTACTTATCTGAAATGACGGAGGGCTACGACAGGTTTTTAGGAAAACCCTTTGCGTAATGAACTTGATATCGTTGTAGAATCGAGTGATTTTAAATGGAATGTTTTTGAGGCTTTTCTAGTTTTGCTAAAGGGGTCACTCCCGATGAAGGGATCGTCGGCCCTTTTCTCATCGAATAAGGTGCAGGATATATCATATATACCGCTGTGCAAAGCAAGAACTATAGAAGCAATCAAAAGACAAACTGAGTTTGTAGCATCTGCCAGTTATTGCTAAAGGAGTCACTCCCGGTGAAGGGATCTCGGTCCTTTCCTTATCGAATAAGGTGCAGGATGTTCTACAAGGAACACCGCTATGCAAAGCAAGAACTAGAGCTACCAGTTTTTAAAACAAGTTTCTACAACATCTTTAGGTTTCTTTTATTTCATTAATCTCATTAATGAAGTCCCATTTTAATATTGCTACACAAGCATCAAATATGAAACAAAATCAACAATATATAATATATATCTCATATATATAATATAAACATTCGTCTCAGGCAGTAATATGATCTCATCACAGAACATTGCAGCAGAAGAACATATATGAAATATTGGATATACTAGGACGTCCGTGTTTTCAATACGAGCCTGTATAAAACACGGATTCCACGGTCGTGATGAATAGCCAAACCCACATCCCTAGACCCCTACGAGAGCGGCAAGTAACACTGCCAATTCTAGGGTTAGGAGACCCGGTCTCGACTCCTCGAGATGGTCTCCCACCGGACCCTAGAACCTGGTTACTTGTGCTCCCCGCCTTGGGTCTACCTAATGCAGAAAAGTAAATAATATACAACGGTGACATCATACGAAACCTGGAAGTGCCCCAACAAAAGAATATTACATACAAATAAATTTTACATGAATGAAAATGAAAAACTCTCATCTCACATAAAACCCCCGGCTATTCACACACGACGATCCAATATAACATATCACAGAAACACATAACATCACATGTCATCAACGTAAGTAAGTATGCATACACCGATTGTCGTCGATGTATAGCAACGAAAACCGGCAATACAACTACATACTACACTTACGGTCACAGAAAAGAAAGTGTAAAACTACAACAGTTGGAATCCGCAACCTCCTTAGACATCACATGCCTAACCATTTGAATTCCTTAGACATCGCATGCCTTAACAATTATAAACCCCGCATTTTAGTCTCAGTATCGAAAACTCTTTTCAATATCAAGTCGGGCAATTCAACAAGATTCCCGACATCCTGATCGAATTCTCGTCGCAAACTTTAGTAGACGGCCGCACCCCCGAATGCCGTCGACGAAGTGCACTAAGACGGAACACCGCTGCCGCGAGCACCCGAACGGATGCTTTTGGCGACGGGGTTCTCCTACAGTCACTTGGTCGGGGCTATGGGGCGTTGCTGTCTATTAAGTTTACCCGGCGAGTATCCGCGTACGCTACGTGATTGCGACGGACTTTTGATCACATCAAAATTCCGTAGCAACCGATCATGTGAGACTGAACTGCTAGATTTATAACATTCAAATTAGTTATCTCATAACTACCTGTGGATTTCAAATATTGTATCACAATCCAGATAAAAAGACAGTGTTAAACTTTCCGATCGAATAATCAAACACCCAAGATTTCCCCAATATATCTCAACACTTAAAATCAGTTTAAATACATCCATCACATGCCACAGTACCAATGGTCCAGCCGTAGAAGGGTCAAGCCAACGCCTCACATGTGGCACGTCGTACTGCCACAAACCCTAAGGTTCAGAGGCAGTTCAAGACGGTCACATAATCGAGTTAAGGTTTGTTATCTTCTAGAGGGTCCACCGCGTTACTTGCACGACTTAGAACGTTCTTAAACACGAGAAAAAAATCCAACCTTTGAAAAATTTTCCGACAGGGGAAAAAGTGAGTTATTGATATCCGTTCGAACTTTTTAACAGATTCTAAAAATTATCCGGACAAAACTAAACGAAGTTAAATTATTCGATCGAATCATCGAGTCCCAAATACAACCCTTGAAAACTCAACACTTGAGTGGAATTAAACTATTCCCAGAAAAAATTGCCAAGAAAGGACCTAAGAATAAATACAAGAAATTCCAGGGACTAACTCGAAATTTTAGCCGCGGAACCGCCGCCAAACACTTGGTTTCGCCGCGGTTCCGCGGTCAAATTAGTGAATTAGAAGTCCGTACTTCACAGTAATTCTTAGTTTTTCCTGCTTATTTTAATGAGAATTTTTAATTCAGAAAAAACCACATTTTTGAAAATGTACAGAGAAGGGGTTTTATCGCGGTTCTCGGGTTCGATCGGACTTTAAACTTCGTCTAGACATCGCCTAAAGCTCTAGCTTGGCTCTGATACCACTGTAGGGTTGCTAGGCATGCGCACAAGGGTCTACGAGGCATCAACCATGCCCGATTAAAATTTTAGCCGTGCCGAACAACCCGAATACGGATCTTTAAACTAGGGTTTAGGGGAAAACTAACATGTTAAACACTTTAACACTAAGTGAGAGGGATTACAACCTTTGTAGATCCGGTCCTTCACATCTAAAGCTCTGTGTTGAAGTCCCTTCGCTGTGATCATCATGTTCCGGACTCTCGAGAGGTTCTACGAAGAGAAAGATGCAGTCTTGCTTCCGATCTTCGATACAAAGATGATCTACCTTGAAGTTTCATTAACACAAGCTAACACTCACTAAAATTGAGTGAACACTCTCATCTAGAGGGCAAGGGAAGATGAGGATGATGAAGTAGGATTTTCTCTCTTTATTTATCTTTTTCTCACATATTTTCATCACAAATATCAAAGCAAGAAAGCTTTGCATGAAGAACTTAAGGAAGAAGAAGAATAGTAATTCCATTTGTGATGAATAATGCAAAGATGATAATGATGAATTATGCAACCATGGTTAACCAAACCATTGTAGAGTTTTAACCAAGGGTGTAGGGTTTGGGTTAGGTTAAAGATGAGTCATAACAAAATATCTTTCACAAAACAAAACTAAACCTTCTAGAATCATCTAGAAAGCATTAACCCAAAGCAAACCCTAATCTTGTTTAATCTCAACTAAACATGTTGCATTATTTATCATATCATGTTACAATATTATATATCACATATATAATATTTATTGTAACCAAATAAAATAATACAATTAACATATATCGCATATATATCAATGTATTATCCGAGTGAGAAAAAGAATCTTTTAGTGAGCTAATATTAGTTAATGTCATTTAATATATCATATATATTATTATACATTAAATTATCGAATCAACACATGATCCGACAATCCGGCTATATCGCATATAACCGACAAATATTTATCCGTACCGATTCATCGAATCAACACTTGATCCGATGACCCGGTTGATATCAAATATCGCGAGAATAAAATACGGTATCTCATATCGTATTATCCTCGGTTCCGCACATATCACATATGTGCCCCTACTCCGTTTTGCCTGAGTCAAGAAACCTCTGTGTAGGACTCTAAAGAATCGTCAATACGCCGGTAGTAGGTGATGATCATATCAAACACCCACAAGCTGCAAGCGGTCAGCTAAACGTAACAGCCACCCAGGTATTGAGCGCTCAGAAGATCAACAAGCAATCCTGTACATTCTCCTGTGAATCCAAACAGTAACACTCCCGTACAGTCCGGTCTCGTCGTCTGATATGTCGCATATCTCGCCTAGCGGTGGTAAACGTCAGACCCCAGAAGCTCGATAAGTCGTGTCGATATGAGGTCTATAACAGTTCGAGAAACTACTGATAACACTTACCAGTAAATCTCAGCAACCCTGGCCAGGGATTTCTGGTTATAGCCAATCGAACACAGCACAACATCAACTCCCTATACCGGGAGAGACGAATCCCCTCCTATCGCTCATTGCCTCCATGTGATTCGGGACTGTACCCAAAAGCCACCTTTTTGCACGCCCTCTTGGACGTGGTATGATGGAAATCAAAGCACAGTGGGAATCACACAAGTCTCTATGACGATCTCGGGTCAACAGACTACTCTGTACCAGTGTCACCGGAGAATTGCCATCTGATATGAGGTATAATACCATCTGGGAGTTCTCGGCGAGTCCGTCCAGTGTACCCAGTCTCCACTGAGCACCCGTACACCATCCTTGATGTCAAACACCGATGGATATGGGATCATCCATCGCCCATCACATGGGTCAAGATACGTATACGCTAGTCTACTCTGGTGTATCGATGCCCTGTCTCGATACACCCTCGACTAGGAACAGTTATAGAATGTACTCGTCGACTACCGTGGCCCCACTAGTATGATCTCATCATAGTCCCAGTAGTCGAGTACATATCCTAAGGGCTTTATCAACATGTAATATAGAGACAATCAGAGTACTTGTTAAGATAAAGTACAACCAGATAGCATACTATCATGTCGAGCAAGAAAGTCCTCCCTATATATGTCCAAGCATCCATTACAATATACATCGTATGTACAGTAATGGCCTCTAGGGCATACATATAACTAACAATCTCCCACTTGCACTAGGGCCATCTGTTGTGGTATCACATACCCAACAATTAGCTGCGGTTGAAGTATCTCATACTCAACCATCCCATAAAAGTCTCTACTGGGAAAAAGGCCTTTGTGAGTGGATCCGCGCTGTTGTCCTCTGTGTCTACTCTCCAAACCTCGATCTTCCTGGAGATCAACCATCTCCATGATCAGTTGATACTGCCTAAGAATTATATCTGGATTTCTGATGGGACGGGGGTTCCTTGGCATAAGCCACAACTCCATTGTCACACAATGGTAGGATCGTTCATCTTATGAACTTATATCTATCCAGACTGCCTCTTTGGTAGCATCTTTGGTAACGATGTATCTTGCCTTTAATCGTCTAGTAAGTCACGGTATCTAGCTTGGAACTCTTCCAACATACCGTCCCTCCACTGAGGGTAAAGACAATGTCTGCGACTGACATTCAGTCGTCCTTATCATCCTGGAACCATTCCAGTGATTCTCCCCAGTATCGATTGATACCATCTCACTATAACTAGTGAGAATCTTAACATCCAATTAGATCTATCTCATAGATCCAAAAACCCAGGATTTAGGAGGTATCACTTTGATCCTATATGGAGAATCGTTGTGATAAGCGGAGATTGACCGAGCATAGCATAGGAAACTCCTTTCCTATCAAGCTATGTGGTTTAAATGTTATTTAACCCGGAATCTAAACCCTTTTCAAACATACTTAGTTAAATTTAAATGTTATTTAAACTGATTCCATCTGATGACTATTTTAAATTCACCTCCAATATTTTTTTAAAAGGGTTTAGATTCCGGGTTTCGGCTTACTTAAACCGCGTCGACGTCTTTAGATGCCACGTGATTTAAGTGCTGGTCACGTGCCACATTTGTGTCGTGACAGGCCGAGATCCCTTCATCGGGAGTGACCCTTTGGGCTGAAGTTTGTGTCAGGGTAATAACTTCGCTATAGTCGATTACTTTTTGCTTTGCATCGCGGTATTCAGTTAGAATATCCTGCACTTCATTCTATAGGGAAAGAGCAGAGATCCCTTCACCGAGAGTGGCCTCTTTAGCAATGGTTTTCGCCACTATATATTTATAAAAAGCTATGTGGTTCCTTCAACGATATCAAGTTCATTATGTTAAAGTTTTTTCACCAAAAACCAGTCGTAGCCCTCCGTCATTTCATACAGGTATTACTTAGTATTCATGCTGTGTATGTTGACCTCTGTCAAGGCACAATGCTTGGTAGCTGGTTAATGATTGTTTGTTCCATAGATATGTGATTATTTAGGACAGTCACACGGTCATTTTGACCTCTGTCAAGGGCACGTATGGGTGGGTCTAAGTTAATCAAGGACAATGACGGGGTTGAACTTGACTTGCGACTTATGATATGTTGACCTATGTCAAGGTTATAAGCCGCTTGAGGTAAAAACACACGTCGGGAGTTTCTAAAGAAACTGAAACTTGCCAGGCATGAGCATACCTTCTGGAGTCTGGTGACTTGAGTGGATTGAATTAAGTTATCATGCGATGATAGTTGGATCCCGATTTCCACTGATGAGTTGGTTTACTCCTCGGGTGATCCCGACTAATTCTTCTTTCAGGTTTGGAGGAGAATTTGAGGATACAGTGGGAGACATCCTGATTAGATAAAGTGATTAACCATTCTGATCTAAGTTAGAGTGCAAGCTGAGTGTTTCTTTTCTCTCTCTCTCTTTGGCAGCGACCATGGCCCGATCTACACTATAACTCAGTAACCAAGTTAACCGAACTTTCTTAAAACACTGGCTTTTGGATTGTCTAAGTTGCATACATCATTGCCACTCCTTCTTTTACCCTTTGCATTTCTCCAGAACACCCCGTATCACTACGAACATCCACTTCCATTGGATAAATCCATCGTATAGTTACATACGAACTTGAAGAAACTTGTTCCAGATTCGAGGATGGATTCTGGTTTTGGAGAGAATGAATAGGACTATTCAGTTGTTTTTTTTTTCTTTTCACCTTCTCTCAGGTTGTGAGGTCTCCTAGGATCAGGAGAGGATACACCTATTACGCTTATTGGATAGTCTTCTTCCAAACCATAGGCAGGAGCCGAAAGGTACGGAATGAAGAAAACCAATTAGCCTAAGTGTGGTGTACAGAAGGTAATAAGTAAAGACAAATAAAGGGATTAGAAAGAGGGAAAAGTAAATTGCGACTGCTATCATTCACGACCAAAACCACATATTTCATCGCCACTCCTACTTCACCTTTGTATTTCTCCAGAACACCCCGTATCACTATGAACATCCACTTCCATTGGATAAATCCATCGTATGGTTACATACGAACTCGAAGGAACTTGTTCCAGTTCGAGGATGGATTCTGGTTCAGGAGAAATAGGAATAAGGTTTATTCAGTTGTCTTTTATCTTTACCTTCTCTCAGGTTGCGAGTGCTCCTAGGATTAGGACAGTACACCTATTACGCTTATTGGACAGTCTTCTTCCAAACCATAGGCTGGTGCCGAACGGTAGGGAAGGAAGAAAACAATTTAGCCTAACAATGGTGTACAGAAGGTAATGAGTAAAGACAAATAAAGGAATTTAGAAAGATGGAAAAGAAATATAGGGTTATAGTCATGAATCTGATAATGGAGGAGGCATTACTAGGAATACCCGAATACCCCTACGAAACATTTTAATTTTTCAGTTTCACTATGCGTTGTTAATAAAAAACTGATTTACCAATTAGATCCTTACTCCAGGGTATGTATTTACAAGGTATGCTTCTCACATCTGTATGGTTTTACAGATGATGAGAGGGAGTAAGTTATTGGAAATTAGGCGATCATCCTCATTATATCGGAATTCGTTGTAATTGGTGATATTTGAGGAAATCGCCTGGGTTTTTGCCGGACGACAAATATTTGGTTTTGAATATCCATTATCATGCACCAATTTCAAACTGATATATCTGTATGTTTATTTTATAAAGTGAGATATAACTTTTTGAAATTATGTCCATGACATTTACCTATATCAGTTGATGGTTATGTAAGGAGCATTAAACAGCGGTGTAATTCTTCTTAACCATAAGTATAGTTTTCAACCTAAGACGCATAAGGTTTGAGTTATTCAACTCAGGGGACTTATACAAAGTATTCTATGTTGTCCAGTGTCCATTAGGACAGAGGGGTTGGTCCTCGTACTATATTCTGTTTACTTGTGACTTCTCTAGTTTTTAGACAAGTGTTTCGTAGAAATACAAGGTCAAAGTTTTGAGAAGTTATAGGTACAAGAATAAAGTAGAGAACCGTGTGTTGCCAGCATCAGGATTCTTCAAGGTGATGGAAGATGTAGATACTTGTGTTTGGTATTCAGTCGATAATAATGATTTTGAGAACTTGCTTCTCTTTCAGGTTACTCATAATTGGATGCACTCCTAAGTTGAGTAATGTTGATCGTCCTCTCTCCATTTAGTTGACATGCACTGGAGACAGCTGCATGATTTGAATCTGGTTCCAATTAAATCGGTGTCTCTGTTTCTATATTGTATATAGAATGGATCATATCTTAACGATGTTAAGGTATATGGAGTTGTCCGGCTTTTGCTTAAAACCAGACTCTGGATAATTCAAGGCACGTTTCTGCAATGGCAGTTTGTGGGTTAACCCAGGCTATGATGAGGGTTAACTTTCTACCATCTTGAAGACCAATAGTGATATTGTTCTTGACTCGCCACAGTTTTTGTAAAATGATTTTTTTTCTTCAGAAAACAGTAGTGGGAGTATGGTAGAACTGGAAGTGATTCCAGAACCTCAAACGATTACAGAAAATTTAATAGGACCTAAAGATTAAATCGATTTGACATTCCATTAGCCACTCCGCAGATATGGTGGGTAACCTCAGGCGCCCGAGAGGTACTTCGGTATCGTCAAAGAAGGTGACAGGGAGGTTCTTGTTTAACCAAACTTGACACTACTGTTGTTCCAGACTATGAGACCCGGCAGGAGGATGAGTATAGCGTCGTTCTAAACTAGTTTTAGAAGTGCACGTTTATATGACTCTGCCAAAAGGTTGTTGTAGTAAGTGGGAGCAGCGGAAGCATAGTGGTCAAGTAGCTAATGTCTACTTATAGACTGAAGCAGATATAGCGAAGATAGATCATCTATTTTTTATGTGACAGTCATGGGCTTTGACTTCATCAGAATAGGGATGGATCTGTTAAGAAGGTAGTAGGGTGTGATGTCCTGGTATATGGATGACATACACATAGTAGGAAGTAAAACTCCTATACTACGATCAGTTATACTGTGGTTGTCACACAGTGGTTTCTCCACAAAGTATATAGATATAATATCTGACATTCTGGTTACTAGATCTATGGTTGTAGATCTAAATTTGGGTAGTTTCCCAATCAGAGTACTTAGACAGTATTCTAAAGGTGTTTTAGAATGGACAACTCCTGGCATGGTAGTGTACCTGCAGGTGATGGAGTCACCCTCTCTAAAGGTGTCTTACAGACTAAAGAGGAGAGGGATGTGCATGATTGGCATATCACTTGCTTGGACAATTGAGTCAATCATGAGATGTCAAGTACCACACCAGATGTTGTTTTTGCACTAGATGCAATAAGTTGTGATATTAATCAAATCCTGGAGAAACGTTTGGAAGCAGTTTTAGAACATAAGTGGATGTTCTAGGGATTTGATAACGGCAGCCTCCTTCGGGAGACGGTTATCATTCTAGGCCTTCAAGGTGACCTGGATGACAGAGTGATTGTCAGAGTTATAGTTTTCCCTCTTCTGAGGGGCAGAAGTTTGGACAGGTGGTCCAAACGGATACTGAGAGAGGCATGGCGCAGGATACTGATTAAATTCAGTTGACGATACAGTCTAAGAAGTTTGCTCGATTTGGAGTTCATTTATGAACTAGATCTCCAGATATATTCTAAGACAGGTATTGCTCATTTCGGGAGATGGCTTTCTCCGCGAACTTGAGACAAAGAGAGACATAGAAAGAAATATCAGGGCGGATCCACTCATTGAGGCTATTTCTCAAACGCAATAGTTTTACAAACGAGCTTTGTGACTGATTAGTAGAGAAGTTGGATATTTGGTATCACACGGGCTGTGAGTATGCGACATCGCAATAATTAGCCTTAAGTGCAAGTGGGAGATTGTTGGCTATACTGCCCTCAAAGTCAATTATTGGATCGCAGGCACGTGATTGCAATGATTGAAGGAGGACATATACCGGTAGAACAGTCTTACTCGAGATGATAGTATGCTCTCTGGTTTGTCTTTATCATCGTGTACATACTTCAGGTGACATTACAGATCACTATTACATGTTGATAGAGCCCATAGGATTCTTGCTTGACTAGCAGCAGTATGATGGCGATCATATACGTGAGAGTTGGGTAGTCTATAAGCACATCCTTAAAGTGTCCCTAGTCATAGGAGTTTCAAGACTGGGTATCGATACTCCGATAGTAGACTAGTGTATACGGATCGAGACCCCGACGAGGGGCGGTGGATGGTCTCACAAGCCATTGGTGTCAGTTGGTTCACCTAAGATAGTATACAGGTGCTCATTGGGTTATGAGTACACTGGACGAACTCGTAGGGGCACTGCTGATTGGTATTATACCTATCGTCAGGAGCAGTTCCCAGGTCACATGAGTACAGCTTAGTCCGTTGACTTGACACTGTTACATTGCCTCAAGTGTGTTCACACTGTTCTTTGATTGCTACCCTACCACGGCTCAAAGGAGTCATGCAAACAGGTATTAGTTGGGTGCAGTCCCGAAGCACTTGGAGGCAGTGGCGGTTAGAAAAGATTCGTCTCTCCCGGTATTGGGGGTTGATATCGCACTGTGTCTGAAGAGCCATTACACAAAGTCCTTGGCCAAGGCAAGTGAGATTTACTGGTAGGTATTCCAGTAGTTTCTCAAGGTGTTCTGGGCTACACTCCGAAATGACTTATACCGCTATTGGGGTTCTGACGTTTACCATACCCTAGGCCCGATATGCGATACTCATTGACGAACAGACCGGACTGTACGGAGATTGTCACAGATAGGCTTAGTAGGGTTTCAGGATGAGTTCGCTCGTCAGCTTCCCTTTCGCACAATACATGGGCAGCCGTTACGTACAGCTAGTGCCACTGACGTGCTTGTGGTTAAACCCACTGCCAGCATATTGACGAGTCTTTAGAGTCCCCCATAGAAAGTTTCCTAAGTTCGGGCGAAACGTTGTAGAGGCCGTATAGTTTTATGGCAAGGTTCGATCATATACGTGCACTCGTGCACGGATCATGATCGGACGGATCATACTAGTGGGCTTTGGTTTAAGCCGGATCCTAGTATTAGATTTGTTGGATTACTTTAGTCTCATTGCATTCGTATTCAATCGGAATGCGGATACAGGTATGTATATACAGGTGAGGGGTATTCTTGTGATCCGTCACGAGTTTACGTTAGTTGATGCCATATCTTTTTGTTGGATTAAACATTTAGTTTAAATGTTTAATTGTAAGGAAAATGTGAATGCAAGTTTTGTCCATATACATCAATTCATGCCACATGCACATGGTGACTCATGGTCTTGATTTATGTGACCATTTATTGTGACATGGATTGATTTTTGGGTTAATGATGATGAGTGGGGATATTTTGGAGAGAGAGGGCTGCCAAGAAAAGGCTTGGAGTTTGTTTTTGAGTTATTGATATATCTCTCTCTCTCTCTCTCAAAAATTTTCACACACAGCATAAGCCATTTCACTCCTTCTTCTCTTGAGCTCACATCTTCCTCCATGGATTCTTCTTCAAGCTCCACCCATCCCTCTCATCAGTTGAAAATCCATGGGTGTACTGAGACAAAGTGATCACACACATTCTCTACATCACCTTGGACATATCGGTAATAAAACATCATGTCCGAGTTGGTTCGGTTTGAAGCGGGAGCCCGTATAAAGATTCCTCGACGTGGTGCCACTTCGATAAGTGAGACCGGAGAGCGAAGTTCGTCGAGGCAGCCGTGACAAGCATGGGATAGAGATTAAAGACCGAAGGACATGGATCGATCGGTATAGACATTCTAACTTCTTTGTAGTTAGCTAGTATAGGGTTAATGGAACGATCCGGGTATTTGGTTGTGGTAGCGCCAAGTTTGAAAAGTTTTTGTTCCACATTTGGCCTCGGATTGACGGCCGGGGCGCTGTCGTAACCCAACAGACAAAGCAACAAAACACGATCCCTCGAAGAGAAGTTGAGATGTCCTTACTCGTTTCCCCAGGATAAAACGAGGACATTGTTCGAACTGGCGGTGCGCAACAGGCTCATCACTCTGCCGGATCCGAGACGCCCACTGCAGCCTGGTGACGTCAACAGTCCCAACCACTGCCCCTACCACAGAGTAATGGGCCACCCAATCGAAGATTGCTACGTCTTCAAAAACTGAGTTGAGGACTAATACCAACAAGGCAAATTCGCGCTATCCAAAAACTGGAAGGTAAACCCGCCACAGCAGCACGCTCCTAAAAAGGTGGACACGCCGGGGGCATCATGCTCATTTGTAGAAGAAGCTCCGTGGGAAATTGTCCTTTCGGCTAAAAGTAAAATAATGCTAAAGGATCTTCAAGTATGCCCGACGATCAGGTAGAAAAGCTAGCTGGAGCCCGAGATTATTGACGGGATGCTGAAACCGCGCTCAACACCGAAAGTTGGTAGCGATGGGTAAAACACCCAGGTCAAGCCTTCAAAGTCTTCGAAGAAAAAGAAGAAGACCAAGAAGTCTGTGCAGCCTGATGACAAGCGCACGGACCTGCAAAAGTTCATTGACGCGCTGGAAGAATACAACTAGAAGGCGCGGACTCTAGTTACTCTCAAAGAATTTCTCAACCATATCCTTGAGAATGGAGACAGTGACAATGATGAGAGGAACGACTCGTCAGAAGAGCCCGGGGATTATGTAGGGAGTTGCCACATGGTCTCTCATTCGTTGTTAAAAAATGAAGAGACCCCATCGGAGTCAGAAAACGGTGTAGAAAAAATGGGGGCAAGACCGGTGCAAAAATCCCTGGAGCCATTAGAAGACTTGATTGACAGGTTGCTAAACGAAGCCTTTCAGAAGAGCAAAGCTAATCGAGAGCGTGAAACGGCCATATACGAAAAGGCCAAGCGTCAGCATCAGGATGAAGAAGCTGCGGCGAGGAAGAGTCACAAAGTACCCCAACCGGATCGAAGCACACCCGCGGCAGACAAAAGCAGGTTTAAGACGGGGAAACGGTTCGCCAAAGCCCTGTCGATGGGAATGAAGCTGCCACCTTTCTGTCACGTCCCAAAATAGCATGTGACTGGCCCTTGAATCATACGAAGTCTATAGGACCTCATCTAATTCAAGTAAGCCAAAAGCCCAGAAATCTAAAACCATTTTAAGAAGTAAATAAGAAAACTAGTTTTTAAGAAGTTAAGAAAACATGTTTTTATAAGCAAGGATTTTAAATAAGTAAGCCGAATATGCATTTTTAAAATCTCTAGTCTTTTCTGAAAATTTCGGCAGAGTTTCCTTTGTAAATACTGGCCCCGAACGGGGTACAACATGAATGATATATATATACAATGATAAAAGGCATCCCCAAGCGGGAGCTAGCTCTTCGTCAATCGACGGTCACCACCACGCAAGCAGTATAATATACAACGCCGAAGGGCGAGGATCAAAACTCAAAAAGGAAACTCAAAATCAGCATGAAAACCATAATACTACAACGCACGACTCTAAGGTCGAAATAATATACAAGTTTGGTTGATGGAATTACTAGATAAAACTGATTAAAATAAATACAAGGGTGGTCACGATGCGAGTGAACCCACCTACCAAAACAATCACCCAGAAAGGAAGCTGTGTGCCAGAAAAGCCGCAATGAAACCTGTACGGCAAAACCTGCAAGAGCTGTGGCACAACGGGGGTGAGTTGCCAACTCGTGAATAGAAAATATCACAGAGCAGAATCGTATGTATGACTCAATCCTAGGTCAATACGTTCAGATATATATATATATATATATATATATATATATATATATATATATATATAAACCTCAAATGAATAAGTCTGAAGCATGAAAAGGTGCAAAGGTAACATCTATACATAAGTGTAGTACCAAGTGCTCGTTCCAGTGCCTCAGGTAACAACATATCATAATGTGAGGTATGATCAATGTAATCAGTGTCAACTATATCATGAAGTCTAAGAGTATGTGGATATCATCCAACTATGTGATCAATGTCTGTATGTATGTGGATCTCGTCCATGTGTCACCCAATGACAACTAAGCATCATGCATGTAAATATCATAAAGCATATGCATGGAAGTATGAGGATGTAAATCAACATGTGTCGCTCACGACATATCAAAATCATGGAACCTGAGTGTCTAGCATCGACACTCGAAAACATCATGAAACCTGTGCCCAGCATCGGCACGTAAATCCTCATATATATATAGGGCTCCGTCAATCCAGATCGGCCGACGGGCTTCGTCAGTCGGGATCGGCCCATATCATCTCTCGACACCTGTCGGTATCCACCGGATATCCGCCAAGCCCAAATACTATCACCGGTAGGTAGTAGTCCCTCTGCCAGGCTTACCGTCTGTATATACAGCATCCCTTTCTTGCCCTAGGGTACCATACCGGGCCCCACCATGTACCCACACACGGCTCATGACTCCTCCTTGCATGGGGTATATATATACATCAGAACCGATAAAACTCATGGTGGGCGCACTGAAATATCATATCAAGGGTAACCTGGTTTTTAAAACAATACATACTCTCTTTTGAAATACCCACGGTTCCCAAATCCAGAAATCTCATGAAAACAAATATCTCAATGCGTATAATCATAAGCATGATGTATGAGACATATAAAAGAAATGTAAGCATATCAGTATATCTTGCAAGGAGTCATATCCTGATGCAACAGTCCTACTGTGTAGTAACATACATGGAAATTATCGATGATGAAGTGTGTGAGCCGGCAAGCAGGTACATATAGAACATATGCATCATCGATAATGGTGCTGGTGTCCTAACAACATGGTTTTAATATAACAATAAACATATTTAAACATGCAATGCGATGCGAAAGCAAGAATTTAACACAACAGTGCATTATCTACATCAATGTATCTATGTTATACTGTTTTGCCATTTGAAAGAAGACGAATCGGGGTTTTTAAAAAAATAAGGGCTACGGTGTTTTTAAGAAAAGATGCGTCTTTTGAAAATATCCATAGAATCCCTTTTGCATGTCTTTAAAATACTCCCGATTCGTTAGTTTTTTTGAAATAGGTATGACTCGGGTCTATTCTAACATCTACTATGCAACTACAGATCTAACTAACAAGCTAATCGAGAGGGGTATGGAAACCACCTAAATCTGCGTCGATATATATATATATATATATATATATATATATATATATATATATATATAATAGTCGGTGATCCCACCTCAAAGGTACCACGTACGATACAATATCATATGACATCCTCGAGTCATGAGTGCGGATCTTATCATCAAATAAAGCTCGTACGGTAAATCATTGTACGGCATCCCAAATCTGGGTATGGGTCAATATCACATTCATCTCATCAATTATCTGGTATCCTTATCATCATATCTCATGAACTGGGGTACTGATCTAAGTCTAGTACAACTGATACCATCTATATAAATGCGTGTGTAAAATACGCGTCCAAAGGCCCGCTAAACTTTCATGTCGTATCCCAAATACGAACCACATCATATCGCCGATCTCATGGCACTATGCCCAATCTCGTCGACTCATCTCCAAATATCATCCACTATCCTCATCATCCAGGTATAAGTATAACAAATAAGCATGTGTGTGCGTGTGGGTGTAAACCTATTCTAGGGTTCGCAACTAGGAAACTATACTAGTTTACTTCTAAACCCTAATCTATCCATAGTACACCTAATCACATCTAGAATATCCATATCACACTTAACGCTATCATACATATATATATAGTATTTATATAGTATACTAAATATCGAACTGCGGGGGTGCTATACGCCATCCACCCGACTTCCCCCGTAGATATAATCTACTCACCTGCATCCTACGTGTCGGTGTCGGTGTCGATGTCACCTTCATCTTCTTCGTCATATGAAGCCCTTGTAAAGGTACCTATAAAGATAACACAATCGCAAACGCACATTAAAATCACATCTGAAAACCAAAACGACACGCTAAGGCCTATAGGTTAGAACCTATGGACTACGCTTTCAAAACCATCAAACAACCCTCGATATCGTCGTACAAACATCAAGTGATCGAGGTAAAACACAAATACGCAAATCCAGAATTTAAAATACGAGAAACGAACTCCGAATAAAAACAGCAACTCAGGAAAATGGTCCCAGATTTCACCCTAGGTCAAATTGGTCAATTTTGCATATGCCAAGGGTCTAATTTACTGATGAGGGGACCACAGAACCAACACGAGGCACATTGGCCCAGGTCTGGCCGCAATTTGCGGCCAGAAGGCTTTTATTTGTGGCCTGGAAAAGGATTCAGGGGCTGGGGTCTTGGGGTTAGCTTCCTAGGTGCCTGCACATCTCTCTATGTTTGCAAAATAATTTTCAGAGGCTCCGGGTGTTAGCAGATTTCATTTTACATCCACAGAATCCATAATTTTCCGATATCGGATTTTCTAAATCTGTATTCCGGGGTTCTAGTCTCTAGTTTAGGTCTGAATTCTAGCACTAGGGGGTTTGTGAGGCCTCTACTGAGCTCAATTTCACATCACAACTCTCAATTTCTATTAACCCTAACTAGAATTTTCCAAGTTAACCCAAACCACACAATATCGGTTCTAATCTAACATGGGGGTAAAAGTAATGGAAATACTAAGCTAAAGGTTCAGAAAATACCTCATTTGGCAACTCAAGAATTTTCTTGAGTTGCCCCAAGTGTCCAAAATTTGATTTTTCTTGGTTCATAGGGTAGCTAGTGAGCTCATGAACAATTTTTGTGAAAAGGAGATAGGGTTTTGGGGTGTTTTTCATAGGGTTTGTGAGGCTTGAAGAAGGGAGGGAGAGAGACAGCAGTAGCAGCAGAAAAAAGGGGAGAGGGAGAGGATAATGATGAAGAGAGATGAGAGGAAAAGAGAATGGTCAAGGTCAATTACCCTCCCCCCCTCACCTTTCTCTCTCTCACCCATACCTAATTCTTTATTCTTTTCTTTTCCTTTTTTATTTTCCTTCTCTCCTCAATAGTAACCCCAAAACAAAAGCCATGCATCTAAAATCATGTAGGAAAAAATGTAACAAGTGTAAAAAGATATGATGCATATTTTGCACAAAACAAGCTTAAAATCCGATTAGCGATTTTTAATCGCGATTAGCACTAAATTAGCATATAATTAATCAAACAAACTTAAAAATTGCATAATTCACAGAAAACACCCTCTTTAAGTAATTTCTATAATTTTCCAAATTTTTCACAAATTTATCGGTATTTAATTATACCGCCTTATTAAAATATTCAATATAATATTATTTAATCATAAAAATTTCCAAAAATAATATTTTATTTTTCTGAAATGTTACACTTTCAAAGGAAATACTCCCGGGAGTACATGCCTCAATGAAGCGGATGTACATCCGAACTACTACTTATACCATCGGAGGGCCACACACCCCACCGAAGAGTGCAATGCCTTCAAGAAGTGGTGGCTGGGATACGTTGCCTACCGACAACACTTCAAGAGGATGAAGCGTGAAGCTCGTTGACAACAAAAAGACGCGACAGAAGAGCATGAAGGAACGACCGGCAACTGTTATATGGTTGATGCCATTTCGAAAAAAGAAAAATCTTAAGTTCTTACCTTCGGGAGTGATTCTGATGAAGAAATAACCCTCGGCCCTCTCTTCAAGGAATCCACATTTGGAAAAGAAGAAGAGGTGAAGAACTGTGAGAACATTCAGCTGCATAACCGTACGTTGCCTGAAAAGAATCTCGGACCCTCAAACAAAGATTCGAACAAGGGAGACAAGGGGAAGGAAAAATTCCCTGAGGAGATTTCCCTCGATGATAGAGTCATCGAAGAGCTCACAGCCAAGGACCCGCCAAGAAGAACAAGGTGGATTACAATGTCCTGTCACACCTGAGGAAGATACCCTCATAACTGAGCATACTAGATGCTCTCCTCCTGTCAAAAGAGGCACGAGATTCTCTAATCAAGGCACTGCAAGAGCCTGATCAGTTCCAAGCTTTCTTTGCGGAAGAAAAGATGAAGGACGAGCTGGCAGAGGTTCATACAGCTAACATTACATTCAGAGATGATGATCTCCTCCTCGGAACGTGCGAGCACAACCGTCCGTTGTATGTAACCGGGTACTGTCACGACATCAAGATCGGGAATATCCTGATTGACAACGGGTCCTACGTCAACCTTCTCAATGTGAGAGTGTTGAAGGAGATTTGCATGAACATTCAGCACCTGGCTCAGGATAAAATTACCATCTCTGGTTTGAATCCCAGTCATCAAGAACGCTCGGGTCTGTAATATTGACGCTACGCTTCGGGCTGCTCGTCACTGACATCAAATTTCATGCATTGACGCCAAGACTTGCTATAACGCTTTGCTCGGCAGGCCTTGGTTACACGAGTACAACGTCATCCCTTCTACACAACATCAGTGTATGAAGTATTTCAAAGACGGCCTCGAGTACACCGTGATGGGAGAAATAAATCCATTCTCCATAAATGAAGTCCGAAAATATGAAGACGCAAAGTACTTCGTACCATACTTCGAAGACACGGAAAGATGTCATAAGCCAGAGAATAAGCAAAAAGCCTTCGCTACTATCCCGGTCTTCGGGAGTGTAACCGAGGAGGATGAAGAGATGGTTTATTTGGGGCAGCCCCAATGCAATAGACCCGGACCATCTACCCCTATTTTGGTCTTCGGCAGCGACTCTGAAAACGAGGTCAATGCAGTATTCTCTGTTTGTCCATCAATACAAACCATCATTGGAGCTGATCAGAGTTTTCAAATTACCATGGTTCCGCAGCAGCATTACAGGGAACTTGATGCGCTCGATACATACGGCGTGCAAGAGCTGCAGACCTTTTACGTTCCTCCTAAGCGGAGAGATGAAAAGGCGATCCTCTTCTATCAATCCACGGAGACCAAAGTGGAGAAAGAAGTCTGGCATGGTGCCGATCTTCCGCTTGGCAGGCTTCAACTAATCCGGCTGCCCAGATAATACGCAGAGGGATTGAAGGGGCTATTAAGGTGCTAATACATACCCTTTAAACAAACCGCTCGACAAGCCCAGTTCTACAACAAGATTTGGGACATTCCCGGGACTCAGCGAAAGATGCCCAACAGGAGGATGGAGACGATCGGGCTTGGATACGTTCAGTCCAAGAAACGGGAGCAATTCCATGGTTTCCATGTTATAAATAACTCCTGTGGAGAAGCGAATGCATTTCCAGATAGCGCTGATATCGAACCAGAGTGAGATCCCGCCGTGAGAATACCAAGCCTGTCATTCGAAGAACAAATTGATAAGCTAATAAGGGAAGAGGGTCAAAAGGTTTGGGATGACCACAGCCGTGAAATGGCCATTTACGAGAAAGCCAGGACGCAACGTCTAATTCAGTAGTCTACAGAAAGAGAAGACGACGATGCCCTTCATCCTCAGCTTCCTGTGCTCTCTCGTGGCAAGGAAAAAGTCCGACGCAGAGGCAACAACAAGATCAAGAACGGGATTGGCGTTAAAAAACAGCGAAACGGATCCAAGAAGCCACGCGATCGAGAAAAGGTCAGCTGGAACCCGTATTTTATGAACAAGATGGGTCAAGAGTACTCGTTCCCCCGAGACAAGACAAGGAAAATATTCAACCTTGTCATGAAGCATCAAATGATGACGATCCCGGAGTCTCGATACCCTGAACAGATAAACGAGATCCATTACCCGGATTATTGCTCCTACCACCGAGTAATAGGACATCCTCCTTAAGACTGCTTCACCTTCAAAGACTGGGTTGAAGACCAGTATCAGTAAGACAAGTTTGCTCTATCCGATAGTTGGAGGGTAGCCCCGCCATGAAAGCATGAGCCAAGAGCAACCTACACTGCGAGGGAAAGTCTAGATCAGCATCGATCTTGTAAATGAGCTCATACCTGTGATAACACTATCAAAAGAAGGAGAGCACAAGAATATGGACCTCTCCCGGTGCTTCGCAAATGAAGATGAGGACGAGATGGTTTTAGAATTTCCCCCGGCGCCAAAAGAGATGGAAGATGGGATACACACCACAGCGGACAACCTGAGAAAAATCGACTTAGGGACGGAAAATGAGCTGAGGCCAACGTTTGTCAGTGAGCTGCTGTCTGAAAAACAGGTGGCCACGCTAAAGGACGTGCTTATGCAGTATAAAGACTGCTTCGCGTGGAACTATTCTGAGACGCCGGGACTAGATCCAGAAATAGCTGTGCATAAACTGGCTATATCGCCGGACGTCAAGCCAGTCAAACAGGTGCCAAGAAGAATGCGGCTCGAACTTGAAATGGGTATCAACACCGAAATATAGAAACTAATTGACTCTGAATTCATCCAAGAAGTTCAATATCCCAACTGGATCGCCAACGTTGTCCCAGTGATGAAGAAAAATGGGACAGTACACATCTACGTGGACTTTCGGGACCTCAACAAGGCTTGCCCGAAGGATGACTTTCCAGTACCTGTTACCGAGTTGATGATCGATAACACGTCCACTCACGAGGTTTTCTCCTTCATGGATGGATCTTCAGGCTACAATCAAATAAAAATGCATCCTGAAGACCAAAAGCACACCGCCTTCCGGACTCCGCTAGGCTTATTCTGCTATAAGGTGATGCCCTTCGGCTTGAAGAACGCAGGAGCTACCTACAAGAGGGCCATGACAAAAATCTTTGTTGACCTAATCCATGAGATCGTTGAATGCTACATTGACGACCTTGTGGTGAAAAGCAAATCATACGAGGAGCACTAGGAGTATTTGAAAATAGTGTTCCAGCGTCTTCGGAAATATAATCTGAAGATGAACCCTCTGAAATACGCGTTTGGAGTCTCCTCAGGCAAATTCTTAGGATTTATCATACGACACCGAGGCATCGAAGTAGACCCATCAAAGATCAAGGAGATTATGGAAATGCCATCGCCAAGAACTCTTAAGCAACTGCGTTCTCTCCAAGGAAAGCTCGTGTATATCTGACGGTTCATAGCTAACCTCTTCAGCAAATGCCGCCCCTACAGCCATCTAATGAAGAAGGGGACCCCGTTCGTTTGGGATCGTAAATGCCAAAGTGCATTGGACGAAATCAAGCAATATCTGCAGAATCCACCGGTACTGATCGCTCCGGTCAAGGGAAATCCCCTCATCCTGTATACAACAGCCCTTGAAGGTTCTCTAAGCGCACTATGGGCACAGGAGAATGATCACGAAAAGGAGAGAGCTCTCTATTATTTGAGTCGAGTTCTCCTGCGGGCAGAAAACAACTACTCCCCCCATCGAAGAGCATTGCCTGGCACTGATCTTCGCGATAATGAAGCTTTGACATTATGCCTTGGCGCATGAGGTCCATCTCATATCAAAGATGGATCCTCTCAAATATTTGATGTCAAGAGCCATACTCACGGGAAGGCTTGCCAAATAGGCCCCCCTCTTGATGGAGTTCTCGATAATCTATCGACCCCTCAGGGCAAGGAAGGGCCAGGCCATCGCTGACTTTCTTGCTGAACATCCAATACCAGCCGACTCTCTCTTAAATTGTGAATTGCCAGATGAACACGCGCTCGATGCAATCGACGGGGAGGAGGAAGGAAATAATGCCCGATGGGAACTCTACTTCGATGGAGCATCTTCCATGAAGAAGCAAAAGCACAATACCCCCATAATCAAATCTGGAGTAGGCCTCATCTTCGTGACTCCACAAAGAAGGATAATGCGTTTTTCCCTTTCCTTAATGGAGCCAAGAACAAACAACGAAGCGGAATATGAAGCTTTGATAGCAGGTCTTGAGATCGCTGTCGACATGGGGATCGAAAACCTCCTCATATATGGAGACTCCCAGCTGGTCGTTAGCCAAGTAAATGGCGACTATCAGATATGCAAGCCAGAGTTGGTAAAATATCGCAAAAGAGTGCAGCAATTGCTGACTCAAATTCCCTCCTATATCCTGGAAAGAATACCGCGGGCGGAAAATAGCAAGGCGGGTGCGTTAGCCAAGCTCGCTAAAGAATTGGCCGACGAAAACCTCGATGAAGTAAGGATCATTGTGGAAAGCCGCCGGATTCTCGCGCCAGCAGAAATATCGCCGGAGTCGTCTGAAGGAAAGGAAGCGACCAAACAAGTAGCCTGCCAAATAGAAGACGAAAAAGGCTAAGGATTGGAGAGAAGTCTTCATAGACTACTTCAAATCCTGTCGAACACCCGAAGACGCGTCGTCAAGACATCAGCTCATGGAACGAGCTATATCCTTCGCCTTCGTCAATGATACTCTAAATAAGAGGTTGCTCGACAGTTTGTGGCTAAGATGCTTAGGACCAGAGGAAGCAAGGAGGGTCGTCCAAGAAACACATGACGGACTCTGCGGTTCCCATCAGGCCGGGCCAAAGATGAAGCTGAAGATCAAAAGGATGGGCTACTATTGGCCCACAATGATTCAGGACTGCCTCGATATGCGAAGCAGTGTCACTTGTGCCAGATTCACGGGGACTTCATCCACCAGCATCCAATCCGCTACACCAGAGTTGGCTAGCTGGCCGTTCAAAATGTGGAGAACCGATATAATCGGGCCCATCGAGCCAGCATCGTCCAGGGGACATCGGTTCATACTGGCAACAACTGATTACTTCTCTAAGTGGGCAGAAGCAGTACTGCTAAGGGAAGTGAAGACGGAGAACATTCTCCATTTCTTCAGAACTCACGTCATTTATCGGTTCAGCACTCCGCGACGAATTATCTCTGATAACGGGCCAGCCTACAGAAGCCATAAAATCAGTCGCTTCGCAAAGCAGCATAAAATAGATTGGAGATACTCTTCAGTCTATAATCCCCAAGCTAATTGTCTGGCTGAGGCTTTCAACAAGACCTTGACGAAGATTATAAATAAAACGGTGTCCAGAAACAAAAAGGATTGGCACGAGAGACTACATGAAGCTCTCTAGGCATATCGAACCACGTTCAAAATGGCCATGAATACAACGCCATTTGTTCATACCAGAATTTTGCATTTTAATACTGCTCATTCATTATCTATTTTTGGTATATAACAGTACAATTAATCAATGTTTGCTCAGTAATACAGAATATAGGTATCCATGACAAAATACTGGAAATACATTCAAAACACGGATATATCATTTAGGAGACAACATTGCAACCAGAACCGCAAACTGACCGATATTTCAAGAGTTCTTCTTGCAACATGCTTGTGTACACACTTTTTATCTAAAATGGACCAACACAATACAAGTTGTACACAAGTGTGCACTAGGACCTAGGGGGCTGCACCATGACACAAGTGGGCATGAGTGTGACATGCATTAAATGCTACAAGATATGTGTTGACTTTTAAGATCCAAGTTTCCCTCCAAAACCCAAGCTGCAAACAAGATCAAACCAGAGAAAATAAACTGCACCAAAATGATTCTGGAGCCAACACTGACCATCATACGAAGTACGAGGAGGTTCCCCCAAAATCTGGCCGGCCCCACTTCTTCCCAGCCGAGCTCACCGGCCTCACCTCATCTGTTTGGCTCCATCTTTCTGTGGGCCCCCTTGTTGCCACATTAGCTCGTTTTTATTGTTTATTTATTCAGTTTTTGAGCCTATAAATACAGACCAGAAACATGAGGAATGGGATACCTTTTGTTTAGTTTTGTACCAAACTCTTGTAATTTGTTAGCTTGCTTTCCTTTGTAATTCTTGAGCTCTTGCCCCTTTGCCTTGACCTTGCAACTTCTTCATTGAACTTGCAAGCTTAAGATTTAGGTTCTTGACTTCAAGATTAGTGTAACTTGTTTTGTGATTCAATAAAAAGTTCTCATTTCTTTTTACCATGTTGTGTTCTATGTTTACATATTTGAACTTGTGAAATCCGCGCTTTACTTTGATCTTGCAACCTCTTAAGTGAGCTTGCAACCTTAAACTTTTATGTATGGATTTCACACTTTACTGGAGTTACGAACACTTGGAGATATTCGCACTTCGATTCATTGGTTCTCTCTCTTTCTTTCTTTTCTTGTATTTTTCATTATGTTCCTTACTCTTTTCCCTTTTTCTTATTTTTATTTTGTAAATATGTGTGAGTAGTCGCTTTACTTGTTAAGGGTAGAAAACGGTTAGATTGTATTTGAAGTTGTTCTTTGCTAAAACCATAAAAACCTTAAACTTTGCAATTGAAACTCCATGCAAATCACTCGCAATTCCGCTCCATTAGTCATCCTATCCTACCACGATAGCGATGATTCCTAATCGTGACCGGATTGCTAGTGATTTGCCGAAGGCTAAAATCAAGAGATAACAACGGAAGGACAAGGGACAAGGAAGACGGATTTAGCGAAATGCCGCAAATACCGTATTTTAAGTTTCCTAATCCGCGTTGTTACCTATTGCTTTAGTGTCAAAACCAAAGTTGGGGCTATAAGGAATCGGCAAACATCACATTCATGCAATCTAACCTATTACTACCCTTAACGAGTCTCTTTTTTATACATTTCCTTGTTACGACATTTAGTTTAACCAACAAATCAAAATACGTTGTTAACTCGTTAAAACAAGCTTAAAAACTTACCATCTCCCTGCGGACGACCCGTACTCATCGCGGCTCGCTACACGCGACACCGTTTTGATTGCGGTAATTTCACAACTCTTTTTTAATACGACACGGCAAAAACGTCACAATCAAATGGCGCCGTTGCCGGGGAGACGGTAATGCTTTTATACTTGTAGTCTCGGGTTAATTTGTGCATATTTTGTATAAAAATTAACTTTCTAACACATTCAAACGGATAAAACCATTCTTTTTCAAAACCAACACAAACACAAAATATTCTTTTTTCTTCTCTAGATTTGGTATCTGCTAACACTCTGAGGTTTAAAGAAAAAATCAAGTTATAAAAATAGAATGATGTTACTTCACTGAGGAAACACACAAAACTTGATCCTATTCCCACACAACAAAACCGGCGACATACCTTGAAAAACCGAGGTCGCCGGCCTTCTTGTGGCCTTTTCACTTGTGGTTTTTTGTGTTGCCTCCAGTGTTCTGATTTCATCCTATTTTTATTATTTGATTTTCTTAATTATTTGTGTTCAGAATTTTGACTATCCATATCGCTTTTTGGCTCAAATATCCGTATTTTTCCGATATTTGCAGATTTGACGGATTGTGAGCAGCGATCGTGCGAAACAAGGGGGCATTTTCAAGAACAAGAGGAGTGAACACTTAGTGCCAAAGATCCGGGTAGTTGGACCCGCGCAAGCGAACCATTCGACTACTCGGAGGCAATATCGACACGAGTTTTCTTAAACTCAACACCTTTTGGTACGTATTTCTCTAAACACTTCCTCTTCTCAAACCCGACGCTCCAATATCCTTGTCTTTGCAGGATTCTTAGCAACATCGCCGCAAAAAAGCCAAAGAAAAGACTAACCGTATTTGTTGCAGCGCCACATTTAAAGTAAAAAACGAATAGATTGTTTGAAAACAAAACTTTGTTGATTTGCGCATTGCATCATTTAATACGGACTTAAGGGGCTCTAACACCAATCCAGATTGGGTGGGGATTTCATCACCCTTCCTAAGACCCCGGAAATCACTAATTGCATAAGTGTCACCTCATGCTTAATAAAAAATATCTAGACTCAGCCAATTAAGGACTTGTCGCGCTCAATAGGACAAAGGAAGATTGTGGGCATTCGGTCGTTTATCTAAACATGACTTTTGTGGTGCATAGGCTAGACAAGTGAGGAGGTAATTTTAAAAGGCCCGTCTCACGGTGATTCGTGAGCGGAACCCTCCTTACCTCACTTGTGCTTACCTGGCCACAACTGGCTGTGAAGAAGCGATTTGAGGGTTACCTCACAGTTTGTCTCTTTGGAACAATTAGGAGCAGGTCTAGTAGACTTAGAGGACCCTAGTCTAGGTGTTGATTGTGCATTTGTGACTGTGCATTTGTGATTGTGTTTGTTGAAATGTCTTGTCATTTTCCCATTCATTTGAAAAAAAACACAAATCTGCCATTTTTACCACCATCACCCGATTTTTCTCCACTTTCGTTTTCTTACCCTCACATTCTACGCTTTGATTACACTAAACTCGTTTAATGTATGTCCGCTTGGACTAGGGACCCTAGTGCCCGTTTAGTCCGCGTTTCGTTAGTCCCTACGGACTACGCGATCGACAACGCAGTCGAAACTCCTTCCACGCCTTTTTCACCTCTAGCGTTGCCGGCCAACTTCGACGTTGACCGGGATTCTGTTCATACATCCTCACCTTCACTATCACCAACTTCTTCTGCTGCGATATTAGGATTTAATCATAACATCCCTTTAACTCCCTCGGGACTGATTCCACCTCCTCCGAGTGCGAATAACCCGCAACCACCTCCTGTTGTAGCGCCGCAGCGAATCGCGCTCCAGGATCGTTTCTATCCCACCCGCTCTGCACTTCCTACCTGTCTTTCACTTCCACCGGCCAATGCGGATAATTTCAAAATTAAGCCCCACTTCATCAACATGTTGCCCAAATTTCCCGGGCTGGAATCTGAGGATGCGTACATCTTCATCAACAAGTTCCAGAACGTCTGTGCAATGATGAAGACAACCCAACTGTCGGACGATGCTATACGGCTATGAGTTATTCCGTTCACTTTGTGCGATCTTTCTGAAAAGTGGCTGTATAGCACCGCATCGCACTCCATAACCAGTTGGGACGAGTTTGTGAAAGCGTTTCTTAAAAAATTCTACCCAAATCACAAAACCACGAGAATCCGAAACGAAATCAACCAATTTTCCCAGCTTCCTACCGAACCTTTTTGGAAGTGCTTTGACCGATACAAAGACCTTCTTGTTCAGTGCCCTCATCACGGTATTGAAAGATGGCAACTTTACCAAACCTTATACGAAGGCCTGAACCCAGCAACGAAGCAGTTGTTGGAAACCATTTGTCAAGGCCACTTCCTATCCAAATCTGACGAAGAAGCTTGGCAATTCTTCGACGATCTTGCGGAACAGACGCTTCAGTGGGAGAGCACCAGACCGACTTCTTCTTCTTCTTCTACCTCTTCTGGTCAGTCTAGGGCAGGAAATCATCAACTCGATATCTCAATTGCGATGAAAGCCGAGATGGTAGCTATCACACAGAAAGTGGAAGCAATTGAGAGCAAATTCTCGTCTCCTTCTCCTGCCCCTGCTCCTCCCCCTCGTACCATCTGCGCTTGTTGTTCTGATCCATCCCATTTGACCGAAGAGTGTCCTTACAACCCACCTGCTCAAGGACAGGATCAGGTCAATGCTGCCTTTCAGCAAAGACCAAGAAATGATCCATACTCTTCCACCTACAATCCCGGTTGGAGGAACCACCACAATTTCTCCTGGAATCAGAACCAGCATCAATTCCAAGGAAACAACAACTTCCAGAGGCCGCCTCCTCTGCAACAACAAGCTCAGCAACAAACCCAACATCAATTTCAGCAGCCCTTCCAACCCCAACCTTTTCAAAATCCGATGAACAACTTTGCACCCAACAATTCTTTTCCTCAAAACAACTTTGTTCTGTCAAACAACGATAAGGTTTTCTCGCTAGAACGGAGTCTGGAGGCATTTGTAAAGCAATCGACTCAATCCACCGCCAACATCCAGTCTTCCATTCAGTCATTGGTGCAACACACTGCAGCTCACGGGCAAAGCATCAAAACCATCGAAGCCCAGATAGCATAGCTGAATGCGGCCTTAAGCGAGCGAGAAAAGTGGAAGCTTCCATCTCAACCACTCCCAAATCCTGGTCACCCACATAATGTACATGTTGCTCTTGAACAACAGAACCATAATGTGAGTGCCCGTGACTATATTGAGATCTAAAAGGATGCTGCACAACAACATTGGGACACGGATAGACGATGACACCCCGGCCGCTTCTTCTTCTTCTTCGACTTCTGAGCCTATTCTCCCTTCTTCAAAAGGCTCTTCTTCTTTTGCTGCTCTGAACGGACCCCACTTCTCACTCCATGAAAACTCCAGCTATGGGATCCGTTCCAACTCTACAATCTCCTCCACAAGCATTGGACTCAACCAATTTAAAAACGTTCCATTTCCAAAACCGGTTGAGGTCCAATAAACAAAATCCACAAATGGAGAAGATTCTGGGGTTGTTTAAACAGGTTAACATCAACATTCCCCTTTTAGATGTTGTGCAACAAGTCCCCTTCCTACGCAAAAAATCTTGAAGGACTTGTGCATGAAAAAGAGGAAATCTCAGGTAACCCAAGAAAGTTTTCTTAGCTAGTGCTGTGAGTGATGCTCTTACCCAATCTTTACCTCAAAAACGGAAGGACCCTGGCTGTCCTACGATTTCAATCATCATTGGGGATAAGAACATCAACCGCGCACTTTTGGATCTTAGTGCCAGTGTTAACCTGCTTCCGTATTGAGTATATGAACAACTAGGTGTAGGAGAGCTGAAAACCCACACATTGTACTCCTCCAAATAGCTGACCGATCTATCACCCATCCTAGGGGTGAGCTAGAGGATGTGTTAATCATGGTTTGGGGACTTCATATTCCCCGTTGACTTCATTATTTTGGACATACAGCCTGTAGCTAACCCCCGGAACCAAATTCCGGTGATACTCGGACGTCCATTCCTTGCAACCTCTAATGCTGTGATCAATTTTCGAAATGGTTCGACGAACCTATCTTTTGGAAACATGACAATTGTGTAGGTTTGCTAGGCACGCGCACAAGGGTCTACAAGGCATCAACCATGCCCCGATTAAAAATTTTAGCCGTGCCGAAACAACCCGAAGCCGGGATCTTTAAACTAGGGTTTAGGCGAAAACGAACATGTTAAACGCTTTAACACTAAGTGAGAGGGATTACAACCTTTGTAGATCCGGTCCTTCACTTCTTAAGCTCCGTGTTGAGGTCCCTTCGCTGCGATCATTGTGTTGTGGACTTTTCGAGAGGCTTCACGAAGAGAATGATGCAACCTTTGCTTCCGATCTTCGATACCAAGATGATCTACCTTGAAGTTTCGATAACACAAGCTAACACTCATAATATGAAGTGAACACCCTCATCTAAATGGCAAGGATAGATGAGGATGATGAAGTAGGATTTTTGCTCTCATTTAACATCTTTTTCTCACTCACTTTCATCACAAAAGAAAGCTTTTTCATGAAGGAACTCAAGCATGAAGAAGAAGAAATGAAGAAGATAACCTTAATCCTTTTGTGATGAATAATGGAATTATTGTAGTGGTTACAAATCTAACCAAGAGTTAAGCATGAGAGAGTTAAACCCTTGTAGAGAGTTAACTAGGGTTAATGGTTTGGATTGGGTTAACATAATATCTCATAAAAATATCAAGCAACCACAAAGTCAATGCTTCATGAAGCTTCATGGAAGCTTTTATGCAAAAGATAACCCTAATCCAAACCCTAACCAAGTTTAAACCCTAATCCAATGTTAAATTTGTAACCCTAACATGTTACAATATTATATATCACATATACAATATATTTTGTAACAATAGAAAATAATACAATTAACATATATCGCATATATATCAATGTATTATCCCGTGAGAAAATGAATCTTTTAGTGAGCTAATATTAGTTTAATGTAATTTAATATATCATATATATTATTATACATTAAATTATCGAATCAACACTTGATCCGACAATCCGGCTATATCGCATATAACCGACTAATACGATGACCCGGCTATATTACATATACCCGGCCGATATCTCATATCGCGAGAATCCAATACGGTATCATATACTGCATTATCCTCGGTCCCGCACATATCACATATGTGCTCCTACTCCGTTTTTCCTGAGCCAAGAAACCTCTGTGTAGGATGTAGGGTGTTTTTCGTCACCCCATTGAGATGGGAATACGCGCACGCGTCTCAGGCGTACTACAGATTCCCCCTGCCTAGGGTAGGCCGGGGTTTAATGATTATGGGGATCCGAAATCTCCGGCAGCCGCGGACTAAGCTGCCGTTAATTACCCCTCGCCTTTGGGGCGAGGGAACCTCCGATTAACGGGTTAAACTAGTCATGCGAACTCAATGTGCAGTGTGCGTGTGTTTTGTTTTGAAAGGGGGTTTTGGATATATCGGGAGCCACGCAGAGTTTTTGAGGAGGACAGTATTGTGGAGTGTGTGTGTATCTATACATGTGTATGCATATGTTATATATAAAAAAAAGGAAAAGGCATCCAAAGGATGCGTGGGGCAGCACCTTGGGCGCTGTGCGCTTAGGTGCTGTGCGCTCAGGCGCAAGCACGCCACGTGTCGGCACGTGGGCGCTTTGCGCATGAGCACTGCGCGCAGGAGGGCAAGCGCGCACGCCATGTGTCGGCACGTGGGCGCTTTGCGCATGAGCGCTGCGCGCAGGAGCGCAAGCGCGCGCGCCACGTGTCGGCACGTGGGAGCTTTGCACATGAACGCTGCGCGCTGGAGCGCAAGCGTGCGCTCCACGTGTCGGCACGTGGGCGCTTTGCGCATGAGTGCTGCACGCTGGAGCGCAAGCGCGCGCGCGCCATGTGTCGGCACGTGGGCGCTTTGCGCTCGGGGCGCAGTGCGCTGGAGAGGAAAACGAGGGGGTTTTTTAGCCCCGGAAATTCTCTAAAGAGAAAAATACGGTGGAGTTAAACTCCTAATATGCTTTGGGTTAAGGAAATGGGTCCTTCTTCTTCCTTTGCTGGCCGGATCTTGGAGATAAAGAGATGTGAGATTTAAAAAAACTTTTCTTTTTGAGATCTGATGGCAGATCTGAGTTCCCCCTTAATGGGTTTTGTGGTGGAAAACTATTTAGTTTTGAAAAAGGAAGAGTACAACTCTTGATTTAATTCAAAAGAAAGAAGAAGATTTTGGAACCTTGAAGGAGGAAGAAAGATCTCAGATCTGAAACTTTTTTTTGGAGAGAGAACAAGTTGTTGGGATATTTCATTATCCTTGCCTTTATAGGCCATACATTTTACACATAGCCCCTTAGGCTTCACAAAAATGGCATTTTGCCTATCCCATGGCTCATGTGCCATTTCTCTTTGCACATAAGCCATGGGCTTTACAAAAATTTGGCTTTATGCCTATTTTTCTTACATTTATCCAAAAATAAAATAAAAGAAATACAACAAAATTATTTATTACAAAATTTTTATCTTGGGCATGGGGGGAGGCCGGCCGCTTCATGTTCGGGCTCGACCCGGGCATGGGGCCCACTTGGCTTGGGGTTGACTTCGATTTTGACTTGGTCAACCGGGGTGTAAATTTTTACCCCAACAAATTGCCCCCCATCAATAAATGCACACCACATATGTGGGTCCGTATGCATAAAATTGATGGATCTTCTTTCACGTGGAGGCGACTTGATTTGGTTCCCGCTTTTGGGAAGCTGGCACTGCCCTTTTTACGACGTGGACGGTCGTTGCTTGACATGTCTCCGAGATGGAGTGTCCGTGATAGACGTTTTTCCCTGGCTCGGAGTTATCTGGTTCCCGCTTCGTAGGAATCCTGCGCTGCCCTTTTTGCGACTTGGACGGTCGGTGCTGCCCTTTTAGCGACGTGGACGGTCGATGCTGCCATTTTAGCGACGTGGACGGTCGATGCTGCCCTTTTAGCGACTTGGACGCGTCGGTGCTGCCCTTTTAGCGACTTGGACGGTCGGTTCTGCCATTTTTGCGACTTGGACGGTCGGTGCCTGCCATTTTAGCGACTTGGACGGTCGTTGCTGCCCTTTTAGCGACGTGGGACGGTCGGTGCTGCCCTTTTAGCGACTTGGACGGTCGGTGCTGCCTTTTTAGCGACGTGGACGGTCGATTCTGCCATTTTTGCGTCCTGGACGGTCCGGTGCTGCCATTTTAGCGACTTGGATGGTCGTTGCTGCCCTTTTAGCGACGTGGACGGTCGGTGCTGCCCTTTTAGCGACTTGGACGGTCGGTGCTGCCCTTTTAGCGACTTGGACGGTCGGTGCTGCCCTTTTAGCGACGTGGACGGTCCGTTGCTTGCCCCTTTTAGCGACGTGGACGGTCGGTGCTGCCCTTTTACCGACGTGGACGGTCGATGCT